>CM062248.1:19218562-20477752 GCA_031216285.1 Syzygium syzygioides
GGGCTCAAGCATGCTCAAAACAATTTACTACAGAACTTAGCATCAACATTAAAAGAATAAAAAGAAATGCTGATTCAAATCAGCCACCACTTGTCGTATAAAACTATCTATGGTTGAATACAAGAATTATTCAAACCTTAAAAATATACTTACAAACTCCTCATGAGAAGATGCTCAACATCCTGTGTAGAAAGCTTTGTTCGCTCTGCAGTAACATTCATGGGAATGGTTCGGTTCGATCCTCAGATGGTCGACTCCGAAAATTTACATCGCCGTTCTCCATCAAAGCTGTAATAAACTCTGTTTCCCAAAATTTGTAACTTTCTAATCTTAATTCAGCTCACCAAATACACATAATTCTTGTAATATCCCAACTAACAGATGCACAACACGCCAGCACATGATTACACGCAATCGAGCAGTCCACACAGAAGCATAGCAACATATAACTAGACTAGGCTTTCCAATAGTCAAACAATTGCAAAAGAAAGCAGACCCCTTGTACAGTTATTACCATATGAAGCTAGAGCTCGAGCTCATGCTTAACTACGCAAAGATAAATCACGCGATTACATTTAACTAAACACCAACCGCCACACCACTCGTGCCTGTTCTTCAGCGGTTAGCTGGTGATTCCAGAGCTTGAGTTCAGGCCCACGCCTCCCGCCACTGATGAAGTTAATGAGTGCAACCATCGGAGCCTCATGTAGCACCAAATTCCTCCAGCTGAGCGGCACTGAAGATGAAAATGTGCACGACAGTGAAAAGTGGCACTGAAGAAGGACTTGTAGCTCGCGGACATCGAACTTGAAGCTCGCTGACGATGGAACCTGGGAAACGAAGAGATGACGGGAAAATTCAGGAACCACTCATGCTATCACCCAAAAGCAAAAGAAGAAAATACGAATGATCAAGATCGTTGATTAGGTACATAAGTGAGAGAGGTCAATTAACAGATAAATGACCTTCATGGGCACCATATTTGCATAGAAATGGCCTTGAATAATATATGTTTTACCTCTAACATTAGCTCATCCAATGCAACTGAGTGATGTCAAGATGCTATTCTTTTAATTCGTTGATATTTCCCTCATGAGAACGGGTGGAAACGTTTTCTTCAATTGCAAGAAAACCAATCTTCGATTTTCACCACAAATACTAATTTCACATCCGCTAATTCCGAAATCTATCCACTCTTTGCAACAAGAGGTTTCAAAAGATCTACACTTTGCACAATCTAATTTCCATAGTTTGTTAGACTCAAAGATGTAGAATTTAGACATTTTTTCGACATCAAGGCGGAAAATGCATGCTCGAAATCATATAAGATGTGGAATAAATTATAATAAAAGTTGAGAATGATTTTTGCTGTGTCCCCTGCGTAATGGAAAATGGAGTTGAGCCAAGTAGAAAGGACGGGCAAAGTATTAACCATTACATTGTATTCTCTTCTCTTATAGTCCTTTTAAATAAGAGAATAACGGAAAAGAGATATGCGATATCTTTTACCCAATGGTTTTCATTTTGTTAGTAGTTGATCATCACGTTTGTCAACTTTCATGAAAGCAATGCTTATTCATAATGTTCTGTTCAAGTCTGACCATGTCTTTAATTAATCCTTTGCCTAAACTTTTGAATTATGGACATGACTAGACCTGTTGGTGATATTAGGAAATTTACTTGATTCTACATATCTCTCAGGATTATGCCTATATCTTCTTCGATAGTGCATAACCTTGACTGATTATATTTGATATTATGTTTATCTTATTACCTTAGATAGTCTTCTAATAAAACCTATAATACATACCCCACAAACGGCAGGTCGAACCGCCTGTGAATGGTCTGTAATTAATCCTCAGATCCTAGGCCATTCATGGTATCTGAACCAAGGGGTAGATAAAGATATTCATCGTTATAGTATAGTGGTAAGTATTCCCACCTATCACGTGGGTGACCCAAGTTCGTTCCCCAGCAATAGCCCCACCTAGGATCTGGGGATTATAAATGGAGAAGGGATTATAAAGAAGATGAGGAATAGAATATCAGATAGTCTTCTAATAAGACCTATAAATAGGTTATCTATGTACTCTTTTTTTTTTGGTAAGGGTCTATGTACTCTTTTTTATAGATTGAAATATACAGAAAATTCTCCAATCCATTTTTCTGCATTATTTTCAACTAGACCAATGATTGTGGTCTCCACTAGTAAAATGATGTGAATGTCCGTGAGATATAATGCATCTCTTAAGCATCCAGAGAAATGTTTCATGGTGATGCTAAAGTTTAGACGACAAATGCCAAAAACTTCCCACTTTTCTTTGGTGAGCTATCATTTATTATGAAACAAAGCTATTGGAAATTTCTATTTTATTGGTTTATGCAATGTTGTCCTTGAATTTTTATATTTTTTTGCAATCAAATTCTTGAACTAAGGTTAGTACGTTCACATTACACCTTTGTTAAATGCTTATGTGACTGTTGAGTGGTTATTAAATGGCATGCTGGCTCCGACTGCCACATGGCTCCTACATGCTTATTTAAATCTGGAAATAACTAAAAATGAACAAAAGCTAAATTTATTTCATAAAGGAAAATTTGAAAAAAAAAATGAAAGACATCAAGTTCAATTCGGACCACCAAATACCTTAAGCGACGACACTACTGCTCCCACTTTTGCAGATTAAACTACTCTTCTTCCACTCGACATTCTAGGGCTTATTCTCTCTAATCAACACCATCCTCACCTTCTATGCTCGAGAAGGAGCTGCATGTGAGCGTATCTTGTTGTAATTATAAATAAAAGAGAAAGTATCAAACAATAACTTAAAGTATACCTCTTGTCTTAAACGAGGGTTCAGAGTGAATCTTATTTTAAATAAGAGCATAAAGTGACAAACTTAATTTCAAATAAGAGTTTCAAATAAGGGCCTCAGTTAGAAGGTGCCTCTCACATGTTACTTTCCAAGCCACGATCAAGGGCATTTTCATCGAGGGGCATTTTTTTCTTCATTTTTTTTACTTTTCTCTGTCATCTTCTCTTTTTCTTCTTCCTTCCGCAAATGCCCCGTCCAAGTGAGCTCTAAGGCTCAACTTCTGACGTGATTGGAACCAAACAGCAGCCGCGAGAGCTTCGGTGGTGTCAGCAGCCTTCGGCACATGGCAGTGAGGTTTCGGCAACTCTAGCGGCGAGGTAGCGACTGTATTTAGTGCGAACTAGCTCAAACCGTGCCCTAGGCGGCGATTTTCTAGTGTCGTCTCGACGACCACAAAATCTGGCTATTATGAGTATCTTGTATGTGTTACTAGATTGATTATGCTATTTGTATTTGGGGCGATTGGGTGTCTTTTCACTTAACCTGTGTGATTTATCGGGATGAAATCATCCACCATCTTACAAGAGGGATCTCGTGATGAAATCTCCCACCATCTTCTTCAGTCAGACTAGAGGCCCTTCTGTCGAAATCTTTTCTTTGTCTCACGGCCAAAAGGACATCAGAGGATGGACTAGAACGATTCTCATTTCCAAGTAAAATGAAATGGAATTTATCGGACACTGATCTCCGTCCCTTTGAAAAGCTATGCAAACTTCCAGTAAAAAAATGTGGGAAATGTTCGAATAAAAACCTAAAGTGACGTCTTTTTTTCTCAAAAGAGAGCCCAATATGAAACCGATTTTGTCTCAAACAAGGATCTCAGCTTCACGTGCCCCTCACGTGTCACTTTCCAAACCAAGGTTAAAGGTAGTTTCGTCAAGGCCATTTTTATTTAAATCTTTTCCTCTCCTCTTTTTTTTTCCTCGAATTCCTGTGGAGGTGGACTCGTCAAGATTCAAATCCCTCAGATTTGGAGAAATGGTTAATAAAACACCCAAGAAGATAGAAATTGCATATCCTTATTTTGAATCTTTTCAATGTCTTCCAGAGCAGAGAGATACTTCTCCTTAGATACTTCTCCTTCAGAGCCTTAAACTCTGTCTGCGTCCAGAAACGGCCCCATCCGACGTCAACTTCTTTTAGCAAGCTTGAACCTGTCGGGCGACAATTTTTCTTGCCCTTTTGAGAGGCTGAAGAAATACAAGTTTCCAAGTATACTGAATGCCAGGTCGCCGGTGGCAAGGGCCGCGAAATACAGCATCCCTCACCTCTCGAACTATCTCTCCATTTGGGAGGATTCCGCTCCGCACTCGGCTACCTTGGCGTTTAATGTGGGCATGATAACTGGTACGCCAGAACTGCGTCTTTCCCATTGAGAGCTCCCCCTGCCAAAATAAAACCAGAATTAGAAGATTGGGCTTCCTTGTACCTATCATAATGTTTCAGCATTCTTAAGACCAATGAATTGGGCAGAGAAGGGGGATCGCACTTCTGATGCTCTTTCCAAGTAAGTCCTTCGGATGAAAAATAGTCTCAGAATTATTATGTCCCAAATGTCGATTCCAATCACAATAATGATTGAGTTAAATCGATGAGATCGGGAGAGAGGGAGCAAGTGAAGATTCCAAGTGTTGCCATTGCCCTGGATCTAGGCAAGCAACCCTTGCCGTCAAGTGCACTGCCGCCAGAAGGTCCCTGGCACACGGCGGCCAGGATCGCAACCTTGCCTATACCGAGGCTGAGCTTCCCTCCCACTTCTCTCTCTATGTTTGTGATTTTAAAAAAAATTTCTTTTTAAGCATGTCCCCATTTACTTGTTTTTTCCCCATGTCAACGTTTGATAGGAAAAGAGTCCTTGCGTGGCACTAACGAGGGTGAGCAATTCAGCATTTCCATCCGAATATTTGACGGAAGGATTAATATGAACCAAGAAACAGATAAATCAAGGATATAATTGCATTAAAAGAAAGTTTAGGGATGATATTGCACGAATTGAAAAAGTTCAATAATTCAAGAAGACTTTATCCTCTCATCATTGCACAACCAGGTGAAATTTGGGTGGACCGAACCGAAGTACAAGCCTAACTATTTTATGAAAAAGACTCAGTAATGTCCTAGATACGAGCCCAACACACACTTACCTACTTCTAAACTACTAACCGGAAGCCCGAAAATTCGAACTGGCCCGACCCAAAATTCAAATGCCCGAAATGGTCAACCCGGTCTTCGGGCCTTTTTTATTTTCTGTTCAGGCCGGGCCCAAAATTGGGGCTCCACATGGTAGATCTCGAATGGCCCTGACCGGTCCGAAAGTTTTAGTATGTCCATTCATATTTGTGATAAAAAATTATGAAAACCCACTTTTTTTAATTTCAGAAAGGGGAAAAACATTTGATTCTTACTACTTACCTAAACTCTTGAAATAAGGAAAAATATGTTATGGAAAATATTAGTATTTATAAAAAGTAAGTAACCCAAATTAAGATTAAGTAGGTCTCCCCAAATTGCATTTAACATGGGTATTAGGTATAAAATAACACACGCAATTTGCAATAGTATTTAAAAAAAATTAACTGGAATAATCAAAGAAAAAATGAAACGTACCATAAATCCAATTGCGTCACTTCCATGCATAAGCATTTAACTGCGCACTTTCGTGCATAATCGTCCTCGATAACCGGTAAGTGCTAGTACTTGGATTTACAAATTACCAATTTACAGTTGAGATCATTGCTCTATCATTTTATTATCGATAAGCAGACTTATTTGATTAAAAATTTTTGAAATGAAACTAGGGCTTGTTAAATTTATAGGATCGTTACGATCCTTGATGACCTCACAAAAACTTCGTAATCATATGCTTTTTGCACTTCCGTTGCTGAGTTCTTAGGTGGTATGTGTAAGATTTAATTCCATGTTGATAAAAATGTAGTCTCTTATCGAGAGATGGTAGAGCTCGCCAGCAATAAACATGTCAAGTACATATTGTCTGTTGAAAATGTAGGTATGAAATTTTTACAATTCTCATCTTGTTCTCTTGTCCACCTCCTACCGGTTACTGAAAATGACTTGGTTTATCTGGATCTGCTGTTCAGCATGTTGGAGTTCACTGATTTGAGTTTTTGGGTTATATCTTGCACTCAGAAAAAGGATGGTTTTGTGTTGGTGGTTATGGAGCACTTGCATATTTTGAGGATTGACCACTCTAGATCTTGTTGGAAAACTTGACACTGTGGATTCGAATGAAGTTGTTTCGTGGATCCTGCAATGCCAGCACAAGTCTGGTTTCTATTTATTTGTCTCTTGTCTTGGCTTCTATTTTGCGATTACCCTTGAAAAACATGCAGCTAACAGGAACCTCCACCCCACATTCAATCAAAATTTTCTTATTTGACAGTATGATTCAGATTTTAACTTGGGATTAACAAATTCCATCTATTACAATGATGACCACGTCTTAGGAGTGATTAGTGTTGCTTTATTTATTTATATTCTAAAACTTCACCCTTAAGAACAAAATACGAATGTCACTTAGGGCTGCATGTGCAGGCGGATTTGGTGGGAAATATTGGACGTGATCCGTATCTGCTGTATACACTCGGTGCCATGCAAGTTTTGGCCCTTTTTGACAAGTTAGATGTTCTTGACATCAATAAGGTGACAAATTGTATCCTTTGGAATAAAGCGCCCTAGATCTGCAAACTCTTACCATAGATGCAAGTTCATCAGTGTTATTATATGTTTTTTAGTTTTCAACATCACGAGAGTAATAAACTTACCTTCGGCTCTGTTTTGCATGTAAGAGATCGGATTATGTCATGTTATGGAATTTTGTTTACACTTACATTTTAATGTGTATATTGCTAGCCAAACATTGTTGTGCCTGAACTATGATTCAGACATCAGAGCACTGCAAAACGAAGATGAATCTTTCTCTGGTGATATGTGGGGAGAAGACGATACTCGGTGTCTTGTCCTCGCCTTTGAGCAATTACAATTTTGGTGCTTCTTGAGGATGTTGCTTGAATAATTGACATCCCTTTCACCCCCTTATTTCCCTTCGAAGGTTCTCTTATTGTGCTATATGCTGTCTTGCAATACTAAAACGGTTGGATTCGATAGATGTGGAGAAGGCTGCGAGATATACAGTGAGTTGCAAAACTTTGGATGGCGGGTTTGGTAGCACTCCTGGTGCAGAGTCTCATGTCAGATAACCTTATGCTGGAGCTCTTTCGCTGGTTTCAAATATCTGATTGGTGCTTAGTCAGTCATGTATTTGCTTAAATACATTGTGGTCTCCTAATTATGCTGGTGAAGAATTCCATCCTAGGTCCTATCTAACCAATGTTGTATATCGTTTTAGAGTGAGAAGGAAACCTGGGCTTTCGGCAATTAAATGTGCACCATCCACATGACGGTGGATCAAAATGGACACAAATGAGCCAAAAAAATCAGTACGTGTTCCAATGACCACATCCAAAGGATAAAACCGAGTTGCCAGAGTTTTAAGAGGACTCATCTTAGACGTGAGAAAGTAGGAAGGAATTAGGCATGAGACAGTGAAGCACTAAGGAAGTAAATTGAGATGCACAGCTGCATGGCCAAGCACCTTGCTACAAAGTGGCTCATCTATCTCTCTTCTTTCGGTTCAAATCAGAGGATCGTTGCAAAAACGGATGCTTGAACATATAACAAAGCCGTGCGTACTTTGTCCAGCCAATTGTCCAGTCGATCACCCAGTAATTTGACCTGTGGAATTCCCTAAACTCTTGGATGCACCCATGAAATATAATACCGTCCACTCAACTTGATCAATTATGCCCTCGTCAAGATGAACCTAAGTTGAGATTCTAATGATTAGACTACTGTAAAATAAGGTAAATGCTTGAATATCGGTTTTCCATTACGTATGTTGAAGCAGAGAAGGTGCAAGCAATTACAACATCCATGTATTTGCCATTACGGCGTATGCAAAAAAAGGAAATTGTACTCTAGATTTTGAGCAATAGCACACTAACGCATATCCGAAGCTCTTCTATTCTTCCACCAGAAATAGTGGGGGTCAGTCCACAAGCATGAATAAATAACTCAAAAGTAATCATCTTTTACACCCCCCAATAATGAAACTTAGCGTCAACGTTAAAAGAATAAAAAGAAATGCCGATTCGCATTGACCACCACTTATTGTATAATACTATTTATGGTTGATTAATGCTAGCTAAGTCTCTTAATAGGGGGGCATGTTCACAGCAGTCACTTTAGGCACATTCCGTGCAGCCAACCCCTTCTAGCCCCTTCATCCATATGCAGCAGACCTCAAATTACCAATGGAAAATACAACTGCCCAATATATGAAATAAACAAACCTGGTTATCCCATTTAATTCTGTATGAAGAACCGAGAAGAGAAGCATTGTTTGCTTCATTTTCAATCATTGAGAGCTCCTCACAAGCAATAAAGAGACAGTGGATACTCATTAAAGAGACCATTAAAGAGACAGGCAATAAAGGGTTCGTTGGGTTCAACCTCCGCAACATCGAAGCATGAAATTCTGTCGGGTTCTGATTAGAACCAGCCACTCCTCCTTGAAATCCCACCTCCCCTCTCTCTCTCTCCACATCCTTCAATTCCTCACCGCCTGATTTCTCCACTCTCTCCTCCTCTTCCTCCTCTGCTCCTCTTCCTCCACCTTCCCCCTCTCTCTCCGCCCCCTAAAGCTACGACACACACCACACACACACAAAAGCTTCAAACCTTGCGTTTACCCGCAAGGAATGTTTCAAACTTTATCCATCTAAACATGAAATCTAAGAGACAGAAATGGAGATGGAAGAAGCCAGAAAGAGTAAGTTACAGGTTCTGCAGCACATGGCCGCCGATCTTGATTCACCGGCAATGCGAAGACGGCGGCGATGCTGGTCGTGGTGGTGTCTGGAATGCTGGGAATTTCTTGTTTTTCTTTGGGGGGCCGGGTGTCGATTGTTCCTTTTTTCGGGAGTGATGTTGGTATCTCTATTGCCCAAAGCCGCTGTTTTTAAGACGAAAATGCCCGTCAAGTGGGTCGAGCGAGAAGGAGAGGGGATCGGACGGCTGAGATTCATCGGGACGAATTTCTGATGCGAAGGCGGACACCACCACCACACCAACCTATCCATTCACGTAACTCCAACGTTCATGTTTGACCGGAGTAACTTTCATTAATTAGGGAATGTTTCTTGAAGATTCAGGATGATGAGTAAAACATGCAGAAGTAACTTGCAAAAACAAACGCATTCATCTCGCTACAAGTTCATTTCTTTTCTGAGTTTGCTGCTTAAGTAAATTCGGCAATTATGGGAAGTTCCGACGCTAAAATACTTGGGCACGAGCGGATGAGACCACGTGCCACCCCATCTTCCTGACATTTGCAAACACAACACGTTTTTGCTATCATACGAACAAGCCAAAAGTCAGAGAGTCGTTGAGTCCCGAGATCGGTTCATAATACGACCTCGATCTTGTGACCCCTTTAAACATCAGGCCACTACGCTACTTGGATAGGTACTTCAACCGTGTGTGTGAGAGAGAGAAAAGAGGGCGCCCTACCACGGCTCTTACATGTTCATAAGCAGAACATAGAAACCACTTCAATCGGGGACCAATTCAGAGCCCAAAGCTGGCAAATGTGCAACCATTTCTTGTTGCTTTGAAAGACAGAGACGTGCGAGCGAATCTCAAGCTTTTGCTTGTCGTATAAATCACGTCATATCCCATATGATATGTTCTTAGAGGCCAAGAAATCAAAGTTTGGGTCATCTCACGGCCATCAATAAATAAATAGCACTCTCTCCCCCGATCTGTGAGAAGGTTGAAAACAAAGACAGAAAAAACTTTTCACCGACCCATGTTTTTCGTTTGCTTCTAATTTCAATCCCTAGAACTTTAGGTTATTTGTATATTGACCATCGAGTTTTTGGAGAATTCAAAGAAATTGTGTATAATATCCGCCTAAGGAACTTTCTTTTATCTCCACTGTCAGTCTAAAGGTTTCTACAGATGAGCAGACTAGAGCGGCACCGTTTTCTTTAACCTCCTTGGCCCATCCATAGCTCATCAGCCTAGCCTCCTACACCACCTAATGAACAAGGTGAGCAGAAACAAAAGCTCTCGTGTACGCTTGTACGCACAATTTAGTCTCCCCTCTCAAAGGGCGAAAAAACGACATTGAAATGGAGAGATCAGTTTCCCCATGTCTCATTTAAAATCTGTAAATGGTGGAAGTTGAGATCAATGGAGTAACCTGAAATGCCTAACTTACATACCACAAAAACATGTGTTTCTACAGTATTGTCTCTTTTATTATCTAATCTTCTGTTTTGATAGAGCCTGTTCCGAAAGATACTAAAAGTGATGTCAAGGGCACTCTCATAGAAATAATATTACCTCATCTCTCGAATCTCTCCTCCCAGACCACAGAGTGGTCCGCCGCTAGGAGCGATAGCACCACCAAAAGCAATCTGTGGGCAGTGTTCAAGTTGGATCGCTGGAGTGAGGACAGGTTGAAATCTCTTCCAATAGGAGCCCGCCCGACCGGTTTCAAACTTTCGAAGCGGCAGCGGCGGCATTGGGAAAACCAAAGACCTTCGTTCCACAGAACATCGAAGCTTGTAACGCAAGGAAGCCATTGGTTTGGGGGAGTTGGAAGAATCTCATCTTCTGTGAAACCGATGAGCATTTTTTTTTTCATTCTTAATCGAGCTTTTCTTTTTGTTTTTTTATTCCTTCCTTCGAAGGTTCTCATTTCCCATATAGCCACATAAGGGTCGCATGCTTTTAAGCGATGGCCACATTGAAGTTACCATTCAATGCATCAGTACACAGGTAAGCACCCCCGCAAATCAGCTACGAAGAGGGCGGGCATTCATTTAAATATATTCATTCTGGAAGTCATAAAGCTACAAAAAAATCTCCCACAGCATTCGTCGATCCACATGATGGTGGATCGAAATGGACACGATTGAGCAAAAGAAATCAGTACATGTTCCAATGACCAAATCCAAAGGATAAAACCGAGTCACCACAGCTTTGAGAGGACTCATCTTAGACGTGAGAAAGTAGGAAGGAATTGCTGATTCCAGAGAAGAATTAGGTATAAAACAATGAAGCACCAAGGAAGTAAATTGAGATACACAACTGCCTGACCAAGCAGCTTGCAACAAAGCGTCTCACTTTTCTCCCTTCTTTCGGTTCAAATCAGAAGATTGTCGCAAAATGGAGAATGGGAACGTGGGAGTAATCATGAAGTGACAAGATCCGGTGTTTCTGCTTCAACAGATATCCAAGCCGTGTGTAATTTGTCCAGCCAATTGTCCAGTAGGTCATGCAGTAATTTGACCTGTGGAATCCCCAAAACTCTTGGCTGCATCCATGAAACTTATATTGTCCCCTCAACTTGATCGATTATGCCCACAATAAGATGAACCTGAGTTGAGTTTCTAAGGTTAGACTACTGTAAAATAAGAAAGCTTGAATATCAGTTTTCCATTACGGATGCTAGAGCGGAGAAGTTGCATGCAATAACAACATCCAGGTATTTGCTATGACGGCGTATGCAAAAAAGGAAATTGTACTCTAGATTTTTAGCAACAGCACACTGATGCATATCCAAAGCTCTTCTGTTCTTACACTAGAAATAGTGGCGGTCAGTCTACAAGCATGAATAACTCAAAGTAATCATCCTTTACACCCCCCAATTAGGAAACTTAGCATCAATGTTAAAAGAGTAAAAAGAGATGCTGATTCACATCAGCCACCACTTGTTGTATAAAACTATTTATGGTTGATTTATGCTAGCTAAGTCTCTTAATAGGGCGCATGTCCCTGGCAGTCACTTTAGGCACATTCTGTGCAAACCAACCCACTGACTTCTAGTCCCTTCAACCATATGCAGCAGACCTCAAATTAAAGTGACCATCATTCAAACCTTAGAATATACTTACAGACAAACTCATGAGAAGATGCTCAACATTCTGTGTAGAAAGTTTTGTGCGCTCTGCAATAACATTCATGGAAATGGTTCGATCCCCAGATGGTCGACAACAAAAATTTACATTGCCATTCTCCATCAAAGCTGTAATAAACTCTGTTTCCCAAATTCCGCAACTTTCTAATCTTAATTCAGCTCAACAAATACACATAGTTCTTGTAACACCCCAACTAACAGATGCACAGCACGTCCGCACATGATTACACTCCATCGAGGAGCCCACAGAAGCATAGCGACATAACTAGGCTGGGTTTTCCAATAGTCAAACAATTTGCAAGAGAGCAACTAAACACAAAGATAAATCACGTGATTACATTCAACTAAACACCAACCGCCACACCACTCGTACCTGTTCTTCAGCGATTAGCTGGTGATTCCAGAGCTTGAGTTCAGGCCCATGCCCTCCCGCCACTGGCGGAGTTAACGAGCGCAACCATCGGAGCCCCTCATGTAGCACCAAAATTACTCCAGCTGAGCGGCAGTGAAGATGAAAATGTGCACGAGAGTGGAAAGCGGCACTGAAGAAGGACTTGAAGGTCACGGACGACGGAACTTGAAGCTCGCGGACGACGAAACCTGGGAAACAAAGAGATGACGGCGAACGACGGACTGAAGCTTTGCCATGAATGAGCGAGCAGCGAACGAGGATTGGCCGCGGAGCGGCCGAGGCTTGGGGGACAGCAAATTGAAAAAGAGCCCTATTCCCAATTCAGCTCGGGATTTTGTTCAAATTACAAATTTCAGACAGATATTGCAATGAGTCTATTTAAAGGTGCTTGTTTCACGAAAAACCTAAAATTTAGAAAAATATTTTTCAAAAAATAATTAGTTATATCACTTAAAAAATTAATTTACGAAAAATATTATTATTATTATTATTAATTTATATCTAATTAATTTCGTGGGTGATGAAAACATTTTTCAATCGTTTTTTTTAAGTGATACATATTTTTTAGAAAAAATTTTCCAAATCTTGAAATTTCCGTGAAACACGCGCACCCAAGCCCTTTTTTGAAGTCTTCCCCTCTTTCTTTTTCCCTTTTCCTTCACCGACTCTATCTTTCTCGCGCTTTTATTCTCTTTATTTCCCTGGTTCTGCAGAAGGAAATAATAAGGTGAGGTTGAGGTCCCTTTTGTTATTAGATGGTGAGGGATGGTAATATCCCCCAACCTCACCACCGAAGTTGACACACGCACGCGCACACACACAGGGCATATGGAGATTCCAAGTAAGATGGGGGAATTTTAATAAAGATGGTCCTTGGTTGCACGTTTTAGAATCATTTCATTGTGTCTCTTCACTGGAATAAAGCAGAAATAGAAAGCAAGCAAGGCAGAAGAAACAGCGATGATCTACGAATAGAAAGAAGGCGCACCGTTTTCTGCAGAGGATCCCCTGTTTCTATTTCAGAGTCCGTTGTTTCTGTTTCGGAGTCCGGCGCTTGCTTTGTTCCATTCGGAATCTTCTCTCTATAAGCCCCCCAAGTGCCGAAAGGACGATTTGGTTTGGGTAACTTCTCACAATCTTTTATATTTATGCGGCACTCATTTGGTATTTTTGAGCTCGATGCGTCAAAAATCCTTTCCAGTGATCTGCACCCATAAATTCTCAACCTCCGCAAAAACTCTAATTCGTCAATGCCCTCGACAACCTGCAGGCTCGGGCACAATTGAATATCTAATTGCTTCAAGCTCTTCAAGTTTGACAAACCGCCTAAGCTTTTTAATGAAGAGCACTGCTGAACTAAAAATCCTTCCAATGATTTGAACGTGGAAACAAATTGAATATCCTGTAGCTCTGGGAAACCCGACAGAACGAATTTTCGAAGCATCTTCAGGGAGCTTGGGAAATGGAAGGCTCCCCTCCAATGATCAATCAACTCAGGAGCTTGTAGTTCATTGCACCCCAGCTCCTCCGGTAGACAAGCCAACCTCTCGGAAGAATTGCAGTCTTGAATACGTGATCTCTCCGACGATCCTACGATATCGAGTAATTGAACATGATGTTGCTCGTTCGCCTTGTTTTCTCTCGATTTTCTCGAACTTGATGAAACCGTCTCCTTTTCCGATGGAGGAAGCCTGTCGAGGTGTACTTGTTTTCGTCGAGTGTCGTAGAGCTTTAAAACTATCAAATTTGACGGAAATTGTTTGGAAGTTGGCAAGTCCAGTCCATATAGAGTAAGACTAAGTTCTATCAGCTGAGAAAGGGAACCCCACTCTACAGTTGGTGCGCGGACATTTGGAAAGCAAAGGCGCAGCTTGCTCAGTTTGAATAACTTCCCGATCCACTGTAAGTTAAAAGTTTGAATTCTATCGAATCTGGACATTAGAACAAAGCGATCGGAAAAGACACTTGGATCAAATCGATCGGAAAGGACTAGCTCAACTAGATTAGTAAGATACGAGAGGTTAGGGAAAGTCGGCAATGAAGTAGATGTCAGCTGCAAAGCGGTCAAACTTATGGGGAGCTTCGGCAACTCTCGTATCTTATTACAATTACTCAAGCGCAGTGTTCGGAGTTGACGAAGCTTGCTCATTGTACTGGGCAGTTCTTCAATTGGTGTGTGTGATACATCTACATATGACAAATTTGCTAGTCTACCAATGGAATCTGGTAATCTTGTAATTTCCGTGCCTGATACACTCAGCTCTGTTAACGACTCTAATTTCGAAACTGAGTCGGGGAGTTCAATCAAGCCAGAACAGAAATTAAGAGAGAGGTGCCGTAGACTCCGTAGCTCTCCAATTTGTTCAGGCAATTTTCTAAGTTCGTAGCAGGACTCAACCCTCAAGTCAGTCAGACACCTCAAATTCCCAATAGAGCGGTCAATTTTCGAGAACAAAGAATTGTCGTCAATAGTCAACTTCTCTAAAACTGAGTCCTTTGGCAAGATTGGTGTCCCACGGATCAACCCATTATGCCTAATAGTGAGAACCTTCAATTTCCTTGCCCTCTACAAAAGCCAATGAAACTTCAGGACAGACAAGAAATAAATATGGATTTAGGCTACCAAATTGTATCATATGTCATCTGATCCTCTCACTAAATGAGAAAATTATATTATAAATCCATCAAATTTTGTCCTTCATTCCTTCATTGAATAAGAAAAACAGACTAATAGGGAAACTGGCGTACCATGATTAGGCTCTTGAACACATCATCTGTGAAATGAAGCGCAGAAAGATTCACCACAACCGCGTTTTGTAGATGCAGTAAATTGGTTGCCTCCAAACGTTGCTCGGCTTCGTCATCAGTACCATAAGTGTAACGCAAATCAATCCATCTCAACTCGGAAAGACACCCTGTAAAGTCACCTTGGAAGTTTACGTCACACAGAGAAAGAAACCGTATGTGTGGGAACCGCTTAATTTCCTCCAAAGTGACAGTTGTATGATCCGACGATGAGCAGATTTGGAGGAATTGGAGTGCTTTAACTTGAGCGCCTTCCTTGATCTGCCAATGACATTGAGGAGTAGAAGCAGGAATTTGTCAATATCTCGCTATTTTATTTCGTAGAAGAGGAGAAAAAAAGAAACAGAAGAGTAGCTCCCAAATCAAAAAAGTGAATCCTCAATTAAGAAGAGGCTATAAGCAATTTTCTATTCAAATTTAGCCATACTTTACCTCTGTTGATTTTAATCTTAATTCGCGAATGATGTCTTTTTCATCCCACAACCTGGTATGCTCTTGTTTGGCAATTTGCCTTCCCAGATCTCTAAATTGATCGTGCATCCCAAATCTATCACTGTCTAAAACCTTTATCATGGACCTCTTAATAAGGACCTTGATGGCATGCTCTGGGAAAAACTCAGAGTCTTTCCACATGTACATTGGATTAGTCTTATTCTCACCAACGAAAAAACATGCAACATCAAGGAATATCTGTTGTTGATTATGCTCTAAGGTATCATAGCTAATCTTTAGCTTTCCGAAGACATCCTTGTGAGGAGTTTTCTTCAACTTCTGCAGCCACTCTTCCCATATTTCTCTTTTTTTCTCACCAAAAAGCGATGAACCTATAGCTTCAAGAGCTAAAGGTAGTCCATCTGCAGTAGAGACAATGCTTTTTGAAAGAGTGTAGTAATCGGCTGGAGGAGAGTTGTCATCAAAGGCATGCCTACTAAAAAGTTTGAGTGCGTCTTTCTCGCTCATCCCCACCATTTCATAATCCTCAAATTTATTCTCAAATCCCCTGATATTCAGAATGCTCTTGTCCCTAGTGGTAACGAGTATCGTAGTGCCAGGATACAAAGAATTCACCGGGATTAGATTTTCGATTTGGTTGCCCTCATCGACATCATCCAATACAATTAGCATCTTCTTGTTGCAAATTGTGTCTCCAATCTTAATGATCCCACGATCATTGTTGGAAATGTCAGGAGCCACTCTACAATAAGAGATATCAGACAATAATTTTTTTTGCAACTCTACCAAGCCCTTGGTTTTTGCCGTTTCCCTCACGTCATCAAGAAAGCTGCAGTTTCTCCCAAAGCGAGGCCATAGTTGGTTGAAGATAGTCTTGGCGAGTGTTGTTTTACCGATGCCACCCATCCCATAGATTACAATTATCCGCACACCACCTGAATTGATGTCTAATAAGTTGTTTATGGCTACTATTCGATCCTCTATTCCAACTAAATCTTCAGTCACTCGTCTTTTTCTTGTCTCGAGCCTGACCACAATCGCTTCAACAATCGCCTGGATAAGTTCCCCATCGCTGCCACAAAGTTGAACAGTTTCAATTGAGAAAAGGTGACAAATTTGCATGTTGACTAACCATCTACTAAAGCAACCAGGTGGGAATGCGATCAAGTTTAGGATATGTCAAAATTCAACGTTACCCCCAAAGCTTTGGGAACATGATGAATTACAAACTTGAACATCCATTACAAATTTAAGTTAGAGGAATAGAGGACGAGAAATGTTTCATCTTTATATCAAGCAGAAGAATCAGAATTTCTGGAAAAAAAGGGTAGAAGAATCAAAATATAAACATCTAATGAATTACAGTAATAGAAGATTTACTTATTTCTTTCGACATGGAAAAGAACTTTCCAAAGGCAACAGTTCCTTAATCAAGTTCTCTTCCATACAATAGGAATCTTAATACATACATGGATCAAATTAGTACGAAAAAGATGAATAAAGCCAAATTTTTTATATGATAGAAAATAGGTGAAAAATGAAATTATAATAACCCTATTGGGTCAGAAAAACATTTGGAAGTCTCGTGATTCAAAAAAAAAAAATAAAACAAGAATTTGAAAAGAGGGAAATTAGAGTTTGAATATAATTAATGGATTTTTATAAGAACTATGGTCAGATTTTACAAAATTATTTTCACAATCATGGTTAGAACGTTACCCTGAATAGTTCTGGGGCTCCCATCCCTTGATGCCACCAACTTTTTTGAGAGCCTGCCGCCACGTCTCTACATCATCAGAGCTGAACTTCTTCTTCTGATCCTCCATCTTTTGCTCCAAATTCAATATGGCCTCATTGTACAACGGGGTTTTCAACTTCACGTCATCAAGTTTCACGTCGTAGAAGATGGGTAATATGACCTTTTTGTCATCTTCTTTAGATTTAGAGGTGTTCTCCACCATCTTCGCAAGCTCCCGAAGGCACCAGTGACTTGAAGCATAGTTTTTGGAGAAGATGGGTACGTAAACCTTGGAATCGTCGATCGCTCGCAGAAGGTTGTCACTAATTCTTTCACCCGGTCGAAGTTCCTCGTCATCTATGAAAACACGAATCCCGGCATCTTCCAACGCAACGTAGAGGCAATTAGTGAATCCACGACGAGTATCGGGGCCTCTGAAACTCAGGAACACCTGATACTCGCTTCCATCTGTATTGCTTGTGCTCGTTCCGGTCTCTGAGCTCGCCATAGGAGCTCACTTCGCACTTAGTAGGGTCAGCCCTCTCTCTGTGCTTCCAATGGACACGGTTGAAATACTTTATACTAGCAAATTCGCACGAAACCTTGCGGTCCTCGATTGTGAAAAGCCTTTATTAGATTCTTAATGTGAAAAGCTATCTCCAGCAGATCATCCGCCCACAGGAATTTACGAAGGAGAAGCACGGCGTTACATTAGAAAAGGAGAAAAAGGATGTTTATTATAGGGAATCGTGTATTGCGTGAGTCACGGGATTTAATTGAAAGTTCAACGCATACGGGCAACTTCGGTGGAGCTTCCAATTTATAGTCAATAAAGTTAATAAGATGGAGGACAATAATGGAGGTGTACCTTTTTAACATGCCCAATTTCTTTCGAGTTTCTTCTTGGTGCTTTCCACTCAGTCCTTTTGAAATTTTGAATTTAAAAAATTTTGATTCTGAAACATTTAAATCATTTATGATTATTCTGTAGATATATCCATAGCTAGACATGCTTAAAATCTTAATCCAGTATTGTAAATTCACAGTTTATCTATATAAATGCATAATAACAAAATATTCCTAAAGAATTGCCATTTATTATGACACACGGGACCCTGCATATTTAGAAAAATCTCCTTCATACTATAGAGAATTGGATTTGTTGCATTCACTGCAAAAAATGCTCCACTTAAGCACTACCGAAGCATATGGTTTCCATGCACTAGGAAATATTTATTTTGATCTTTTTGCCTTAAAGACTTACTTTTTATTATAATTAATTTTAATCACTCAAATATTATCATAAAATGCAACTTTGTATTAAAAAGCATATGATTGTGCAAATCTTTTACTTCTACGCAAATGGACTATCTATGGATGAAGAAAAGCAGCGATGGCCTGTCAATGGCCATGCTGCCACTCCATCGTGGTGTTGCTTTGAGCGTGGAAATAAAAGCAAGAGAAACCACGATGGTCTTGACCGTAAGAGATGACCTTGCTCAGCTGAAGAAAGGGAAAAGGAGATTAATGACGGCCATTGCCGATGTCGGCCAAAAGATAAAAAGACGAAGAAAGTTGCAGTGATGGTGGTGTCTTCTTCATTTTGGCATGTTTTATTTACATATGTTTTTCGTGTCGTTATTCGCTGCTTTGACTTGTTGACTAGATTGGTGCGGTGTACGAAAGTCATTGAACGGATGACTGGTCCACATTTTTTTTTTCTCATTTAGAACACTAAGTATTCAAATCATTCGACACAATTAACATCGATTTATACAGGCAAATTGCTCCATCCACGTGCGTTAGGTTAGCTCTATTCACTGGATGGCTAGCGAGACACTCTTGGGTAGACACCGTGATCAAATCTGAACAAAATATTGTTTCAAGAATCGCATTCAAAATACACATAATGCATTCATGATGGTTTATACGAACCCAACTTTGCACAAATTGTGTACAAAACAACAATCCTTCCAAAGACATGGCAATCGTATGACATAATTATGGTCATCTTCGATACGCTACTTTATACAACTTAGCAACACCTTATGGAAATGTTACAAAAGATGTACATCCTACTCTTTCAAGTCATTGCCTCAAACGATTGAAATACATAAAAAAACGCACATACTTACTTTTAGTAAATTGGAAGATCATGCGATAACACATTACAAGATCCCCAAAAGATATCAAAACACCATTCAATTAAATCCTGTTTTTATCTTTTAATTAATCACAGGTGTCCCACACAACTTTAATAAATATGACAGGTTTTAGGCATGTGGAAATAGAGGTTATCGGACGATAATTAAGACTTAATCTATCTAAATAGTCTTGCAGTTGCTAAACATGCTGATCAATAACGCAATTTAGAAGGGCACGTCTATAAATATTTAATATTCTCTTATTTTAGGTGGAGGCCCGATGCATGTGAAGGTGACGTCCCCCTTCTTCACTCAAAAGAGAGATTCCTTCTTATTGGTCAGGGAACATGCGAATTTTTGGGTACCATACGTGGACTGGCTAGGTTGAGAGAACAATTAAAAAATTCATACTCGGCACGTACATATACGGTGAGATTTTATAGAATTATTATCAACTATTTTA
The DNA here is from genome assembly GCA_031216285.1 of Syzygium syzygioides. Classification (NCBI taxonomy): domain Eukaryota; kingdom Viridiplantae; phylum Streptophyta; class Magnoliopsida; order Myrtales; family Myrtaceae; genus Syzygium; species Syzygium syzygioides. Next base: position 19,238,455 of record CM062248.1, read on the forward strand.
AAATTTTAAATCATTAAATAAATATGCCATTCATTATTTAAATAGTCTAACATGCACTATATTTTTATTTATATACAAATAGACACAGACTTAAGAGTAAATCCGGGAGTTATCAATAAGTGCTCTTGGATAACGTTTCATGTTTTGAAATATTGAATATGTTGTCGACATTAAAATTTTTTTAGAGCTTCCGATTCTCTTAGATTACTCTAATTCTATCAGCTTGTAAATATTGGTTAACATCTTAAGAAAATAAAAAAATTAAATATTCTAAAATACACTATATATTTATTTACATACATATAGACACAAATATTGGACATTACGCACCCATCGGTGGCCGCATTAATTTGCGTTCAGTTCCTTTCACGAGAGATCATGGGTTCAAACTCGTCCATCGGTGATTTAAGTGGAGGGTCATGGCGGTGGGATGCTGCGCTAGCTTCCCTTTAGGACTAATCGAGCATCACCACTAATTTAAGTCCTAGCTTGCCGATCACATGAACATCTCGGTTATTAGAAAAAAAAAATTGGACATTTAGGGCGCGTTTGATAACGCTTCTGTTTCTCTATTTTTCTGTTCTTCTGTTCCCTGGAACAAAAAAAGAACGGAAATCTGTTTGGTAACACATTTTATTTTTCTATTTCCTGAAATAGAAAAGTGGCCAAGAAATAGATTTGGAGTAGAAATAAGAAGTAGAAAAAATCTACTTCTTTGTTCTTAGAAATAGAAATAGAAATAGAAAAGTCTAATCCTCAAGCCGTGACCTCAGCTTCTCCTCCATCCTCCGTCGTCTGCAAACCATGTCAAAGCACCAGTCCGGTCCATTCTTTGACAACACAAATGTGCCTTTATATTAAAAAGCAAACGGTTGCGCAAATCTTTGACAACACTTACTTATGGACAACCATTAGAATGTGAGCAGGGTGCAGTAGATGGAGTTCGAAAATCAAAGCAAATTAAATTATATAAATAATAAAATATATCTTAAATTTGAGCAAATTAAATCACATCAAACCGGATGAGAATTATGGATGCTCGACCTCTGCTCAGGAGTGGTGACAGGAAATGCAATGATGCCTGTCCATGGCCAGTATGCCATCCCATCATGGTGTTGCATTGAGTGTGGAAAGAAAGAAAGAGATAAATTTTGCTCGGCTGAAGAAAGGGCAGGGAAAAGGACATTAATGATGGCCATTGCTGGGCCAAAAGGCGAAAAAGAGGAAGAAAGTTGCAATGGTGGCGTCTTCTCATGTTTCCTTTCTTCTTCTTTTTTTACTTCTGCTGAATTTCCTCTTTAAATACGAACGGGAAGAGCTCTTAATGTCATAGAGAGCTATGAGGACCGCACAAAGGAGATTAGAAATTTCCTCTTAATGGCTTGATTCAGAAAGGTTTTCTTCTTACCAAAGTGGCCGAGTTGAAAGAAACAAGTGAGATAGGTATGCTATCCCCAAAATCAATCAGCACACCCGGCCATTTCAAGGGGATTGCCTTTTAGTCTCTTACTTGTTTCTAAAAAACGATCATTTAAGTTTCAGATTTTTTTATTCAAAGTTTCCACGTTGTGGTAATTGAAGAGCATACTTAAATCGTATCAGCATATTGAATTAATAGCAAGATCTTAATTAGAAGAGATCATTCTAGGGGAAGAAAGGAGAGAGCTTAGGAAGCCATGCTTTTCTTAAATTAATTGATGGCGACTTCATCTCCTTCTTTGAACAAAACCCTAGAGATGGCCCAAAACTTCCAAAACCTTTTTTCCAATTACGTAGCTGCTCCTCCCGCAGAACAAAACCTCGGAGCTCAGGAACGTTGGGCAAGGCGCTACATGACCTATATGAATACTTCAACGTGTTGATCTAGTTTGGAGGGCTATATATTGCATCAAAGTGGTTGTTAAAGGTTGGCCGAGATGATCAAAGCGCTTTCAAAGTATTTGTTTCTACTTCTTTGCTTATTCTTTGAAAAAATAATATATTACGATTCTACTCGTAATTCTATAAGAGAATGAAGGTGACGTCCGCACGAGCTCAGCATGATTCACTATTGGCCTTGCTTTTTTCCCTTGTTTCTTTAGTTTAACTTCCATTGTGTATTGACTCCAAATTGAGCTGGCCTTACCCAATTGGTCATGGATAGCACAACTAGCAGACGAGCAACTTTGTCTTGGTGTAGGTCAAATGAGTGCAAATGACAAATGTTGTTTTGCTCAGGGAACATGTGAATTTTTGGGCACTATATTTAACCCGGCTAGGTTGAGAGAACATTTAAATAATTTATCACACTCAGCACGAATATATACTATATATTATATATATGTACATATATATTACACGTCAAATTTCTTATGAGAGTACAAGGCAAAATCGATAAACTTAATAGTAAATCCCGGACTTGTCAATAAAGTGCTCTTGGATAACAATTCATGTTTTGAAATATTGAATATGTTTTTTGGTAAGGATATTGAATATGTTTTCGACATTAAAGAATTTTAAAAAAGAGCTGCTGATTCTCTTACATTACTCAATTTTTTTTCATCAACAAGTTTAAGCTTGTAATTACAGTCAATATCTTAAGAAAATAAAAGATATTTTTATGCATTTATTCATGAATGCCTGATGCAAATTTCCTAACATGTCATCTCACTTTTCAAATATTTCGCCATTTTTTGTTGTGTGAAGACCCTTTTTTGGTATATGTTACACGCTTCCTCATTTTAAATGATGATAATCCTCACCTTAAAAAGGATAGTGCATATGAAAATATTTATTTTTTCCAAAACTTTCGTAACTCTTTTTCTAGTCATGCAACTGCTCCCCCTACCAAACGAGTCCCCATATCCTAGAAGGGTCGGGCGGGGCCCTACATGACCTATTTGAAGGCCGTATCGATCAAGTTTTGAGGGTCATATATGAATCAAAGTGGTTGTCGAAGGTTGGCCAAATTAGCAAAACGCTCTCAAAGGTTGTTATTAATTCTTGTGCTTATTCTTTCAAAAAAAAAATCTTATGCTTCTAATCGTAATTCTCCAAGAGAGTGTTAATGTAATTCTTGTGCTCTCAGAGGTTGTTATTAATTATTGTGTTTATCCTTTCAAAAAAAAATCTCATGATTCTAATCATAATTCTCTTAAGAGAGTGTCAATGTAATTATCGTAAAGAGCACTTTGAGTGTAGAGTGAAATGACTGTCCTTGTAGAGTGAGCTATAGTCCATTCCGGAGAGGCAACTTCATTGTGAACGCTTTTAAAGGTTTCGAGGATTGCATTACTGAATTCCAACCTTGTTATTGGGCTAATAGAGCTGGGATGATGGAAGTGGTTAAGTAGATAGGTCGAACCACTATAAATTGCTTTGCAATCTCTTTAATCTATTATTCTGTTTACATTTTTGTTGATGGAAGATATTTGCTCTACAGTGCGTATTTCGTCTACAAACACTATTTAATCCTCTACACATTGTTTTGCACGAAAAAAATTCCAAGTATCTTACAGCAACCATTTTATTTGTATAAAATTGGGTGAAATGACACTAGTTGTTCTTTTATTCTTGCCCAAAATTCAAAACCATCCCTACACTTTTTTTAATCCAAAATCATCCCAGTATTTTAAAAAAGGGTCATCCCTTGTCTTGCTATTATGTCGCTCCATTTTCCGTTTGATTTGCGCTAATGTGGACAATCATAACACCAAGTAGAAGCCATATCGCTGATAACAAATTTTGGCGTACCATATGTCTCTGTACCAAATCCATTTCAAGTGAGTTTACCGTAAAAAAAAATTAAAAAGAAACCTCTTTTGAATTACTAGAAGACTCAAAACTCCTCCTACCCAAAATCAAACAACTTCGCAGCAGTGCTGCTTCCCATTTATAGTAAAAAAAGTTGATGACTTTACAAATGATAAGGTGGAGGACAATAATGGATGTGTACCTTTTTTCTTTTTTTTGGTCAAGTTGGAGGTGTACCTTTTCACATGCCCAATTTCTTGAGAGTTTCTCCCTTGTGCTTTTCACTTTTTGCTTTTGAACTTTTGGATTTAAAAAATTTGATTCTCAAACATTTAAATCATTTATAATTATTTTATAGCTATATCTATAGTTTCACATATTTAAAATTCCAATCCAATATTGTAAATTCACAATTTATCTATATAAATGCAATAATAACAAAAAGCTCCTAAAAATTTGCCTCTCGTTATGATACATGAAACTCTAAATAATTAGAAAAATTTCCTCTATGCCACAGATTGTTGGATTTGTTGCATTCAATACAAAAAGTGCTTCACCTAAGCACTACTTAAGCATATGCTTCCTACTCATTATGAAATATTTGTTTTGATCTCTTCACCTTAATAACCTACCTTTTATTATAATTAAGTACCTTTAACCACTCAAATATTCTCACAAAGTGTGCCTTTATATTAAAAAGCAAATGATTGTGCAAATCTTTTACTTTTTTTTTGGAAATGGAATATCTTTAGTTGGGGAAATGTAATGATGGCCGATCAATGGTCTTGACCATAAGAAACAACTATGCTTAGCCGAAGAAAAGGAAAAGAAAGCCCCGCAAATTCGCAGAAAGATTGATCAACGGTCTTCTACGCAATTTCGCAGAAAGTCTCGCGGTTCTCGAATGCAAGTCGAGGACTTTGATGTTAAAGTCATGACGATTGACGAAGACTTTTGAGACTTCTAGGAGACAGTTTAAATATTTTGCATGATGTTTAATTTAACTAACTATGTTTAATTTAACTTCTAGGAGACAGTTTAACTATGTTTAATTTAACTAGTCTTGAGTCTCTTAACCATAAGAAACAACTATGCTTAGCTGAAGAAAAGGAAAAGAAGATTGATGATGGGCACCGCCGATGTTAAAGATTGATCAATGGTCTTCTACGCAATTTCGCAGAAAGCCTCGCATGCAAGTCGAGGACTTTGATGTTAAAGTCATCACGATTGACGAAGACTTTTGAGACTTCTAGGAGACAGTTTAAATATTTTGCATGATGTTTAATTTAACTAATATTTTTAGGACACTCGTTAGTGAGATCTTTATAAAAATAACATTACATTTCACATATTTATAGTGAAATAGTTATGATAACATATATGTATTTTTATGTTTTTGGTACAAAATTTTTTTTATCTCGTATTAAATAAAATTTAAAAATTTGAATTTCGTAATATCTTGAAAAAGTCATCAAATACAAAGTTATGAGTAGAAATCCTCAAACAAGGAAAAGAATTATAACAAAAATTATTAAAGTGTCCCACATTGGTTGTTTACGCGGTTTACATGCTATTTGTATGCATATGGTCTTCCTTTTCCTGTAAGGTTTTTGGGGTGGACATTTTCACATGTATCATAGCCCAATTCTATCTCAGTTTATTTTCGATTGCGCTAATTCTTATTCGTGAAATTCCGTCCGTTCTTTTGGATTGAACATTTTAGCAACAATAACGTTACATTCATTAATGGGAGGAGCTTCTGTTTACATTCTTAATGTGAAAAGCTTCTCCACCAGATCATCCTCCTCCAGAAATTTACAAAAGAAGAACAAGTGCGTTTCATTAAAAAAAGGAGAAAAGGATGTTTATTGTAAGATATAAACGATGAAATTCTTGGTTTGAATGCCCGAAGTCCGATGCCACTTTCGTTAGTGAGAGACGTCATTTTGGACATTTGTATTGCGTGACTCACGGGATCGAATTGAAAGTTACGGACACGCAACTTCACAGAAGCTGCAGCTTTCAATTTATAGTCAACAAATTTGATTGTTTGGTCTTGGTCGTAAAATATTGCTATTTCTGTCTGAACCAGTTGATTGGTTTTCCTATGATTAGTCTTTTATTTCCTTTTTTCTTTAGCTAAAATACTCCATTACACATTCGATGACTTTCAACCATTTCATATTCATATTCATATTCGATGACCCAATCCGAATTGTTATCTAGAAAAGTTTCTAATTATTAAACCGCACCACCAACCCCCTGCCCCTTTTTGTGAGTTATTAATTTTATGTTCATATGATAATGAAGATCCAAATTGTGTCTACTATCCTATTCGAGTTGATATCAAAATTTGTTTCATTTCATCACTCGAATAAGAGAAAAGTTAAATAGGAGATGTTTTGATGACAACTATAGGGCGCCTCTGTTGGTACCAATTATAGGTTTAGAGTGAGGAGATCGGTATCAACTCCTTCAAGCATGCAATCGATTTTTCATTTTTTATTTTATTTTTCTCCTTTTCCCCTTCTTTATTTATATTTATTTATAGTGAAGTGAAATTAAACTGAAAATTAACTACGTGCCGAAATAAGTATGAACTAGAATTTATATGCATGCATCTAAATCATATGCCAAAATACTATGTAATATAAATCCAGATTTCATGAAAATTTACACTGCTCTCACTTGGAATTTCAACCTTAAACTTCCTACGAGAACAAAGTTAGTGCACCCCAGAAAATAAAGAAAACTAGACGAAATGCTATGAATTAGAGCGAAACTAATCCACACAATGCGAAATCAAATTGGATGATTACATCTATACTAATTGATGAAATTAACTATTAATTAAAAATAAAAATTTTTGTTAAGACTCGTGTGCAAATTGAACTCCATCGTCCTGATTTTTTACTATTTACATATTTATGCTTACTGAAACAAGAGTAACGATCAACATGAACTAACGTAAAAAGCCACGCACGTGCTTGCTTTTATTTCCTTTCCTCTTCTTTTTTTTTTCTCTTTTCTTTTAACACGTACAGCTAAAATCCTTTTCACTTGTGGTGACCGGGTAAGTCTGTTGCATGTTTCCCTCTTGGTGAGCTAGGCTCGTGCTTGCTTTGGCTTGGAAGTTCAAATGAATTTATGACTTATTTAACATGTCGGGTCGATTTGAATTACACGCGAGAGAAGTCAGATCCAAAACGCTGTCGGCTCATATGCACCAGACGCATGCAATTTATCGCGCGAATTTTAAAGAGGCCACGTAATTAGACTAGACACATGGGACCGGAGGAGAGCTAAGATGCAAAACATCCTTGCACCCCAGATTTTGGAAAAGATAAGGATAAAACCACGCAGATGGAGAGAGAGAGAGAGAGAGCGCTTTGAAAAAAGCCTGAACTGAAAGCACAAAAAGTGGAGTCATCCATCAATCAATCTCCCAAAAGCCCCAAACATGGTCGGCGTGAGGACGAGGAAGAAGATAGAAAATTTCGCATGCAAAAGTCAAGCCTTCATCGTCAATTCCCTCCCCTTTCCTGCTTTTGTCTCTTCCTTCCTTGAACTTAGCACGATTCTTCCTTCAAATTTTCTTTCTTCTTGTCAAAGGTTCTACCACTTGATACGTTTTCAGAAATAATCATTATTGAATTTCTTGATCCGTATCTTCAATTTTTGAAAACTTATAAAGTTCTCCTGCTAAGCCTTGACCAATGAATCTCAAAAATCCTTTAAATTGGATCTGATTAAAACCAAGCATTGTAGACAGTCCCTCATTCAACCACCAGCATTCCATGGATGTAAATATTAGGTCAATCGGACGTTGGAAAGAAAAATTATGACTAGTCAAAATTTGGTCAAATTTTTTGTAATTTTTTTTCCATTTCTTTTGAAAGAAAGAAAGAATGAATGAATGATGATGTTAACCCCCGTTGCCGTCGTCAGTCACCACATGTCGATTCCAACATTAGCCCTATGATGGAACGGTGACAATCCGCATGTGAGCCCAAGCCATGCCAGGCCAGTCGTACATCTGCCCAGCGCACCTGGGCCGCATGTCTTAGGGCACGACTGGGGCAAAAATGGTGCAAGGCTGCATGTGGGCCTAAGCTATCCCCCGAACCGTCTCGTGTGGAGCTGGGCTTTTAAAGCGCAATTTCACACCTGCAATTTTTAGGCCTTTCACCACATTTGCCTTGTGCCTTGCAACATCTATGACCAGTCGGGCTTCAAAGCTCACGGTCCATAGCCATTTGAGCTCGAAGCTTGCAATTTGCCGTGGCTGGTTCTACTTCAAAGCTCGCAACCGCCATGATCACTCGAGCTCAAGCTCAAAACTTGCGGTCGTCATGGCTTCTCGAGCTCGAAGCTCGTGCCTAGGGTAGAGATCAAGCAACCATAGGTGTGAGATCTAAAGGTCATAGATCTAGAGCTCCCAGTCGCCATGGCTACTCGAGCATTTGATGTGCTGCCAAGGCTAGCGGAAGAATGGTCGTGAGTGGGTGGGTACAAAGGAATTGCATCGGTAGGGTTTAAATATTTTAAAGAAGAAGAAGAAGAATTCCATGTGAAAGATAGAGTCAACGTTTGAATATAAAGAAAAAAAGATAAATCTCAACAAATATTTAACGACCTTTACGCCACATCAACAAAAATTCACAACGGCCCCAAGTATTTAGCAACATTCGAACCTATTTGAGGTTCTAATTCCAATATCAAACCATACAAATAAGGACAACAGGCCCCAAATCATAAAAAGTATGAATGACATATATAGAAGGCCCAAGGAACGCTACGGCCTCTACTGTAAATAGTTCTCGCATGGTTGAGTTCTTGCGTTTGATTATTTTCTTTAATAAATTTAAGTTTGTTTTTTCTTTCACGTGATTAATTTGATATAATTAGTCTATTTACTTATTTCAATTTTTAGGAGGAAATTCAAAGTGCCATTTTCAACTCGACAAAAAAAGAATAAAACTAGCACGTATCGGTCTCCAAAGCAAGCTTGCATTGAAATTAATAACAAAGCTTTTTTTTCTCAGTAAAGTTTATATGCTTTGTTGCGATTGTTATGTCTGTCTGTTTATTTCTTATGGTAATTACAGCTTGCGTTTAAAAGATAGGAAAAAAATAATAGTAACAATCCTCCGCTCGATCATCATCATATTGTTGCGGAAGCGAAGCGATCGAACAATAAATTTGACAGAATAAGAAAATAAATCGAATACCAGATTTACGTGGTTCGGTCGTAGTGACCTATGTCCACAGGGAGAGCAGCACAGAATTCTACTATAGATTAAGCGATACAACGGAGATTACAATCGCACTCGAGTCACTCAAACACTCTTGGTGTTTCCCAAGCCCCAATTACACCCAATAACTCACTCAGTGTTTAGCCCCACAATTTCTCACGAAATAATCTCTCAATCTCGCAAAAGAATTGTACACAAATCTTAACACAAGTTTTAATCGCTACGAACACTTGAGCTCTTGGTGTAATTTTACGAACAAAATCACAAACCCCCAAACAAGCACTCGCTTGTAGAGCGGCGCTTCAAGAATCTTTGCGTATTCATCAACAACAGGCACCAAGACTTCGGCACTTCAAGTCTGCATGAAGAAGCATCCCCTGACTATTATATATATATTAGTCAATATACGCTGCCCTTTGCCGAGTCTCACTAAAAGTTGGACTCCTGTTATTTCCTTTACTGACACATGCTGAGTTGGGAGAAGGAAACCAAGTCCACTTTCCTATTTTGTTGACTTATCTAACTCCAGAAGAAATTTTATTTCCTTCTTTGTCTGACATGTGTTGATCCAGTCAAAGTCCAATATTTCTAGTTTGAGAATAAAGACTCCAACGTGTGTTAGGAAAGCATATTTCAAATATTTCCTTTTTGCTCGATTTCGGAGATCCGCAAAATATCCAATTCGGAATATTTAGATTTTGCTTCGGGCTCAAACTTGAGACATATTTTTAACAATCTCCACCTTGGCTCGACGTTTGAGCCAAGTCACAATCGTTTTGATAAAATCCGAATTCCACTACTACTCTCCCATAGCCCCGATGGGCTCAACTGCCACAGATGTCTTCCAAGTCCAAGCCTCGCTTGAACTTCGCCATAGCCGTGGACCTCATCAGAATACCAACTCCACATGCACCTTCAACCATTCCACAAGGTTTTTCTGATACAAGTTCCTCAATCATAGATAAAGCAAAACCATTGTTGCATCCATATCTATCGAAAGATTGAATACGCACCTTGTCAATATCAGCAGTTACAGCAACTGTTGGCTTAATAGGCTCCACCTCGCTACAAGCACCATCCGTGTCGATTATTTCGCTAGTGCCCGCTACCTCAGGAGTTTCTGGTTGCAACTCCACCTCAAGCTGAACACCGTTCAGATCCGTATGAACACTGCTATTAACACTCCTAGTCAGAAGTACTGGAGACTCGTCAAATATAACTTCTCTGCTGATAAAAAGTGAATTTAATTCCGGGCACCACAACTTATAGCCGCGTTCACCTTGTGCATAACCTAGGAATATGCACTTTCTTGTCCTTCCATCGAGCTTACCATCACTAACTCGATCATAACATGGACAACCAAATATTCTAAGAACAGAATAATCAGCAATGTTACCAGACCACACTTCTTCGGGAGTCCGATATTCAATCGCAGTCGATGGGGATCTATTCTTCAGGTAGCTCGCCGTACTAAGCGCATCCGCTAGAAATCTCCTAGCCATACCAGCACTAGAGAGCATTTTATGGGCCGTCTCTAGTAATATTTTGCTCATCAACTCTGCAACCTGCTGTGGTTCATTGACACTAGTGCGGTATCTCACTATGCCTTCCTTCATGCAGAATTTGTTTAACAGTTCCGAGCAAAAATCCATACTATTGTCAGTCTGCACCTGCTTGATCGTTTTACCAGTCTCCTTTTCGATCAAAGCTTTTAACTGCCTGATCCTAACAACAGCATCAAACTTGTGCCTAAGCACAAACATCCACGTCTTTCTCAAGTAGTCATCAACAACTGTTAACATAAATTTAACATAAATCTGGCACTCTTACTCGAAGGAAATCGCGACAACCTGCGAATATCCAAGTGAATTAATTCTGCAATATCCGTGGTTTCTCTGACAACCGTACTAAACTGCACTTTCCACCGTTGATCTAAATCACAACACCTGCATACATTTAGTTCGTTAGCCACATAACCACATAGCAAATTTCTTTCACTTAGAACCTTCAAGCGTTTCTCGCTAATGTGCCCCAAACGCATATGCCACAATTCAGACTCTCGAACAGATGCATTCGACGTCTCCGCAGCGAATTCCGTCACTGTCTCTCCTTGAAGCTCATATAGGCCACTATGCTTGATTCCTTTCATTATCACCAAAGCACCTCGAACAACTTTCAGAACTCCACATTCTGAAGAATACCGACACCCAGCTGAATCTAGGGCACTCAAGGAAATTAGATTTTTCTTCAACTCAGGAACATGCTTCACTCCAGTCAATGTCCACACAATACCATCATGCATTCTGATTCTGACATTACCAACACCAATAACATCGCATTCATAATTGTTCCCCAACTTCACTTTACTACTATCTGTGCATTGATAAGTAATAAACCAGTTTCTATTTGGTGTAGCATGAAAAGAACAACCAGAATCCATAATCCATCCGCCAAACGACGAATTATCAGTGACAGACAAGACATAATCAGCATCATCCGAATTACCATCAGCTATAGCTGCAATATCATCCGTAGATTCAACTCTAATTCCTTTACCCTTCTCGTTCTTCAGCTTAAGGCAATCCCTTCGAAGATGCCCCCTCTTGCCACAGCTCCAACAGACAACACCACCAGTTCTAGACTGACTTCGTCTATTCGAGTTTATATTACTTCTACTAGCACGTGTACCAGTTCTTCCTCTATTTTCACCTACTAAAGCAGCAGATACATGTTCGCCAGATTCTCTTCTACGGATGTCTTCGCTCAGAATTAAATCTCGAACACCATCAAACGTCAAACTTGTTGACCTAGAAGAATTACTAACAGCAGTAACAGTAGTATTCCAACTATCAGGCAATGAGGATAATAGAATCAAAGCACGTACCTCATCTTCAAAGTCAATATCAACTGAACTCAATTAACTAACGATCACATTGAATTCATTAATATGATCAGCAACTGATGCACCTTCGCTCATCTTCAAATTAAATAGACGTCGCATCAAGTAGACTTTGTTGATCGCAGAGGGCTTCTCGTACATGTCCGACAGGGCTTTCATCAAACCCGCAGTGGTATTCTCATTCACGATGTTAAACGCAACGTTACGAGCCAACGTCAGCCGAATAACACCCAAAGCTCGTCTATCCAGCAATTCCCAATCAGCTTGCTTCATCGTCTCTGGCTTCTCCCCAGACATAGGCACGTGCAGTTTCATCTGATATAGTTGATCCTCAATCTGCATCTTCCAGAAACCAAAATCCTTCCCATCAAATCTGTCGATTCTCACTTTTCTTTCTTCTATCGCCATCGATTCACTTCAACTCAGCCAAGCCAAGCTCTGATACCAATTGTTGCGGAAGCGAAGCGATCGAACAATAAATTTGACAGAATAAGAAAATAAATCGAATACCAGATTTACGTGGTTCGGTCGTAGTGACCTACGTCCACGGGGAGAGCAGCACAGAATTCTACTATAGATTAAGCGATACAACGGAGATTACAATCGCACTCGAGTCACTCAAACACTCTTGGTGTTTCCCAAGCCCCAATTACACCCAATAACTCACTCAGTGTTTAGCCCCACAATTTCTCACGAAATAATCTCTCAATCTCGCAAAAGAATTGTACACAAATCTTAACACAAGTTTTAATCGCTACGAACACTTGAGCTCTTGGTGTAATTTTACGAACAAAATCACAAACCCCCAAACAAGCACTCGCTTGTAGAGCGGCGCTTCAAGAATCTTTGCGTATTCATCAACAACAGGCACCAAGACTTCGGCACTTCAAGTCTGCATGAAGAAGCATCCCCTGACTATTATATATATTAGTCAATATACGCTGCCCTTTGCCGAGTCTCACTAAAAGTTGGACTCCTGTTATTTCCTTTACTGACACATGCTGAGTTGGGAGAAGGAAACCAAGTCCACTTTCCTATTTTGTTGACTTATCTAACTCCAGAAGAAATTTTATTTCCTTCTTTGTCTGACATGTGTTGATCCAGTCAAAGTCCAATATTTCTAGTTTGAGAATAAAGACTCCAACGTGTGTTAGGAAAGCATATTTCAAATATTTCCTTTTTGCTCGATTTCGGAGATCCGCAAAATATCCAATTCGGAATATTTAGATTTTGCTTCGGGCTCAAACTTGAGACATATTTTTAACAATCTTCGCTGTCAACCACCTGTGAATCCCACAATTACGCCATTGATGTTGATGATGAAGATGAATTGGCCGAAGCGGAAACGCTGCAAAACTCAGTCATTAATCTCTCATCGCTCACTCTCTCCACAACAAAATGCCCAAGCTTACCAACAACCTCCACCAAGTTGCCCCTGCACAAGAACTCGTCGCTATAAAGTTTCTCCACCTCCCCATCGAAGTCCTGTACGAATACGTGCGTCTCCGCCGCACCGCCCTTCTTGCTCCTGGCCAGCACAGCTGCCGTGAATATCGCCGACATCCTTCCCGGCGCTGCCTCATGGTACCCGCTTGGCCCGTCGACAAGTATCACGTCCCAACTCAATTCATACACGTGGTTGGGCAAGCTGTTCAACGCGAGCTTGCATTCCGAGAAGAGCAGGTTCTGCACCGGCCGGCACTCGCCATGGAGCTCGCCTCTTGCTGACTCGAGCAGCCTCTTCATTTCACCGACCCTCGTCTCATACTTCACGTCGTAGGCCTCGATTCCCAGGTGTTTCTGCTCAAACCTCGAGACAAGGTTCTCATTCTCTTCGAGGAAGTTGGTGCGGCCGTCGAAGTTGAGGGCTTTGTACAAGAGGGCTTCGTGGGTGAGGCCAAAAACGAGGAGGTTGCAGTGGGAGGCAGCAGCGGCACAGCGGGCAACTGTGGCGGTTATGGTGGCAAGCTCAGTGGACGTCATGTGGGTGGAGTTGGTAGTGGCGGCGTAGTGGAGGAGGGCGTCGGATATGGAAAGTCGAAGCGGGACTGAAGAGGCGGCAGAGCCCGTGGCGGTGGTGGCGGTGGCGGTGGAGATTAGGGTTAGAGTGAAGGCGGTGGTGAAGAAGGTGATGATGAAGATGAGCCACAAGCGATTGGTGTTTGAAGATGATTGCTTTTGGATCGTGGGATGGAGGAGCATTAGCTTTGCGCTTTTCATCTTTTGATCTCTCTCTCGCGCACAAAGTGTTCATTTCATAGGCTATTTTTCACACTCATTTTACTTCGAGGTGGAGTTCAAACAGTGATATTATATGAGTATAGTTTCTTGACTGTCGCATGAGAAAAAAGAGAAGAAAAAATAAAAAAAATTAAAATTAAAATTTTTTTTTTGATGAAAATGCCTTTAACCGACCAGAATATTTAGCTGGCCAGCAACTGGTGAGGTTAGGTCCTCATTCGAAACCGTCATGACCACTTCAGGCCCTTATTTGATACAAAATCAACTTCAAACTCTTATTTGATAAAACGATGACACTTTAAGCCTTTATTTGGAATTTTTCCTATTTTCTCTGGTGCGAATATGTTATCCCTAAAAAATGTTGGTAGTATCTAAACGTAGCAAATGCAGATGCACAAAATTTACGACCTCAAAAATTTAGGAGTAAACATTTTATGCTCATAACTGTTTAAATATGAAAATCAAACCTATTTAAATATGCTATTCTAGCAATATCAATGATTTATACAATACGGTTTCGTGGTTTAAATATGCTATTCTAGCAATATCAATAATCAAATCTGTTTAAATATGCTCATAACTGTTTATTTTTTATACAATACGGTTTCGTGGACATCGTTAGTGGGGACGTCGAGCTCCAAGGGAAGGTGTTTTGGTCACCAGCAACATCATGGGGCTCGGACTAAGCGACGCCATCGACGCGGGGCTTGGTGCTGGTGGCAATGCATGAGGGTTGTAGTTGGATGTGGATGTGGATGTGGTCATCTTGCCCCTCGTGGTGTTCCTTGCAAAAAATTCATGAAAAAGGGAAGAAAATTTTAGGGTTCAAGAAAAAAAAAATGAGATAATCGGTCAGAGGATATTACCCGGGTACAGTACCCCACTTTCCCCATCTTTCTTATCCTTCAAATGTCTTCACACATTCATTTAACCACCAGCTCTCTGTGGGCGTAAAACTTAAGTCAATCAAACTAAGACAGAAAAGTTATGACTAGACAAAGTTTTGTCAAAATTTTTCAAAAATATTATTTTCAATTTCTTTAGAAAAAAAAAAAGAAAGAATGATGACGTCAGCCTCCGCGGCCGCCGGTCGCTACGTATTGCTTCCAGTGTTACCCCGGTGATGGAATGGCGACAAATCGCACGTGAGCCCAAGCCATGTCGGGCTCAATCGCATGTGGGCCGCATGTCCTAGCGCATGACTGGGCCCCAATGGCGTAGGGCCGCAAGCGGGCCTAAGTTGTCCCCAGACTCGTTTCGTGCGGAGCTGGGCTTTTGAAGCATAGTTCCGCACCTAAAAAGCCCTGTCCATCATTTTTAGGGCCTTTTGCCACATTTGCCTTATACTATGCATGCCATTTCCCTTGCGATGTGCATCGTACACCTTTGTTTTCAAAATTTCCCTACTTCATTTGCTCATTTCGGCAGAAGCAATGTATTTCAAAACTCTCTCTTTCAATTTATTCTCTCAAATTCTAATAACTAACTTGATCTTGTTTTATAAGGAAATTCCGGCGAGGGTCAACCGCGCAGATACCGGTGATTCTTAGTGGGTATGAAGAAAATTATTTAGGTGATAGGTAAGTGTTCTAAACCCCTATAAATAAAATGGATATCGTTATATTGTTGGAGATAGGTTTGAATTATTAAATAGTTGTTGCTCTACTGGTTTAAAATTAGGCTTTTCATGAATAAATAGATAATTGTAATGCCTAAATTACTCTTCGAAGAAAATATAAAAATGTGATTTTACAGCTATTATTCCACTTAAATAAAACAATATCATAGTTTCTATAGGAGGTTATTTTGTTTGTTTAAACATTTGCATTAGATATTCCATTGCATAAAACCAACTCATAGATCGAAATGTTGCGACAATCCGTCCGGACAAATTCGAAGGTTGGAGACTAAGGCCCCCCATTGTAAATCGAGGTCCCACGGATATCATGATTTTCTAGAATACTTTCAAAAAGATTATAGTTATTTTTCCTCAAATATTTTTAACTCTCAAAATCCTTATTATCTATGATCAAAAGGACAAAAGTACCTCTAAGTAGGCCAAATAATAACATGATTCCGTCAATTTCAAAACTAAACATATATCATCTAATTACACGTCATTAGTCAATTGCACATGCATACACGTCACAAATTAAGACTCAAGCAAATTTTCACATGCCATTGCATACTTTCAAAACACAAACCACCATAGCACACGAAGCCATGCCGAGGCATAAATTGACATAGGAATTTCCCTGATTACATCTCTGGAAAATTCCAAATTAGTATCCAAAGTGGGGTTATTTTCTCAAAAAAGGGTCCAAAGTGGACATAGTATTAAATAAGGGCCTGAAGTGCCTCATCAGTCTCAAATAGAGGCTTGAAGTGCCTAATTAGTCTCAAGTAAGGGTCTGGGTTCGCCGGTCGGTCAAATGCTCACCGGCCGGCGAGCACATCACTGTTCCGATCGCTAGAATAAGGGCAATTTTTTCTTTTACTTTTTAAAATTTTTTTTCTTTTACTGTTATTTTCTTTTACTTTTCTTTTTTTTTTTCTCTTTTCCCTCCCCTGGTCATAGCCGGGGACGGTGGAGGTTGCCGGCCTCAAGTGGAGGCCGCCCACGCCGGGGGTGGGCGAGGGCAACCCTCGCCAAATCCAGCGAGAGCAACGTTGCTCTCGCCGGATCTAGCGAGGGTCGCCCTCGCCCGCCCAGCCCAGGCGAGGGCGGCCCTTGCCCGACGTCGGGAACAACACCCCACCCATTCAATGAACATTACCATTTTGGATGAACCATCGAAGTTCGTTCCTCCACGGCAACAACACCCCACCCATTCAATGAACTCGCAAGAGCGTACAAAAAAAACAAAGAAAAACATTACCATCTTGGATGAACCGGTAGAGACTGATGAGAGGCGCGAAGCGAGAACAAAGAGCATTCGCTTATAATCGAAACATGGTCGGAAGTGAATACGTAGAGGGGTCGTCGCAGAGCTTCCAAGCGATGATATAGTCCCAAGCCATCGAGTTGACTAGAGGTGTCAACCGTTAGACCGACCTTTGAAGAGGTCTCATGGTCGATGCTTGCTTCTTCCCCAACACTTTGATAAAATACTGAGAAGCTCTGCCTGCTTCTGTGGGCGTAAAACTTAATTCAATCAAACTAAGACAGAAAAGTTATGACTAGACAAAGTTTTGTCAAAATTTTTGAAAAATATTATTTTCAATTTCTTTAGGAAAAAAAAAAGAAATAATGATGACGTCAGCCTCCGCCACCGCCGGTCGCTACGTATTGCTTCCAGTGTTAGCCCGGTGATGGAATGGCGACAAATCGCACGTGAGCCCAAGCCATGTCGGGCCCAATCGCATGTGGGCCGCATGTCCTAGCGCATGACTGGGCCCCAATGGCGTAGGGCAGCAAGCGTGCCTAAGCTGTCCCCAGACTCGTTTCATGCGGAGCTGATTTTTCCTAAAATATTTTTAGCTCTCAAAATCCTTATTATCTATGATCAAAAGGACAAAAGTACTTCTGAGGGCCCGTTTGGTTCAAATTTTCAAATGCTATATGAGAGAATGCAAATACCTTTAGGTTAAAGTCCCTTAGTTAAATGCAAGTGGCATTTGACAAAAAATCATTTGTAAAGCTACTTTGGCCCAAATAATATTTGGTAAATTTTTTTTTTGCAAAAGGGCTTTGAAAATTATCTTTTTTATTAAAAAAAAAACCTATCCTATCCTTTGCCGGAGTCGGCGAAGGCCTATGGCCTTCGACGGGGCTTATGGCCGCCGGCGAGGGCTTATGGCCGCCGGCGAGCTAGATTTGGCGCTGTCACCCGATGTCGGGCGACCCCCGACGAGCTAGATCTGTCGTCAGTGGTCATCCCCCAAGGCCAGGTGACCCTTGGCAAGGGTTGCGCGACCCAAGCAGCCGGCGCCTAGGTCGCGCGACCTCGCCAGCCTCTCATCGGCCCGATCCAGTGTCGGCCGCCCTTGCCGGTCACCTCACGAAGAAGATGAACAGTACCAAAAGAGGCAAAACCGAAATAAGCCAGAATAAGTGAAGGTAGTTTGGGGACAAAAAATTTTGGTTCAACATTTGTGGAATGCCAAAAGCCCAAAGTTGATTCGGACCAACTTTGGGCTTTCGACATTTCAAATACTAACATTCGGCCAATACTATACTGAATACTGAACCAAACGGTTTAGCATTTTGGGAAGGGGCTCTCGAGGCCGAAAGCCCATTCCCAAAGTTGAATCAAACGGGTAAGTAGGCCAAATAATAACATGATTCCGTTAATTTCAAAACTAAACATATATCATCTAATTACACGTCATTAGTCAATTGCACATGTATACACGTCACGAATTAAGTCTCAAGCAAATTTTTACATGCCAATGCATACTTTCAAAACACAAACCAACATAGCACCTGAAGCCATGTCAGGGCATAAATTGACAAAGGAATTTCCCTGATTACGTCACCAGAAAAATCATAAGTCGCATCAATAATGTTAGGAATTATTTGAAAATTGTATTTAAAGGACGTAACTGGAAAATGTGGTACCAAAAGACCCTCCCCACACTTAAATGAAACTCGGATAGCAGGTTTCTTTGGTTTTCACAAATGACCAATGCTTTCACACATGCACCTAATTTCCAATCAGCCTAGTTTTCATAAATTGATTGGGGGCGACTCCATCTCCTACTTTAAACAGAACCCTGGGGTTGGCCCGCAACTTCTAAAACTCCTTTTCCAACGACGTTGCTGCTTCTCTTGCCGAACAAAACCTCGGACCCCAAGAGCGTCGAGGCGCTACATGACCTATTTGAAGACTCGAACATGTCGATCAAGTTTGGAGGGGTATATATTGCATCAAAGGGGTTGTACAAGGTTAGTTGAGTTGATCAAAATACTCTCAAAGCTTTTTTTACATCTTTGCTTATTTTTTGGAAAAAAAATATATCGCAATTCTACTCGTAAATCTTTAAAAGAGTGTTGATGTAATTATTGTACAAAGTGCTTTGAGTGTACAATGAAGTTAATCTACTTGTAGAGTGAACTACAGTTCCTTTTGGAGAGGCAAATTTCATCTCTAAACGCTTTTAAAGGCTTTAGATATTGTATTAGTGGATTCCATCTTTGTTGTTAGATGGGAAAATTGTTCAAAAAGTCATAAACCTACTATTACGGTGATTGATCGCAGACCTAAGAGGTATTTGTCAATGGGTTCGAACAACGATTGATTTGTTTAAAAGACAAACTAAATGGTTCATCAATTCAAAGACTAAGGCGCTCCCTAGCCTCATACCTCGCGCGACGAAATTTTTTTTTTCTCATTTTTTTACGCCGTTGATTGGAGTCGCCACTAGCTATGATTGAGGGTCGGCTAGAAACCCCGATCGAGACACGAGAGTGCCGTCTTGGTACACGCGAAAACCAGAGATTCCAAAATTCAAAGACTTGATTACACTAGCTATTTAACCAGTGCCCTTTTGGTACCTAAATGCTCGCAAACTAACGTATCGGGCAGCTTCTCGAAAAAGCTAAGATTCCGCCTAACCATTCTAAAAATAGAAAATAACAATCAATATATTTAAAGTGCGCAACCATATAATCATAAAAAAAATAAATAACCAGCGATCTAGCAATGTCTCTAAAAAGAAAATGCAATCAAAAGCCCTAAGGTAAAGCCCTAATGGCTTATCCGATTTTTGAGAATTTTTTAAAGGGTTTTTTTCTCATTTTTCATTTTTTTGAGTTTTTAAACCTAAAATATAGTAAAATTATGCCCAAAAATGATTTTTGAGCATTTCCGAATTTTTTGATTTTTTCCGAATTTTTCCGAATTTTTTAATTTTTTTAAATTTTCTGAATTTTTTTTAAAAATATATATTCTTTGTTCAGATTTTTAATTTTTTTTGGGTTTTTAAACATTTTCGATTTTTTTGGAATTTTTAATTTTTTTTGAATTTTCTGAATATTTTAATATTTTTTAAAATATTTTAATGTTTTTTAAAAATATTTTAATGTTTTTTAAAAAATATTTTAATGTTTTTTTGAATTTTTAAATTTTTGAAAATTTTTATTAATAAAATAAAGATTCCGGACCGGGTCCCCGACCCGATCTGATCCGGATTCTGACCCGATTATCAAACCCGCCCAGAACCCTTTTTATACACTTTTTTCCTAATTTTTTTTTGTTTTTCTTTCTTTTCCCCTTTTTTTATGTTTTCTTTTGTTTTCTTTTTCTTTTTCTATTATTCTTCTTTTCTTCATCCCCTCCTTCACGCCTTCTGCCCAGGACGTCTTCCCCAGAACGCTTTCTTCTTTGCTTCTTCACCGAGACGCTTCATGCCATCACCGAGATTTCGCCGGGAGCGCCCCATCACTGCCCGACGGCTCAGCCCACGCCGGCGACGCCGACGGCCACCACACCTCCACCTTCGCCGCTGGCCAACGTGGCTGCCGAACGGTCGACTAATTCCAGCCACAAAACAACATTGACGAGTAGAAATACGATTTCCAGCCACCACACTTTTCCGCCCCCAAAGAAACGCACTAAATCTCAGCAAACAAACGCACTAAATCTCAGCAAACAAACATACACCAAGCAGCAGAGATAATGGATTAACGGGAGCGGCCCCAAACCACGAGTGTCGTTCTGACGACAGGAACGGCATCTCCGGCGAAGGCTTCATCGACGGCTCACTCGGGCGATGCAAGATATTCCACGAAACCGAAAGAAATCACAGAGAAAACATGAACTCAGACACCATTCGACCAATATGGGAACTAATCAAACATAAAAATCGAGTTTCAAGCACTGATTTTACAAAAAATAACTCGGGCCTCCACTTAGGCATTTCGTCGAACAGGTGATGTGCGAGTTCATAAAAGTGTTCTGGCGTGAGATTTGTTGCGGTTTTTAACTCAAATGTGAAGTGAGAAGATCCATACAACCATATTTTGCCACAATAAGGTCTCGGTTTGCACAACAATGACCCAACAATGCAAGATCAGACTCGGGATCCTAAACTCAAAGAGGCTCATTGGGATATTTCAACGAGTAGGTGGGATGCACCTAAAACAAAGGGCTTCTAAGACGATTTTTGTGGGATTCAGGGCTTGTTTCTCGTTAAAAATCGTTCAATAACATCATTTGGGGAAGTATGGAACCATTTTCCTTGTTCTGTGGTGTCGGGCAAGCACCGAAGGAGCTCGGTGAGCCCAGCACCCGAGAGGCAGGGGATGAGGAAGCAAAACAGGGGAACTGAAACTAAACCCACCTGGTTTGTGTTCGACCGAGATGAAGTGCGGTGACTGAGAACTTGGTGGTACCGACGACGACTCGGGTTGATGGTCGGTAAACGAGCCAAACTCTCTTCCTTCAGGCACCACCCTCCCACTCTCTTGGTGTCTCCCTGTGCGAGGAGGTCAAATCACGCCAAAGAAGAAGGTGTCCGACTCTGGTTTTCGCAAACTCACAGTGCACGGTGGAGAGGGGGAAGAGATTTGTCCGGCCCCTCCTTGCCGATCAAGGGGGTCAGAACGCTCTCTTCGCTACCCCTCGATCCTCCCCTTTTTCTCTCCTCTCCAAAAACTCTCCCAGAACCTATGTTGCACCGACACGCGACACGCGACACGCGACACGACACGACACGCGACACGTCAATTCTCAAAAATACCATTTTCCGACACGCTGGGACACGTATATTAAATATATATTTTTAATAATTAAATATGCCATAATGACCAAAAACAATTGGTTTATTATAACACATAAAACCATTAAGTTCCAATAAAAAGATGAACTTGAGTAGTTTAGGTTCCGTAAACTCATCCATCGAAAGAAGCACATTTACAAATTTAATTAGAGAAATAGAGTATATGCGATATGCAAATTTTTCCTCAAAATTCTATGTTCTCATATTTCAATACATAACACTATCTAAAAATGTTTGTCCCATAACGGGACATATCTAATAATAATCAGGCCATCACAATTATAAAATGACCTACCTAAGCTTTTAATAATAAAAAAGACGCAGTCCACCACAATTTCATTTCCTCCCCCATCTGACGTCCCTATAAGAAAAAAAACCCAGCCCACCCATTTGACCTAGCCCACCACTTTTTCCTTTTCCCCCAACACACCCACACACGCCCCCTTCCCCGACTTCTCTTCTTCCCAGTTCCCAGCCGCCACAATTTCTTTCGAAACAGAGAGGTGTACCCGCAGCGACGGGCGAGCGCGAGCGGGAGAGGGGGCGGCGAGTGGCGAGCAGCGAGCAGCGAGCGCGACGGCGAGCACGATCGGGAGCAGGAGAGGGAGAGGGAGCGGCGAGCGCGAGCCGCGAGCACGATCGGCTAGCGGGAGCGGAAGCGGGAGAGGGAGCGGCGAGCGACGAGCGCGAGCGGCGAACACGAGCGGCGAGCGGCGCGGAGGACGGGAGTTCGTCCGTCGAACAGAGCCAATCGTGTTTTAGCCCTAATTTGGAGGTGGACGCCGTTTATTGTTATCTGTTTTCATTTTTTTAAAAAATTTACTCTTCGGACACGCCGGACTCGCGTGTCGGAGGCGTGTCCGGAGAGTTGACTTCGTGTCGGAAATCCGACACCGTGTTGACCGCGTGTCGGAGGCGTGTCCACGCGTGTCGACGTGTCAGACGCGTGTCGACGTGTCCGACACTGACGCGTGTCGACGTGTCCGACACTGACACGTTGGCCATTTTCACGTGTCGGTGCAACATAGCCCAGAACTTCTCCGTTCCCCTTTTTTTTTTTTTTCGTTTTCCTCCTCCTTTTAACCCGAGAGAGAAGAGGATCACCTGCTCTCTTTGGCGACCACGGCTGCCCCTCCGCTCTGTGCCTCGACGCGCGACGCCGTCGCCTCTGCAGCGTTTTTCTCCTGCCGTGCGAGATGCTTGTCCTCGTACCTGCGCTTCCTGTGGTCCCCCCTTGTTTGTCTTTTTTCACAAGCGTGAGAGAGACATACAGAAATGAGGAGGGCTGGGCTAAAAATAAGGAAGAAGGGGAGGTGGGCCTAATTGGAAAAAGAAAACAATAGAAAGAAAAAGAAAAGGGCCTAATCTGGTCGGGTTGAGTCAGACTGGCCCGGCTCCACTCTCTCTCTCTCTCTTTTAAATAATTTTTAATAATTTTTTTTAAAATAAAAAAAAATTTATCTCTCTTTTGCACTAATTTGGCCCATTTACAAATTAAGCCTTGACTAATCGCAGCGGGTTGAAATTAGGTGTCAACAGAGATCAATTTAGTTCTAAATTTTTTAATTTGGAAAATTTAGTCCAAAACTTTTTTGTGATTTTCTGATAAAGTCCATCTTGCCAATTTGAGTCGGAAATCGTTGATATGGCAGTTCAGTCAGCGCTGGCCGTCTTATGTGGCATGGTCGAATGACCGATGGCTGATGTCGACAATTTTTACAATTTTTTGAATTCTTTTCTTCTTTTTCTTTTCCTTCATCTAAATAGAATTTGAGTCCGAGGCGCTTGCCTTGTGACTCCACCTGGGCTGCTTCGATATCACCACCTCATCGTGAATCCTGACCAAAGACACCACAAATGTTTCTATTGTTCAGTGACTCAAGAAATTCAATCAAACTAATTGCTTCCATTCTTCGTTTCTAAATATGTAAAGTGAATTTTAACCAAAAAAGAGAGAGAAAGTAGAAGGGCAAAGAGTAAGGGCTTCCTAAGCTCTAGTCCGCACCGGGTGGAGATTACGAAGGTTCCTATAAAGCGTGATAGTTGAATGTTTAAACTTAATCTCCGTTTGTTTTGCATAAAATCAATGATTTGGAAAACATTATCCTAAAACTAATCACTTGTATTACTTGAAATAACTAGTCAATAAAAAATGATTTCATTTTTGACAATGATTATGTCTAAATATTTTCGTAAATGACAATAATAATTCTTATTTATTTATTTTTGTAAGAGATACAATACAATACAAGTTATTATTTTTGAGAAAATATTTTTTAAATTGTTTGTTTTTCCGCCAGGCAAAGGCACTCTTGACTTCTACCTGCTTTTCCTCTTTGATACCATCGAAGTTCGTTCCTCCACGGCAACGACAAAGAAAAACATTGCCATTTTGGATGAACCGGTACACTGATGAGAGGCGCAAGGCGAGAACAAAGAGCATTCGCTTATAATCGAAACATGGTTGGAAGTGAGCACATAGAGTGGCATTGCTCATCCTTCTATTATGTCGCTACTTTTTCCGGTTGATTTATGCTGACGTGGACAATCAGAACATTGAGTGGAAGCAACATGGCAACCTTGGCCACTCAAGCTCGAAGCTCACAATCATGGCCATTTGAGCTCGAAGCTTATGACTGCCATGGTTGCTCGAGCTCGAAGCTCGTGGTCATGGTCATTTGAGCTCAGTCATCATCATCTTCGTTATCAACCACCTGTGAATCCCCCAATTACGCCATTGATGTTGACAACGAAGATGAATTGGCCAAAGCCGAAACGCTACAAAACTCAGTCGTTAATCTCTCATCGCTCCCTCTCTCCACAACAAAATGCCCAAACTTACCATCGACCTCCGCCAAGTTGTCCCTGAAGTGGCTAGCACGGGTCACCTAGAGGGGGGTGAATAGGTGATCCTTAACAACACTTCTAAATTTCGCGGAAATGAAATGTAGAACAAAAGAGTCTGAATAAAATTCAGATTAAAGTTAGATCTGAAGAACGAAGTACTGAAATGCAAAACGTAAAATGAGAGATGAGGAAAAGAGAATTTGCACACAGATGTATAGTGGTTCGGCTTATGGCAAGCCTACGTCCACTCTCCCACGCTTACAGCCTACTGGCTGGATTTCACTATGTAATCAAGAGGAAGTTACAGACTTTGAGTCTCAGCACTATTGTGTATGATAGGACTCTCTATCTCACACAAATACTCTTTACAAAGTAATCCTCAAGATCTTGATCTTAAGTTCAGAACGACAAGAGAACAGATTGGAGTAAACTCAGACTTTGGACTTGTTGATTCTTGAATCTATCTTACTTCTGCTGCTCATGTTCGCCTTAAATACACCTCTTCATCCACACTAGCCGTTGGACAACTCATAAAGGATCATCTTCCAATCTTCACCTTGGATAGATTTGTAAACTAAGGATTGAGTAGTCGTTAGTTGATAGATTCTGAATCCCACTGATTCTGGTTGCCCATACAAACAGAATCTTGGTTTCCATAAGTAGAGTTTTTGTCCGTTGTAGATCATTCTTGTCTTAGTATTTGATTGTTAATCAATTTGATTAAGATTGAACAAATCAATACTTTCTTTCTGTGAAATCCATGCCAGATCACTAGCTGTTATTCTTTGTTCTGGGTTTTGCTTCTGAAGAATTACTGCGTCTTCGTTTGCTTCTGAAGAATTACTGCCTCTTCGTTTGCTTCTGAAGAATTACTGCATCTTCGTCTGCTTTTGGAAATTTCAGCGTCAGCGTCTGCTTTTGAAGAATTTCAGCTTACGCGTCTGCTTCTGGAAATTCCTGAATCTCAGAACTTTAGCTTTCGTGGGTCCTCAAGAACTCATAGAGTCTGAATTATTTCTACGTCTGGAAAATTTCTCAGAACTTAAATAATTCTTCTTAACTTGTAAAATCTGAATAACTTCATTCTTAGCTTCCAAAACATATATTCCTGAAATGAGAAGGTTCAGAATAAGCATCAGATTTACAAACATTATGGAAGGTTTTGTCAACTTCAAAATCAATAGGAGTTTTCCTCAACAATCTCCCCCTTTTTGATAGTGACAAAACTTTCCTGCAGATTAAATCAATTTAGAATAAATTTGAAGTGAGCAATCATATTTAGCGCATTAAATCACAGATTGAAAAATTAAACTCTGTTGTTAAAAACTATGCTTCATTTCTTCCTTTGTCTATAACCTGCAATAAATCTGCATAAAAATTCTCCCCCTTTTTGTCATCAGCAAAAAGTAGATAATGTATAGCATTGATATAACAAGATAAATAGATAATGTCAAAGTCATTACAGACCAAAGAAAATATGAGAGAAAAATTGAAAACAGGCTAAGATTTGGAAGGGGTTCTGATCAGTTGAAAATTGTCCAAAATGGAAACGGCTTCATCAATCCTTGAACTGCATTGAGCAATGGCTTCCTTTAGTTCTGCTTTGTTCACTGTTGCTTGAAGTTGTTGAGAGTTGTTGTTTTCCTCAACGATTTTCTGCAGATTCTGGATTTCCTGTTCCAGTGCAGTTTGTTTGCTTTTGATCTCAAGCAGGAGAGAAAGGATGTTCTGATTGTTGGAAGACTGTTCTTGGACATTTGCTTGCTCAGGCTGATCGAACCCTTGGGCTGCTTCTTGTTGAAACTCCCCCTGAACAGGTGCTTGTTCCTCAGAGACATGTTCTGTAAAAGTTGGTTCTGGAACTGGTGCAGAACCATGTTCTGGAAATTCAGCATGACCTGTATGAAAGTGGTCTGCTTCTGCTTCATCATTTTCATCTTGTAGAAGGATTTTTCTCTTTTTATACACTTTCAGCTGGACTGAAGTTTCTTTCTTCTTACTTGTTGCCCCTTTGCTTTGCTCTGTTTTTCTTTTACGTGACTTATCAGAAGGAGTAGCCTCAGAATGAACCGTCTCTTTTCCCTTGATCTTTTCCCTAATATCATCAAACTGTTTCATCTTGGAGAGCATCCTCTCTCCAACAATCATACAGGGAACACTATTTTGTTTCAACTCATCAGGAATTGATATTTGTAGGAACATAAAAATTCGTGAAATCAATGCTCCATAGGGAAGCTGTCCCTTGTCCTTGTGAAGTGTCCTGTACATGTGGAATATGATGATGTGAGGAAGAGAAAAGGGTTGACCTTTCAGTAAAGCCCAGATGAGTTTCATTTCAGATTTAGACAGGTCTGTTTTGGAGGCTGCCTTCGGCTTCAAACAATTGATGATGATTTTGTGCAGTATGATTGATCTTCTGGATAAGTCATAGTATGTGGTATGCCTTTTTGGTTCCAAAGCAAAAGTGGAATCTTCAGAAGCTACCCTGGAAGCTTCTTCATAACTTACCTCCAAAGGAATGAATTTTGACTGTCTTGTCCCCATTATTCTTGCTAACAAATCACTCTTAATATCAAATTTCTTGTCACCGACTGTAAACTGAAGCCAGTTGGGCGACAAGATTGAGAGATTAGAGTAAAAATAAGCTGTTAGTTCAGAATAAACTTCCGCAGACTGAAGGCAGAACTCATAGATTCCTTGCTTTTCGAACTTGCGTTTAACACAAAATCCAGCATTCTCTAAGTAGGCAAAATCAACAGTCCTGTGATTCATAACACCACGAGCAAGTAAAAGCTGATAACATGTGTGATGTTCAGGACTTCTAAACAATCTTCCTGTTCCTGGCATTCTAGAGGCAATCCCCAGTTTCTTCTCAAAAAGCTCGAACAGACGAGCGTCATCCTCTGGAACGACAAATTTCGAGGAGGATTTAGGGCTTACCACTGGCGTTTGTACAGACGGAGTGGATGGTTCTCCGACCTTTTCTTTCCCTTTCTTGGAGCGATGCGAGGAAGGGGTTGTGGTAGCAAGGGTTGGATCAGACCCAGCAGAAAGTTTGGAATACTCTTGAACTAGATGAGTTTCCGACCGAAAGTGATTATCTTTAAGACATTTTAGAAGAGTATCAGCAGCAGCATTACCTCTCTTCAGTCTTTGATAATTCTGCCATAAGAGATTGATGTTTTTGAAGCGAAAATCTTTGTCACCCTCTGGTTTGAATGAAGACGATCGAGGCGGGGGTGTAACATGAGCAGATTCTTCGAGATGTTCCGATTCTGTATCTGATACTTCCATAAACTCTGGCGGAGCAGAAGATTTCGATTCTTGATTCAAGATACGTGATGATCTTCGCTTGAAAGGCATTCTGAAGTCTTCTTGATCGAAAAGTTTTGAACTTTGGAGAAGGAAGATGAAGAGGGTTTCTGAGAGTCGAAAAAGGTTTGAGCCGAAAAGTGTACTGATGAGGGTTTTTGGAAAAAAACGATAAGGGGTATATAAACGAGAAAGACGAATCTTTGGAAATAAGAGGTTATTTTTAGAAGGTAAGAAATAACCTCAAAGTAAATAGAAAGGAAATATATTTTCTGAAGCAAAAAGATCAGATAATATTCTAAGCTCAATTAATCAGATAAAATTAGATACGTACCTGATTTACTTCCAAATGTGTAAATATCCTGCCAAGAATATTCCCGCCAAGATTTAAACTATGTACGTACCGTTCTTGAGAGTCTGAAGAATGTTCAGACCGAAACTACTTGAGTCTGAAGGATGTTCCTGTCTGTCAAAATACTTCAAGAGGGATAAGAAATACACAGTTTATTTCTAATAAATTCGAAAGATGATTTATCAAGGGGTTTTGTGAATATATCAGCTAATTGATTCTTAGAATCAATAAATTGAATATTTACATCACCATTTTGCACATGGTCTCTAATAAAATGATGTTTGATCTCAATATGCTTGGCCCGAGAGTGAAGAATGGGATTCTTAGTGAGATTGATGGCACTGGTATTGTCACATCTGATTGCAACATTTGAGTCTTCAACAGCAAAATCTCGCAACTGCTGCTTCATCCACAGAATCTGTGCACAACAACTTCCTAAGGCTACGTATTCTGCTTCTGCTGTTGATAGTGCGACTGTATTCTGCTTCTTTGAATACCAGGATACTAACATATTCCCAAGCAGTTGGCATGTACCTGTAGTACTTTTCCTGTCCACTTTACATCCAGCCAAATCAGCATCTGAATAACCAGTAAGAGTAAAATCTGAATCTTTAGAATACCAAAGACCTAGCATTGGATAAGTTCCAATGTATTTGATTATCCTTTTTACTGCAGAAAGATGCGATTCCTTTGGATCTGACTGAAATCTCGCACACATACAGACGCTAAAAAGTATGTCAGGTCTAGATGCAGTAAGATATAATAGAGAACCTATCATGCTTCTATATACCTTCTGATCAACCTTTTTACCATTCACATCTTTGTCTAGCTTGGATGAATGAGGCATTGGAGTGTCTGTTTTCTTGCAATTCTGCAGACCAAACTTCTTGACAATCTCCTTGGCATATTTTTCTTGGCAAATGAAAGTACCATCTTTCATTTGTTTCACTTGTAAGCCAAGAAAGAATGTTAGTTCTCCCATCATGCTCATCTCGAACTCGTTCTGCATATTTTTAGAGAATTCCTTGCAAAGTAATTCATTAGAAGATCCAAAGATAATATCATCAGCATAGATTTGAACAAGTAGAAAATCCTTACCCTTTTTCTTAACAAAAAGAGTAGTATCTACCTTACCTTTTGTGAAATCATTTTGGAGAAGGAAATTACTTAACCTTTCATACCATGCTCTGGGTGCCTGCTTCAGACCGTAAAGAGCCTTTTTGAGTCTGTAAACATGATCTGTCTTCATTGGTTCTTCAAAACTAGGTGGTTGATCCACATATACTTCTTCTTTAATATATCCGTTTAGAAATGCACTTTTCACGTCCATCTGAAACAGTTTAAAGTTATGGAAACAAGCATAAGCTAGTAATAGCCGTATGGCTTCTAACCTTGCAACTGGTGCATATGTTTCATCATAATCAATGCCTTCTTCTTGAGAGTAGCCTTTTGCAACCAGTCTTGCCTTGTTTCTTGTGACCTTTCCTTTGTCGTTCAGTTTGTTTCTGAACACCCATTTTGTTCCAATTACTGGACGATTTTTGGATCTTGGCACAAGCTCCCATACTTCATTTATTCTGAACTGCTGAAGTTCCTCTTGCATAGCTTCTATCCAGCTTTCATCTGTTAAGGCTTCTCCAACCTCTTTTGGTTCTATTTCAGATATCAATGCCAAGTTGCTGATGATCTCCTTCTGTTTGGATCTGGTCTTTATACCATCTTCTATTTCTCCAATGATGAGATCTTTCGGATGACTGGACTTATGTTTCCAGTTTTTGTCAAAACGTTCCTTCTGAATATCTGCAGACTCTAGATTTTCTGGTTGAGTCTGTACATTGTCTTCTTTTCCTTCTTCCATAGAATCTTCGATCTTTTGAGATTCTAGATGACCTTCTGAAGATACTTGAATATAGGGAAGTGATTCAGATTCATCTTTGTGAGTCTGAACATTTTCTTCAAACCTTACATTCATTGTCTCTTCTACAGTCTGAGAATTCTTGTTGAATACTCTGTATGCTTTGCTTGAAGTGGAATATCCAAGTAAGATACCTTCATCTGCTCTATCATCAAACTTACCAGGGCGATCATTCGAGTTTTTGAGAATAAAGCATTTACAACCAAACACTCGAAAATATGAAATACTAGGCTTTCTGCCTTTGAAAAGCTCATAAGGGGTTTTCTCAAGAATGGGTCTGAGAAAGACTCTGTTAATAATGTAACATGCTGTAAAAACTGCATCTGCCCAAAAATGAAAAGGAATCCTACTTTCAATCAACAATGTTCTTGCCATTTCTTGCAAAGAACGATTTTTCCTTTCCACAACACCATTTTGTTCTGGTGTGTATGGAGTAGAAAAATTATGTTGAAAGCCATTTTCCTCACAAAAGTCTGAAAAATTTTGATTTTCAAATTCTCCCCCATGATCAGTTTTAATGCAGGAAATGGTATAGCCTTTTTCATTTTGAATTCTTTTTGCAAATTTTGTAAAATATGAAAATGCCTCATTTTTATGTGCAAGAAAGAACACCCATGTAAATCTAGTAAAGTCATCAACAATAACTAAACAATATCTCTTACCACCAATACTTTGTGTTCTTGTTGGTCCAAATAGATCCATATGGAGAAGCTGCAAAGCACGATCAGTTGAAACATGATGTATTGATTTGAAAGAACTTCTTACTTGTTTTCCTAGCATGCAAGCATTGCATAAGTCTGTCTTTCTGTATTTCAAATCTGGCAAACCTCGAACCAGTTTCTTGTTAGAGATTTTTGAGATCTGTTTCATGCTGATGTGTCCCAACCTTCTGTGCCAAAGATCTTCATCCTCTTTGATTGAAATCAAGCAGTGATTGGAGTTTGGATTAACATCCAGAAGATAGATATTGCCATGTCTTCTTCCTGTGAATGTTTGAGAAGAATCTTTGCTTGTTCTTGAGCATGTATCTTCTTAAAAGTTGATTCTGAATCCTGTATCACAAAGCTGGCTTATGCTGATCAAATTGTAGTTGAGTCCTTTTACCAACGACACGTCATTGATTCTTAGTCCTCCAATATCAACTGTTCCTTTGCCGATTATTTGTCCTTTAGTATTTCCTCCAAAGGAAACTTTTCCACCCTTCAGACTTTGTAGATCAGCAAATATGCTTGGATCTCCTGTCATATGCCTGGAGCATCCACTGTCTAGATACCACTTTCTTTTTCTTTTAGTGGTGATCTGCAAGATTCACAACAACTCAAGTTTTCTTTGGTACCCAAATTTGCTTGGGTCCATGAGTATTAGTATATGCTGTCTTAATAAAATCCCTTCGAACAGGTCTCCAGACCTTAGAACATTCATTCTCAAAATGTTGTGGATCTCCACATTTTGAGCACTTGAGTGCACTCCGGCCAACAGGTTTTACAAAATTCCTTTTGAAATGGTTTTTGTAAACTTGTCTAGGAGGTCTTTGTCTTAATCTCTCCTTGACTTTTGGAAAATCGATTAAGCTATCACTTTCCTTTACAAATCCAAGACCAGATTTGTTATAGTAAGGAATTTGAATGGAAAGGATATGCTTCAAGGTTTCTGAACCTTTTGAAAAATTTGAAGTAATTTTTGAAATTTCCTTTTTCAAAACATCATTTTCTTTGGAAAGAAAATCTCGACTTTCCTTGATTTGACGAAACTCTTTTTGGAGAAAATCGATCCTTTCTTTTTTAGAAGCATCCTGTTGCCGTAGTGAAGAATTTTCCTTTTTCAAAGAAGAGATTCTTTTAAGAGCAGTCTTGAATTCAAAGCACAATTCATCAATATAGTTTGACACTTCGATAGACATTTCAGAAGGTTTTACCTCAATTTCCACTCTAGGATCAGAATCAGAATCTGAGTCTGAATCTGACTTTGCCATCAGACAGACATCTTCATCACTATCTTCACATTCTGTGTCACTCCAAGTTTCTGCCTTTAAGGCCTTCTTAGCTTTCTCGAATTTGGTCTTCTTTTTCAGAAGTGGACAGTTTGGCTTGATGTGTCCACGTTTCCTACAGTGAAAGCAAATTATCTCCTTTGATCTCTGTGTTTCATCGATGGATCTCTTGTCTTCAAAAGGCTTCTTTCCTTTGAGGTCTCTTCCTCTGATTTTCATTTTCTTGTACTTCTTTATGAAGAGAGCCAGTTCTTCATCGTCAACATCTACATCTTCAGTGTCTGCATCAGAATCATCGTTAGTTTTCAAAGCAATTGACTTATTACCTCTGGATATGTTTTGCTCATTTCGTTTCTCAGTTTCATATGATTGAAGAGTTCCAATCAATTCATTCACTGATAGAGGCTTGATCCTTTGTGTCTCACGAAGTGATGTTTTGATGTTGTCCCACTGTTCTGTCAGTCCTCTCAGAAGTTTGTTTACTTTCAATGCATCTGGGACTGGCTGTTCTTGATAAGCAAGACCGTTTACTATGTTAGTGAACCTGTCATAAAAATCAGCAATTAGTTCTCCAGGCTTCATTTTGAAAGATTCATATTGGCCAAGCAAAATATTGATCTGAGTTTCCTTGGCTCGATCTGTTCCTTCGTACGTAACATAAAGAGTATCCCAGATTTCTTTTGCAGATTCACAAGCAGCAATTTTCTTATACTCAATAGGAGATAATCTACAATAAAGAGAATAAATTGCTTTTGAGTCTAAAGTCTCTCTTTTTGCTATCTCAGTTTGAGATAGAGGAGGATCTGCTGGCTTGCTTGCATCTGCCTTTTCTTTTGAATCTGAAGGCTTTGGGTTAACTCCTCTGATAATAACATCCCATTGCATGTGATCGATTGATTTGATGAATGCCTTCATTTTGTTTTTCCAGATGCTATACTCTTTGCCATCGAAGAATGGTGGCCTGTTGTTACTCTGTCCTTCAATGAGCCCTGGAGCACCATAGCTAGCCATATAGATCGTTAGCTCAGAAGTAAAACACTTCAGTAAAATGAGCAACCTGCTCTGATACCAATTGAAGTGGCTAGCACGGGTCACCTAGAGGGGGGTGAATAGGTGATCCTTAACAACACTTCTAAATTTCGCGGAAATGAAATGTAGAACAAAAGAGTCTGAATAAAATTCAGATTAAAGTTAGATCTGAAGAACGAAGTACTGAAATGCAAAACGTAAAATGAGAGATGAGGAAAAGAGAATCTGCACACAGATGTATAGTGGTTCGGCTTATGGCAAGCCTACGTCCACTCTCCCACGCTTACAGCCTACTGGCTGGATTTCACTATGTAATCAAGAGGAAGTTACAGACTTTGAGTCTCAGCACTATTGTGTATGATAGGACTCTCTATCTCACACAAATACTCTTTACAAAGTAATCCTCAAGATCTTGATCTTAAGTTCAGAACGACAAGAGAACAGATTGGAGTAAACTCAGACTTTGGACTTGTTGATTCTTGAATCTATCTTACTTCTGCTGCTCATGTTCGCCTTAAATACACCTCTTCATCCACACTAGCCGTTGGACAACTCATAGAGGATCATCTTCCAATCTTCACCTTGGATAGATTTGTAAACTAAGGATTGAGTAGTCGTTAGTTGATAGATTCTGAATCCCACTGATTCTGGTCGCCCATACAAACAGAATCTTGGTTTCCATAAGTAGAGTTTTTGTCCGTTGTAGATCATTCTTGTCTTAGTATTTGATTGTTAATCAATTTGATTAAGATTGAACAAATCAATACTTTCCTTCTGTGAAATCCATGCCAGATCACTAGCTGTTATTCTTCGTTCTGGGTTTTGCTTCTGAAGAATTACTGCGTCTTCGTTTGCTTCTGAAGAATTACTGCCTCTTCGTTTGCTTCTGAAGAATTACTGCATCTTCGTCTGCTTCTGGAAATTTCAGCTTCTGCGTCTGCTTCTGAAGAATTTCAGCTTACGCGTCTGCTTCTGGAAATTCCTGAATCTCAGAACTTTAGCTTTCGTGGGTCCTCAAGAACTCACAGAGTCTGAATTATTTCTGCGTCTGGAAAATTTCTCAGAACTTAAATAATTCTTCTTAACTTGTAAAATCTGAATAACTTCATTCTTAGCTTCCAAAACATATATTCCTGAAATGAGAAGGTTCAGAATAAGCATCAGATTTACAAACATTATGGAAGGTTTTGTCAACTTCAAAATCAATAGGAGTTTTCCTCAACAGTCCCGACACAAGAACTCGTCGCTATAAACTCTCTCCACCTCCCTGTCGAAGCCATGCACGAATACGTGCGTCTTCGCTGTGCCGCCCTTCTTGCTCCTGGCCAGCACAGCCGCTGTGAATATCGCCGTCATCCTCCCTGGCGGCACCATCTTCAACCCCTCCTCATCTCTCGAGTCTCTCCTCGCATAATCACCCAGACCACCGAGTCCACCACACCACCCGTCCGCCGCCAGGAGCTATAGCACCACCATGAGCAATCTGTGGGTGGTGTTCGAGTTTGATCACTGGAGTGAGGACAGAGGTTGGAATCTCTTCCAATAGAAGCTACCTACCCGATAGGCTTCAACTTTCGAAGCGGCGGCGGCGGCGGCGGCGCTGGGAAGACTGAAGACCTTTGTTTGCTCAGGAGATCGAAGGCTGTAACGAAAGGAAGCCAGTGGGTCGGGGGACTCGGAAGAATCTCTTCTTCCGTCAAACCCAAGAACATTTTTTCGTTCTGAATCGAACTCACATCTTCATTTGCACCCCAATTCATCTTTGATCGACCGACTGGCAAGGTCTTCCCAAACTTCTGAGCGTTTTTTCACTTTTAATCATCACGCGCTGCCTCTGTTCTTCAATTTGATTTTCTTTTTTCCTCTAAAGTTCATCCGCATTGAATTTCCGTTGACATTGTGACTTTTTTGCTGATTGGATCGTCTTTAACTGGAGCTGTACGGTTTCTAGCGCAGATAGCAAGAAAATAAGGGAGATCTCTAGATAGATAGTGGTATAAGAAGGTATGAAATTGAGTTTTTAGAAATGGATGTCACAGTTGTTTTTTGACTCGTAATTGCTGATGGGTGTTCGTTGAATTACTTGTGATGGAACTTGCTTGTTTGTCTGAATGACATGATATATTCGTTGCAAAATTCGTTGGAAATTATGCACGAATTTTGCAACGAAATTATTACACAACTAATTTAATGGAACAAAAATTCGTTGCAAAATTCGTGGGTAATTTCCAACGAATTTTGCAACGAATTTAAAAACCGGTTTTTGTTCAGCAATTTTAAATTCGTAGGAAAATTCGTTGAAAATTTTCAACGAAATTTGCAACAAAACTAGTTAATGTGGCATCTTTCAAATTTGTTAGAAAATTCGTGGGAAATTTTCAATGAATTTTCCCACGAATTTTTATTTTCCGGGTAATTATTTCAGTGTGTACAATTTTCGTTGCAAAATTTGTTGGAAATTTCTAACGAATTTTCCCACGAATTTTGAAAAGCCCAACAATGCCACGTTTTTTTTAATTCGTCGCAAATTTCGTTGGAAATTAGTGACAAAAAATTTTTCGTTGGAAAATATGTTGGAAAAATGCGAGGAAAAATGTTTGTCGCAAAGTTCGTTGGTAATGTCCAACGAAAAATTTTCATCAATCATTTCTAACGAATTTTCCGACGAGAAATGTTTCGTGGCAAATTTCCAACGAATTTTCCAACGAAAATATTTTCGTCGCTAATTTCCGACGAATTTTCCAACGAAAAATTTTTCGTCGCTAATTTCCGACGAATTTTTTTTTCGTTGGAAAATTTGTCGCAAATTTGCGACGAAAATTTTTCGTTGGAAAATTTTCATGGCAAAAATGCGTTTTTTTTGTAGTGTGATTTCTTTGAACTATATGCTAGGAAATTGTTCTATGCTTGATTCAGATACTGGGAATGCGAGCAATTTGAGCATGGGCACATCTTTCTCCAATTAGAAATAGAGATGTAGCTTCATTCCCTCTGTTCAATGTCAATATGCATGCGATTGTACGAAACAAAGCCGAACATAATCATTTGTTAAATTTATAGGATTGTTACGATCCTTGATGACCTCACAAAACTTCGCAATTATATGCTTTTTGCACTTGAGTTGCTGAACTCTTAGGTGGCATGTGTAAGATTTAATTCCATATTCATAAATATGTAGTCTCTTATTGACAGATTGGGGAGGAGCTCGCTGGCGATAAACATGTCAAGTACATATATTGTCTGTTGAAAAGGTAGGTATGAAATTTTTTGCAAGTCTCTTCATGTTTTCTTATCCACTTCCTGCTAGTTACTGATAATGACTTGGTTTATCTGGATCTGCTAATCAGCGTGTCGGAGTTTACTCATTTGAGTTTTTGGTTTGATCTTGTACTCAGAAAAAGGATCGTTTTGAGTCGATGGTTATGGAGCACTTGAGATTGGATGGAGCATATTGGGAATGGACCACTCTAGATCTTCTTGGAAAACTCGAGAGTGTTGATTCAAATGAAGTTGTTTCATGGATCCTGCAATGCCAGCACGAGTCTAGTTTGTATTTATTTGTGTCTCGGCTTCTTTTTTCCCATTACCCACGAAAAACATGCGGCAAACAGAGCCTCCACTCCACATTCAATTAATATTTCTTATTTGACAGTATGGTTAAGATTTTAGCTTGGGATTAACAAATTCCATCAATTACATTATTGACCACGTCTTTGAAGTGATTAGTGTTAATTTATTTATTTATATTCTAAAATTTGACTCTAAAGAACAAAATGTGAATGACACTTAGGGCTGCTTGTGCCAGCGGCTTTGGTGCAAATATTGGACATGATCTGCATCGGCTGTGTACACTCAGTGCCGTGCAAGTTTTGGCCCTTTTTGACAAGTTAGATGTTCTTGACATCAATATGGTGACAGATTGTATCCTTTGGAAATAAAGCATCCTAGATTAGCAAACTCTTACAATAGATGCAAGTTCCTCGGTGTTGTTTTATGTTTAAGTTTTCAACACCATGAGAGTGATGAACTTACCTTGGGCTCTGTTTTGCATGTAAGAGATCAGATCATGTCAAGTCATGGAATTTCGATTACATTTACTTTATAGTGTGTAATGCCAGCCAAACATTGATGAGGGGGGCTCTCTCTCTGGAGATTGAAGTTGCTACTGTTGGATCAAATGTTCTACATTGTCGTGCCTGAACTATGATTAAGACATCAGAGCATTGTAAAACAAAGATAAATCTTTTTCTGGGGATATTTGGGGAGAAGTTGATACTCGGTGTCTTGTCCTCGTCTTTTACAACCCCCCTCCCCCCAATTATGAGACTTAGCATCAACATTAAAAGAATATAAAGAAATGCTGATTCACATCAGCCACCACTTGTCGTATAAAACTACTTACGGTTGATTAATACTAGCTAAGTCTCTTAATAGGGCACATGTTCACAGCAAACGTCAAATTACCACTGGAAAATACAACTGCCCAAAATAGGTAAAAAAACCCCTGGATATTCCATTTAATTGGATATGATGAACCAAGAAGTGAAGCATTGTTTGCTTCATTTTCAATCATTGAGAGCTACTCGCAGGTAATGAAGAGACAGTGGATACTCTTTGAAATGACCATTATTCAAACCTTAGAATATTATTACAGATGAACTCTTCATGAGAAGATGCTCAATATACTGTGTAGAAATTCTTGTGCGCTCTGCATCAACATTCAGGGGAATGGTTCGATCCTCAGATGGTCAACTGTAAAAATTTACGTAGCTGTTCTCCATCAAAGCTGTAAACTTTCTGATCTTATGTCAGCTCAACAAATACACATAATTCTTGTAATACCCCAACTAACAGATGCACAACACACCGGCTCATGATTACTCAATCGAGCAGTCCTCAGAAGCATAGCAACATAACTAGACTAGGCTTTCAAATAGTCAGACAATTGCAAGAAAGCAGACCCTTACGCAGCTATTACCATGTGAAGGTAGAGCCTGAGCTCATACTTAACTATGCAAAGATAAATCACACGATTACATTCACCTGAACATCAACTGCCATATTATTCGTACCTGTTCTTCAGCGATTGGTTGGTGATCCACAACTTGAGTTCAGTCCCATGCCTCCCACCACCGGTGGAGTTAATGAATGCAGCCATCAGAACCCCATGTAGCACCAAAGTCCTCCAGCTGAACGGCACTGAAGAAGAAAATGTGCACGAGAGTGAAAAGTGGCACTGAAGAAGAATTTGAAGCTCATGGACATCGAATGTGAAGCTCGCGAAGGACTTGAAGCTTGCAGACATAGAACTTCAAACTCGCGGACGATGGAACCTGGGAAAGGAGGGACGACAGCGAATGACAGACTTAAAGCTTGCGAGGAGCGAGCGAGGATTGGGCGCGGAGTCGCCAAGGATCGAGCGACAGCGATTTGCTTGAGCAGCGGGAGAGAGGAGCACAGTCTTGCTCTCTTTTTTGCCGACAGCGATTTGCTTGAGCAAGACAGTCTTGCTCTCTCTTTTCTTCTGATTATTTTCCTGGTTCTGCAGAAGGAAATAATAAGATGAGTTGAGGTCTCCTGGGCCTAAATTTCTCTTAAGAAAGTCCCTTTTGTTATAGATGGTGAAGGATGTAATATCCCCAACTTCACCACCGAAGTTGACACACGCAGCATATGGAGATTCTCAGTAAGATGGGGAATTTTAATGAGATTGTCCTTGGTTGCACGTTTTAGAATCGGTTCATTATCTCTCTTCACTAGAATAAAGCAGAAATAGAAAGCAAATAAAGCGGAAGAAACAGCAATGATCTATGAATAGGAAGAAGACGCACCATTTTCTTTAGAGGATCCCCTGTTTCTGTTTTAGATTCAGTTGTTTCAATTTCAGAGTCTAATGCTTGCTTCGTTCCATTTACAATCATCTCTCTGTAAGACTCCCAAGTGACGATATGTGGATTTGGACCACTGTCAAGTAACTTCCCACAACATATTACGTCTATCCGGCACTCATTTGATATTTTTGAGCTCAATGCATCAAAAACCATTTCCATTGATCTGCACTGATAAAGTAACAACTGCTGCAAAAACTCTAATTCGTCAATGCCCTCGACAACTTGCAGGCTCTTGCACCAGTGAATATCTAACAACTTCAGGTTCTTCAAGTTTGACAAACCGCCTAACCTTTTTAATGAAATGCAATATCCAACAGAAAATTTTTCCAATGATCCCAAAGTAGAAACAAATTGAATATCTTGTACCTCTGGGCACCCCCATAGTCGGAATTCTTTAAGCATCTTTGGGGAGCTTGGGACAAGGAATGCTCCCCTCCAACGATCAATCAACTCGGGAGCTTGTAGCTCATTACACCCCAACTCCTCTGGCAGACAAACTAAACTCTTGGAAGATTTGCAGTCCTGGATACACGATCTCTCCGACGATTCTAAGACATCGATAAATTGAACATCACATTGCTCGTGCACCTTTTTTTCTCTCAATTTTCTCAAACTTGATGAAATGAATACAGTCTCATTTTCCAATGGAGGAAGCCCACCGAGATGTACTTGTTTCACTCGAGTACGATAGAGCTCTAAAACTATCAAGTTTGATGGAAGTTGTTTGAGGGTTTGCAAGTCTAGTCCACATAGTATAAGCTCTTTCAATAGAAAAAGGGAACCCAACTCTGTAGTTGGGGCATGGACATTCGATAAGCTAAAGTTTAGCTTGCTCAGTCTAGATAACCTCCCAATCCATCTCAAGTCGCATGTTTGAATTAAATTTGATGTGGTGGACCCACCGTTAGAGCCATCAGATAGGAGAAGTTCAACTAGATTCGTAAGGTATGAAAGGTTAGGGACAGTCAGCAACGAAGTAGAACTCAGCCGTAGAATGGTCAAACTTCTGGGGAGCTTCGGCAACTCTTGTATCCCATGGCATTGAGCCAAGTCCAGTGTTTGGAGGTGAAGAAACTTACTCATTGTACTGGGCAATTCCTCAGTTGGTGTGCGTGATACATTGGCAGATGATTGGCTTGGTAGTCTACCAATGGAATCTAGTAATCTTGTAATTCTTGTGAATGATACATCCAGATGCGTTAAGGACACTAATTTCGAAACTGAGTCGGGGAGTTCACTCAAGTCACGACACCACCTAAGAGAGAGGTGTCGAAGATTCTGTAGCTCTCCAATTTGTTCAGGCAATTTTCTAAGTGCCGAACAAAACTCAATACTCAAATCAGTTAGCCACCTCAGTTTCCCAATAGAACAGTCAATTTCCACCAAAGACGGACATTCAGAAATAGTCAACTTCTCTAAAACTGAGTACTCGGGAAAGGTTGGTTTCCTATGTATGGAACCAATACATAGAAGAGTAAGAACCTTCAACTTCCTTGCCCCCTACAAAAGCCAATCAAACATTAGGGACGAACCAAAAGTGAATGTGGATTTAGGTTACCAATTTGTATGGTATGTCATCTGATCCTCTCACTAAATGAGAAAATTAGATTATAACTCTGTTAAATTTAGTCCTCAAAATTTGACTAAGAGGAAAACGGGCATACCTTGATTAGGCTCTCGACCTCATCTTCTGTTAAATCAAGGTAAGAAATATTCACCACAACCACGTTTTCTAGATGCAACAAATTAGTTGCCTCAAAACATTGATGATGAAAGGGAGAGTATTGCAAATTGATCCATTTCAACTCGGGAAGACATCCCGTAAAGTCGCCTTGGAAGATTACACCATACAACCAAAGAAACCGTATACGTGGGAACCGTTTAATTTGCTTTGCAGTCATAGTATGTTGAAACAAACACCCCGATGGCAAATAGAGTGCTTGAACACTTCCCTTGATCTGCCAATGACATTGAGGAGGAGAAGAAATTTGTCAATACCCCCACCATTTCATTTAGAAGAGAAGAAAAAATGAAACAGAAGAGTAGCTCCGAATTCAATAACGTGAATCCTCAATTAAGAACCACGTAAGCAATTTTCTATTCAAATTTGGCCATGCTTTACCTCTGTTGATCTTATTTCACAAATGATGTCATCTCTATCCCACATCCTGGTACACTCTTGTTTAGCAATTGCCCTTCCAAGATCTCTAAACTGATCATGCATCTCAAATCTATCATCCTCTAAAACCTTTATCATGCACCTCTTAATAAGGACATCAATGGCATCCTCTGGGCCAAACCCACAATCTTCCCACACATACATTGGATTAGTCTTATTCTGACCGATGAAAAAGCATGCAATATCGAGAAATATTTGTTGTTGATCCGGCTCTAATGCATCATAGCTAATCCATAGCTTTCCCAAGACATCCTTATGAGGTGTTTTCCTTAGCTTCTCTAGCCTCTCTTTCCATATTCTTTTCTTTTCATGACCAAAAAGCGATGAACCTATTGCTAGAAGAGCTAAAGGTAGTCCACCAGTAGTAGAGACAATGTCGTATGAAAGAGTGTAGTAATTGGCTGGAGGAGAGTTGTCATCGAAGGCATGCCTACTAAAAAGTTGGAGTGCGTCTTTGTCGCTCAACCCCTCCATTTCATAAGGCAAGATTTCATACTTAAACCCCCGGATTTTGATAACGCTTTTGTCTCTAGTGGTAACAAGTATCCTAGTACCAGGATACAAAGAATTCACTCCGATTAGCTTTTGGATTTGGTTGCCCTCACTGACATCATCCAATACAATGAGCATCTTCTTGTTGCAAATTGTTTCTCCAATCATATTGATCCCGTGATCAATGTTATCGATGTTACAAGTCACTCTAGAGTAAGAGATATCGGACAATAATTTTTCTTGCAGGTTGACTAAGCCCTTGGTTTTTGCTGTTTCCCTCACGTCATCCAGAAAGCTGCAGTTTTTCCCAAAGTGAGGACATAGTTGGTTGAAGATAATCTTTGCAAGTGTTGTTTTACCAATGCCACCCATCCCATAGATTCCAACGAGCCGCACACCACTGAAGTCAATGTCTAATAAATTGTTTATGGCTGCTATTCGATCCTCCATTCCTACTAAATCTTTGGTCACTTGTCTTTGTTTTGTCTTGAGTCTAATCACAACCTCGTTAACAACCGACTTGATAAGATCCCCATAGCTGCCACAAAGTTGAACAATTGAGAAAAGGTGACAAATTTGCATGTTGACCAACCAGCTACTAAGCAACCAGGTGGGAACGCGATCAAGTTTAGGATATATAACAATTCAATGTTACCCCCAAAGCTTTAGGAACATGATGAATTACAAACTTGAACATACATTACTAGTTTAAGTTAAAGGAATAGAGGAAGAGAAATGTTTGATCTTTATATCAAGTAGAAGAATAAAATATTCTGGCAAAAGAGAATAAAAATATAAACGTCTGATAAATTACTGTAATGGTAAATTTACTTAATTCTTTCAACGTGGAAAAGAAATTTGCAAAGGCAACAGTTCCTTAACCAAGTTCTCTTAACCAAGTTCTCTAGCACACAATAGGAATCTTAATACATACAT
Organism: Syzygium syzygioides; assembly: GCA_031216285.1. Taxonomy (NCBI): domain Eukaryota; kingdom Viridiplantae; phylum Streptophyta; class Magnoliopsida; order Myrtales; family Myrtaceae; genus Syzygium; species Syzygium syzygioides. The sequence goes on from CM062248.1 coordinate 19,281,247, forward strand.
GGATTAATTTAGTATATAAAAGATGAAACAAAGCCAATTTTTATACGATGGAAATTATGTGAAAAACAAAATTATAATAACCCTATTAAGTCAGAAAAAAATTTAGAAATCTCATGATTTAAAAAAATAAAAGAAAATTTTGAAACTTTTTGTTTAAATTAAGGGAAATTAAAGTTGGAATATAATTAACGAATTTCTATAAAACCTGTACAAAATAATTTTCACAATCATGACTAGATTGTTACCCTGGATATTTCTCCAGCTCCCATCCCTTGGTGCTATCAATTTCTTTGAGAGCCTGCCGCCATGTCTCTATATCCTCAGAGCTAAACTTCTTCTTCTGATCCTCCATCTTTTGCTCCAAATTTGATATGGCCTCAGCTGTACAATGTGGTTTTCAGTTTCACGTCATCGGGTTTCACATCGTAGAAGATGGGCAATATGACCTTCTTTCCATCTTCTTTAGATTTAGAGGTGTTCTCCACCATGTTTGCAAGTTCACGGAGGCACCAGTGACTTGAAGCGTAGTTTTTGGAGAAGATGGGTATGTAGAGCTTGGAATCGTCGATTGCTCGCAAAAGATTGCCACTAATTCTATCACCTGGTTGAAGCTCTTCATCATCGATGAAAACACGAATCCTGGCATCTACCAAGGCATGGTAGAGGCTATTGGTGAATCCACGACGAGTATCGAACCCTCTGAAACTCAGGAATACTTGGTACTCACCTCCTAATATATTGCTAGAGCACATTCCTATCTCCGAGTTCGCCATAAGAGCTCACTTTGCACTTAGCGAGGCTCTCTCTCTCTCTCTCTGTCTCTAATAGGCACTGTTGAAATACTTCATCTGGTACGTTATGGCAGGCATGGGAAAAATCGCACAAAGCTCAAGATGTTTTGGGGTTCTTGAATGCAAGTCGAAGACTTTAATGTTAAAGTTTTTTTTTTTGGTCTGTGATGTTAAAGTCACGACGAAGACTTTTGAGACTTCTAGAAACGGTCGGTGTTTAATTTAACCTGCTCCGAAGTCTTTGAGAGGACGGCGTGCTTTGGGAACGTCATCCAACGTTTTGTCCTCTAATTTACCTGAAAGCTTCACCTTCCGTATCGCATCCGCCATCTATCTCACCGTACGTGTCCTCCACATCATGTCATGTCTTTTGGGTCCACTGTTATTGGTGGCCGTTCAAAATACAAAGAGCCAATAACACAAAAAATTCAAAATTAATATATATTCTAAATTGATTTTTTGACAATCAAAAACTCCAACTTAATATACATGTGATAACTAAAAACCCCAAACTTATACCTTTATGACAAGTTTACCATTTATTATTTTTTATTAAATTTGATTAATATCACGAAAAATCATAAATCAATACACTTATGACAAACGGAGAGTAAAACTCGAAACTAGTACAATTATGAAAAATTTATCCCAAACTAATTTTTTAATCACCAAAAATCCAAACTGGTACACTTGTGATAATTTTACTCTATGTTAGTTTCAGTTAAATTTTACCGTCAAATTTCTTTGTTAGATGACACGTGATAGTTGATGGGTGTACCAGTTCGGGGTTAGGTGTATCACTTTGTGATTTTTCGTGGTATTAATCTAATTCAATATAGGGTAAATTTGTCATAAATGTATCAATTTGAAATTTTTAGTGATCAAAAAATTAGTTTGAGGTAAATTTGTCACAAATATACCAGTTTGAGATTTTTGGGGATCAAAAAATTAGTTTAAAGTAAATTTATCACATGTATACTAATTTGGAGTTTTTCATAGTATTAACCCTAACCCTAATAGAAATGGACGTGCAAATAACTTTTTCTATACTACCTTCTCCTCTAATTTTTTTTTATTCAAGCTAATCATTAAATTTTTTGAAATCGAGTCAATGCAGTCCTTCAATTATTTGAAATTCAACATTATGTGTTTGTCATTACCGTGGCATAACAGAGCCGTGAAAAATCATGCATAATTGATGTGGAGTAACCAACTCGATTAAATTTAATTATTTTTTCGAAAAGACTTTTCTCCTTTTCTCTTTCCTTGTTTTCTTCTTCTTCTCTGTTCATCTATTCTCACCATCATTGGTCACTCTGCAGTGTTGGCCATCACTATAACGGAGAGCATTTTGTCATCCCTGGTGTGGTCCATCGTGCCTCACCTCTGTCACTCCCAATGTCGAACCCTTCCGCCTAGCCATTGCTATCGACATCGTTCCATCAAGCGCCTCTCTCTCTCTCTCTCTCTCTCTCTCTCTCTCTCTCTGCACATGACCTTCCATTGATGGAGGTGCTTGAGCTCAAATCTGGGTCACACAACATGGCCTCATGTCTGAACGGCTAATTTACGACGTCCACATAGGTGTTCTAGTCAACATATTAATTGGCTAGTTAATGGTGTTAACTGAAATATCAACAATTTCCCTTGTTTATTGAGTCAAATTAAAAAGTATAAGGACAAAATTGAAATGCAAAAGTTTCTCGGACAAAATTGAATACTAAGGAAAAATTCAGGAACCACCCATGCTATTACACAAAACAAAAGAAGAAAATACGAATGATCAAAGATCGTTTTTTAGGTACATAAGCAAGGGAGGCAAAATTAACAGAGAAATGACCTTCATGGGCACCATATTTGCAGAGAAATGGCCTTGAATAATATATGTTTTACCTCTAACATTAGCTCGTCCAATGCAACTGAGTGATGTCAAGATGCTATTCTTTTAATTCGTTGATATTTCCCTCATGAGAACGGGTGGAAACGTTTTCTTCAATTACAAGAAAACCAATCTTCGATTTTCACCCAAATACTAATTTCACATCCGCTAATTCCGAAATCTATCCACTCTTTGCAACAAGATGTTTCAAAAGATCTACACTTTGCACAATCTAATTTCCATAGTTTGTTAGACTCAAAGATGTAGAATTTAGACATTTTTTCGACATCAAGGCGGAAAATGCATGCTCGAAATCATATAAGACGCGGAATAAATTATAATAAAAGTCGAGAATGATTTTTGCTATGTCCCCTGCGTAATGGAAAATGGAGTTGAGCCAAGTAGAAAGAACGGACAAAGTATTAACCATTACATTATATTCTCTTCTCTTATAGTCCTTTTAAATAAGAGAATAACGGAAAAGAGATATGCGATATCTTTTACCCAATGGTTTTCATTTTGTTAGTAGTTTTTTTTTTTTGGTAAGGTCATTTTGTTAGTAGTTGATCATCACGTTTGTCAACTTTCATGAAAGCAATGCTTATTCATAATGTTCTGTTCGAGTTTGAACATGTCTTTAATTAATCCTTTGCCTAAACTTTTGAATTATGGACATGACTAGACCTGTTAGTGATATTAGGAAATTTACTTGAATCTATATATCTCTCAGGATTATGCCTATATCTTCTTTGATAGTGCATAACCTTGACTGATTATATTTGATATTGTGTTTATCTTATTACCTTAGATAGTCTTCTAATAAAACCTATAATACATACCCCACAAATGGCAGGTCGAACCGCCTGTGAATGATCTGTAATTAATCCCTAGATCCTAGGCCATTTATGGTATCAGAACCAAGGGGTAGATAAAGATATTCATCGTTATAGTATAGTGGTAAGTATTCCCACCTATCACGCGGGTGACCCAAGTTCGTTCCCCAGCAACAGCGCCACCTAGGATTTGGGGATTATAAATGGAGAAGGGATTATAAAGAAGATGAGGAATAGAATATCAGATAGTCTTCTAATAAGACCTATAAATAGGTTATCTATGTACTCTTTTTTATAGATTGAAATATACAAAAAATTCTCCAATCCATTTTTCTGCATTATTTTCAACTAGACCAATGATTGTGGTCTCCACTAGTAAAATGATGTGAATGTCCGTGAGATATAATGCATCTCTTAAGCATCCAGAGAAATGTTTCATGGTGATGCTAAAGTTTAGACGACAAATGCCAAAAACTTCCCACTTTTCTTTGGTGAGCTATCATTTATTATGAAATAAAGCTATTGGAAATTTCTATTTTATTGGTTTATGCAATGTTGTCCTTGAATTTATATATTTTTTTGCAATCAAATTCTTGAACTAAGGTTAGTACGTTCACATTACACCTTTCGTTAAATGCTTATGTGACTGTTGAGTGGTTATTAAATGGCATGCTGGCTCCGACTGCCACATGGCTCCTACATGCTTATTTAAATCTGGAAATAACTAAAAATGAACAAAAGTTAAATTTATTTTTTTTTTGGTAACCCCAAAAGTTAAATTTATTTCATAAAGGAAAATTTGAAAAAAAAAATGAAAGGCATCAAGTTCAATTCGGACCACCAAATACCTTAAGCGACGACACTACTGCTCCCACTTTTGCAGATTAAACTACTCTTCTTCCACTCGACATTCTAGGGCTTATTCCCTCTAATCAACACCATCCTCACCTTCTATGCTCGAGAAGGAGCTGCATGTGAGCGTATCTTGTTGTAATTATAAATAAAAGAGAAAATATTAAACAAGAACTTGAAGTGTACCTTTATGATTATTTTATGGATATGTCTATAGTTGGACGTATTTAAAACTCCAATCTAGTATTGTAAATTCACAATTTATCTATATAAATGCATAATAACAAAATATTCCTAAAGAATAGCCACTTATTATGACACATGTGACCCTGCATAATTAGAAAAATCTCCTTCATACTACAGGGAATTGGATTTGTTGCATGCACCGCAAAAAATGCTCCACTTAAGCACTACCTAACCATATGGTTCCTACTTACTATGAAATATTTATTTTGGTCTTTTCGCCTTAAAGACTTACTTTTATTATAATTAATTTTACCCACTCAAATATTATCATAAAATGTGACTTTATATTAAAAAGTAAATGATTGTGCGAATCTTTTACTTTCACGCAAATGGACTATATATAGGTGAGGAAATGCAATGATGGCCTGTCAATGGCCATGCTGCCACTCCATCGTGGTGTTGCTTTGAGCGTGGAAATAAAAGCAAGAGAAACCACGATGGTCTTGACCGTAAGAGATGACTTTGCTCAGCTGAAGAAAGGGAAAAGGAGATTAATGACGGCCATTGCCGATGTGGCCCAACAGAGGAAAAGACGAAGAAAGTTACAGTGATGGTGTCTTCTTCATTTTGGCGTGTTTTGTTTACATACGTTTTTCGTGGCGTTATTCGCTGTTTTGACTTGTTCACTAAATTGGTGCAGTGAACAAAGTAATTGATGAGAGGATGACTTGTCCACAATTTTTTTTTATCTCATTTACAACACTAGTATCCAAATCATTCGACTCAATTAACATCGATTTATACGCTCAAATCGCTCCATCCATGTGCGTTAGGCTAGCTCTATTCACAGGTTGGCTAGCAAGACACTCTAGGGTAGACACCATGATCAAATCTAAACAAAATGTTGTTTCAAGAATAGCATTCAAAATACACATAATGCATTCATGATGGTTTATATGAGCCCAACTTTGCACAAATTATGTACAAAACAACAATCCTTCCAAAGACATGGCAATCGTATGTCATAACTATGGTCATCTTCGATGCACTACTTTATACAACTTAGCAACACCTTATGAAAATGCTACGAGGATGTACATTTTATTCTTTCAAGCCATTGCCTCAAACGATTGGAATACATAAAAGACTCATGCTTACTTTTTAGGTGGAGGCACAATGCATGTGAAGGTGACGTCCCCCTTCTTCACTCAAAAGAGAGAGATTCCTTCTTATTGGTCAGGGAACATGTGAATTTTTGGGTACCATACGTAGACTGGCTAGGTTGAGAGAACAATTAAAAAATTCATACGCAGCACATACATATATGGTGAGATTTTATAAGATCACTGTCAACTGTTTTAAAAACTTAAACTATTAGATAAATGGATAATTTATTATTTAAATATTCTAACATACACTATATATTTATTTACATACAAATAGACTAAAATTTAAGAGTAATCCATGAGTCGTGAATAACACTACAAAAAAAACGGATTTTTGCCACGAAAATTTTCCAACGAAAACTTTTCGTCGCAAATTTGCAACAAATTTTCCAACGAAAAAATTTTCGTTGGAAAATTTGTTGGAACTTTCCAACGAAAATCTTTTCGTTGGAAATTTCGTTGGAAATGTCCAACGAAAAATTTTCGTCGCAAAATTCGTTGGTAATTTCCAACGAAAAATTTTTCGTTGGAAATTTTCAACGAAATTTCCAACGATTTAAAAAAAATTTGATTTTATTCGGCATTTTTTATATTCGTTGGAAATTTCGTTGGAAATTTCCAACGAAATTTCCAACAAATTTCGATTTTCCGGCAATTTTTCATAGTGTACAATTTTCGTTGGAAAATTCGTTGGTAATTTCCAACGATTTAAAAAAAAATTTGATTTTATTCGGCATTTTTTATATTCGTTGGAAAATTCGTTGGAAATTTCCAACGAAATTTCCAACGAATTTCGATTTTCCTTCAATTTTTCATAGTGTACAATTTTCGTTGGAAAATTCGTTGGTAATTTCCAACGAAAAATTTTTCGTTGGAAATTTCCAATGAAATTTCCAACGATTTAAAAAAAATTGATTTTATTTGGCATTTTTTATATTCGTTGGAAAATTCGTTGGAAAGTTCCAACGAAATTTCCAACGAATTTCGATTTTCTGGCAATTTTTTCATAGTGTACAATTTTCGTTGAAAAATTCGTTGGTAATTTCCAACGAAAAATTTTTCGTTGGAAATTTCCAACGAAATTTCCAACAAATTTTCATTTTTCGTTAATTTTTTCATAGTGTACAATTTTCGTTGGAAAATTCGTTGGTAATTTCCAACGAAAAATGTTTCGTTGGAAATTTCCAACGAAATTTCCAACGATTTAAAAAAAATTTGATTTTATTGGGCATTTTTTATATTCGTTGGAAAATTCGTTAGAAATTTCCAACGAAATTTCCAACGAATTTCCATTTTTCGGCAATTTTTTCATAGTGTACAATGTTTCGTTGGAAAATTCGTTGGTAATTTCCAACGAAAAATTTTTCGTTGGAAATTACCAACGAATTTTCCAACGAAAAGCCTTATTACATTTTCCCGCTCGTTCAATTTCAAAATTCATTCTCTCTCTCTCCCCCTACCCTTTTCCCGCCGGTCACCCCCTCCCTTTCCGTGTCTGACTTCACCACCCACTCCCACCAACTCCTTCTCTCTCCTCTCCCTCTTTCTTTTCTTTTTCTTTTTCTTTCTTCCTTTCTTCTTCTCCCTTGCTGCTTCTGCCCGTGCATCTTCTGCTTCTAGCTTCCGTTCTTGCTGCGCCGTCGACCGCCTGCTCGCCGGCGACCAGCCCAGCTGTCTGCACGCCGCCGCCTGCCTTGTGTAGTCGTGCCGTCCGTCCAGCCGCTCCTCCCCTCCCCTGTTCGCGCGCGGCTCCGAGCTTGCCGTCGCGCCCGGCGCTGTCCAACCGCGCCCCGCCGCCGCGCGTCGTCGGCCTCAGCCACCACTCGCCGCTCCACCGACCCCATCAACTCCTTCTCTCTCCTCTCCCTCTTTCTTTTCTTTTTCTTTTTCTTTCTTCCTTTCTTCTTCTCCCTTGCTGCTTCTGCCCGTGCATCTTCTGCTTCTAGCTTCTGGTTCCTGCTTCGCTGCTCCCCGCCGGCCAGCCCCTCGCCGGACTGACCACCGCCGGCTTGTCCTCGTTGGAACCAGCGCCGCCGCTCCTCGCCCCTCGGCCTCCTCCGCCTCCTCCCCCGCTGCCCCCTTCTCCTTCTCCCTCTGTCTCTCCCTCCGCCTCCTCCCCCTGCTCCGGCTCCGGCTCCGGCGCCATGGACACCAAGACTCCGCCGCCCCCCTCCTCGTCCGCGACGTCAGCTCCCTCCCCAAAGGCGCCGCCGCGGCCATCCAGGGCCGCCCCCGACGCCACCAAGCCTCGTCGCCGGCGAGGGTCGAGCTCGTCGCCGGCGCGGGCCGAGCTCGCCCAGATCTGGGCGAGCTCGGCCATCGCCGGCGACGAGGCTGGCCCTCGCCGGCCATGGCGAGGGCCGAGCTCGCCATGCCCGGCGAGCTCGAGCTCGCCCAGATCTGGGCGAGCTCGGCGCTCGCCGGCGACGATGCTGGCCCTCGCCGGCCATGGCGAGGGCCGAGCTCGCCATGGCCGGCGAGCTCGGCCCTCGCGGGCAATGACGCCGGCGAGGGCCATTTTTCGAAATAAAATTTCCGAAAAAAAAAATTCAAAAAAAAATTCGAAAAAAATTGCGAAAAAAAAATTTCGTTGGAAAAAAAATTTCCACGATTTTTCGAACAAAAAAATTTTTTGTAATTTTTCCAACGAAAAATTTTTCGTTGGAAAAAAAATTTCCACGATTTTTCGACCAAAAATTTTTTTTTGTAATTTTTCCAACGAATTTAGCCACGAGTTTTCCAACGAATTTTCCAACGAAATAAAATTCGTCGCAAATTTCCAATGAAAATTGAAATTTTTCGTTGGAAAAATTTCCAACAACCTATTACCAACGAATTTTTTTTCGTTGGAAAATTCGTTGGAAATTCCCTTTCCAACGAATTTTCCAGAATTTTCGTTGGAAATTTTCGTTGGAAAAAGCGTGTTTTTTTTGTAGTGTAAGTGCTCTTGGATAATGTTTCATGTTTTGAAATATTGAATATGTTTTCGACATTAAAGAATTTTAAAAGGAGCTTCCGATTCTCTAAGATAACTCTAATTTTATCATCAATCATGAGTTCAAGCTTATAAATATTGGTCAATATCTTAAGAAAATTTTTTTTTGTGCATTTATCTATGATTGCCTAATGCAAGTTTCTTAACATGTCATCTCACTTTTCAGAATACTTCATATTTGTTCCACATTTCAGATATTTCGCCATTACCCTTTTTTGGTATACATTTCATGCTTCCTTATTTTAAATGGTGATAATCCTCGCCTTAAAAAAGATGGTGCATATGCAAATATTTATTTATTCCCAAAACTTTCATCACTCTTTTTCCAGTCACGTGACTGCTCCCCCTACCAAACGAGTGCCCAAATCCTAGAAGGGTCAGGCGAGGCACTACATGACTTATTTGAAGACTGTATCGATCAAGTTTTGAGGACTATATATGTATCAAAGTGGTTGTGGAAGGTTGGCCAAATTAGCAAAACGCTCTCAAAGGTTGTTATTAATTCTTGTGCTTATTCTTTAAAAAAAAAAATCAGATGCTTCTAATCGTAATTCTCCGAGAGAGTGTCAATGTAATTCTTGTGCTCTCAAAGGTTGTCATTAAATCTTGTTCTTATTCTTTCAAAAAAAAAAAGTCTCATGATTCTAATCGTAATTCTCTAAGAGAGTGTCAATGTAATTATCATAAAGAGCACTTTTAGTGTAGAGTGAAATGATTGTCCTTGTAGAGTCAGCTATAGTCCATTGTAGAGAGGCAACTTCATTGTGAACGCTTTTAAAGGTTTCGAGGATTGCATTAGTGGATTCCAACCTCGTTGTCACGCCCCGTGCTTCCCGGCGCGCCACATCCCTCGCAGAGGTCGATTAACGTGCGACGTCCCAGGACGCGTCGCCGACCAAACCCAAACATAGAGATTTAAAAACAACACATGCAGAAGCAATTAAATCCACCCGTACCTAATTAATTACATAACCACGGGTAACCACAGAATTCAACACATGTACTAGTATTGGGAATCATATACAATAATCAGATACAGCCCAACTTCAAAAATCAAGAGCAGTCCAAGGCCACTACAACTAGCCGGGGGTTCCTCCCAAAACACTTCGGTACGCCTGTCGTCCTCAAGGTCGGGAATCTGAAAAGTCGGTTTTACAACAACCGTGAGAATAAATCTGAAAAGTATGGTTTTACAACACATACTGACTCAGGCCCTCGGGCCTAAATCTAATCTCACTAGACCCTGTAGGTTAGGCGTTTATTAACTGATAATAATACTGGCACAGGACTTAATCACGGTATGTGCACGCGCATCTCTATGTCACAACACGTGTTATGCATATGCTCCTGCTCGCACTCATGCTCATGCCTCATCAATGCATTATCGCACACTTGCATACCAGCACTCGGCCATTTCTCAATTTCTCCTCCGACCCGCGTTAAACGCATCAGGTTGGTCTCTTTCTTTAATCACAACACTCCGTGGCCCGCGTTAAAACGCATCACTGGCCCAGTGTCTCTAGCCCGCGTCAAAACGCATCAGGCGCAACACCGATCTCCTCATGAACCAGAGCCCGCGTAAAACGCATCAGGTTGGTCTCTTTCTTTAATCACAACACTCCGTGGCCCGCGTTAAAACGCATCACTAGCCCAGTGTCTCTAGCCCGCGTCAAAACGCATCAGGCGCAACACCGATCTCCTCACGAACCAGAGCCCGCGTAAAACACATCAGGTTGGTCGTCTTCCGGACGTACCGAGCATCGTCCCGCGTAACACGCATCAGGACGGCATACCCCGCGTAACACGCATCAGGGTGAAATGTGATCACACGAACATACAACCAATTATTATCTGAATCCCCGCGTAACACGCATCAGGGCATTTAGGTGATCACAATGCACATGTCACTCGGGCATACTCGTATATGCATATGTCGTGCCAATGTTCATGATACACATTCATGACTGCAATAACCACACTTGGGCACTCATAAATTTCACAATGGCATTTAGTTCAATGAATCACGAACCCAAGTAAATCAAATCACCCCACACAGTCATGGCACAATTTCGACACATAAATTATGCATATAAAACACCCAATTGGATCAACATGAAATTTATGCACCCGAAGCCCGCCAAGCTAATCTATTCTTAGTCTCACTGGATATGCAACTAGGCACCATCAAATTAATCAGAATTGAGGCTCAATTGGCCAATCAATTGCACAAATCAACCAATCTCGGTATTCACACGCCTAGTCCTCAAATTAATCGCGTCGCGCCCAAATTTAATCCCGCCGTGGGCGACCATCAAACCGTAATTTCTGGGCCAATAATTATCGCCAAAATATTCTATTATACTCCCCAAATATCAGTCTAATTGACCACCACCAAAAATTAATATACGGCGTGCAAATAATCCACAAATAAAACCGGACATTCCCAAACTCGAGCCAATTTAATCCAAACTGACCGGCCATTTATCGCGCCTCTCGGGCCACTAATCCTCCAATGATTTGTCACACTAATCCACCAAATCGATCACAATTTCCATCCCTAATCACTTTCACAATTAACCCCTAAATTACCCTAATTAACCCCTAAACCGGTCTAGAAATGTAAATTAGCCTAATTAGGGTTTAGGGTCAAACTCACCGGGCGTCCTACGCTTAAAACGGGCCGGACGAACCGATTCGGGTTCGGGTGAACAGTACCCGCCGGAACAGTGTCGCCGGAACAGTGACCGGCGGTGAATAGTACCGCCGGAACAGTACCGCTGGCGTGAACAGTGACCGGCCGGACCGAACAGGAGCGGGAATGGCGGGCAAGCGACCAGCAGCAGCAGCGACGCGGCGGCGAGGTCGGACAGCCGACCGGCGGGCGGCGGGGCGAGCTAAACCGGAAGGGGAGGGGGTCGGCCAAGCGTGAGGTGAGAGGGAGAGAGGAAGGGAAAAGGGAGAGGCTGAGGCGGCGGCCGGACGGGCTGGCTGGCCGGCGGGCGGAGCGGCGACGGCACGGCCAGGCGGCGGCGCGGGGGGGCCGGCGAGGCGAGCTGGCGAGCGGCGACGGCGACAGGGCTGGCTCGGCTCGGGCGTGACAGGGCTGCTGGCCGAGAGAGAGAGAGAGAGGCAAGGGGGAGGCGGTGGCCGCTGCAGAGGGCGGCGGCGACGGCGGCAGGGCGGAGGCGGTGGCCGGGCGACACGCCGGCGGGCTGGGCCAGGCGCGGCGACGGCCACGTCGGGCTCGGAGGGCAGCGGCGACGGCCCACTGTCGCGCGCGCGTGAGGGAGAGAGAAGGGGCTGTCGGGGCGGCTGAAGGCCGGTAGCGACGGGGCGGAACGGGTCTGGCGACGGCGACGCGCGGCGCGGCGGCTGGGCGCGACGGTCCGGCGCGGCGGTGGAAGAAGCGGCAGCGTCGGGCGGAAGGGGGGCAGAACCAGACCAGTTCGGGAAGGAGAAGGAAGAGAAGAGAGAGGAGAGAGAAGAAAAAGAGAGAAAAAGAAGAAAAGAAAAGAAAAAGAGAGAGATGGAGAGTAGGTGGGAGTAGGTAGGGGGAGGGGACGGACGTGACCGGTCCGGGGGGGTGCGCGCGGGAGAGAGAGAGAGAGAGAGAGAGAGAGAGAGAAAGAAGAAAGGGGTTTAAATTTTTAAACTTAATCGCGATCCCACGGACACGGTCCGAACTAAAACTCAACCTATCGGTCCCGATTAAATTCGGGAAAAAGGTCTAACAGTCCCCGAAAAATCTCAACAATATTCTAAGGCACACGGCCAAAATAAAACAACTCAAACCACACTACGAGGGAGGTCTATCAGTCCAAATTTGCACCCGGTTCAAAAATACACTTTTCCACTATTCCTGATAATTTCGACGCTGGCCACATTAATATCGACACCATCCAATTTAATCCGTCCCGAAACTCCCGGAAATCGACTACCAAGTTCAGGGTATAAATAACAGCCAAATTCGATCGAGTGCGATTCTAGCAAAATTTCTATTTTTAAAAATAAGAACCCGAGAGTGATCAGTTCCCGGGTGAAATTCCATTATAAGCGCACTGACGAATTACGCATTTTATAATTCCTAAAAATGGCCAAAATCTGGACTGTTACACTTGTTATTGGGCTAATAAAGCTGGGATAATAGAAGAGGTTAAGTAGATAGGTCGAACCACTATAAATTGCTTTGCAATCTCTTTAATCTGTTATTCTGTTTACATTTTTGTTGATGGAAGATATTGCTATGCATAGTGTATTTTGTCTACAAACACTATTTCATCCTCTACACATTGTTTTGCACGAAAAATAATTCCAAGTATCTTACAGCAACCATTTTATTTGTATAAAATTGGGTGAAAGGACACAAGTTGTTCCTGTATTCTTGCCCAAAATTCAAAACCATCCCTACACTTTTTTTAATCCAAAATCATCCCTGTATTTTAAGAAAGGGTCATCCCTCGTCTTGCTATTATGTCGCTCCATTTTCCGTTCGATTTGTGCTAATGTGGACAATTGGAACACTAAGTAGAAGCCATATCACTGTCAACAAATTTTGGCATACCATATCTCTATGTACCAAATCCGTTTCAAGTGAGTTTATCGTAAAAAAAATTAAAAAAAACGTCTTTTGAATTACTAGAAGACTCAAAACTCCTCCTACCCAAAATCAAGCAACTTCGCAGCAGTGCTGCTTCCAATTTACAGTCAATAAAGTTGATGACTTTACAAATAATAAGGAGGAGGACAATAATGGAGGTGTACCTTTTCACATGCCCAATTTCTTGAGAATTTCTCCTTTGTGCTTTTCAGTTTTTGCTTTTGAACTTTTGGATTTAAAAAATTTGATTCTCAAACATTTAAATCATTTATAATTATTTTATAGCTATATCTATAGTTTGATTTATTTAAAATTCCAATCCAATATTGTAAATTCACAAATTATCTATATAAATGCAATAATAACAAAAAGTTCCTAAAGATTTGCCTCTCGTTATGACACATGAAACTCTGAATAATTAGAAAAATTTCCTTCATACCATAGAGCGTTGGATTTGCTGCATTCAATACAAAAAGTGCTTTACCTAAGCACCACTTAACCAAATGCTTCCTACTCATTATGAGATATTTGTTTTGATCTCTTTGCCTTAAGGACCTACCTTTTATTATAATTAAGTACCTTTAACCACTCAAATATTCTCATAAAGTGTGCCTTTATATTAAAAAGCAAATGATTGTGCAAATCTTTTACATTTTTTTTGGAAATGGACTATCTATAGTTGAGGAAATGTAATGATGGCCTTGTCAATGGTCTTGACCATAAGAAACAACTATGCTTAGCCGAAGAAAAGGAAAAGAAAAAAGAAGATTGATGATGGCCACCGCTGATGTTAAAGATTGATCAATGGTCTTCTACGCAACTTCGCAGAAAGCCTCGCGGTTCTCGAATGCAAGTCGAGGACATCGACCGTCCGACCAATAGAATTGGATTTTATGGTCTTGGTCGTAAAATATTACTATTTCTGTTTCAACCATTTGATTGGTTTTCCAGTGATTAGTCCTTTATTTCCTTTTTTCTTTAGCTAAAATACTCCATTATTTCCCTCAAGACGCCTTGACGTGGCCACATTCGACGACTTTCAACCATTTCATATTCATATTCACATTCAATGACCCAATCCGAAATGTTATCTAGAAAAGTTTCTAATTATTAAACCGCACCACCAACCCCCTGCCCCTTTTTGTGAGTCATTAATTTTATGTTCATATGATAATGACGATCCAAATTATTTCTATTATCCGATTCGAGTTGATATTAAAATTTGTTTCATTTTATCACTCGAATAAGAGAAAAGTTAAATAGGAGATGTTTCGATGACAACTATAGGGCGTCTCTGTCGGTACCAATTATAGGTTTAGAGTAAGGAGATTGGTATCAACTTCTTTAAGCATGCAATCGATTTTTTATTTTATTTTTCTCCTTTTCCCCTTCTTTATTTATATTTATTTATAGTGAAGTGAAATTAAACTAAAAATTAACTAAGTGCCGAAATAAATATGAACTAGAATTTATATGCATGCATCTAAATTAGATGCCAAAATACTATGTAATATAAATCCAGATTTCATGAAAATTTACACTACTTTCACTTGGAATTTCAACCTTAAACTTCCTACGAGAACAAAGTTAGTGCACCCCATAAAATAAAGAAAACTAGACGAAATGCTATGAATTAGAGCGAAACTAATCCACACAATGCGAAATCAAATTGGATGTTTACATCTATACTAATTGATGAAATTAACTATTAATTAAAAATAAAAAATTTTGTTAAGACCCATGTGCAAATTGAGCTACATCGTGCAGATTTTTTTAACTATTTACATATTTGTTAAGACTCGTAACAATCAACATGAACTAACACAAAAAGCCATGCACGTGCTTGCTTTTATTTCCTTTCCGCCTCTTCTTTTTTTTCTCCTTTCTTTTAACACATAAAGCTAAAATCCTTTTCACTTGTGTTGGCTGGGTAAGTCTGTCGCATATTTCCCTCTTCGTGAGCCAGGCTCGTGCTGGCTTCGGCTTGGAAGTTCAAATGAATTTATGACTCATGTAGGGCCCGTTTGGCAAGTTGACAAACAGTAAAAATTTCTATTCTTTTGTTCTCATAATCGTTTGGGAACAGAAATTCGTTTGTTAAAATTTTTGCTCCCGGGCACAAATTTGCAAAAAATTATTTTCAGAATCAATTTTGGAACAGAATCAATCAACTTCTTAATTCTATAAATAAATTTTCCATTTTTGATTCTTCTTGATTTTCTTCTTCTTCATTCTTGGTTTGTTCTTCTTCTTCTTCCTGGCCTGCTGTCGGCTGTCGGTCGTTGGCCACTGGCGACCTATGACTGGCTACAGGCTAGGGCTAGCGAGGGCGTCATGGCCCTCGCCTAGCCATGGTGAGGCTGACCTCGCCGTCGCAACCTAGGCGAGGGAGATGGGTCGCGACGGCGAGGTCGGCCTCGCTAGATCTGGGCAAGGTCAAGCCTCGTGCAGCCAAGGCAAGGCCGACCTTAACTCCGAAAGAAGTCAAGGAATACGTTTAGTCTTCCAAATTTGACCAACATCCAATTCCTGCTTCTGAAAAGGAATACTTTGTTACTCTCCAAATTCCTCCTGAATTTCCCAAACAATGGATCCAACAAGGGTATTCGCATATTCACTATGGCGCAGTCCGTCTTGCTCTTACCTTTCATGGGAGAAAAGGTTTGCCTGTCGTAGCAAGAATGGCTCTTTTGGATACTAGGTTCCTAGAATATCAGCATGCATGTATTGGTACTGTCCAAACCACTTTAAATGCTGAACAGTATTTATAACCCTTTATCCAAATTTTAATATTGCCCTTTCCGATCTCCAGCTACTTTCTTTCTTGAAAGTACAACTTCAGTTTACTGGAGCTCTTCAAACTGCCGATTCTATTGCCGCAACTCTTCATTACCAAATGGTGTATAGAGTCCAAAATCATGCTCTAGATCTAAATTTCCAACATGGAAATGAAGATGCATTGTTCATCTCCATGCAAAACGATCAGGCCTCTTGCATTCATGTTCCTCGGCAGATCTCAAAAGAAAAGTTAGCCAAACTTCTTCCTGAATCTTGGATAACAAATTATGAAAAGTTCCACCAGATTAGCCAACCTCTCCAGTCTTCAGACTCTGAATTTGTCAGACAAAGACATGGTACTGTAACCATCAAATTTCGCAAAGAAAAGGAAGAAACTCCTTCCATCTTTCCTGCTATCTTTATGATAGAACCTTGTGTTCCTAGTCCAGTTCCTAAGGAACCAGACCCAAAAAAGCTAGTTCAATACTTCAAAAGTGACGGGCATCCTGTCCATCACTATAAAGACCCTTATGGTCATTGCTTCTGGGATCCTTTTTGCTAGTGTTCTTCATGCACAAATTCCCCAGATGAAGTGGATCCAGCTATCAGGCCCAAGCGAACAGCTAAGAAGGTCAAGGACAGCTTCTACCAAAGATATTTGGATGGAGACCCTACCATTGATACTCTTGGAGAAAATAGTGGATATCAATTTATGGTTTCATACGGACCACCATCATCTTCATTAACTTCATCATTCCCATTATCTCCACCATCTCCACCATCACCCCCAGTTTCACCCCCATACAAGAAATCTGTTGTTTCCCCTTTCTATAAACCCATCCATAAGTGGGTAAAGAAAAATTCTTTTCCACTTGAAATTCCAGTCTTTCCTGAAAATCCAATCACTGGGCAACTTCCATCTACCTCCATGTTCAATGAAGCTGACTTCCCTCTTTTAAATCCTCTTGAAAGTTGTCAGCTTTCTTTTCCTGCTACTGAGGAATTCACTGATCCGCAACGGCGATACCTTCATGCTCCGAAAATTCCTTCTCCCACTAATGTTGATGAACGTGGAAGGCCAAAAAGAACGCCTGCTGCTGAGACTGTCTAAATTGGCAGTCAGAAACTCTCCTAGCACAAAATCAGGCTTTCAAGACACTTGACTCCAAAATTGTTGATGTGCAACAAGACATTCGAAGGTACGAGTAGTCCATCAAAAAGATGCTTGTAGATTTCCAGAAAAGACTTCATGCTTTGGAATCAGGCCAGCATCTTGGCTACCATTATCTTGAAAGTCCGAAGAATGAAATAGAGAAACTCAAAAGGCAAATCAGTCTCCTTGAAGAAGGAAAATTTAAGCCTACTGATTTTTTCTCTATTCCGAGAATCGGATACTCTCTTCCACCACCACAAAGCTCTCCAGTTTTTACTGCAGCTGCTCTTGCAGCCGAAACTTCTACTCAGCGAGATAGAAGTGATATGTCAGAAATGCACAATCGCATTCGAGAAATAGAGAAGCTCCAAAAGGAAAGAATGAAAGAAAAACCTGTTGCTGAGTCCTCTAGAGAACCTGAAAAGAGCTCTGACCAACAGATGATGATCTCAAACCCCTTAGAATCCTTTCTGAGGGATTTAAGCAAAGATCAACAACAGAATCCAAAAGCTAATTCAAAACAACATTTACCAGAGTGCACTTCTCAAGTAGCAAAGGTATCAAATTTGCTAAATTCAAATTCAGAATCTGACTCTCTATCCTATTCCTCTTCATCTACTTTTCCAATTCCTTCCATTGAATCTTTCCAAGTACCACCAACTACTCCACCGATCTTCATGGCTGATCCACCAGAACAAGAAATGGAACCAAATCCATCTGAACTAGAAGTTATTTAGATTAATAACCCATCTCATTTCTGTTTCCTCATCCAAACAGTTTTTCACTCTTGATGATACTCCTTATTCAAAATGGCCAGAAAGATTGGATGAATTCCATGCTTGGTTGAACACTAGAGCTCTTACTGTTGAAAGCAAATATGATGTTCTTCTAGAATTTACTACAAGGTTTACTAGAAGTCTTAAACACTGGTGGCAATCAATTTCTGAAACAGATCAGATGACTTTTCTTCTTCTGCATGATTTTTCCCAGGCCATTGGAATCATTTACCTATATTTCATAGGAAAACCTGCTGATCTTCTTGAGCTCAAAAGAAGAGAATATTTTGAAAGAAAATATTGTTCTCTTCAAAGAAGGCACCTAGATCGCCATTACACAGAAATGCTTAAACTCTATGGCCTAGGAGCTGATCCAAATCTGAAACAAGTCTTCTTAGTCTCCATTCCTAAAGAACTCTCCCAACAAGTTGAGAGATCTTTTCTCAACAAGCAAAGAAGAATTGTTGATATCCCCTTTGGAGAACTACAGCAAGAAATCCATCTTTGTCTTGATGAACTCTACCTCCAAAGACAGATGATGAAAAACTACATCAGAGATAATTGTGAACTTGACGGTACTTTCTCCAAACAATATTTGAAGATCAAAAGTTCGAAGAAGGATTGTGACGGTTCCTGCAGAGAATATTCAAAGAAAAACAATAATAATATAAAATAAAATAATATAACTGGTCGGGTCGGGTCTGAATCGGGTCAACGGATCTAACCCAGGCGTTGCCTCGGGTCGGATCAGGTCGGAATCGACCCAGGTCAACGAATCCGATCTGGTCGTTGACCCGGGTCGGATTTGTTGATCCAGATCGGTCGGAACCAACTCGAGTTAACAGATCCGACCCGAGCGTTGACCCGGGTCGGATATGATGATTTGGGTCGAATCTGACCCGAACTCACAGACCCATGGGGAGGGAGGCGCCGGCGAGGCCAAAATTGGCCGTCCGCCAGCTGACCCAGATCGGCGCTGCCCCCGATCAGGCCCCCGGGACCATCACCAAGCCTCGTCGCCCACCAAGGTCACCGTCCGACCGCTGTTCGCCGGCCGGCGACCAAAACCAAAAACCGGTCTCATTGAGACTTTTTATCGAACAGGTGGGGGCGTGAACAAAAACATGAGATTTTAACCTGCTCCGGCGAACTGGTGGGTTCAAGCGACCTAGCTTACCTTCGGTGTCGACACATTGACGGCGGGGGACAGCGGTATGGGCCAGGACTCACGCGAAACAGCCGTCACGAGTCTCGGCCAAACCGAGCAAAGAAACAGGGCAGAACAGAGGAGGTTCGGGCCAGGGGGAGAGCTCACTGTCGACGGCGCGTCTGGGGGCTTCCGGCTTCGGGGGAGGCGACGGCGACGCTGCTGGGGGCCTACAAAAATCGAACTTCCTCTCTTTCTCTCTATTTTCTCTCTGTCACTATGTTTCTCTCACTCTTTCTGTTTCTCTCTTCACTGTTTCACCGACCCGGGGCTCTCTCTCTCTCTCTGGCTATATATAGACGGCAACGACGATGGCCCCCCCTCTTGGCGTCCTCATGATGATGGCCTGCATCGGCCTAGGCTCCGCAAATTCCGCGGCCATAGGCCAGTGCAGAGAGGGGGTGTCAGTTCTAGGGTGCAGAGCAGATCAGGGAGTCAAGAGGGAGGAAGAGATAAGGGGAATTCAGGAAAACGAGGAGGACGGGATTGGCATTTAATGCCAGTCCCGTTGATGTGCTCATTCGGCCCTGATCTAGCCGAATAGCGATGGCGAGGAGCGGCGCCACCGTGCGTCAGCGTGACGTCGAGAACAGGGGATAACAGGGGCGAGAGAGCGACCGGCGAGGGGGGAAGAAGAAAGCAAGGAATTGGGCCAGGCCAGGCCCAGTCCGCGCAGGGGGAGAGGAAAAAAGAAAAGGAAGTGGGCTGAGCCCTCGTGGGGGAAAAAGAAAGAAGAAGAAAAAGAAAAGGGAGCGGGCTAGAGGCCCGCGCGGGGGGGAGGGGGGGAAACGGGTTGGGTCGACCTGGCCCCGACCCAGCGCGGCTTGATTTTTTTTCCTTTTTTTTTCTCTTCTCTTTTTTTAATTAATTGATTAATTTAATTTTAAAATTTTTTTTGCTCTAATAGGCCCTATTAATGCAAAATGTGCCTAATTTCTATATACAATGCATTTAAATAGAAATATTTTTTTATTTTAAGAATTAAATAAAATTAATTCCTAAATTTTGTGTAATTAATTTCGGCAAATTAAAAATAGGTGTCAACAGCTGCCTTTCTTTGAAGGTGAGCTCGCAGAGGTTACATTCAAAGATAAAATGACACCTAAATTTGACCCATGCATGCTCAATGAATGTTATTTTTTGCGAGACTGTGAGTCCTATTTTTTTATGCAATAAGATGATGCGTGCTAAAGCAGATAAAAACATACATGGAATTACTTACCTTGCCGAAGGGTAGAGTAATTCTAGATAGTTGATATTGTGTGTTGAGGACCCGAACCTGTCTTCGGTCGCCTTGACGGGGAGAATGGTTTGTCTAAAAGCTGAACCTTTCTTCGGTCGCCTTAACTAGGGATTGCTTGTCTAGGACTCGAACCTTTCTTCGGTCGCCTTGACTGGAAAAATCACTTGCCTAAGACCCGAACCTATCTTCGGTCTCCTTGACTGGATTTCGTTTATCTAGGATCCGAACCTTTCTTCGATCGCCTCGACTGGGGAAATCGCTTGCACAGGACCCGAACCTTTCTTCGGTCGCCAGCTGGATTTTGTTTGTCTAGGACCCGAACCTTTCTTCGGTCGCCTTGACTAGGGAGAAATCACTTGCACAGGACCCCAACCTTTCTTCGGTCGTCAGCTGGATTTCATTTGTCTAAGGTCCAAACCTTTCTTTGGTCACCTTGACTGGGGTTTGTTTATCTAGGACCCGAACCTTTATTCGGTTGCCTTGACGGGGGGAATGATTTGTCTAGGACCCGAACCTTTCTTCGGTTGCCTTGACTGTTTGGATTTTGTTTTGCCAGAGTACCTGGGGGTCCTCGCCCGAGGATTTATTGATTTGCCTGATGGGTCCTTGCTAGCAGGTCTTGAAAAGGCTCAAATGATGAGCACCTGAGGATGTTCCTGGAGGTTTGATGCATCATCTGCTAAATAACCAACTTTTTTCGGGGCATCTCTCTTGGGATGATAATGAGAGCTTCTCCGACGCTCGAATTTTTGTATTCTATCACTGGGGATTAAAACTCTAGGCTATCAAAGACAATTAGTACAAGCATGCATGCATTCATCAAAGATAGACGAGCTAGACTATTCCAAAATATGTATTTGCAAGTTCATGCATGATGATTTTGCCATGTTTGCATCACCAAACATTCACCGAGGGTCAATTAAGACAATTTTTGCTGGCAAAGTGGACTTCTCGAGATACTGAACGAGGGACTTTCGGTCAGAAAGGACCTTTCACTCGCTCTTACTGAAAAGGATTGTTTGTCCTCCCGTCCATTAATGCGGGAATATCGAAAACACTCAATCTGACCATTATTACATCAACAAGGGTCTGAGTTTTATCGCAAGCAGTACGACACTACCAATTTGAGAGGTCTTCTTTAGGGTCGTAATGTAGGCTCGGTCAATGACTTTACAAAGGAGACTGTCCGAGTCAAGGCCATGAAAGAAAATATTCTGCAATTATCTCTAGGTTTACAAGTCAAGAACCCTGCAAAAGAGATAGAAATAGTCTTGCTCGCACCTCCTCGAGCATTGTTTATAAACATTTGAAATCCCGTGTTAATTCAAGTGTCCCAGTCAAAAGAGACTTCATGAGGGATGTAACATGGGTTTGGCTTACGAGTTGAGAAACGAAATGATCGTTAGGCTAAAAAATATGTATAAGGGTGAGAATTGGTGTTCATCTTGGCATTGTCACTAATCTTCTTCTCTATTGTCAAAATCCGTTTGGAAGACTCCCCGGGTAATCTTGTGTTTTAGCATCTTTAACAACTTTTTCTTGAGGAGCTTCTCTGTCAAGCATTTTCCTGGATACCACCTTATCTATCATGTAGCAGATATTTGCCAAAACAGAGTTCCTAAAATAGGAATTTGTATCAAAGGAGAATTCAAGTCTAAATCCTTTGGGGTTGTCTATTCTCCACCACTTAACAACTTTGAGGTATTTGAGAGTACTTTATCATGCTCAGAGATCTCCTCAGCTAAAACTTTATTGTTTTTCAAAGTAGCTACTCATAAATTAGGGACTCCTTTCTCTTCATTTTTTTCATCGTTTTTCTTCTTCTCCTTTTCTTTTTCAATTCATAGGCATTGGCCTTGCTTTTACTAGGCACACTGCTTTTTCATACCCCTATTATATATATTTTTTAGCATTTTTTGCTGTTGTTCTGGTGTTGTCAGGTTTAGCTTGAACAAGTTTGAACAAAACAATATTATTAGGCTCTTAGAGTCTCTATCTTCATTTGGTGCTTGGGACCTTGATGCTCAAAGTGTGGTGACTTTTGCCTTGCCCCGGTGTGGAGGATGATCACTAACTGGATTCATACGAAATGAAATTGATGGCTCAATTGGGCTAGCAAGGGATATAAGTGTATGGGATAGAAAAATAACTGCTCTTCGTCATCCTAGGACATTTAAATTATCGCGAGAGTTGATCTGCAATAAAAATACTCAAAGATTAGTGCAAGTGAGAGCAAGAAAATTTCTATTCGTCTTTTCACCTTGTGCGAGCTATTGCAGCTGATGATTCTAGAAACTTTTAGATATTACAAACTCCTCATCCTTCTTGTCTTGCTCAGTGAAAACATCACTGTTATCAATAAGATTATTGGCATTTTGGACAGGCATTAGTTTGCTGCTTCTCTCTTGACAAAGCCTCTTAGTCCCGACTATCCGGCCGTCGATGGTGTGCTTGTCTTGGAGGACTCCGTCGAGGATCACAGGTTGCGTGAAAACAACGAGGTCGAAGCCACGGGGACTCGGTCTTGCTCCCTCTGAATTTGAATTCTCCCTATGATGCTGGTTTACCTCAAGCTGCCCCAATGTGGGGTGGTTCTTGACAGGGGTAATTTGGAAGGAACCTTCGAGTATGTGGGCTCAAAAATGGTTAAACAAAGGATTAATGGTTGTGTATGGGGCAGAGAAATGAACTGCCTTTCATCATTTTGGCTACCGTATCTCATGCGAGAAATCTCTTTACCTTGTAGAAATGAAACCTCTTCACTCATCTTGCAAGAGTTTGGTACGTGAGAATGTGTATAGACTAAGGGTTGCCTCTCATCATCCTGACACACCTCGTTCAATGCATCAGAGCAG
The DNA here is from genome assembly GCA_031216285.1 of Syzygium syzygioides. Lineage (NCBI taxonomy): Eukaryota > Viridiplantae > Streptophyta > Magnoliopsida > Myrtales > Myrtaceae > Syzygium > Syzygium syzygioides. The sequence goes on from CM062248.1 coordinate 19,304,558, forward strand.
TTCTACATCATTCGTCGAATTGTCAAAATTTTCAAGGGAATTGGTGAATTAAACAGGTAAAATTACCATGCAAAAGTCCTTTCCATGTAATGCACTCGAGGAAGAAAATAGTATCTATTTTCTTTAATTATTTCTTCCTTCTTGTTTCTTTCTACTCTTATAAAAAGAGTTTAGGGAAAGAGATACTTACCTATGCTGGGACAGTGAGGCATACCTGCAAGGTAATGAGAAAGATCGTGTTAATGAATGGCTTTTTAAGGGATAGGAATTGGAAACGATACAACATTACCCTTCGTGATTCCATTCATTGGAGATTCAATTGACCACTCCTTGAGTTTTCTCGGATGTTGATACTTCCCTTATTCAAAGCTAGCAGAGTCTTTTCTCCTCTTTACTTTGTTCAGCCTTCTTTGTCTCGGTCTGCTACTCCATGCTTTTAGTCTCGAAACTTGAATGAAATCTTCTACAATTAGGGGTGCCTCCAGACAGAGGATTCTATTGTCAGTACGCGCTGTGTTAATGCAGTTCCAGCATGTCGAGGAGTTTCTTGTGAATGCTTTGATTCTTGACTGCACAAGTATGTACAATTGCTTGCATGGGGATCTTCGCAGCAAAGCTAATCTCTGTTTTAAAGGTCCTTGACGAACGTGGGCGTGACATCCATCGAGTCGATGATTGTCAGGATTAGCTTTGATGCCATTTTGTCATGTACAAAATCGTTCCCGGTTTGATCCACCAACAAGAATGTTCTTATCAATAACTTTTCTGCCAATTCTCTCGTTATCAACACGAAGAGAGAAATTATTTCAGGGGTAGTACTTCTTCACGACATCAGAGTTGACCGGGTTGGAGAATTGGTGTCCGTCCATTTCAGTCAGAATCAGAGCCCCTCCAGGGAGTCTCTTTTTCACGACATAGGGACCCTTATAGTTCGGAGCGAACTTGCCTCCAAACTCCGGGGGTTGTGGTAGTACTTTTCTCAAGACAAGGTCACCTGCTTCGAAGTGTCTTGGGCGTACCTTTCGGTTAAACGATCTGGCTATGCTCTGTTGATAGCATTGTCCGTGACAAAGAGCTTTCAATCGTTTTTCATTATTCATATGCAGCTGCTCCAATCTTTACTGCTTCCATTCTGCATCATACAGTTTCACTTGGGACAAAACTCGCAGCGAGGGAATTTCTACCTCAACAGGCAAGATTACTTCCATGCCATACACCAAGGAAAAAAGTGTTGCCCTAGTGGATGTCCGAATTGATGTTCGGTATGCCATTAATGCAAAAGGCAATCTTTCATGCCAATTTCAGTAGTTCTTAGCAGTTTTGGCTAAGATCTTCTTGATGTTTTTGTTAGCAGCCTCAACAGCTCCATTCATTTGGGGACGATAGGGAGATGAATTCAAATGACGAACTTTGAATTCATTGAGCAAATCATCAACAAACTTGTTATTCAGATTTGTCCCATTATCTGTAACAATGGCTTCAAGAACGCCATAACGGGCGATTATATCTCGTTTGATGAATTTCATCACATTCCGAGCAGTGACATTGGCATATGACGCGGCCTCGATCCATTTGGAAAAATAATCAATTACGACCAAGATGAAGCGATGTCCATTTGATGCTTTCGGATTAATTGGGCTAATCACATCGATCCCCCACATTGAAAATGGCCATGACTCAAATAACTGGTGTAATTCGGTGGGTGGTGCATTTATCTTGTTTCTATGGATCTGATAATAATAACAATTTCGAACGTGTCGGATGCAATCACCTTCTAAGGAAAGCCAGTAATAACCTAATCTGGTTATTTTCCTGGCCAACATGTGCCCATTCATGTGTGGATTGCATATTCCTTCATGAAATTCTTGCATGATTTGCGTTGCTTCGGTCGCATCCACACATCTTAGCAAAACAGAGTCATAGGACCTTTTGTACAAGTGTTCCCCATCGACGAAGAACTTCGTCGCCATTTTCATTATGTACTTTCTGTCTGCAGAGCTAATCCCTTTAGGGAATTGTTGTTCCTTGATGTAGTTCATGATGTCATGGTACCATGGTTTACCATCGGGTTCTTTGGTCACAGTCATGCAGTGGGCCGATCTGGTCAGGACATCAATCTTCAAAGGTTCCACTTCCAAACCATTGGTAATCTGTAGCATGGATGATAGCGTAGCCAACGCATCAGCGAATTGGTTATGAGATCTAGATAGGTAGTCAAACGAGATCTCATCGAATTCCGAAACCAATTCCTCCAGATACTCATGATAGGGTATTAGTTTAGTATCCCTAGTCTTCCATTCTCCGATAGTCTGGAGTATGATTAAGGTAGAATCGCCGAACACTTTCAATTTGGCGATTTTCATATCAATTGCTACTTGTAAACCGAGAATACATGCTTTATACTCGGCTATATTATTGGTGTAAGGAAACATCAATTTTGCGACCACAGGATAATGCTGCCCATTTGGGGATATTAAGACTGCCCCAGTACCAGAACCAGATAGATTTACTGCTCCATCGAAAAACATGGTCCATGTATGTTCCTTCGTTGATAAAATGCGATCATTTGGAAGATCATCCTCATGTGTTTTCCCAGGGCATTCAGCCAGTATATCAACGATCACTCGACTTTTCACTGATTTTTGCGATAACATTTGAATGTCAAATTCAGAAATTAGAATTTGCCATTTAGCTAATTTTTCCACTAACGCCGGTTGATTAAGTAAATACCGGATAGGGTCGTTTTCAATCACGTGGAACATTTGATGGTGCAAAGTATACTGTCGGAGTCTATGCAACACCCACACCAATGCGACATATGTTTTTTCTGATTCGGAATAATTCTGTTCCGAAATGGTAAATTTCTTACTCAGATAATAGATGGCTCGTTCTTTTCCATCGTCAGGGTGGCTCTGGGCCAATAGGGCTCTTAATGATTCACTATGAATCGTTAGATAGAGAGTTAGAGGATGCCCTGGAACTGGTGGAACTAGTACCGGGGGACTCATCAAATATTGCTTCAGCTTTTCAAATGCTTCCCGATAGTCTTCATCCCAATTGATTTGAGCGCCTTTCTTAAGGAGTTTGAAAAAAGGTCGTGCAGTCTCAGAGAGTTGGGAGATGAACCGAGCAATGTAGTTCAACCTTCCCAAAAGGCTTCTGACCTCTTTTACTATGGATGGGGACTGCAATTCACATTTTGCTTTGACAAATTAAAAAAGTATAAGGACTAAATTGAAACGCAAAAGTTTCATGGGCACCATATTTGCAGAGAAATGGCCTTGAATAATATATGTTTTACCTCTGACATTAGCTCATCCAATGCAACTGAGTGATGTCAAGATGCTATTCTTTTAATTCGTTGATATTTCCCTCATGAGAACGGGTGGAAACGTTTTCTTCAATTACAAAAAAAACTAATCTTCGATTTTCACCCCAAATACTAATTTCAAATCTGCTAATTCCGAAATCTATCCACGCTTTGCAACAAGAGGTTTCAAAAGATCTACACTTTACACATTCTAATTTCCATAGTTTGTTAGACTCAAAGATGTAGAATTTAGACATTTCTTCAACATCAAGGCGGAAAATGCATGCTCGAAATCATAGAAGACGTGGAATAAATTATAATAAATAGTCAAGAATGATTTTTGCTATTTCCCTTGCGTAATGGAAAATGTAGTCGAGCCAAGTAGGAAGAGCGGACAAAGTATTAACCAGAGATTATACATTTGTGTCTAATGGAAAAGAGATATGCGATATCTTTTACCCAATGGTTTTCATTTTGTTAGTAGTTGATAATCACGTTTGTCAACTTTCACGAAAGCGGTTCTTATTCGTAATGTTATGTTCGAGTCCCTGACCTTCTCTTTAATTAATCCTTTGCCTAAACTTTTGAAATATTGACATGACCAGATTTGTCAGTGATATTAGGAAATTTACTTGATTTTGCATATCTCTCAAGATTTTATATATATCATTCGATTGTGCATATCATTGACTGATTATATTTAATGTTGTGTTTATCTTATTACCTTAGATAGTCATCTAATAAAACTTATAAAGATGCTATTCATGTACTTTTTTTATTATATAGTAAAATATAAAAAAATTCTCCAATCCACTTTTCTGCATTATTATCAACTAGACCAATGATTGTGGTTTCCACTAGTAAAATGATGTAAATATCCGTGAGATATAATTTATCTCTTAAGCATCCAGATTGTGTTTATCTTATTACCTTAGACAGTCATCTAATAAAACTTATAAAGATGCTATTCATGTACTTTTTTTATTATATAGTAAAATATAAAAAAATTCTCCAATCCACTTTTCTGCATTATTATCAACTAGACCAATGATTGTGGTTTCCACTAGTAAAATGATGTAAATATCCGTGAGATATAATTTATCTCTTAAGCATCCAGAGAAATGTTTCATAGTGATGCTAAAGTTTAGACGACAGATGCCAAAAACTTCCCACTTTTCTTTGGTGAGCTATCATTTTATTATGAAATAAAGCTATCGGAAATCCCTATTTTGTTGGTTTGAGCAATGCCTTCTTTGAAATGGATTTTTTTTTTTGGCAATCAAATTCTTGAACTAAGGTTTGTACGATCACATTACACCTTTCGTTAAATGCTTATGTGACTGTTAAGTGGCTATTAAATGGCATGCTGGCTCCGGCTGCCACATTGCTCCTACGTGATTATTTAATTCTGGAAAAAACTAAAAATGAACAGAAGTTAAATTTATTTCATAAAGGAAAATTTGAAAAAAAAAACACGAAAGACATCAAGTTCAATTGGGACCACCAATAACCTAAGCGACGACACAACTGCTCCCGCTTTCGCAGATTATACTACCCTTCTTCTACTTGACATTCTAGGGCTTATTCCCTCTAATCAATACCATATGCTCGAGAAATAGCTACATGTGAGCGTATCTTGTTGTAATTATAAAAAAAAGGGAAAACATCAAATAAGAACTCGAAGTAAATCTCTTTTCTTAAACGAGGGTGGTGGCACAGAGCGAATTTTGTCATGCCCCGCACCCTACGAGCGCGCAATCATCCCTCGATGGTCGATCATTCGAATACGACGTCCCAGATACGTCGCTGACCCAACCCAAAACATCAGAGATTAAGCACACACGGAAACAAATAGGAACAACCCGGACAATTAATAATGACTAGGGGGATAGCGATAGAATGAAACAAAAACTAGAATTTCTATACTTGACAAATACATACTACGTCCACGAAGGACAGTCCCCAAGCTAAGCCACAACAGCAAAACTACAATTCTCAAAAAGGGACAATAACAGCAAACTTAACTCCTCTACCAAAAAGGGGAAACTCAAAGTGCCGGGTACTTGACCCGTCCTCGATCTCCGAGATACCCTTGCAGCGTCTTCCATCTCTTATGGTCACAGATCTGAAATGATTATATAATAACCGTGAGACAGAGTCTCAATAAGCAACAACCTAAACCTAACCTAGGCTAATGCGTACCCAGACCAGTCTAACATGCGAACTACCAAACAATACAATCACTTTCACATGCTAGGCTTACCTCTCCTCGAACCACATACCAACCCTGCATATTAGCCCAAACATGATAATGCAAGTATAAATCACCGCCACATCACAATCACCAGCACACACACTTTCACTCGAGATCAGTCAATCCAAACAAGCACCCAACCCATCCAACCAATCATCCACATGCACCAGCAGTCAATTCGATCAACATCCACACGTTCAGCCAGTCAATCCAGTCACACTCTCAACCAACTAATCCAGTCACACGCTCAATCAGCCAATCAGTCACATGCGCAACCAACCAATTCCCATCACACGCTCAACCAGCCAATCAGTCACACGCTCAACCAGCCAATCAGTCGCACGCTCAACCAGCCAATCAGTCACATGCTCAACCAGCCAATTCAGTCACACTCAAATCACATGTGTGTCTGAACATCTTTCTCACAACTCGCGCCACTGCGCCTCAAATTCAATCTCACAGGCTCACAAGCCTCACATTTCAATCAATTCTCATGGCCGCCGTCAACACGTCCCAAGCCATATCATTCAATTCACTTCCAGTGGCCGCCGTCAACACGTCCCAAGCCACGATATTCGAACAATTTCCAACGACCGACGTAAACACGTCCCAGTCCAATCACACCTTTAACGGGCCACCGTCAACACGTCTCAAGTCCGCATCCAATTGGCACATCGGCCATTCAATCCTTTACGCGGACCGCCGTCAACACGTCGCAAGCCCGCATCCAATTGGCACATCGGCCATTCAAGCCTTCACACGGACCGCCGTCAACACGTCCCAAGTCCGCAGCCCTCCGATCGATCCGGGCTTAATCTCTCACAGGCAGGCATACGCCACTCAATTCAATTAAATTCACGCCAAGTCACATTAAATCACACATACCCAACACTCAGTCCAAAATCACAATTGCCACCTCATCCACCAACCCGACGTTCAAGTCGGTCATGCATAATTTCCCAAATTAAGCACACTGATTAATTCAATTTAAAATGCATAATTAAATCACCAAATCACTAAATTAATACTCGCCCTAGCCGTTCTAGCCCGAAACTAGTCAATGAAATATCCAAAATACTAAGTAGGATTTAGGGAGTCGCTTACCAAATTTTGGCACGGAAAAAGTCGGCTCGGGCTCAAAATTGCCCGGGCGAGAAGTTCTGACTGGGCGCGGGCGCGGGCCACACGGGCGCGCTGACCGGCCAAAGTGGGCACAATGGCCGATCGACGTGCCTAGTGCGTGGGCGCGACGAACGCGCGGCGTGCTCGGGGCGCTCGGGCGTGTGGATAGGCAACGCGCTTGGGCAACCGGCGCGGGAGCGGGCACGGTGACGGGCACGGGCACGGGCACGGGCACGGGCGAGCTTGGCCGGCCGGGCTGGCCGGCGGCGGCTGGCCGGCGGGGCTGGCCGGCGGCGGCTGGCCGGCGGGGCTGGCCGACGGCGGCGAGCGGCGGTGACGGCGACCGGCGGCGGCGGCTGGATAGAGGACGAGGAGAGGGTGGCCAGGCGGGCGGACGGGGAGAGGGGAGGGAGAGGGAGGCTGAGGGGCGGCGGCCGGACGGGCTGGCGGTGAGGCTGGCCGGCGGGGCTGCTGGCGCAGCGGCGCGCGGCCGAACGAGCCGACCGGCGAGCGACGAGCTCGCTGGCTCGGGCTCGGGCAAAGCAGGGTAGGGGGACGCCGGGGAAAGGAAGGAGTAGAGGGATTGGCTGAGCTGCAGGGGGCGGTGGCAGCAACAGCGACGGGGCGGAGGCGGCAGCCGGGCGACACGCCGGCGGGCTGGGCCGGCTCCGGGCGCGGCGGCAGTGACGGCGAGCTCGCTGGAGTGCACGCGGGAGGGAGCAAGGGGCGGCGACGCGCGGAGCTGGGGCTGGCTGGGCGGTGCGGCGCGGCGGTCTGGCGACGGCGGCGCGCGACGGCCGGCGAGCTTGGGCGGCGGTCGGCTGGGCTGGCAAACGAGCAGGGCAGAAGCGGGGAGGACGAACGCGAACCAGCCAAAGAAGAAGAAGAAGAAGAAGGAGGAGGAGAGAGAGGAGAGAGAGAGAGGATAGGAGGGGGGCGTAGGCATGCAGGGGGGAAGAAGGGACGCATGCATGGGGAGGGCGCGGGGGAGGGGACGTTTGGCAGAGGGGGGAGAGAGAGAGAGAGAGAGAGAGAGAGAGAGAGAAAAGGAGAGAGGAGGGGCGGTCGTATGGGAGGGGGGCGTTCCGGCCGAGAGAGAGAGAGAGAGGAGAGAGAAAGAGAGGGGAAAAAGTACAAATTTTAAATTTAAGCGCGAACCCTCGGACACGGTCCAAACAAAAAAAATCGACTTATCGGTCCCGATTAAATCCGGGAAAAAGGCCTAACAGTCCACAACAAACCCGAATAATAATCTAGGGCAAAATTCTAAAATAAAATAACCTAAGACGCACTGCGAGGGAGGTCTACCAGTCCAAGTTCGCACCCGGTCCAAAAATCCACTTTTCCACTATTCCTGACAATCTCGATGCTGGCCACAATAATATCGACACCGTCCAATTTATTTCGTCTCAGAACTCCCGAAAATCGACTGCCAATTTCGGGGTATAAATAACGGCCAAATTCGATCGAGTGCGATTCTAGTAAAATTTCTATTTTTAAAAACAAGAACCCGAGAGTGATCAGTTCCTGGGCGAAATTCTATTATAAGCGCACTGACGAATTACACGTTTTATAAACCCCAAAAATTGGGCCAAAATCCGAAATGTCACAAATTTTATTTCAAATAAAAGCCTAAAGTAACAAAGTTAACAAATAAGAGTTTAAAATAAGGACCTCGGTTAGAATGTGCCTCTCACATGTTACTTTCCAAGCCATAATCAAGGGCATTTTCGTCAAGGGGCATTTTTTTCTTTTCTCTGTCATCTTCTCTTTTTCTTCTTCCTTCCGTAAATGCCCTGTCCAAGCAAGCTCTAAGCCTCAACTTCTGACGCTATTGGAACCAAACAGCAGCGGCGAGAGCTTCGGTGGTGTCAGCGGCCTTCAGTGCATGGCGGTGAGGTTTCAGCAACTTTTCCTCTCCTCTTTTTTTTTTCCTCGAATTCCGTTGGAGGTAGACTCGTCAAGATTCAAATCCCTCAGATTTGGCGAAATGGTTAATAAAACACCCAAGAAGATAGAAATTGCATATCCTTATTTTGAATCTTTTCAATGTCTTCCAGAGCAGAGAGATACTTCTCCTTCAGAGCCTTAAACTCTGTCTGCGTCCAGAAACGGCCCCATCCGACGTCAACTTCTTTTTGCAAGCTTGAACCTGTTGGGCGACAATTTTTCTTGCCCTTTTGAGAGGCTGAAGAAATACAAGTTTCCAAGTATACTGAATGCCGGGTCGCCGGTGGCGAGGGCCGCGAAATACAGCATCCCTCACCTCTCGAACTATCTCTCCATTTGGGAGGATTCCGCTCCGCACTCGGCTACCCAGGCGTTTAATGTGGGCATGATAACTAGTACACCAGAGCTGCGTCCTTCCCATTGAGAGCTCCGCCTGCCAAAATAAAACCAGAATTAGAAGATTGGGCTTCCTTGTACCTATCATAATGTTTCAGCATTCTTAAGACCAATGAGTTGGGCAGAGAAGGGGGATCGCACTTCTTATGCTCTTTCCAAGTAAGTCCTTCGGATGAAAAATAGTCTCAGAATTATTATGTCCGAAATGTCGATTCCAATCACAATAATGATTGAGTTAAATCGATGAGATCGGGAGAGAGGGAGCAGGTGAAGATTCCAAGTGTTGCCATCGCCCTGGATCTAGGCAAGCAACCCTTGCCGTCAAGTGCACTGCCGCCGGAAGGTCCCTGGCACACGGCGGCAAGGATCGCAACCTTGCCTATACCGAGGCTGAGCTTCCCTCCCACTTCTCTCTCTCTATGTTTGTGATTAAAAAAATTTCTTTTTAAGCATGTCCCCATTTACTTGTTTTTTCCCCCATGTCAACGTTTGATAGGAAAAGAGTCCTTGCGTGGCACTAACGAGGGTGAGCAATTCAGCATTTCCATCTGAATATTTGACGGAAGGATTAATATGAACCAAGAAACAGATAAATCAAAGATATAATTGCACTAAAAGAAAGTTTAGGGATGATATTGCACGAATTGAAAAAGTTCAATAATTCAAGATGACTTTATCCTCTCATCATTGCACAACCAGGTGAAATTTGGGTGGACCGAACCGAAGTACAAGCCTAACTATTTTATGAAAAAGACTCGGTAATGTCCTAGATACGAGCCCAACACACACTTACCTACTTCTAAACTACTAACCGGAAAGCCGAAAATCCGAACTGGCCCGACCCAAAATTCAAATGCCCAAAATGGTCAACCTGGTCTTTTGGCCTCTTTTATTTTCTATTCAGGCTGGGCCCAAAATTCAGGCTTCGCATGGTGGATCTCGAATGGCCCCGACCGATCCGAAAGTTTTAGTATGTCCATTCATATTTGTGATAAAAAAAATTATGAAAACCCACTTTTTTTAATTTCAGAAAGGGGAAAAACATTTGATTCTTACTACTTACCTAAACTCTTGAAATAAGGAAAAATATGTTATGGAAAATATTAGTATTTATAAAAAGTAAGTAACCCAAATTAACATTAAGTAGGTCTCCCCAAATTGCATTTAACATGGGTATTAGGTATAAAATAACACACGCAATTTGCAATAGTATTTAAAAAAAATTAACTGGAATAATCAAAGAAAAAATGAAACGTACCATAAATCCAATTGCGTCACTTCCGTGCATAGGCATTTAACTGCGCACTTTCGTGCATGATCGTCCTCGATAACTAGTAAGTGCTAGTACTTGGATTTACAAATTACCAATTTACAGTTGAGATCATTGCTCTATCGTTTTATTATCGATAAGCAGACTTATTTGATTAAAAATTTTTGAAATGAAACTAGGGCTTGTTAAATTTATAGGATCGTTACGATCCTTGATGACCTCACAAAAACTTCGTAATCATATGCTTTTTGCACTTCCGTTGCTGGGTTCTTAGGTGGTATGTGTAAGATTTAATTCCATGTTGATAAAAATGTAGTCTCTTATCGAGAGATGGGAGAGCTCGCCAGCAATAAACATGTCAAGTACATATTGTCTGTTGAAAATGTAGGTATGAAATTTTTACAGTTCTCACCTTGTTCTCTTGTCCACCTCCTACCGGTTACTGAAAATGACTTGGTTTATCTGGATCTGCTATTCAGCATGTTGGAGTTCACTGATTTGAGTTTTTGGGTTATATCTTGCACTCAGAAAAAGGATGGTTTTGTGTTGGTGGTTATGGAGCACTTGCATATTTTGAGGATTGACCACTCTAGATCTTGTTGGAAAACTTGACACTGTGGATTCAAATGAAGTTGTTTCGTGGATCCTGCAATGCCAGCACAAGTCTGGTTTCTATTTATTTGTCTCTTGTCTTGGCTTCTATTTTGCGATTACCCTTGAAAAACATGCAGCTAACAGGAACCTCCACCCCACATTCAATCAAAATTTTCTTATTTGACAGTATGATTCAGATTTTAACTTGGGATTAACAAATTCCATCTATTACAATGATGACCACGTCTTAGGAGTGATTAGTGTTGCTTTATTTATTTATATTCTAAAACTTCACCCTTAAGAACAAAATACGAATGTCACTTAGGGCTGCATGTGCAGGCGGATTTGGTGGGAAATATTGGACGTGATCCGTATCTGCTGTATACACTCGGTGCCATGCAAGTTTTGGCCCTTTTTGACAAGTTAGATGTTCTTGACATCAATAAGGTGACAAATTGTATCCTTTGGAATAAAGCGCCCTAGATCTGCAAACTCTTATCATAGATGCAAGTTCATCAGTGTTATTATATGTTTTTTAGTTTTCAACATCACGAGAGTAATAAACTTACCTTCGGCTCTGTTTTGCATGTAAGAGATCGGATTATGTCATGTTATGGAATTTTGTTTACACTTACATTTTAATGTGTATATTGCTAGCCAAACATTGTTGTGCCTGAACAATGTGTATATTGCTAGCCAAACATTGTTGTGCCTGAACTATGATTCAGACATCAGAGCACTGCAAAACGAAGATGAATCTTTCTCTGGTGATATGTGGGGAGAAGACGATACTCGGTGTCTTGTCCTCGCCTTTGAGCAATTACAATTTTGGTGCTTCTTGAGGATGTTGCTTGAATAATTGACATCCCTTTCACCCCCTTATTTCCCTTCGAAGGTTCTCTTATTGTGCTATATGCTGTCTTGCAATACTAAAACGGTTGGATTCGATAGATGTGGAGAAGGCTGCGAGATATACAGTGAGTTGCAAAACTTTGGATGGCGGGTTTGGTAGCACTCCTGGTGCAGAGTCTCATGTCAGATAACCTTATGCTGGAGCTCTTTCGCTGGTTTCAAATATCTGATTGGTGCTTAGTCAGTCATGTATTTGCTTAAATACATTGTGGTCTCCTAATTATGCTGGTGAAGAATTCCATCCTAGGTCCTATCTAACCAATGTTGTATATCGTTTTAGAGTGAGAAGGAAACCTGGGCTTTCGGCAATTAAATGTGCACCATCCACATGACGGTGGATCAAAATGGACACAAATGAGCCAAAAAAATCAGTACGTGTTCCAATGACCACATCCAAAGGATAAAACCGAGTTGCCACGGTTTTAAGACGACTCATCTTAGACGTGAGAAGTAGGAAGGAATTGCTAATTTCACAGGAGAATTAGGCATGAGACAATGAAGCACTAAGGAAGTAAATTGAGATGCACAACTGCTTGACCAAGCACCTTGCTACAAAGTGTCTCATCTATCTCTCTTCTTTCAGTTCAAATCAGAAGATCATTGCAAAAACGGATGCTTGAACATATAACAAAGCCGTGTGTACTTTGTCCAGCCAATTGTCCAGTCGGTCACTCAGTAATTTGACTTGTGGAATCCCCAAAGCTCTTGGCTGCACCCATGAAATATATATTGTCCACTCAACTTGATAGATTATATGCCCTCATTAAGATGAACCTAAGTTGAGATTCTAATGATTAGACTACTGTAAAGTATGGTAAATGCTTCAATGTCGGTTTTTCATTACTTATGCTAGAGTAGAGAAGGTGTAAGCAACTACAACATCCAAGTATTTGCCATGACGGGGAATGCAAAAAAAGGAAATTGTACTCTAGATTTTTAGCAACAGCACACTGATGCATATCCGAAGCTCTTCTGTTCTTACACCAGAAATAGTGGTGGTCAGTCTACAAGCATGAATAAATAACTCAAAGTAATAATCTTTTACACCCCCCCCCAATAATGAAACTTAGCATCAACGTTAAAAGAATAAAAAGAAATGCCAATTCGCATCGGCCACCACTTGTTGTATAATACAATTTATGGTTGATTAATACTAGCTAAGTCCCTTAATAGGGCGCATGTTCACAGCAGTCACTTTAGGCACGTTCCGTGCAGCCAACTCACAAACTTCTAGCCCCTTCATCCATATGCAGCAGACCTCAAATTACCAATGGAAAATGCAACTGCACAAACTATGAAAAAAACAAACCTGGTTATCCCATTTAATTATGTATGAAGAACCAAGAAGAGAAGCATTGTTTGCTTCATTGTCAATCATTGAGAGCTCCTCACAGGCAATAAAGAGACAGTGAATCCTCAATAAAGAGACCATTATATATACTTACAGACAAACTCTTCATGAGAAGATGCTCAACATCCTGTGTAGAAAGCTTTGTGCGCTCTGCATCAACATTCATGGGAATGGTTCGATCCTCAGATGGTCGACTCCGAAAATTCACATCGCCGTTCTCCATCAAAGCTGTAATAAACTTTGCTTCCCAAATTATGTAACTTTCTAATCTTAATTCAGCTCACCAAATACACACAATTCTTGTAATACCCCAACTAACAGATGCACAGCACGGCGGCAGATGATTGCACTCAATCGAGCAGTCCACAGAAGCATAGCAAACATAACTAGACTGGGCTTTCCAATAGTCAAACAATTGCAAGAGAAAGCAGACCCTTATACAGTTATTACCATATGAAGCTAGAGCTCGAGCTCATGCTTAGCTACGCAAAGAGAAATCACGCGATTACATTTAACTAAACACCAACCGCCACACCACTCGTGCCTGTTCTTCAGCGGTTAGCTGGTGATTCCAGAGCTTGAGTTCAGGCCCATGCCTCTCGCCACTGATGGAGTTAATGAGTGCAACCATCGGAGCCTCATGTGGTACCAAATTCCTCCAGCTGAGCGGCAGTGGAGATGAAAATGTGCACGATAGTGAAAAGTAACACTGAAGAAGGACTTGAAGCTCACGGACATCCAACTTGAAGCTCGCTAAGACGGGCTTGAAGCTCGCGGACGACGGAACCTAGGAAACAGAGGGATGACGGCGAACGACGGATTGAAGCTTGCCATGAATGAGCGAGCAGCGACGAAGATTGGGTGCGGAGCGGCCGAGGATTGGGCGACGGCGCGATTTGCTTGAGCAGCAGGAGAGAGAAAGAAGACAAACGTGGAAAAGAACCCTAATCCCAATTCAATTCGGGATTTTCTTCAATCTTTTAACCAATTACAGATTTCGGACAAAATTGCCCTCCTTTTAGTCGGCAGAAAATGTCGGCCGGTGAACATTTGGCTGATTGGCTAGCTCATGTCCTTATTTGAGACTGATTTTTTCACTTCAGATATTATTTTGATAAAATGGCTCTACTTCAAGCGTGCGTTTATTTCACGGAAAATTCAAAATTTGAAAAAATATTTTTCAAAATATGATTAGTTCATTCGCTTGTAAAAATTCATTAACGGAAAATATTTTTATAAACGATAACAATTTATACCAAACTATTTTCGTGATTAATGAAAATATTTTTCAATCATTCATCTTTATAAACGACATAAATAATTATTTCTTAGAAAATATTTTCCAAATCTTAAGTTTTCTGTAAAACACATGCACCCAAGCTTTTATTTGAAGTCTTCCCCTCTTTCTTTTCCCTTGTTCTTTTGCCGACTCTGTCTCTCTCTTTCCATTCTCCTCTTCATTTTCCCGGTTCTGCAGAAGGAAATATAGTGAGTTTGAGGTCTGTTGAACCTAAATTTCTCTTAAGAAAGGCCCTTTTGTTATAGATGGTGAAGGATTGTAATATCCCCCAAACTCACCACCGAAGTTGACACACACACACACACAGCATATGGAGATTCCAAGTAAGATGGGGCATTTTAATAAAGATTGTCCTTGGTTGCACGTTTTAGAATCGGTTCATTGTCTCTCTTCGCTAGAATAAAGCAGAAATAGAAAGCAAGCAAAGCAGAAGAAACAGCGATCATCTATGGATAGAAAGAAGGCGCACCGTTTTCTGCAGAGGATCCCCTGTTTCTGTTTCGGAGTCTGTTGTTTCAATTTCAGAGACCGACGCTTGCTTTGTTCCATTCAAAATCTTCTTTTTGTAAGACTCCCAAGTGACCGATCGACCACAGTCGGGTAACTCCCCACTACATGTTATGTACATGTTACACTTATTTGGTATTTTTGAGTTCGATGCATCAAAAATCCTTTCCAGTGATCTGCACCCATCAATTTTCAACTGATCCAAACACTCTAATTCATCGATGCCCTCGACAACTTGCAGGCTCGGGCACTGCTTAAGAGTTAACTCCATCAAGTTTTTCAAGTTTGACAAATCGCCTAACCTTTTTAATGAAGTGCACCCTTCAACAGAAAATACTAACAATAATTCCAACGTAAAAACAAATTGAATATCCTGTACCCCTGGGCACCCCCACAGAACGAATTTTTGAAGCTTCTGTAGGGAGCTTGGGAAATGGAAGGCTCCCCTCCAATGATCAATCAACTCGAGAGCTTGTACCTCAATGCACCCCGGCTCCTCCCGCAGACAAACCAACCCCTCTAACGATCCATAGTATTCGAGAAATTCAAGTTGCTGTAACGCCTTGTTTTCTCCTGATTGTCTCGAACTTGATGAAACGAATACAGTCTCCTTCTCCGATGGAGGAAGCCGTACTTTTTTCCCTCGAGTGTCGTAGAGCTCTAGAATTATCAGCTGTGACGGAAGTTGTCTAAAAGTTGGCACGTCTACTCCATGTAGAGTAAGTTCTTTCAGCTGAGAAAGGGAACCCAACTCTGTAGTTGGTGCACGGACATTTGAAAAGCCAAATTGCAGCTTGCTCAATTTGGATAAACTCCCAATCCAATGCAAGTCGCAAGTTTGAATTCCATCTAATCTGGCCCTAGATTCAGAGCCATCAGATAGGGCCAGTTCAACTAGATTAGTAAGGAATGAGAGGTTAGGGACAGTCGGCAACGATGTAGATGTCAGCTGTAGAGTGGTCAAACTTATGGGGAGCTCCGGCAACTCTTGTATCCCATCACAATGATTCAAACGCAGTGTATGGAGTTGAAGAAGCTTGCTCATTGTACTTGGCAGTTTTTCAATAGGGGTGAATGATACGTCGATAGATGACAGGCTTGATAGTTTACTAATGGAATCCGATAATCTTGTAATTCCCGTGCGTGATAGATTCAGCTTCGTTAACGACTCTAATTTCAAAATTGAGTCGGGGAGCTCACTCAAGCTATCACAACTCCTAAGAGAGAGGTGCTGCAGCTTCCGTAACTCTCCAATTTGTGCAGGCAATTTTTCAAGTTCAGAACATGACTCAAAACTCAACTCAGTCAATCGCATCAGTTTTCCAATAGAGCAGTCAATTTCCATCAAAGACAAAAATTGAGAAATAGTCAACTTCTCTAAAGCTGAGTACTTGGGAAAGGCTGGTGTCCGACGTATGGTACGATTACTCTTAATTGTGAGAACTTTCAATTTCCTTGCCAGCTACAAAAGCCAATGAAACTTCAGAACAGACAAGAAATAAATGTGGATTTAGGCTACCAATGAGAAAATTAGATAATAAATCCATCAAATTTTGTCCTTCATTGAATGAGAAAATTAGACTAAGAAGGAAACCGGCGTACCTCGATTAGGCTCTTGAACACATCTTCCGTGATATCAAGCCCAGTAAGATTCACCACAACCGCGTTTTCTAGATGCAACAAATTGGTTGCCTCCAAACATTGACTAGGGCTGCCACGAATAGAATAACTGAAACTCAAACTGATCCATTTCAACTCGGAAAGACAGCCTGTAAAGTCACCTTTGCAGGTTTCCCAAGACAACCAAAGAAATCGTAAATGTGGGAACCGCTTTATTTGCTCCGAAGTGATAGTTGCAAGATTTCTCGAACGGAGTGCTTGAACGCTTTCCTAGGTCTGCTAATGACATTGAGGAGTAGAAGCAGGAATTTGTCAATATCCCACAATTTTATTTCGTGGAAGAGAAGAAAAAACGAAACAAAAGAGTAGCTCCCAATTCAAAAACATGAATCCTTGATTAAGAAGAGGGTATAGCCAATTTTCTATTCAGATTTGGCCATACTTTACCTTTGTTGATCTTAATTCGTGGATGATGTCGTCTTTATCCCACAATCTGGTGTGCCCTTCTTTGGCAATTACCCTTCCAAGATCTCTAAGCTGATCGTGCATCCAAAATCTATTACCACCTAAAATCTTTATCATGCACCTCTTATTAAGGACATCAATGGCATCCTCTAGGCCAAACCCACAATCTTTCCACACGTACATTGGATTAGTCTTATTCTCACCAATGAAAAAGCATGCAACAACGAGGAATATCTCTTGTTGATTTGGCTCTAAGGCATCATAGCTAATCCTTAGCTTTGCCAAGACATCCTTATGAGGTGTTTTCTTTAGCTTCCCTAGCCGCTCTTCCCATATTTCTCTCTTTTTCTGATAAAGCGATGAACCTATTACTGCAAGAGCTAAAGGTAATCCATCTGCAGTAGAGACAATACTTTCTGAAAGAGCGTAGTAATCGGCTGCAGGAGAGTTGTCATTGAAGGCATGCCTACAAAAAAGTTCAAGTGCATCCGCATCGCTCAACCCCATCATTTCATAACAGTTAAATTTATACTTAAATCCCCTAATACTCAGAACCCTCTGGTCCCTAGTAGTAACAAGTATTCTAGTACCTGGATACAAAGTTTTCTCTCCGATTAAATATTGGATCTGGTCGGCCTCATCAACATCATCCAATACAATTAGCGTCTTCTTGCTGCAAATTATTTCTTCAATCTTATTGATCCCATGACCCATGTTAGAAATGTTAGAAGCCAAACTAGAGGAAGAGATACTGGACAATAATTTTTTTTGCAGCTCGACTAAGTCCTTTTTTTTTGCCGTTTCCCTCACGTCATCAAGAAAGCAGCAGTTTCTCCCAAAGTGAGGACATAGTTGGTTGTAGATAATCTCGGCGAGGGTTGTTTTACCGATACCGCCCATCCCGTAAATTTCAATGAGCCGCACACCACTGGAGTTGATGTCTAATAAATAGTTCATGGCTGCTATTCGATCCTTCATTCCAACTAAATCTTTTTTCATTCGTCTTTTTCTTGTCTCGAGCATGACCACAACCGCTTCAACAACCGCCCGGATAAGTTCCCCATCGCTGCCACAAAGTTGAACAGTTTCTATTGAGAAAAGGCGACAAATTTGCATGTTGACCAACCTTCTACTAAGCAACCAGGTGGGAACGCGATCAAGTCAAAATTCAACGTTACCCCCAAAGCTTTGGGAACATGATGAATTATAAACTTGAACGTCCATTACAAATTTAAGTTAAAGGAATAGAGGACGAGAAATGTTTCATCTTTATATCAAGCAGAAGAATCAGAACTTCCGGCAAAAAAGGGTAGAAGAATCAAAGTATAAACATCTAATGAATTACAGTAATAGAAGATTTACTTATTTCTTTCGACATGGAAAAGAACTTTCCAAAGGCAACAGTTCCTTAATCAAGTTCTCTTCCATACAATAGGAATCTTAATACATACATGGATCAAATTAGTACGAAAAAGATGAATCAAAGCCAAATTTTTTATATGATGGAAAATAGGTGAAAAATGAAATTATAATAATCCTATTAGGTCAGAAAAAAATTTGGAAGTCTCGTGATTCAAAAAAAAATAAAACAAGAATTTGAAAAGAGGGAAATTAGAGTTTGAATATAATTAATGGATTTTTATAAGAACTATGGTCAGATTTTACAAAATTATTTTCACAATCATGATTAGAATGTTACCCTGAATAATTCTGGGGCTCCCATCCCATGATGCCACCAACTTTTTTGAGAGCCTGCCGCCACGTCTCTACATCATCAGAGCTGAACTTCTTCTTCTGATCCTCCATCTTTTGCTCCAAATTCAATATGGCCTCATTGTACAACGTGGTTTTCAACTTCACGTCATCAGGTTTCACGTCGTAGAAAATGGGCAATATGACCTTATTGCCATCTTCTTTAGATTTAGAGGTGTTCTCCACCATCTTCGCAAGCTCCCGAAGGCACCAGTGACTTGAAGCATAGTTTTTGGAGAAGATGGGTATGTAAACCTTGGAATCGTCGATCGCTCGCAGAAGGTTGTCACTAATTCTTTCACCCGGTCGAAGTTCCTCGTCATCTATGAAAACACGAATCCCGGCATCTTTCAATGCAACGTCGAGGCAATTAGTGAATCCACGACGAGTATCGGGCCCTCTGAAACTCAGGAACACCTGATACTCGCTTCCATCTGTATTGCTTGTGCTCATTCCGGTCTTTGAGCTCGCCATAGGAGCTCACTTCGCACTTAGTAGGGTCAGCCCTCTCTCTGTGCTTCCAATGGACACGGTTGAAATACTTTATACTAGCAAATTCGCACGAAGCCTTGCGGTCCTCGAATGCGAAAAGCTGTCTCCACCAGATCATCCTCCCACGGGAAGTTACGAAGGAGAAGCACGGCGTTACATTAGAAAAGGAGAAAAAGCATGTTTATTATAGGGACCTGTGTATTGCGTGACTCACGGGATTCAATTGAAAGTTCAACGCATACAGGCAACTTCGGCGACGCTTCCAATTTGTAGTCAATAAAGTTAATAGAGTTGATACTACGAAAAATTCTAAACTGGTACACTTGTGATAATTTTACCTCGAATTTTCTTTTACTTTAAAAAACCCCAAACTGGTACACCTATGATAATTTTACCTTGAACTGGTACACCTGTGATAATTTTACCTCGAATGTTGACACCTGTTTTTAATTTGCCAAAAAAAAATTAATTACACAAAATTTAGGAGTTAATTCTTATTAATTCCTAAAACAAAAATATATATTTCCATGCATTGCATATAGAAATTAGGCGTGTTTGTATTAATATGGTTTATTAAAGTGTTAATTAAAAAAATTTCAAAAAAAAAATAATAAATGTTTTGTTTTTAATTAAGTAATTAATTAATTTAAAAAAAATCAAAATCAAAAAAATCAAGTCGGGCCGGATCGGGGCCGGGCCAAACCGGCCCGTTCTTCCTTTTCTCTCCCTTCCCCCCGCATGGGCCTCGGCCCTTTCTTTTCTTTTTTTTCTTTCTCCCCCGCGTGGGCCTCCTCCTCCAGCCCACTCTTCTCTTTTCTTTTTTCCCCCGCCGGCCCGGCCCGCTTCTCCTTTTCTTCTCCCTCTCTCGCGCGCCTGGGCCCAGCCCAGCCCGGTTTCTCCTTCTCCCTTCGCCGTTGCTGTTCCTTGCTCTGTTCTCCCCTGTGCGCGACCGAGGCAATGACGCACGGCGGCGCCGCTCCTCATCGTCGTCATCCGGTCAGAACAGGCCAAGATGAACACGCCAGGGGACTGGCCATTAAAGCCAGTCCCGTCTCTGTTCTTTTGCAGAGTCTCCCTTATCCTCTCCTCTCTCCCGGTCCCCTGTTTTGGCCTCTGCAAGTCCCAGAACTGTCCCTCCCTGCGCTGGCCTCTGCAAGTCCCACCGCGAACGCCACCATCGTCATGCAGACGCCACGGGGAGAGGGGGAGCCAGTGTCATCGTCACCGGCCTATAAAAGGCCAGAGAGAGAGAGTGAGAGAGGGTCGGTCAGATAGAGAGAGAAACAGTGAGACAGAGAAAGAGAGAGCTGAAAAAAGAGAGAGAGAGCGTGACCGAGGCCTCGCCGGAGCAAACCAGTGATGTCGTCGTCGCCGTGAAGAAGCCAAAGCCTCGGGTCGGCCAGAGAGAGAGAAAACAGAGAGGGGGTCGGCCATTTTAGAGAAAGAAACAGAGAAATAGAGAAAGAGAGAGTGAGACAGAGAGAGAAGAGAGAGAGAAAGAGAGAGCCGAGACTTCGCAGGATCTAAAAGAGAACCAGCAAGCGTCGCCGTCGCCTTCAGACCCGCCGTAAGACGCCCAGCCGCACCGTCGACCGGTGAGTCCCCACTCGGCCGAGAAGCTCCCCTGTTTTCCCCTGTTATTTGGCTCGGTTTGGCCGGGACTCGCGCCGGCCGTCTCGCGCGAATCCCGGCCCATACCGACGTCGTTCCCGGTCCCTGTTCACCTTCTGAAGTGTACTAAAGCCGCCGGAGCTGACCAGATCGCCGGAGGAGGTCAAAACTCCCCCTTTTTTGTCGCGCCTACCACCTGTTCGATAAAACGCCCAAATAAGGCTGGGTAAGTTGTGCTCGCCGGCCGGCGAGTACGTGGCCGGACGGCGAGCGGGGTAGTCGGGGTAGACTCGTGAGTGTCCCGGGAGTGTAAAAATGGGCTCAATTTGGTCTGGGTCGGCCGGCGAGTCGCCGGATCTCGCCGGCCGACGTTCTCACGTGCCTGTCGCACGTGAGAACCGGCTCAGACCGGTCTGCAGACCGGTTCATACCGGTTTGCAGACCGAGTCGAGCCATTTGGGCCGGTTCGACCGGGTCGAACCGGCCCAATTTTGTCTTCATCCATCGGACCGGGCCCTAACCGGGCCCGATCCGGTCCACACCCGGGTCAATGACCCGGGTTGACCCCTGACCCGGGTCGGATCCGGAAATCCGACCCGAGTCAACGCAATGGGTCGGGTCGTTGACCCGGGTCGGTCGAAACCGACCCGGATTCGACCCGACCCGACCGTTTATATATAATATAATATAATATATATTTTTTATTTTATTTAAAAAAAATTTAAAAATAAAAATCAAAAATAAAAAAAAATTTAAAAAAAAATAAAAAAAAGGTTTTTCTTCCCCTTTTTCTTTTCTGTTTTTTTATTATTTAAAAATAAAAAAAATTCAAAAAAAATTATAAAAAATTATAAAAATTATAAAAAAAAAAATTTTCTTTTCATTTTCTTATTTCGTTTTTTTATCTCGATTTTTTTTCAAAAAAAAAAAATTTGCATGACTTATATGAGTGTTTTCCTTCTTTATAATTAAGCATGTTGTGGTTTTATTTAAATTAAATAGACCCGAAATCGCACGATAGCATGTTGCATGTTTTTTAATTACCGTAGCGTAGTTAGTATGCATGTTTTAATATAATTGCATGAACTGCCGTATTTTGAATGTCATCTGGCTTAACTAGGATTAGAACCCTAGGCTGTATGACTTGTGTTCCTAACTGCTGATCATTTTTGATTATGCACTCGCTTGATCACCTCACATGTTAAGAGAAAGGTCCTAAAATCAATCCAAATTGCCTGATAAATGTTTTCAAAAAATGAACAGGGAAAAATGGTACCGAAAGGGCATTAGTTATCCAACTAGTGTAACCAAGTCCCCGAATTCAGTTAATCTCTGGTTCGTAGGAATAGGGTGATTCTCCTATCACCCTATTTGGGTTTCTAATCGACCTACCCCAAACTAATTAGTGGCGACTCTTGCATGTGAATCACCTACATGTTAAAAAACTTAAATCCTAAGTCGCGATATGGTATGGGCTGGGGAGAGCCCGAGTTAAGTCCTGAACCTAGACTTAGCACATACCAGACGAGCCCCCTGCTCTTTGCATGTTATTGGAAAAGGCTCGGGAGTTTGGTCGCGACAGACCTGGCGACTCTGTTGGGGACTTGTTTTTTTAGTGGACTTAAGCCAAATTTTTACCCTGTTCAAAATAATTTTTGTTTGGCAGAAAGGATTCTAGGTATGAGCCTGATAGTAAGGTGTTATTTGTTTTGCAGGTTCGAATTGATTGTTTACAATTTTTTGTGCATGTCTTAATGATTTAGCACTACACTATTGCACACACAACCACGCTGCCGGACCTGGGCCACAATAGGGCATTTTAGGATGGTGTTAAGAAAGATACGACCTCGAACGCGAGTCCGCGATGTAGAGGTTGCCTTTCTTTTCCTCGAAATTTATTTCTAAAATTGTAAAGAAATATCTTTAGCCGCTATTCGCGTGACTGCAAGATATTCCTTTCGATTTGGCCGAGGTTAAAAGGACTTGACACCAACGCGAGACTGCGACGGTCAGGCACCCTTTTAATTTCACTTTGCTAAGCCAGTCTAGATAGAAATCGAGCCTCACTCCTCATGTGTATGTCGTTGTGATTGCCATGGTTCAAGGAAAGGTATATATTCTATCCCTTCTCATTTTATGATGCAGCCTATTAATTCAATTAATTTGTTATTATTAGGCCACCCGTTGATTGTATTTTATACACGATGGGAAGAACTGATGCTCAATTTGTCCCTGCTCCTAAGAAAATTTTTGGCACGGTGGGACCGACAAGACGAGGAATACGTTTATTGCGGAGCTTGTTCGTGAAAATAAGTAGCTCCGAGAAACTGTAGTTTTCCCATCGTTTACAAAATGAGCATCCGGGAAGAGCGTCCTTTTTGTAAAAAGCCCCATTTTTATATATCTTCCCTAGTAATTATGTTCAAGGGTTTTGATTTTCTTCCTTAAAAGTGTTTTTGGGTTGTACTAATGTTAATATAACTCGGGCCGCTTTTTAAGCTTTAAATTAATTTTCTCGCCCCTTCATGACACCACCGCGGCCTTTGGCCCAGTGGTATCCGGGGATGTAAGCGTCACGGTCCGAGGCGACCGGGGTTCGAACCCCGGGGACGCCGCCTGTAATGTTGATATTAATAAAAACCCTTTTTGCTTATTTTTTCTTTGCAAATAAAGAAAATATGTAATAATATTATGACTAAGTCATAAAATGTTTTTTTATTGGACATTATACTTATTTATTTGAACGTTTTCACAGGTGGTTATAAAAATGGCCGAAGAAAACGTCCGTCTCAGTAACATGGAAGAAGAGATGAAGATGGTCCTCAACGCGATCCAAAATCTTACGAAGCAAGTGGAATCCATTCAGGACAAACTCATGCCTACACCTGCAGCAGTTGAGGTGGTGTTATCACCACCGTCCATTGGAAAAGACAAAGCCTCCGCTAGCGACAGCAAAATGCCCCCGTTAGAGAACGATCTGCTTCCCCTTGCTGTCAGGGAGCCTGAACTTAAAGTTGCACCAATGACGGAGCATGACAAACGCCTTGTAAAAGTCGAGGAAATGCTGAAACAACTACAAGGCCCACAACATGCTGTCCCACTTGACCTGTCTATATATAAATGGGTCAAAATACCAGAAAAGTTCAAGATGCCAGAATTCGAGAAGTATGATGGCACCTCATGCCCCAGACATCATCTGCACATGTATTATGTACGGATGACCCAATACGTTGATAATGAACCTCTCATGATTCAGACTTTCCAGGCAAGTCTGACGGGGCCGGCTTTGACATGGTATATGTCCAAAGATGTAGACGCTTTTAAATCGTGGGATGATGCCGCTGATGCATTTCTCAAGCAGTACCAATTCAATCTCGACGTCACTTTCACCCGTGACGATCTGGAACGTGCTGAGAAGAAAAAGAGTGAGTCCTTTAAGGAGTACACCACCAGATGGAGAAACCTGGCCGCCCAGGTTACCCCACAACTCACTGATCAAGAACAAGTGAAGTTGTTCATAAAGTCGCTTCCGTACGAATACAGACATCGACTGGTCGGTGCGACTGCTGAATCCCTTAATCGTCTTGTTCCTATGGGCGAACGAATTGAAATGGGATTACGTGAGGGGTGGTTCACAGATCCCACTTCCACAAGCAAGGAACTCGGCATGAAGAAAGAGAAAGAACCCCTGACAAATACGGGTGTTGCATACACCCAAACCGTTCGTCCTTCCCCAATGGTTCAGATGAGCAGTGGACAGCAACCGACCTCTGGCCGCAAGCCGCCCAAAAGGCGAAATAGCAAAAAACAATTCACGCCACTCCCTTTGCCTATGTCTCAGATCCTGCATGTTCTCCTGGAAAAGAGATTGCTTGCTAAAGAGCCAAAGCGTGAAAATCCCGAGCGTTTCCCCAACTATGATCCCTCCAAGGCGTGTGATTATCATTTGGGTGAAACAGGACATTCCGTCGATGACTGTGTGGTCCTGAAAAATAAGGTCCAAAAATTGCTGGATGCGAAGATGTTTTCATTCCGCAATGCACCACCCAATCAAGCAGGAGGCGCGGATGTCGTCGTTGAGTAAACTGAAGACTCAACTTTCCTACCTTAAAATAGAGGCATATTTAATAGTTTGAATCCTCCCCTAACTGAGAGCTTTTCTTACTTTCTAAAGTCGCAGCTATTTTCTAAGATTTTCAGTTTTCTGAATTTGTAATTATGCTTGGAATTTCAGTACTATAATTTCCATTCCAACAAATGTAATCCGCCTGTATTATTCAAAAGAATTATAAATGTTTTGAGGGCCTGAGGAAGTATTCCAAACCGGCCCGTTGATGATATCCAGCCATGTAAAGGAAAGTGTTCTGAGGCCCGGACTTCCTCATGTTTCTTTATTTCTAAAACTTTTGAAAATAAAACAAACGATTTGTTATTTTTCAAAAGGACAAAATTGGTGTTGGAAAAGCATGTAGGCACATAACCCTGTTTGTTTCTCTAACTCGCTCACTTCATGTTTCAGAGCATACTCCTTTTTTTATTTGTTATTACAAAAGGGACATTTGGAAATGACACAAACTGAAGGGCACATCAGGCCCTGATGATGCTATCGGACCAACTCATCTGATAGGGATAATGAAATGGGGAACATGCTAGACTCCGACGTGCTAGCAAGCCGGAGGGAACACCAATGTTGAGATCTCTCAAATGAAGCATGACGGAAAAGCGCTTAATGTCGAGAGTAGACTAGGGGGCGTGCAATCCCCCAGTCCATCAAAAAGGGTGTATTTCGTTCCTAAAGTTCATCCACTTTAGAATAGAAATGACACATTCTTTCCTTTTATGTAGGACAAGTTTGAGTAAAGATTCTGTGCAAGCAGCTGAAAATGACTTCGCATAAAACAAAATGGCGTCAAGACCAATCCCGACAACTACGGGAGTGTCGATGGTAGTGATGCCCGCATTCGTCGAAGACCTTTAAAGTAGAGATTAGCTTTGCTGCGAAGATCCCCATGCAAACAATTGCGCATGCCCTGTGCATGTCAGGGATCAGGGGATTTTCGAGAAATGCCTCGGCATGCCAGAACCGCGTTGGCACAGCATGCGCCGACCGTAGGACTTTCAAGTTGGAGGCACTCCTAATCATAGAGGATCTCATTCGAGCTTCGAGACCAAGAACATGGAGAAGCAGACTGAGATAGAGAAGGCTGAACAAAGTAAAGAGGAGAAAAGACTTTACTACCTTTGAAGGCAAAATGGAAGAAGGGTAATCTGTATCGTTCTCAATTTGCTCTCAATCATCTCACTTTTAACATGAGCTCATGTTCTTGTCAGAATGGAATCACTGACATCCGAGAAAACTCAAGGAGTTGTCAGTCAAATCTCCAATGAAGGGAATCACGAAGGGTAACGTTGTATCGTTTCCAATTCCTTCCCTTTAAAAAGCCCATTCATTAATGCGATCTTTCTTATTACCTTGCAGGTATGCCCCGTTGTCCCAGCATAGGTAAGTATCTCTTTCCCTAAAAGAAACTTTTCTCATAAGAGTAAAAAGAAACAAGAAGAAAGAAATAATTAAAGAAAATGGATACTATTTCCTTCCTCAAGTGCATTACATGAAAGGGACTCTTGCATGGTAATTTTACCTGTTTAATTCATCAATTCCCTGTAAAAATCTTGACAATTCGACAAATGGTGTCGAACTGCTCTGATGAATTGAACGAGGTGTGTCAGAATGAGGAGAGGCAACCCTTGGTCTATACACATTCTCACGTACCAAACCTGTGCAAGATGAGCGAAAGAGTGCCATTTCTACAAGGTAAAGGGATTTCTCGCATAAGGTACGGTAGCCAAAGTGACGAGAGGCAGTTCATTTCTCTGCCCCATACACTACCATTGATCCTTTGCTTGATCATTTTTGGGCCCATACACTCAGAGATTCCTTTCAAATTACCCATGTCAAGAACCACCCCACATTGGGGCAACTTGAGGTAAACCAGCCTCACAGGATGGATTCAAACTCAGAGGAAACAAGAAAAACATCCCTCCCCTTTCAGTCACTGCCCCAGTGGCCTCGACCTCGCTGTTTTCATGGAACCCGTGATCCTCGACGGAGTCCTCCAAGACAAGCACAACCATCGACGACCGGACAGTCGAGACTAAGAGGGCTTTGTCAAAAGAGAAGCAGCAAACTAATGCTTGTCCAGAATACCAATGACATTATTGATAACAGTGATGTTTTCACTGATCAAGACAAGAAGGATGAGGAGTTTGTAATATCTAAAACTTTCTAAAATCATCAGCTGCAACAGCTCGCACAAGGTGAAAAGAGAAATAAAAATTTTCTTGCTCTCACTTGCATTAATCTTTGAGTGTTTTTATTGCAGATGAACCCTCGCAGTAATCTAAGTGCCCTAAGAGGATGGAGAGCAATTCTTTTTCTATCCCATACACTTATATCCCTTGCTAGCCCAATTGAGCCGACAATTTCATTTCGTACGAACCCAATTGGTGATCATCCCCCACACTGGGTCAAGGCAAAAATCACCATAGCTTGAGCATCACGGTCCTAAGTACTGAATGAAGATGGAGACTTCAAGAGCCTAAAAACATGATTCTGTTCAATCTTGTTCAGGCTAGTCCTGACAACACCAGAACAACAGCAAAAAAGATGCTAAAAAGAATTGGGGCATGAAAAAGCAGTGTGCCTGGTAAAAGCAAGGCCAATGCCCATGGATAAAAAGAGAAAAAAAGAAAAAAAGGAGAAGTCGAAAAATGATGAAAAAGATACTTGAGCTCTCCTTTGATACAAATTCCTACTTTAGGAACTCTGTCTTGGCAAAGATTTGCTACATGATAGATGAAATGGTGTCCAGGAAAATGCTTGACACAGAAACTCCTCAGAGAAAAGTTGTTAAAGATGCTAAAACACAAGATTACCTGAGGAGTCTTCCAGAAGGATCCTGATGGTGGAGAAGAAGACTGGTGACATGCCAAGAGGATCACCAATTCTCACCCTTACACACATTTTGAGCCCAACGATCATTTCGTTCCTCAACCTATAAACCGAGCCCACGTTATATCCCTAATGAAGTCTCTTCTGATTGGGGCACTTGAATTAACGTGGAATTTCAAATGTTTATAAACAACGCTCGAGGAAGTGCGAGCAAGACTACTTCTATCTCTTTTGTAGGGTTCTTGACTTGTAAACCCAGAGATAATTGCAGAATATTTTCTTTCATGGCCTTGACTTGAACAGTCACCTTTGTTAAGCCATTGACCAAGCCTACATTACGACCCTGAAGAAGACCTCTCAGATTGGCAGTGTCGTACCGCTTGCGAGAAAACTCAGACTCTTGTTGATGTGATAGCGGTCAGACTGAGTATTTTCGATGTTCCTGCATTAATGGACAGGACAAACAACCCCTTTTCAATGAGAGCGAGTGGAAAGTCCTCTCTGACTGAAAGTCCCTTGTTCATCATCTCGAGAAAGTCCACCTTGCGAAAAATTATCTTGATTAATCCTCGGTGGATTTTTGGTGATGCAAACATGGCAAAATCATCATGCATGAACCTTCAAATGCACACTCTGGAATAGTCCAGCTTGTCTATCCTTGATGAATACATACATGTTTGTACTAATCATCTTTGACAGCTCAGAGTTTTAATCCCCAGTGATAGAGTACAAAATTCAGGCACTGGAAAAGCCCCCATTATCATCTCAAGAGAGATGCCCCGGAAAAGATTGGTTATTCAACAGATGATATATCAAACCTCCGGGAATGTGCCCAGGTAAGTACAGTCTACCCTTACCCGGTTCAAAAATCATCAGATTTCTTTTCAAACTACCCAGAAAGTAAACCGGGTATTCCTTTGAAAATGAAATGCATCTTGGCTAACTGGTCAAGATATTTTGTACAATATTCGAGAATAACCTTAGTTGTTTATTTCTCCAATGAATGTGTTTGTACAAAAAAAAACTTGTCTGACAGGAGACATGCCCTTAAGAGGCAGGAACGCGTCCAGGTAAGTATATTCTACCCATGCCTGCTTCCAAAAATCCATGTACCTATAATTGTTATGGTACCCTTTGAACATTGGACTGACCCCTCTGTTCATCATTCTGAGTACGGAATTAACTCTCTCTGTTCACCATCAAATCCTCGGGCGAGGACCCCCAGGTGCTCATCGTTTGAGCTTTCCAAGACCTGCTGGCGAGGACCCACCAGGCAAACCATCAAATCCTCGGGCGAAGACCCTCAGGTGCTCATCGTTTGAACTTTCCAAGACCTGCTGGCGAGGACCCACCAGGCAAACCATCAAATCCTCGAGCGAGGACCCCGAGGTGCTCATCGTTTGAGCTTTCCAAGACCTGCTGGCGAGGACCCACCAGGCGAACCATCAAATCCTCGGGCGAGGACCCCGAGGTGCTCATCATTTGAGCTTTCCAAGACCTGCTGGCGAGGACCCACCAGGCGAACCAAATCCCCGGGCGAGGACCCCGAGGTGCTCATCGTTTGAGCTTTCCAAGACCTGCTGGCGAGGACCCACCAGGCGAACCATCAAATCCTCGGGCGAGGACCCCGAGGTGCTCATCGTTTGAGCTTTCCAAGACCTGCTGGCGAGGACCCACCAGGCGAACCAAATCCCCGGGCGAGGACCCCGAGGTGCTCATCGTTTGAGCTTTCCAAGACCTGCTGGCAAGGACCCACCAGGCAAACCAAATCCTCGGGCGAGGACCCCGAGGTGCTCATCATTTGAGCCTTTCCAAGACCTGCTGCCAGAAGCCCAGCAGGCAAACCATCAAATCCTTGGGCGAGGACCCCGAGGTGCTCATCATTTGAGCTTTCCAAGACCTGCTGGCGAGAGCCCCCAGGCAAACCGTCAAACCCTTGGGCGAGAACACCCAGGTACTTTGGCAAAACGAAATCCAGTCAAGGCGACCAAAGAAAGGTTCGGGTCCTGTGCAAGCGATTTCCACAGTCAAGGCGACCGAAGAAAGGTTCGGGTCCTAGACAAGCTACAGTCAGTCAAGGCGACCGAAGAAAGGTTCGGGTCCTTGGCAAACGAAATCCACCCAAGGCGACCGAAGATAGGTTCGAGTCCTAGGTAAGTGATTTCCCCATTCGAGGCAACCGAAGAAAGGTTCGGGTCCTTGACACACAATGTCAACTATCTAGAATTACTCTACCCTTCGGCAAGGTAAGTAACCCCAGGTATGTTTTTTATTTGCTTTAGCATGCATCATCTTATATCGCATCATAAAAAGGAGACTCCGGTCTCGCCAAAAATAGCATTCATTGAACATGCATGGGTCAAATTTAGGTGTCATTTTATCTTTGAACGTAACCTCTGCGAACTCAACCTCTGCGAGCTCACCTTCAAAGAGGGGCAGCTGTTGACACCTGTTTTTAATTTGCCAAAAAAAAATTAATTACACAAAATTTAGGAGTTAATTCTTATTAATTCCTAAAACAAAAATATATATTTCCATGCATTGCATATAGAAATTAGGCGTGTTTGTATTAATATGGTTTATTAAAGTGTTAATTAAAAAAATTTCAAAAAAAAAATAATAAATGTTTTGTTTTTAATTAAGTAATTAATTAATTTAAAAAAAATCAAAATCAAAAAAATCAAGTCGGGCCGGATCGGGGCCGGGCCAAACCGGCCCGTTCTTCCTTTTCTCTCCCTTCCCCCCGCATGGGCCTCGGCCCTTTCTTTTCTTTTTTTTCTTTCTCCCCCGCGTGGGCCTCCTCCTCCAGCCCACTCTTCTCTTTTCTTTTTTCCCCCGCCGGCCCGGCCCGCTTCTCCTTTTCTTCTCCCTCTCTCGCGCGCCTGGGCCCAGCCCAGCCCGGTTTCTCCTTCTCCCTTCGCCGTTGCTGTTCCTTGCTCTGTTCTCCCCTGTGCGCGACCGAGGCAATGACGCACGGCGGTGCCGCTCCTCATCGTCGTCATCCGGTCAGAACAGGCCAAGATGAACACGCCAGGGGACTGGCCATTAAAGCCAGTCCCGTCTCTGTTCTTTTGCAGAGTCTCCCTTATCCTCTCCTCTCTCCCGGTCCCCTGTTTTGGCCTCTGCAAGTCCCAGAACTGTCCCTCCCTGCGCTGGCCTCTGCAAGTCCCACCGCGAACGCCACCATCGTCATGCAGACGCCACGGGGAGAGGGGGAGCCAGTGTCATCGTCACCGGCCTATAAAAGGCCAGAGAGAGAGTGAGAGAGGGTCGGTCAGATAGAGAGAGAAACAGTGAGACAGAGAAAGAGAGAGCTGAAAAAAGAGAGAGAGAGAGAGCGTGACCGAGGCCTCGCCGGAGCAAACCAGTGATGTCGTCGTCGCCGTGAAGAAGCCAAAGCCTCGGGTCGGCCAGAGAGAGAGAAAACAGAGAGGGGGTCGGCCATTTTAGAGAAAGAAACAGAGAAATAGAGAAAGAGAGAGTGAGACAGAGAGAGAAGAGAGAGAGAAAGAGAGAGCCGAGACTTCGCAGGATCTAAAAGAGAACCAGCAAGCGTCGCCGTCGCCTTCAGACCCACCGTAAGACGCCCAGCCGCACCGTCGACCGGTGAGTCCCCACTCGGCCGAGAAGCTCCCCTGTTTTCCCCTGTTATTTGGCTCGGTTTGGCCGGGACTCGCGCCGGCCGTCTCGCGCGAATCCCGGCCCATACCGACGTCGTTCCCGGTCCCTGTTCACCTTCTGAAGTGTACTAAAGCCGCCGGAGCTGACCAGATCGCCGGAGGAGGTCAAAACTCCCCCTTTTTTGTCGCGCCTACCACCTGTTCGATAAAACGCCCAAATAAGGCTGGGTAAGTTGTGCTCGCCGGCCGGCGAGTACGTGGCCGGACGGCGAGCGGGGTAGTCGGGGTAGACTCGTGAGTGTCCCGGGAGTGTAAAAATGGGCTCAATTTGGTCTGGGTCGGCCGGCGAGTCGCCGGATCTCGCCGGCCGACGTTCTCACGTGCCTGTCGCACGTGAGAACCGGCTCAGACCGGTCTGCAGACCGGTTCATACCGGTTTGCAGACCGAGTCGAGCCATTTGGGCCGGTTCGACCGGGTCGAACCGGCCCAATTTTGTCTTCATCCATCGGACCGGGCCCTAACCGGGCCCGATCCGGTCCACACCCGGGTCAATGACCCGGGTTGACCCCTGACCCGGGTCGGATCCGGAAATCCGACCCGAGTCAACGCAATGGGTCGGGTCGTTGACCCGGGTCGGTCGAAACCGACCCGGATTCGACCCGACCCGACCGTTTATATATAATATAATATAATATATATTTTTTATTTTATTTAAAAAAAATTAAAAATAAAAATCAAAAATAAAAAAAAATTTAAAAAAAAATAAAAAAAAGGTTTTTCTTCCCCTTTTTCTTTTCTGTTTTTTTATTATTTAAAAATAAAAAAAATTCAAAAAAAATTATAAAAAATTATAAAAAAAAAAATTTTCTTTTCATTTTCTTATTTCGTTTTTTTATCTCGATTTTTTTTCAAAAAAAAAAAATTTGCATGACTTATATGAGTGTTTTCCTTCTTTATAATTAAGCATGTTGTGGTTTTATTTAAATTAAATAGACCCGAAATCGCACGATAGCATGTTGTATGTTTTTTAATTACCGTAGCGTAGTTAGTATGCATGTTTTAATATAATTGCATGAACTGCCGTATTTTGAATGTCATCTGGCTTAACTAGGATTAGAACCCTAGGCTGTATGACTTGTGTTCCTGACTGCTGATCATTTTTGATTATGCACTCGCTTGATCACCTCACATGTTAAGAGAAAGGTCCTAAAATCAATCCAAATTGCCTGATAAATATTTTCAAAAAATGAATAGGGAAAAATGGTACCGAAAGGGCATTAGTTATCCAACTAGTGTAACCAAGTCCCCGAATTCAGTTAATCTCTGGTTCGTAGGAATAGGGTGATTCTCCTATCACCCTATTTGGGTTTCTAATCGACCTACCCCAAACTAATTAGTGGCGACTCTTGCATGTGAATCACCTACATGTTAAAAAACTTAAATCCTAAGTCGCGATATGGTATGGGCTGGGGAGAGCCCGAGTTAAGTTCTGAACCTAGACTTAGCACATACCAGACGAGCCCCCTGCTCTTTGCATGTTATTGGAAAAGGCTCGGGAGTTTGGTCGCGACAGACCTGGTGACTCTGTTGGGGACTTGTTTTTTTAGTGGACTTAAGCCAAATTTTTACCCTGTTCAAAATAATTTTTGTTTGGCAGAAAGGATTCTAGGTATGAGCCTGATAGTAAGGTGTTATTTGTTTTGCAGGTTCGAATTGATTGTTTACAATTTTTTGTGCATGTCTTAATGATTTAGCACTACACTATTGCACACACAACCACGCTGCCGGACCTGGGCCACAATAGGGCATTTTAGGATGGTGTTAAGAAAGATACGACCTCGAACGCGAGTCCGCGATGTAGAGGTTGCCTTTCTTTTCCTCGAAATTTATTTCTAAAATTGTAAAGAAATATCTTTAGCCGCTATTCGCGTGACTGCAAGATATTCCTTTCGATTTGGCCGAGGTTAAAAGGACTTGACACCAACGCGAGACTGCGACGGTCAGGCACCCTTTTAATTTCACTTTGCTAAGCCAGTCTAGATAGAAATCGAGCCTCACTCCTCATGTGTATGTCGTTGTGATTGCCATGGTTCAAGGAAAGGTATATATTCTATCCCTTCTCATTTTATGATGCAGCCTATTAATTCAATTAATTTGTTATTATTAGGCCACCCGTTGATTGTATTTTATACACGATGGGAAGAACTGATGCTCAATTTGTCCCTGCTCCTAAGAAAATTTTTGGCACGGTGGGACCGACAAGACGAGGAATACGTTTATTGCGGAGCTTGTTCGTGAAAATAAGCAGCTCCGAGAAACTGTAGTTTTCCCATCGTTTACAAAATGAGCATCCGGGAAGAGCGTCCTTTTTGTAAAAAGCCCCATTTTTATATATCTTCCCTAGTAATTATGTTCAAGGGTTTTGATTTTCTTCCTTAAAAGTGTTTTTGGGTTGTACTAATGTTAATATAACTCGGGCCGCTTTTTAAGCTTTAAATTAATTTTCTCGCCCCTTCATGACACCACCGCGGCCTTTGGCCCAGTGGTATCCGGGGATGTAAGCGTCACGGTCCGAGGCGACCGGGGTTCGAACCCCGGGGACGCCGCCTGTAATGTTGATATTAATAAAAACCCTTTTTGCTTATTTTTTCTTTGCAAATAAAGAAAATATGTAATAATATTATGACTAAGTCATAAAATGTTTTTTTATTGGACATTATACTTATTTATTTGAACGTTTTCACAGGTGGTTATAAAAATGGCCGAAGAAAACGTCCGTCTCAGTAACATGGAAGAAGAGATGAAGATGGTCCTCAACGCGATCCAAAATCTTACGAAGCAAGTGGAATCCATTCAGGACAAACTCATGCCTACACCTGCAGCAGTTGAGGTGGTGTTATCACCACCGTCCATTGGAAAAGACAAAGCCTCCGCTAGCGACAGCAAAATGCCCCCGTTAGAGAACGATCTGCTTCCCCTTGCTGTCAGGGAGCCTGAACTTAAAGTTGCACCAATGACGGAGCATGACAAACGCCTTGTAAAAGTCGAGGAAATGCTGAAACAACTACAAGGCCCACAACATGCTATCCCACTTGACCTGTCTATATATAAATGGGTCAAAATACCAGAAAAGTTCAAGATGCCAGAATTCGAGAAGTATGATGGCACCTCATGCCCCAGACATCATCTGCACATGTATTATGTACGGATGACCCAATACGTTGATAATGAACCTCTCATGATTCAGACTTTCCAGGCAAGTCTGACGGGGCCGGCTTTGACATGGTATATGTCCAAAGATGTAGACGCTTTTAAATCGTGGGATGATGCCGCTGATGCATTTCTCAAGCAGTACCAATTCAATCTCGACGTCACTTTCACCCGTGACGATCTGGAACGTGCTGAGAAGAAAAAGAGTGAGTCCTTTAAGGAGTACACCACCAGATGGAGAAACCTGGCCGCCCAGGTTACCCCACAACTCACTGATCAAGAACAAGTGAAGTTGTTCATAAAGTCGCTTCCGTACGAATACAGACATCGACTGGTCGGTGCGACCGTTGAATCCCTTAATCGTCTTGTTCCTATGGGCGAACGAATTGAAATGGGATTACGTGAGGGGTGGTTCACAGATCCCACTTCCACAAGCAAGGAACTCGGCATGAAGAAAGAGAAAGAACCCCTGACAAATACGGGTGTTGCATACACCCAAACCGTTCGTCCTTCCCCAATGGTTCAGATGAGCAGTGGACAGCAACCGACCTCTGGCCGCAAGCCGCCCAAAAGGCGAAATAGCAAAAAACAATTCACGCCACTCCCTTTGCCTATGTCTCAGATCCTGCATGTTCTCCTGGAAAAGAGATTGCTTGCTAAAGAGCCAAAGCGTGAAAATCCCGAGCGTTTCCCCAACTATGATCCCTCCAAGGCGTGTGATTATCATTTGGGTGAAACAGGACATTCCGTCGATGACTGTGTGGTCCTGAAAAATAAGGTCCAAAAATTGCTGGATGCGAAGATGTTTTCATTCCGCAATGCACCACCCAATCAAGCAGGAGGCGCGGATGTCGTCGTTGAGTAAACTGAAGACTCAACTTTCCTACCTTAAAATAGAGGCATATTTAATAGTTTGAATCCTCCCCTAACTGAGAGCTTTTCTTACTTTCTAAAGTCGCAGCTATTTTCTAAGATTTTCAGTTTTCTGAATTTGTAATTATGCTTGGAATTTCAGTACTATAATTTCCATTCCAACAAATGTAATCCGCCTGTATTATTCAAAAGAATTATAAATGTTTTGAGGGCCTGAGGAAGTATTCCAAACCGGCCCGTTGATGATATCCAGCCATGTAAAGGAAAGTGTTCTGAGGCCCGGACTTCCTCATGTTTCTTTATTTCTAAAACTTTTGAAAATAAAACAAACGATTTGTTATTTTTCAAAAGGACAAAATTGGTGTTGGAAAAGCATGTAGGCACATAACCCTGTTTGTTTCTCTAACTCGCTCACTTCATGTTTCAGAGCATACTCCTTTTTTTATTTGTTATTACAAAAGGGACATTTGGAAATGACACAAACTGAAGGGCACATCAGGCCCTGATGATGCTATCGGACCAACTCATCTGATAGGGATAATGAAATGGGGAACATGCTAGACTCCGACGTGCTAGCAAGCCGGAGGGAACACCAATGTTGGGATCTCTCAAATGAAGCATGACGGAAAAGCGCTTAATGTCGAGAGTAGACTAGGGGGCGTGCAATCCCCCAGTCCATCAAAAAGGGTGTATTTCGTTCCTAAAGTTCATCCACTTTAGAATAGAAATGACACATTCTTTCCTTTTATGTAGGACAAGTTTGAGTAAAGATTCTGTGCAAGCAGCTGAAAATGACTTCGCATAAAACAAAATGGCATCAAGACCAATCCCGACAAC
Source organism: Syzygium syzygioides (assembly GCA_031216285.1). Classification (NCBI taxonomy): domain Eukaryota; kingdom Viridiplantae; phylum Streptophyta; class Magnoliopsida; order Myrtales; family Myrtaceae; genus Syzygium; species Syzygium syzygioides. Next base: position 19,340,957 of record CM062248.1, read on the forward strand.
TACGGGAGTGTCGATGGTAGTGATGCCCGCATTCGTCGAAGACCTTTAAAGTAGAGATTAGCTTTGCTGCGAAGATCCCCATGCAAACAATTGCGCATGCCCTGTGCATGTCAGGGATCAGGGGATTTTCGAGAAATGCCTCGGCATGCCAGAACCGCGTTGGCACAGCATGCGCCGACCGTAGGACTTTCAAGTTGGAGGCACTCCTAATCATAGAGGATCTCATTCGAGCTTCGAGACCAAGAACATGGAGAAGCAGACTGAGATAGAGAAGGCTGAACAAAGTAAAGAGGAGAAAAGACTTTACTACCTTTGAAGGCAAAATGGAAGAAGGGTAATCTGTATCGTTCTCAATTTGCTCTCAATCATCTCACTTCTAACATGAGCTCATGTTCTTGTCAGAATGGAATCACTGACATCCGAGAAAACTCAAGGAGTTGTCAGTCAAATCTCCAATGAAGGGAATCACGAAGGGTAACGTTGTATCGTTTCCAATTCCTTCCCTTTAAAAAGCCCATTCATTAATGCGATCTTTCTTATTACCTTGCAGGTATGCCCCGTTGTCCCAGCATAGGTAAGTATCTCTTTCCCTAAAAGAAACTTTTCTCATAAGAGTAAAAAGAAACAAGAAGAAAGAAATAATTAAAGAAAATGGATACTATTTCCTTCCTCAAGTGCATTACATGAAAGGGACTCTTGCATGGTAATTTTACCTGTTTAATTCATCAATTCCCTGTAAAAATCTTGACAATTCGACAAATGGTGTCGAACTGCTCTGATGAATTGAACGAGGTGTGTCAGAATGAGGAGAGGCAACCCTTGGTCTATACACATTCTCACGTACCAAACCTGTGCAAGATGAGCGAAAGAGTGCCATTTCTACAAGGTAAAGGGATTTCTCGCATAAGGTACGGTAGCCAAAGTGACGAGAGGCAGTTCATTTCTCTGCCCCATACACTACCATTGATCCTTTGCTTGATCATTTTTGGGCCCATACACTCAGAGATTCCTTTCAAATTACCCATGTCAAGAACCACCCCACATTGGGGCAACTTGAGGTAAACCAGCCTCACAGGATGGATTCAAACTCAGAGGAAACAAGAAAAACATCCCTCCCCTTTCAGTCACTGCCCCAGTGGCCTCGACCTCGCTGTTTTCATGGAACCCGTGATCCTCGACGGAGTCCTCCAAGACAAGCACAACCATCGACGACCGGACAGTCGAGACTAAGAGGGCTTTGTCAAAAGAGAAGCAGCAAACTAATGCTTGTCCAGAATACCAATGACATTATTGATAACAGTGATGTTTTCACTGATCAAGACAAGAAGGATGAGGAGTTTGTAATATCTAAAACTTTCTAAAATCATCAGCTGCAACAGCTCGCACAAGGTGAAAAGAGAAATAAAAATTTTCTTGCTCTCACTTGCATTAATCTTTGAGTGTTTTTATTGCAGATGAACCCTCGCAGTAATCTAAGTGCCCTAAGAGGATGGAGAGCAATTCTTTTTCTATCCCATACACTTATATCCCTTGCTAGCCCAATTGAGCCGACAATTTCATTTCGTACGAACCCAATTGGTGATCATCCCCCACACTGGGTCAAGGCAAAAATCACCATAGCTTGAGCATCACGGTCCTAAGTACTGAATGAAGATGGAGACTTCAAGAGCCTAAAAACATGATTCTGTTCAATCTTGTTCAGGCTAGTCCTGACAACACCAGAACAACAGCAAAAAAGATGCTAAAAAGAATTGGGGCATGAAAAAGCAGTGTGCCTGGTAAAAGCAAGGCCAATGCCCATGGATAAAAAGAGAAAAAAAGAAAAAAAGGAGAAGTCGAAAAATGATGAAAAAGATACTTGAGCTCTCCTTTGATACAAATTCCTACTTTAGGAACTCTGTCTTGGCAAAGATTTGCTACATGATAGATGAAATGGTGTCCAGGAAAATGCTTGACACAGAAACTCCTCAGAGAAAAGTTGTTAAAGATGCTAAAACACAAGATTACCTGAGGAGTCTTCCAGAAGGATCCTGATGGTGGAGAAGAAGACTGGTGACATGCCAAGAGGATCACCAATTCTCACCCTTACACACATTTTGAGCCCAACGATCATTTCGTTCCTCAACCTATAAACCGAGCCCACGTTATATCCCTAATGAAGTCTCTTCTGACTGGGGCACTTGAATTAACGTGGAATTTCAAATGTTTATAAACAACGCTCGAGGAAGTGCGAGCAAGACTACTTCTATCTCTTTTGTAGGGTTCTTGACTTGTAAACCCAGAGATAATTGCAGAATATTTTCTTTCATGGCCTTGACTTGAACAGTCACCTTTGTTAAGCCATTGACCAAGCCTACATTACGACCCTGAAGAAGACCTCTCAGATTGGCAGTGTCGTACCGCTTGCGAGAAAACTCAGACTCTTGTTGATGTGATAGCGGTCAGACTGAGTATTTTCGATGTTCCTGCATTAATGGACAGGACAAACAACCCCTTTTCAATGAGAGCGAGTGGAAAGTCCTCTCTGACTGAAAGTCCCTTGTTCATCATCTCGAGAAAGTCCACCTTGCGAAAAATTATCTTGATTAATCCTCGGTGGATTTTTGGTGATGCAAACATGGCAAAATCATCATGCATGAACCTTCAAATGCACACTCTGGAATAGTCCAGCTTGTCTATCCTTGATGAATACATACATGTTTGTACTAATCATCTTTGACAGCTCAGAGTTTTAATCCCCAGTGATAGAGTACAAAATTCAGGCACTGGAAAAGCCCCCATTATCATCTCAAGAGAGATGCCCCGGAAAAGATTGGTTATTCAACAGATGATATATCAAACCTCCGGGAATGTGCCCAGGTAAGTACAGTCTACCCTTACCCGGTTCAAAAATCATCAGATTTCTTTTCAAACTACCCAGAAAGTAAACCGGGTATTCCTTTGAAAATGAAATGCATCTTGGCTAACTGGTCAAGATATTTTGTACAATATTCGAGAATAACCTTAGTTGTTTATTTCTCCAATGAATGTGTTTGTACAAAAAAAAACTTGTCTGACAGGAGACATGCCCTTAAGAGGCAGGAACGCGTCCAGGTAAGTATATTCTACCCATGCCTGCTTCCAAAAATCCATGTACCTATAATTGTTATGGTACCCTTTGAACATTGGACTGACCCCTCTGTTCATCATTCTGAGTACGGAATTAACTCTCTCTGTTCACCATCAAATCCTCGGGCGAGGACCCCCAGGTGCTCATCGTTTGAGCTTTCCAAGACCTGCTGGCGAGGACCCACCAGGCAAACCATCAAATCCTCGGGCGAAGACCCTCAGGTGCTCATCGTTTGAGCTTTCCAAGACCTGCTGGCGAGGACCCACCAGGCAAACCATCAAATCCTCGAGCGAGGACCCCGAGGTGCTCATCGTTTGAGCTTTCCAAGACCTGCTGGCGAGGACCCACCAGGCGAACCATCAAATCCTCGGGCGAGGACCCCGAGGTGCTCATCATTTGAGCTTTCCAAGACCTGCTGGCGAGGACCCACCAGGCGAACCAAATCCCCGGGCGAGGACCCCGAGGTGCTCATCGTTTGAGCTTTCCAAGACCTGCTGGCGAGGACCCACCAGGCGAACCATCAAATCCTCGGGCGAGGACCCCGAGGTGCTCATCGTTTGAGCTTTCCAAGACCTGCTGGCGAGGACCCACCAGGCGAACCAAATCCCCGGGCGAGGACCCCGAGGTGCTCATCGTTTGAGCTTTCCAAGACCTGCTGGCAAGGACCCACCAGGCAAACCAAATCCTCGGGCGAGGACCCCGAGGTGCTCATCATTTGAGCCTTTCCAAGACCTGCTGCCAGAAGCCCAGCAGGCAAACCATCAAATCCTTGGGCGAGGACCCCGAGGTGCTCATCATTTGAGCTTTCCAAGACCTGCTGGCGAGAGCCCCCAGGCAAACCGTCAAACCCTTGGGCGAGAACACCCAGGTACTTTGGCAAAACGAAATCCAGTCAAGGCGACCGAAGAAAGGTTCGGGTCCTGTGCAAGCGATTTCCACAGTCAAGGCGACCGAAGAAAGGTTCGGGTCCTAGACAAGCTACAGTCAGTCAAGGCGACCGAAGAAAGGTTCGGGTCCTTGGCAAACGAAATCCACCCAAGGCGACCGAAGATAGGTTCGAGTCCTAGGTAAGTGATTTCCCCATTCGAGGCAACCGAAGAAAGGTTCGGGTCCTTGACACACAATGTCAACTATCTAGAATTACTCTACCCTTCGGCAAGGTAAGTAACCCCAGGTATGTTTTTTATTTGCTTTAGCATGCATCATCTTATATCGCATCATAAAAAGGAGACTCCGGTCTCGCCAAAAATAGCATTCATTGAACATGCATGGGTCAAATTTAGGTGTCATTTTATCTTTGAACGTAACCTCTGCGAACTCAACCTCTGCGAGCTCACCTTCAAAGAGGGGCAGCTGTTGACACCTGTTTTTAATTTGCCAAAAAAAAATTAATTACACAAAATTTAGGAGTTAATTCTTATTAATTCCTAAAACAAAAATATATATTTCCATGCATTGCATATAGAAATTAGGCGTGTTTGTATTAATATGGTTTATTAAAGTGTTAATTAAAAAAATTTCAAAAAAAAAATAATAAATGTTTTGTTTTTAATTAAGTAATTAATTAATTTAAAAAAAATCAAAATCAAAAAAATCAAGTCGGGCCGGATCGGGGCCGGGCCAAACCGGCCCGTTCTTCCTTTTCTCTCCCTTCCCCCCGCATGGGCCTCGGCCCTTTCTTTTCTTTTTTTCCTTTCTCCCCCGCGTGGGCCTCCTCCTCCAGCCCACTCTTCTCTTTTCTTTTTTCCCCCGCCGGCCCGGCCCGCTTCTCCTTTTCTTCTCCCTCTCTCGCGCGCCTGGGCCCAGCCCAGCCCGGTTTCTCCTTCTCCCTTCGCCGTTGCTGTTCCTTGCTCTGTTCTCCCCTGTGCGCGACCGAGGCAATGACGCACGGCGGCGCCGCTCCTCATCGTCGTCATCCGGTCAGAACAGGCCAAGATGAACACGCCAGGGGACTGGCCATTAAAGCCAGTCCCGTCTCTGTTCTTTTGCAGAGTCTCCCTTATCCTCTCCTCTCTCCCGGTCCCCTGTTTTGGCCTCTGCAAGTCCCAGAACTGTCCCTCCCTGCGCTGGCCTCTGCAAGTCCCACCGCGAACGCCACCATCGTCATGCAGACGCCACGGGGAGAGGGGGAGCCAGTGTCATCGTCACCGGCCTATAAAAGGCCAGAGAGAGAGTGAGAGAGGGTCGGTCAGATAGAGAGAGAAACAGTGAGACAGAGAAAGAGAGAGCTGAAAAAAGAGAGAGAGAGAGAGCGTGACCGAGGCCTCGCCGGAGCAAACCAGTGATGTCGTCGTCGCCGTGAAGAAGCCAAAGCCTCGGGTCGGCCAGAGAGAGAGAAAACAGAGAGGGGGTCGGCCATTTTAGAGAAAGAAACAGAGAAATAGAGAAAGAGAGAGTGAGACAGAGAGAGAAGAGAGAGAGAAAGAGAGAGCCGAGACTTCGCAGGATCTAAAAGAGAACCAGCAAGCGTCGCCGTCGCCTTCAGACCCGCCGTAAGACGCCCAGCCGCACCGTCGACCGGTGAGTCCCCACTCGGCCGAGAAGCTCCCCTGTTTTCCCCTGTTATTTGGCTCGGTTTGGCCGGGACTCGCGCCGGCCGTCTCGCGCGAATCCCGGCCCATACCGACGTCGTTCCCGGTCCCTGTTCACCTTCTGAAGTGTACTAAAGCCGCCGGAGCTGACCAGATCGCCGGAGGAGGTCAAAACTCCCCCTTTTTTGTCGCGCCTACCACCTGTTCGATAAAACGCCCAAATAAGGCCGGGTAAGTTGTGCTCGCCGGCCGGCGAGTACGTGGCCGGACGGCGAGCGGGGTAGTCGGGGTAGACTCGTGAGTGTCCCGGGAGTGTAAAAATGGGCTCAATTTGGTCTGGGTCGGCCGGCGAGTCGCCGGATCTCGCCGGCCGACGTTCTCACGTGCCTGTCGCACGTGAGAACCGGCTCAGACCGGTCTGCAGACCGGTTCATACCGGTTTGCAGACCGAGTCGAGCCATTTGGACCGGTTCGACCGGGTCGAACCGGCCCAATTTTGTCTTCATCCATCGGACCGGGCCCTAACCGGGCCCGATCCGGTCCACACCCGGGTCAATGACCCGGGTTGACCCCTGACCCGGGTCGGATCCGGAAATCCGACCCGAGTCAACGCAATGGGTCGGGTCGTTGACCCGGGTCGGTCGAAACCGACCCGGATTCGACCCGACCCGACCGTTTATATATAATATATTATAATATATATTTTTTATTTTATTTAAAAAAAAAATTAAAATAAAAACCAAAAATAAAAAAAAAATTAAAAAAAAATAAAAAAAGGTTTTTCTTCCCCTTTTTCTTTTCTGTTTTTTTATTATTTAAAAATAAAAAAAATTCAAAAAAAATTATAAAAAATTATAAAAATTATAAAAAAAAAAATTTTCTTTTCATTTTCTTATTTCGTTTTTTTATCTCGATTTTTTTTCAAAAAAAAAAAATTTGCATGACTTATATGAGTGTTTTCCTTCTTTATAATTAAGCATGTTGTGGTTTTATTTAAATTAAATAGACCCAAAATCGCACGATAGCATGTTGTATGTTTTTTAATTACCGTAGCGTAGTTAGTATGCATGTTTTAATATAATTGCATGAACTGCCGTATTTTGAATGTCATCTGGCTTAACTAGGATTAGAACCCTAGGCTGTATGACTTGTGTTCCTGACTGCTGATCATTTTTGATTATGCACTCGCTTGATCACCTCACATGTTAAGAGAAAGGTCCTAAAATCAATCCAAATTGCCTGATAAATGTTTTCAAAAAATGAACAGGGAAAAATGGTACCGAAAGGGCATTAGTTATCCAACTAGTGTAATCAAGTCCCCGAATTCAGTTAATCTCTGGTTCGTAGGAATAGGGTGATTCTCCTATCACCCTATTTGGGTTTCTAATCGACCTACCCCAAACTAATTAGTGGCGACTCTTGCATGTGAATCACCTACATGTTAAAAAACTTAAATCCTAAGTCGCGATATGGTATGGGCTGGGGAGAGCCCGAGTTAAGTCCTGAACCTAGACTTAGCACATACCAGACGAGCCCCCTGCTCTTTGCATGTTATTGAAAAAGGCTCGGGAGTTTGGTCGCGACAGACCTGGCGACTCTGTTGGGGACTTGTTTTTTTAGTGGACTTAAGCCAAATTTTTACCCTGTTCAAAATAATTTTTGTTTGGCAGAAAGGATTCTAGGTATGAGCCTGATAGTAAGGTGTTATTTGTTTTGCAGGTTCGAATTGATTGTTTACAATTTTTTGTGCATGTCTTAATGATTTAGCACTACACTATTGCACACACAACCACGCTGCCGGACCTGGGCCACAATAGGGCATTTTAGGATGGTGTTAAGAAAGATACGACCTCGAACGCGAGTCCGCGATGTAGAGGTTGCCTTTCTTTTCCTCGAAATTTATTTCTAAAATTGTAAAGAAATATCTTTAGCCGCTATTCGCGTGACTGCAAGATATTCCTTTCGATTTGGCCGAGGTTAAAAGGACTTGACACCAACGCGAGACTGCGACGGTCAGGCACCCTTTTAATTTCACTTTGCTAAGCCAGTCTAGATAGAAATCGAGCCTCACTCCTCATGTGTATGTCGTTGTGATTGCCATGGTTCAAGGAAAGGTATATATTCTATCCCTTCTCATTTTATGATGCAGCCTATTAATTCAATTAATTTGTTATTATTAGGCCACCCGTTGATTGTATTTTATACACGATGGGAAGAACTGATGCTCAATTTGTCCCTGCTCCTAAGAAAATTTTTGGCACGGTGGGACCGACAAGACGAGGAATACGTTTATTGCGGAGCTTGTTCGTGAAAATAAGCAGCTCCGAGAAACTGTAGTTTTCCCATCGTTTACAAAATGAGCATCCGGGAAGAGCGTCCTTTTTGTAAAAAGCCCCATTTTTATATATCTTCCCTAGTAATTATGTTCAAGGGTTTTGATTTTCTTCCTTAAAAGTGTTTTTGGGTTGTACTAATGTTAATATAACTCGGGCCGCTTTTTAAGCTTTAAATTAATTTTCTCGCCCCTTCATGACACCACCGCGGCCTTTGGCCCAGTGGTATCCGGGGATGTAAGCGTCACGGTCCGAGGCGACCGGGGTTCGAACCCCGGGGACGCCGCCTGTAATGTTGATATTAATAAAAACCCTTTTTGCTTATTTTTTCTTTGCAAATAAAGAAAATATGTAATAATATTATGACTAAGTCATAAAATGTTTTTTTATTGGACATTATACTTATTTATTTGAACGTTTTCACAGGTGGTTATAAAAATGGCCGAAGAAAACGTCCGTCTCAGTAACATGGAAGAAGAGATGAAGATGGTCCTCAACGCGATCCAAAATCTTACGAAGCAAGTGGAATCCATTCAGGACAAACTCATGCCTACACCTGCAGCAGTTGAGGTGGTGTTATCACCACCGTCCATTGGAAAAGACAAAGCCTCCGCTAGCGACAGCAAAATGCCCCCGTTAGAGAACGATCTGCTTCCCCTTGCTGTCAGGGAGCCTGAACTTAAAGTTGCACCAATGACGGAGCATGACAAACGCCTTGTAAAAGTCGAGGAAATGCTGAAACAACTACAAGGCCCACAACATGCTATCCCACTTGACCTGTCTATATATAAATGGGTCAAAATACCAGAAAAGTTCAAGATGCCAGAATTCGAGAAGTATGATGGCACCTCATGCCCCAGACATCATCTGCACATGTATTATGTACGGATGACCCAATACGTTGATAATGAACCTCTCATGATTCAGACTTTCCAGGCAAGTCTGACGGGGCCGGCTTTGACATGGTATATGTCCAAAGATGTAGACGCTTTTAAATCGTGGGATGATGCCGCTGATGCATTTCTCAAGCAGTACCAATTCAATCTCGACGTCACTTTCACCCGTGACGATCTGGAACGTGCTGAGAAGAAAAAGAGTGAGTCCTTTAAGGAGTACACCACCAGATGGAGAAACCTGGCCGCCCAGGTTACCCCACAACTCACTGATCAAGAACAAGTGAAGTTGTTCATAAAGTCGCTTCCGTACGAATACAGACATCGACTGGTCGGTGCGACCGCTGAATCCCTTAATCGTCTTGTTCCTATGGGCGAACGAATTGAAATGGGATTACGTGAGGGGTGGTTCACAGATCCCACTTCCACAAGCAAGGAACTCGGCATGAAGAAAGAGAAAGAACCCCTGACAAATACGGGTGTTGCATACACCCAAACCGTTCGTCCTTCCCCAATGGTTCAGATGAGCAGTGGACAGCAACCGACCTCTGGCCGCAAGCCGCCCAAAAGGCGAAATAGCAAAAAACAATTCACGCCACTCCCTTTGCCTATGTCTCAGATCCTGCATGTTCTCCTGGAAAAGAGATTGCTTGCTAAAGAGCCAAAGCGTGAAAATCCCGAGCGTTTCCCCAACTATGATCCCTCCAAGGCGTGTGATTATCATTTGGGTGAAACAGGACATTCCGTCGATGACTGTGTGGTCCTGAAAAATAAGGTCCAAAAATTGCTGGATGCGAAGATGTTTTCATTCCGCAATGCACCACCCAATCAAGCAGGAGGCGCGGATGTCGTCGTTGAGTAAACTGAAGACTCAACTTTCCTACCTTAAAATAGAGGCATATTTAATAGTTTGAATCCTCCCCTAACTGAGAGCTTTTCTTACTTTCTAAAGTCGCAGCTATTTTCTAAGATTTTCAGTTTTCTGAATTTGTAATTATGCTTGGAATTTCAGTACTATAATTTCCATTCCAACAAATGTAATCCGCCTGTATTATTCAAAAGAATTATAAATGTTTTGAGGGCCTGAGGAAGTATTCCAAACCGGCCCGTTGATGATATCCAGCCATGTAAAGGAAAGTGTTCTGAGGCCCGGACTTCCTCATGTTTCTTTATTTCTAAAACTTTTGAAAATAAAACAAACAATTTGTTATTTTTCAAAAGGAAAAAATTGGTGTTGGAAAAGCATGTAGGCACATAACCCTGTTTGTTTCTCTAACTCGCTCACTTCATGTTTCAGAGCATACTCCTTTTTTTATTTGTTATTACAAAAGGGACATTTGGAAATGACACAAACTGAAGGGCACATCAGGCCCTGATGATGCTATCGGACCAACTCATCTGATAGGGATAATGAAATGGGGAACATGCTAGACTCCGACGTGCTAGCAAGCCGGAGGGAACACCAATGTTGAGATCTCTCAAATGAAGCATGACGGAAAAGCGCTTAATGTCGAGAGTAGACTAGGGGGCGTGCAATCCCCCAGTCCATCAAAAAGGGTGTATTTCGTTCCTAAAGTTCATCCACTTTAGAATAGAAATGACACATTCTTTCCTTTTATGTAGGACAAGTTTGAGTAAAGATTCTGTGCAAGCAGCTGAAAATGACTTCGCATAAAACAAAATGGCGTCAAGACCAATCCCGACAACTACGGGAGTGTCGATGGTAGTGATGCCCGCATTCGTCGAAGACCTTTAAAGTAGAGATTAGCTTTGCTGCGAAGATCCCCATGCAAACAATTGCACATGCCCTGTGCATGTCAGGGATCAGGGGATTTTCGAGAAATGCCTCGGCATGCCAGAACCGCGTTGGCACAGCATGCGCCGACCGTAGGACTTTCAAGTTGGAGGCACTCCTAATCATAGAGGATCTCATTCGAGCTTCGAGACCAAGAACATGGAGAAGCAGACTGAGATAGAGAAGGCTGAACAAAGTAAAGAGGAGAAAAGACTTTACTACCTTTGAAGGCAAAATGGAAGAAGGGTAATCTGTATCGTTCTCAATTTGCTCTCAATCATCTCACTTCTAACATGAGCTCATGTTCTTGTCAGAATGGAATCACTGACATCCGAGAAAACTCAAGGAGTTGTCAGTCAAATCTCCAATGAAGGGAATCACGAAGGGTAACGTTGTATCGTTTCCAATTCCTTCCCTTTAAAAAGCCCATTCATTAATGCGATCTTTCTTATTACCTTGCAGGTATGCCCCGTTGTCCCAGCATAGGTAAGTATCTCTTTCCCTAAAAGAAACTTTTCTCATAAGAGTAAAAAGAAACAAGAAGAAAGAAATAATTAAAGAAAATGGATACTATTTCCTTCCTCAAGTGCATTACATGAAAGGGACTCTTGCATGGTAATTTTACCTGTTTAATTCATCAATTCCCTGTAAAAATCTTGACAATTCGACAAATGGTGTCGAACTGCTCTGATGAATTGAACGAGGTGTGTCAGAATGAGGAGAGGCAACCCTTGGTCTATACACATTCTCACGTACCAAACCTGTGCAAGATGAGCGAAAGAGTGCCATTTCTACAAGGTAAAGGGATTTCTCGCATAAGGTACGGTAGCCAAAGTGACGAGAGGCAGTTCATTTCTCTGCCCCATACACTACCATTGATCCTTTGCTTGATCATTTTTGGGCCCATACACTCAGAGATTCCTTTCAAATTACCCATGTCAAGAACCACCCCACATTGGGGCAACTTGAGGTAAACCAGCCTCACAGGATGGATTCAAACTCAGAGGAAACAAGAAAAACATCCCTCCCCTTTCAGTCACTGCCCCAGTGGCCTCGACCTCGCTGTTTTCATGGAACCCGTGATCCTCGACGGAGTCCTCCAAGACAAGCACAACCATCGACGACCGGACAGTCGAGACTAAGAGGGCTTTGTCAAAAGAGAAGCAGCAAACTAATGCTTGTCCAGAATACCAATGACATTATTGATAACAGTGATGTTTTCACTGATCAAGACAAGAAGGATGAGGAGTTTGTAATATCTAAAACTTTCTAAAATCATCAGCTGCAACAGCTCGCACAAGGTGAAAAGAGAAATAAAAATTTTCTTGCTCTCACTTGCATTAATCTTTGAGTGTTTTTATTGCAGATGAACCCTCGCAGTAATCTAAGTGCCCTAAGAGGATGGAGAGCAATTCTTTTTCTATCCCATACACTTATATCCCTTGCTAGCCCAATTGAGCCGACAATTTCATTTCGTACGAACCCAATTGGTGATCATCCCCCACACTGGGTCAAGGCAAAAATCACCATAGCTTGAGCATCACGGTCCTAAGTACTGAATGAAGATGGAGACTTCAAGAGCCTAAAAACATGATTCTGTTCAATCTTGTTCAGGCTAGTCCTGACAACACCAGAACAACAGCAAAAAAGATGCTAAAAAGAATTGGGGCATGAAAAAGCAGTGTGCCTGGTAAAAGCAAGGCCAATGCCCATGGATAAAAAGAGAAAAAAAGAAAAAAAGGAGAAGTCGAAAAATGATGAAAAAGATACTTGAGCTCTCCTTTGATACAAATTCCTACTTTAGGAACTCTGTCTTGGCAAAGATTTGCTACATGATAGATGAAATGGTGTCCAGGAAAATGCTTGACACAGAAACTCCTCAGAGAAAAGTTGTTAAAGATGCTAAAACACAAGATTACCTGAGGAGTCTTCCAGAAGGATCCTGATGGTGGAGAAGAAGACTGGTGACATGCCAAGAGGATCACCAATTCTCACCCTTACACACATTTTGAGCCCAACGATCATTTCGTTCCTCAACCTATAAACCGAGCCCACGTTATATCCCTAATGAAGTCTCTTCTGACTGGGGCACTTGAATTAACGTGGAATTTCAAATGTTTATAAACAACGCTCGAGGAAGTGCGAGCAAGACTACTTCTATCTCTTTTGTAGGGTTCTTGACTTGTAAACCCAGAGATAATTGCAGAATATTTTCTTTCATGGCCTTGACTTGAACAGTCACCTTTGTTAAGCCATTGACCAAGCCTACATTACGACCCTGAAGAAGACCTCTCAGATTGGCAGTGTCGTACCGCTTGCGAGAAAACTCAGACTCTTGTTGATGTGATAGCGGTCAGACTGAGTATTTTCGATGTTCCTGCATTAATGGACAGGACAAACAACCCCTTTTCAATGAGAGCGAGTGGAAAGTCCTCTCTGACTGAAAGTCCCTTGTTCATCATCTCGAGAAAGTCCACCTTGCGAAAAATTATCTTGATTAATCCTCGGTGGATTTTTGGTGATGCAAACATGGCAAAATCATCATGCATGAACCTTCAAATGCACACTCTGGAATAGTCCAGCTTGTCTATCCTTGATGAATACATACATGTTTGTACTAATCATCTTTGACAGCTCAGAGTTTTAATCCCCAGTGATAGAGTACAAAATTCAGGCACTGGAAAAGCCCCCATTATCATCTCAAGAGAGATGCCCCGGAAAAGATTGGTTATTCAACAGATGATATATCAAACCTCCGGGAATGTGCCCAGGTAAGTACAGTCTACCCTTACCCGGTTCAAAAATCATCAGATTTCTTTTCAAACTACCCAGAAAGTAAACCGGGTATTCCTTTGAAAATGAAATGCATCTTGGCTAACTGGTCAAGATATTTTGTACAATATTCGAGAATAACCTTAGTTGTTTATTTCTCCAATGAATGTGTTTGTACAAAAAAAAACTTGTCTGACAGGAGACATGCCCTTAAGAGGCAGGAACGCGTCCAGGTAAGTATATTCTACCCATGCCTGCTTCCAAAAATCCATGTACCTATAATTGTTATGGTACCCTTTGAACATTGGACTGACCCCTCTGTTCATCATTCTGAGTACGGAATTAACTCTCTCTGTTCACCATCAAATCCTCGGGCGAGGACCCCCAGGTGCTCATCGTTTGAGCTTTCCAAGACCTGCTGGCGAGGACCCACCAGGCAAACCATCAAATCCTCGGGCGAAGACCCTCAGGTGCTCATCGTTTGAGCTTTCCAAGACCTGCTGGCGAGGACCCACCAGGCAAACCATCAAATCCTCGAGCGAGGACCCCGAGGTGCTCATCGTTTGAGCTTTCCAAGACCTGCTGGCGAGGACCCACCAGGCGAACCATCAAATCCTCGGGCGAGGACCCCGAGGTGCTCATCATTTGAGCTTTCCAAGACCTGCTGGCGAGGACCCACCAGGCGAACCAAATCCCCGGGCGAGGACCCCGAGGTGCTCATCGTTTGAGCTTTCCAAGACCTGCTGGCGAGGACCCACCAGGCGAACCATCAAATCCTCGGGCGAGGACCCCGAGGTGCTCATCGTTTGAGCTTTCCAAGACCTGCTGGCAAGGACCCACCAGGCAAACCAAATCCTCGGGCGAGGACCCCGAGGTGCTCATCATTTGAGCCTTTCCAAGACCTGCTGCCAGAAGCCCAGCAGGCAAACCATCAAATCCTTGGGCGAGGACCCCGAGGTGCTCATCATTTGAGCTTTCCAAGACCTGCTGGCGAGAGCCCCCAGGCAAACCGTCAAACCCTTGGGCGAGAACACCCAGGTACTTTGGCAAAACGAAATCCAGTCAAGGCGACCGAAGAAAGGTTCGGGTCCTGTGCAAGCGATTTCCACAGTCAAGGCGACCGAAGAAAGGTTCGGGTCCTAGACAAGCTACAGTCAGTCAAGGCGACCGAAGAAAGGTTCGGGTCCTTGGCAAACGAAATCCACCCAAGGCGACCGAAGATAGGTTCGAGTCCTAGGTAAGTGATTTCCCCATTCGAGGCAACCGAAGAAAGGTTCGGGTCCTTGACACACAATGTCAACTATCTAGAATTACTCTACCCTTCGGCAAGGTAAGTAACCCCAGGTATGTTTTTTATTTGCTTTAGCATGCATCATCTTATATCGCATCATAAAAAGGAGACTCCGGTCTCGCCAAAAATAGCATTCATTGAACATGCATGGGTCAAATTTAGGTGTCATTTTATCTTTGAACGTAACCTCTGCGAACTCAACCTCTGCGAGCTCACCTTCAAAGAGGGGCAGCTGTTGACACCTGTTTTTAATTTGCCAAAAAAAAATTAATTACACAAAATTTAGGAGTTAATTCTTATTAATTCCTAAAACAAAAATATATATTTCCATGCATTGCATATAGAAATTAGGCGTGTTTGTATTAATATGGTTTATTAAAGTGTTAATTAAAAAAATTTCAAAAAAAAAATAATAAATGTTTTGTTTTTAATTAAGTAATTAATTAATTTAAAAAAAATCAAAATCAAAAAAATCAAGTCGGGCCGGATCGGGGCCGGGCCAAACCGGCCCGTTCTTCCTTTTCTCTCCCTTCCCCCCGCATGGGCCTCGGCCCTTTCTTTTCTTTTTTTTCTTTCTCCCCCGCGTGGGCCTCCTCCTCCAGCCCACTCTTCTCTTTTCTTTTTTCCCCCGCCGGCCCGGCCCGCTTCTCCTTTTCTTCTCCCTCTCTCGCGCGCCTGGGCCCAGCCCAGCCCGGTTTCTCCTTCTCCCTTCGCCGTTGCTGTTCCTTGCTCTGTTCTCCCCTGTGCGCGACCGAGGCAATGACGCACGGCGGCGCCGCTCCTCATCGTCGTCATCCGGTCAGAACAGGCCAAGATGAACACGCCAGGGGACTGGCCATTAAAGCCAGTCCCGTCTCTGTTCTTTTGCAGAGTCTCCCTTATCCTCTCCTCTCTCCCGGTCCCCTGTTTTGGCCTCTGCAAGTCCCAGAACTGTCCCTCCCTGCGCTGGCCTCTGCAAGTCCCACCGCGAACGCCACCATCGTCATGCAGACGCCACGGGGAGAGGGGGAGCCAGTGTCATCGTCACCGGCCTATAAAAGGCCAGAGAGAGAGTGAGAGAGGGTCGGTCAGATAGAGAGAGAAACAGTGAGACAGAGAAAGAGAGAGCTGAAAAAAGAGAGAGAGAGAGAGCGTGACCGAGGCCTCGCCGGAGCAAACCAGTGATGTCGTCGTCGCCGTGAAGAAGCCAAAGCCTCGGGTCGGCCAGAGAGAGAGAAAACAGAGAGGGGGTCGGCCATTTTAGAGAAAGAAACAGAGAAATAGAGAAAGAGAGAGTGAGACAGAGAGAGAAGAGAGAGAGAAAGAGAGAGCCGAGACTTCGCAGGATCTAAAAGAGAACCAGCAAGCGTCGCCGTCGCCTTCAGACCCGCCGTAAGACGCCCAGCCGCACCGTCGACCGGTGAGTCCCCACTCGGCCGAGAAGCTCCCCTGTTTTCCCCTGTTATTTGGCTCGGTTTGGCCGGGACTCGCGCCGGCCGTCTCGCGCGAATCCCGGCCCATACCGACGTCGTTCCCGGTCCCTGTTCACCTTCTGAAGTGTACTAAAGCCGCCGGAGCTGACCAGATCGCCGGAGGAGGTCAAAACTCCCCCTTTTTTGTCGCGCCTACCACCTGTTCGATAAAACGCCCAAATAAGGCCGGGTAAGTTGTGCTCGCCGGCCGGCGAGTACGTGGCCGGACGGCGAGCGGGGTAGTCGGGGTAGACTCGTGAGTGTCCCGGGAGTGTAAAAATGGGCTCAATTTGGTCTGGGTCGGCCGGCGAGTCGCCGGATCTCGCCGGCCGACGTTCTCACGTGCCTGTCGCACGTGAGAACCGGCTCAGACCGGTCTGCAGACCGGTTCATACCGGTTTGCAGACCGAGTCGAGCCATTTGGACCGGTTCGACCGGGTCGAACCGGCCCAATTTTGTCTTCATCCATCGGACCGGGCCCTAACCGGGCCCGATCCGGTCCACACCCGGGTCAATGACCCGGGTCGGATCCGGAAATACGACCCGGGTCAACGCAATGGGTCGGGTCGTTGACCCGGGTCGGTCGGAACCGACCCGGATTCGACCCGACCCGACCGTTTATATATAATATAATATAATATATATTTTTTATTTTATTTAAAAAAAATTAAAAATCAAAATCAAAAATAAAAAAAAATTTTAAAAAAAATAAATAAAGGTTTTTCTTCCCCTTTTTCTTTTCTGTTTTTTTATTATTTAAAAATAAAAAAAATTCAAAAAAATTATAAAAAATTATAAAAATTATAAAAAAAAAATTTCTTTTCATTTTCTTATTTCGTTTTTTTTTATCTCGATTTTTTTTCAAAAAAAAAATTGCATGACTTATATGAGTGTTTTCCTTCTTTATAATTAAGCATGTTGTGGTTTTATTTAAATTAAATAGACCCGAAATCGCACGATAGCATGTTGCATGTTTTTTAATTACCGTAGCGTAGTTAGTATGCATGTTTTAATATAATTGCATGGACTGCTGTATTTTGAATGTCATCTGGCTTAACTAGGATTAGAACCCTAGGCTGTATGACTTGTGTTCCTGACTGTTGATCATTTTTTATTATGCACTCGCTTGATCACCTCACATGTTAGGAGAAAGGTCCTCAAATCAATCCAAATTGCCTGATGAATGTTTTCAAAAAATGAATAGGGAAAAATGGTACCGAAAGGGCATTAGTTATCCAACTAGTGTAACCAAGTCCCCGAATTCAGTTAATCTCTGGTTCGTAGGAATAGGGTGATTCTCCCATCACCCTATTTGGGTTTCTAATCGACCTACCCCAAATTGATTAGTGGCGACTCTTGCATGTGAATCACCTACATGTTAAAAAACTTAAATCCTAAGTCGCGATATGGTATGGGCTGGGGAGAGCCCGAGTTAAGTCCTGAACCTAGACTTAGCACATACCAGACGAGCCCCCTGCTCTTTGCATGTTATTGGAAAAGGCTCGGGAGTTTGGTCGCGACATCGAACATATCACAAAAATCTCAAACTAGTATACCTGTGATAATTTTCTCCCAAACTAATTTTTTTGACCACCAAAAACCCTAAACTGGTACACCTATGACAATTTTACTTCGAACTAATTTTTTAATATTAATTTTATTTTTTCAAATTTTTTTTACTTTTTTATTTTATTTTTTCTTTTTTTTTTCCTTCACCTTCAACCTCTGGCCTGTCGCTAGACAAGCAACCGGCGATCGGCCAGAGGCGGAAGCCAACAAGGTCGGCCCCGTCGGTTGCTGGCGAGGTTCAACCTCGCTGATGCAAGGCAAGGCCAACCTCGCCAGCTATCGGCGATGAGTTCAAGCCTTGCCGGATCTAAAGATGAAGGAAAAAAAAAGAAAATAAATAATAAAAAAGAAATAAATAATTCGAAAAAATATTAAAAAATTAGTTCGGAGTAAAATTGTCACATATATATCAGTTTGGGGTTTTTGGTGATAAAAAAAATAGTTCAGAGTAAATTTGTCATAGATGTACCAGTTTGGGATTTTTTTGCGTAAGTTTAAGGTAAAATTGTCACTCGTATACCAGTTAGGGGTAAAATTGTCACAGGTGTACCAGTTTGAGGTTTTTTGTGGCATGTTTAGGGTAAAATTGTCACAAATGTATCAGTTCGGGGTAAAATTATCACCGGTGTATTAGTTTGGGATTTTTTATGGTAAAAAAAAGTTCGGGGTAAAATTATTATAGACGTACTAGTTTGAGGTTTTTCGTTGTATTAATCCAAGTTAATAAGATGGAGGACAATAATGGAGGTGTACCTTTTTAACATGCCCAATTTCTTTCGAGTTTCTTCTTGGTGCTTTTCACTCTGTCCTTTTGAACTTTTGGATTTAAAAAATTTTGATTCTAAAACATTTAAATCATTTATGATTATTCTGTAGATATATCTATAGCTGGACATCTTGAAAGTCCCAATCCAGTATTGTAAATTCACAATTTATCTATATAAATGCATAATAACAAAATATTCCTAAAGAATAACCACTTATTATGACACATGGGACCCTGCATAATTAGAAAAATCTCCTTCATACTACAGAGAATTGGATTTGCTACATTCACCGCAAAAAATGCTCCACTTAAGTAGTACCTAAGCATATGGTTCCTACTCACTATGAACTGTTTATTTTGATCTTTTCGCCTCAAAGACTTACTTTTCATTGTAATTAATTTTAACCACTCAAATATCATCATAAAATGTGACTTTATATTAAAAAGCATATGATTGTGCAAATCTTTTACTTTTACGCAAATGGACTATCTTTAGGTGAGGAAATGCAATGATGGCCTGTCCATGACCATGATGCCACTCCATCGTGGTGTTGCTTTGAGCGTGGAAATAAAAGAAAGAGAAACCACGATGGTCTTGACCATAAGAGACAACTTTGCTCAGCTGAAGAAAGGGGAAGGGAGATTAATGACGGCCATTGCCGATGTGGGGCCAAAAGAGGAAAAGACGAAGAAAGTTACAATAACGGTGTCTTCTTCATTTTGGCGTGTTTTATTTAAGAGTAAATTCGGGAGTTGTCAATAAGTGCTCTTGGATAACGTTTCATGTTTTGAAATATTGAATATGTTGTCGACATTAAATTTTGTTTTAGAGCTTCCGGTTCTCTTAGATAACTCTAATTTTATCGTCAATCAAGAGTTTAAGCTTGTAAATATTGGTCAATATCTTAAGAAAATACAAATTATTTAAATATTCTTACAGACACTATATATTTATTTACATACATATAGACACAGATCTTGGACGTTTGTATTGCATGACTCATGGGATTTAATTGAGAGTTACGGACAGGTAACTTCGCAGCAGGTGCAACTTCCAATTTATAGTCAATAAAGTTGATGGCTTTACAAAAAGTAATGTGGAGGACAATTATGGTGTACCTTTTCACATGCCCAATTTCTTTTGAGTTTTTTCCTGGTGCTTTGCCCTTTGTGCTTTTGAACTTTTGGATTAAAAAAATCTGATTCTCAAACATTTAAATCATTTATGATTATACTATAGATATATCTATATTTAAACAATTTACATAGATAAAATCACAAGTTATTAATATAAATGCATAATAACAAAATATTTCTAAAGAATCGCCTCTCATTATGACACATGGGACTCTGACAATTAAAAAAATTCCTTCATACCACATTAATTGGATTTGTTGGATTCACTACAACAAATGCTTCATCTAACCACTACCTACTCATATACTTGCTGCTCACATTGAAATATTTGATTTGATATTTTCGCCTTAAAGACTTACCTTTTATCATAATTAATTACCATTAACATAAATATGCCTTTATATTAAAAAGCAAACAGTTGCGCAAATCTTTGACAACACTTATTTTCTTATGGACAACTATTAGAATGTGAGCATGGTGTAGTTAGTGGCGTTTGAAAGTTAAACCAAATCAAACTATATAAATATTAAAATATATCTTAAATTTGAGCCGATTAGACCGCATTCGATCGGTAGAGAATTATGGATGCTCGACCTCTCTTCAAGAGTGGTGAGAGGAAATGCAATGATGGCCTGTCCATGGCCATTATGCCATCCCATCTTGGTATTGCTTTGAGCGTGGAAAGAAAGAAAGAGAGACCTTGATGGTCTTGACCGTAAGAGATGAAATTTGCTCAGCTGAAGTAAGGGGAAAGGAGATTAACGGCCATTGCTGGGCCAAAAGGCGAAAAAGACGAAGAAAGTTGCAATGGTGGTGTCTTTTCATGTTTCCTTTCTTCTTCTTTATTTTCTTCTGCTGAATTTCCTCTTTAAATACGAACAGGAAGAGCTCTTAATGTCATAGAGAGCTATGAGGACCTCCCACAGGAGATTGGAATTTTCCTCTTACAGGTTTGATTCAGAAAGGTTTTCTTCTTTCACCAAAATGGACGAGCTGAAAGAAACAAGTGAGATAGATATGCTATCCCAAAATCAACCGGCACACCTAGCCATTCCATGGGACTGCCTTATAGTCTCCTACTTGCTTCTAAAAAAATGATCATTTAAGTTACATATTTTCTGATTCGCAAGTTCCATTTTGTAGCAAGTGGAGACAATACTTTAATTATATCACCATACCGAATTAATAGCAAGATCCTAATTAGAAGAGATCATTCTAGGAGAAAAAAGGACGAGGCTTAGGGAGCCATGATTTTGAACACAATACAGATTTTATTTTCGAGGTTAAGTCCTGCCCCTTCTTAGCACAATACGTTTCCTTGTATAGGCATATACCTTAGTGTGGTTACATAAGCATCGGATTCCTCTTAAATAATAAGTAGTACAAGCATCTTTAAAGTAGAAACACAAACACTCTAGTAGTACAAGCATCTTTAAAGTAGAAACACTGACACTCTCACAAACATATCACATGCTTATTTTATTGCGGAATCCTTCTTCAGTGTTGTCGGCAGAGCTGTTTCAGTTGTCTCCATCCTTTTGCTATTGATAAGCTTGAATAAGGGTGTCAATTTCCCATTGAGACAAAAGCTGGTCGGCTACTGGGTCATCACAAAATGAAGCCAATTAATTAATATTTGTGTCATTCAGAAAATTATAAGTCGCATCAATAACGTGAGGAATTATTTGAGAATTGTACTTAAAGGACGTAATTGGAAAATGCGGTATTGAAAAAGTGTTGTGGGAAGTCTAACCCGTCCCCACACATAAATGAACCCCCTGACTGCAAGTGTCTTTCGTTTTCTCGCAAATGATCAATGCTTTTAACATGTGCACCTAAGAGCTGTTTGGTTCATCTTTAGAAAGGGGCTTTGAATTTCAAAAATCCGTTCCCAAAATGCTGGAGTGTTTAGTTCAGCATTTGTCCTAGAATTCACCAAATGCTAGCATTCCAAATGCTGAAAGCCCAAGGCTGGTCCGGACCAACCTTGGGCTTTCAGCATTCCACAAATGTTACTGTTCACTCTTTTTTTTTTTTTTTAAGTTAGGGTTTGAAGCTGTTGTTCTTCTTCGGCGAGGGCAGCCGGCGACGGAGAAGGGCCGGCGAGGTCACCTGGGGTCGGGCGATCGCCCAGGCGACGTCGTCGCTGGGGTTGATTGACCCAGGCCATTGCCACCTGGGTCGCGCAACCTAGGCGACGACCGCCTGGTCATGAGACCCAGGCAACCGCTTGGGTCCTGTGACCCTCGCCGAGGGTCGCCCGGCCTCGGGCGATAGCCATCGGCCCCAAATCTAGCCCGTCAGCAGTCGCCTGACCTCAGGCGACAGCCGCCAGTGCCAGATCTGGCTAGCCGGCGGCCGACCGGCGCCGGCTCCGGCGAAGGGTAATAAGTTAGGTTTTTCTATTTCCAAAGTCTATTTGCAAAAAAAATTCACCAAGCACTATATTTTGGCCAAAGTAGCTTTACAAAATATTTTTACCAAACACCATTTGCATTTCTCCAATGGGCTTTCACCCAAAGGTATTTGCATTCCCCCAAGTAGAATTTTCAAAGTTGAATCAAATAGGCCCCTAGTTTCCAATCAATCTAGTTTTTTTTAAATTGATTGGTGACGACTTTATCTCCTTCTTTGAATAAAACCCTAGAGATGGCCCAAAACTTCCAAAACCCTTTTCCAATTACGTAGCTGCTCCTCCTACATAACAAAACCTCGGAGCTCAGGAACATTGGGCAAGGCGTTACATGACCTATATGAATACTTCAACGTGTTGATCTAGTTGGGAGGGCTATATATTGCATCAAAGTGGTTGTTGAAGGTTGGCCGAGTTGATCAAAACGCTTTCGAAGTTCTTGTTTTTACTTCTTTGCTTATTCTTTGAAAAAATAATATATTACGATTCTATTCGTAATTCTATAAGAGAATGTTGATATAATTACTGTACAAAGGGTCTTGAGTGTAGAGTGAAATTAGTGTACTTGTAGAGCGAGCTACCATTCTTCTTGAAAAGGCAATTTCATCTTAAAGGATTCAAGTATTGCATTAATGGATTGAAGCCTTGTTGATAGACTGGAAAATTGTTCAAAAAGTCATTAACATATTGCATGGCGGTCAATGTAATTCTAAACTTTTCAATTTGACAAATTTAGTCCTAAACATTATGACGATTTTTGAATATAGTCCATCCTATCAATTTTAATTGAAAATCGTTAACGTGACAGTTCAGTTAGTGCTGGCCGTATTATATGGAACAGTCGGACAACTAACGGCTGATGTGGATGATTTTTGCAATTCCATTTAAATTTTTCTTCGTTTTCTTTTCCTTCATCTGAATAGAATTTTGAGTTCGAGGCGCTTGCCTTTTGAATCCACAGTGGCTGCCTCGATATCACCACTGTGAATCCTGACCCAAGACACCATAAATTTTTCTAATGTTCAGTGACTCGAGAAATTCAATCAAACTTATTGCTTCCATTCTTCGTTTTCTTAAAATGAAAAGTGACTTTTACCCAAAAGAGAGAGAAAGTAGAAGGGTAAAGAGCAAGGACTTCGGAAGCTCTTGTCCTCATCGGAAGGTGATTACGAAGGTCCCTACAAAGCATAGTAGTTAAATGATTAAGCTTATGCTCCGATTGTTTCGTAGTATATAAATAATTTGAAAAATATTTTATTAAAAATGAAATTTTATATTATTTAAAATAATCAGTTAATGAAAAATGTCTTCATTATTAATAATAATTTATTTTTAAATATTTTCGTAAATAATGATAATATTATTTATTTTTTATTTTTTATAAGCGATATAAATTATGATTTTTAGGAAGAAGCTTTTCAAATTATTTACTTTTCCGCGAGATAAAATGCACCATTAACTTCTTGTTTTCCCTCTTTGACACCATCCAAGTTCGTTCCTCCACAGCAACAGCACCCCCACTAATTCAATGAAGCTGCAAAAAATGTAAAAATAAAAGAAAAGAAAAACATGACCATTTTGGATGAATCGCTAGAGTGACGAGAGACGCAAAGCGAGAACAAAGAGCATTCATTTAGAATCAAAGCAGGGTCGGAAGTGAGTACATGGAGGGGTCCCAAGCCATCGAGTCGGATAGAGGTGTCAGCTACTTGACCAACTATCTATGGTTGATGCTTGTTTCTTCTCCCAACACTCTGACAAATTACTGCGAAGCTTTGGTTGCTTTTCGTTTCTTCCCCAACTATCGCCTAGATTTGCACAAGAGCATTACGGCCCTTCCCGGCCACAGACAAGGGTCGTGGCTATTCACTTGGATTTGGGTGAGGGCCGCAACCGCCTTTTCAGGAAGGTGAACCTTGAGGAAGGGAGTTAACAAAAAAAATTAAAAATAAAAAAATTCTCAAAACAATGTTGTTTTGATCATTGATGGACCACGTCAATACTGGCCATACTACATTAGATACAATTGACTATGACTAAACAGCTATGTCAACGATTTCTCGTACAAATTGATTGGATGGGCTATATTTGCACAAATTTTAGGACTAATTTGGCCTAATTGAAAAGTTTAAAATTTAATTAGTTGCCGTACAATATATTTAGAACTTTTTTGACAATTTCCCCATTGTTAGACCATTAGTGCTTGGATAATGGAGGAGGTTAAGTGGATAGGTTGAACCAATATAATTTTCTTTTTTTGTCAGTCTTACCTTTCTCTTTTAGATTTTTGTTCTACCTCTTTATAGAGCGCTAGAGTCAAATCCCATATGCATCATTGGTCCCCATCCCTCTCTACTAGCAAAGTTGAGTGCCCGCTGGCTAAAACCACTATAAATTGATTTGTAATCTCTTTTATCCGTTACTCTCTTTACATTTCTAATGATTGAAGATATTTTCTATACATAGTAAATTTTGTCTACAAACACGATTTCATCCTTTGTGCTTTTCACTTTTTGCTTTTGAACTTTTGGATTTAAAAAAAGTTGATTCTCAAACATTTAAATCATTTATGATTATTCTATAGCTATATCTATAGTTGGACATACTTAAAATTCCAATTCAGTGTTGTAATTTCACAATTTATCTATATAAATGCAATAATAACAAAAAGTTCCTCAAGAATCACTTCTCGTTATGACACATGGAACTCTGGATAATTAGAAAAATTTCCTTCATACCATAGAATTGGATTTGCTGCATTCACCACAAAAAGTGCTTCACCGAAGCACTACTAAAGCATATGCTTCCTACTCATTGTGAAATATTTGTTTTTATCTCTTCGCCTTAAAGACCTACCTTTTAATATAATTAATTGCCTTTAATCACTCAAATATTCTCATAAAATGTGCCTTCATATTAAAAATCAAATGATTGTGCAAATCTTTTACTTTTTTTTTGGAAATGGACTATCTATGGTTGTGGAATAGTAATGATGGCCGGTCAATGGTCTTGAGTCTCTTGACCATAAGAAACAACTATGCTTAGCCGAAGAAAAGGAAAAGAAGATTGATGATGGCCACCACCGATGTTAAAGATTGATCAATGGTCTTCTACGCAATTTCGCAGAAAGCCTCGCGGTTCTCGAATGCAAGTCGAGGACTTTGATGTTAAAGTCATGACGATTGACGAAGACTTTCGAGACTTCTAGGAGACTGTTTAAATATTTTGCATGATGTTTAATTTAACTAATGCCTTTATGACGCTCGTTAGTGAGATCTTTATAAAAATAACATTACATTTCACATATTTATAGTGAAATAGTTATGATAACATGTATATATTTTTATGTTTTGATACGTTTTTTTTTTATTTTCTATTAAATAAAAGGGTTAATACCACGTAAAATCCCAAATTAGTATACCTATGATAATTTTATCTCAAACTAATTTTTTGACCATCAAGAACCCTTAACTAGTACACTCATGACAAATTTACCCTCTATTATGTAAGATTAATACCATGAAAAATCACAAATTGATTAATCTATGATAAACAGAGTGGTAAAACCCCAAACTGGTATATTCGTCAATTGTCACGTGTCATCAAACTTAGCAATTTGACTGTAAAATTTAATGGAAACTAATGGAGGGTAAATTTATCACATGAGTATTAGTTTGGAGTTTTTCGTGGTATTAGCCCTAAATAAAATTCAAAATTTGAATGTCTTAATATTTTGAAAAAGTCCTCAAATTTGAAGTAATGAGCAGAAATCCTCAAACAAGGAAAAGAAGTATAATAAAAATTATTAAAATATCCCACATTGGTTGTTTATACGGTTTACATGCTATTTGTACGCATCTGGTCTCTTTTTCCCTATCAAGTTTTTGGGTTGGACATTTTCACGTGTATCATAGCCCGATTCTGCCTCAGTTTATTTCCACTGCGCTGATTCTTGTTTGTAAAATTCCGTTCGTTCTTTGGATTGGACATTTTAGCAACAATAACATTACATTCATTAATGGGAAGAGCTTCTATTTACATTCTTAATGTGAAAAACTTCTCCACCAGATCATCCTCCTTCAAAAATTTACATAAGAAGAACAAGTGCGTTTCATTAGACAAGGAGAATTTTTGGCGAATTTTTTTCGATAATCACTGATATGAATATCGACCGTCCGACCTGTGACATCCGGAAATTTCGTAATAATAAATAAGTGACGCGGGGAATTTTCTATGGTCGAGAATGATACGAGGATTATAAAGCCAAGAACTACTTAAGTTGGTATCTGTACGGACACGTAGAGATTTTCATCGAATCGTATTTTGCGAAGCGTGGATTCGAAAACGTAATCGTTTCGAGCCTGACGTGTTTAATATTTTAAACGTTATCGTGTACGCTAGTCGTAGTGCGTTATTAATTAAATTACCGTCGTTTTGGTAATTAGTGGGTACTACTACTATTATTATTATTATTATTGTTTAATCTTGGTTAAGTAAGGTTAACCTTTTTCTATTTGGTCTTTAAGGAAAGGGGATGAACTTATGAAAATATCTTCTGGACTCTCCTATTTCCTCACGTGAGCGAGCATTGAAGAGGAAGCTTGACCGAAAGCCACCTGGCCCTTAAGTCATCTTCTGCCCAACTAGACACCTAGCTTAAGTCATGATTTTCCTTGGCCATCACTTCTTCTTTGATCTCTCACACGTGGCCATGATGGAAGGAGAAGATGCCACCTGTGAGTGCATTGAATTTACCCATCCCTTTGTATACTTCTCAGTTTCATCTTCGCCTGGATAATGACCGAAGACAATTTCACTCAAACTAACATTCTCTCCTTCACTTTCTACTCTCACCATCACCGATCGAGAATTTCGGAGAGAGTTTTAACCTTTGAGGTGTTCAGATTCTGCATCAGGTAAGTGAAAACTCTAGGTTTAAGCTGAATAAATCTACTTGGCACTTGCAACTTGGTTGCTTGATAAAGGTTATTTTGATGTGCGATAGTAAGGTTGTGATGATGGTTGAATCTGTTTTGTTGGTTCTGTGCAAGTTCGAATAGATGTGATTTGTTTCTTTAAAGTGTGGCGATAATCGGCAAACGGAAAGATTAAATCGGAATGTGTAAGTGTTAATTCTGAGGTGATTGTTAGATTTTTTTTTATTATTGGTTTATGTATGTTAAAAATGGTAGAAATGTTTTTACTCAAAGTGATGATTATGTTTATTTTGATACTCAAAGTGATGATGATGTTTATTTTGATACTCAAAGGGATGATTTTGTTATTTTTGAAACTGGCCGGATTTTAATTCTCAAAAATTAGTTTTGTGTACCTTGAACTACTAAGACTTTGTTATCTTCTGAGTACATTTGAACCTACTCAGACTTTGCTATCAAATGAACATGCTCAGACTGTACTATTGAAATTTGGTTCTGTCTACTTTTAAAAAATATTCAGACTTTAACTTCAGACTTTACCTTCAGACTTTAACTTCAGACTTTACCTTTAGACTTTAATTTCAGACTTTACCTTCAAACTTTACTTTCAGACTTTACCTTCAGACTTTACTTTCAGACTTTAACTTTAGATTTAACATCTAGACTTTGTAGTTCAAACTCTACTTTTAAAATTGCTTAAACTTTACCGCTCGGATTTATTGTTCAGATTCACTGTTCAAAATTTATTGTTTAGATTCACTATTTAAAAATTACTGTTCAGACTTACTATTCAAAATTTACTGTTCCGGTTCTGAGTATGAATCTGAATTTGCTTCTGAGTCTGAATTTATTTCTGAGTCTGAACCTGGTTCTGAGTCTGAATCCAGTTCTGAGTCTGAATTTATTTCTGAGTCTGAATCTGGTTCTGAGTCTGAATTTACTTCTGAGTCTGAATTTACTTCTGAGTCTGAATATGGTTCTGAGTCTGAATTTACTTCTGAGTCTAAATCTGTTTCTGAGTCTGAATTTACTTCTGAGTCTGAATCTGTTTCTGAGTCTGAACTTGCTTCGGATGACTCGAATTTGCTTCTGAACCCTAATTTGCTTATGAGCTGAGTTTGCTTATGAGTTCGAAAGGTATTGTTTCATATTTAAATTTGCTCGAATGATGCATTTTATGACTTTAAAGTACAAAAATCGTGATGGCTCGGTATGGGACGGGCCAAGGCGGACTTTTGCATACAAATACTTGGTTGTCATGACCTGCATGGGAATAATATTAATTCCATCGCCCATTTAGTGGTGTGTGACGATGCCCCGTGTGTCGGGATGCCCCGGGGAGTATTTCGGGATGCCTCGGGAGTCGAGATGCCCCGTTGGTCGGGATGCCCCGGGTGTGTACCGGGATGCCTCGGAGTCGGGATGCCCCGTTGGTCGGGATGCCCCGGGAGTGTTCGGGAGGATGAAGTAACGAATCTAATCACATGAGCATAAATGTTTTACATCATGCTTGCGCCTGAGTGAAAATATCATGATATGTTGTATTATTCAGACTTTGCGGCACATCTAGATGGAAAAGGTATACCTTGCATTCAAGTTCTATGCATATCATTTGCTATGCATGCATATATGTTTATACCAGGGGAAGTGGTAAGCTGATTTTCCTAACTTAAAGCTAGAGATTTCATTTACTGGGCTTCGGCTCATCCCACTATTTTTCAGACATGTAGGAATGGACAAACCTGCTACCGACGCTTACTGGTTTTTCTCTAAATACTATGAATGCCAGTACGTTGATATGTTTGCCTGAGGGCGGATATAGTTTGTACAAGATGTATATCTACTATATGGGTTGATGCGGGACAAAGGTTGATATGAAGGCGACGGCATCTACAACTTGTTGTAAGGTTTACTTTTGTGCGAACCGTCTTTGGAGTAAATGGTAGCATGGAGATAGGCAACCTCGACCTACCCAGATGTTTGTTCTTTGTGATTTTATGGTGTATTGCCTGGTCTTTTAATTCTTTGAAGTATTGTTAATAAGAAGAAAAAGTATTTTGACTAAATTTGTGTGATATTCATGATTAATCTTTGACTTCTGCTGGCCATTTTATTAACAATATTAATTGGTACGCGTTGCGCGTGACGTTCTGGAGCGTCACAGTCTGTTTGGTATCAGAGCCGATTCCCCTCCAGTAAGTGTGTAATTCTAGTCAGAATCAAGCAAGGGCTAGTGATCTTGTAATAACCCGGTCCGATGAGGGCGGGGAGTGGTCGCCGGGGCAAAAACCTGATCAATGAGCGGCTCTTGGCTAGGAAATGGATGCCGGGGCAAGAGGCCTGAACAAGGAGCGGCGTCTAGCAAGAGTGGTCGCCAAGGTAAGAGGCCTGAACAAGGTGCGGCTCCTGGCAGGCTTCTAGGATGGTGAAAAAAAAAATCGAATTATGCATTGAAAAGGGGAGACCGATTCTGAAATTATAACAGGTTCTACCCATGGAGTGATAAGGTGCGCTTCAAATTTGGAGTTGTAGACTTGAATTAGACCACGCGGGTATAGAAAACCAAGTGGATGTATTTGCTCTTGATTGACCTTGTACTGCGAGTAGCTTTTGTTACTTATTAGTTCATGGTTAAATTAAGCAATACATGGAGGAATTACTAGATGAGTTCAGGCAATAGCTTAGAAACAGATCCTAGGATGGAAGGAATTTTTTAAGTACATGCAAATGACGAAAGCTTGATGAAGAAGCAAGAATTGCAACAAGCTGCCTTTAGCTCAGGGAATGGCAAACGTCGTTTGTAAAGTTTGACCGAGCAATTTTTTGAAGCTGAAACCATCAGGGTTTGCTAGAATCGAAAATCCTGAAGAGGCAAAATCATGGATTGATGGGATGGAGGAGATAGTCAATCCTGTTGGATTGTAATGACACCGACAAAATAACTCTAGCTAAATAACAACTTCAAGGAAATGCTAAACACTGGTGGAAGGCCTCCAAAGAAACTACGTTTCCAACTAACACTATCAGAACTGGGAATGGTTTTGTCAAGATATTTTTGGAAATGTTTCTCAGATTATGCCTAGGATAAGAAAATGATGGAATTTATGCAACTCAAATAGAATGACCTAACTGTGAATCAGTATGAAGCCAAATTTGCAGAACTTTCAATATGCACCCCTGAGTTGGTTGAAGACAGGGAAAACAAGGCCAAGAGATTTTGGGATGGCTTGAGACCAAATATCAGGAGTAGGCTAGTGCCATTGAATCTAAAAGGTTATAATGAGTTATACGAACATGCACAACTTGTGGAAAAAGATTTAATGGAGTTAGCTGAGACAATACTAATTTCCTAGGCGCGACCTAATTGCCAAAATTTTCCGACCTAATTTTCGTTGTGATAAGAGACCCGTGCAAACTAGGAAGAGACAGTGTGTTCCGAATAAAAGGAGCAATGTTAGAGGTCTTGGATGCGCACGGAACAACTTACTGATGATGCATATGCAGTTTCTTAATAATACATGTCGCACTTGCGAGAGACAACATGGAAATGCACCATGCATTGGTCTAAAGGTTTGTTATGAATGTAGACAACGTGGCTACATAGCAGGGGAATGTCCAATGTTACAACAGTTGCAGCAATGAATTGTGTCCTCACTCCATATGCAACAGTCACCACAAAACCAATATCTGCTGCAGATAAATTTCCAATGGCCAACCGCTCAGGGAAGAGTTTATGCGGCTACTCAGGAAGAAGCTAAGGTTTCTAAAACTGTTATATCAGGTATGCTATCCTTGTACAATTATGTGAATTGAAACTTAAGTTGCTTGAAGCACCTTTAAGAGTCTCAACATCTTTAAGAGATATTGTTATGTTTACCTTGACTTGTTTGGATTGTAAGATTTCGATAGGAGGATGAAGTCATATGGTAAACTTGGTGATGTTAGTTATACATGATTTCGACATTATTATAAGGATGGATTGGCTTTGTAAGCAATGAGCCAATATGAATTGTTATGAGAAAGAAATTCAGTTTAACCCATTGGACCATCCTGGTTTTAAATTCTCTGGGAATGCAATGAATCTACCTGTAATGCTTATTTCCGTATTCAAAGTGCAATAACTTTTGAATAATGATTGTCAATGATATCTAGTGGTGCTAACTGATCAGAAAAGGAATTAGAGGCGCAATTGTAGAAGATTGCTTGATAGAGGATTTATTGGACCAAGCGATTCACTTTGGGGTATGCTAATGTTGTTTATCAAGAAAAAGGACGGACCTTTATGTTTAGGTTTTGACTATAGACACTTGGAGATTATTTGATAAGTTATAATCTAAGAGTTAATTTCTGGAGAAACGAGGATGCTAGTGTTAGTTATTTTGTGACATATAATTGATGGATTTTAGAGATGTTAAGTTTGGATTTTAAGTTCTTATGGTAAGTAACGATTTTTGGGAATTATTCGCCAAGAAAGTCTTAGAATAAACCAGAGAAGTTTTGATGGATTGGTTAAGACATGATCTATAGAGAGTAAGTTTTGATTTTGAGAACAAATTTATGATCGATTAAATCAGGTTGTGATCTCCTATTGGAAAAAGAGAATCTATATTGAAAGATTTGATGGTTGCATGAAGATACTTAGTTTGATAAGTGCTGACCTTGAAAGTTATAAGTTTGAATTGTCACCCGTGGTGTAATTTCACTTGTGGTTTATAGACGGAAGTGATAGGTATGATCTTTATGATTGAGGATACAACATGACTTTAAACAGCTTTGAGGAATTTGAGAACATGGATTATACCCTCTTTAACAAAAAGAGATGGATGCTTAAGATGTGATCTTAGAAGTGATAAGTTTGAATAATGATTCTCGAGGTATAGAACTTGAGGAGCATAGAATGGAATATAGGTAAGTTCTTATCTCTGGGCTATATGAGGAGTTGAAGTCATTCAATTTGATGTTGATTATTTGAGTGATGATATTCACGTTAAGATTTGTGGAATTTAGGATAACCTTTTATTTGGATAATTTGGAAGATGATAGTCACTTATGTTTAAGAGATGATCTTTTAAATAGTGATCAAAAGCAAATTCTTATTTCAGTGGAATCAAACTCCTTAGAGATAAATATAATCATTTACTTGGGAGATAGTAAGTTTGAAACTCGAAGAAGTAGATCTTTTCTAAGTACTATGATTGAAAGTATTTTCGTCATTGATTTCATACTCTGATTGTGAGAATCTTGATAATAGGAATCTTGACTGATACATCAATGATTCTGAAAGTTTGGATCATATTGAACATAAAAGGTGCAATACGTTAGGGTCTGATATATTGTAAGTAAGAGCGAAGGCGAATAAGGTGACAAATATGATGATTCGGGGATGGAAATTACTTAGGGAAAATTTCCGATTCTAGGATAAGTGTAAGTAACTTGATGAGTGTGATGACTGCACTTAAGATTGAATCAGAAATTACAAGGGTTTGCAAAGCAGTGGTAGAAAGTAGAAAGATCGGATTTTCAAATATTAGAGGATGGAATAGTGAGAATTCATGGATGTCTTTGTGTACTTAAAGAAGGACATAAGAATGAGCCCTTGTCGGAAGCACGTGGGAGTAAATATAGTATCCACCGGGGAATACGAAAATGCATCGGAATCTCCGTCAACATTATTGATGGAATGGAATAAAGGTTGATATCGCCGAACTTAGCCGAAATGTTTGAAGTGTCAACAAGTGAAAGTAGAACTCTTATCTGTTGGAGCAAAGTCGATGAGATCGGAGTTAGTACGAGTTATTTCAAATACTGTAAAAGTGATTCGGGATCAACTTGAAACTACTCAAAGTCGACAAAAGAGTTATGCGGATTAACGTCTAAGACCATTGAAATTCAACGTTGGTGAATATGTATTTTGAAAGCATCACCGATGAACGGTATACTACGATTTGGAAAGAAAGGCAAGCCAAGTCCAAGTTTTATAGTGTTTTCTAAAATTCTTGAGGAAATTGATAATTTGGCATATCGATTGGTATTACCACCCAGACCTTACAATATTCATAGTGTTTTCTATATTAAGGAAATATGAACCAGACACTACTCATGTATTGGATTTCGAGACGATCAAGGTAGGTGAAAGAATAACTTATGTGAAGAAACCAGTACAGATCTTGGATCGAAGAGAACAAGTTCTTAGAAACAGGATCATTTAGTTGATCAAGTTTTTGTGACCGTATTATGACATGAAAGAAATAAGGTAGGAAAATGGAAATGATATCTACATCTTTTCAAGTGATCATGTACCTCTGAATTTCGAGGACGAAATTTCTTAAAGGGGGAAGAGTTGTGACATCCGGAAATTTCGTAATAATAAATAAGTAACGTGGGGAATTTTCTATGGTCGAGAATGATACGAGGATTATAAAGCCAAGAACTACTTAAGTTGGTATTTGTACGGACACGTAGAGATTTTCATCGAATCGTATTTTGCGAAGCGCGGATTCGAAAACGTAATCGTTTCGAGCCCGACGTGTTTAATATTTTAAACGTTATCGTGTACGCTAGTCGTAGTGCGTTATTAATTAAATTACCGTCGTTTTGGTAATTAGTGGGTACTATTACTATTATTATTATTATTATTGTTTAATCTTGGTTAAGTAAGGTTAACCTTTTTCTATTTGGTCTTTAAGGAAAGGGATGAAATATTCTTATGAAAATATCTTCTGGACTCTCCTATTTCCTCACGTGAGCGAGCATTGAAGAGGAAGCTTAACCGAAAGACACCTAGCCCTTAAGTGATCTTCTGCCCAACTAGACACCTAGCTTAAGTCATGATTTTCCTTGGCCATCACTTCTTCTTTGATCTCTCACACGTGGCCATGATGGAAGGAGAAGATGCCACCTGTGAGTGCATTGAATTTACCCATCCATTTGTATACTTCTCAGTTTCATCTTCGCTTGGGTAATGATCGAAGACAATTTCACTCAAACTAACATTCTCTCCTTCACTTTCTACTCTCATCATCACCGATCGAGAATTTTGGAGAGAGTTTTAACCTTTGGGGTGTTCAGATTCTGCATCAGGTAAGTGAAAACTCTAGGTTTAAGCTGAATAAATCTACTTGGCACTTGCAACTTGGTTGCTTGATAAAGGTTATTTTGATGTGCGATAGTGAGGTTGTGATGATGATTGAATCTGTTTTGCTGGTTCTGTGCAAGTTCGAATGGATGTGATTGTTTCTTTAAAGTATGGCGATAATCGGCAAACGGAAAGATTAAATCGGAACGTGTTAGTATTAATTCTGTGGTGATTGTTAGATTTTTTTTTTATTATTGGTTTATGTATGTTAAAAATGGTCGAAATTTTGTTTACTCAAAGTGATGATTATGTTTATTTTGATACTCAAAGTGATGATGATGTTTATTTTGATACTCAAAGGGATGATTTTGTTATTTTTGAAACTGGCCGGATTTTAATCCTCAAAATTTGGTTTTGTGTACCTTGAAACTACTAAGACTTTGTTATCTTCTGAGTACATTTGAACCTACTCAGACTTTGCTATCAAATGAACCTGCTCAGACTGTACTATTGAAATTTGGTTCTGTCTACTTTTAAAAAATATTCAGACTTTAACTTCAGACTTTACCTTCAGACTTTAACTTCGGACTTTACCTTCAGACTTTACCTTCAGACTTTAACTTCAGATTTAACATCTAGACTTTGTAGTTCAGACTCTACTTTTAAAATTGCTTAAACTTTACCGCTCAGATTTATTGTTCAGATTTACTGTTCAAAAATTACTGTTCAGATTCAATGTTTAAAAATTACTGTTCAGACTTACTATTCAAAATTTACTGTTCCGGTTCTGAGTATGAATCTGAATTTGCTTCTGAGTCTGAATTTATTTCTGAGTCTAAACCTGCTTCTGAGTCTGAATCTGGTTCTGAGTCTGAATTTATTTCTGAGTCTGAATCTGGTTCTGAGTCTGAATTTACTTCTGAGTCTGAATCTGTTTCTGAGTCTGAATTTACTTTTGTGTCTGAATATGGTTCTGAGTCTGAATTTACTTCTGAGTCTAATCTGTTTCTGAGTCTGAATTTACTTCTGAGTCTGAATCTGTTTCTGAGTCTGAACTTACTTCGGATGACTCGAATTTGCTTCTGAACCCTAATTTGCTTATGAGCTGAGTTTGCTTCTGAGTTCGAAAGGTATTGTTTCATATTTAAATTTGCTCGAATGATGCATTTCATGACTTTAAAGTACAAAAATCGTAATGGCTCGGTATGGGACGGGCCAAGGTGGACTTTTGCATACAAATACTTGGTTGTCATGACTTGCATGGGAATAATATTAATTCCGTCGCCCATTTAGTGGTGTGTGACGATGCCCCGTGTGTTGGGATGCCCCGTAGGTCGAGATGCCCCGGGGAGTGTTTCGGGATGCCTCGGGAGTCGAGATTCCCCGTTGGTCGGGATGCCCCATGTGTGTACCGGGATGCCTCGGAGTTGGGATGCCCCGTTGGTCGGGATGCCCCGGGAGTGTTCGGGAGGATGAAGTAACAAATCTAATCACATGAGCATAAATGTTTTACATCATGCTTGCGCCTGAGTGAAAATATCATGATATGTTGTATTATTCAGACTTTGCGGCACATCTAGATGGAAAAGGTATACCTTGCATTCAAGTTCTATGCATATCATTTGCTATGCATGCATATATGTTTATACCAGGGGAAGTGGTAAGCTGATTTTCCTAACTTAAAGCTAGAGATTTCATTTATTGGGCTTCGGCTCATCCCACTATTTTTCAGACATGTAGGAATGGACAAACCTGCTACCGACACTTGCTGGTTTTTCTCTAAATACTATGAATGCCAGTACGTTGATATGTTTGCCCGAGGGCGGATATAGTTTGTACAAGATGTATATCTACTATATGGGTTGATGCGGGACAAAGGTTGATATGAAGGCGACGGCATCTACAACTTGTTGTAAGGTTTACTTTTGTGTGGACCGTCTTTGGAGTAAATGGTAGCATGGAGATAGGCAATCTCGACCTACCCAGATGTTTGTTCTTTGTGATTTTATGGTGCATTGCCTGGTCTTTTAATTCTTTCAAGTATTGTTAATAAGAAAAAAAAAGTAGTTTGACCAAATTTGTGTGATATTCATGATTAGTCTTTGACTTCCGCTGGCCATTTTATTAACAATATTAATTGGTACGTGTCGCGCGTGACGTTCTGGGGCATCACATGACCAATAGAATTTGATTTTATGGTCTTGGTAGTAAAATATTACTATTTCTATTTCAACCATTTGATTGGTTTTCCAGTGATTAGTCCTTTATTTCTTTATTTTTTTTCTAAAATACTCCATTATTTCCCTCAAGACGTCTTGACATGGTCACATTCGACAACTTTCAACCATTTCAGATTCATATTCACATTCGACGACCCAATCCGAAATGTTATCTAGAAAAGTTTCTAATTATTAAACAGCACCACCAACCCCCTACCTCTTTTGTGAGTTATTAATTGTATGATCATATGATAATGAAGATCCAAATTATTTCTATTATCCGATTTGAGTTTATATCAAAACTTGTTTCATTTCATCACTCGAATAAGAGAAAAGTTAAATAGGAGATGTTTCGATGACAACTATAGGGCATCTCTGGTGGTTCAATTACAGGTTTAGAGTGAGGATTGGTATCGGCTCCTTTAAGCATGCAATCGATTATTTATTTATTATTTTATTTTTCTCCTTTTCCCCTTCTTTATATATATTTATTTATAGTGAAGCGAAATTAAACTAAAACTTAACTAAGTGCCGAAAAAAATATGAACTAGAATTTATATGCATGCATGCATCTAAAGTAGATGCCAAAATACTATGTAATATAAATTCGGATTTCATGAAAATTTACATTGCTTTCACTTGGAATTTCAACCTTAAACTTCCTACATGAACGAAGTTAGTGCACCCCAGAAAATAAAGAAAACTAGAAAAAATGCTATGAATTAGAGTGAAACTAATCCACACAATGCGAAATCAACTTGGATGATTACATCTATACTAATTGATGAAATTAACTATTAATTAAAAATAAAAATTTTTGTTAAGACTCGTGTGCAAATTGAACTACATCGTGCAGATTTTTTACTATTTACATATTTATGTTTGCTGAAACACAAGTAACAATCAACATAAAAGCCACGCATGCGCTTGCTTTTATTTCCTTTCCTCTTCTTCTTTTTTTCTCCTTTCTTTTAACACATACAGCTAAAATCCTTTTCGCTTGTGCTGGCCAGGTAAGTCTGTCGGCATATTTCCCTCTTGGTGAGCCAGGCTCGTGTTGGCTTCAGCTCAGAAGTTGAAATGAATTTATGACTCATTTAATGTGTCGGGTCGATTTGAATTACACGAGAAAGGAGTCAAATTCAAAATGCTATCGGCTCATATGCACCATACACATGCAATTTATCGCGCGCATTTTAAAGAGGCTATGTAATTAGACTAGACACAAGGGACAGGAGGAGATCTAAGACGCAAATCATCCTTGGACCTCAGATTTTGGAAAAGATAAGGACAAAACCATGCAGATGAAGAGAGAGAGAGAGAGCTTTTAAAAAAGCCTGTACTGAAAGCACAAAAAGTGGAGTCATCCATCAATCAATCTCTCAAAATCCCCAAACAGGGTCGGCGTGAGGACGGGGATGAAGATAGAAAATTTTCGCATGCAAAAGTCGAGCCTTGATCAACAATCTCTCGCCCTTTCCTGCTTTTGTCTCATCCTTCCTTGAACTTCGCACGATTCTTCCTTCAAATTTTCTTTCTTCTTGTCAAAGATTCTATCAATTGATGTGTTTTCACAAATAATTATTATTATATTTTTTGATCTGTATCTTCAATTTTTGGAAACCTATAAAGTTCTCCTGTCAAGCCTTGACTAATGAATCTATAAAATCTTTCAAATTGTATCCGATTAAACCAAGCATCGTAGACAATCCCTCATTCAACCACCAGCATTCCGTGGACCTAAATATTTGGTCAATCGGACGTTGGACAGAAAAATGATGACTAATTAAAATTTGGTCAAACTTTTTGTAATTTTTTTTTCCATTT
Source organism: Syzygium syzygioides (assembly GCA_031216285.1). Lineage (NCBI taxonomy): Eukaryota > Viridiplantae > Streptophyta > Magnoliopsida > Myrtales > Myrtaceae > Syzygium > Syzygium syzygioides. The sequence goes on from CM062248.1 coordinate 19,379,075, forward strand.
CTTTGGAAAAAAAGGAAGAAAGAAAGAAAGATGGCGTTAGCCTTGTCGTCCTCGACGGTCACCACATGTCTATTCCAGTATCAGCCTGATGATGGAATGGCGACAACCTGCATGTGAGCCCAAGCCATGCTAGGCCAGTCGCACATCTGCCCAGTGCACCTGGGCCGCATCTCCTAATGCATGACTGGGGTGAAAATGGTGCAAGGCCACATGTGGGCCTAAGCTATCCCCTGAACCGTCTCGTGTGGAGCTAGGCTTTTGAAGCCCAATTTCGCACCTGTAATTTTTAGGCCTTTCACCACATTTTCCTTGTGCCGTGCAATCTCTATGAAAAGTCGAGCTTCGAAGCTCGCAGTCCATAGCCATTTGATCCCGAACCTTGTGATTTGATGTGGCTGATTCTACTTCAAAGCTCGCAACCTCCATGACCACCCGAGCTCAAGCTCAAAACTTGCGGTCATCATGGCTTCTCGAGCTCGAAGCTCGTGCCTAGGGTAGAGATTGAGCGGCCATAGGTGTGAGATCTAAAGGTCATAGATCTCGAGCTCCTGGCCGCCATGGCTGCTTGAGCATTTGAGGTGCGGCCAAGGCTAGCAGAAGAATGGTCGTGAGTGGTGGGTGCAAAGGAATTGCATTGGTAGGGTTTAAATATTTTAAAGATGAAGAAGAAGAAGAATTCCATGTGAAAGATAGAGTCAACGTTTGAATATAAAGAAAAAAAGATAAATATCAACAAATATTTAACGACCTTTATGCCACATCAACAAAAATTCACAACGGCCCCAAAGTGTTTAGCAACATTCGAACCTATTTGAGGTTTTAATTCCAATATTAAACCATACAAAAATGCACAACAGGCCTAAAATCTTAAAAGTATGAATGACATAGAAGGCCCAAGGAACGCTACGGCCTCTACGGTAAATAGTTCTCGCATGGTTGAGTTCTTGCGTTTGATTATTTTCTTTGATAAATTTAAGTTTTGTTTTTTCTTTCACGTGATTAATTTGATATAATTAGTCTATTTGCTTATTTCAATTTTTAGGAGGAAATTCAAAGTGCCATTTTCAACTCGACGAAAAAAGAATAAAACTAGCATTTATCGATCTCCAGAGCAAGCTTGCATTGAAATTAATAACAGAGCTTTTTTTTTCTCAGTAAAGTTTCTATGCTTTGTTGCGATTGTTATGTCTGTCTATTTATTTCTTATGGTAATTACAGCTTACATTTAAAAGATAGGAGAAAAATAATAGTAACAATCTTCAGCTCAATCGTCATCATCTTCGTTGTCAACCACCTGTGAATCCCACAATCACGCCATTGATGTTGACGATGAAGTTGAATTGGCCGAAGCGGAAACGCTGCAAAACTCAGTCATTAATCTCTCATCGCTCACTCTCTCCACAACAAAATGCCCAAGCTTACCAACAACCTCCACCAAGTTGTCCCTGCACAAGAACTCGTCGCTATAAACTTTCTCCACCTCCCTATCGAAGTCCTGCACGAATACGTGCGTCTCCGCCGCGCCGCCCTTCTTGCTCCTGGCCAGCACAGCTGCCGTGAATATCGCCGACATCCTTCCCGGCGCTGCCTCATGGTACCCGCTTGGCCCGTCGACTAGTATCACGTCCCAACTCAATTCATACACGTGGTTGGGCAAGCTGTTCAACGCGAGCTTGCATTCCGAGAAGAGCAGGTTCTGCACCGGCCGGCACTCGCCATGGAGCTCGCCTCTTGCTGAGTCGAGCAGCCTCTTCATTTCGCCGACCCTCGTCTCATACTTCACGTCGTAGGCCTCAATTCCCGGATGTTTCTGCTCAAACCTCGAGACGAGGTTCTCATTCTCTTCGAGGTGATGTGGCTAGCAAGGATCACCTAGAGGGGGGTGAATAGGTGATCTTAAACAATTTTTATCAGATTATGCGGAAATAAAAGATCACGGTTGAGTCTGAATAAAATTCAGATTCAAGACAGTTTATATAGACAAAGCTCTTAATGTGCAGTATGTAAGATAAGAGATAAGGGATAGAAAAACTGCACACAAGTTTATAGTGGTTCGGCTTATAGCAAGCTTACGTCCACTCTCCCACGCTTACAGCCTACTGGCTGGATTCCACTAATCAAATCAATGAGAAGTTACAGCAAGTTGTGCCGTTTAAACCCAAGCACTTCTCCCCGAAGTTGGTTCTGCTTATACCAAGCCGATAGATCACACTATCTCACACTTAAGCACACACTTGTAACACTGTTTACACCTCTCAAATGATTACACGTTTAAGCTCACGAAAGACAAGAGATTGAATCGGAGTATGCTCAGACTTTGGACTTGTTGATTCTTGATTTCGTTCTCTACCTTCTGCTCCTCGTTGATCTCCTTTTATACTCCTCCACTTCCAAACTAGCCGTTGGACAGTCTTCAGAGGATCATCTTCCAATATTCACCTTTGGACAGATTTGTATAAAATGGATTGTGTAGCCTTTGGTTGATAAAATCTGAATCCCGTTGATTCTGATCGCCCATACAATCAGAATCTTGATTTTTATAAGTAGAGCTTTGTCCGTTGTAATGCATACTTGTCGTAGTATTTGATTGTCAATCAATTTAATTAAGATTGAACAATCAAAACTTTCCTTCTGTGAAATCCATACCAGATCACTAGCTGTTATTCTTCGTTCTGAGTTCTGCATCTGAATAATTTCAGCATCTGCATCTGCATCTGAATAAATTCAGCGTCAGAATAATTTCAACATCAGCGTCTGCGTCTGAAGAACTTCAGCGTCTGCATCTGAATAATTTTAGCATCCGCGTCTGCGTCTGAAGAACTTCAGTGTCTGCGTCTGAATAATTTCAGCGTCTGCATCTGAATAATTTCGGCTTCTGCGTCAGAAGAACTTCTGCGTCTGAGTCTGAACTTTTCGTTCTTTCACAATCTGAACACGAACTAGATCAAGATTGACATATGATTTTCTTCCAAAAATAACTTCCTGAATCAAAATACTTCAAAGCATTTATCAGACTTACAAAACACTTATGGACAGTTTTGTCAACTTCAAAATCTATTGGGAATTTTTCTTAACACGAGGAAGTTGGTGCGGCCATCGAAGTTGAGGGCTTTGTACAAGAGGGCTTCGTGGGTGAGGCCAAAAACGAGGAGGTTGCAGTGGGAGGCAGCAGCGGCACAGCAGGCAACTGCGGCGGTTATGGTGGCGAGCTCAGTGGACGTCATGTGGGTGGAGTTGGTAGTGGCGGCGTAGTGGAGGAGGGCGTCGGATATGGAAAGTCGAAGCGGGACTGAAGAGGCGGCAGAGCCTGTGGCGGTGGTGGCGGTGGCGGCGGCGGCGGCGGTGGAGATTAGGGTTAGAGTGAAGGCGGTGGTGAAGAAGGAGATGATGAAGATGAGCCACAAGCGATTGGTGTTTGAAGACGATTGCTTTTGGATTGTGGGATGGTGGAGTATTAGCTTTGCGCTTTTCATCTCTTAATATCTCTCTCTCTCTCTCTCTCTCTCTCTCTCTCTCTCTCTCTGAAGCAACGTGTTCATTTCATTTAACATATCAGAGAAAGGTCTAAAGAGAAAAAAGATTCTAATCACAATTAATGCAATAATTGCAGCAAACATTGTATATTAGTGTGAATGGACTGTGTGGGAATCATTGAGGTGAAAGAATTCTTGCCCAAAGAAAAACAAGAAACGGAGTAAAACAATATGATCGATGCATGTAGAAGGACAAATTAGCGAAGGAAAATCCAGGGGCTTGTTTAAATGAAAATCAAGAATTTAAAAAGTATATTCCTGGAACTAATCCTAAAATCAATGGTAGATATGTTCATTATTAACGAAGAAGTTTAGGTATATAGTTTTGTTGATAATGAAGTAATTTTCTGTTGACTAATTATTTTAAATGATACAAATAATCGTTTCTTAAAAAAAAAACAGTTTTTGAAATCATCAATTTCTCGTAAAACAAATGCACCCTAGACAAACGAAAATCAAACCACACAGTTCTCACGGTGCATCTTGAACAAAATCATAAATACTTAACAAGATAATTACTAAAAATCAAAACCAATCACCTAATATCCCAACAAATTTTCTAAAATACAGAAAATTCAAGTAAATAAGCTTAATAGTAATCTTAGAAAATATTTGCAAGATTTTAGCGTTTTCTAAATTTATATATAAATCTCCTTGTCTTGCGAAATAGCTTATTTCATTGTATTAATGAAAGAATTACAAGAGATCTTTCCTCTTTCTTTTTGGAATATGCACATGTGAATGTGTTTGTGTCTATACATTTGTGAATTGAGTTATTCATGTTTCTATAGTTTTTGCTACGTAACGTAATTCATTTCGAAACCATTTTCCGCATCATATTGTTTGGTTATGAAAATATAATTGGCCTTTTGAAGTCGGACGGTGATCATGATTTGATCATCATAATGAAAGAGTAAACAGACGGAGAAGAAAGGTGCGGCATCGCTGTCATTTGCTTTGGCTTGTGCGCACCATCAAACCATGTATTATCGTAGGATAATTGGTCTGATTGATTTAATCACGGTGGGAATTGCTGTTGGATATGCACATTATGTCATGTCTTCTTGGGTCCTTTGATGTTGGTGGCAGATAATACAAATCATCTACTATAGCTAAAGAAAAAGGTCACGGCAGTCCCCGTATTTTTTTTCCAGTATATAATATAATCTCTTAACTCTTTTTTTCGATTCAAGTGAGTCCCTATATTTCTTGAAATTCATTCAATGTGGGCTTTTTCTTAATTTGGAGTTTACTATCCAGCGTTTTCTGTCGGTTTGGCATACCAACCCATAAAAAATCATGCATCATTGTTATGGATTGGCTAGCTCAATCAAATTAGTTTTTCTTAAAAGAACTTTTTTTTTCTCTTTAATTCTTCTATGTTCATCTATTATCACTGTCATTGGCCACTCCTTAAAGGTTGGCCATCACTACCGGCTTCATCCCTGCTGTGGTCTTGTCATGCCTCACCACCATCACTCTCCCTGCCGAACATGCGCCCCTAGCTCAAACCTCTTTCTCTCTCTATGTATATGTGTGTGACCTCCAACGGAGGTTGGGACTAGGCACGTGACCTCCATTGGTGGAGGTGCTCAAGTTCATCTCTAGGCCGCATAACCTGGCCTCATATCCTGTCTAAATTGAACAGCTAGTTTACAGTGTTTATGTAGGTGTCCTCATCGACGTATTAAATGGCTAGTTGGTAGTATTAACTGCCATATCAACAATTTTCGTTAGTCGACGTAATGGAATGACCATATTGAATCGAATTCAAAAAGTACAGGTACCATTGAATTGCAATAAAATTTCAGGACAAGATTGAACAATAGGAAAATGTTCAGGGACCAGCTATACTATCATGCAAAACATAAGAAAATAATACGAATCATCAAGATCGTTGAACGAGTGCATAAGTGAAAGCTCAATTAACCGAGAAAGGTCCCCCATGGGAATCATATTTGCAGAGCAATGGAAGTGAAGAATATATGTTTTACCTCCACATTAGGTCATCCAATACTGTCACGCCCCGCACCTTACGAGCGCGCAATCATCCCTCGATGGTCGAACATTGAATGCGACGTCCCAGATATGTCGCCGACCCAACCCAAACATCAGAGATTGATACGCGCGGAAACAAATAAAAACAACCCAGACAATAAAAACAAGACTAAGGAATAGACAACGAAATATAATAAACACCAAATATCTTAAATCCTTCAATATTACAAAAAAGGCAACCCGGCTTCCAAAATCAACCACAGTTTTCAAAAGGGGACGGTGGTTGACAGGCCTATCTTCTCTACAAAAGGGTACTAAAAAATACAGGGTAGTTGATCTATCCTTCAATCCCTGTGGTACTCCGGCGGTCTCTCCGAATCCATCACGGTCGCGGATCTGAAAGTGGTTATATAATAACCGTGAGACAGAGTCTCAATAAGCAACAACCTAAACCTAACATAGGCTAATGCGTACCCAGACCAGTCTAACATGCCAACTACCAAACAATACAACCACTTTCACATGCTAGGCTTACCTCGCCTCGAACCACGTACCAACCCTGCATATTAGCCCAAACATGATAATGCAAGTATAAATCACCGCCACATCACAATCACCAGCACACACACTTTCACTAGAAATCAGTCAATCCAAACAAGCACCCAACCCATCCAACCAATCATCCACACGCACCAGCAGTCAGTTCAATCAACATCCATACGCTCAACCAGCCAATCCAGTCACACGCTCAACCAGCAAATCAGTCACACGCTCAACCAGCCAATCAGTCACACGCCCAACCAGCCAATCAGTCACGCGCTCAACCAGCCATTTCAATCACACTCAAATCACATGCGTGTCCGAACATCTTTCTCACAACTCGCGCCACTGCGCCTCAAATTCAATCTCACAGGCTCACAAGCCTCACATTTCAATCAACTCTCATGGCCGCCGTCAACACGTCCCAAGCCATATCATTCAATTTCCAGTGGCCGCCGTCAACACGTCCCAAGCCACAATATTTCGAACAATTTCCAACGACCGACGTAAACACGTCCCGGTCCAATCACACCTTTAACGGGCCACCGTCAACACGTCTCAAGCCCGCATCCATTTGGCACACCGGCCAGTCAAGCCTTCACACGGACCGCCGTCAACACGTCCCAAGTCCGTAGCCCTCCAATCGATCCGAGCTTACTCTCTCTCACAGGCAGGCACACGCCACATATTTCAATCAAATCTACGCCAAACAACTCACATTCACAATTCAGTCCAAATCACACTTCGCCACTCCAATTCACAGACCCGACATTCAAGTCGGTCACGCACAAATATTCACTCAAGCACTTCACTTTAATCGATCTAATTTAACCCAATCAGAAGACCACATAATCTAATTTAATCCTAAAATAATTAATTTAAATACACGCCCTAGCCGTTCTAGCCCGAAACTGGTCAATGAAATACCCAAAATACCAAGTAGGGTCTAGGAAGTCGCTTACCAAAATTTGGCCCGGGAAAAGTCGACTCGGGCTCCAAATTGCCTGGGGGAGAAGTTTTGACTGGGCGCGGGCACGGACCACACGGGCGCGCTGACCGGCCAAAGTGGGCACAATGGCCGATCGGCGTGCCTAGTGCGCGGGCGCGGCGAACGCGCGGCGTGCCCGGGGCGCTCGGGCGCGTGGATGGGCAACGCGCCTGGGCTACGGGCGCGGGCAAGGGCACGGCGCGGGCACGGCGATGGGCGCGCGGCTTGCGCGCGGGCAACAGGCTCGGCCACGGCTCGGGGCGACTTGGCCGTGAGCCAAGCTGGCTGGCCGGCGGGGCTGGCTGACCGGCTGGTCGGCCGGCAAGCGGCGGCGACCGGCGGCGACAGCGGCGGCGGCTGAACAGGGCACGGGGAGGGGCTGGTCGAGGGGTAAGGGGGAGAGGGGAAGAGAGAGGGTGGGCTGAGGGGGAGAGAGAGGGAGAGAGGGAGGCTGAGGGCGGTGGCGGACCGGCGGAGGGCCGGCGACGGCGCGGCAAGGTGGCGGCGCGAGACCGGACCGGCGGGGCGACGAGCGGCGACGACGGGCCGACTCGGGCTCGGGCTGAGCAGGGCAGGGGGGAAACACCGGGGAAGGGGAGAGGTAAGGGGAGAGGACTGAGCTGCGGGGGCGGCGGCTGGCGGACGGGCCGGCGACGGCGCGGCAAGGCGGCGACGCGGGGTCGGGAGGGGCGAGCCGGTGAGGGAGCGATGGAGAGAGAGGAAGAGAGAGAGACGGCTGGAGGTGGTGGGGCGAGGCCGGGGCGAGGCGGCTGGTGGACGGGCCGGCGAGCTGGCCGGTGGGGCGGGCCGGCGAGCGGCGGCGACGGAGCAGGCTCGGCTCGGGTGCAGCTGGACAGGGGGGGAGCCGAGGAAGGGAGAGGCAGGGGGCGGCGGCGACGGGGCGGAGCAGGCCAGGTGGCACGGCGCGGCGGACGGCGGGGCGGTACGGCGACTCGGCGGGCCCGGGCGGCGTCGGCGAGCAGGCGAGGCGGAGGCGGTGCTGTGCAGAACCAGGAGGGGGGAGGATGAACGCGAACAGAAGGAGAAGAAGAAGAAGGAGGGGGAGGAGAGAGAGAAGAGAGGAGAGAGAGAGAGAGAGAGAGAGAGAGAGAGAGAAGAGAGAGAGAGGGGACAGAGGGATGGCCATGCAGAGAAAGGGGAAGAGGGGACGTGCATGGGGGGACGCGGGGAGGAGACGTGCACGGCAACCGGGGGAAAGAGAGAGAGAGAGAGAGAGAGAGAGAGAAAGGGGGTACGGCGCACGGGGAAGGGGACCGGCGGAGAGAGAGAGGGGGGTTTAAATTTTTAACTTTTATCGCGAATCAACGGACACGATTCGAACCAAAAATCGACCTATCGGTCCCGATAAAATTTGGGAAAAAGGTCTAACGATCCACAATAAATCTCAACAAAATTCTAAGGCACACAGCCAAAATAAAATACCCCAAATCATACTACAAGGGAGGTCTATCAGTCCAAATTTGCACCCGGTCCAAAAATCCACTTTTCCACTTTTCCTGACAATCTCGATGCTGGCTACAATATTATCGACACCGTCCAATTTATTTCGTCCCGAAACTCCCGAAAATCGACTGCCAAGTTCAGGGTATAAATAACGGCCAAATTCGATCGAGTGCGATTCTAGCGGAATTTCTATTTTTAAAAACAAGAACCCGAGAGTGATCAGTTCTCGGGCGAAATTCCATTATAAGCGCACTGACGAATTACACGTTTTATAAACCCCAAAAATGGGCCAAAATCCAGAATGTCACAATTCTTCCCCTCTTACAAAAATTTCGTCCTCGAAATTTACAATTCAACCCAACTATCCAAACAAATGGGGTACTGGTGTCGCATCAACTTTTCACCTTTCTACATCTCACATTGGTTGTTTCAATTGACTAATAAACCAACTTGGGACCCGTGATGCCCATCTCACCCACTTCATCCCAACAAACTGGCGTTCTGCAAACCCTGCCATATAATGCCCCAAGCGGTGCCATTCTAAAACTCTGTTGATAGCCATTGCTATAGGCAAACTCAACCAAGGTAATTATTCTTTCCAACTTCCCCAAAAATCCAATACACATGTTCGCAGCATGTCTTCCAAGGTCTAAATCGTCCTCTCAGACGGGCCATCTGTCTGCGAATGTTAAGCCGTGCTAAACTTTAACCTCGTTCCTACTGCCGTATGAAAACTTATCCAAAACGCGGTAATAAACTTAGAATCACGGTCCGAGGTGATCGTCACTGGTACTCCATGGAGACAAACTATGTGTCGTACATACAAATTGGCATACCTTCCCAAGGCAAAAATCCTTTCGTATTAATAGAAAATGTGCTGACTTTGTCAACTGATCTACTATCATCCAAACCGAATCATGGCCTCTCTGACTCCTCAGTAATCACATTTTCACTCAAGAATTTCCAATGGCTGCAATGGTCCACTCGGCTCGCAATGTTGTGCCTTCACTTGTTGGCATAAGAATCACTTAATCACATATTTGGTCACGTCCACTTTCAATCCATTCCACCAATAGTGCTATCGCAAGTTCTGATACATTTCCGTACTACTCGGTTGAGTACTATAATTGCCACGATGTGCATTCGACAAAATCTATTCTTTTAATTCTACATCACTGGGTACACATAACCGACCACGGAACTTCAGAATTCCATCCTCGAATACCTGAAAGTCCGATTTCCTTTTTGTGACATCCATACTCAAATCTTCTAAATCTCCGGGTCCGTCGATTGTAGAGCCTTCATCTTAGCCTAGATTTCCAGTTTAATCCTCAATGTGGTAAGCAGACTCTAAATATGGCTTGTTTCACATTTAAATTCCGAGTCCCGAATTTCCTCCAACAGGGCCCATTCTTTGACCATCATATGCACGATGCACGATCTCCAACTCAGTGCATCAGTTACCTTATTAGTCATTCTAGGGTGTTATAAAATATCGCAGTCGTAGTCCTTGAGGAGTTACATCCAATGGTGTTGTCTCATGCTAAGCTCTTTTTGGAAAAGCTGATACCTTTAAACTTCGATGATCTGTATAAATTTGTAATTCCTCCCCACACAGGTTATACTCCCAAATCTTAAGGGCGAAAATAATTGCAGCTAATTCCAAACCATGAGTCAGATAATTCGGCTTATGCGGTCTCATTTGTCGCGATGCGCATGGCACTACTCTTCCACCTTGTGTCAACGCACATTCAAGTCATCTTAGTGCTGCATCACTATAGATTTCACATTCTCCCTGACTTAACAGGACCGTCAACACTGGCGTGATTGTCGAACTCTGTTTCAATCCTGAAAACTCATTTTGTAGTTATCCGCCCATTCAATTTTCGTTTTCTTCTTTTGCAAACGTGTCTACAGTGTTACTAACGTTAAAAACCCTTTCCACGAGGCGTTTGTAATGACTTGCCAGACTCGAGAACCTCCGAACCTCGATTACCATTGTCGATCTTAGCCAATTCCTGACAGCTTCAATCTTTGCTGGATCCACCACAATTCCTTCCCCGGGTATCATATGTCCTAGGAACTCCACTCAATGAAGCCAGAATTTGTATTTATAAAACTTAGCGTAGAGTGCGTGTTTCCTTATAGTCCGTAGAACCCTTTTTCTAAATGTAACTCATGCTTAGCAAGAATCCTTGAGCATACCCGAATACCATCTATAACCACATTTACAAACTGATCCTGAAATTCCTCAAATACCCAACTCATTACGTCCGTAGAAGTTGCAAGGACGTTTGTCAGTTCAAACAGGCATCACCATGAACTCGTAGTGTCCATTCCTTGTCCTAACTGCCGACTCCGATACATCCTTCTTCTTGATCCTCAATTGATAATAATCAGTCTTCAAATCGATCTTACAAAATTTTGATGCCCCTGGTAACTTGTTGAATAGGTCCTTCACTCTTGGCAATGGGCGTTTATCCTAATAATCACTTGATTCAACTGTCTGTAGTCAATGCATAACCTTAACAATCCGTCATTCTTCCTCGCTAATAGAACTGGCGCTCCCCATGGAGACCCACTCAGACGAATAAAATTTTCATCCAACAACCCTTGCATTTGAACCTTCAATTCTTTCAACTCTGACAACGACACCTAAAAAGGTGCTCTCCATATTGGTTCCATCCTAAGGTTAACTTGATTACAATTTCCACTTCTCGATCAGGTGGCAATCCCGGCAATTTCTGAGGAAAGACATCGGGAAGATTACACACTTCGGCTATGTCTTTTAGCCTTAATTCCTCAACTAACAAATCAGCCACAAGATAATTATCTTTTCACACCTCAAAAACAAAGTTCAATCCATCCAACTTTCAATCCAACAGTCTCCCAAAACAAATCCCCTTGGTTCTTCATAATATCTGAAATTTCCAAGCATAACTCATCCTTTCAAACTCGTCCAAGATTGTCACTAGTAAATCAGGAATCCATAAATCGATTGCGTCTATCCACCATAAGCAATTACACGTCATACATGACCATTAGAGTTACAACTTCAAAATCATTGCCTATCGTACCCAATATCCACATGCAACGCCTCTAGACTTTCGTGGCACATCCTCTGATTCCTTCCCCACCACAACGTACACTTTTCCTTACGACCGTAGTCGATTCAGATTAATCTGCATAGCAACTCTCGCTTAATGTCCTACCTGCGGTCGCTGCGATTGCATTAGCGATCTAACTTGTCTGTTCAACAATTTCTCACCTAGTGACCTTACTGTCCACATCAACAACATGCTCTACCTTTACCCTGGCAAAGGCCATTCTTATGCCTCTTTTCATAAGACCATCATACAGCGTTGGAGTAGCAGCTCGGTTTTCCCAAGTTCTTCTTACTAGAGGGACAACTCTCGTTTCTCTGTCATAGGCTTCTTTCCACAGTCCCCATTACCCCTAGCCGGCGCGAACCGCGATCCAGAAGCGGCCGTTCTTTCACTCATATCCGTGTCAACCATCAAACTCTCTCATACAACTCGTTGTAATTCCTTAAGACCCGAAAGTACTAACTGATTGTGAAATTTCGGTTCCAATCCATCCTGAAACCACCTTGTCCCATCCACATGGTCCTTGACCATCTTTAGTGCGTACTTAGGCAATCTCACAATTTGACCTCGTACTGCTCCATTGACATTCAATTTTAACGAAGCCGAAGAAATTATGTCATTCTCTATCCTTGCTCACTCTCTAAATATGCTTCTCATTGAAGGCCTCAACAACGACACTCAGCTTAAAAATATGCCCTCTGAGTTGATACACCCGAATACTTATCACTTGCATTTCCTGAAATGTCCTGCTTCGGGGGTCCTCTTACCCATCACTTGCACTTCCTTAGAGTTGATACATAGTCAGGGTCACTTTTTCCTCATCAGTGCACCCGAATACCTCAAAAGCCTCTCCTCTACTCAAAGTACTGTAGCCTTAGGGTCATCTCTTCCCATCGAATCTTGCAAGTTTAAATTTCAAAAATTTTCCACTCAACTAATGCATCCGTCTGACTGCAATAACTTGCCATTGACCTTGATTCCCAACATTTCCATTATACCCATTATTCCCGTCATTCCCATTGACAACGACGATAGTGGCCTCAGCATCACTGGTAACGTAACACTTCGTTCCTCAGTCTGTCTACTCATTAAAATTCTAACTTCCTCGATTTCCCTCAAAGTCTCATCCCCATCTGGGATCCCCCTCAATTCCAACTTGCGGACTTACTAGACCTCGACCTCAACCTCGACTACTCTTACTCATAGGGTTCACACCACCCACTTACTCATACTCACAGGGTCACACCACCCACTTACCTGCTATAATTCCCCTCGGGAATTAAAGACTTAGGCCAACTATACCAGTCTAAGTCTTAGGCAATGAATCACAACACAATTCATTCAGCAGGCAGCCAATCACAAATAACATCCAATCACAGCCAACAAGTTCGGGCACTTACCTCAAGTCCCGACGCACCTGCACCTCACATATATTGCACAACAATCACTTAGCAATCACAATCACACTATCTAGGGTACGCATAGCACGCGAGTCTCCCTCACTGTCAACCCTAAAGTCATCGCTCCTTATCACTCCAGGCTTCGACCATCTTGGTTCGAGCTGACCTTGCTCTGATACCAAATCAACCGGGGATGTCACGCCCCGCACCTTACGAGCACGCAATCATCCCTCGATGGTCGAACATTGAATGCAACGTCCCAGATACGTCGCCGACCCAACCCAAACATCAGAGATTAATACGCGCGGAAACAAATAAAAACAACCCAAACAATAAAAACAAGACTAAGGAATAGACAACGAAATATAATAAACACCAAATATCTTAAATCCTTCAATATTACAAAAAAGGCAACCCGGCTTCCAAAATCAACCACAGTTTTCAAAAGGGGATGGTGGTTGACAGGCCTATCTTCTCTACAAAAGGGTACTCAAAAATACAGGGTAGTTGATCTATCCTTCAATCCCTGTGGTACTCCGGCGGTCTCTCCGAATCCATCACGGTCGCGGATCTGAAAGTGGTTATATAATAACCGTGAGACAGAGTCTCAATAAGCAACAACCTAAACCTAACATAGGCTAATGCGTACCCAGACCAGTCTAACATGCCAACTACCAAACAATACAATCACTTTCACATGCTAGGCTTACCTCGCCTCGAACCACGTACCAACCCTGCATATTAGCCCAAACATGATAATGCAAGTATAAATCACCGCCACATCACAATCACCAGCACACACACTTTCACTCGAAATCAGTCAATCCAAACAAGCACCCAACCCATCCAACCAATCATCCACACGCACCAGCAGTCAGTTCAATCAACATCCATACGCTCAACCAGCCAATCCAGTCACACGTTCAACCAGCAAATCAGTCACACGCTCAACCAGTCAATCAGTCACACGCCCAACCAGCCAATCAGTCACGCGCTCAACCAACCATTTCAATCACACTCAAATCACATGCGTGTCCGAACATCTTTCTCACAACTCGCGCCACTGCGCCTCAAATTCAATCTCACAGGCTCACAAGCCTCACATTTCAATCAACTCTCATGGCCGCCGTCAACACGTCCCAAGCCATATCATTCAATTTCCAGTGGCCGCCGTCAACACGTCCCAAGCCACGATATTTCGAACAATTTCCAACGACCGACGTAAACACGTCCCGGTCCAATCACACCTTTAACGGGCCACCGTCAACACGTCTCAAGCCCGCATCCATTTGGCACACCGGCCAGTCAAGCCTTCACACGGACCGCCGTCAACACGTCCCAAGTCCGTAGCCCTCCGATCGATCCGGGCTTACTCTCTCTCACAGGCAGGCACACGCCACATATTTTAATCAAATCTACGCCAAACAACTCACATTCACAATTCAGTCCAAATCACACTTCGCCACTCCAATTCACAGACCCGACATTCAAGTCGGTCACGCACAAATATTCACTCAAGCACTTCACTTTAATCGATCTAATTTAACCCAATCAGAAGACCACATAATCTAATTTAATCCTAAAATAATTAATTTAAATACACGCCCTAGCCGTTCTAGCCCGAAACTGGTCAATGAAATACCCAAAATACTAAGTAGGGTCTAGGAAGTCGCTTACCAAAATTTGGCCCGGGAAAAGTCGACTCGGGCTCCAAATTGCCTGGGGGAGAAGTTTTGACTGGGCGCGGGCACGGACCACACGGGCGCGCTGACCGGCCAAAGTGGGCACAATGGCCGATCGGCGTGCCTAGTGCGCGGGCGCGGCGAACGCGCGGCGTGCCCGGGGCGCTCGGGCGCGTGGATGGGCAACGCGCCTGGGCTACGGGCGCGGGCAAGGGCACGGCGCGGGCACGGCGATGGGCGCGCGGCTTGCGCGCGGGCAACAGGCTCGGCCACGGCTCGGGGCGACTTGGCCGTGAGCCAAGCTGGCTGGCCGGCGGGGCTGGCTGACCGGCTGGTTGGCCGGCCGGCTGGCCGGCCGGCTGGCAAGCGGCGGCGACGGCGGCGGCGGCTGAACAGGGCACGGGGAGGGGCTGGTCGAGGGGTAAGGGGGAGAGGGGAAGAGAGAGGGTGGGCTGAGGGGGAGAGAGAGGGAGAGAGGGAGGCTGAGGGCGGTGGCGGACCGGCGGAGGGCCGGCGACGGCGCGGCAAGGTGGCGGCGCGAGACCGGACCGGCGGGGCGACGACGGGCCGACTCGGGCTCGGGCTGAGCAGGGCAGGGGGGAAACACCGGGGAAGGGGAGAGGTAAGGGGAGAGGACTGAGCTGCGGGGGCGGCGGCTGGCGGACGGGCCGGCGACGGCGCGGCAAGGCGGCGACGCGGGGTCGGGAGGGGTGAGCCGATGAGGGAGCGATGGAGAGAGAGGAAGAGAGAGAGACGGCTGGAGGTGGTGGGGCGAGGCCGGGGCGAGGCGGCTGGTGGACGGGCCGGCGAGCTGGCCGGTGGGGCGGGCCGGCGAGCGGCGGCGACGGAGCAGGCTCGGCTCGGGTGCAGCTGGACAGGGGGGGAGCCGAGGAAGGGAGAGGCAGGGGGCGGCGGCGACGGGGCGGAGCAGGCCAGGTGGCACGGCGCGGCGGACGGCGGGGCGGTACGGCGACTCGGCGGGCCCGGGCGGCGTCGGCGAGCAGGCGAGGCGGAGGCGGTGCAGTGCAGAACCAGGAGGGGGGGAGGACGAACGCGAACAGAAGGAGAAGAAGAAGAAGGAGGGGGAGGAGAGAGAGAAGAGAGGAGAGAGAGAGAGAGAGAGAGAGAGAGAGAGAGAGAGGGGACAGAGGGGATGGCCATGCAGAAAAAGGGGAAGAGGGGACGTGCATGGGGGGACGCGGGGAGGAGACGTGCACGGCAACCGGGGGAAAAAGAGAGAGAGAGAGAGAGAGAGAGAGAGAAAGGGGGTACGGCGCACGGGGAAGGGGACCGGCGGAGAGAGAGAGGGGGGTTTAAATTTTTAACTTTTATCGCGAATCAACGGACACGATTCGAACCAAAAATCGACCTATCGGTCCCGATAAAATTTGGGAAAAAGGTCTAACGGTCCACAATAAATCTCAACAAAATTCTAAGGTACACGGCCAAAATAAAATACCCCAAATCATACTACGAGGGAGGTCTACCAGTCCAAATTTGCACCTGGTCCAAAAATCCACTTTTCCACTTTTCCTGACAATCTCTATACTGGCTACAATATTATCGACACCGTCCAATTTATTTCGTCCCGAAACTCCCGAAAATCGACTGCCAAGTTCAGGGTATAAATAACGGCCAAATTCGATCGAGTGCGATTCTAGCGGAATTTCTATTTTTAAAAACAAGAACCCGAGAGTGATCAGTTCTCGGGTGAAATTCCATTATAAGCGCACTGACGAATTACACGTTTTATAAACCCAAAAAATGGGCCAAAATCCGGAATGTCACAAATACAACTGAGTGATGTCCAGATGCTATTTTGTTAATATGTTGCAATGTCCCTTATGGGAACTACTAGAAATGCTTTCTTATAAATTTACAAAAACCAATCTTCAATTTTCACCTCAAATTATAATTT
The DNA here is from genome assembly GCA_031216285.1 of Syzygium syzygioides. Classification (NCBI taxonomy): domain Eukaryota; kingdom Viridiplantae; phylum Streptophyta; class Magnoliopsida; order Myrtales; family Myrtaceae; genus Syzygium; species Syzygium syzygioides. The sequence goes on from CM062248.1 coordinate 19,395,705, forward strand.
TACATCTTCTAATTCCGAAATATATATTTACATCCTCATGAGATTTCCAACTTTGAAACAAGAGGTTTCAAAAATTTACTCTTTGCAAAATCTAATTTTATAGTGTGTTAGACTCAAAGATATAAAATTTAGACCTTTCTCAACGTTAAGGCACAAAATGCATGATCGAAATAATAGAAGATGTAGAATTAATTATAATAAAAGGTCGAGAATGATTTGTGTTATTTTCCCCGAGAAATGAAAAATGTAGTTGAGCCACATAGGAAGCATGAATAAAAGATTAACCATTCCATCATTTTTTTTGGTAAGGAACCATTCCATCATTTTTCCCTTCTCTTATAGTCTTTTAAATAAGAGAGTAAACAGCATATATAAAACACACACTTATATATATACATATATATATTAAAAGGAGTATCTATTTGTATCTTACGGAAAAGAGATATGCCATATCTTTTGCCCAAATGGATTTCATATTGTAAGTAGCTTGAAATTTGTCGGTGTTGATCATCACGTTTGTCCACCAAAAGTCATAAAGTCAACTTTGACGTTTGCCCCACTAATTTAGTATTTAGGTTAATTCCAAGTTCAATTCTCACGAAAGCGGTGCTTAATCATAATGTTCTGTTCGAGTCCGACCATGGCTTTAATTGTTGCTTTGCCTAAACTTGGTATTAGTGACGTAATCAGAGCAATGATTGTGGCCTCCACGTAGTAAAATGACGTCAATGTACGTGAGATATAATCATCTCTTAGGCATCGAGAGAAATGTTTCTTAGCGATGCTAAAGTTTTTTTTTGTTGGATAACTCTTAGCGATGCTAAAGTTAAAGATGACAAATCCCAAAAACTTCGCACTTTTCTTCGTAAGTTATCATCTTATTACGGCGTAAAGCTACCGAAAATTCTTAAATTTTATCGGTTTGTACAATGTAATTCCTGAATTTTTTTTTCTGTGCAATCATATTCTTAAATTATGGTTTGTTTGTTCACATTGATACTTCCGTCAAAAAACAAAAGAAAATGCTTATGTGGCTGTGAATTGTGCCCTGTAAGTAGCTAGTCAATGCCATGTTGGCTCCCACATGTCTCCTACGTGCTTATTTGATTCTGGAAAATTTGAAAAAGAACAAAAGTTTAAAATATATATTTCATAAAGGAAAATTTGGAAAAAGAAAACAAAAGAACAAACTCAATTTGGACCATCGATAGTGTAACCACAGAGCGCCGAGCGGAGCGTTGACAACCAATCACTGGAGAGAGTGGTTGGACCTCCGTCGAGCTTAGGCGACGACACTTTCGCAGATTAAACTTCTCTTCTTCTACTCGACATTCTAGGACTTCTTCCCTCTAATCAACACTCTCTTCACCTTCTATGCTCGAGAAGGAACTATGTGTGAGTATGTAAAAGCACACACACGAAGGGAAGAGAGAGAGAGCTCATGATTGAAGATAGACCATCATGTGAGTTTCTGGCTTTGACATAATTAAAATGTTTAGAACTAAATCGGTAAATCGGTATTAACATCTCATCTTTCGTTAAATAAAAATAAAAAACACAATAAATGGAAAAATAAAACTGCCGATTTAATTCGGCCCATTCATGCCTAATTGATTCATTGGCCCAGCCTTTTTGATTAGTTTTCTCAATTTAGCCATCCCAGTCCACTCCTTTTCTGGTCCTTTTTTTTTTCTCTTTTGGCCCATCTCGGCTTCACCTGGCCCAACTGTAGCTTTCTTTCCTTCCTCACGCTTGCGGTCTTGTGACGCAAGAATGAGATAAGAGGACGCGGGAGAGCGAAGGAGAGCGAGCGATGGTGAGGAAACAGTGGGTGACCGGAGCAAATTCACGAGAAACCTTCTAGAAATAGCTGAGCCTTTTGATCGGAAAGAGACCGCCAAAGACTTTGGAATCACGGTTCATCCGTTGAGAAAGAAAAAGCATGGCCGGACGTCCCTCGCCGTCGCTGATTGAAGTTCCGTTTCTAGTCAGGTGAACTTCTCCGATTCTGCTTTATTTTCCCCTGTTTCTCGGGAACCATGTCATTGAGCTCAATCGGTGAATTTACGATTTAATCGAGTGAAACCGAGATTGATATTTTGAAGATAAAGATAATTCCTGATTGATAGATCATGATTTTGGCCTTAGATTACATTGAATGTTAATCTGGAATTCATATTATCCAATGCATGCTAACCGTTCGCTGAAGTGTCTAAATGAAATATGAGATGCTTAGAGCATCGAGCTTGATTGTGAAATTTCTGAGCGAGTTTTGGTAAAGTGAGATGGAATCGAAATGAATTACGCTGATTTAGATCTTTATACATCACAATTGAGTCGGAAATTGAATTGAATCTCACTCTAGAGCATGTATCATAACTTGCATATCACATGTTCGACGAAATGTCTAAATGGAGATTCGAGTGGCTTTTTGCAAAATCAATGCTTGGAACTCGGTTTTTATGCTTGACTAGTTCTCATCTTTGTTGAACATGACTAAATCTGTATTATTTTTCTTTGTTTTTTACGGCATAAATATCGTTGTCCGAGTTGGCCGTCATCTTTCCTCTGTCGGAAATTCATTCCTCTCGCCGCGGGAGATGTGCCCGCGGTTTGAGGCCGCTACCGTTAGTTTTCTATCTCTGTTTCATGTGTGTGTATGTTTGTTTGTTTAGATTTAGAATCTGTTTCATTGAGCTCAATCGGTGAACTTACGATTTAATCGAGTGAAACCGAGAGTGATATGTGGAAGATAATGATAATTCCTGATTGATACATCATGATTTTGGCCTTAGATTACATTGAATGTTAATCTGGAATTCAAATTATGCATTGCATGCTAGCTGTTCGCTGAAGTGTCTGAATGAAATATTAGATGCTTAGAGCACCGAGCTTGATTGTGAAATTTCTGAGCGAGTTTGGGTAAACTGAGATGGAATCGAAATGAATTACGCTGATTTAGATCTTTATACATCACAATTGAGTCGGAAATTGAATTGAATCTCACTCTAGAGCATGTATCATAACTTGCATATCACATGTTCGACGAAATGTCTAAATGGAGATTCGAGTGGCTTTTTGCAAAATCAATGCTTGGAACTCGGTTTTTATGCTTGACTAGTTCTCATCTTTGTTGAACATGACTAAATCTGTATTATTTTTCTTTGTTTTTTACGGCATAAATATCGTTGTCCGAGTCGGCCGTCATCTTTCCTCTGTTGGAAATTCATTCCTCTCGCCGGAGATGTGCCTGCGGTTTGAGGCCGCTACCGTTAGTTTTCTATCTCTGTTTCATGTGTGTGTATGTTTGTTTGTTTAGATTTAGAATCTGTTTCATTGAGCTCAATCGGTGAACTTACGATTTAATCGAGTGAAACCGAGAGTGATATGTGGAAGATAATGATAATTCCTGATTGATACATCATGATTTTGGCCTTAGATTACATTGAATGTTAATCTGGAATTCAAATTATGCATTGCATGCTAGCTGTTCGCTGAAGTGTCTGAATGAAATATTAGATGCTTAGAGCACCGAGCTTGATTGTGAAATTTCTGAGCGAGTTTGGGTAAACTGAGATGGAATCGAAATGAATTACGCTGATTTAGATCTTTATACATCACAATTGAGTCGGAAATTGAATTGAATCTCACTCTAGAGCATGTATCATAACTTGCATATCACATGTTCGACGAAATGTCTAAATGGAGATTCGAGTGGCTTTTTGCAAAATCAATGCTTGGAACTCGGTTTTTATGCTTGACTAGTTCTCATCTTTGTTGAACATGACTAAATCTGTATTATTTTTCTTTGTTTTTTACGGCATAAATATCGTTGTCCGAGTCGGCCGTCATCTTTCCTCTGTTGGAAATTCATTCCTCTCGCCGGAGATGTGCCTGCGGTTTGAGGCCGCTACCGTTAGTTTTCTATCTCTGTTTCATGTGTGTGTATGTTTGTTTGTTTAGATTTAGAATCTGTTTCATTGAGCTCAATCGGTGAACTTACGATTTAATCGAGTGAAACCGAGAGTGATATGTGGAAGATAATGATAATTCCTGATTGATACATCATGATTTTGGCCTTAGATTACATTGAATGTTAATCTGGAATTCAAATTATGCATTGCATGCTAGCTGTTCGCTGAAGTGTCTGAATGAAATATTAGATGCTTAGAGCACCGAGCTTGATTGTGAAATTTCTGAGCGAGTTTGGGTAAACTGAGATGGAATCGAAATGAATTACGCTGATTTAGATCTTTATACATCACAATTGAGTCGGAAATTGAATTGAATCTCACTCTAGAGCATGTATCATAACTTGCATATCACATGTTCGACGAAATGTCTAAATGGAGATTCGAGTGGCTTTTTGCAAAATCAATGCTTGGAACTCGGTTTTTATGCTTGACTAGTTCTCATCTTTGTTGAACATGACTAAATCTGTATTATTTTTCTTTGTTTTTTACGGCATAAATATCGTTGTCCGAGTCGGCCGTCATCTTTCCTCTGTCGGAAATTCATTCCTCTCGCCGGAGATGTGCCCGCGGTTTGAGGCCGCTACCGTTAGTTTTCTATCTCTGTTTCATGTGTGTGTATGTTTGTTTGTTTAGATTTAGAATCTGTTGTTGTGGTAGGAAGTTTGATGACCGGAAAATAAAAAATGATCACCAACATTGATGAATGATGCCCGTGACTGTCGTCAGCCCATTGATGGTTGCGAATGAAGACCAGTGAAGATGGCTTGGTGATGGCTGGAAATGGAAGGCCGCATCGGTGGTCGATGACAGGTCGAAGTTCCGGCCTGAACAAAATTTGATTATAAAATTGAATAAGTATTTAGGGCTTTACCTTAGGAATTTTTTGTTATTATTTTCTTTTAGAGACGATGATAGGTTGCTGTTTGTGCACCTTCATTTTGATTACACTCGATTGCGCATTTTAAATACATTGATTGTTATTTTTTCCTTTTAAAATGGTTAAGACGAAATTTAGGACTCTTGATTAGTAAAAGATTGCCCTAACACTTTGGATTAGTAAATAGTCAAGTTTAGGTACCGAAATGGCACTAGTTAGATAACTAGTGTAATCAAGCTCCTATTCTTAAGAATCTCTGATTGCGCATGTATCGAGACGATACTCCCACGTTTCGATTTTAGGATTTCTAGCCGACCCTCATTAATGGCTGTTTTTTTTTTTGGTAAGGTACCCTCATTAATGGCTGTTAGCGACTCCAAAATAGAACAATCAATGTCACGCGAGATATAGACTTAGGGAGGGTCCCATAGGCGGCCCTCGAGGGGTAGGTTGTGACAATCGGCAAAAAGTTTAGGACTAAATTGGCGCAATTGAAAGGTTTTGGATTGAATTGATTTTCGTACAATAGGTTTTGGACTTTTTAGACATTTTTCCCCACACTGCGATAAGGATTTGTAACCTTGCCTATACCAAGGCTGAGCTTCCCTCCCCCTTTTCTCTCTCTCTCTCTCTCTCTCTCTCTCTCTCTCTCTAGATTTGTGAGTTTTTAAAATTTTTCGTTTTAAGCATGTCAGCGTTTACTTCCGAGCCAACGTTTGATAAGAAAAGAGTATTTACATGGCACTAATGCTGGCGACCAAGTTAACATTTCCATCTGAATATTTGACGGAAGGATAAATATCAACAAACAATTATATAATTCAAGGATATGATTGCACCAAAAGAAAGTATAGGGATAATATTGCAAAGCTCGAAAAAGTTCAAGAATTCATGATGAATTTATGCATCTCATTATTGCACAACAAGGTGAAATTTGGGTTGCTTGAACCCAAGTACGAGCCCAACTATATATGAAAAGACTCAGTAGTGTCTTAGATACGAGCCCAACACACACTTAGCTACTTAGAACCCGAGTTGAGATTCTAATGGTTAGACTCCTGTCAAATAAGGTAAATGCTTGAGAATCGGTTTTGCATTACGTATGATAGAGCGGAGAAGGTGCAAGCAAATACGCCATCCAAGTATTTGAGCAACAGCACACTGACGCACATCCGAAGCTCTTCTATTCTTACACCAGAAACAGTGGCGGTCAGTCTACAAGCATGAATAACTCAAAGTAATCCTCTTTTACATTAAAAGAATAAAAAGAAATGGTGGTTCATTTCTTCTAACAGTATGCATTAGGCAAACATTATGAATACCGTGGACTCCTTGAAAAACCAAACTAATATTGGGGTTCTGCACCTCCCAAGTCCGAACTTCCAAAGTAAATTTGCCTATGTGTTGACAACCAGTTAATGACAAAGGCTGTGAAATAGACTCATGGATGGCACTTGATTCCACTTGCAAGTACAGAAGGACTGTCGACTGAATGGATAAGGCATTAGGTAAACCCGATGGATGGAAAACACCTCACAGAGCACTTAAAACAACCAAAGAGGATCATACAGAATCACCACCTTCAATATACATGCACCAGATTAACATACGAATAACGAAACTGATCTCACACAGTCCTCATTGTTTCTTGTCGTCACAATGGACGATCCTGCAATTAACTTAACCTAACAACTCCAAAAGTCCCAGCACCAGATCGACACAGAGAAATATTAAGGAACTGAAGTCAACTGTGCATCATCATCGCTTGCTGTTGTACTTGACGATATTGATGATGGATCGCGAGGATGATGGACTGCCCAATCGAGTTGGGCCAAAAAAACGCTTGCGACTTTCTTCTCTTGGTCATCCCAATCCTCATCAATACAATGTAGGCAATGAGCCTATACCAAACAAACATTATCTCCAATGCGATTTCCGAGACAACATGCCCATCAAGCCCCACCTTCTTGATCCCTGGAGAGTCCCTAACCAAGCATGAAGACTCACCACAGGGGTATGCGTCCTCAGGCTTGAACTGTGACCCCATCAAGAGCTTGTATGTGTAGTGGCTAATTGAAAGATATCTGATCCAAGCAATGAAGGGAGGCACGTTTTTGACGTAGTACCTGTCGGCGACAAGGAACGAGAGCATGAGCATCAACCCAAGGATGGTCACCAACTGCTGGTCCATCATCAAGGCGCCGATGACAAGCCCGAGGCCCTGCGCCGAAGAGCATGCTCAAGAACTTGGAACAATTGCTCATTGTGTGGTTAATACCTTAATTATACAACAATTGATAACGTTTACTACACCAATATTTAAGCAGAAGACGATAATCTCCTGTTTATTGAAAATAATTTCTAAACTCCCAAATTGATTCCTCTTTAGTGCCATCCTCAAAATCCAATCCTAAACTCGTTCAGAAAGTCCTTACTTTTGTTCCTATTCTTCTTCAGTGAGCACAACCGCTCAGTAACGAACTACTCAACTCCTTACTAAAGGGATCAAGCATGCTCAAAACAATTTACTGCAGAACTTAGCATCAACATTAAAAGAATAAAAAGAAACGCTGATTCAAATCAGCCACCACTTGTTGTATAAAACTATCTATGGTTGAATACAAGAATTATTCAAACCTTAAAAATATACTTACAAACTCCTCATGAGAAGATGCTCAACATCCTGCGTAGAAAGCTTTGTTCGCTCTGCAGTAACATTCATGGGAATGGTTCGGTTCAATCCTCCTACGGTCGACTGCAAAAATTTACATTGCCGTTCTCCATCAAAGCTGTAAACTCTGTTTCCCAAATTTTGTTAACTTCCTAATCTTAATTCAGCTCACCAAATATACATAATTCTTGCAATACCCCAACTAACAGATGCACAACACGATGGCATATGATTACACTGAGTCGAGCAGTCCACAGAAGCATAGCAACATAACTAGACCAGGCTTTCAAATAGTCAAACAATTAAAAAAGAAAGCAGACCCTTATACAGTTATTACCATACGAAGCTAGAGCTCGAGCTCATGCTTAACTCCGCAAAGATAAATCACGCAATTACAATCAACTAAACACCAACAGCCACACCACTTGTACCAGTTCTTCAGCGATTAGCTGGTGATTCCAGAGCTTGAGTTCAGGCCCACGCCTCCCGCGACTGATGGAGTTAATGACTTAATGAGTGCAACCATCGGAGCCTCATGTAGCACCAAATTCCTCCAACTGAGCAGCAGTGAAGATGAAAATGTGCACGAGAGTGGAAAGTGGCACTGAAGAAGGACTTGAAGGTCATGGAGATGGAACTTGAAGCTCGCGAGGAAGACTTGAAACTCGCGGACGAGAGAACCTGGGAAATCATGCATAATTGATGTGGAGTGACCAACTCGATTAAATTTGATTATTTTTTCGAAAGAACTTTTCTCCTTTTCTCTTTCCTTGTTTTCTTCTTCTTCTCTGTTCATCTATTCTCACCATCATTGGTCACTCTGCAGTGCTGGCCATCACTATACCAGAGAGCATTTTGTCATCCCTGGTGTGGTCCCATCGTGCCTCACCTCCGCCACTCCCAATGTCGAACCCTTCCGCCTAGCCATTGCTATCGGCATCGTTCCATCAAGCCTCATCAAGCCCTTCTCTCTCTCTCTCTCTCTCTCTCTCTCTCTCTCTCTCTCTCTCTCTCTCTCTCTCTCTCTCTCTGCACGCGACCTTCCATTGATGGAGGTGCTTGAGCACAGATCTGGGTCACAAAACATGGCCTCATATCTGAACGGCTAATTTACGATGTCCACATAGGTATCCTGGTCGACATATTAAATGGCTAAATTGAAAAGTATTCATTGAGTCAAATTAAAAAGTATAAGGACTAAATTGAAACGCAAAAGTTTCTAGGACAAAATTGAATACTAAGGAAAAATTCAGGAACCACCCATGCTATTAGCCAAAAAAAGAGAAGAAAATACGAATGATCAAGATCGTTGATTAGGTACATAAGTAAGAGGTAAATTAACAGAGAAATGACCTTCATGGACACCATGTTCGCAGAGAAATGGCCGTGAATAATATATGTTTTACCTCTAACATTAGCTCATCCAATGCAACTGAATGATGTCAAGATGCTATTCTTTTAATTCGTTGATATTTCCCTCATGAGAACGGGTGGAAACGTTTTCTTCAATTACAAAAAAAACTAATCTTCGATTTTCACCCCAAATACTAATTTCACATCTGCTAATTCCGAAATCTATCCACGCTTTGCAACAGGAGGCTTCAAAAGATCTGCACTTTACACATTCTAATTTCCATAGTTTGTTAGACTCAAAGATGTAGAATTTAGACATTTCTTCAACATCAAGGCGGAAAATGCATGCTCGAAATCATAGAAGACGTGGAATAAATTATAATAAAAGTCGAGAATGATTTTTGCTATGTCCCGTGTGTAATGGAAAATGGAGTTGAACCAAGTAGAAAGAACGGACAAAGTATTAACCATTACATTTTATTCTCTTCTCTTATAGTCCTTTTAAGTAAGAGAATAAGCAATATATAAAAAGAATATATATTAAAAAGAGATTATACATTTGTGTCTAACGGAAAAGAGATATGTGATATCTTTTACCCAATGGTTTTCATTTTGTTAGTAGTTGATAATCACGTTTGTCAACTTTCACGAAAGCGGCTCTTATTCATAATGTTATGTTCGAGTCCCCGACCTTGTCTTTAATTAATCCTTTGCCTAAACTTTTGAAATATTGACATGACCAGATTTGTCAGTGATATTAGGAAATTTACTTGATTTTGCATATCTCTCAAGATTTTATATCTATCATTTGATTGTGCATATCATTGACTGATTATATTTAATGTTGTGTTTATCTTATTACCTTAGATAGTCATCTAATAAAACTTATAAAGATGCTATTCATATACTTTTTTTATACAGTAAAATATAAAAAAATTCTCCAATCCACTTTTCTGCATTATTCTCAACTAGACCAATGATTGTGGTTTCCACTAGTAAAATGATGTAAATGTCCGTGAGATATAATTTATCTCTTAAGCATCCAGAGAAATGTTTCATAGTGATGCTAAAGTTTAGACGACAGATGCCAAAAACTTCCCACTTTTCTTTGGTGAGCTATCATTTTATTATGAAATAAAGCTATCTATCGGAAATCCCTATTTTGTTGGTTTGAGCAATGCCTTCTTTGAAATGATTTGTTTTTGGCAATCAAATTCTTGAAGTAAGGTTTGTACGATCACATTACACCTTTCGTTAAATGCTTATGTGACTGTTAAGTGGCTTAAATGGCATGCTGGCTCCGGCTGCCACATTTCTCCTACGTGATTATTTAATTCTGGAAAAAACTAAAAATGAACAGAAGTTAAATTTATTTCATAAAGGAAAATTTGAAAAATAAAAAAACACGAAAGACATCAAGTTCAATTGGGACCACCAATAACCTAAGCGACGACACAACTGCTCCCGCTTTCGCAGATTATACTACCCTTCTTCTACTTGACATTCTAGGGCTTATTCCCTCTAATCAATACCATCCTCACCTTCTATGCTCGAGAAATAGCTACATGTGAGCATATCTTCTTGTAATTATTAAAAAAAAAGGGAAAATATCAAATAAGAACTTGAAGTAAATCTCTTTTCTTAAACGAGGGTGGTATAGAGCGAATCTTATTTCAAATAAAAGCCTAAAGTAACAAAGTTAACAAATAAGAGTTTAAAATAAGGACCTCGGTTAGAATGTGCCTCTCACATGTTACTTTCCAAGCCATAATCAAGGGCATTTTCGTCAAGGGGCATTTTTTTCTTTATTTTTTTTCTTTTCTCTGTCATCTTCTCTTTTTCTTCTTCCTTCCACAAATGCCCTGTCCAAGCAAGCTCTAAGCCTCAACTTCTGACGCTATTGGAACCAAACAGCTGTTGGTGGTTTGTTTGTAAAACAAATAATGAGGTGCCTTGTTCCACATCGAAAGGATGTGAGTGCGCACGTGGACAAGATTTGGCAATAATCAACGATCATTTTTATTTGTTTATTAAATTTCGAATTTATTATTATAAAATAACCATTTTGTCATATTGAAACTGTCACGCCCCACACTTCACGGTGCGCCACATCCCTCGCAAAGGTCAATTCGTGTGTGACGTCCCAGGACGCGTCGCCGACCCAAACCCAACACAACGATTCAAAGCACATGCGGAAGTAATTAAAACCACCCGTACACAGATAAACGCATAACCAAGGGTAATCACTGAAATTAATACTTGTACTAATACTGGAAATCGTTTACAATATCCAAGTACAGCCCGAACACCAAAAATCAAAAGCGGTTCAAAGCCATTACTGACAAAAAGGGATAAGTGGCTCGGGGCTCAGGCACTACAACTAGCCGGGGGCTTCTCCCAAAAATGCATCAGTACACCTGTCATCCTCAAGGCCGGGGATCTGAAAAGTCGGTTTTCAACAACCGTGAGAATAAATCTCAGCGAGTAATTCCCTAAACCTAAACTAGGCTAACGTGCACCTCCTGACAAGAACTACACAAACAGCACAGCACACAGTCTAAACAGTATATGACTCAGGCCCTCGGCCCGAATCTAGAATTTACTTGACCCTGCAGGTTAGGCGTTCAATAAGTAATAACAATCACGCGACAGAATTTAATCACGGCATATACACGCGCATTCCTATGTCACAACGCATGTTATGCATATGCCAGTGCTCGCACTCATGCTCATGCCTCATCAATGCATTACCGCATACTTGCACACTAGCACTCAGCCATTTCTCAATTTCTCCTCCGACCCGCGTTAAACGCATCAGGTCCGACCCGCGTAAAACGCATCAGGTCTATCACTTCGAGATCAATCTCTGGCCCGCGTAAAACGCATCAGGCTCATGACACATTACCTGCGTAAAACGCATCAGGTTGGTCATCTTCCGGTAAACCGGGCATCGTCCCGCGTAACACCCCTCAGGACGGGTTCACTACCCCGCGTAAAACGCATCAGGGCATTCTAGGTGATCACAATGCATATGTCATTCGGGCACACTTATAAATGCACATGCCGTGCCAATGCTCATGATGTACATCCATGGCCATATGGTTCACACTTGGGCACTCACAAATTTCACAATTGGCATTCAATTCAATTAATCACTGGTCCAATTAACCAAATCATCCAGCACAGTCATGGCACAAATTCGACACGTAACTTATGCATATAAACCACCCAATCACAATTTAGTGCAATCATAGAAGTCAATTCAAGCACTCGAACACGGTACACCGTTCACACATATCAGTCAGCCGTTCCACATAATACCGCACAATTAAGGCCTACCAAGCCACTTCGTTCTTAGCCACACTAGACATGTCACGACATTGCCAAATCACTCCCAATTAGAGACCATTCAATCGCTAACTCAGTTTATCCATCAATTTCGCCAATTGCACTACTGAGTCTCAATCAATCGCGCCTCCCCTAAATTAAATCTATTGTGGCTAGCCACTATACCATAAATTCTAAGCCAATAACTGTCATCAAAATGCTCAATTATACTCCTCAAATATCATTCTAATTGACCACCACAAAAATCAGAATACGGCGCGCACTATACTCCACATATTAAACCTGAACATTTCCGAACTCGGGCCGATTTAATCCAAATTGTCCAGCCCACTTATCGCGCCACTCGGGCCACTAATCCTCCATTAATTAATCATAATAATCCACCAAATCAACCACAATCAAAATCCCCAATCAATTTCACAATTTAACCCCTAAATTACCCTAATTAACCCCTAAATCCGTCTAGAAATGTAAATTAGCCTAATTAGGGTTTAGGGTCAAACTCACAGGGTGTCCTACTCTTAAAATGGCCGGATGAACAGTAACGGGCCCCGGGTGAACAGTGCTCGCCGGAAAGTGAACAGTAACCGGCGGTGAACAGTGCTCGCCGGCGATGAACAGTGACCCCGCCGGAAAATGCACAGTGACGGGCCGGAAAATGGGCAGTGACTGGAACTGCGGGGCAGGTGGCCGGTTGGTTGCTGGGGGCTGGGTGAGGTGGCGGCGGCGGCGGAACGACTCCGATGGCGGCACCGGCGCTCCGGCGAAAGCCTCTCACGGCCGAACAAGGGAGGGAGAGAGAGAGACCGGGAGAGAGAGAGGGAGAGTGAGGGGGAGGAACGGGCTAACTGGACGGCTGGGCAGCGGCTGGGGACCCGCCAGGCGCGGTGGTGAGCTCGGGCAGCGGCGGCGGCGGTGCTGGTTCGGGCGGAGAGGGACAGATCTGGTCGGCCTCGGCTCCGGCGTGACCAAAGGCCGCGCGAACAGGGGAAGAAAAGGGAGAGGAAGGGCGACAGTGATAGCTCTGGCCCGGGGACGAGCGATCGACGGCGACGAGGGCGGCTGGGCTCGTCAGGCGCGGCAGCTGGGCTCGTCGGGCCGAAACAGGGGAAGGACCGGGAGAGAGAACAGAGGAAGAGGGAGGGCGGACCAGCGGCGCCGGAGCAGCTGCCACGCGGCGGCGGGGCGGCGACGACGCGAGGAGGAAGGTGGCGTCGGAGCTGTTCGGGCGGCGGCGGTCAGACGAGTAAGCGAGCAGAAGCAGAAGCAAAACCAGAAGCAGGACCAGTCGGTGAAGAAGGAGAGAGGAAGAAGAAAGAGAAGAGAGAGAGAGAGAGAGGGAGCAGGTGGGAGAGAGGACGGACGGGACAGGGGGGAAAACGTGCGCGCGTGGGGGAAGGGAAGAGAGAGAGAGAGGAAATTTTTTTAAAAAAAAATAAACTCAATCAAATATCAAAGGCAAACCGGGAGTCCAAATTTAAAACCGAAAATTGCCTACTGATCAGGAGGGAGCCTCGCAACTAAAAAGGGACAAAGGCCAAATTAACTAAACTAAATTTTACCGAGGGAGGTCTACTAGTCCAAATTCACACCTGGTCAAATATCCTAATTTTTTCATTATTCCTGACAATCTCGATACTGGCCACAATAATTTCGACACCGTCCAATTTATTTCGTCCTGAAACTCCCGAAAATTGACTGCCAAGTTCAGGGTCTAAATAACGACAAAAATTTGATCAAGTGCGATTCTAGCGAAATCTCTAGTTTAAAATAAAAACCGAGAGTGATCAGTTCTCGGGCGAGATTCTACTATAAGCACACTGACAAATCACGTGTTTTATAAACCCCAAAAATAGGTCAAAATCCGGAATGTTACAGAAACAGTGTGACCGTTCGTAATAGAGTGGCAGTTAGTTTTTTAATAATTTAATTTCGAATTTTTATTTTCTGCCTAATGGTAACTAGGCTCTCTTACAACTTTTGGAATGTCGTGTCTGTTCGGACATAACTTCTTTACATTCAAAAGGTTGTGTTCGTTCAACATATAAATACTTCAACGTTTTTGCTCATTAAGCAAAACAACAATTTTTCCATTTTTCTTCCGAGAGATATACAGGCATCTTTTCTAATTGTTTTCCTAGAGAGACCTTGGAGATATATCAAAATTGCTATTCGGTATTCTCAATCGAGACTTTGTTGTGTTCTGGAGGAAATTTGCCGGTGACCATTAGCAACTTCGTGGGGCAAATAATTCCTTAAAGAAAGTGATATCACGCCTCAAAGTCTGACTTCGTTGTTCATCCCATTTGAAGTTGAAGTTTCTTTTCTTCTACAATTCGGAGGAGCATATTTTTCCAACAATTTTAAGGAATTATTTGTGTAGCAATGGAGTCAGAGTCGATCGCCGAAAGTAGAAGTTCCTGGAGAGGCTTCAGTTCTTGGCCTATGTTGTCCGGCTGTGCGTCTCGGTCGCTCACGGGGCATAGTCGGCAGACAATCTGTTGCCGATGGTGCGGGCACTGCAGGATAATTGGTTCACTTCGAATCGGCCTTGGTCTGGTCAGCGGAGATTGTGGGCTTGTGTGAGGAGTGGTGGAAGGGCGATATGGCCAAGAAAGAGAGGAAGGAGACAGAGAAGAGAAATCGTGGGAGGTTGGCCCCAAGGAAAAGAGAAATACAATTCATGAGCAGAGACAATACAAGGGAAAATTGTGGACTTGGAAGTTCACAATTGAAAAAAAAAAAGAAGAAGAAGAATGGACCCCCGGATACGTGGCAATGATCAATAGACTCAATTACCTCACAAAGTGTTCTGACGATTCCAACAATTTTGTTGAACGGCGGTGGCGGGGGCGGTTTTCGGCTAATCCTTCATCATCTCCAGCCCCTTGGTCTACTGGTCTTTGGAACTGTTATGACGACTTCAGCAGTTGTTGCTTAACATGTTGGTGTCCTTGCATTACATTTGGGCGAATCGCAGAAATGGTCGATCGGGGGTTCGTGCTGGGTGAGCAGCACACTGTATGCGCTGATAATGTGCTTGATGGGGTGTTCGTGCTTGTATTTGTGCTTCTACCGTTGAGAAGGCAATACTTCTTGCAAGAGAGGCCGTGCACCAATTGCTGCATCCATTGTTGCTGCGAGGAATGTGCCCTTTGCCAAGAATACAGACAGCCTAAGAGCCTTGGCTTTGATCTTTCCATAGTCAATCCCAGGGCTATTAGCCAACGGTAGCCACTTGAAGGTGCTCAACTCAGAATGTTCCAGTTGCATTTGTAACAAAATGGTACTGACAGTGGGGTCCTGAGAAGGATGATATGAGAGCTTCCAGAAATTTAATATCATAAAGAAACGAGGTAAGCCATAAATTCGTTTCATTATGCTCATGAAAAGATAGAAAATCCATTTGGCTTATCTATTCACATGAGCCGTTTGGTCATTTAGAGGTCCATGATGATGATGTCTCGCTGATCTTGTGCCTAAGACTGCCCAGCTTGTGCTGCAGGTGGTCATATGGCTATATTTGATGTTAGCCTTAGTCATCTGAGACTCTTCATTCTGTAATAGAGTGGAAGACGATGATGATTGCAGGTACTTATGATGGCTTACTGTCTCTGGATGTCTCTTGGTGCAGCAAACCATGGTTGTGCTGAGCTTCCAAGACATGTATGCATGACTTTATCAAGACATCTGATTCTATTCTGCTGACTATTTTCAAATTGTTTTTGCACTATTAATTCAAAGGACACTAAGGCCTTGGAATAGAAGGAATGCATGTGCAAGTTAGTTTTCTTCTTTTCATGATATTTCAGTGTGCTTATACGTTAATGATATACTTGTATTTGGAACCAAATGACTAGAATCACTGAGATTAACAAGTATTTGAATTTCATTTTTAAAGTGAAAGATTTGGGTGAAGTGGATACTATCTTGGGTATTAAAGTTAAAAACATAGTGGGGGTTATTCTTTGAGCCAATGTGATTACATTGAAAAAAATTGTTGAATAAATTCGAACATCTTAGTTTCAAAGAAATGAGTAATCTATTTAATTCCTGATAGAGGGTCTTCAATGTGAGTGCTATAGGGTCTTTAATGTATGCAACGCATTGTATTAGACCTGATATTGCTTATTCTGTGTGTAAGTTGAGTACATATAAGTATAGAACATTGGGAAGCTATTACCCGAATTTTTTGTTATTATAAAGAACAAAAAATTTGGGACCATTCTATAATAATTATTTGGTTGTATTAGGAGGATATACCGATACTAATTGGATTACAAGTGTGGGTGATAAACAATCCACTATTCGATGGATTTTCACATTCGATGGTTATGTTGTTTCTTGGACGAGCAGGAAACAAATGTGTATAACTTACTCAACTATGGAATTTGAATCATTACTTTAGTAGCGACTGAGAAAGAGGCTAAATGGATTAGGAATTTGTTATTGGATATCAAATTATGACCTAGTCCTATGCCTCATATTTTTATCCATTGTGATAGTTAGGCTATTTTCGCAAGAGCTTATAATAGCACTTATAATGATAAATCTAGACATAATAGCCTAAGACATGAGTATGTGAGACAATTGATTAAAGATGGTACCGTAACAATTGTCTATGTGAGGTCAAACAATAATCTAGTTGATTCCTTGACATAGGCTTTACTAAGAGACATGGTAAATATGATCTCACAAGAAACGGGCTGAAACTTTTAAATTAAATCACCAGTAATGGTAACTTGACGTTTTTATAGAATATCACTAGTTACAAGGTTTAATGGGAAAAACAAGTTACTAAAGTGATTGTTTGATATTGACATAAGCCCTAACATGAGAAGTCAGTATCGTCTGTTACGTTTGTAGGTTGAATTAAATTCTTAATGAAGTATGATTCAAATGTGTTATTAGTAACAGAAACACATGAAAGAAACTTCACCTATATGAGCTTAGAAGTGGTGCCATTTTTTACGAAAGTTGGGGTTGCTTTCTAGAGAGCTCATGAAATATGTATAAGCACAAGGCCATAATAGTGCTAAGTAATATAGAACTTCTCGCTGAAACAAGAGGTTATTATATGTGTGGTATGTCCGATTCTATTATCTAAAAGTACAAGTTTAAAGCCGAGCTACTTGTCACTTTAATAGAGTTTTGAGATACTTGCACTAAGTAAAGGTTTAACTCGAAAGAAACCTTTATGTATGTATATCAATCTCACGGAAATTTTGGCTGTATATATTTTTAATGTTTTATTTCAATTTTGTTTTACAAACAAAGTGGAGGATTGTTGGTAGTATGTTTGTAAAACAAACAATGAGGTGCTTTGTCCCACATTGAAAGGATGTGAGTGCGCACGTGGACAAGATTTGGCACTAATCAACGATCATTTTTATTTGTTTATTAAATTTCGAATTTATTATTATAAAATAACCATTTTGTCATATTGAAATAGTGTGACCGTTCGTAATAGAGTGGCGGTTATTTTTTAATAATTTAATTTCGAATTTTTATTTTCTGCCTAATGGTAACTAGGCTCTCTTACAACCTTTGGAATGTTGTGTCTGTTCGGACATAACTTCTTTACATTCGAAAGGTTGTGTTTGTTCAATATATAAATACTTCAACGTTTTTGTTCATTAAGCAGAACAACAATTTTTCTATTTTTCTTCCGAGAGATATATAGGCATCTTTTCTAATTGTTTTCCTAGAGAGACCCTGGAGATATACCAAAATTGCTATTTGGTATTCTCAATCGAGATTTTGTTGTATTCTGGAGGAAATTTGCCAGTGACCATTAACAACTTCGTGGGGCAAATAATTCCTTAAAGAAAGTGATATCATGCCTCAAAGTTTGACTTCGTTGTTCATCCCATTTGAAGTTGAAGTATCTTTTCTTCTACAATTCGGAGGAGCATATTTTTCGAACAACAGCAGCGGCGAGAGCTTCGGTGGTGTCAACGGCCTTCGGTGCATGGCGGTGAGGTTTTAGCAACTTTTCCTGTCGTCTCTTTTTTTCCTCGAATTCCGTTGGAGGTAGACTCATCAAGATTCAAATCCCTCAGATTTGGAGAAATGGTTAATAAAACACCCAAGAAGATAGAAATTGCATTTCCTTATTTGGAATCTTTTCGATCTCTTCCAGAGAAGAGAGATACTTCCCCTTCAGAGCCTTAGATTGTGTCTGCATCCAGACGCAGCCCCATCCGACTTCAACTTCTTTTAGCAAGCTTGAACCTATTGCGCGACATTTTTTCTTCCTCTTTTGAGAGGCTGAAGAAATAAAAGTTTCCAAGTATACCGAATGCTGGGTCACCGGTGGCGAGGGCCGCGAAATACAACATTCCTCACCTCTCAAACCATCTCTCCATTTGGGAAGATTCTGCTCCGCACTTGGCTACCCAACGTTTACTATGGGCACGATAACCGGTACACCAGAGCTGCGTCCTTTCCCTTTGAGAGCTCAGCTTGCCAAAATAAAACCAGAATTAGAAGATTGGGATTTCCTATACCTTGTCGGGATTTTAGTATCCAAAATCTATAAATTGTGAATGAGAAGTGTGGATGGAAATAGTCCCACATTGGATAGAAGTTGTGATGGGAGATGATTTATTTAGATGAGCCTCTTAAATGAATTTGGGGCCCCAAGGGGTACCCCACTTTTGTGGAAGAAAGAGGACCTATGCCAAACTAGGTCGGTTCCCCCCCCACTCGGCTCGGACCGGATCCATTCCATCGGTTTTTATTTTTTCCCGAACAGACACATTTTGTTAGAAATTATTTAATTATTTATTTTGGACAAACAAACATATCTGTTCGTGAGGTTTGGTTCGCTCGAACAAAAAAATCACTTCGGTTCAAGTCGCGACTCTTCACAGCCCGAACGAAAAACCGCTTCGGTTCAAGTTGTGACTGTTCACGGGCCGAACGACAATTGCTTTAGTTCAAGCGAGTCTTCATTGCTCACGACTCTTCATTTTCGCTATATATAACTGAATTGTTTTGTTCAGTAAAGTGACTCTTCATGGTATTTTTTTTTCACGAGACTTTTTTTTCAACACATTCTAGACATTTTCATTTTTTTCGTTTCTTCATCCTTGTCATTTGTGCGATTATTCTACAAAGTTGAGTTCGAATATTTCCTTTGAAGAAGTACCGCTTCTTTGGAAAGGCGATCCGTTCTATCTTAGGAGACAATTGTTCAACAACCTTGGGTACCAGTAAAGGGGACAAATTATCTTAAAGACACAACGTGAATTCGTTGGGCTCGGATCATTCGTCAACATTTGGATTACTCGTCAGAACGTGATTCAAGGTTTGTCGAACAACTTTATTTTGCATATACAAGCACTGTTACTTGACAACATACCTATCATAATGTTTCAGCATTCTTAAGACCAAAGTGTCAGGCAGAGAAGGGGGATCGCACTTCTGATGCTCTTTCCAAGTAAGTCCTTCGGATGAAAAATAGTCTCAGAATTATTATGTCCCAAATGTCGATTCCAATCGCAATAATGATTGAGTTAAATCGATGAGATTGGGAGAGAGGGAGCAAGTGAAGATTCCAAGTGTTGCCATCGCCCTGGGTCTAGGCAAGCAACCCTTGCCGTCAAGTGCACAGCCGCCAGAAGGTCCCTGGCACACGGCGGCAAGGATCGCAACCTTGCCTATACCAAGGCTGAGCTTCCCCTCCCCCTTTTTTCTCTCTCTCTCTAGGTTTGTGATTTTTAAAATTTTTCTTTTTAAGCATGTCCCCATTTACTTGTTTTTTTCCCCATGTTAAACGTTTGATAGGAAAAGAATATTTGCGTGGCACTAACGTGGGCGACCAATTCAGCATTTCTATCCGGATATTTTACGGAAGGATTAACATGAACAAAGAAACAGATAAATCAACGATATGATTGCACTAAAAGAAATTTTTAGGGATGATATTGCACGAATAAAAAAAGTTCAAAAATTTTCTGTGGCTTTATCCCTCACGTCATTGCACAATCAGGTGAAATTTGGGTGGATTGAACCGAAGTACAGGCCCAACTATTTATGAAAAAACGAAGTAATGTCCTAGATACGATCCCAACACACACTTACCTACTTCTAAACAACTAACCGGAAGCCGGAAAATTCGGACCAGCCTGATCCAAAATTCAAACGCCCGAAATGGTCGACCCAGTCTTCAGGCCTTTTTTGTTTTCTGTTCAAGCCGGGCCCAAAATTCAGGTGGATCTTGAATGGTCCCGACCGGTCCGAAAGTTTTAGTATGTCTATTCATAGTTGTGATAAAAAATTATGAAAACCCAATTTTTTAATTTCAGAAAGGGGAAAAACATTTGATTCGTACTACTTACCTAAACTGTTGAAATAAGGAAAAAAATGTTATGGAAAATATTAGTATTTATAAAAAGTAAGTAACCCAAATTAAAATTAAGCAGGTCTCCCCAAATTGCATTTAACATGGGTATTAGGTATAAAATAACACACGCAATTTGCAATAGTACTTTAAAAAAATTTAAACAGAATAATCAAAGAAAAAATGAAATGTACCATAAATCCAATTGTGTCACTTTCGTGCGTAAGCATTTAACTACACACTTTCGTGCATAATCGTCCTCGATAATTGGTAAGTGCTAGTGCTTGGATTTACAAATTACCAAATTACAATTGAGATCGTTACTTTATCGTTTTATTATCGATAAGCGGACTTATTTGATTAAAAAATTTTGAAATGAAACTAGGGCTTGTTAAATTTATAGAATCATTACGATCCTTGATGACCTCACAAAAACTTCATAATCACATGCTTTTTGCACTTGAGTTGCTGAGTTCTTAGGTGGCATGTGTAAGATTTAATTCCATGTTGATAAATATGTAGTTCCTTATCGACAAATGGGGGAGCTCGCTAGCGATAAACATGTCGAGTACATTTTGTCCGTTGAAAAGGTAGGCATGAAATTTTACAATTCTCTCCTTGTTCTCTTGTCCACTTCCTGCCAGTTACTGAAAATGATTTGGTTTATCTCGATTTGCTGCTATTCAGCATGTTGGAGTTTACTGATTTGAGTTCTTGGGGTTGACTTGCACTTAGAAAAAGGATAGTTTTGAGTCAGTGGTAATGAAGCACTTGAGATTGAATGGAGCATATTGGGGATTTACCACTCTAGATCTTCTTGGAAAACTTGACACTGTGGATTCAAATGAAGTTGCTTTAAGGATCCTGCAATACCAGCACGAGTCTGGTTTGTACGTCTGGGCTTCTTTTTTGCGATTACCCATGAAAAACACGCAACTAACAGAACCTCCACTCCACATTCAAGCGAATATTTCTTATTTGACAGTATGATTAAGATTTTAGCTTGGATTAACAAATTCCATCTATTACAATGATGACCACGTCTTAGGGCTGTTTGTGCAGGCAGCTTTGGTGGAAGTATTGGACATGATCCGCATCTTCTGTATACACTCAATGCTTTGCAAGTTTTGGCCCTTTCTGACAAGTTAGATGTTCTGGACATCAATAAGGTGACAAATTGCATCCTTTGGAATAAAGCATCCTAGATTTGCAAATTCTTACCATTGATGCAAGTTCCTCGGTGTTATTTTTATGTTTTTAAGTTTTCATCATTATGAGAGTGATAAACTTACCT
Source organism: Syzygium syzygioides (assembly GCA_031216285.1). Classification (NCBI taxonomy): domain Eukaryota; kingdom Viridiplantae; phylum Streptophyta; class Magnoliopsida; order Myrtales; family Myrtaceae; genus Syzygium; species Syzygium syzygioides. The sequence continues at coordinate 19,417,569 of CM062248.1, forward strand.
TAGGCTCTGTTATGCATGCAAGAGGTCAGATTATGTCATGTTACGGAACTTTGATTACAGTTACTTTATGGTGTGTATATTGCTAGCCAAACATTGACAAGGTTCTCATTTCTCATATAGCCACATACGGCTCGCTAATTCCGGAGTAGAATTACGCATAAAACAATGAAGCACCAGGGAAGTAAATTGAGATGCACAACTGCCTGTCCAAGCACCTTGCGACTAATTGGCTCATTTTTCTCTTTTCTTTCAGTTCAAATCAGAAGGTTGTTGCAAAACGGAGAACAGGAACGTGGGAGTAATCACGAAGCTACAAGATCTGGTGTTTCTGCTTCAATAGATAACAAAGCCGTGTGTACTATGTCCAGCCAATTGTCCAGTCAATCATGCAGTAATTTGACCTGTGGAATCCCCCAAAATCTTGGCTGCACCCATGAAATATATACTGTCCACTCAACTTGATCGATTATGCCCTCATTAAGATGAACCTAAGTTGAGATTCTAATGATTAGACTACTGTAAAATAAGGTAAATGCTTGAATATCAGTTTTCCATTACGTATGTTGAAGCAGAGAAGGTGCAAGCAATTACAACATCCATGTATTTGCCATTACGGCGTATGCAAAAAAAGGAAATTGTACTCTAGATTTTGAGCAACAACACACTGACGCATATCCGAAGCTCTTCTATTCTTCCACCAGAAATAGTGGGGGTCAGTCCACAAGCATGAATAAATAACTCAAAAGTAATCATCTTTTACACCCCCCAATAATGAAACTTAGCGTCAACGTTAAAAGAATAAAAAGAAATGCCGATTCGCATTGACCACCACTTATTGTATAATACTATTTATGGTTGATTAATACTAGCTAAGTCTCTTAATAGGGGGGCATGTTCACAACAGTCACTTTAGGCACATTCCGTGCAGCCAACCCACAAACTTCTAGCCCCTTCATCCATATGCAGCAGACCTCAAATTACCAATGGAAAATACAACTGCCCAATATATGAAATAAACAAACCTGGTTATCCCATTTAATTCTGTATGAAGAACCGAGAAGAGAAGCATTGTTTGCTTCATTTTCAATCATTGAGAGCTCCTCACAGGCAATAAAGAGACAGTGGATACTCATTAAAGAGACCATTAAAGAGACAGGCAATAAAGGGTTCGTTGGGTTCAACCTCCGCAACATCGAAGCATGAAATTTTGTCGGGTTCTGATTAGAACCAGCCACTCCTCCTTGAAATCCCACCTCCCCTCTCTCTCTCCACATCCTTCAATTCCTCACCGCCTGATTTCTCCACTCTTTCCTCCTCTTCCTCCTCTGCTCCTCTTCCTCCACCTTCCCCCTCTCTCTCCGCCCCCTTACAGCCACGACACACACCACACACACAGAAAAGCTTCAAACTTTGCGTTTACCCGCAAGAAAAGTTTCAAACTTTATCCATCTAAACATGAAAACTAAGAGACAGAAATGGAGATGGAAGAAGCCAGAAAGAGCAAGTTACAGGTTCTGCAGCAGCCCCATGATGGCCGCCGATTTTGATTCACCGGCGATGCGAAGACGGCAGCAATGCTGGTCGTGGTGGTGTCTGGAATGCTGGGAATTTCTTGTTTTCCTTTGGGGGGCCGGGTGTCGATTGTTCCTTTTTTTGGGAGTGATGTTGGTATCTCTATTGCCCAAAGCTGTTGTTTTTAAGACGAAAATACCCATCAAGTGAGTCGCTCGAGAAGGAGAGGGGATCGGATGGCTGAGATTCGTCGGGACGAATTTCTGATTGGAAGGCAGACACCACCACCACTCCAACCTATCCATTCACGTAACTCCAACATTCGTGTTTGACCAGAGTAACTTTCAGTAATTAGGGAACGTTTCTTGAAGATTCAGGATGATGAGTAAAACATGCAGCAGTAACTTGCAAAAACAAACGCATTCATCTCCCACAGCATTCAACGATCCACATGATGGTGGATCGAAATGGACACGATTGAGCAAAAGAAATCAGTACATGTTCCAATGATCAAATCCAAAGGATAAAACCGAGTCACCACAGTTTAAGACATTCCTCACGATTCATCTTAGACGTGAGAAAGTAGGAAGGAATCGCTGATTCTGAAGGAGAAAGGCATACAACAATGAAGCCCCAAGGAAGTGAATTGAGATGCACAACTGCCAGATTAAGCACCTTGCTACAAAGCGGCTCATTTTTCTCTTCTTTCAGTTCAAATCAGAAGATCATTGCAAAACGGAGAACGGGAACGTGGGAGTAATCAAGAAGCAACAAGATCTGGTGTTTCTGCTTCCACAGATAACAAAGCCGTGTGTACTTTGTCTAGCCAATTGTCCGGTTGGTCATGTAGGAATTTGACCTGTGGAATTCCCAAAAGTCTTGGCTGCACCCGTGAAATGTATACTGTCCCCTCAACTTGATCAATTATGCCCTCAACAAGATGAACCTGAGTTGAGATTCGAATAGTTAGACTACTGTAAAATAAGGTAACTGCTTGAATATCGGTTTTCCATTATGTATGCTAGAGCAGAGGAAATTGTACGCTAGATTTTTAGCAACAGCACACTGATGTATAGCCGAAGCTCTTCTATTCCTACGCCAGAAATAGTGGTGGTCAGTCTACAAGGATGAATAACTCAAAAGTAATCGTCTTTTACACCCCCAATTCGGAAATTTAGCATCATTGTTAAAAGAGTAAAAAGAGATGCTGATTCACATCAGCCACCACTTGTTGTATAAAACTATTTATGGTTGCTTTATACTAGCTAAGTCTCTTAATAGGGCGCATGTTCACGGCAGTCACTTTAGGCACATTCTGTGCAACCAACCCACTAACTTCTAGTCCCTTCAACCATATGCAGCAGACCTCAAATTACCAATGGAAAATACAACTGCCCAACATATGAAAAAAACCTGGATATCCCATTTAATCGTGAATGATGAACCAAGAAGAGAAGCATTGTTTGCTTCATTTTCAATCATTGAGAGCTCCTCACAGGTAATAAAGAGACAGTGTATACTCATTAAAGTGACCATTATTCAAACGTTAGAATATACTTACAGACAAACTCTTCATGGGAAGATGCTCAACATCCTGTGTAGAAAGTTTTGTGCGCTCTGCAATAACATTCATGGCAATGGTTCGATCCTCAAATGGTCAACTGCAAAAATTTACATCGTCATTCTCCATCAATGCTGTAAACTTTGTCTCCCAAATTATGTAACTTTCTAAGCTTAAAGTCAGCTCACCAAATGCACATAATTCTTGTAATGCTCCAACTAACATATGCACAACACGGGCAGCACATGATTACACTGAGTCGAGCAGTCCACAGAAGCATAGCGACATAACTAGTCAAACAATTGCAAGAAAGCAGACCCTTATACAGCTATTACCATATGGAGCTAGAGCCCGAGCTCATGCTTAACTACGCAGAAATAAACCACACGATTACATTCAACTAAACACCAACTGCCACATCGCTCGTACCTGTTCTTGAGCGATTAGCTGGTGATCCAGAGCTTGAGTTTAGGCCCATGCCTAAAACCATTGATAGAGTTAATGAATGCAACCATCGGAGCCTCATTTAGCACCCAATTCCTCCAGCTGCGCAGCACTGAAGAAGAAAATGTGCACTAGAGTGAAAAGTGGCACTGGAGGACTTGAAGCTCACGGACATGGAACTTGAAGCTCGCGGACGACGGAACCTGGGAAAGAAGAGACATTGGTGACCGGCGAAAGATGGACTGAAGCTTGCGAGGAGCGAGTAAGTAGTGACGAGGATCGGGCGACAGGGATTTGCTTGAGCAGAGGGATAGAGGAAGAAGAAAACATGAAAAATAATCCCAATTCAATTCGGGATTTTCTTGCTCGATCCATCGTTCACAAAAAATAATCCCACTTTCTTTTTCCTTCTTGTTTTGCCGACTGTCTCCCTCTTTCTTTTCTTCTCTTTACTTTCCTGGTTCTGTAGATGGAAATGGTAATGTGAAGGATGTAATATCCCCAACCTCACAAAGAAGTTGGCACACACACACACAGAGCATATGGAGATTCCAAGTAAGATGGGGAATTTTTAATGAGATTGTCCTTGGTTGCACGTTTTAGAATCAGTTCATTGTCTCTCTTCACTAGAATAAAGCAGAAATAGAAAGCGAGTAAAGCAGAAGAAACAGCGATGATCTATGAGAAGGAAGAAGGTGCACCGTTTTCTGTAGAGGATCCCCTGTTTCTGTTTTAACAGTCTTTCGTTTCAATTTCAAAGTCCGACACTTGCTTTGTTCCATTCAGAATCTTCTCTCTGTAAGACTCCCAATTGACGAAAGAAATAAATGGACTGCTGTCGAGTAACTCCCCACTAGATTTTATTTCTATCCGGCCCTTATTTGGTATTTTTGAGCTCGACGCATCAAAAATCCTTTCCATTGATATGCACCCATAAACTTCCAACTGTTGTAAAAACTCTAGTTCGTCAATGCCCTCGACAACCTGCAAGCTCTCGCACCGGTGAATATTTAACCACTTCAAGTTCTTCAAGTTTGACAAACCACCCAATTTTTTTAATGAAATGCAGCCTCCAACATAAAAGACTTCCAATGATTCCAACGTAGAAACAAATTGAATGTCTTTTACCTCCGGGCACCCCCAGAGATGGAATTTTTTAAGCATCTTTAGGGAGCTTGGGACAAGGAAATCTCCACTCCAACGATTAATCAACTCGGGAGCTTGTAGCTCATTGCACCCTAGCTCCTCCGGCAGACAAACCAACCTCTCGGAAGATTTGCAGTCTTGAATACGTGATATCTTGGACGCTTTTAAGGGATCGAGAAATTGAACTTCAGATAGCTTGTTGCAGCCATAGACCTTGGCATATTGCAGTTTTGTACAACTTAATGGAATGGATAACCTCTCGAGGAGATGACACCGTTCGACAGGCATTTTTCGCAACTGAGGAAACCCATCGAGATATACTTGATCCACTCGAGTGCAGTAGAGCTCTAAAACTATCAGGTTTGATGGAAGTTGTTCGAGGGTTTGCAATTCTAGTCTAAATAGAATAAGTTCCTTCAATAGAGAAAGGAAACGCAACTCTGTAGTTGGTGCGCGGAGATTTGAGAAGTGAAAGTGTAGCTTGCTCAGTTTGGATAACCTCCCAATCCACCGCAAGTTGCAAGTTTGAACTACATTTGATGTGCCAACATATTCATCTTCAGAGCCATCAGATAGGAGCAGTTCAACTAGATTAGTAAGGTATGAGAGGTCAGGGATAGTCAGCAACGAAGTAGATCTCAACCGTAGAGTTGTCAAACTTCTGGGGAACTTTGGCAACTCTTGTAGCCCATGACAACAACCCAAGTCCAGTGTTTGAAGGTGAAGGAAATTGCTGATTGTACTGGGCATTTCTACGATTGGTGTGTGTGATATATTGGCAGATGACAAATTTGGTAGTCTACCAATGAAATCCGGCAGTCTTGTAATACTTGTGTATGATACATCCAGATTCATCAATGACTCTAATTTCGAAACTGAGTCGGGGAGTTCACTCAAGCTATCACATTTCCTAAGAGAGAGGTGTTGAAGATTCTGTAGCTCTCCAATTTGTTCAGGCAATTTTCTAAGTGCAGAATTATCCTCAACACTCAAGTCAGTCAGGCACCTCAGTTTCCCAATAGAGCAGTCAATTTCTATCAAAGACGAACATTTAGAAATAGTCAACTTCACTAAAATCGAGTATTCAGGAAAGGTTGGTGTCCCATGTATCGACCTATTTCCTTGAAGAGTGAGAACCTTCAATTTCGTTGCCCCCTACAAAAGCCAACGAAACATCAGGATAGACAATTAGATGTCTGTACAAGAAATAAATACGGATTTAGGGTCCCAACTTGTATCATATGTCATCCGATCCTTTTACTAAATAAGAAAATTAGGCTATGAATCCATTAAAACTTTGTCCTTCATTGAATGAGAAAATTAAACTAAGAGGGAAACTGACATACCTTGATTAGGTAACTTAATTCATCTTCGTTGATGTAAGAGCAACAAATGTTCATCACAACCACGTTTTCTATACGCAAATTGGTTGGCGAATCATGTTTTCCAGAATAATTTATAGAGCCATCCAAAATGATCCATTTCAACTTGGAAAGACAACCCGTGAAGTCACCTTCACAGATTACGTTACTCAACCAAAGAAACTGTAGATGTGGGAACCGTCTAATTTGTTCCGCAATGACATTTATAGGGTTGCTGGAGTACGCTCGTAAACAGAGTGCTTGAACGCTTCTCTTGATCTGCCAAAGACATTGAGGAGCAGGAGCAAGAATTTGTCAATATCCCACAGTTTAATTCTTCGAAGAGAAGAAAAAAATTAAACATTGGAGTAGCTCCCAATTCAGAAACGTGATTAAATTCTCAATTAAGAATAGAGTAAGCAATTTTCTATTCAAATTTAGCTATACTTTACCTCTGTTGATCTTAATTCGCAAATTGTATTGTCTCTAGCCCACAACCTGGTACGCTCTTGAATAGCAATTGCCCTCCCAAGATCTCTAATTAAATTGATCATGCATCCAAAGGATATTACCGTCCAATACATTTATCATGCACCTATTAATAAGGACATGAATAGCATACTCCGCCTTAAACCCACAATCTTTCCACATGTAGATTGGATCAATCTTCTTCTGACCGATGCAAAAGCATGCGACATCAAGAAATATCTGTTGTTGATCTGTTTCTAAGGCATCATAACTAATCCTTAGCTTTTGCAAGACATCCCTAGTAGGTGTTTCCCTTAGCTTCTCTAGTATCTCTTCCCATATTGTTTTCTCTTTCTGGCCAAAAAGCAATGAACCTATTGCTTCAAGAGCTAAAGGTAGTCCACCCGCGGTAGAAACAATGCCTTCTGAAAGAGTGTAGTAATTGGCTGGAGGAGAGCTGCATCGAAGGCATGCCTACTAAAAAGCTGGAGTGAGTCTTTTTTGCTCAACCTCTTCATTTCATAAGACAAAACTTCACACTTAAATCTCCTTATATTTAGAACGCTTTTGTCCCTTGTGGTAACAAGTATCCTAGTACCAGGATACAAAGAGTTCACTCCAATTAGTTTTTGGATTTGGTTGCACGCATCAACATCATCCAATACAATTAGCATCTTCTTGTTGCAAATTGTTTCTCCAATCATAGTGATCCCCTGATCCATATTATCAATGTGACGAGCCACTCTAGAATTGGAGATATCGGACAATAATTTTCCTTGCAACTCGACCAACGAGCCCTTGGCTTTTGCCGTTTCCCTCACATCTTCAAGAAAGCTGCAGTTCTTCCCAAAGCGAGGACATAGTTGGTTGAAGATAATCTTGACAAGTTTTGTTTTACCAATACCGCCCATCCCGTAGATTCCAATGAGCCGTACACCATCGGAGTTGATGTCTAATAAATTGTTTATGGCTGCTATTTGATCCTCCATTCCAACTAAATCTTTGGTCACTTGTCTTTGTCTTGTCTTGAGCCTAACCACAACCTCGTCAACAACTGACTTGATAAGATCCCCATAGCTGCCACAAAGTTGAACAGTTTCAATTGAGAAACGGTGAAAAATTGCATGTTGACCAGCCATCTAGTGAGCAACTGGGTGGGAATACGATCAGGTTTAGGATAAATAAAAATTCAACGTTACCTCCAAAACTTAATTCGGGAGCATGATGAATTACAAACTTTAACATCCATTACAAGTTTAAGTTAAAGGAATAGAGGAAGAGAAATATTTGATCTTCATATCAAGTAGAAGAATCAAAATTTCTGGCAAAAAAGGGTGGAAGAATCAAAATATGAATGTCTGATGAATTATTACTGTAATAGTAGATTTACTTATATCTTTCCCCGTGGAAAAGAACTTTGCACAGGCAACAGTTCCTTAATCAAGCTCCCTAGTATACAATAGGAATCGTAACACATACATGGATCAAATTAGTATAAAAAAGACTAAGCAAAGCCAAAATTTTATACCATGTAAATTAGGTGAAAAACGAAATTATAATAACCCTATTATTCGGAAATCTAGTGATTAAAAAAATAAAAGAAGAATTTGGAACTTTATGTTTGAATTTATAGAAATTAGAGTTAAAATATAATTAATGAATTTTTATAAAAACTTTTGCCCATTTGTACAAAATAATTTTCACAATAATGGTTAGATTGTTACCCTGAATATTTCTCCAGCTCCCACCCCTTGGTGCCATCAACTTCTTTGAGAGCATGCCGCCACGTCCCGACATCCTCAGAGTTGAACTTCTTCTTCTGATCCTCCATTTTTTGCTCCAAATTCAATATGGCCTTGCTGTACAACGTGGTTTTCAGCTTCACGTCATCGGGTTTCACGTCGTAGAAGATAGGCAATATGACCTTATTCCCACCTTCTTTAGAATTAGAGGTGTTCTCCACCATCTTCGCAAGCTCACGGAGGCACCAGTGGCTTGAAGCGTAGTTTTTGGAGAAGATGGGCATGTAGAGCTTGGAGTCATCGATCGCTCGCAGAAGGTTGCCACTAATTCTTTCACCCGGTCGTAGCTCTTCATCGTCGATGAAAACGCGAATCCCAGCATCTACCAAGGCATGGTAAAGGCTATTGGTGAATCCACGATGAGTATCGAGCCCTCTGAAACTTAGGACACTTGGTACTCACTTCCTAATATATTGCTAGAGCACATTCCTATCTCTGAGTTCGCCATAGGAGCTCACTTCGCACTTGGCAAGGCTCTCTCTCTCTCTATCTCTAATAGGCACTGTTGAAATACTTCTTCATCTGGTACATTATGACGGGTTTGGGCAAAATCGCACAAAGCTCAAGATGTCTTGTGGTTCTTGAATGGCAAGACGGAGACTTTAATGTTGAAGTCTTCTTTTGTTTTTTTTGGTCTGTGATGTTAAAGTCACGACGAAGACTTTTGAGACTTCTAGGAACCGTCGATGTTTAATTTAACCTGCTCCGAAGTCATTGAGAGGATGGCATCCTTTGGGAATGTCATCCAACGTTTTGTCCTCTAATTTGCCTGAAAGCTTCACCTTCCGTATCGCATCCGCCATCCATCTCACCATACGTGTCCTCCACATCATGTCATGTCTTTTGGGTCCACTGTTATTGGTGGCCGCTCATGATACAAAGAGTCAATATCACAAAAAATTCAAAATTAATATACGATAAATTTATCTTAAATTAATTTTTTTGATAATTAAAAACTCCAATTTAATATATCTGTGATAATTAAAAATCCCAAACTGATACCTTTGTGACAAATTTACCCTTTATTATTTTTCATTAAATTTGATTAATACCACGAAAAATCATAAACCAGTACACTTATGACAAACAGAGAGTAAAACTTTAAACTGGTACTCTTGTAAAAAATTTATCCCAAACTAATTTTTTAATTACCAAAAACTCCAAATTGGTACACTTGTGATAATTTTACTCTCTGTTAGTTTTAGTTAAATTTTATTAATTAAATTTCTTTGTTAGATGACATGTGATAGTTGATGGATATACCAATTCGGTGTTAGGTATACCACTTTGTGGTTTTTCGTGGTATTGATCTAATTTAATATATGATAAATTTGTCATAAATGTAACAATTTGGATTTTTGGTAGTCAAAAAATTAGTTTGAGGTAAATTTATCACAGGTATACCAGTTTGAGATTTTCAGGAGTCAAAAAATTAGTTTAGAAGTAAATTTATCACATGTGTACTAATTTGAAATTTTTCATAGTATTAACCATAACCCTAATAGAAATGGACGTGCAGATAAATTTTTCTATTCTACCTTCTCCTCTAATTTTTTTTATTCAAGCTAATCATTAAATTTTTTGAAATTGAGTCAATGTAGTACTTCAATTATTTGAAATTCAACTTCATGTGTTTGTCATTATCGTGGCATAACAGAGCCGTGAAAAATCATGCATAATTGATGTGGAGTGACCAACTCAATTAAATTTAATTATTTTTTTGAAAAGACTTTTCTCCTTTTCTCTTTCCTTGTTTTCTTCTTCTTCTCTGTTCATCTATTCTCACCATCATTGGTCACTCTGCAATGCTAGCCATCACTATACCAGAGAGCATTTTGTCATCCCTAGTGTGGTCCCATCGTGCCTCACCTCCATCCCTCCCAATGTCGAACCCTTCCGCCTAGCCATCGCTATCGACATCCTTCCATCAATCCTCATCAAGCCTCTCTCTCTCTCTCTCTCTCTCTCTCTCTCTCTCTCTCTCTCTCTCTCTCTGCACGTGACCTTCCATTGATGGAGGTGCTTGAGCTCAGGTCTGGGTTGCACAACATGGCCTCATATCTGAACGGCTAATTTACGATGTCCACATAGGTGTTCTAGTCGACATATTAATTGGCTAGTTAATGGTGTTAACTGCAATATCAACAATTCCCCTTAATTATTGAGTCAAATTAAAAAGTATAAGGACAAAATTGAAACGAAAAAGTTTCTCGGACAAAATTGAATACTAAGGAAAAATTCAGGAACCACCCATGTTATTATACAAAACAAAAGAAGAAAATACGAATGATCAAGATCGTTTTTTAGGTACATAAGTAAGGGAGGCAAAATTAACAGAGAAATGACCTTCATGGGCACCATATTTGCAGAGAAATGGCCTTGAATAATATATGTTTTACCTCTCACATTAGCTCGTCCAATGCAACTGAGTGATGTCAAGATGCTATTCTTTTAATTCGTTGATATTTCCCTCATGAGAACGGGTGGAAACGTTTTCTTCAATTACAAGAAAACCAATCTTCGATTTTCACCCCAAATACTAATTTCACATCCGCTAATTCCGAAATCTATCCACTCTTTGCAACAAGAGGTTTCAAAAGATCTACACTTTGCACAATCTAATTTCCATAGTTTGTTAGACTCAAAGATGTAGAATTTAGACATTTTTTCGACATCAAGGCGGAAAATGCATGCTCGAAATCATATAAGACGTGGAATAAATTATAATAAAAGTCGAGAATGATTTTTTCTATGTCCCCTGCATAATGAAAAATGGAGTTGAGCCAAGTAGAAAAAACGGACAAAGTATTAACCATTACATTATATTCTCTTCTCTTATAGTCCTTTTAAGTAAGAGAATAACGGAAAAGAGATATGCGATATCTTTTACCCAATGGTTTTCATTTTGTTAGTAGTTGATCATCACATTTGTCAACTTTCATGAAAGCAATGCTTATTCATAATGTTCTGTTCGAGTCTGACCATGTCTTTTATTAATCCTTTGCCTAAACTTTTGAATTATGGACATGACTAGACCTGTTAGTGATATTAGGAAATTTACTTGATTCTACATATCTCTCAGGATTATGCCTATATCTTCTTTGATAGTGCATAACCTTGACTGATTATATTTGATATTGTGTTTATCTTATTACCTTAGATAGTCTTCTAATAAAACCTCTAATACATACCCCACAAACGGCAGGTCAAACAGCCTGTGAATGGTCTGTAATTAATCTTCAGATCCTAGGCCATTTATGGTATCAGAACCAAGGAGTAGATAAAGATATTCATCGTTCTAGTATAGTGGTGAGTATTCCCACCTATCACGTGGGTGACCCAAGTTCGTTCCCCAGCAACAGCGCCACCTAGGATTTGGGGATTATAAATGGAGAAGGGATTATAAAGAAGATGAGGAATAGAATATCATATAGTCTTCTAATAAGACCTATAAATAGGTTATCTATGTACTCTTTTTTATAGATTAAAATATACAGAAAATTCTCCAATCCATTTTTCTGTATTATTTTCAACTAGACCAATGATTGTGGTCTCCACTAGTAAAATGATGTGAATGTCCGTGAGATATAATGCATCTCTTAAGCATCCAGAGAAATGTTTCATGGTGATGCTAAAGTTTAGACGACAAATGCCAAAAACTTCCCACTTTTCTTTGGTGAGCTATCATTTATTATGAAATAAAGCTATTGGAAATTTCTATTTTATTGGTTTATGTAATGTTGTCCTTGAATTTTCATATTTTTTTGCAATCAAATTCTTGAACTAAGGTTAGTACGTTCACATTACACCTTTCGTTAAATGCTTATGTGACTGTTGAGTGGTTATTAAATGGCATGCTGGCTCCGATCGCCACATGGCTCCTACATGCTTATTTAAATCTGGAAATAACTAAAAATGAACAAAAGTTAAATTTATTTCATAAAGGAAAATTTGAAAAAAAAAATGAAAGACATCAAGTTCAATTCGGACCACCAAATACCTTAAGCGACGACACTACTGCTCCCACTTTTGCAGATTAAACTGCTCTTCTTCCACTCGACATTCTAGGGCTTATTCCCTCTAATCAACACCATCCTCACCTTCTATGCTCGAGAAGGAGCTGCATGTGAGCGTATCTTGTTGTAATTATATATAAAAGAGAAAATATCAAACAAGAACTTGAAGTATACCTCTTTTCTTAAACGAGGATTCAGAGTGAATCTTATTTCAAATAAGAGCCTAAAGTGACAAACTTAATTTCAAATAAGAGTTTCAAATAAGGGCCTCAGTTAGAAGGTGACTCTCACGTGTTACTTTCCAAGCCACGATCAAGGGCATTTTCATCAAGGGGCATTTTTTTTCTTTTCTCTGTCATCTTCTCTTTTTCTTCTTCCTTCTGCAAATGCCCCGTCCAAGCGAGCTCTAAGGCTCAACTTCTGACGTGATTGGAACCAAACAGCAGCCGCGAGAGCTTCGGTGGTGTCAGCAACCTTCGGCACATGGCAGTGAGGTTTCAGCAACTCTAGCGATGAGGTAGCGACTGTATTTAGTGCGAACTAGCTCAAACCGTGCCCTAGGCGGCGATTTTCTAGTGTCGTCTCGACGACCGCAAAATCTGGCTATTATGAGTATCTTGTATGTGTTACTAGATTGATTATGCTATTTGTATTTGGGGCGATTGGGTGTTTTTTCACTTAACCTGTGTGATTTATCGGGATGAAATCAACCACCATCTTACAAGAGGGATCTCGTGATGAAATCTCCCACCATCCTCTTCGGTCAGACTAGAGGCCCTTCTGTCGAAATCTTTTCTTTGTCTCACGGCCAAAAGGACATCAGAGGATGGACTAGAACGATTCTCATTTCCAAGTAAAATGAAATGGAATTTATCGGACACTGATCTCCGTCCCTTTGAAAAGCTATGCAAACTTCCAGTAAAAAAATATGGGAAATGTTCGAATAAAAACCTAAAGTGACGTCTTTTTTTCTCAAAAGAGAGCCCAATATGAAACCAATTTTGTCTCAAACAAGGATCTCAGCTTCACGTGCCCCTCACGTGTCACTTTCCAAACCAAGGTTAAAGGTAGTTTCGTCAAGGCCATTTTTATTTAAATCTTCTCCTCTCCTCTTTTTTTTTCCTCGAATTCCATTGGAGGTAGACTCGTCAAGATTCAAATCCCTCAGATTTGGAGAAATGGTTAATAAAACACCCAAGAAGATAGAAATTGCATATCCTTATTTTGAATCTTTTCAATGTCTTCCAGAGCTCCTTCAGAGCCTTAAACTCTGTCTGCGTCCAGAAACGGCCCCATCCGACGTCAACTTCTTCTAGCAAGCTTGAACCTGTTGGGCGACAATTTTTCTTGCCCTTTTGAGAGGCTGAAGAAATACAAGTTTCCAAGTATACTTAATGCCGGGTCGCTGATGGCGAGGGCCGCGAAATACAGCATCCCTCACCTCTCGAACTATCTCTCCATTTGGGAGGATTCCGCTCCACGCTCGGCTACCCAGACGTTTAATGTGGGCATGATAACTGGTACGCCAGAGCTGCGTCTTTCCTATTGAGAGCTCCACCTGCCAAAATAAAACCAGGATTAGAAGATTGGGCTTCCTTGTACCTATCATAATGTTTCAGCATTCTTAAGACCAATGAGTCGGACAGAGAAAGGGGATCGCACTTCTGATGCTCTTTCCAAGTAAGTCCTTCGGATGAAAAATAGTCTCAGAATTATTATGTCCCAAATGTCGATTCCATTGCAATAATGATTGAGTTTAGTCGATGAGATCGGGAGAGAGGGAGCAGGTGAAGATTCCAAGTGTTGCAATCGCCCTGGATCTAGGCAAGCAACCCTTGCCGTCAAGTGCACTGCCGCCAGAAGGTCCCTGGCACACGGCGGCAAGGATCGCAACCTTGCCTATACCGAGGCTGAGCTTCCCTCCCACTTCTCTCTCTCTATGTTTGTGATTTTTAAAAAAATTTCTTTTCAAGCATGTCCCCATTTACTTGTTTTTTCCCCCATGTCAACGTTTGATAGGAAAAGAGTCCTTGCGTGGCACTAACGAGGGTGACCAATTCAGCATTTCCATCTGAATATTTGACGGAAGGATTAATATGAGCCAAGAAACTGATAAATCAAGGATATAATTGCACTAAAAGAAAGTTTAGGGATGATATTGCACGAATTGAAAAAGTTCAATAATTCAAGATGACTTTATCCTCTCATCATTGCACAACCAGGTGAAATTTGGGTGGACCGAACCGAAGTACAAGCCTAACTATTTTATGAAAAAGACTCGGTAATGTCCTAGATACGAGCCCAACACACACTCACCTACTTCTAAACTACTAACCGGAAGCCCGAAAATTCGAACTGGCCCGACCTAAAATTCGAATGCCCAAAATGGTCGACCTGGTGTTTTGGCCTCTTTTATTTTCTATTCAGGCCGAGCCCAAAATTTAGGCTTCGCATGGTGGATCTCGAATGGCCCCGACCGGTCCGAAAGTTTTAGTATGTCCATTCATATTTGTGATAAAAAATTATGAAAACCCACTTTTTTTTTTGGTAAGGAAGAAAACCCACTTTTTTTAATTTCAGAAAGGGGAAAAACATTTGATTCTTACTACTTACCTAAACTCTTGAAATAAGTAAAAATATGTTATGGAAAATATTAGTATTTATAAAAAGTAAGTAACCCAAATTAAGATTAAGTAGGTCTCCCCAAATTGCATTTAAAATGGGTATTAGGTATAAAATAACACACACAATTTGCAATAGTATTTAAAAAAGAATTAACTGGAATAATCAAAGAAAAAATGAAACGTACCATAAATCCAATTGCATCACTTCCGTGCATAAGCATTTAACTGCGCACTTTCGTGCATAATCGTCCTCAATAACTGGTAAGTGCTAGTACTTGGATATACAAATTACCAATTTACAGTTGAGATCATTGCTCTATCATTTTATTATCGATAAGCAGACTTATTTGATTAAAAATTTTTGAAATGAAACTAGGGCTTGTTAAATTTATAGGATCGTTACGATCCTTGATGACCTCACAAAAACTTTGTAATCATATGCTTTTTGCACTTCCATTGCTGAGTTCTTAGGTGGTATGTTTAAGATTTAATTCCATGTTGATAAAAATGTAGTCTCTTATCAAGAGATGGGAGAGCTCGCCAGCAACAAACATGTCAAGTACATATTGTCTCTTGAAAATGTAGGTATGAAATTTTTACAATTCTCATCTTGTTCTCTTGTCCACCTCCTACCGGTTACTGAAAATGACTTGGTTTATCTGGATCTACTGTTCAGCATGTTGGAGTTCGCTGATTTGAGTTTTTGGGTTATATCTTGCACTCAAAAAAAGGATGGTTTTGTGTTGGTGGTTATGGAGCACTTGCATATTTTGAGGATTGACCACTCTAGATCTTGTTGGAAAACTTGACACTGGATTCGAATGAAGTTGTTTCGTGGATCTTGCAATACCAGCACAAGTCTAGTTTGTATTTATTTGTCTCTTGTCTTGGCTTCTATTTCGCGATTACCCTTGAAAAACATGCAGCTAACAGGAACCTCCACCCCACATTCAATCAAAATTTTCTTATTTGACAGTATGATTCAGATTTTAACTTGGGATTAACAAATTCCATCTATTACAATGATGACCACGTCTTAGGAGTGATTAGTGTTGCTTTATTTATTATATTCTAAAACTTCACCCTTAAGAACAAAATACGAATGTCACTTAGGGCTGCATGTGCAGGCGGATTTGGTGGGAAATATTGGACGTGATCCGTATCTGCTGTATACACTCGGTGCCGTGCAAGTTTTGGCCCTTTTTGACAAGTTAGATGTTCTTGACATCAATAAGGTGACAAATTGTATCCTTTGGAATAAAGCGCCCTAGATCTGCAAACTCTTACCATAGATGCAAGTTCATCAGTGTTATTATATGTTTTTTAATTTTCAACATCACGAGAGTAATAAACTTACCTTCGGTTCTGTTTTGCATGTAAGAGATCGGATTGCTAGCCAAACATTGTTGTACCTGAACTATGATTCAGACATTAGAGCACTGCAAAACGAAGCTGAATCTTTCTCTGGTGATATGTGGGGAGAAGTCGATACTCGGTGTCCTGTCCTCGCCTTTGAGCAATTACAATTTTGGTGCTTCTTGAGGATGTTGCTTGAATAATTGACATCCCTTTCACCCCTTTATTTCCCTTCGAAGGTTCTCTTATTGTGCTATATGCTGTCTTGCAATACTAAAACGGTTGGATTCGATAGATGTGGAGAAGGCTGCGAGATTTACAATGAGTTTCAAAACTTTGGATGGCGGGTTTGGTAGCACTCCTGGTGCAGAGTTTCATGTCAGATAACCTTATGCTGGAGCTCTTTCGCTTGTTTCAAATATCTGATTGGTGCTTAGTCAGTCATGTATTTGCTTAAATACATTGTGGTCTCCTAATTATGCTGGTGAAGAATTCCATCCTAGGTTCTATCTAACCAATGTTGTATATCGTTTTAGAGTGAGAAGGAAATCTGGGCTTTCGGCAATTAAATGTGCACCATCCACATGACGGTGGATCAAAATGGACACAAATGAGCCAAAAAAATCAGTGCGTGTTCCAATGACCACATCCAAAGGATAAAACTGAGTTGCCACAGTTTTAAGACGACTCATCTTAGACGTGAGAAAGTAGGAAGGAATTGCTGATTTCACAGGAGAATTAGGCATGAGACAATGAAGCACTAAGGAAGTAAACTGAGATGCACAACCGCCTGACCAAGCACCTTGCTACAAAGTGTCTCATCTATCTCTCTTCTTTCAGTTCAAATCAGAAGATCATTGCAAGAACAGATGCTTGAACATATAACAAAGCCGCGTGTACTTTGTCCAGCCAATTGTCCAGTCGGTCACGCAGTAATTTGACCTATGGAATCCCCAAAGCTCTTGGCTGCACCCATGAAATATATACTGTCCACTCAACTTGATCGATTAGATGCCCTCATTAAGATGAACCTAAGTTGAGATTCTAATGATTAGACTACTGTAAAGTAAG
Source organism: Syzygium syzygioides (assembly GCA_031216285.1). Taxonomy (NCBI): domain Eukaryota; kingdom Viridiplantae; phylum Streptophyta; class Magnoliopsida; order Myrtales; family Myrtaceae; genus Syzygium; species Syzygium syzygioides. The sequence goes on from CM062248.1 coordinate 19,434,930, forward strand.
GTAAATGCTTCAATGTCGGTTTTTCATTACTTATGCTAGAGTAGAGAAGGTGTAAGCAACTACAACATCCAAGTATTTGCCATGAGGGCGAATGCAAAAAAAGGAAGTTGTACTCTAAATTTTTAGCAACAACACACTGATGCATATCCGAAGCTCTTCTGTTCTTACACCAGAAATAGTGGTGGTCAGTCTACAAGCATGAATAAATAACTCAAAGTAATAATCTTTTACACCCCCCAATAATGAAACTTAGCATCAACATTAAAAGAATAAAAAGAAATGCCGATTCGCATCGGCCACCACTTGTTGTATAATACAATTTATGGTTGATTAATACTAGCTAAGTCTCTTAATAGGGCGCATGTTCACAGCAGTCACTCTAGGCACGTTCCGTGCAGCCAACCCACAAACTTCTAGCCCCTTCATCCATATGCAGCAGACCTCAAATTACTAATGGAAAATGCAACCGCACAAAATATGAAAACAACAAACCTGGTTATCCCATTTAATTCTGTATGAAGAACCGAGAAGAGAAGCATTGTTTGCTTCATTTTCAATCATTGAGAGCTCCTCACAGGCAATCAAGAGACAGTGGATACTCATTAAAGAGACCATTATATATGCTTACAAACAAACTCTTCATGAGAAGATGCTCAACATTCTGTGTAGAAAGCTTTGTGCGCTCTGCATCAACGTTCACGGGAATGGTTTGATCCTCAGATGGTCGACTCCGAAAATTTACATCGCCGTTCTCCATCAAAGCAGTAACAAACTCTGTTTCCCAAATTATGCGACTTTCTAATCTTAATTGAGCTCACCAAATACACATAATTCTTGTGATACCCCAACAAACAGATGCACAACACGCCGGCACATGATTACATCCAATCGAGCAGTCCACACAGAAGCATAGCAACATATAACTAGACTGGGCTTTCCAATAATCAAACAATTGCAAAAGAAAGCAGACCCTTATAAAGTTATTACCACATGAAGCTAGAGCTCGAGCTCATGCTTAACTACGCAAAGATAAATCACACAATTACATTCAACTAAACACCAACCGCCACACCACTTGCGCCTGTTCTTCAGCGGTTAGCTGGTGATTCCAGAGCTTGAGTTCAGGCCCATGCCTCTCGCCACTAGTGGAGTTAATGAGCGCAACTATCGGAGCCTCGTGTAGCACCAAATTCCTCCAGCTGAGCGGCAGTGAAGATGAAAATGTGCACGAGAGTGAAAAGTGGCACTAAAGGACTCGAAGCTCACAGACATCGAACTTGAAGCTCACAGACATCGAACTTGAAGCTCGCGGACGACGGAGCCCAGGAAACAAAGAGACGACGGTGAACGACAGACTGAAGCTTGCCATGAATGAGCGAGGAGCAAATGAGGATTGGGCGTGGTGCGGCCGAGGATCGGGTGACAGCGCGATTTGCTTGAGCAGTAGGAGAGAGGAAGAAGAAAATGTGAAAAGGAACCCTAATCCCAATTCAATTCGGGATTTTCGTCAATTTTTTAATCGATTACAGGTTTCGGACAAAATTGCCCTCGTTTTAGTCTCCAGAAAATGTCGGCCGGTGTACATTCGGCCTAATCCCGATTCGATTCGTGATCTGAGACTGACTCTGTCTCTCTCTTTCTTTGTCTCTCTTCATTTTCCCGGTTCTGCAGAAGGAAATGATACGGTGAGTTTGAGGTCTCTTTGGCGTAAATTTCTCTTAAGAAAGGCCCCTTTTGTTATTAGACGGTGAGGGATGGTAATATCCCCCAACCTCACCACCGAAGTTGACACACACACACAGAGCATATGCAGATTCCAAGTGAGATGGGGAATTTTAATAAAGATGGGAGTAATCATGAAGCGACAAGATCCGGTGTTTCCGCTTGAACAGATATCCAAGCCGTGTGTAATTTGTCCAGCCAATTGTCCAGTAGGTCATGCAGTAATTTGACCTGTGGAATCCCCAAAACTCTTGGCTGCATCCATGAAACTTATATTGTCCCCTCAACTTGATCGATTATGCCCACAATAAGATGAACCTGAGTTGAGATTCTAACGGTTAGACTACTGTAAAATAAAAAAGCTTGAATGCCGGTTTTCCATTATGGATGCTAGAGCAGAGAAGGTGCAATCAATTACAACATCCAAGTATTTGCCATGACGGCGTATGCAAAAAAGGAAATTGTACTCTAGATTTTTAGCAACAGCACACTGATGCATATCCAAAGCTCTTCTGTTCTTACACTAGAAATAGTGGCGGTCAGTCTACAAGCATGGATAACTCAAAGTAATCATCCTTTACGCCCCCCCAAATTAGGAAACTTAGCATCAATGTTAAAAGAGTAAAAAGATATGCTAATTCACATCAGCCACCACTTGTTGGATAAAACTATTTATGGTTGATTTATGCTAGGTAAGTCTCTTAATAGGGCGCATGTTCACGGCAGTCACTTTAGGAACATTCTATGCAAACCAACCCACTAACTTCTAGTGCCTTCAACCATATGCAGCAGACCTCAAATTAAAGTGACCATCATTCAAACCTTAGAATATACTTACAGACAAACTCATGAGAAGATGCTGAACATTTTGTGCAGAAAGTTTTGTGTGCTCTGCAATAACATTCATGGAAATGGTTCGATCCCCAGATAGTCGACAACAAAAATTTACATTGCCGTTCTCTATCAAAGCTGTAATAAACTCTGTTTCCCAAATTCCGCAACTTTCTAATCTTAATTCAGCTCAACAAATACACATAGTTCTTGTAATACCCCAACTAATAGATGCACAGCACGTCCGCACATGATTACACTCCATCGAGCAACCCACAGAAGCATAGCGACATAACTAGGCTGGGTTTTCCAATAGTCAAACAATTTGCAAGAAAGCAACTAAACACAAAGATAAATCACGTGATTACATTCAACTAAACACCAACCGCCACATCCCTCGTACCTGTTCTTCAGCGATTAGCTGGTGATTCCACAGCTTGGGTTCAGGCCCATGCATCCTGCCACTGGTGGAGTTAACGAGTGCACCCATCGGAGCCCCTCATGTGGTACCAAATTCCTCCAGCTGAGCGGCAGTGAAGATGAAAATGTGCGCGGCAGTGAAGATGAAAAGTGGCACTGAAGAAGGACTTGAAGGTCACGGACATGGAACTTGAAGCTCGCGAAGAAGGACTTGAAGCTCGCGGACGACGGAACCTGGGAAACAAAGAGATGACGGCGAATGACGGACTGAAGCTTTGCCATGAATGAGCGAGCAGCGAATGAGGATTGGCCGCGGAGCGGCCGAGGCTTGGGGGACAGCAAATTGAAAAAGAGCCCTAATCCCAATTCAGCTCGGGATTTTGTTCAAATTACAAATTTCAGACAAATATTGCAATGACTCTACTTTAAAGGTGTTCGCTTCACGAAAAACCTAAAATTTAGAAAATAATGTTTCAAAAAATAATTAGCTATATCGCTTAAAAAACTAATTTATAAAAAATATTTTTATTATCGATAATAATTTATACCTAATTAATTTGGTGGGCGATGAAAATATTTTTCAATCACTTTTTCTTTTAAGAGGTACACAATTTTTAGAAAAAATTCTCTAAATCTTGAAATTTCTGTGAAACACGCCCACCCAAGCTCTTTTCTGAAGTCTTCTGCTCTTTCTTTTTCCTTGTTCCTTCGCCGACTCTGTCTTTCTCGCTCTTTTCTTCTCTTTATTTCCCTGGTTCTGCAGAAGGAAATAATAAGGTGAGGTTGAGGTCCCTTTTGTTATTAGATGGTGAGGGATCGTAATATCCCCCAACCTCACCACCGAAGTTGACACACACACACACACAGGGGGCATATGGAGATTCCAAGTAAGATGGGGAATTTTAATAAAGATGGCCCTCGGTTGCACGTTTTAGAATCATTTCATTGTCTCTCTTCACTGGAATGAAGCAGAAATAGAAAGCAGGCGATGCAGAAGAAACAGCAATGATCTACGAATAGAAAGAAGGCGCACCGTTTTCTGCGGAGGATCCCCTGTTTCTGTTTCGGAGTCCGTTGTTTCTGTTTCGGAGTCCGGCGCTTGCTTTGTTCCATTCAGAATCTTCTCTCTATAAGCCTCCCAATGGACGTAATGACCATCTGGTTTGGGTAACTTCTCACAATCTCCTATTTCTATCACGCACTCATTTGGTATTTTTGAGCTCGATGCGTCAAAAATCCTTTCCATTGATCTGCACCCATTAATTGTCAACCTCCACAAAAACTCTAATTCGTCAATGCCCTCGACAACCTGCAGGCTTGGGCACCATCGAATATCTAATTGCTTCAAGCTCTTCAAGTTTGACAAACCGCCTAAGCTTTTTAATGAAGAGCACCGATAAACTGAAAATCTTTCCAATGATTTGAACGTGGAAACAAATTGAATATCCTGAAGCTCTAGGAAACCCGACAGAACGAATTTTCGAAGCATCTTCAGGGAGCTTGGGAAATGGACGGCTCCCCTCCAATGATCAATCAACTCAGGAACTTGTAGTTCATTGCACCCCAGCTCCTCCGGTAGACAAGCCAACCTCTTGGAAGATTTGCAGTCCTGAATACGGGATCTCTCCGACGATCCTACGACATCGACTGATTGAACATGATGTTGCTCGTTCGCCTTGTTTTCTCTCGATTTTCTCGAACTTGATGAAACCGTCTCCTTTTCCCATGGAGGAAGCCTGTCGAGGTGTACTTGTTTTCCTCGAGTGTCGTAGAGCTCTAAAACTATCAAATTTGACGGAAATTGTTTGAAAGTTGGCAAGTCCAGTCCATACAGAGTAAGTTCTATCAGCTGAGAAAGGGAACCCCACTCTACAGTTGGTGCGCGGACATTTGGAAAGCAAAAGTGCAGCTTGCTCAGTTTGAATAACTTCCCAATCCACCGAAAGTCGCAAGTTTGAATTATATATGATCTAGCCGTTATATCAAAGCGATCGGAAAGGACCGTTGGATTAGAGCCATCGGAAAGGACCAGCTCAACTAGATTAGTAAGATACGAGAGGTTAGGGACAGTCAGCAACGAAGTAGATGTCAGCAGCAAAGCGGTCAAACTTATGGGGAGCTTCGGCAACTCTTGTATCCCATCACATCCACGCAAGTCCAGTGTTTGGAGTTGACGAAGCTCGCTCATTATACTGGGCAGTTCTTCAATTGGTGTCCTTGATGCATTTACATATGACAAATTTGCTAGTCTACCAATGGAATCTGGTAATCTTGTAATTCTCGTGCCTGATACATTCAGATTCGTTAACGACTCTAATTTCGAAACTGAGTCGGGGAGTTCAATCAAGCCAGAACAAAAATGAAGAGAGAGGTGCCGCAGACTCCGTAGCTCTCCAATTTGTTCTGGCAATTTTCTAAGTTTGCGGCAGGCCTCAACCCCCAAGTCAGTCAGACACCTCAAATTCCCAATAGAGCGGTCAATTTTCGAGAACAAAGAATTGTAGCGAATAGTCAACTTCTCTAAAACTGAGTCCTTTGGAAAGGTTGGTGTCTTATGGATCGAGCAATTATCCCTAATAGTGAGAACCTTCAATTTCCTTGCCCTCTACAAAAAGCCAAAGAAACATCAGGACAGACAAGAAATAAATATGGATTTAGGCTACCAATTTGTATCATATGTCATCTGATCCTCTCACTAAATGAGAAAATTCGATTACAAATCCATCAAATTTTTTCCTTCATTGAATACGAAAAATAGACTAAGAGGGAAACTGGCGTACCTTGATTAGGCTCTTGAACACATCATCTGTGAATTGAAGCCCAGTGAGATTCACCACAACGGCGTTTTCTAGATGCAACAAATTGGTTGCCATCAAACGTTGATTATAAGTGTAACCCAAATCGATCCATCTCAACTCGGAAAGACAGCCTGTAAAGTCACCTTGGAAGTTTACGTTATGCGGAGAAAGAAACCGTATATGTGGGAACCGCTTAATTTCCTCCGAAGTGACAGTTATACGATCCGACCATGAATCAAACAATTGGAGTGCTTCAACTTGAGCGCCTTCCTTGATCTGCCAATGACATCGAGGAGTAGAAGCAGGAATTTGTTAATATCTCACTATTTTTTTTTTCATAGAAGAGAAAGAAAATAGAAACAGAAGAGTAGCTCCCGAATAAAAAACGTGAATCCTCAATTAAGAAGAGGGTATAAGCAATTTCTACTCAAACTTGGCCATACTTTACCTCTCTTTTTTTTAATTCGCAAATGATGTCGCCTTTATCCCACAATCTGGTACGATCTTGTCTGGCAATTGCCCTTCCTAGATCTCTAAGCTGATCGTGCATCCCAAATCTATCACCATCTAAAACCTTTATCATGCACCTCTGAATAAGGACATCGATGACTTCCTCTGGGTAAAGCTCACAATCTTCCCACATGTACTTTGGATTAGTCTCATTCTTACCAATGAAAAAGCATGCAACATCGAGGAATATCCGTTGTTGATTCGGCTCTAAGGCATCATAGCTAATCCTTAGCTTTTGCATGACATCCCTATAAGGTGTTTTCATTAGCTCCTTTAGCCTGTCTTCCCATATTTTTTTCTTTTCCTGACCAAAAAGCGATGAACCTATCACTTCAAGAGCTAAAGGTAGTCCATCTGCAGTAGAGGCAATGCATTCTGAAAGAGTGTAGTAATCGGCCGGAGGAGAGTTGTCATTGAAGGCATGCTTACTAAAAAGTTTGAGTGCGTCTTCCTTGCTCAACCCCACTATTTCATAATCCTTGAATTTATTCTTAAATCCCCTAATATTCAGAACGCTCGTGTCCCTGGTGGTAACAAGTATCGTAGTGCCAGGATACAAAGAATTCACTGGGATTAGATTTTGGATCTGGTTGCCCTTATCGACATCATCCAATACAATTAGCATCTTCTTGTTGCAAATTGTATCTCCAATCCTCTTGATCCCATCATGAATGTTTTGAATATTACCAGCCCCTCCAGAATAAGAGATATCGGACAATAATTTTTCTTGCAACTTTTCTAAACCCTCGGTTTTTGCCGTTTCCCTCACGCCTTCAAGAAAGCAGCAGTTTTTCCCAAACTGAGAATATAATTGGTTGAAAATAATGTTGGCGAGTGTTGTTTTACCGATGCCGCCCATCCCGTAGATTCCAATTAGCCGCACACCACCAGGGCCAGTGTCTAATAATTTGTTTATGGTTGCTATTTGATCCTCCATTCCAACTAAATCTTCGGTTACTGGTCTTCGTCTTGTCTTGAGCCTGACCACAACCTCGTGAACAACCGCCTGGATAAGTGCCCCATCGCTGCCATAAAGTTGAACAGTTTCAATTGAGAAAAGGTGACAAATTTGCATGTTGGCCAGCCTTCTACTAAGCTACCAGGTGGGAACGCGATCGAGTTTAGGATATATCAAAATTCAACGTTACCCCCAAAGATATGGGAACATGATGAATTGCAAACTTGAACATCCATTGCAGGTTTAAGTTAAAGGAATAGAGGAAGAGAAATGTTTGTTCTTTATATCAAGCAGAAGAATCAGAATATCTGGCTACAAAGCGTAGAAGAATCAAAATATAAACATCTAATGAATTACTGTAATGGTAGATTTACTTATTTCTTTCGACGTGTAAAAGAACTTTGCAAAGGTAACAGTTCCTTAATCAAGTTCTCTAGCACACAATAGGAATCTTAATACAAACATGGATCAAATTAGTATAAAAAAGATGAAGGAAAGCCAAATTTTTCATACGATGGAAAATAGGTGAAAAACGAAATTATAATAACCCTATTAGGTCAGAAAAAAAATTGGAAATCTCGTGATTTAAAAAAAATAAAAGAATAATTTGAAACTTTCTGTTTAAAATAGGGAAATTAGAGTTTGAATATAATTAATGAACTTTTATAAGAACTATGGTCCGATTTTACAAAATTATTTTCACAATCGTGGTTAGAACGTTACCCTGAATATGTCTTCGACTCCTTTCCACTGATGCCACCAACATTCTTGAGAGCCTGTTGCCACGTCTCTATATCCTCGGAGCTCAACTTTCTATTCCGATCCTCCATCTTTTGCTCCAATTTCAATATGGCCTCATTGTACGACTGGGTGTTCAACTTCACGTCATCCGGGGTCACATCGTAGAAGATGGGCAATATGACCTTATCGCCATCTTCTTTAGATTTAGAGGTGTTCTCCACCATCTTCGCAAGCTCTCGAAGGCACCAGTGACTTGAAGCATAGTTTTTGGAGAAGATGGGTATGTAAACCTTGGAATCGTCGATCGCTCGCAAAAGGTTGTCACTAATTCTTTCACCCGTTCGAAGATCCTCGTCATCCATGAAAACACGAATCCCGGTGTGGAACAAAGCATGATAGAGGCTGTTGGCGAATGTGCGACGAGTATCGGACCCTCTAAAACTCAGGAACACCTCGTACTCACCTCCTGATGTATTACCGGTGCGCGTTCCGGTCTCTGAGCAAGCCATAGGAACTCACTTCACACTTAGTAGGGTCACCCCCCCTCTCTCTCTCTCTCTAAGCTCCCTCTCTGCAACAATGGCGCCGCTTGCTCCCACGCCTCTAGTCCCTCTTGCTCGACAAACCCATCTGGTCATCCCCTCCCTCGGAGTTCGACTTTTGCCCCCTCCCTCATCGTTGCCACCAGCCGAGTCGCCGGCACTAATCCAGCCGACCAGATCTTGCCGGACGACGCCGATGACGGTTACGGACGGGCATGCGTCGCTCACGAGCCGCTCGTCCAGATTTGGCCTCGCCCGTCTCGTTCTGCAAAGGCCGCTCCCTTTATACTTGGATTCCCCTTCCCTTGCGTTCCTCTTCGCCAAAAAGAACCTCCGATCTCGAATCTTGTTCCTGGGAGGAGCAATTGCTCACCGGATGAGGGTTTTTAGAGGCCGATTTCTGCGATTTTGCGGACTTGGCGGCCGTAAGGAATCAGCCGCTTTGGGGATCTTGAAAATCTCTCTTTCTTCTTGGTGATCTCATGGTGGAAATGCGAAGAGCCTCATCACATTCTTAATGTGAAAAGCCTTCTTCACCGGATCATCCTCCCACAGGAACTTACAGAAGGAAAACCGCGGCGTTACATTAGAAAAGCAGCAAAAGGGTGTTTATTATAGGGACCTGTGTCTTGCGTGACTCACGGGATTCAATTGAAAGTTCAACGCGTACGTTCAACGCGTACAGGCAACTTCGGCGAAGCTTCCAATTTGTAGTCAATAAAATTAATAAGATTAATATGACGAAAAATTTTAAATTAATATATTTATAATAATTTTATTTCGAATTTTTTTTTACATACATATAGGCACAAATATTGGACATTTATCACGGGATTTAATTGAAAGTTGCGGACAAGCAACTTCGCAGCAGGTACAGCTTTCAATTTATAGTCAATAAAGCTGATGGCTTTATAAAACATAAGGTGGAGGACAATTATGGAGGTGTACCTTTTCACACGCTCAACTTCTTTTGAGTTTCTCTTTATGCTTTTCTCTGTGCTTTTGAACTTTTCGATTAAAAAAATCTGATTCTCAAACATTTAAATCATTTATGATTATACTATAGCTGCATCTATTGTTAAACACATTTATATAGATAAAATCACCATTTATTAATATAAATGCATAATAACAAAATATTCCTAAAAAATTACCTATCATTATGACACATGGGACTCTAGATAATTAAAAAAATTTCCTTCATACCACATTAATTGGATTTGTTGCATTCACTATAACAAATGCTTCACATAGCACTACCTACGCATATACTTACTGCTCACTTTGAAATATTTGATTTGATCTTTTCGCCTTAAAGACTTACCTTTTATCATAATTAATTACCATTAGCATAAATGTGCCTTTATATTAAAAAGCAAACGGTTGCGCAAATCTTTGGCAGCACTTATGTTCTCATGGACAACTAGTAGAATGTGAGCATGGTGTAGTTGGTGGCGTTGGAAAGACAAATCAAATCAAATTGTATAAACATTAAAATATATCTTGAAATTGAGCAGATTAGACCACGTCAGATCGGTTGAGAATTATGGATGCTCGACCTCTTTTCAAGAGTGGTGAGAGGAAATGCAATGATGGCCTGTCCACGGCCATTATGCCACCCATCATGCTGTTGCTTTGAGCATGGAAAGAAAGAAAGAGAGACCACGATGATCTGGCCGTAAGAGATGAACTTTGCTCAGCTGAAGAAAGGGAAAAGGAGATTAATGATGGCCATTGCTGGGCCAACAGGCGAAAAAGACGAAGAAAGTTGCAATGGTGGTGTCTTTTCATGTTTCCTTTCTTCTTCTTTATTTTCTTCTGCTGAATTTCCTCTTTAAATACGAACAGGAAGAGCGCTTAATGTCATGGATAGCTATGAGGACTGCACAAAGGAGATCGGAAATTTGCTCTTAAAGGTTTGATTCAGAAAGGTTTTCTTCTTGCCAAAATGACCGAGTTGAAAGAAACAAGTGAGATAGATGTGCTATCCCCAAAATCAATCAGCACAACCGGTCATTTCGAAAGGGTTGCCTTTCAGTCTCCTATTTGGCTCTAAAAAATGATCATTTAAGTTTCAGATTTTTTGATTCAAAATTTCCACGTTGTGGTAATTGAAGAGCATACTTAAATCATATAACCATTCTGAATTAATAGCAAGATCCTAATTAGAAGAGATCATTCTAGGAGAAGAAAGGAGAGAGCTTAGGGAGTCATGCTTTTGAACACAACACGATTTTATTTTCGAGGCTAAGTCCTGCCCCTTCTTAGCACAATACGTTGCCTTGTATAGGCATATCTTGGTGTGGTTATAGAAGCATTGGATTTCTCTTATATAAGTAGTACAAGCATCTTTAAAATAGAAACACTGACACTCTAGTAGTACAAGCATCTTTAAAGTAGAAACACTGACACTCTCACAAACATATCACATGCTTATTTTATTGCGGAATCCTTCTTCAGTATTATCAACAAAACTGAATGAATTATCTCCATTCTTTTATTATCGATAAACTTGAATAAAATTGTCAATTTCCCATTGAGACAAGAGCTGGTCTGCTACTGGGTCATCACAAAATGAAGCCGATTAATATATATGTCATTCAGAAAAATCATAAATCGCATCAATAATGTGAGGAATTATTTGAGAATTGTACTTAAAAGGACGTAATTGGAAATTGTGGTATCGAAAAATTGTTGTGGGGAGTCTAACCCCTCCCCACACATAAATGAACCCCCTGACTGCAGTTGTCCTTTGCTTTCTCACAAATGGTCAATGCTTTAACACGTGCACCTAGTTTCCGCTCAGCCTAGTTTTCTTAAATTGATTAGTAGCGACTTCATCTCCTTCTTTGAATAAAACCCTAGAAATGGCCCAAAACTTTCAAAACCCTTTTCCAAATATGTAGCTGCTCCTCCCGTAGAACTAAACCTCGGAGCTAAGGAACGTTGGGCAAGGCGCTACATGACCTATATGAATACTTCAACGTGTTGATCTAGTTTGGAGGGCTATATATTGCATCAAAGTGGTTGTTGAAGGTTGGCCGAGTTGATCAAAGCGCTTTCAAAGTATTTGTTTCTTAGGCCAAAAAAAGAGAGTATTTGTTTCTACTTCTTTGCTTATTCTTTGAAAAAATAATATATTACGATTCTACTCGTAATTCTCTAAGAGAGTGAAGGTGACGACCGCACGAGCTCAACGCATGATTCACTATTGGCCTTGCTTTTTTTTCCTTTTTTCTTTAGTTTAACTTCCATTGTGTATTGACTCCAAATTGAGCTGGCCTTACCCAATTGGTCATGGATAGCACAACTAGCAGATGAGCAACTTTGTCTTGGTGTAGGTCCAAATGAGTGCAAATGACAAATGTTGTTTTGCTCAGGGAACATGTGAATTTTTGGGCACTATATTTAACCCGGTTAGGTTGAGAGAACATTTAAATAATTTATCACACTCAGCACGAATATATACTATATATTATATATATGTACATATATATTACACGTCAAATTTCTTATGAGAGTACAAGGCAAAATCGAAAAACTTAATAGTAAATCCTGGACTTGTCAATAAAGTGCTCTTGGATAACAATTCACGTTTTGAAATATTGAATATGTTTTCGACATTAAAGAATTTTAAAAAGAGCTGCCGATTCTCTTACATTACTCAATATTTTTTTTCATCAACAAGTTTAAGCTTGTAATTACAGTCAATATCTTAAGAAAATAAAAGATATTTTTTATGCATTTATTCATGAATGCCTGATGCAAATTTCTTAACATGTCATTTCACTTTTTAAATATTTCGCCATTTTTTGTTGCATGAAGATCCTTTTTTTGGTATATGTTACATGCTTCCTCATTTTAAATGATGATAACCCTCACCTTAAAAAGGATAGTGCATATGAAAATATTTATTTTTTCCAAAACTTTCGTAACTCTTTTTCTAGTCATGCAACTGCTCCCCTACCAAACGAGTCCCCATATCCTAGAAGGGTCAGGCGAGGCACTACATGACCTATTTGAGGGCCGTATCGATCAAGTTTTGAGGGCTGTATATGTATCAAAGTGGTTGTTGAAGGTTGGCCAAATTAGCAAAACGCTCTCAAAGGTTGTTATTAATTCCTGTGCTTATTCTTTCAAAAAAAAGTCTTATGCTTCTAATCGTAATTCTCCGAGAGAGTGTTAATGTAATTCTTGCGCTCTCAGAGGTTGTTATTAATTATTGTGCTTATCCTTCCAAAAAAAAAATCTCATGATTCTAATTGTAATTCTCTAAGAGAGTGTCAATGTAATTATAATAAAGAGCACTTTGAGTGTAGAGTGAAATGACTATTCTTGTAGAGTGAGATATAGTCCATTGCGGAGAGGCAACTTCATTATGGACGCTTTTAAAGGTTTCGAGGATTGCATTAGTGGATTCCAACCTTGTTATTGGGCTAATAGAGCTGGGATAATGGAAGAGGTCAAGTAGATAGGCCGAACCACTATAAATTGCTTTGCAATCTCTTTAATCTAAGATTCTGTTGACATTTTTGTTGATGGAAGATATTTGCTCAGCAGTGCGTATTTCGTCTGCGAACACTATTTCATCCTCTACACATTGTTTTGCACGAAAAAAAATTCCAAGTATCTTACAGCAATCATTTTATTTGTATAAAATTGGGTGAAATGACACCAGCTATTCATGTATTCTTACCCAAAATTCAAAACCATCCCTACACTTTTTTAATCCAAAATCATCCCTGTATTTTAAGAAAGGGTCATCCCTCGTCTTGCTATTATGTCGCTCCATTTCCGTTCGATTTGTGCTAATGTGGACAATCGGAACACTGAGTAGAAGCCATATCGCTATCAACAAATTTTGGCATACCATATCTCTCTATACCGAATCCGTTTCAAGTGAGTTTAAAGTTAAAAAAATTTAAAAAAACCTCTTTTGAATTACTAGAAGACTCACTACTCCTACCCAAAATCAAGCAACTTCGCAGCAGTGCTGCTTCCAATTTATAGTAAAAAAAGTTGATGACTTTACAAATAATAAGGTAGAAGACAATAATGGAGGCGTACCTTTTCACATGCCCAATTTCTTGAGTGTTTCTCCTTTGTGCTTTTCGGTTTTTGCTTTTGAACTTTTGGATTTAAAAAATTTGATTCTCAAACATTTAAATCATTTATAATTTTTTTATAGCTATATCTATAGTTTGATATATTTAAAATTCCAATCCAGTATTGTAAATTCACAAGTTATCTATATAAATGCAATAATAATAAAAAGTTCCTAAAGTTTTACCTCTCGTTATGACACATGAAACTCTGAATAATTAGAAAAATTTCCTTCGTACCATAGAGCGTTGGATTTGCTGCATTCAATACAAAAAGTGCTTTACCTAAGCACCACTTAACCAAATGCTTCCTACTCATTATGAGATATTTGTTTTGATCTCTTTGCCTTAAGGACCTACCTTTTATTGTAATTAAGTACCTTTAACCACTCAAATACTCTCATAAAGTGTGCCTTTATATTAAAAAGCAAATGATTGTGCAAATCTTTTACATTTTTTTTGGAAATGGACTATCTATAGTTGAGGAAATGTAATGATGGCCTTGTCAATGGTCTTGACCATAAGAAACAACTATGCTTAGCCGAAGAAAAGGAAAAGAAAAAAGAAGACTGATGATGGCCACCGCTGATGTTAAAGATTGATCAACGGTCTTCTACGCAACTTCGCAGAAAGCCTCGTGGTTCTCGAATGCAAGTGGAGGACATCGACCGTCCGACCAATAGAATTGGATTTTATGGTCTTGGTCGTAAAATATTACTATTTCTGTTTCAACCATTTGATTGGTTTTCCAGTGATTAGTCCTGTATTTCCTTTTTTTCTTTAGCTAAAATACTCCATTATTTCCCTCAAGATGCCTTGACGTGGCCACATTCGACGAATTTCAACCATTTCATATTCATATTCACATTCGATGACCCAATCCGAAATGTTATCTAGAAAAGTTTCTAATTATTAAACCGCACCACCAACCGCCTGTCCCTTTTTGTGAGTTATTAATTTTATGTTCATATGTTAATGATGATCCAAATTATTTCTATTATCCAATTCGAGTTGATATCAAAATTTGTTTCATTTTATCACTCGAATAAGAGAAAAGTTACATAGGAGATGTTTCGATGACAACTATAGGGCGTCTCTGTCGGTACCAAGTATAGGTTTAGAGTAAGGAGATTGGTATCAACTTCTTTAAGCATGCAATCGATTTTTTATTTTTTATTTTATTTTTCTCCTTTTCCCCTTCTTTATTTATATTTATTTATAGTGAAGTGAAATTAAACTAAAAATTAACTAAGTGCCGAAATAAATATGAACTAGAATTTATATGCATGCATCTAAATTAGATGCCAAAATACTATGTAATATAAATCCATATTTCATGAAAATCTTCACTACTTTCACTTGGAATTTCAACCTTAAACTTCCTACGAGAACAAAGTTAGTGCACCCCATAAAATAAAGAAAACTAGACGAAATGCTATGAATTAGAGCGAAACTAATCCACACAATGCGAAATCAAATTGGATGTTTACATCTATACTAATTGATGAAATTAACTATTAATTAAAAATAAAAAATTTTGTTAAGACTCGTGTGCAAATTGAACTACATCGTGCAGATTTTTTACTATTTACATATTTATGCTTACTGAAACATGAGTAACAATCAACATGAACTAACGCAAAAAGCCACGCACGTGCTTGCTTTAATTTCCTTTCCTCTTCTTCTTATTTTCTCCTTTCTTTTAACACTTACAGCTAAAATCCTTTTCATTTGTGCTGGCCGGGTAGGTTTGTCGCATATTTCCCTCTCGGTGAGCCAGGCTCGTGTTGGCTTCGGCACGGAAGTTCGAATGAATTTGTGACTCATCTAACGTGTTAGGTTGATTCTAATTACACGAGAGAGAAGTCAGATCCAAAATGCTATCGGCTCATATTGCACCATACACTTGCAATTTATCGCGCGCATCTTGATGAGGCCATGTAATTAGACTAGACACAAGGGACTAGGGGTGAGCGGTTCTCGGTCCGGTCCGGTCCCAAGGTAGAACCGGGAACCGGACCGAGAGAACCGGTTCCCAACTTTCGGAACCGCGGACCGGACCAGTTGGTTCTAGGACCAAAAACCAGACCGGACCATTGGTTCGGTCCGGTCCAATGGAACTGGTTACTTAGAATTTATGGTTTTTTTTGTCAAACACTTAAGGTTTTGTTCACATTTTACTAATTTTTGCCAATAAATTTATGTCAATAAAGTTCACTTAAGGTTTAATTCACATTTTACTATTTTTTATTAATGAATTTATAATAATGAAGTTCACCTAGAGTTTAGTTCACATTTTATTAATTTTTTTAAAGAAAAAAATAAAAATATATATTAAATAGTCGGTCCGGTCCGATCCGGTTTCGCCTTGGAACCGGGAACCGGACCGCTCGGAAATCGGTTCCTCTTTTAGGAGTCGGGAACCGGACCGATAGTTTCAAGAACCGGACCAAACTCGTCGGTCCGATCCGATTCGGTCTGATCTCGATTTGGGCGGTCTAAGTTGCTCACCCCGACAAGGTACCGAAGGAGAGCTAAGGTGCAAATCATCCTTGGACTGCAGAATTTGGAAAAGTTAAGGACAAAACCATGCAGATGAAGAGAGAGAGAGAAGCGCTTTAAAAAAAGCCTGAACTGAAAGCACAAAAAGTGGAGTCATCCATCAATCAATCAATCTCCCAAAAGCCCCAAACATGGCCGGCGTGAGGACGGGGACAAAGATAGAAAATTTCGCATGCAAAAGTCGAGCCTTCATCATCATCAATCTCTCCCCTTTCCTGCTTTTGTCTCTTCCTTCCTTGAACTTTGCACGATTCTTCCTTCAAATTTTCTTTCTTTTTGTCAATGATTCTACCGATTGATATGTTTTCACAAATAATTATTATTAAATTTCTTAATCTCTATCTTCAATTTTTGAAAACTTATAAAATTCTCCTGTTAAGCCTTGGCCAATAAATTTATAAAATCCTTCAAGTTGTATCCGATTAAAATCAGGCATTGTACACTTTCTCACATTCAACCACCAGCTTCCGGTAGACCTAAATATTAGGTCAATTGGACATTGGACAGAAAAATTATGACTAGTCAAAATTTGGTCAAATTTTTTGTATTCTTTTTTCCATTTCTTTTGAAAGAAAGAATGAATGAATGATGACTTCAAGCCTCGCCACTATGGGTGGTCACCACATGTTGATTCCAACATCGGCTCGATGATGGAACGGCGACAACCACACATGAGCCCAAGTCATGCCAGGCTAGTCGCACATCTGCCCAACGCATCTGGGCCGCATGTCCTAGCGCATGATGTGGGCGAAAATGGTGCAAGGCCGCATGTGGACCTAAGCTATCCCCGGAGCCGTCTCGTGTGGAGCTGGGCTTTTGAAGCCCAACTTCGCACCTATAATTTTTAGGCCTTTCACAATATTTGCCTTGTGCCTTGCAACCTCTATGACCAGTCGGGCTTCGAAGCTCACAGTCCATAGCCATTTGATCTCGAAGCTTGCGATTTGCCGTGGCTGATTCTACTTCAAAGCTCACAACCTCCATGACCTCTCGAGCTCAATCTCAAAATTTGCGGTCATCATGGATTCTTGAGCTCGAAGCTTGTGCCTAGGGTAGAGATGGAGCGACCATAGGTGTGAGATCTAAAGGTCATAGATCTCGAGCTCCCAGACGCCATTAGCTGCTCAAGCATTTGAGGTGCGGCCAAGGCTAGCGGAAGAATGGTCGTGGGTGGGTGGGTACAAAGGAATTCCATTGGTAGGGTTTAAATATTTTTAAAAAGAAGAAGAATTCCAGGTGAAAGATAGAGTCAACGTTTGAATATAAAGATAAAAAAAGATAAATATCAACAAATATTTAACGACCTTTACGCCACATCAACAAATATTCACAATGGCCCCAAAGTGTTTAGCAACATTCGAACCTATTTGAGGCTTTAATTCCAATATTAAACCATACAAATAAGGACAACAGGCCCCAAATCTTAAAAGGATGAATGACATAGAAGGCCCAAGGAACGCTACGGCCTCTACGGTAAATAGTTCTCTCACGGTTGAGTTCTTGCGTTTGATTATTTTCTTTAATAAATTTAAGTTTTGTTTTTTCTTTCACG
This sequence comes from Syzygium syzygioides, assembly GCA_031216285.1. Taxonomy (NCBI): domain Eukaryota; kingdom Viridiplantae; phylum Streptophyta; class Magnoliopsida; order Myrtales; family Myrtaceae; genus Syzygium; species Syzygium syzygioides. The sequence goes on from CM062248.1 coordinate 19,452,668, forward strand.
TGATTAATTTGATATAATTAGTCTATTTACTTATTTCAATTTTTAGGAGGAAATTCAAAGTGCCATTTTCAACTCGACGAAAAAAGAATAAAACTAGCACGTATCGATCTCTAGAGCAAGCTTGCATTGAAATTAATAGCAAAGCTTTTTTTTCTCAGTAAAGTTTATATGCTTTGTTGCGATTGTTATGTCTGTCTATTTATTTCTTATGGCGATTACAGCTTGCATTTAAAAGATAGGAAAAAAATAATAGTAACAATCTTCCGCTCAATCATCTTCATCTTCGTTGTCAACCACCTGTGAATCCACAATTACGCCATTGATGTTGACGATGAAGATGAATTGGCCGAAGCGGAAACGCTGCAAAACTCAGTCATCAATCTCTCATCACTCCCTCTCTCCACAACAAAATGCCCAAGCTTACCAACAACCTCCACCAAGTTGTCCCTGCACAAGAACTCGTCGCTATAAACTTTCTCCACCTCCCTATCGAAGTCATGCACGAATACGTGCGTCTCCGCTGCGCCGCCCTTCTTGCTCCTGGCCAGCACAGCCACCGTGAATATCGCCGACATCCTCCCCGGCGCTGCCTCATGGTACCCGCTTGGCCCGTCAACTAGTATCACGTCCCAACTCAATTCATACACGTGGTTGGGCAAGCTGTTCAACGCGAGCTTGCATTCCGAGAAGAGCAGGTTCTGCACCGGCCGGCACTCGCCATGGAGCTCGCCTCTTGATGACTCGAGCAGCCTCTTCATTTCGCCGACCCTCGTCTCATACTTCACGTCGTAGGCCTCGATTCCCGGGTGTTTCTGCTCAAACCTCGAGACAAGGTTCTCATTCTCTTCGAGGAAGATGGTTCGGCCGTCGAAGTTGAGGGCTTTGTACAAGAGGGCTTCGTGGGTGAGGCCAAAAACGAGGAGGTTGCAGTGGGAGGCAGCAGCGGCACAGCGGGCAACTGTGGCGGTTATGGTGGCGAGCTCGGTGGACGTCATGTGGGTGGAGTTGGTAGTGGCGGCGTAGCGGAGGAGGGCGTCGGATATGGAAAGTCGAAGCTGGACTGAAGAGGCGGCAGAGCCCGTGGCGGTGGTGGCGGTGGCTGTGGTGGCGGTGGTGGAGATTAGGGTTAGAGTGAAGGCGGTGGTGAAGAAGGAGATGATGAAGATGAGCCACAAGCGATTGGTGTTTGAAGACGATTGCTTTTGGATTGTGGGATGGTGGAGTATTAGCTTTGCGCTTTTCATCTCTTAATCTCTCTCTCTCTCTCTCTCTAAAGCAACGTGTTCATTTTATTTAACATATCAGAGAAAGGTCTAAAGTGAAAAAGATTCTTATCACAATTAATGCAATAATTGCAGCGAACATCGTATATTAGTGTGAATAGACTACGTGGGAATCATTGAGGTGAAAGAGTTCTTGCCCAAAGAAAAACAAGAAACGGAGTAAAACAGATTTGATCGATGCATATATGTAGAGGGACAAATTAGCGAAGGAAAATCTCGGGGGCTTGTTTCACGGAAAATCAAGATTTTGAAAAGTATATTCCTAGAAATAATCCTAAAATCAATGATAGATATGTTCATTATCAACGAAAAAGTTTAGGTATAGAGCTTTGTTGATAATGAAGTAATTTTCTGTTGACTAATTATTTTAAATGATAAAAATAATCGTTTTTTAGAAATCTTTTTTTGAAATCATCAATTTCTCGTAAAACAAATGCACCCCGAACAAACGAAAATCAAACCACACAGTTCTCATGGTGCATCTTGAACAAATCATAAATACGTAACTAGATAATTACTAAAAATCGAAACCAATCACCTAATACCCCCAACAAATTTTCTAAAATACAGAAAATGCAAGTAAATAAGCTTAATAGTAATCTGAGAAAATATTTGCAAGATTTTAGGGTTTTCTAAATTTATATATAAATTTCCTTATCTTGCAAAATAGCTTATTTCGTTGAATTAATGAAAGAATTACAAGAGATCTATCCTCTTTCTTTTTGGAATATGCACATGTGAATGTGTTTTTTTTTTTTTGGTAAAGCACATGTGAATGTGTTTGCGTCTATATATTTGCGAATTGAGTTATTCATGTTTCTATCATTTTTGCTGCATAACGCAATTAATTTCGAAAGCATTTTCTGTTAAGAAATGGAGGAACCGCATCATATCGTTCGGTTATGAAAGCATAATTGGCCTTTTGAAGTCGGATGATGATCATGATTTAATCATCATAATGAAAGAGTAAAGAGATGGAGAAGAAAGGTGCGGCATCGCTGTCATTTGCTTTGGCTCGTGCGCACCATTAAACCAGGTATTATCGTTGAATAATTGGTCTGATTGATTTAATCATGGTGGGATTTGCTGTTGGATATGGACAACATGTCGTGTCTTCTGGGGTCCATTGATGTTGGTGGCAGATAATACAAATCATCTCCTATAGCTAAAGAAAAAGGTCACAGCAGTCCCCGTATTTTTTTTTTTCCAGCATATAATATAATCTCTAACTTCTTTTTCGATTCAAGTTAGTCCCTATATTTTTGAGATTCATTCAATGTGGACTTTTTATTGATTTGGAGTTTACTATCCAGTGTTTTCTGTCGGTTTGACATATACCAACCCATCAAAAATCATGCATCATTGTTATGGATTGGCCAGCTCAATCAAATTAGTTTTTCTTAAAAGAACTTTTTTTTTCTCTTTAATTCTTCTATGTTCATCTATTATCACTGTCATTGGCCACTCCTTAAAGGTTGGCCATCACTACCGGCTTCATCCCTGCTGTGGTCTTGTCATGCCTCACCACCATCACTCTCCCTGCCCGAATATGCGCCCCTAGCTCAAACCTCTTTCTCTCTCTATGTATATGTGTGTGACCTCCAACGGAGGTTGGGACTAGGCACGTGACCTCCATTGGTGGAGGTGCTCGAGTTCGTCTCTGGGTTGCATAACCTGGCCTCATATCCTGTCTAAATTGAACAACTACTTTACAGTGTTTATGTAGGTGTCCTCATCGACGTATTAAATGGCTAGTTAGTAGTATTAACTGCCATATCAACAATTTTCGTTAGTCTACGTAATGGAATGACCATATTGAATCGAATTCAAAAAGTACAGGTACCATTGAATTGCAATAAAATTTCAGGACAAGATTGAACAATAGGAAAACATTCAGGGACCAGCTATACTATCATGCAAAACATAAGAAAATAATAGGAATCATCAAGATCGTTGAACGAGTGCAGAAGTGAAAGCTTAATTAACCGAGAAAGGTCCCCCATGGGAATCATATTTGCAGAGCAATGGAAGTGAAGAATATATGTTTTACCTCCACATTAGGTCATCCAATACAACTGAGTGATGTCCAGATGCTATTTTGTTAATATGTTGCAATGTCCCTTATGGGAACTACTAGAAATGCTTTCTTATAAATTTACAAGAACCAATCTTCAATTTTCACCTCAAATTATAATTTTACATCTTCTAATTCCGAAATATATATTTACATCCTCATGAGATTTCCAGCTTTGCAACAAGAGGTTTCAAAAGATTAACCATTCCATCATTTTTCCCTTCTCTTATAGTCTTTTAAATAAGAGAGTAAACAACATATAAAACACACACTTATATATACATATATATATATATTAAAAGAAGTATTTATTTGTATCTTACGGAAAAGAGATATGCGATATCTTTGCCCAAATGGTTTTCATTTTGTAAGTAGCTTGAAATTTGTCGGTGTTGATCATCACATTTGTCCACCAAAAGTCATAAAGTCAACTTTCACATTTGCCCCACTAATTTAGTATTTAGGTTAATTCCAAGTTCAATTCTCACAAAAGCGGTGCTTAATCATAATGTTTTGTTCGAGTCCGACCATGTCTTTAATTATTGCTTTGCCTAAACTTTGTATTATTGACATAATCAAACCAATGATTGTGGCCTCCACGTAGTAAAATGACGTCAATGTACGTGAGATATACTCATCTCTTAGGCATCGAGAGAAATGTTTCTTAGCGATGCTAAAGTTAAAGATGACAAATCCCAAAAACTTCGCACTTTTCTTTGCAAGTTATCATCTTATTACAGAGTAAAGCTACCGAAAATTCTTAAATTTTATCGATTTGTGCAATGTAATTCCTGAATTTTTTTTTTCTGTGCAATCATATTCTTAAATTATGGTTTGTTTGTTCACATTGATACTTCCGTCAAAAAAACAAAAGAAAATGCTTATGTGGCTGTGAATTGTGCCCTGTAAGTAGCTATTCAATGCCATGTTGGCTCCCACATGGCTCCTACGTGCTTATTTGATTCTGGAAAATTTGAAAAAGAACAAAAGTTTAAAATATATATTTCATAAAGGAAAATTTGAAAAAAGAAAACAAAGAACAAACTCAATTCGGACCACCGATAGTGTAACCACAGAGCGCCGAGCAGAGGGCCGACAACCAATCACTGGAGAGAGTGGTTGGACCCCCGTCGAGCTTAGGCGACGACACTTTCGCAGATTAAACTTCTCTTCTTCTACTCGACATTCTAGGACTTCTTCCCTCTAATCAACACACTCTTCACCTTCTATGCTCGAGAAGGAGCTACATGTGAGTATGTAAAAGCACACACACGAAGGGAAGAGAGAGAGAGCTCATGATTGAAGATAGACCATCATGTGAGTTTCTGGCTTTGACATAATTAAAATGTTTAGAACTAAATCGGTAAATCGGTATTAACATCTCATCTTTCGTTAAATAAAAATAAAAAAACACAATAAATGGAAAAATAAAACTGCCGATTTAATTCGGCCCATTCATGCCTAATTGATTCATTGGCCCAGCCTTTTTGATTAGTTTTCCCAATTTAGCCATCCCAGTCCACTCCTTTTCTGGTCCTTTTTTTTTCTCTTTTGGCCCATCTCGGCTTCACCTGGCCCAACTGTAGCTTTCTTTCCTCCTTCGCGCTTGCGGTCTTTGTGACGCAAGAATGAGATAAGAGGACGCGGGAGAGCGAAGGAGAGAAAGCGATGCTGAGGAAACAGTGGGCGACCGGAGCAAATTCACGAGAAACCTTCTAGAAATAGCTGAGCCTTTTGATCGGAAAGAGGGTGCCGGACAAATCTCTTCCCCCCTCCCTCTTCCGTTCATCGTCGCCGGAGACCGCCAAAGACTTTGGAATCACGGTTCATCCGATGAGAACGAAAAAGCATAGCCGGATGTCCCTTGCCGTCGCTGATTGAAGTTCCGTTTCTAGTCAGATAAGCTTCTCCGATTCTGCTTTATTTTCCCCTGTTTCTCGGGAATCATGTCATTGAGCTCAATCGGTGAATTTACGGTTTAATCGAGTGAAACCGAGAGTGATATGTTGAAGATAATGATAATTCCTGATTGATACATCATGATTTTGGCCTTAGATTACATTGAATGTTAATCTGGAATTCATATTGTCCAATGCGTGCTAACTGTTCGCTGAAATGTCTGAATGAAATATTCGATACTTAGAGCACCGAGCTTGATTGTGAAATTTCTGAGCGAGTTATGGTAAACTGAGATGGAATTGAAATGAATCACGCTGATTTAGATCTTTATACATCACAATTGAGTCGGAAATTGAATTGGATCTCACTCTAGAACGTGTATCATAACTTGCGTATCACATGTTAGACGAAATGTCTAAATGGAGATTCGAGTGGCTTTTTGCAAAATCAATGCTTGGAACTCGGTTTTTATGCTTGACTAGTTCTCATCTTTGTTGAACATGACTAAATCTGTATTTTTTTTCTTTGTTTTTTACGGCATAAACATCGTTGTTCGAGTTTTTTCTTTGCATAAACATGACTAAATGGAGATTCGAGTGGCTTTTTTTTTCTTACCAAAAAAAAAAACATCGTTGTCCGAGTCGGCCATCAAATTTCCTCTGTCGGAAATTCATTCCTCTCGCCGGAGATGTGCCCGCGGTTTGAGGCCGCTACTGTTAGTTTTCTATCTCTGTTTCATGTGTGTGTATGTTTGTTTGTTTAGATTTAGGATCTGTTGTTGTGGTCGGAAGTTTGATGACCGGAAAATAAAAAATGATCACTGACGTTGATGAATGATGGCCGTGACTGTCGTCAGCCCATTGATGGTTGCAAATGAAGACCAGTGAAGATGGCTTGGTGATGGCTGGAAATGGAAGGCCGCATCGGTGGTCGATGACAGGCCGAAGTTCCGGCCTGAACAAAATTTGATTATAAAATTGAAAAAGTATTTAGGGCTTGAACTTAGGAATTTTTTATTATTTTTTTCTTTTAGAGACGATGATAGGTTGTTGTTTGTGCACCTTCATTTTGATTACACTTGATTGCGCATTTTAAATACATTGATTGTTATTTTTTCCTTTTAGAATGGTTAGGACAAAATTTAGGACTCTTGATTAGTAAAAGATTGCACTAACAATTTGGATTAGTAAATAGTCAAGTTTAGGCACTAAAATGGCACTAGTTAGATAAGTAGTGTAATCAAGCTCCTGTTCTTAAGAATCTCTAATTACGCATGTATCGAGACGATACTCCCACGTTTCGATTTTAGGATTTCTAGCCGACCCTCATTAATGGCTGTTAGCGACTCCAAAATAGAACAATCAATGTCACGCGAGATATAGACTTAGGGAGGGTCCCATAGGCGGCCCTCGAGGGGTAGGTTGTGACAATCGGCAAAAGGTTTAAAGACTAAATTGGCACAATTAAAAAGTTTTGGATTTAATTGATTTTCGTACAATAGGTTTTGGACTTTTTAGACATTTTTCCCCACACTGCGATAAGGATTTGTAACCTTGCCTATACCAAGGCTGAGCTTTCCTACCCCTTCTCTCTCTCTCTCTCTCTCTCTCTCTCTCTCTAGATTTGTGAGTTTTTAAAAGAGTATTTACATGGCACTAACGCTGGCGACCAAGTTAACATTTCTATCTGAATATTTGACAGAAGGACAAATATCAACAAACAAATAAATAATTCAAGGATATGATTGCACCAACAGAAAGTATAGGGATAATATTGCAAAGCTCGAAAAAGTTCAAGAATTCATGACGAATTTATGCATCTCATTATTGCACAACAAGGTGAAATTTGGGTTGCTTGAACCCAAGTACGAGCCCAACTATTTATGAAAAGACTCAGTAGTGTCTTAGATACGAGCCGAACACACACTTAGCTACTTAGAACCCGAGTTGAGATTCTATTGGTTAGATTCCTATCAAATAAGGTAAATGCTTGAGAATCGGTTTTCCATTACGTATGATAGAGCAGAGAAGGTGCAAGCAATTACGCCATCCAAGTATTTGAGCAACAGCACATTGACGCACGTCCGAAGCTCTTCTATTCTTACACCAGAAACAGTGGCGGTCAGTCTACAAGCATGAACAACTCAAAGTAATCCTCTTTTACATTAAAAGAATAAAAAGAAATGGTGGTTCATTTCTTCTAACAGTATGCATTAGGCAAACATTATGAATACTGTGGACTCCTTGAAAAACCAAACTAATACTGGGGTTCTGCACCTCCCAAGTCCGAACTTCCAAAATAAATTTGCCTATGTGTTGACAACCAGTTAATGACAAAGGCTGTGAAATAGACTCATGGATGGCACTTGATTCCACTTGCAAGTACAGAAGGACTGTCGACTGAATGGATAAGGCATTAGGTAAACCCGATGGATGGAAAACACCTCACAGAGCACAAGAAACAACCAAAGAGGATCATACAGAAACACCACCTTCAATATACATGCACCAGATTAACATACGAATAACGAAACTGATCTCACACAGTCCTCATTGTTTCTTGTCGTCACAATGGACGATCCTGCAATTAACTTAACCTAACAACTCCAAAAGTCCCAGCACCAGATCGACACAGAGAATATTAAGGAACTGAAGTCAACTGTGCATCATCATCGCTTGCTGTTGTACTTGACGATATTGATGATGGATCGCGAGGATGATGGACTGCCCAATCGATTTGGGCAAAAAAAACGCTTGCGACTTTCTTCTCTTGGTCATCCCAATCCTCATCAATACAATGTAGGCAATGAGCCTATACCAAACAAACATTATCTCCAATGCGATTTCCGAGACAACATGCCCATCAAGCCCCACCTTCTTGATCCCTGGAGAGTCCCTAACCAAGCATGAAGACTCACCACAGGGGTATGCGTCCTCAGGCTTGAACTGTGACCCCATCAAGAGCTTGTATGTGTAGTGGCTAATTGAAAGATATCTGATCCAAGCAATGAAGGGAGGCACGTTTTTGACGTAGTACCTGTCGGCGACAAGGAACGAGAGCATGAGCATCAACCCAAGGATGGTCGCCAACTGCTGGTCCATCATCAAGGCGCCGATGACAAGCCTGAGGTCCTGCGCCGAAGAGCGTGCTCAAGAACTTGGAACAATTGCTCATTGTGCGGTTAATACCTTAATTATACAACAATTGATAAGGTTTACTACACCAATATTTAAGCAGAAGACGATAATCTCCTGTTTATTGAAAATAATTTCTAAACTCTCAAATTGATTCCGCTTTAGTGCCATCCTCAAAATCCAATCCTAAACTCGTTCAGAAAGTCCTTGCTTTTGTTCCTATTCTTCTTCAGTGAGCACAACCACTCAGTAACGAACTACTCAACTCCTTATTAATGGGATCAAGCATGCTCAAAACAATTTACTGCAGAACTTAGCATCAACATTAAAAGAATAAAAAGAAATGCTGATTCAAATCAGCCACCACTTGTTGTATAAAACTATGGTTGAATACAAGAATTATTCAAACCTTAAAAATATACTTACAAACTCCTCATGAGAAGATGCTCAACATCCTGTGTAGAAAGCTTTGTTCGCTCTGCAGTAACATTCATGGGAATGGTTCGGTTCAATCCTCAGATGGTCGACTGCGAAAATTTACATCGCTGTTCTCCATCAAAGCTGTAAACTCTGTTTCCCAAATTTTGTTAACTTCCTAATCTTAATTCAGCTCACCAAATATACATAATTCTTGCAATACCCCAACTAACAGATGCACAACACGACGGCATATGATTACACTGAGTCGAGCAGTCCACAGAAGCATAGCAACATAACTAGACTAGGCTTTCAAATAGTCAAACAATTAAAAAAGAAAGCAAACCCTTATACAGTTATTACCATATGAAGCTAGAGCTCGAGCTCATGCTTAACTCCGCAAAGATAAATCACGCAATTACATTCAACTAAACACCAACAGCCACACCACTTTTACCAGTTCTTCAGTGATTAGCTGGTGATTCCAGAGCTTGAGTTCAGGCCCACGCCTCCCGCGACTGATGGAGTTAATGACTTAATGAGTGCAACCATCGGAGCCTCATGTAGCACCAAATTCCTCCAACTGAGCGGCAGTGAAGATGAAAATGTGCACGAGAGTGGAAAGTGGCACTGAAGAAGGACTTGAAGGTCATGGACATGGAACTTGAAGCTCGCGAAGAAGACTTGAAGCTCGCGGACGACAGAACCTGGGAAATCATGCATAATTGATGTGGAGACACCCTCCGTCACTCCCAATGTCGAACCCTTCCGCCTAGCCATTGCTATCGACATCGTTCCATCAAGCCTCATCAAGCCCCCCTCTCTCTCTCTCTCTCTCTCTCTCTCTCTCTCTCTCTCTCTCTCTCTCTCTCTCTCTCTCTCTCTCTCTCTGCACGCGACCTTCCATTGATGGAGGTGCTTGAGCACAGATCTGGGTCACAAAACATGGCCTCATATCTGAACGGCTAATTTACGATGTCCACATAGGTGTCCTGGTCGACATATTAAATGGCTAAATTAAAAAGTATTCATTGAGTCAAATTAAAAAGTATAAGGACTAAATTGAAACGCAAAAGTTTCTAGGACAAAATTGAATACTAAGGAAAAATTCAGGAACCACCCATGCTATTACCCAAAAAAAACAGAAGAAAATACGAATGATCAAGATCGTTGATTAGGTACACAAGTAAGAGGTAAATTAACAGAGAAATGACCTTCATGGACACCATGTTTTACCTCTAACATTAGCTCATCCAATGCAACTGAATGATGTCAAGATGCTATTCTTTTAATTCGTTGATATTTCCCTCATGAGAATGGGTGGAAACGTTTTCTTCAATTACAAAAAAAACTAATCTTCGATTTTCACCCCAAATACTAATTTCACATATGCTAATTCCGAAATCTATCCACGCTTTGCAACAGGAGATTTCAAAAGATCTACACTTTACACATTCTAATTTCCATAGTTTGTTAGACTCAAAGATGTAGAATTTAGACATTTCTTCAACATCAAGGCGGAAAATGCATGCTCGAAATCATAGAAGACGTGGAATAAATTATAAGGTACCGCATGATAATCATTTTGGTTCTATCCAAAATTGATTTTTTGTTCCCCGAATCAGTTTTGGACCAGAAACCCGTTTGGTAACGCAATTTCATTTTTCTATTTCTAGGACAAGTTTTTGTTCCAGAACCGATTCTGAACCAGAAATCATAACCAAAAAAATGTTGGTTTTCTATTTCTAGACAAAAAATGAGAATCATTTCTGAGAGAACTCTTTCTTCCAAACCCATGTTCATCTGGAAGTCACGATTTTTGAGATGGGAAAAAAAAGCAAAAAATAAAAAATTTCAAAACTTCACTGAATGGTTTAGAATCCGTGGCTACCCACTTTGAGCGAAATTTAAATTTTGTTAGGTGCCGAAAAAAATCAAAAATTTCAAAATTTCACAAAATGGCTTAGAATACCTATGGTCATCCATTTTGAGCAAAATTTAATTTTTTTAGATGCCAAAAAAATAAAAAATAATCAAAAAATTTAAAATTTAAAAACTTCACATAATGTCTTAGAATACCTGTGGCCACCCAATTTTAGCGAAATTTAATTTTTTTAGGTGCCGAAAAAATTAAAAAATTAAAAAATTAAAAATTTCAAAAATTTACAGATTAGCTTAGAATATCTGTAGCCATTCACTTTGAGGGAAATTTAAGTTTTTTTAGGTGTCGAAAAAAATATAAAAAAATAAAAAAATTTCAAAACTTCACAAAATGGCTTAGAATACATGTGGTTACACACTTTAAGAGAAATTTAATTTTTTTTTATGCCAAAAAAATAAAAATAAGCAAAAAATAAAAAAATTCAAAATTTTACAGAATGGCTTAAAATACCTTTGGCCACCTATTTTGAGCGAAATTTTATTTTTTTAGGTGCCGAAAAAAATAAAAAAATAAAAACTTCAAAACTTCACAGAATAACTTAGAATACATGTGGCCATTCACTTTGAGTGAAATTTAATTTTCTTTAGGTGCCGAAAAAAAATTAAAAAGTAAAAAAATAAAAAATACCATTTGGGCACCTAAAAAAATTAAATTTCACTCAAAGTGGGTGGCTAGAGACATTCTAAGTCATTCTGTGAAGTTTTAAAATATTTTATTTTTTTATGTTTTTATTTTTTTTGGCACCTTAAAATATTTAAATTTCACTCAAAGTGGATGGCCACATATATTCTAAACTATTCTGTGAATTTTTGAAATTTTTTATTTTTTTTGGCACCTAAAAAAATTTAAATTTCACTAAAAGTGGGTGGCCACAGGTATTTTAAGCCAATTTATGAAATTTTAAAATTTTAAAATTTTTTGATTTTTTTTGAAAAAATTCGACAAATTTCCTATTTTCTCAAAACCTGATTTTTTTTATTTTTTGGAAATTGTGATGAATTTTTCTAGAATTTTTCAATTTTTTGGGATTTTTGAATTTTTTTGATTTTTTAGGAATTTTTAGGATTTTCTAATTATTTTTATTCCATTTCTAAAAAAAGTGGATTTTTGTTTTTGAAAATAGAATTTTGTATTGTTATCAAACGGGTTTTTGTTTCAGGAAATAGAAATTTTGTGTTGTTATCAAACGGGTTTCTGTTCTAGAAATAGAAATTTTTTGTTGTTATCAAACGGTTTTTTTTTTAGAAACTCATCCAGGTTCCAGAAATAGAAAAATCTATTTCTGGTTCAGGAATTCATTCCGGAACAGAATGGTTATCATTCGCTACCTAAAAAGTCAAGAATGATTTTTGCTATTTCCCTTGTGTAATGGAAAATGTAGTCGAGCCAAGTAGGAAGAACGGACAAAGTATTAACCATTCCATTATATTCCCTTCTCTTGTAGTCCTTTTAACTAAGAGAATAAGCAATATATAAAAAGAATATATATTAAAAAGAGATTATACATTTGTGTCTAACAGAAAAGAGATATGCGATATCTTTTGCCCAATGGTTTTCATTTTGTTAGTAGTTGATAATCACGTTTGTCAACTTTCACGAAAGCGGTTCTTATTCATAATGTTATGTTTGAGTCCCCGACCTTGTCTTTAATTAATCCTTTGCCTAAACTTTTGAAATATTGACATGACCAGATTTGTCAGTGGTATTAGGAAATTTACTTGATTTTGCATATCTCTCAAGATTTAATATATATCATTTGATTGTGCATATCATTGACTGATTATATTTAATGTTGTGTTTATCTTATTACCTTAGATAGTCATCTAATAAAACTTATAAAGATGCTATTCATATACTTTTTTTATACAGTAAAATATAAAAAAATTCTCCAATCCACTTTTCTGCATTATTCTCAACTAGACCAATGATTGTGGTTTCCACTAGTAAAATGATGTAAATGTCCGTGAGATATAATTTATCTCTTAAGCATCCAGAGAAATGTTTCATAGTGATGCTAAAGTTTAGACGACAGATGCCAAAAACTTCCCACTTTTCTTTGGTGAGCTATCATTTTATTATGAAATAAAGCTATCGGAAATCCCTATTTTATTGGTTTGAGCAATGCCTTCTTTGAAATGATTTTTTTTTTGGCAATCAAATTCTTGAACTAAGGTTTGTACGATCACATTACACCTTTCGTTAAATGCTTATGTGACTGTTAAGTGGCTATTAAATGGCATGCTGGCTCCGGCTGCCACATTGCTCCTACGTGATTATTTAATTCTGGAAAAAACTAAAAATGAACAGAAGTTAAATTTATTTCATAAAGGAAAATTTGAAAAATAAAAAAACACGGAAGACATCAAGTTCAATTGGGACCACCAATAACCTAAGCGACGACACAACTGCTCCCGCTTTCGCAGATTATACTACCCTTCTTCTACTTGACATTCTAGGGCCTATTCCCTCTAATCAATACCATCCTCACCTTCTATGCTCGAGAAATAGTTACATGTGAGCGTATCTTGTTGTAATTATAAAAAAAAAAAGGGGAAAATATCAAATAAAAACTTGAAGTAAATCTCTTTTCTTAAACGAGGGTGGTATAGAGTGAATCTTATTTCAAATGAAAGCCTAAAGTAACAAAGTTAACAAATAAGAGTTCAAAATAAGGACCTCGGTTAGAACGTGCCTCTCACATGTTACTTTCCAAGCCATAATCAAGGGCATTTTCGTCAAGGGGCATTTTTTTCTTTATTTTTTTTCTTTTCTCTGTCATCTTCTCTTTTTCTTCTTCCTTCCACAAATGCCTTGTCCAAGCAAGCTCTAAGCCTCCACTTCTGACGCTATTGGAACCAAACAGCTGTTGGTGGTTTGTTTGTAAAACAAACAATGAGGTGCCTTGTCCCACATCGAAAGGATGTGAGTGCGCACGTGGACAAGATTTGGCACTAATCAACGATCATTTTTATTTGTTTATTAAATTTCGAATTTATTATTATAAAATAACCATTTTGTTATATTGAAACAGTGTGACTGTTCGTAATAGAGTGGCAGTTATTTTTTAATAATTTAATGTTGAATTTTTGTTTTCTACCTAATGGTAACTAGGCTCTCTTACAACTTTTGGAATGTCGTGTCTGTTCGGACATAACTTCTTTACATTCAAAAGGTTGTGTTTGTTCAACATATAAATACTTCAACGTTTTTGTTCATTAAGCAAAACAACAATTTTTCCATTTTTCTTCCGAGAGATATACATGCATCTTTTTTAATTGTTTTCCTAGAGAGACCTTGGAGATATATCAAAATTGCTATTCGGTATTCTCAATCGAGACTTTGTTGTATTCTGGAGGAAATTTGCCGGTGACCATTAGCAACTTCGTGGGGCAAATAATTCCTTAAAGAAAGTGATATCACGCCTCAAAGTCTGACTTCGTTGTTCATCCCATTTGAAGTTGAAGTTTCTTTTCTTCTACAATTCGGAGGAGCATATTTTTCCAACAATTTTAAGGAATTATTTGTGTAGCAATGGAGTCAGAGTCGATCGCCGAAAGTAGAAGTTCCTGGAGAGGCTTCAGTTCTTGGCCTATGTTGTCCGGCTGTGCGTCTCGGTCGCTCACGGGGCATAGTCGGCAGACAATCTGTTGCCGATGGTGCGGGCACTGCAGGATAATTGGTTCACTTCGAATCGGCCTTGGTCTGGTCAGCGGAGATTGTGGGCTTGTGTGAGGAGTGGTGGAAGGGCGATATGGCCAAGAAAGAGAGGAAGGAGACAGAGAAGAGAAATCGTGGGAGGTTGGCCCCAAGGAAAAGAGAAATACAATTCATGAGCAGAGACAATACAAGGGAAAATTGTGGACTTGGAAGTTCACAATTGAAAAAAAAAAAAAGAAGAAGAAGAATGGACCCCCGGATACGTGGCAATGATCAATAGACTCAATTACCTCACAAAGTGTTCTGACGATTCCAACAATTTTGTTGAACGGCGGTGGCGGGGGCGGTTTTCGGCTAATCCTTCATCATCTCCAGCCCCTTGGTCTACTGGTCTTTGGAACTGTTATGACGACTTCAGCAGTTGTTGCTTAACATGTTGGTGTCCTTGCATTACATTTGGGCGAATCGCAGAAATGGTCGATCGGGGGTTCGTGCTGGGTGAGCAGCACACTGTATACGCTGATAATGTGCTTGATGGGGTGTTCGTGCTTGTATTTGTGCTTCTACCGTTGAGAAGGCAATACTTCTTGCAAGAGAGGCCGTGCACCAATTGCTGCATCCATTGTTGCTGCGAGGAATGTGCCCTTTGCCAAGAATACAGACAGCCTAAGAGCCTTGGCTTTGATCTTTCCATAGTCAATCCCAGGGCTATTAGCCAACGGTAGCCACTTGAAGGTGCTCAACTCAGAATGTTCCAGTTGCATTTGTAACAAAATGGTACTGACAGTGGGGTCCTGAGAAGGATGATATGAGAGCTTCCAGAAATTTAATATCATAAAGAAACGAGGTAAGCCATAAATTCGTTTCATTATGCTCATGAAAAGATAGAAAATCCATTTGGCTTTTTTATTCACATGAGCCGTTTGGTCATTTAGAGGTCCATGATGATGATGTCTCGCTGATCTTGTGCCTAAGACTGCCCAGCTTGTGCTGCAGGTGGTCATATGGCTATATTTGATGTTAGCCTTAGTCATCTGAGACTCTTCATTCTGTAATAGAGTGGAAGACGATGATGATTGCAGGTACTTATGATGGCTTACTGTCTCTGGATGTCTCTTGGTGCAGCAAACCATGGTTGTGCTGAGCTTCCAAGACATGTATGCATGACTTTATCAAGACATCTGATTCTATTCTGCTGACTATTTTCAAATTGTTTTTGCACTATTAATTCAAAGGACGCTAAGGCCTTGGAATAGAAGGAATGCATGTGCAAGTTAGTTTTCTTCTTTTCATGATATTTCAGTGTGCTTATACGTTAATGATATACTTGTATTTGGAACCAAATGACTAGAATCACTGAGATTAACAAGTATTTGAATTTCATTTTTAAAGTGAAAGATTTGGGTGAAGTGGATACTATCTTGGGTATTAAAGTTAAAAACATAGTGGGGGTTATTCTTTGAGCCAATGTGATTACATTGAAAAAAATTGTTGAATAAATTCGAACATCTTGGTTTCAAAGAAATGAGTACTCTATTTAATTCCTGATAGAGGGTCTTCAATGTGAGTGCTATAGGGTCTTTAATGTATGCAACGCATTGTATTAGACCTGATATTGCTTATTCTGTGTGTAAGTTGAGTACATATAAGTATAGAACATTGGAAAGCTATTACCCGAATTTTTTTTTTATAAAGAACAAAAAATTTGGGACCATTCTATAATAATTATTTGGTCGTATTAGGAGGATATACCGATACTAATTGGATTACAAGTGTGGGTGATAAACAATCCACTATTCGATGGATTTTCACATTCGATGGCTATGTTGTTTCTTGGGCGAGCAAGAAACAAATGTGTATAACTCACTCAACTATGGAATTTGAATCATTACTTTAGTAGCGACCGAGAAAGAGGCTGAATGGATTAGGAATTGGTTATTGGATATCAAATTATGACCTAGTCCTATGCCTCATATTTTTATCCATTGTGATAGTTAGGCTATTTTGGCAAGAGCTTATAATAGCACTTATAATGATAAATCTAGACATAATAGCCTAAGACATGAGTATGTGAGACAATTGATTAAAGATGGTACCGTAACAATTGTCTATGTGAGGTCAAACAATAATCTAGTTGATTCCTTGACATAGGCTTTACTAAGAGACATGGTAAATATGATCTCACAAGAAACGGGGCTGAAACTTTTTAATTAAATCACCAGTAATGGTAACTCAACCTTTTTATAGAATATCACTAGTTACAAGGTTTAATGGGAAAAACAAATTATTAAAGTGATTGTTTGATATTGACATGAGCCCTAACATGAGAAGTCAGTATCGTCTGTTACGTTTGTAGGTTGAATTAAATTCTTAATGAAGTATGGTTCAAATGTGTTATTAGTAACAGAAACACATGAAAGATACTTCACCTATATGAGCTTAGAAGTGGTGCCGTTTCTTACGAAAGTTGGGGTTGCTTTCTAGAGAGCTCATGAAATAGGTATAAGCACAAGGCCATAATAGTGTTAAGTAATATAGAACTTCTCGCTGAAACAAGAGGTTATTATATGTGTGGTATGTCCGATTCTATTATCTAAAAGTACAAGTTTAAAGCCGAGCTACTTGTCACTTTAATAGAGTTTTGAGATACTTGCACTAAGTAAAGGTTTAACTCGAAAAAAACCTTTATGTATGTATATTAATCTCACGGAAATTTTGGCTGTATATATTTTTAATGTTTTATTTCAATTTTGTTTTACAAACAAAGTGGAGGATTGTTGGTAGTATGTTTGTAAAACAAACAATGAGGTGCCTTGTCCCACATTGAAAGGATGTGAGTGCGCACGTGGACAAGATTTGGCACTAATCAACGATCATTTTTATTTGTTTATTAAATTTCGAATTTATTATTATAAAATAACCATTTTGTCATATTGAAATAGTGTGACCGTTCGTAATAGAGTGGCGGTTATTTTTTAATAATTTAATGTTGAATTTTTATTTTCTGCCTAATGGTAACTAGGCTCTCTTACAACCTTTGGAATGTTGTGTCTGTTCGGACATAACTTCTTTACATTCGAAAGGTTGTGTTTGTTCAACATATAAATACTTCAACGTTTTTGTTCATTAAGCAGAACAACAATTTTTCTATTTTTCTTCCGAGAGATATACAAGCATCTTTTCTAATTGTTTTCCTAGAGAGACCCTGGAGATATACCAAAATTGCTATTCGGTATTCTCAATCGAGATTTTGTTGTATTATGGAGGAAATTTGCCGGTGACCATTAACAACTTCGTGGGGCAAATAATTCCTTAAAGAAAGTGATATCATGCCTCAAAGTTTGACTTCGTTGTTCATCCCATTTGAAGTTGAAGTTTCTTTTCTTCTACAATTTGGAGGAGCATATTTTTCGAACAACAGCAGCGGCGAGAGCTTCAGTGGTGTCAGCGGCCTTCGGTGCATGGCGGTGAGGTTTCAGCAACTTTTCCTCTCGTCTCTTTTTTTCCTCGAATTCCGTTGGAGGTAGACTCATCAAGATTCAAATCCCTCAGATTTGGAGAAATGGTTAATAAAACACCCAAGAAGATAGAAATTGCATTTCCTTATTTGGAATCTTGTCGATCTCTTCCAGAGAAGAGAGATACTTCCCCTTCAGAGCCTTAGATTGTGTCTGCATCCAGACGCGGCCCCATCCGACTTCAACTTCTTTTAGCAAGCTTGAACCTATTGCGCGACATTTTTTCTTCCTCTTTTGAGAGGCTGAAGAAATAAAAGTTTCCAAGTATACCGAATGCTGGGTCACCGGTGGCGAGGGCCGCGAAATACAACATTCCTCACCTCTCAAACCATCTCTCTGTTTGGGAGGATTCCGCTCCGCACTTGGCTACCCAACATTTACTATGGGCACGATAACTAGTACACCAGAGCTGCGTCCTTTCCCTTTAAGAGCTCAGCCTGCCAAAATAAAACCAGAATTAGAAGATTGGGATTTCCTATACCTGTCGGGGTTTTAGTATCCAAAATTCATAAATTGTGAATGAGAAGTGTGGATGGAAATAGTCTCACATTGGATAGAAGTTGTGATGGGAGATGGTTTATTTAGATGAGTCTCTTAAATGAGTTTGGGCCCCAAGGGGTATCCCACTTTTGTGGAAGGAAGATGACCTATGCCAAGCTAGGTCAGTTCCCCCCCCCCCCGTGCTCGGCTCAGACTGGATCCATTCCATCGGTTTTTATTTTTTCCCGAACAGACACGTTTTGTTAGAAATTATTTAATTATTTATTTCGGACAAACAAGCATGTCTGTTCGTGAGGTTTGGTTCACTCGAACAGAAAAATCACTTCGGTTCAAGTCGCGGCTGTTCATAGCCCGAACGAAAAACCGCTTCGGTTCAAGTTGTGACTGTTCACGGGTCGAACGAAAATTGCTTTAGTTCAAGCAAGTCTTCATTGCTCGCGACTCTTCATTTTCGCGATATATAACTGAATTGTTTTGTTCTGTAAAGTGACTCTTCGTGGCATTTTTTTTCGGTGAGACTTTTTTTTTTCAACACATTCTAGACATTTTCATTTTTTCCGTTTCTTCATCATCGTCATTTGTGCGATTATTCTGCGAAGTTGAGTTCGAATATTTCCTTTGAAGAAGTACCACTTCTTTGGAAAGGCGATCCGCTCTATTCTAGGAGACAATTGTTCAATAACCTTGGGTACCAATAGGGGGACAAATTATCTTAAAGACACAACGTGAATTCGTTGGGCTCGGATCATTCGTCAACATTCGGATTACTCGTCAGAACGTGATTCAAGGTTTGTCGAACAACTTAATTTTGCATATACAAGCACTATTACTTGACAACATACCTATCATAATGTTTCAGCATTCTTAAGACCAAAGTGTCGGGCAGAGAACGGGGGATCGCACTTCTGATGCTCTTCCCAAGTAAGTCCTTCGGATGAAAAATAGTCTTAGAATAATTATGTCCCAAATGTGACTTTTGTGGAAAAGCCAAAGTCTTGCCATTTGCCCTTTTTTCGGGGAAAGCCTCGTGATTAAAGATAGACTAGCATGTCAATTTTTTGCTTTGACATTACTCGATTCCAACTGTAATAATGATCGAGTTAAATCGATGAGATCGGGAGAGAGGGAATAGGTGAAGATTCCAAGTGTTGCCATCACCCTGGGTCTAGGCAAGCAACCCTTGCCGTCAAGTGCACAGCCGCCAGAAGGTCCCTGGCACACGGCGGCAAGGATCGCAACCTTGCCTATGCCAAGGCTGAGCTTCCCCTCCCCCTTTTCTCTCTCTCTCTCTCTAGGTTTGTGATTTTTAAAATTTTTCTTTTAAGCATGTCCCCATTTACTTGTTCTTTTTACCCATGTTAAACGTTTGATAGGAAAAGAATCTTTGCGTGGCACTAACGTGGGCGACCAATTCAGCATTTCTATCCGAATATTTTACGGAAGGATTAACATGAACGAAGAAACAGATATATCAACTATATGATTGCACTAAAAGAAAGTTTTAGGGATGATATTGCACGAATAAAAAAAGTTCAAGAATTTTCTATGGCTTTATCCCTCACGTCATTGCAGTCAGGTGAAATTTGGGTGGATTGAACCGAAGTACAAGCCCAACTATTATGAAAAAACTAAGTAATGTCCTAGATATGATCCCAACACACACTTACCTACTTCTAAACAACTAACCGAAAGCCGGAAAATTCGGACCAGCCCGACCCAAAATTCAAACGCCCGAAATGGTCGACCCGGTCTTCAGGCCTTTTTTATTTTCTGTTCAGGCCGGGCCCAAAATTCAGGTGGATCTCGAATGGCCCCGACCGGTCCGAAAGTTTTAGTATGTCTATTCATAGTTGTGATAAAAAATTATGAAAACTCAATTTTTTAATTTCAGAAAGGGGAAAAACATTTGATTCGTACGACTTACCTAAACTGTTGAAATAAGGAAAATATGTTATGGAAAATATTAGTATTTATAAAAAGTAAGTAACCCAAATTATAATTAAGCAGGTCTCCCCAAATTGCATTTAACATGGATAATAGGTATAAAATAACACACGCAATTTGCAATAGTATTTTAAAAAAATTTAAACAGAATAATCAAAGAAAAAATGAAACGTCCCATAAATCCAATTGCGACACTTTCGTGCGTAAGCATTTAACTACACACTTTCGTGCATAATCGTCCTCGATAATTGGTAAGTGCTAGTACTTGGATTTACAAATTACCAAATTACAATTGAGATAGTTACTTTATCGTTTTATTATCGATAAGCGGACTTATTTGATTCAAAAATTTTGAAATGAAACTAGGGCTTGTTAAATTTATAGAATCATTACAATCCTTGATGACCTCACAAAAACTTCGTAATCACATGCTTTTTGCACTTGAGTTGCTGAGTTCTTAGGTGGCATGTGTAAGATTTAATTCCATGTTGATAAATATGTAGTTCCTTATCGACAAATGGGGGAGCTCACTAGCGATAAACATGTCGAGTACATTTTGTCCATTGAAAGGGTAGGCATGAAATTTTACAATTCTCTCCTTGTTCTCTTGTCCACTTCCTGCCAGTTACTGAAAATGATTTGGTTCTGCTATTCAGCATGTTGGAGTTTACTGATTTGAGTTCTTGGGGTTGACTTGCACTTAGAAAAAGGATAGTTTTGAGTCAGTGGTAATGAAGCACTTGAGATTGAACGGAGCATATTGGGGATTTACCACTCTAGATCTTCTTGGAAAACTTGACACTGTGGATTCAAATGAAGTTGCTTTAAGGATCCTGCAATACCAGCACGAGTATGGTTTGTACGTCTGGGCTTCTTTTTTGCGATTACCCATGAAAAACACGCAACTAACAGAACCTCCACTCCACATTCAAGCGAATATTTCTTATTTGACAGTATGATTAAGATTTTAGCTTGGATTACCAAATTCCATCTATTACAATGATGACCACGTCTTAGGGCTGTTTGTGCAGGCAGTTTTGATGGAAGTATTGGACATGATCCGCATCTTCTGTATACACTCAATGCTTTGCAATTTTGGCCCTTTCTGACAAGTTAGATGTTCTGGACATCAATAAGGTGACAAATTGCATCCTTTGGAATAAAGCATCCTAGATTTGCAAATTCTTACCATTGATGCAAGTTCCTCGGTGTTTTTTTTATGTTTTTAAATTTTCATCATTATGAGAGTGATAAACTTACCTTAGGCTCTGTTATGCATGTAAGAGGTCATATTATGTCATGTTACGGAACTTTGATTACAGTTACTTTATAGTGTGTATATTGCTAGCCAAACATTGACATGGTTCTCATTTCTCATATAGCCACATACGGCTCGCTAATTCCGGAGTAGAAGTACGCATAAAACAATGAAGCACCAGGGAAGTAAATTGAGATGCACAACTGCCTGACCAAACACCTTGCGACTAATTGGCTCATTTTTCTCTTTTCTTTCAGTTCAAATCAGAAGATTGTTGCAAAACGGAGAACGGGAACGTGGGAGTAATCACGAAGCTACAAGATCTGGTATTTCTGCTTCAATAGATAACAAAGCCGTGTGTACTTTGTCCAGCCAATTGTCCAGTCAATCACGCAGTAATTTGACCTGTGGAATCCCCCAAAACTCTTGGCTGCACCCATGAAATATATACTGTCCACTCAACTTGATCAATTATGCCCTCATTAAGATGAACCTAAGTTGAGATTCTAATGATTAGACTACTGTGAAATAAGGTAAATGCTTGAATATCGGTTTTCCATTACGTATGTTGAAGCAGAGAAGGTGCAAGCAATTACAACATCCATGCATTTGCCATTACGGCGTATGCAAAAAAAGGAAATTGTACTTTAGATTTTGAGCAACAGCACACTGAACGCATATCCGAAGCTCTTCTATTCTTCCACCAGAAATAGTGGGGGTCAGTCCACAAGTATGAATAAATAACTCAAAAGTAATCATCTTTTACACCACCCAATAATGAAACTTAGCGTCAACGTTAAAAGAATAAAAAGAAATGCCGATTCGCATCGACCACCACTTATTGTATAATACTATTTATGATATTATAGGGGGGCATGTTCACAGCAGTCACTTTAGGCACATTCCGTGCAGCCAACCCGCAAACTTCTAGCCCCTTCATCCATATGCAGCAGACCTCAAATTACCAATGGAAAATACAACGGCACAATATATGAAATAAACAAACCTGGTTATCCCATTTAATTCTGTATGAAGAACCGAGAAGAGAAGCATTGTTTGCTTCATTTTCAATCATTGAGAGCTCCTCACAGGCAATCAAGAGACAGTGGATACTCATTAAAGAGACCATTCTATATGCTTACAGACAAACTCTTCATGAGAAGATGCTCAACATCCTGTGTAGAAAGCTTTGTGCGCTCTGCATCAACATTCACGGGAATGGTTCGATCCTCAGATGGTCGACTCCGAAAATTCACATTGCCGTTCTCCATCAAAGCTGTAATAAACTCTGTTTCCCAAATTATGCAACTTTCTAATCTTAATTCAGCTCACCAAATACACATAATTCTTGTAATACCCCAACAGACAGATGCACAACACGCCGGCACATGATTACACGCAATCGAGCAGTCCACACATAAGCATAGCAACATATAACTAGATTGGGCTTTCCAATAGTCAAACAATTGGAAAAGAAAGCAGACCCTTATAAAGTTATTACCACATGAAGCTAGAGCTCGAGCTCATGCTTAACTACGCAAAGACAAATCACGCGATTACATTCAACTAAACACCAACCGCCACACCACTCACGCCTGTTCTTCAGCGGTTAGCTGGTGATTCCAGAGCTTGAGTTCAGGCCAGTGCATCCCGCCACTGATGGAGTTAATGAGTGCAACCATCGGAGCCTCATGTGGCACCAAAATTCCTCCAGCTGAGCGGCAGTGAAGATGAAAATGTGCACGAGAGTGGAAAGCGACACTGAAGAAGGACTTGAAGGTCACGGACATGGAACTTGAAGCTCGCGGACGACGGAACCTGGGAAACAAAGAGATGACGGCGAACGACGGACTGAAGCTTTGCCATGAATGAGCGAGCAGCGAACGACGATTGGCCGCGGAGCGGCTGAGGCTTGGGGGACAGAAATTTGAAAAAGAGCCCTAATCCCAATTCAGCTCGGGATTTTGCTCAAATTACAAATTTCAGACAGATATTGCAATGAGTCTACTTTAAAGGTGCTTGTTTCGCGAAAAACCTAAAATTTAGAAAAATATTTTTCAAAAAATAATTAATTATATCGCTTAAAAAACTAATTTACGGAAAATATTTTTATTATCGATAATAATTTATACCTAATTAATTTGGTGGGTGATGAAAATATTTTCCAATCACTTTTTCTTTTAAGAGGGACATAATTTTTAGAAAAAGTTCTCCAAATCTTGAAATTTCCATGAAACACGCGCACCCAAGCTCTTTTTCGAAGTCTTCTCCTCTTTCTTTTCCTTGTTCCTTCGCCGACTCTGTCTTTCTCGCTCTGTTCTCCCCTTTATTTCCCTGGTTCTGCAGAAGGAAATAATAAGGTGAGGTTGAGGTCCCTTTTGTTATTAGATGGTGAGGGATGGTAATATCCCCCAACCTCACCACCGAAGTTGACACACACACACACACACCCAGGGCAAATGGAGATTCCAAGTAAGATGGGGGAATTTTAATAAAGATGGTCCTTGGTTGCACGTTTTAGAATCAGTTCATTGTTTCTCTTCACTGGAATAAAGCAGAAATCGAAAGCAAGCGAAGCAGAAGAAACAGCGATGATCTATGAATAGAAAGAAGGCGCACCGTTTTCTGCGGAGGATCCCCTGTTTCTATTTCGGAGTCCGGCGTTTGCTTTGTTCCATTCGGAATCTTCTCTCTATAAGCCCCCCAAGTGCCGAAAGGACGATTTGGTTTGGGTAACTTCTCACAATCTTTTATGTTTATGCGGCACTCATTTGGTATTTTTGAGCTCGATGCGTCAAAAATCCTTTCCAGTGATCTGCACCCATAAATTCTCAACCTCCGCAAAAACTCTAATTCGTCAATGCCCTCGACAACCTGCAGGCTCGGGCACAATTGAATATCTAATTGCTTCAAGCTCTTCAAGTTTGACAAACCGCCTAAGCTTTTTAATGAAGAGCACTGCTGAACTAAAAATCCTTCCAATGATTCGAACGTGGAAACAAATTGAATATCCTGTAGCTCTGGGAAACCCGACAGAATGAATTTTCGAAGCATCTTCAGGGAGCTTGGGAAATGGAAGGCTCCCCTCCAATGATCAATCAACTCAGGAGCTTGTAGTTCATTGCACCCCAGCTCCTCCAGTAGACAAGCCAACCTCTCGGAAGAATTGCAGTCCTGAATACGTGATCTCTCCGACGATCCTACGATATCGAGTAATTGAACATGATGTTGCTCGTTCGCCTTGTTTTCTCTCGATTTTCTCGAACTTGATGAAACCGTCTCCTTTTCCGATGGAGGAAGCCTGTCGAGGTGTACTTGTTTTCTTCGAGTGTCGTAGAGCTTTAAAACTACCAAATTTGACGGAAATTGTTTGGAAGTTGGCAAGTCCAGTCCATATAGAGTAAGACTAAGTTCTATCAGCTGAGAAAGGGAACCCCACTCTACAGTTGGTGCGCGGACATTTGGAAAGCAAAGGCGCAGCTTGCTCAGTTTGAATAACTTCCCGATCCACTGTAAGTTAAAAGTTTGAATTCTATCGAATCTGGACATTAGAACAAAGCGATCGGAAAAGACACTTGGATCAAATCGATCGGAAAGGACTAGCTCAACTAGATTAGTAAGGTACGAGAGGTTAGGGAAAGTCGGCAACGAAGTAGATGTCAGCTGCAAAGCGGTCAAACTTATGGGGAGCTTCGGCAACTCTCGTATCTTATTACAATTACTCAAGCGCAGTGTTCGGAGTTGACGAAGCTTGCTCATTGTACTGGGCAGTTCTTCAATTGGTGTGTGTGATACATCTACATATGACAAATTTGCTAGTCTACCAATGGAATCTGGTAATCTTGTAATTTCCGTGCCTGATACACTCAGCTCTGTTAACGACTCTAATTTCGAAACTGAGTCGGGGAGTTCAATCAAGCCAGAACAGAAATTAAGAGAGAGGTGCCGCAGACTCCGTAGCTCTCCAATTTGTTCAGGCAATTTTCTAAGTTCGTAGCAGGACTCAACCCTCAAGTCAGTCAGACACCTCAAATTCCCAATAGAGCGGTCAATTTTCGAGAACAAAGAATTGTCGTCAATAGTCAACTTCTCTAAAACTGAGTCCTTTGGCAAGATTGGTGTCCCACGGATCAACCCATTATGCCTAATAGTGAGAACCTTCAATTTCCTTGCCCTCTACAAAAGCCAATGAAACTTCAGGACAGACAAGAAATAAATATGGATTTAGGCTACCAAATTGTATCATATGTCATCTGATCCTCTCACTAAATGAGAAAATTATATTATAAATCCATCAAATTTTGTCCTTCATTCCTTCATTGAATAAGAAAAACAGACTAATAGGGAAACTGGCGTACCATGATTAGGCTCTTGAACACATCATCTGTGAAATGAAGCGCAGAAAGATTCACCACAACCGCGTTTTGTAGATGCAGTAAATTGGTTGCCTCCAAACGTTGCTCGGCTTCGTCATCAGTACCATAAGTGTAACGCAAATCAATCCATCTCAACTCGGAAAGACACCCTGTAAAGTCACCTTGGAAGTTTACGTCACACAGAGAAAGAAACCGTATGTGTGGGAACCGCTTAATTTCCTCCAAAGTGACAGTTGTATGATCCGACGATGAGCAGATTTGGAGGAATTGGAGTGCTTTAACTTGAGCGCCTTCCTTGATCTGCCAATGACATTGAGGAGTAGAAGCAGGAATTTGTCAATATCTCGCTATTTTATTTCGTAGAAGAGGAGAAAAAAAGAAACAGAAGAGTAGCTCCCAAATCAAAAAAGTGAATCCTCAATTAAGAAGAGGCTATAAGCAATTTTCTATTCAAATTTAGCCATACTTTACCTCTGTTGATTTTAATCTTAATTCGCGAATGATGTCTTTTTCATCCCACAACCTGGTATGCTCTTGTTTGGCAATTTGCCTTCCCAGATCTCTAAATTGATCGTGCATCCCAAATCTATCACTGTCTAAAACCTTTATCATGGACCTCTTAATAAGGACCTTGATGGCATGCTCTGGGAAAAACTCAGAGTCTTTCCACATGTACATTGGATTAGTCTTATTCTCACCAACGAAAAAACATGCAACATCAAGGAATATCTGTTGTTGATTATGCTCTAAGGTATCATAGCTAATCTTTAGCTTTCCGAAGACATCCTTGTGAGGAGTTTTCTTCAACTTCTGCAGCCACTCTTCCCATATTTCTCTTTTTTTCTCACCAAAAAGCGATGAACCTATAGCTTCAAGAGCTAAAGGTAGTCCATCTGCAGTAGAGACAATGCTTTTTGAAAGAGTGTAGTAATCGGCTGGAGGAGAGTTGTCATCAAAGGCATGCCTACTAAAAAGTTTGAGTGCGTCTTTCTCATCCCCACCATTTCATAATCCTCAAATTTATTCTCAAATCCCCTGATATTCAGAATGCTCTTGTCCCTAGTGGTAACGAGTATCGTAGTGCCAGGATACAAAGAATTCACCGGGATTAGATTTTCGATTTGGTTGCCCTCATCGACATCATCCAATACAATTAGCATCTTCTTGTTGCAAATTGTGTCTCCAATCTTAATGATCCCACGATCATTGTTAGAAATGTCAGGAGCCACTCTACAATAAGAGATATCAGACAATAATTTTTTTTGCAACTCTACCAAGCCCTTGGTTTTTGCCGTTTCCCTCACGTCATCAAGAAAGCTGCAGTTTCTCCCAAAGCGAGGCCATAGTTGGTTGAAGATAGTCTTGGCGAGTGTTGTTTTACCGATGCCACCCATCCCATAGATTACAGTTATCCGCACACCACCTGAATTGATGTCTAATAAGTTGTTTATGGCTACTATTCGATCCTCTATTCCAACTAAATCTTCAGTCACTCGTCTTTTTCTTGTCTCGAGCCTGACCACAATCGCTTCAACAGTCGCCTGGATAAGTTCCCCATCGCTGCCACAAAGTTGAACAGTTTCAATTGAGAAAAGGTGACAAATTTGCATGTTGACCAACCATCTACTAAAGCAACCAGGTGGGAATGCGATCAAGTTTAGGATATGTCAAAATTCAACGTTACCCCCAAAGCTTTGGGAACATGATGAATGACAAACTTGAACATCCATTACAAATTTAAGTTAGAGGAATAGAGGACGAGAAATGTTTCATCTTTATATCAAGCAGAAGAATCAGAATTTCTGGAAAAAAAGGGTAGAAGAATCAAAATATAAACATCTAATGAATTACAGTAATAGAAGATTTACTTATTTCTTTCGACATGGAAAAGAACTTTCCAAAGGCAACAGTTCCTTAATCAAGTTCTCTTCCATACAATAGGAATCTTAATACATACATGGATCAAATTAGTACGAAAAAGATGAATAAAGCCAAATTTTTTATATGATGGAAAATAGGTGAAAAATGAAATTATAATAACCCTATTGGATCAGAAAAACATTTGGAAGTCTTGTGATTCAAAAAAAAATAAAACAAGAATTTGAAAAGAGGGAAATTAGAGTTTGAATATAATTAATGGATTTTTATAAGAACTATGGTCAGATTTTACAAAATTATTTCCACAATCATGGTTAGAATGTTACCCTGAATAATTCTGGGGCTCCCATCCCTTGATGCCACCAACTTTTTTTAGAGCCTGCCGCCACGTCTCTACATCATCAGAGCTGAACTTCTTCTTCTGATCCTCCATCTTTTGCTCCAAATTCAATATGGCCTCATTGTACAACGTGGTTTTCAACTTCACGTCATCAGGTTTCACGTCGTAGAAAATGGGCAATATGACCTTATTGCCATCTTCTTTAGATTTAGAGGTGTTCTCCACCATCTTCGCAAGCTCCCGAAGGCACTAGTGACTTGAAGCATAGTTTTTGGAGAAGATGGGTACGTAAACCTTGGAATCGTCGATCGCTCGCAGAAGGTTGTCACTAATTCTTTCACCCGGTCGAAGTTCCTCGTCATCTATGAAAACACGAATCCCGGCATCTTTCAACGCAATGTCGAGGCAATTAGTGAATCCACGACGAGTATCGGGGCCTCTGAAACTCAGGAACACCTGATACTCGCTTCCATTTGTATTGCTTGTGCTCTTTCCGGTCTCTGAGCTCGCCATAGGAGCTCACTTCGCACTTAGCAGGGTCAGACCTCTCTCTGTGCTTCCAATGGACACTGTTGAAATACTTTATACTAGCAAATTCGCACAAAGCCTTGCCCTCCTCGATTGTGAAAAGCCTTTATTACATCCTGAATGTGAAAAGCTATCTCCAGTAGATCATCCGCCCACAGGAATTTACGAAGGAGAAGCACGGCGTTACATTAGAAAAGGAGAAAAAGGTTGTTTATTATAGGGAATCGTGTATTGCGTGAGTCACGGGATTTAATTGAAAGTTCAACGCATACGGGCAATTTCGGCGGAGCTTCCAATTTATAGTCAATAAAGTTAATAAGATGGAGAACAATAATGGAGGTGTACCTTTTTAACATGCCCAATTTCTTTCGAGTTTCTTCTTGGTGCTTTCCACTCAGTCCTTTTGAACTTTTGAATTTAAAAAATTTTGATTCTGAAACATTTAAATCATTTATGATTATTCTGTAGATATATCCATAGCTAGACATGCTTAAAATCTTAATCCAGTATTGTAAATTCACAATTTATCTATATAAATGCATAATAACAAAATATTCCTAAAGAATTGCCATTTATTATGACACATGGGACCCTGCATATTTAGAAAAATCTCCTTCATACTATAGAGAATTGGATTTGTTGCATTCACCGCAAAAAATGCTCCACTTAAGCACTACCGAAGCATATGGTTTCTACGCACTAGGAAATATTTATTTTGATCTTTTTGCCTTAAAGACTTACTTTTTATTATAATTAATTTTAATCACTCAAATATTATCATAAAATGCG
Organism: Syzygium syzygioides; assembly: GCA_031216285.1. Lineage (NCBI taxonomy): Eukaryota > Viridiplantae > Streptophyta > Magnoliopsida > Myrtales > Myrtaceae > Syzygium > Syzygium syzygioides. Next base: position 19,482,206 of record CM062248.1, read on the forward strand.
ACTTTGTATTAAAAAGCATATGATTGTGCAAATCTTTTACTTATACGCAAATGGACTATCTATGGATGAGGAAAAGCAGCGATGGCCTGTCAATGGCCATGCTGCCACTCCATCGTGGTGTTGCTTTGAGCGTGGAAATAAAAGCAAGAGAAACCACGATGGTCTTGACCGTAAGAGATGACCTTTGCTCAGCTGAAGAAAGGGAAAAGGAGATTAATGACGGCCATTGCCGATGTCGGCCAAAAGATAAAAAGACGAAGAAAGTTGCAGTGATGGTGGTGTCTTCTTCATTTTGGCATGTTTTATTTACATATGTTTTTCGTGTCGTTATTCGCTGCTTTGACTTGTTGACTAGATTGGTGCGGTGTACGAAGTCTTTGAACGGATGACTTGTCCACATTTTTTTTTCTCGTTTAGAACACTAAATTTTCAAATCATTCGACACAATTAACATCGATTTATATAGGCAAATTACTCCATCCTCATGCGTTAGGTTAGCTCCATTCACTGGATGGCTAGCGAGACACTCTAGGGTAGACACCGTGATCAAATCTAAACAAAATATTATTTCAAGAATCACATTCAAAATACACATAATGCATTCATGACGGTTTATACGAACCCAACTTTGCACAAATTGTGTACAAAACAACAATCCTTCCAAAGACATGGCAATCATATGTCGTAATTATGGTCATCTTCGATACGCTACTATATACAACTTAGCAACACCTTATGGAAATGTTACAAAGATGTACATCCTACTCTTTCAAGTCATTGCCTCAAACGATTGAAATACATAAAAAACGCACATACTTACTTTTAGTAAATTGGAAGATCATGCGATAACACATTACAAGATCCCCAAAAGATATCAAAACACCATTCAATTAAATCCTGTTTTTATCTTTTAATTAATCACAGGTGTCCCACACAACTTTAATAAATATGACACGTTTTAGGCATGTGGAAATAGAGGTTATCGGACGATAATTAAGAATTAATCTATCTAATTAGTCTTGCAGTTGCTAAACATGCTGATCAATAACGCAATTTAGAAGGGCACGTCTATAAATATTTAATATTCTCTTATTTTAGGTGGAGGCCCAATGCATGTGAAGGTGACGTCCCCCTTCTTCACTCAAAAGAGAGATTCCTTCTTATTGGTCAGGGAACATGCGAATTTTTGGGTACCATACGTGGACTGGCTAGGTTGAGAGAACAATTAAAAAATTCATACTCGGCACGTACATATACGGTGAGATTTTATAGAATTATTATCAACTATTTTAAAAATTTAAATCATTAAATAAATATGCGATTCATTATTTAAATAGTCTAACATGCACTATATTTTTATTTATATACAAATAGACACAGACTTAAGAGTAAATCCGGGAGTTATCAATAAGTGCTCTTGGATAACGTTTCATGTTTTGAAATATTGAATATGTTGTCGACATTAAAAATTTTTTAGAGCTTCCGATTCTCTTAGATTACTCTAATTCTATCAGCTTGTAAATATTGGTTAACATCTTAAGAAAATAAAAAAATTAAATATTCTAAAATACACTATATATTTATTTACATACATATAGACACAAATATTGGACATTACGCACTCATCGGTGGCCGCATTAATTTGCGTTCAGTTCCTTTCACGAGAGATCATGGGTTCAAACTCGTTCATCGGTGATTTAAGTGGAGGGTCATGGCGGTGGGATGCTGCGCTAGCTTCCCTTTAAGACTAATCGAGCATCACCACTAATTTAAGTCCTAGCTTGCCGATCACATGAACATCTCGGTTATTAGAAAAAAAAAATTGGACATTTAGGGCGCGTTTGGTAACGCTTCTGTTTCTCTATTTTTCTGTTCTTCTGTTCCCTGGAAAAAAAAAGAACAGAAATCCGTTTGGTAACACATTTTATTTTTCTATTTCCTGAAATAGAAAAGTGGCCAAGAAATGGATTTGGAGTAGAAATAAGAAGTAGAAAAAATCTACTTCTTTGTTCTTAGAAATAGAAATAAAAATAGAAAAGTCTAATCCTCAAGCCGTGACCTCAGCTTCTCCTCCATCCTCCGTCGTCTGCAAACCATGTCAAAGCACCAGTCCGGTCCATTCTTTGACAACACAAATGTGCCTTTATATTAAAAAGCAAACGGTTGCGCAAATCTTTGACAACACTTACTTACTTATGGACAACCATTAGAATGTGAGCAGGGTGCAGTAGATGGAGTTCGAAAATCAAAGCAAATTAAATTATATAAATAATAAAATATATCTTAAATTTGAGCAAATTAAATCACATCAAACCGGATGAGAATTATGGATGCTCGACCTCTGCTCAGGAGTGGTGACAGGAAATGCAATGATGCCTGTCCATGGCCAGTATGCCATCCCATCATGGTGTTGCATTGAGTGTGGAAAGAAAGAAAGAGATAAATTTTGCTCGGCTGAAGAAAGGGCAGGGAAAAGGACATTAATGATGGCCATTGCTGGGCCAAAAGGCGAAAAAGAGGAAGAAAGTTGCAATGGTGGCGTCTTCTCATGTTTCCTTTCTTCTTCTTTTTTTACTTCTGCTGAATTTCCTCTTTAAATACGAACGGGAAGAGCTCTTAATGTCATAGAGAGCTATGAGGACCGCACAAAGGAGATTAGAAATTTCCTCTTAATGGCTTGATTCAGAAAGGTTTTCTTCTTACCAAAGTGGCCGAGTTGAAAGAAACAAGTGAGATAGGTATGCTATCCCCAAAATCAATCAGCACACCCGGCCATTTCGAGGGGATTGCCTTTTAGTCTCTTACTTGTTTCTGAAAAACGATCATTTAAGTTTCAGATTTTTTTATTCAAAATTTCCACGTTGTGGTAATTGAAGAGCATACTTAAATCGTATCACCATACTGAATTAATAGCAAGATCTTAATTAGAAGAGATCATTCTAGGGGAAGAAAGGAGAGAGCTTAGGAAGCCATGCTTTTCTTAAATTAATTGATGGCAACTTCATCTCCTTCTTTGAACAAAACCCTAGAGATGGCCCAAAACTTCCAAAACCTTTTTTCCAATTACGTAGCTGCTCCTCCTGCAGAACAAAACCTCGGAGCTCAGGAACGTTGGGCAAGGCGCTACATGACCTATATGAATACTTCAACGTGTTGATCTAGTTTGGAGGGCTATATATTGCATCAAAGTGGTTGTTGAAGGTTGGCCAAGATGATCAAAGCGCTTTCAAAGTATTTGTTTCTACTTCTTTGCTTATTCTTTGAAAAAATAATATATTACGATTCTACTCGTAATTCTCTAAGAGAATGAAGGTGACGTCCGCACGAGCTCAGCATGATTCACTATTGGCCTTGCTTTTTTCCCTTGTTTCTTTAGTTTAACTTCCATTGTGTATTGACTCCAAATTGAGCTGGCCTTACCCAATTGGTCATGGATAGCACAACTAGCAGACGAGCAACTTTGTCTTGGTGTAGGTCAAATGAGTGCAAATGACAAATGTTGTTTTGCTTAGGGAACATGTGAATTTTTGGGCACTATATTTAACCCGGCTAGGTTGAGAGAACATTTAAATAATTTATCACACTCAGCACGAATATATACTATATATTATATATATGTACATATATATTACACGTCAAATTTCTTATGAGAGTACAAGGCAAAATCGACAAACTTAATAGTAAATCCCGGACTTGTCAATAAAGTGCTCTTGGATAACAATTCACGTTTTGAAATATTGAATATGTTTTTTGGTAAGGATATTGAATATGTTTTCGACATTAAAGAATTTTAAAAAAGAGCTGCTGATTCTCTTACATTACTCAATTTTTTTTTCATCAACAAGTTTAAGCTTGTAATTACAGTCAATATCTTAAGAAAATAAAAGATATTTTTATGCATTTATTCATGAATGCCTGATGCAAATTTCCTAACATGTCATCTCACTTTTCAAATATTTCGCCATTTTTTGTTGTGTGAAGACCCTTTTTTGGTATATGTTACACGCTTCCTCATTTTAAATGATGATAATCCTCACCTTAAAAAGGATAGTGCATATGAAAATATTTATTTTTTCCAAAACTTTCGTAACTCTTTTTCTAGTCATGCAACTGCTCCCCCTACCAAACGAGTCCCCATATCCTAGAAGGGTCGGGCGGGGCCCTACATGACCTATTTGAAGACCGTATCGATCAAGTTTTGAGGGTCATATATGAATCAAAGTGGTTGTCGAAGGTTGGCCAAATTAGCAAAACGCTCTCAAAGGTTGTTATTAATTCTTGTGCTTATTCTTTCAAAAAAAAAATCTTATGCTTCTAATCGTAATTCTCCAAGAGAGTGTTAATGTAATTCTTGTGCTCTCAGAGGTTGTTATTAATTATTGTGTTTATCCTTTCAAAAAAAAATCTCATGATTCTAATCATAATTCTCTTAAGAGAGTGTCAATGTAATTATCGTAAAGAGCACTTTGAGTGTAGAGTGAAATGACTGTCCTTGTAGAGTGAGCTATAGTCCATTGCGGAGAGGCAACTTCATTGTGAACGCTTTTAAAGGTTTCGAGGATTGCATTACTGAATTCCAACCTTGTTATTGGGCTAATAGAGTTGGGATGATGGAAGTGGTTAAGTAGATAGGTCGAACCACTATAAATTGCTTTGCAATCTCTTTAATCTATTATTCTGTTTACATTTTTGTTGATGGAAGATATTTGCTCTACAGTGCGTATTTCGTCTACAAACACTATTTAATCCTCTACACATTGTTTTGCACGAAAAAAATTCCAAGTGTTTTACAGCAACCATTTTATTTGTATAAAATTGGGTGAAACGACACTAGTTGTTCTTTTATTCTTGCCCAAAATTCAAATCCATCCCTACACTTTTTTTAATCCAAAATCATCCCAGTATTTTAAAAAAGGGTCATCCCTTGTCTTGCTATTATGTCGCTCCATTTTCCGTTTGATTTGCGCTAATGTGGACAATCATAACACCAAGTAGAAGCCATATCGCTGATAACAAATTTTGGCGTACCATATGTCTCTGTACCAAATCCATTTCAAGTGAGTTTACCGTAAAAAAAAATTAAAAAGAAACCTCTTTTGAATTACTAGAAGACTCAAAACTCCTCCTACCCAAAATCAAACAACTTCGCAGCAGTGCTGCTTCCCATTTATAGTAAAAAAAGTTGATGACTTTACAAATGATAAGGTGGAGGACAATAATGGAGGTGTACCTTTTTATTTTTTTTTTTGGTCAAGTTGGAGGTGTACCTTTTCACATGCCCAATTTCTTGAGAGTTTCTCCCTTGTGCTTTTCACTTTTTTCTTTTGAACTTTTGGATTTAAAAAATTTGATTCTCAAACATTTAAATCATTTATAATTATTTTATAGCTATATCTATAGTTTGACATATTTAAAATTCCAATCCAATATTGTAAATTCACAATTTATCTATATAAATGCAATAATAACAAAAAGCTCCTAAAGATTTGCCTCTCGTTATGATACATGAAACTCTGAATAATTAGAAAAATTTCCTCCATGCCACAGATTGTTGGATTTGTTGCATTCAATACAAAAAGTGCTTCACCTAAGCACTACTTAAGCATATGCTTCCTACTCATTATGAAATATTTGTTTTGATCTCTTCACCTTAATAACCTACCTTTTATTATAATTAAGTACCTTTAACCACTCAAATATTCTCACAAAGTGTGCCTTTATATTAAAAAGCAAATGATTGTGCAAATCTTTTACTTTTTTTTTGGAAATGGAATATCTTTAGTTGGGGAAATGTAATGATGGCCGATCAATGGTCTTGACCATAAGAAACAACTATGCTTAGCCGAAGAAAAGGAAAAGAAAGCCCCGCAAATTCGCAGAAAGATTGATCAACGGTCTTCTACGCAATTTCGCAGAAAGTCTCGCGGTTCTCGAATGCAAGTCGAGGACTTTGATGTTAAAGTCATGACGATTGACGAAGACTTTTGAGACTTCTAGGAGACAGTTTAAATATTTTGCATGATGTTTAATTTAACTAACTATGTTTAATTTAACTTCTAGGAGACAGTTTAACTATGTTTAATTTAACTAGTCTTGAGTCTCTTAACCATAAGAAACAACTATGCTTAGCTGAAGAAAAGGAAAAGAAGATTGATGATGGGCACCGCCGATGTTAAAGATTGATCAATGGTCTTCTACGCAATTTCGCAGAAAGCCTCGCATGCAAGTCGAGGACTTTGATGTTAAAGTCATCACGATTGACGAAGACTTTTGAGACTTCTAGGAGACAGTTTAAATATTTTGCATGATGTTTAATTTAACTAATATTTTTAGGACACTCGTTAGTGAGATCTTTATAAAAATAACATTACATTTCACATATTTATAGTGAAATAGTTATGATAACATATATGTATTTTTATGTTTTTGGTACAAATTTTTTTTATCTCGTATTAAATAAAATTTAAAAATTTGAATTTCGTAATATCTTGAAAAAGTCATCAAATACAAAGTTATGAGTAGAAATCCTCAAACAAGGAAAAGAATTATAACAAAAATTATTAAAGTGTCCCACATTGGTTGTTTACGCGGTTTACATGCTATTTGTATGCATATGGTCTTCCTTTTCCTGTAAGGTTTTTGGGGTGGACATTTTCACATGTATCATAGCCCAATTCTATCTCAGTTTATTTTCGATTGCGCTAATTCTTATTCGTGAAATTCCGTCCGTTCTTTTGGATTGAACATTTTAGCAACAATAACGTTACATTCATTAATGGGAGGAGCTTCTGTTTACATTCTTAATGTGAAAAGCTTCTCCACCAGATCATCCTCCTCCAGAAATTTACAAAAGAAGAACAAGTGCGTTTCATTAAAAAAAGGAGAAAAGGATGTTTATTGTAAGATATAAACGATGAAATTCTTGGTTTGAATGCCCGAAGTCCGATGCCACTTTCGTTAGTGAGAGACGTCATTTTGGACATTTGTATTGCGTGACTCACGGGATCGAATTGAAAGTTACGGACACGCAACTTCACAGAAGCTGCAGCTTTCAATTTATAGTCAACAAATTTGATTGTTTGGTCTTGGTCGTAAAATATTGCTATTTCTGTCTGAACCAGTTGATTGGTTTTCCTATGATTAGTCTTTTATTTCCTTTTTTCTTTAGCTAAAATACTCCATTACACATTCGATGACTTTCAACCATTTCATATTCATATTCATATTCGATGACCCAATCCGAATTGTTATCTAGAAAAGTTTCTAATTATTAAACCGCACCACCAACCCCCTGCCCCTTTTTGTGAGTTATTAATTTTATGTTCATATGATAATGAAGATCCAAATTGTGTCTACTATCCTATTCGAGTTGATATCAAAATTTGTTTCATTTCATCACTCGAATAAGAGAAAAGTTAAATAGGAGATGTTTTGATGACAACTATAGGGCGCCTCTGTTGGTACCAATTATAGGTTTAGTGTGAGGAGATCGGTATCAACTCCTTCAAGCATGCAATCGATTTTTCATTTTTTATTTTATTTTTCTCCTTTTCCCCTTCTTTATTTATATTTATTTATAGTGAAGTGAAATTAAACTGAAAATTAACTACGTGCCGAAATAAGTATGAACTAGAATTTATATGCATGCATCTAAATCATATGCCAAAATACTATGTAATATAAATCCAGATTTCATGAAAATTTACACTGCTCTCACTTGGAATTTCAACCTTAAACTTCCTACAAGAACAAAGTTAGTGCACCCCAGAAAATAAAGAAAACTAGACGAAATGCTATGAATTAGAGCGAAACTAATCCACACAATGCGAAATCAAATTGGATGATTACATCTATACTAATTGATGAAATTAACTATTAATTAAAAATAAAAATTTTTGTTAAGACTCGTGTGCAAATTGAACTCCATCGTCCTGATTTTTTACTATTTACATATTTATGCTTACTGAAACAAGAGTAACGATCAACATGAACTAACGTAAAAAGCCACGCACGTGCTTGCTTTTATTTCCTTTCCTCTTCTTTTTTTTTTCTCTTTTCTTTTAACACGTACAGCTAAAATCCTTTTCACTTGTGGTGACCGGGTAAGTCTGTTGCATGTTTCCCTCTTGGTGAGCTAGGCTCGTGCTTGCTTTGGCTTGGAAGTTCAAATGAATTTATGACTTATTTAACATGTCGGGTCGATTTGAATTACACGCGAGAGAAGTCAAATCCAAAACGTTGTCGGCTCATATGCACCAGACGCATGCAATTTATCGCGCGAATTTTAAAGAGGCCACGTAATCAGACTAGACACATGGGACCGGAGGAGAGCTAAGATGCAAAACATCCTTGCACCCCAGATTTTGGAAAAGATAAGGATAAAACCACGCAGATGGAGAGAGAGAGAGAGAGCGCTTTGAAAAAAGCCTGAACTGAAAGCACAAAAAGTGGAGTCATCCATCAATCAATCTCCCAAAAGCCCCAAACATGGTCGGCGTGAGGACGAGGAAGAAGATAGAAAATTTCGCATGCAAAAGTCAAGCCTTCATCGTCAATTCCCTCCCCTTTCCTGCTTTTGTCTCTTCCTTCCTTGAACTTAGCACGATTCTTCCTTCAAATTTTCTTTCTTCTTGTCAAAGGTTCTACCACTTGATACGTTTTCAGAAATAATCATTATTGAATTTCTTGATCCGTATCTTCAATTTTTGAAAACTTATAAAGTTCTCCTGCTAAGCCTTGACCAATGAATCTAAAAAATCCTTTAAATTGGATCTGATTAAAACCAAGCATTGTAGACAGTCCCTCATTCAACCACCAGCATTCCATGGATGTAAATATTAGGTCAATCGGACGTTGGAAAGAAAAATTATGACTAGTCAAAATTTGGTCAAATTTTTTGTAATTTTTTTTCCATTTCTTTTGAAAGAAAGAAAGAAAGAATGAATGATGATGTTAACCCCCGTTGCCGTCGTCAGTCACCACATGTCGATTCTAACATCAGCCCTATGATGGAACGGTGACAATCCGCATGTGAGCCCAAGCCATGCCAGGCCAGTCGTACATCTGCCTAGCGCACCTAGGCCGCATGTCTTAGGGCACGACTGGGGCAAAAATGGTGCAAGGCTGCATGTGGGCCTAAGCTATCCCCCGAACCGTCTCATGTGGAGCTAGGCTTTTAAAGCGCAATTTCACACCTGCAATTTTTAGGCCTTTCACCACATTTGCCTTGTGCCTTGCAACATCTATGACCAGTCGGGCTTCAAAGCTCACGGTCCATAGCCATTTGAGCTCGAAGCTTGCAATTTGCCGTGGCTGGTTCTACTTCAAAGCTCGCAACCGCCATGATCACTCGAGCTCAAGCTCAAAACTTGCGGTCGTCATGGCTTCTCGAGCTCGAAGCTCGTGCCTAGGGTAGAGATCAAGCAACCATAGGTGTGAGATCTAAAGGTCATAGATCTAGAGCTCCTGGTCGCCATGGCTACTCGAGCATTTGATGTGCTGCCAAGGCTAGCGGAAGAATGGTCGTGAGTGGGTGGGTACAAAGGAATTGCATTGGTAGGGTTTAAATATTTTAAAGAAGAAGAAGAAGAATTCCATGTGAAAGATAGAGTCAACGTTTGAATATAAAGAAAAAAAGATAAATCTCAACAAATATTTAACGACCTTTACGCCACATCAACAAAAATTCACAACGGCCCCAAGTATTTAGCAACATTCGAACCTATTTGAGGTTCTAATTCCAATATCAAACCATACAAATAAGGACAACAGGCCCCAAATCATAAAAAGTATGAATGACATATATAGAAGGCCCAAGGAACGCTACGGCCTCTACTGTAAATAGTTCTCGCATGGTTGAGTTCTTGCGTTTGATTATTTTCTTTAATAAATTTAAGTTTTTTTTTCTTTCACGTGATTAATTCGATATAATTAGTCTATGTACTTATTTCAATTTTTAGGAGGAAACTCAAAGTGCCATTTTCAACTCGACGAAAAAAGAATAAAAGTGACATGTATCGATCTCCAAAGGAAGCTTGCATTGAAATTAATAACAAAGCTTTTTTTCGCAGTAAAGTTTCTATGCTTTGTTGCGATTGTTATGTCTGTCTATTAATCCTTATGGTAATTACAGCTTGCATTTAAAAGATAGGAGAAAAATAATAGTAACAATCTTCAGCTCAATCATCATCATCTTCGTTGTCAACCACCTGTGAATCCCACAATTACGCCATTGATGTTGACGATGAAGATGAATTGGCCGAAGCGGAAACGCTGCAAAACTCAGTCATTAATCTCTCATCGCTCACTCTCTCCACAACAAAATGCCCAAGCTTACCAACAACCTCCACCAAGTTGTCCCTGCACAAGAACTCGTCGCTATAAACTTTCTCCACCTCCCTATCGAAGTCCTGCACGAATACGTGCGTCTCCGCCGCCCCGCTTTTCTTGCTCCTGGCCAGCACAGCCACCGTGAATATCGCCGACATCCTCCCTGGCGCTGCCTCATGGTACCCGCTTGGCCCGTCAACTAGTATCACGTCCCAACTCAAGTCATACACGTGGTTGGGCAAGCTGTTCAACGCGAGCTTGCATTCCGAGAAGAGCAGGTTCTGCACCGGCTGGCACTCGCCATGGAGCTCGCCTCTCGCTGACTCGAGCAGCCTCTTCATTTCGCTGACCCTCGTCTCATACTTCACGTCGTAGGCCTCGATTCCCGGGTGTTTCTGCTCAAACCTCGAGACAAGGTTCTCATTCTCTTCGAGGAAGACGGTCCGGCCGTCGAAGTTGAGGGCTTTGTACAAGAGGGCCTCGTGGGTGAGGCCAAAAACGAGGAGGTTGCAGTGGGAGGGTGCAGCGGCACAGCGGGCAACTGTGGCGGTTACGGTGGCGAGCTCGGTGGACGTCATGTGGGTAGAGTTGGTAGTGGCGGCGTAGTGGAGGAGGGCGTCGGATATGGAAAGTCGAAGCGGGACTGAAGAGGCGGCAGAGCTTGTGACGGTGGTGGCGGCGGTGGCGGTGTTGGTGGTGGTGGAGATTAGGGTTAGAGTGAAGGCGGTGGTGAAGAAGGAGATGATGAAGATGAGCCACAAGCGATTGGTGTTTGAAGACGATTGCTTTTGGATCGTGGGATGGAGGAGTATTAGCTTTGCGCTTTTCATCTCTTAATCCCTCTCTCTCTTTTTCTCTCTCTCTGAAGCAACGTGTTCATTTCATTTAACATATCAGAGAAAGGTCTAAAGAGAAAAAGATTCTAATCACAATTAATGCAATAATTGCAGCAAACATTGTACATTAGTGTGAATAGACTGTCTGGGAATCATTGAGGTGAAAGAGTTCTTGCCCAAAGAAAAACAAGAAACGGACTAAAACAATAGGATCGATGCATGTCAAAGGACAAATTAGCGAAGGAAAATTCAGGGCTTGTTCTGCGGAAAATCAAGAATTTGAAAAGTATATTCCTGGAAATAATCCTAAAATCAATGGTAGATATGTTCATTATCAACGAAAAAGATTAGGTATATAGCTTTGTTGATAATGAAGTAATTTTCTGTTGACAAATTATTTTAAATGATGCAAATAATTGTTTCTTAAGAAAAAAAAAGTTTTTGAAATCATCAATTTCTCGTGAAACAAATGCACCCTGGACAAACGAATATCAAACCACACAGTTCTCACGGTGCATCTTGAACGAAATCATAAATACTTAACCAAATAATTACTAAAAATCGAAACCAATCACCTAATATCCCAACAAATTTTCTAAAATACAGAAAATGCAAGTAAATAAGCTTAATACTAATCTTAGAAACTATTTGCAAGATTTTAGGGGTTTTATAAATTTATATATAAACTTCCCTCTATTGCAAAACATGTTATTTCATTGAGTTAATGGCAGAATTACAAGAGATCTTTCCTCTTTCTTTTTGGAATATGCACATGTGAACATGCGTGCACCCGTACACATATTTGCGAATCGAGTTATTCGTGTTTCTATTGTTTATGTTGTGTAACGTTATTCATTTCGAAAGCATTTTCCGTTAAGAAATGGAGGAATCGCATCATGTTGTTCGATAATTATTAATATAATTGGCCTTTTGAAGTCCGACGATCATCATGATTTGATCATCATAATGAAAAGAGTGAAGAGATGGAGAAGAAAGGTTCGGCATCGCTGTCATTCGCTTTGGCTCGTGCGCACCATTAAACCATGTATTATCGTTGAATAATTGGTCTGATTGATTTAATCATGGTGGGATTTGCTGTTGGATATGGACATCGTGTCATGTCTTCTTGGGTCCATTGATGTTGGTGGCAGATAATACAAAACATCTCCTATAGCTAAAGAAAGAAAAAGGTAACAACAGTCCTTGAACTTAATTTTTCCCGGGTATATAATAAAATCTCCAACTTTTTTTTCGATTCAAGTTAGTCCCTAAATTTTTTGAAATCCATTCAACGTGGTCTTTTTATTAATATGGAGTTTTTTTTATTAATATTAATATGGAGTTTACTGTTTAGTGATTGCTGTCAGTTTGCCATACCAACCCATCAAAAATCATGCATCATTATTATGGATTGGCCAGCTAAATTAAATTTGTTTTATTCTTAAAGAACTTTTCTTTTTTGTTTTCTCTTTAATTCTTCTTTGTTCATCTATTATCCCTGTGATTGGCCAGTCCTTAAAGCTGGCCATCACTACCGGAGTCATGCCCGGGGTGGTCTTGTTGTGCCTCACTGCCATCACTTCCGTGCCGAACCTCCGCGCCTAGCTTAACCCTCTCTCTCTCTTTCTCTCTCTCCGACCTCCAATGGAGGTTGGGACTAAGCATGTGACCTCAATTGGTGGAGGTGCTTGAGTTTAAATTTGGGTCGCACGATCTGACATCATATTTGATCTAAATTGAACAGCTAGCTAACAATGTCCATGTAAGTGTGCACATCGATATATTAAATGGCTAGTTAATAATATTAACTGCCACATTAGCAATTTTTGTTAGTCTACTTAACTAAATGACAATATTGAGTCAATTTTAAAAAGTACAAGTACTATTGAATTGCCAAATATTTTTGGGATAACTTTGAAAAATAGGAAAAAGTTCAGGAATCACCCATGCTGTTACCCAAAAACAAAAGAAGATAATACAAATCATCAAGTTTGTTCGATCAGGTACATAAGTGAGGCAGCTTAATTGACAGAGAGAGGTCCTTTTTGGGAATCATATTTGCAGAGAAATGGAAGTGAATAATGTGTGTTTTACCTCTACATTAGACCATCCAATGCAATTGAGTGATGTCATGATGCTGTTTTGTTGATTTGTTTCAATATCCCTTATCAAAACTAGTAGAAATGTTTTCTAGTGAATTACATAAACAAATCTTTTAAAAAGTCTGTTAGACTCAAAGATGTAAAATTTAGATCTTTATCGGCATCACACGCAAAAGGCATGCTCGAAATAATAGAAGCGCGGAATAAATTATAGTAAAAAGTTGTGAATGATTTTTGTTATTTATCCTGCATAATGAGAATCGTAGTTGAACCACATAGGAAGCGCAAATAAAGGATTAATGCGAAAAAATATAATCAATCCTAAACTTATTGTACAGATGCTAGTTTAGTTTTAAACTTTCTAATTTTACCACTTTGGTCCTAAATATTTGCGCAAAATTTTAATGTAATCCTTCTGACCACATCAATGGTTTTCAATGAAATTTGGCCGGGCGGACTATATTAAAATTTCGCGCAAAAGTTTAGGATGAAATTGGCAAAATTGAAAAATTCAAGGCTGAATTGGCATCCTTACTATAGGTTCGGGACCGATGGGGTAATTTTCCCAGGTATTAGCCGTTTCGTTGTTTTCCCTTCACTTATAGTTCTTTTAAATAAGAGAATAAATGATATATATATAAAAAAACACACACAAATATATATATTAAAAAAAGTATAATTTGTATCTTACGGAAAAGAGATATGCGATATCTTTTGCCCAAATGGTTTTCATTTTGTTAGCAGCCTGAAATTTGTCGGTATTGATCATCACATCGGTCCACCAAAAGTCATAAAGTCAGCTTTCACGTTTACCCCACTAAGTTAGTATTTAGGTTAATACCAAGTTCTATTCTCATGAAAGCGGTGCTCAATGATGATGTTCTTCTGTTCGAGCCCTATCATGTCTTTAATTATTGCTTTACCTAAATTTTGTATTATTGACGTAATCAGACCAATGATTGTGGCCTCCACGGAGTAACATGACGTCAATTTACGTGAGGTATAGTCCATCTCTTAGGCATCGAGGGATGCTAAAGTTTAGACGACAAATCCCATATGCTTCCCACTTTTCTTTTGTAAGTTAGTACTTATTGTGGAATAAAGTTACCGGAAGTCAATAAATTTTCTCGATTTGTGCAATGTTCCCCCTGAATATTTATTTTTGTGCAATTAAATCCCAAAACGATGATATATTTGTTTACATTGATCCTTCCGTTAAAAGATTGATCAGAGGCAACATAAAATTCGAAAATTTGGAGCGACAGCACTCCCACGAGCCCTAGTCCACCAGCAATCTGTGAATAGTGTTCGAGCTCGACCACTGAGTGAGGACAGAGGTTGGAATACTTTCCAATAGAAGCCCACCAGATCGGCTTCGACTTTTGAAGCAGAGATGGCGGCATCTAGGTGAGGTGGCGATGGCTCGGAATCGGGAGGCTCGCCATCAGCCTCCCGTGGTGTTATCAATGGTGCTGCGTCGATTTCCGACAGCTTCATGCAGATTGGAGATGATAGATTGTGCCGAGCCAAGAGGGCTTGTTTTGGCCCGAGCCATTTCCTTCGCAACTCTTTATCTGCAGTAGACAAACAAGCATTCCTCTCTTGTAACATAGCTTGAATATGAACTTCCGCGGCAAAATGTTACCATGCGTATCCCTCTATCAGACCGGGGAGCATTGAACAGTATGGTTATGGAAAAACCTCATTCCTCTCCCTCCATACGTAATTTATGGCTCCACTCCGTTCCATCTTCGATAGAGCACTAGCCATGGCTTTTCTTTCCTGTAGCAGATTGCAACAATCAAGCGAATTCCGTGTCCTAAGCTCCCGCATACCTCCCCATACCCATCAATCCTAGTAAGGAGCACCTGATCGTCTTTGAGAAAGCACCCTCAGAAAACAGATGTTGTCTATAGATTCAAGACCAGCTGAGCATAAGACGCATCGATCAACCTATTCAAGATTGCTACTCAAGCAACGAAATCATTTTATGACATACAAGCTTTGGCCTTCGTTCTCTAATCAGGTCCCGAGCATCAATCCGGGTAAAGCCACCAGATGCATTTCCAGTGAACATCACTCTATCTTCAGCAAAATGACCAGGATAAAGTGTCCCGCATAAAGCTGTCTTGTATTTGCACCAATAGATCTGATCTTGTTGTAGGCAAGACCACTAATCTCTAATTAATGACAGCAGCTACCAAATAGTGGATATATCTAGAGCAGTATCCTGGTGAATCACTCTCTGAGGATAAACACCCTAAAAGAAAGCCATGAGGGTGCCATGATCACTCCACAGATGAAGTGCCCTGTCCATCGTCAATCGCATGTCAAGTATGTCGCCTAAGAATGGATCAAACTTTGAGCAGCTTCCTCCATGCATAGGTGAGTTACTTTTAGGAGTAACAGACCATATAGAAACCCGTTTCAGCAAGTAAGCATTAACACAAGTAACCAAAATGGACCCTGCTTTTAGCAACAACTTCTAGAGATTCCTGAGAATGCGAGCTTAATTCCAATGTTGCCAGCTTCTTCAAGCATAAAACACCTTCACATTTGGGAGCGCAAACATTATCCCAAGACACCTTAGAACTCTGTGCTTTCTCAAGATTTCCTTTCCCACAAAGAACATAGTCTTTACTCTCAACCAGCTTGACTATCTTCCTTGATAAAACAAAATATTCAAGTCCAATAATTAACCAGGCTATAGATTAAAGCCTTGATTAACTAAGCCTTCCTGCATAGGGAAGATGTCTCTCAGTCTAACCCGGACTTTTCTTTTTCTAAAACTACTCGGTCAGCATCATAGCCTGCCAAAACAGCTCACTTATCACGGATCGAGCTTCAAAACTGAAAGCTCCTTGAATTGCCTGAACAAGGATATAATTTCTTGAAAGGACTTCTCATCCCATATATAGAAAATCATCAGCAAAACTTCTCACTTTCTCCGGAAAATAACTTAAGGTCGGGTTACACCTAAGTTTGTAGTGGTGTTGAAACCCGCGCTACAAGTGCGCTTGAACGCACAATTGATCTACCTTTTCAAAGTGAGAATACGACATCGAAATGGAGAGACCAGTTCCCCTATGTCTTGTTTAGTCGGTTTGAAATCCATAAATGGTGGAAGTTGAGATCAATGGAGTAACCTGACACGCCTAAGTCCCATGCCTATTTTATTATCTAATCTTTTGTTTTTTTTTTTTGGTAAAGGTTATCTAATCTTTTGTTTCGATAGGGCATTATTAAAAAATGTTGACCCAATGTATAATATCACATTTGGACTTTTAATTCTTTAAGTATGGTCATTGAACTATCTCTAAATACTCAATGTAGTCCCTAAACTTTCAATTTCTTCAATTTAGTCTCTCAACTTTCTAACAAAGTCAAATTAGTTCACAAATTTTCATAAAACATTATTATCCGGATTTCAAAATATCTTTTCATTTCAATCATTCTCCTACATCAACATCAAATATGCTATCTTTTCATTATATTTTTTGTCTTTATAATTATTTCGATAGTTCAATTTAAGTAAATCTTAGCTTAAGATCTCTATAATAATAAAAATAGAATCTCATTTAATTTGTATTGGGTTAATATTTATGCTATTTTATGTTTAGGTATTTTCATAAAGATATCTAGAAACGGCATTAATTAATTTATAGATATCCTTATTGTTTAGAAAACACAAAACACAAAACATTGAAAATTTTATCAATCTACAAATTAAGAAAAAAGATTTAGATTGATTAAAACGCTTAAAATTTTACTATTATGGAGATCATAACCTAAAAATACTTACAAAGACCAACGAGGTAAAAACGTGATGATTTTTTTATTTATTTTGGAAAGCGATTAAAATGATAAGATATTCTAAAATCTGAGTAATGGTGTGTGGTTATGAAAACTTGTGAGTAGTACCAAAGGACTAATTGGAAATTGCTATAAAGGTTCAGAGGCTAGAGTGAACAAATTGAAAGTTTAGAGACTATATTGAATATTTAGAATAATTTAAGGACCAAATTGAATGAATTAAAAGTCCAAGGATGATATTACGTATAGGGCCAAAAGTTAAGGACTCTTAGGATCCGTTTGGCAAGTTGCCAAATAGTGAAAAATATCTGTTATTTTGTTTCTAGAATTAGTCTGTGAATAGAAATTCATTTGTTAAATATTTTGTGCCCGGGCACAATTTTGCAAAAAATTATTTCCATAATCAATTTTGGAACATAATCAAAAAGTAAAAAAAAAGTAGCTTCTTCATTTTGAAATAATTTTTTCATTTGTGATTCTTCTTTTTTTTTTTTGGTTTGTTCTTCTTCTTCTTCCTGGTCTATCGCCAGCCACCCACCACCTGCCGACGATTGGCTATAGACCAGGGCTAGCGAGGGCGTCGTTGGTGGCCAGCGAGGGTGGCCACAAGGGTGAGGCCTCACCTTGGTGGGGCGAGGCTCGACCTCGCCTAGATTTGGTGAGGTCGACCTCACCGTCGCCACACCCAAGCAACGGCGAGGTTGGCCTTGCCTTTGCTGGGTGACGCTTGACCTTGCCCAGATTTGGCAAGGCCAACGGCGAGGGCCACGACACCCTCGCCAGCCCTAGCCTTTGGTTGGTCACCAATGCCGGCAACCGGGCCATCGCCAAGAAGTGAAGGGAAAGAAAGGAAAAAAAAGGAAAAAAAAAAGAAATATTAAAAAATTAAAAAAATATTATTAATAAAAAGAAATTTTGTATAGTTAGTAAACGCATTTCTATTCTTTTTTTAATTCTAATAATATAAATTTTGAGCAATTATCAGACGCCTTCAAATGTTTAGAAATTATTTTTGCGCACAAAATAAAAAAGAATCATTTCTAAGCAAAATCAGTTCCTGAGCACAGAATCGTTGCCATGCATACTCTTAACATCAATTTCCCAATATTAGAAATGATATCAAAAGGCACTTCTATAGTACTAATGTCAAGTTATATTAGTGTTGTGCTTGTACTGTGTTACATTGGTACATAGAATCAAGGAAATTAAACCAAAACTTGGGATCCATTTATTTTGCGAAAAATAAATAATTCGAAAAATATTTTTCTAAAAATGATCGTTTGTATCGCTTACAAAAATAAATGAACGAATAAAAAATATTTCATCATTCGCACAAAATTTTAAATATAAACTATTGTCGATAATGGAAAAATTGTCATTGATTAATTATATCAAGCCATACAAGTGATCATTTTTAGAAAAATATTTTATAAATCATTAATTTTTCACGAAACTAATGAACCCTAGATCGACTTAAAATTATTAATAAACTGCGAAACTAACAAACCCTGGATCGACTTAATTAAAATTCGATGCGACCAAATGCCAGGCTCATGTGTAAAATACTTTTTAGCCCGGTAGAGAGACTTGTAGGTAAAAAAAAAATCACGTGTAAATTCTCGTTACTTTATCTTTTTACGCCAACAGTGGACCTAACAATAACGTTATATCGGCATCAAATAATAGACGGTAAAATTCAGCAAAAAAAAAAAAATTTGGGCCCAAATTCTGTTGGCCCAATTTTTAAGCTTCAAAACTGAAAGCTCTTAAAGCTTTGATTTCGGAAACGAGGAAGCCTTCGTTCCTCAAGAAGAGCGAAGCCTGCTACGAAAGGGAAGCCAAGCGGTGTAGGGGGAGTCGGAAGAAATCGGAATCTTCAGTCGACTGAAGAGCGTTCCTTTTCGGGTTCTGGATCGAACCCACATCTTCATTTTCACCAAAGTTCGTCTTCTTCGATCGACTGGTAAGGTCCTCGGGGGAACTTCCGCGTGTTTTCCGCTTCGAATCGTCACCCCGGATGCTTCTGTTCTTCAATTTGATTCCTTTTTTGTCCTGTTCACGTTGATTTGGATTGATGTTCGTTGATGCTGTGACTGTTCTTGCTGATTAGATGTTCTTTTAACCTGGAGCTGTGCGGTTTTCTAGCTCGGGTAGCAAGAAAATAAGGGAGATCTCTTGTGGTAATCAAGATAGGTAGTAGTGTAAGAAGGTGAAATTCTAGATATGTTGTGTGGTAGTTGTTTTCGAGTGGTAATTGCTGATGGGTGTTCATTGAATTACTTCTGTTGAACGTGCTTGTTTGTCTAAATGGCGTGCTTTCTTTGAACTGGGGCTTATCTTATGCTTGAGTCGGATGTTAGGAATGCGAGCAATTTGTGCATGGACACATCTTCTCCTATTGGATATGGAGATGAGCTTCATTCCCTCTTTTCATTGTTAATGTGCATGCGATTGTTCAAAACAAAGTTGAACATAATCTCGTGTTAAATTTATAGGATCCTCACGATCCTTGATGAGTTGCTGATTTCTTGTGTGGCATGTGTAAGATTTGATTCCATGTTCATAGATATGTGGTCTCTTATTGACAGATGGGGGAGTTCGCTGGCGATAAACATGTCAAGTACATATTGTCTGTTGAGAAGGTAGGTATGAAATTTTTACAATCCTCTTCTTGTTCCCTTGTCCACCTCCTGTCGGTTACTTAAAATGACTTGGTTTATCTGGATATGCTATTCAGCATTTGGGAATTTACTGATTTGAGTTTTTGGGTTGATCTTGTACCCAGAAAAAGGATAGTATTGAGTCGGTGGTTATGGAGCATTTGAGATTGAATGGAGCATATTGGGGATTGACCACTCTAGATCTTCTTGGAAAGCTTGACACTGTGGATTCAAATGAAGTTATTTCGTGGATCTTGCAATGCCAGCATGAGTCTGGTTTGTAGTTATTTGTCTCTTGGCTTCTTTTCTTGATTGTCCATGAAAAACATGCAGTTAACAAAACCTCCACTCTGCATACCAATCAAACAATTCTTATTTGAAAGAATGATCAACATTTTAGCTTGGGATTAATGAATTCCATCTGTTACAATAATGACCACGTCTTAGGGGTGATTAGTGTTGCTTTATTCATTTTGTTTTATAACTTGACTGTAAAGGGTAAAGTGTGAATGTCACCTAGGGCTGCTTTTTCAGGTGGCTTTGGTGGAAACATTGGACATGATCCCCATCTGCTGTATACGCTCAGTGCCGTGCAAGTTTTGGCCCTTTTTGACAAGTTAGATGTTCTTGATATCAACAAGGTGACAGATTGTATCCTTTGGAATGAAGTGTCCTAGTTTGCCTAACACTTACCATAGATGCAAGTTCTTCGGTGTTATATTATGTTTTTAAGTTTTCAACATCATGAGAGTAATAAACTTACCTTAGGCTCTGTTTTGCATGTAAGAGGTCAGATTATGCCAACTTTTTAAATGTTATAAAATTTTGATTATAGTTACTTTATAGTGTGTGTTGTGCTAGCCAAACATTGATGAAGTTGCTCTCTCTATGGATATCAAAGTTACTGTTGGATAATCTCCGGTATTAAATGCTCTACATTGTTGTGCCTGAACTTTGATTCAGACATCAGAGCACTGCAAAACGAAGATGGATCTTTCTCTGGGGATATATGGGGAGAAGTTGATACTCGGTGTCTTGTCCTCGTCTTTGATCAATTAAAATTTATGTGCTTCTTGAGTATGTTTCTCATATGATTTACATCCCTTTCACCCCTTTTTTCCCTTTGAAGGTTCTCTTATTGTGCTATATGCTGTCTTGCGATACTAAAACGGTTGGATTCAATAAATGTGGAGAAGGCTGTCAGATATATAGTGAGTTGCAAAACTTTGGACGGCGGGTTTGGTTGCACTCCTGGTGCAGAGTCTCATGCAGGGCAAAGTATGTCGTAACCTTTTGCTGGAGCTCTTCGGCTGGTTTCTAATTTCTGATTGGTGCTTAGTAAGTCATGTATTTGGTTATATATATGGCAACCTCCTAATTACTTTGGTGAAGGATTCCATTCTACGTCCTATCTAACCAATATTGCATGTTTTGGAGTGAGAAGGAAACCTGAGATTTTGATAATTAAACATGCACCGCAAAATGGTTACAAAGCTGGATATCCTTTCGATGATTTTATTCAAAGCTGAGTCAGCTGGCTTGGACTTTATTCACTGTTAAATGCAGTGGGCTTTTCCTTTCCTAAAGGGTGGTTATTCCTGATTTTCTGCATCAAAGTGTCTCCATCTGCACTGTTAGGGAGAGATGATAGAAATATGAGAAAGATAAAAGGATATGGAGTATGAAATATTAAGGGAAGAGAGAAGTCTTTGTGGATTTTAAAGGAAAATAGTTACTTATTGTTTTAATGGAGATAAATATGTAGGTTATCAACCTAGCTTTGGTAGGGTACTCTTTTACCATAGTTGACTTTTATTGTCCTCAATCTTGCAAGCTGAAAACTAGAGAAATGAGCTTCTGTGTCTACTTCTAGCTTTCATAAATTGGATTTTGACTTCTTGATGCCAAATGACAAACTGATTTAAGAGCCTAAAGGTAGAAGCACAAGTTAGAGGCAAACCCACCCCAATCCTTTCCTTCCTTAGAAAGCCCAACATTGAA
Organism: Syzygium syzygioides; assembly: GCA_031216285.1. Classification (NCBI taxonomy): domain Eukaryota; kingdom Viridiplantae; phylum Streptophyta; class Magnoliopsida; order Myrtales; family Myrtaceae; genus Syzygium; species Syzygium syzygioides. The sequence continues at coordinate 19,503,947 of CM062248.1, forward strand.
GTGGCTTCCTTCTTTGTTTTATTGATTTGAGTTTATGAATTAGTGTTTAATCTGCAGTGGAGATTTACTTGGTTACATCTGCAGTATTTTGTTGTGTGGGTGCTCTTGCTATCACGGGTTCACTGCATCACATTGACAAGGACCTTCTTGGCTGGTGGTTATGCGAACGACAAGTCAAATCTGGAGGTTTAAATGGCCGCCCTGAAAAACTTGCTGATGTGGGTGTCAGATTAGATTAAGCTATTATACGCTGACCGTTTTGTCAAATTATGTACTGATCCTGTTGCATGGTTTCAGGTCTGCTACTCCTGGTGGGTGCTTTCTAGCTTGATTATGATTGACAGAGTTCACTGGATTGACAAAGAAAAGCTTATCAAATTCATCCTAGACTGTCAGGTTCTTCAACTGCAACCTCTGGGATGAATTGAAAACTTTCACGATATGAGTTTACTACCTGAATTTTGAGTTTGAGGGAACAATGTTCATTTCATGGCCTTGTATTTCAGGACATTGAAAAGGGTGGAATTTCTGACAGACCAGATGATGCTGTGGACGTTTTCCATACCTATTTTGGAGTGGCTGGTAAGTAATGGTTCGGATTTTGCCATGTTCCTTTGCATTCTCCTTGTTGAATTGGCTTTATCAAATTTAATTAGCAGTGAATTCAGGATAGGAGTTCTTGATATTATGCTGAAAGCAGAAATGGATGTCTGTTCATTCATTGATTTTAAATTGTTAACTGACGAAATATAGTTAGATCTGAATTATATCTAATTTATTTGAAAGTCGTCCATGAAGGATATGAGATTGTCCGTATTGGTCAAGAATGTGAACAGTAACTGATGACTTATGATGCTCGTCGAACTCTCACGTATTTTCTTTCTTGGTGGTGATTTCAGGTCTGTCCCTTCTTGAATATCCAGGACTTAAGGCCATAGACCCAGCCTATGCCTTGCCGGTTGATGTTGTTAATAGGATTTTCTTTGGCAGATGTTCAACCTGACCACAGGCCACACAATATATTACATTTTCATGACTTTTTGAGTGCACATACTATCGTCAATAACTGACTTCACTGCATACAAAATTCCACAAAAATTGAAAAAGTTGTTAGTTGACACAACTTTTCTAGTGAATCATTTGTTACCCTCGGAGAACCTAAACTTCCTTTGATCCTTTCCGTACCTTCGTCTCTCTCAAGCCTCAAGCTATAGTTTCTCCTTTTCGTACCTTCGTCTCTCTCAAGCCTCAAGCTATAGTTTCTTCTTTTTGTACTTACGTCTCTCGCGAGCTATAGAATTTTGTATGCTGGAACCTCTGTGTAGAATTTGGCATAATAAGCCAGGACTAGTTTGCCTGGTGGAAACCTCAATTTTCACGAAAGCACAACTCAATAGTTGGGGAGTTTAGTTTGATCCCTAGACTTCGTTTTGTTATCAACTTGGTTCTTGTGATTTTTTGTTTTTCAATTTAAGTGTTTGACCGTTGGAAACTTGATGGAAATTGCTTATTCAGCAACGTTTGTGGACATGGTTGCTTGGTGTATGAGTATGGGTGAGCAATGGTCTAGAACCGAGAACTAAAGAGACTGATCTAGCCTAATCAATTTCAAGTATAAAATCAGTTGGGTTCCAGTTCTGGTGGGGATGAGTGCGATTTTTGTTTCTCATTCCAAACAGAAAAACGCTTGGGCTTTGGTGCTTTCTTGTTAGGTAAGGAATACACAACCATGAAAAGCACAAAAATCATAAGTTTTCTTTTCTGCAGAGCTGGGGAAAACTTTCAAAAAAAGCCCCTGAAGGCAATTTTTGCAAAGTAACTTCTAAAGTGGTGTTTGTCTCAAAGAAGCCACTGAAGTTGGTGGATTCATCTCAATTGACCCCCCAGATCACCGGCAGCACAAATTTTCGTTGGAGGACAACCATGTCATCTCACCTGCCATTTTTCTCATCATTTGGAAGGGCATTTTTGTTCGAAATCTTCTAAATCTAAACCTTATTTCTCAATTTGAAGCTAAAATTGTTCGATTCCTTAAAGTAGACCCATATCTCCAAATACCCGTAATATTCCAATTAGGAGTGTAGCAAGCCCTACCTTCGCCTGGACAGAAAGCAATTGCAACTAGATGAAGCAACAAGTCAACAACTTGGGCACATGTCGTCGCCTAGATCAATTACAGGGATGTTACGAAAACAAAGTTGTTATTTTAGTGCTACTTTGGTTTGTTTGGTCGAATTTGTCTTTGCATTGTTTTTCCTTTTATGCAAATCTATGCACGTGAATTGCATTTTCTAATTGCAAGTGGTATCAATGTGTGCATTTTGTAATTGCAAATGGTGTCGTTATGGTACTTGGGTGCTATAATGGTATCTATTTTGTAGTCTTTTGCTGTTTTTGTTTTATTTTTTTTCTAGGGTATGATTTGTCATGTATTACATGTTAGCATTATTTTTGCTTCCATTTTGTTCCAAGTAAGAGATGTGAAGAAGTGCATTATTTTTGTTTGATAGTAGGGGAGCAAAGGGTATTGAAGAAGATGAGTTTGCCAGTATTGATCTGGATGACTTATATTGAAGAATTTTTTTTTTAAATGAGGGTGTTTATGGTGATGGTTTCGTAGAGAGGGATCAGGATAGGGAGTTTGGAGAGACTAATGAGTATATAGATGTTTTAATTGATAATGTAGATGTCTTTAGTATGAGAAATTCAAATGAGTATACACATCCTAAGTTCGATGTTAAAGTGCATATGGAGAATCTTATCTTTAGGTTGGGAATTTGCTTGAGTAATGCTAAGAAGTTTAAAGAGTCTATTGAGAACTATATCATAAAAAAATGGAAGACGGGAAAGCATACTTTAAAATAACAAATAAGTTGAGGGCAACATGTTTGGATGGTTGTGATTGGCTCATGTATGCTTTCAAAGTGCAGAAGGAGCATACTTCATAAGTCAAAACCTTCAAGCATGTACATACATGTAGTAGGGCTTTAAATCTTCCTCAAAGAAGTAGTAAATGACTAATAAGCAAGTATTGTAATAGGTTAAAGAACAATCCTATATGGTGAGCAAGATGCTTCAATGAAGATAATAATGGAGTATAAGAATGTTTTGAAGCTGTTAATGGCTATGGTTTACAAAACTAGGGCTACACCAATAGGTATGATCAAAGTGGAGGAGAAGCAATTTTGGCCACTGCCAAGCACTTTTTGATGCTGATCTGGGATCGACATGTGTAATCAAGGCTAAGACATGTCAAGATCAATTCAAGTGTAGTAGAGTCTACATTTGTCTAGGTTCATTGAGGGGTTTTCAAGAAGGATAAAGAAGTTTTGTTGGGTTTGATGGTTGTCATTATCATTGTGATTTAATGACATATGGCTGGTAGTTGCGGGCATAAATGACAACAATTAGATGTATCCCTTAGCATTGGTAGTAGTGGGACAAAAAACATATAAGACATGACATTGGCTTATTAGTATAATAGTAGAATATGGGGATTACTAACCTTGAAATTTTTCAAGTATCGGACTTTCTTGTGTGATAAGCAAAAGTTATTGTCGAAGTACTAACAAATCTAATGCTTGAAGCTGAACATAAAGTTTGCTTGAGACATCTTTATGAGAATTTTCAGGCTATGTGACAGGAACTTAAAAAATTGGTTTGTAAGGCTGGAAAGGCAATTTGGATATGTGATTTTGAGTTAGTAATGGAAAAGCTTAAGGCAATTGATGAGAAAGTTTATTATTGGATGTCCCAAAAGCCTCTAGTGCATTGGAGCAAGTCACTCTTTATGACAGCTCAAAATTTAACATTTTATTGAACAACTTGTGTGAAAGTTTTAACAAGAGCATCATTGATGTTATGAACCTAACCCCGCAATGCTTGTAGCTATGCAAGTGCAGCTTATAGAGGAGATTCATAAGTAAAGGGACGAGATGGCTAACAATACTTGTGTGATCTATGCTAGAATCTGGGATATATTGGAGCTTCAAAAGCGGGTTTTTAACATCATTGATTCCTGGCTAGAGTGGCGAGGATGATTTTGAATCAAGGGGACCATCTGAGATGAGATGGTTGTTAATATTATAGAAGATGAAATATTAGTGAAATCCCTTGCTGTCGTGTTGTGGCAACTCTTATGAACGAGGGAAGAGCTTGAAAAATGAGTTCCCACATATTTGTATGAGGAAACATACATTTATGCAAACCTACAGCCTTGCTGTGCTTGCTTTATATCCCAAGGAAACACGACCTTTTAGAGAGCCATTACTTACAACAAATTTGTTCATGCAAGTTGATAGATTATAGAAAGAAAGAGCAAAGTGAATGAAACAACTAATAAGAAATTGACAAAGAGCAAGAAGAAAGTTGTCCAAGAGCTTGTGGGAACAAGGTTGAAAAAGCAGAGCACCACAATCATGTGTGGAAATTGTGGTGGATTAGACCATATCAGGTATCATTACAAGAACCCATTTTTCAAGCTCTTCCCTTGTGTATATGAGAGCTACCATAGCATGGTAGTAAATGATTACACTGTTGTCCCACATTTTCCAACTCCAAGTTCGACTTTAATTTTAACGACTCTATTGTCTCCAAATGGTCCACTCAATTCAAATCGATTCTTCCCATCCCAGCTAAGAATCCATGACGCTGAAAACTACTTTTAAAGCTTCAATATCTTGTAGATCCTAGGATAGACCACACCAGTGTAGTTAGTCATTCCATCTCTTTGCATATGAATCTCTCCATGAGCTGCATTATTATAGCTTGAGGCATTGTAATAATTATCCCTGGCATCAATGTATACTCTTACTAAAGTTGTTATGCCAATTGTTTAAGGAAAGGTCACATATTGAGCTTACCTTGAAGTCGAACTCCCTCCGTTATACTAGAGGCCTCCGGGACAACCAATCGTAGGCCTTCTCATTAACATCCTTAAGTTCAACCATTGCCATTTCATAATCAACTACCCTAGTTACCATGGCAACCTTTCAAACCAACTTTTAAATTCAAATCCTATATGATGCAGCCTAAAGTTCTCATAAAGATGTCTCGAGCAAAATCTATGTTTTGCTTCAAGCGTTAAATTTGCTAATGCTTCCACCAATCTCTTCTACTTGCCACACAAGAAAGCACTGTACTTCAAATTTTCAGGGTCTGGAATCCACAGGTCTTGCAATCATACTAATAAACTAGTGCCACGTCTTGTATGCTTCTTGTCCCGCTACTACCCATGTAAATGAATACTTCTTATTGTTGTCATCTATGCCCAGAGCTACTAGAAGTATGCCTTGTATTTTAATGACAAATGTCAATAATCAAACCCTACAAAGCACCTACATTATTATTCTAGAAAACCCCTTAATGCATCCAAACAATGAAGACTCCTCTACACTTGAATTGGTTTTGACATGTTTCAATCTTGATTACACATGTGGATCCTGGGTTGGCATAAAAAATTTCTTGGCAATAGCTCATAAGCAACACAAATTGTTCCTCCTCCTTCCATGTGATCAATCCTATTGGTGTTGCCCTAGCTTTGTAGACCATTGCCCTTGATAGCTTTAAAACATTCTTTGACTCCATTATTATCTTCATTGAAGCACCTCGGATGTAGGGTTGTTCCTTAACTTATCATTATACTTGATTACTAACTATTTAGTTGCTTACTTGAGGAACTTATAGAGCTCGATTACATGAGTTTTGACTTGTAACATATTCTTTTTCTGCACTTTTGAAGTATATATGAGCCAATCACAGTTCTTAGGACACACTACCCTTAACATAGTTGGTTCATTATCAATGAACCTTTCCTATCTCCCATTTTTTATAATATAGTTCCTAACATATTCTTTAAATTTCTTAGCATTACTAAAATGCACCCCCAACTTGAATACACGATTCATCGTATCTACTTCAACATTGAACTTGGGATGTGTATGCTTATTTTGACTTCTTATATTCAAGAAATCTACATTACCAGCTAAAACATCCACATACTCACTACTGTCTCCAACCTCTCAATTCCCCTCTATTGAACCATCACTATTGACACCCACATTTCTTGAATTTTTCAATAAAAGTCATTCAGATTAATAATGGCAAATTCATCTTCTTTAGCACTCTTAATATCCCTACTATCAAACATGGAATAGTTTACTTTTTTAAATACCTCACTTGGTTAATTAAATGGAAAAAAACAACATCAATATATTTTCATGCAATACATGCCAAGACATAACACTAGAAAAAACAAAACAAAAATAGTTAGAAAGTTCCGATATCAAGGACCACGACAGCACTTAGGGACCATGATGGCACCACTTGTAATTACAAAATGCACACATTAATACCACTTGCAATTACAAAATGAAATTGCATGCAATCACTGCCATCGATCAATAAGCCATCACTGCCATAGATCTCACATTTGATAATATATGCTCACATCGTCATGTTGATCCAACAAGCTGCAATCGCCTTCTTTATGGACGAAAGAAGGATCAATTGCACTCTTAATTGGAAACTCGGGGAGGTGGGTATGTTTAGGGACTCCATGAAATTTTAAAGGAAATTTGATTTAGGTTCAGAATATTTCGAACAAAATGCTTCTGTCACTAGCGCAAGAAGTGGCACGTAAGATGCACACAGTTGTCATCCGACATTTTGTATTGCCGATATGCTGGGGGGTCATTTGATATCAAGTCACCAACTTCAGGTGGCTTTTTTTGAAACAAACATCATCACTCCAAGAGTTACTTTGTGTGAACTTTAGGGACTTTTTTGAAATATTCCCTCGGACCTGTACAAGTAGGAGTCAGTTGGCGCAACGGCTGCTTTTTCGTTACTGTGGCGTCGACATGCAAATTTGTATTTATTCATGTTTTCAATTTCTCGTAACTCTCTCTGCTTGAAACTCATTTGTTTCTATGAATGCCCGATGCTTACCCTCTAAAAATTCTCACATATTTAGTTATCAATCCTTTTGCTGTATATTTTTCTCTACATCCCCAAGATGTTGTTTGTACTAGTGCTTAAGATATGATCGAGGATTCAATTTGAAGATTACGGATTTCCGCAATTCTACTTGCAGAATATGTGAACTAGAGTTTTGTTTATAATATCACCATCACAGCCAATTTATCCTCAACACATAAGGAGTAGAGAGAAATATTATATTCATGTATTTAGCATTCGAATTTATCTGCAAATTAAGTTGCGTTCAATTTGGGAATAAGTTGCTAATACCTTAACACAACGAAAATGACACGGACATGGGCCAAGCATGGTACGTGTACAACACAAGCACGACACAACTTGAGCGCGACAATGGCACGCAACTCCATCTATTAACGAGCCAGGCCAAGCATGGCTCGGCAGTAGTGGGCTGGCCTAGGCACTACGCGCTACTGTACTATGCTTGGTACCATAGCTTGTTAGCCTTTCCCAATGCAGTCATTTGCCACCAGCACAACATGTTAATTATCAGTGTCAACTCAGTTAGTTTGTCCAGCTTCAAATCAAAGTTCGACAGAAAAAAAAAACTCCAAAATCCTATTAAGAATACATGGTACAAAAAAAACTAGAATTGTGAAAGAGCGAAGTCTAGGGACCAAAAACGTAATTGTGTTTGCTTTCTTTGCTTTATTTGGGTAGCATACTTATTATTAGAAATCTATGAGAGTTACAATGAATTTTGTTCCCATGTGCACCTCTTTCAGCTAAATTTATGTTTGGTTACAATAATAAAGCTTTAGTAATTGAATTAGATGGTTACCTAATTAATGGTTATTTAACATCTCACTTTCTCTCCCATATTGATTTCGGACCACCAATATACTCTTTCTTCAAATTCAAAATTCTACTTAAATAGGAAAGATAGGTCAAGATTACTGTATAAGCCCTATTAATCTCGTAGACGAGATAATATACGAGATAATTTCTAGCATAGTATCCCCAAACTAAAACATGTTTGTACTTGCTGGCGTGGAGAATCGAATGTATGCTGCATGCCTGAATCACCCATATCAATCCATTCCTTAATCATTGAATACCTTTTGTAGTATCGCGAAATATCATTTTCCGACGGTCATTGAATTTTCTTTTTCTTTCTTTTGCGTGTGCAATGTGCATAGCATGGAGACATATTAATAGATGGTTGTCCTCACTCGAAGGACTAAGGAGGCACCGTCCCTAACTTGGTCCCCAAGTTTGGGCTACGTGACATTTTCTCTTTTTCTTGGTGGGTCGATGTCAATACAAGACGACCGTTGCTTGTCGATTGACGGGCGTCAAATCTTTTCTTGTGAATTGGGTTGTTTCGGAGTTGTTAAGGTAGGGAACGTCTGGATGAATATATGATCCATTGGGACCCCTAAGAAGTGTGTGATTCCTTTACCATCGAAGGGCCCATCTCATTGACCAACATTGAGAGGTCTGTCGTTCAATTCGAGAATCCTTTTGACAATGTTATCTTTTTAAGAGGTTAGATTCTTTCGCGAAAAATATTTTGTGGGAAAACAATTTTTGGCTTTTAGATGGCATAGGAAAATGAGTTTAATGAAAAATTTATACTTAAATTTAGGAAAATGATTTCTCAATACTTGATTAGATATCGTCGTTTGAATTAAAAACTCTACATTTGGGCATGATAGCCCCAACGCTTGTTCCTAAACCCTTGAGAGTAGACTTGGGCTAGGGTCGAGTCCGCCAAGGTCTATTGAGGCCAAGCCCGAGTCCAAGACTCTAGTACCGTTGCTTGACTCCCTGGAGCCCCAGCTCAAGTCCATAGAAGCTAGGCCCAAAACCTTGGTGCCCACACCCGGTTCCCTGTTGTTTATAAGCAAGTCACTGATACCCAAATAATATATGTCTATTTAGAAAAATCAAATCAAATTTTCCTTACCAAATGATGGAAAATATTTTTCAGTGTTTCAGCCAAACACCTAAAAATATTATCATTTTCCTATAAAATTACTTCATGGAAAATATTTTCTAAAAACCAATCGTTTGTATTGCGTGAAATAATTATTTAATGAAAATATTTTCATGGACAATGATTTTTTTTTCATTTATTCATTTTTGTAAAAGAAACAAGCGATCATTTTTAGAAAAAAAATATTTTTTAAATCACTCATTTTTTGTGAAATAAACAGAACCTAAGACTATGACTAGTGAGACTTTTTTATGGGTTAAACTTAGGGCTAAAATATGTCATGTGTTAAATGAGTCCTTTGATTAATAGTTATCACAAGAGATGGTATAAATTTTTAGTCTATTAAGGTAGCTAAGCCGGCTCAAAATTCTAAATAAATGAATTAGTAGTTATCACAAGAGATGGTACAAAATCTTAGTCTATTAAGGCAGCTAAGTCGGCTCGAAATTCTAAATAAATGAGTTACGAGCCAATAAGTCAATTAATAGTCGTTTAGCAATTTACTATTAAGCGAATAGCGGACATTCTTGGCATTAATTCCACAACTCAATATTTTATTATGATAAAACAAAAAGGCTACTTTTGATATAATAACAAATGTGACTCGGATGTGATATGAATTCGAGGAGAATTCTACAGATAAATTCGAATTTTACATGAAATTAGTAAGCGAGACTTACCAATTACAAAACTTTCAATAACTTTTTTTAACTTATGGTGCCCATAATTTAATAATTTCAGAACTGACATAAAAAAGGGGATGATATTTGGCAAGAACATGATGACAGAATAGAAATTACTATCATCCTTAGGCATTAGTGAAAATTTATACGGGCAATTCCTAAATGTTGTTTCAAGGAAAAGGTTCGGTAAAAGTCCTAAATCATGTATATTTCAAAGACAAAACTTAATAGAAGTCCTAAATCTCGTATATGTAATGTTATGAAAACTAAATTACTGTTATCCTAACCCATTTGTGAAGTCCTTATGGTTGAGATGGAACGGACTAACGTGTACCAATAATATATGAGAATTTTCACTAAAAGAGTAGGAAAAGATGTCATACATGGTGGGGGAAATGATTTATAAGTGTCACCCACTCCCAATTGGGCAGCAAATTTATTTCTTATTATCCATGAAATAAATAATTAATCATCTTGACTACACATCCGCAATTATGACAATCAAGACGGCTCATAAGAAAAACGACCGATCACTAATTAGCTTTCAAATTTGTTAGTTTGACTGTTAGGTTCATCCTTAAAATCCTATGTTTGTTAGAATATTTACATAATAAATCTTCTTTCACCTAAGAGATTAAGCTTTTAACACGATTGTTAGTTGCCTAGTTAATCTGATTGGTCTCAGATCCGCTTACTGATTCGAGCAGTGGCATCTCCCAGATGGCAAGCCATCTGAAACTGAACAAAAGAAGGACAAATCCAAAATCCGACAATATAGCACTGCGGACGAGCCAGAACATGTCTGTCTCTCCCACTTTCATCCTTGTACCTAAGCACTTCAGAGGCCAAAAGGAAGCCAAAAGGTGACAGCAATGCCGTCTTGAACGAGAGACCAATTAAGCAAAGGGAGGATTCTCTCTGCCAACGCTCCTTCTTGGTTAATTTAATGCCAAAGCGAGTGATTCTTGGGGCCTGAGTTGTTTACAAGTATTCAAGTTTTGACGCGACACAAATGACACTAATCGATGCCAACAAGGAAATAACATATCTGAACTCATTTTTTAGTGTATTCATGCCAAGCTCATGTCAGCATGTTGGGCATGATTAATAAGTAGTTCACATGATTTAATTTTAAGGTTAATCTTGAATTATGTCCGATCAGACACAAATACCTGAACTTTTTGTCGTCTCATTAGTACTCCAAATTTGTACCGGTGTTTTTAAAAATAAATTCCATCACAGTTCCGTCCACAATGATGGGTGTCCCACAGGGCAAGATTTAGCCTTTTTGGCATCTCTCAAGTTGCATATTCTTGATTCGATTGCTTTCTTATTCTTACCGCCCTACCCATCGGATTTGCATTCTTGTTCACAAATATCTGCCTGGTAAAAAAAAAAATCAAACCCATGTTCTGTAGGAAAGAAGAATTAGGGGATTAAAACTTATAGCTATCAAGTTAGTAATATTTAAAATGACCATTGAAACCATCACCAAACCCTAATACCATGCACTCTGGTTCCTCAAACACACCACAATGTCATCACATTCATTATTCCTCACAAAACCATAGTTCTTCAACCTGAGCCATATGTCCTCAATTCTTCTATCAAAGCCCCCAAATCATCGGATGAAGAACCCCCTTCTTCAACCGCCCTTTTGGCCATAACCCCAAAGCTCCTTGCTCTGCCTCTGATCTCCCCTGCCCTCTCCCCCACCATTATCTCCTTCACCGCCCTCTCCACCGCCTCCTTCCTCGTGAAGTCTCCCACTAACCTAGCCCACCGCCGGGCCCCGACCCCGACCCCGATTTTCAGGACCTCGGTCACCAGCTTCTCGTTGTAGAACTGCTCTGCGAAGATGGGCCACGTCACCATCGGGAGCCCCGCGCTTATCCCCTCGAGCACCGAGTTCCACCCGCAGTGCGTCACGAAGCCCCCGACGCTCCGGTGATCGAGGATTAGGACTTGCGGGGCCCATCCCCGAATGATCAGCCCTTTGCCTTGCATCCTCTTTTCGAACCCTTCGGGCAGCCAATCGTCCTGCCCTCCGTCCTCATTTCCTTTCTCTTCTTTTTTGTCTCTGCTCACAACCCAGACGAAGTCCTGGCCAGAGGCCTCCAATCCCATGGCGATCTCTCGCAGTTGCGCATCCGAGAACTTGGACGTTGTCCCAAAGCAGACGTAGACGACGGAGCTGGGCCCTCTCGAGTCGAGCCACTTGAGGCACTCGTGCCCGTCGATAGATGCTTCCTTCCCTCCTCTCTGTGCCTTCTCTTGCAAGTTACTATTGCACAACGAAACAGGTCCGATGTGCCAAGCTCTCTTGCCGAGAGCATTCCTGTAGTAATCTACATAACTCGGCTCAAGCTCATAGAAGCTGTTCACTATCATCCCAAAACATCGATCCACAGCTTCGTAAGATCTCTTCAGCAACCTGGTGAAATCAGTCTGGATGCTGATCTTCAGCTCATCCGGGAGCTGAGACCTCGTCATCGTGATCTCGTCCGGTAGACCGGGCAAGCAAAACGGCTCGTCGTCAGATGAGACCTTCTCGTGAGGCCTGTGCCTCTTCACGCTCTCGGCCGCACACATGGAGAAGAAGCTCGTCCCGTGGAAGGCCAGCCTCGGGATGCCATGCCCGGCCGCAACCTCGTTCGCGAAGGGAAAGAATATGTCGGCGACCAGCGCGTCTGGGGCCAATTCCTGAACAAGAGCTTCCAGGGGCTCAGACAGCATCGAGATGGCCCTGAAGAACTTCTGCTGGATGTCCTGCGTGGTGACCATGTCGAGGTTCTCGAGGCCTTCCGGGAGACCGACTTCTAGGGTCGGGAACTCGATGGATCGGAGGTCGATTCGCGATCCGGCGTCGCCCTGTAAAGAATTTTGGAAGAGAGGGGCGTTGCGTGGGGTGGTGATTATGGTGGCTCTGGCTCCTCTGGCCGTGAAGAGCCTGGCCATGTCCAGGGTCGGCAACATGTGGCCGTGAGCCATTAACGGGAAGAACAGGACATGAACTTTTCGATCGGACTCGGTTTCCATGGCAGCGATGACGACGAAGAAGAGGAGGAGGAGGAGATTATGGAGGTCCAAGAAAGTGATGAGCGATGGTAGGAAGGAGGGATTGGGAGTCTTGTCATGTGCTTTATGCTCTTCTAAGATTCTTATTACAAGGACTAGCGACTTCCAAGGTCATGGGGGACCCCCTGGTGTGCCGTGTTTTGAACTCTTAACGAGTATCCACATCTCTCGGTATTTGTGTAGCTTTTCAGCGTACCGTTCTTCGGTACTATGATGTTTCGCTCTCAGAATTTGGAGTGGATAGAGAAATCACTCCTGATTTGCAATCGTTTATAGTCTTTTTATCTCCTTAATTTCGTAGTTATTTCATTTCACAACCTTGAAAAAACTTAGCATATTCCTTGTTTGGCTAGCGAGACATTATTTTGTGTTCTCGAAGTATAAACACCCGTGAATGGCGCAATTCTCCCTCGCGCGAAACCCGTGTGCAAGTGAGAAAGGAGAGAGTATACTCCCAAAGTAGGCAATAGTATCTCGACTTACTCCATGGAATCGCGATACAATCATGGTAGGCGAGTTTTTTTTGTTTTTTTTGGAGCGGGGGGGGGGGGGTGATGACGTGATGATGATGATGATGATGATGATGATGATGGGAGAAGGCAGAGGTGAAAGTGGGTGAATGTCATTCATAAGGACCACGAGCCACCCATGAAGCATGAACTTGTACGTCTCGGGAGATAATAAGTGTGGGACTAGAGAACTGCAAATCCAGTGAATAGTGAGGAACTAATTGGCTATTGATTAATATCAAACACTACACAGGACGTTCGATAAGTGACCAGGACACTCGTTTTTCAAATACTGTTGGACGAGATAAGCAAGTTATTACGGCTTGGTGTGTTTACCTTTTAATTATTATAGGAGTAATTACATCTGAGGCCTGTTGCTTTTGCACGAAGCAAAATGATGAAATCAAATACTAACAAGAAACGAAGTTCGAGTATGAAGGACGTGGAGAAGCGAAAAACCCAAGATTTCATTATTCGATACTCATGTAATTAGATCGAATTCTTTATATATCTGACAGCTGGAGTGACATCCGATTCTGTCCATATAAAAAAAGACTCGTATTTTCATGTATTCATTGGGTTGTGGTACGCAATCGATTCCTCTCACCATTTTATCATGGAAAGTCCATACAAAAAGTCACTCCAATTTTCAGAAAATTTGCTGTCAAAATCCAAAGTGGATGGGTGAAATGGAATTGTCATGTATTAAAAAGCTTGTAGCCTCTTTCTCCTCCACCCGCACCCCACTTATGGATCCTTAGTTCACTTCGGCAAATGGAAGTACAACTACATTTTTCGCCAGTCGGCATCCCGCAGTGGGAATCTTCCGGGGGTGGTTGGGAAGTTGGTGCTACAGGAATAATTTGCTCTTATTGAAATCTAAATTTCGACCGATCATTTAGTGTTAAATTACATAAAAAATTAGGAATTAAATTTCAACTCCTAAATAAAAATATTAAAATTGCGTAGTATATAGTTTAGGTTCATATAGATTAATTGTATTCCACATCGGACCGGCGGTAACAACTAAGTTGAAAATCCATCATGTAAACCAAGTTCGAGTACCGAACAAATCTCGGCTCACTCAGAGAATAGAGGCCGAAAATCACAAGTATAAAAGGCATTAATTGTTTTAATTTGCGCTTAAATCAGCCCATTAAGTTTAATCGGAAAAAAGCCCGAATTAATTCAGCTCATTTGAAATTAAAATAAATTAAATGATAAGGCCTAAGCCAAAACACATTAGGTCTTGAAAGCTCAGTCAATTAATCTAGATATGCGATATTAATATATCGTTATGCCTCGTAATCACTTGAGGGCGTTCTCAATTTCTAGAACACGAGTAAAAACACACGCAAGTGAGAGTAGGGGTGTCATTGGGTCGGGTCAGGTCGGGTTTTCATGATACCCGACCCGACCCGAAATATACAGGGTCAGGCTTGACCCGACCCGACCCGACCTGACCCAAGACCCTGTTCAGCATATACTCTAAGAATAGGATCGGGTCGGGTCGGTCCGGGTCGGGTTTAGGGTTTTTTTTTTTCCTCTAGAGCGAAGCTGATGGAGTTTGGGATGAATCGGTGGTTGATGAGGAGGGGGCTCGAGGGCCGGAATGCCGTAAAGCACTACGACTACGACGCGTCCTCCTCGTCGCACTCACCCGACGACTCCTCGTCCTCCGCCTCGGCCTCGCTCCACACGCGGTCATTGTTGCCGACGTCCGAGAGGGAGTCGCTGAATATGAACTGCACAATCTTGCAGTGGCATCCACCTACGGCGATTCCTAGAACCGTCACGACCAGCAACGTCACCGCGAAAGATCCCCCGCCAAATCCCGATTTCTCACCCCCCACCCCCGGCTCCGACCAAGCTAGTCCCTAAGCACAGCACCCGACGGGTTCAGTCATCCCGACAGCCACTTCCGAGTTCAAGCTTGCAAGCCCGCGTTGCTGCCCCCTTCGCGTGTACGAACCCAAAAGAAGCACCGCAAAAGGGCGAAGATTCTGATGATAAATTTCTCAATTCGCGTACCTCCGAAGCTGTGGATCGCAAGCAGAAACCTCAGATCGAAGCGAAGAAGAAGATGAAGAGAATGGAGAGACTTCGAGACGACGCAACCGTCTCCGACAGGTGGGTTCTGGTTTTTGGCGTGTGAACGGTTTCTTTGGGATTTTCTTCGGAAGCAACGGCCGCCGGGCTCACGGCGGTCGTAGGAGGGGCTACGGCGGTGGCGGCGGCACTCGGCGGAGCGGTCCGATTCAAGGGTGTGGCGGTCGTTCTCGTCGTGGGAACGGTCCCGACGACCGAAGGCGCCGCCGGAGTATGGACCTCCCATCTTCGGCTTCGGAGGAGGATGGGATTCGGAGCGGCAGCTTAGTAACAGAGAGAGTGAAGGGGGGAAAGAGGAGACTCACGGCCGCCAGATAGACACGAGGGTAAGGGGGGAGAGGAGAAGGGTTATATTTGGTGTTAGGTCAAAAAACACCCGGCCCGACCCAACCCGGCCCGGCCCGGCCCGATCTTAATAAATACCCACATCTAAAACCCATACCCAGAGAAAATAAGACCTGACCCTAAAATACCCTAAAATTTTAGATCGGGTCGGGTCGGGCCGGGCCGGGCCGGGTTAGCTCGGGTTTTTTTGACACCCCTAAGTGAGAGAGAGAGAAAGAAAAGGCCTTAGAAAAGAAAGCGGAGAAGACAAGTGACAAAGGAAGAGTTTTTTTTTCTTCTGCAGGTCAACGAAGGACACACAAAGGAGCTTGATACCCAAAGATAGGAAGCGAAGCGGTGATCTTTGGCTTGGCTTGTCTAGCTATTTGCCTCGGACCTTGCAGCAAAAGTAGAATCTTCAGTAATTCCAGGCCAGCGAGCAACTTTCGGCAAAGTTCAATCACCGCTCAGTAAGATCCCAGATTATCTCCGGTAATGTGCCGCGTTCCTTGCCGCGATCTCGAATTCGTCGCTCCATCGTCACGTCACGCATCATTCATCACTCCGCGATCCAAGTTCGGAAGAATCCCAGTAAAGTTCAATGCTGTCGCACTAATTGCTGAATGGAGTGCAGGTCTGAAGATAAAACCAACAAAGAAAAGTCAAAGAAAGAGTCCCGGGTGGCGAAATTCAGAGGGCAGAATTTTGGTAGAGGAAAAGATGATATTAAAGTGGAAATTTGAACGTGAGAAGAGGCCAAATCACGTTTCACCAATCATGCATCTCACGATCGTGACCTCGAAGCGTCCATCGACTGAAGCGGCGTTCATCTAGCCGCCACCGTGGGCCGAGTCCGTAGAGAAGTACCACCATCGTGAGTCACCGTGAGCTACTTGGACCTCAACATCTGTCGTCGCGGCCGCAGGTCCATCCGCCGTCGGCCGTCCCGCCATCTGCAATCCCGATCCACTGGTGATTCGAATTTGGAAATTATCCACAAAATTAGGTAAGATTTTTTGGCCCAATATTTCCAAAATATTTAAATTTCTGATCTTTTGATGTTTTGAATATTTTGCGTGATTTTGCAGATTGCTAGATATCTTAGAGATAATGTGTGCAATATTCGCAATATTTGAAAATACTCTAAATTAGGAATTATTCCTAATTAGCAGCATACTTGGACGATTATCTGACCTTGATCTTGAGGTATGATATGTGGTGGTACAGAAGATTATTATCTTATCGATAACCACTTGGATATGATAATAAATTTTATTTGCTTTCCAAATTCAAACAGTTGGCTTTCCATTGATATCCATGACCTTATGGATATGATCGCTAACCCGAACCGTTTTCCAATTTTAAACATGGTATGCATGGATGCGTGGATAGTTGGCATGTGATTGTTATCTCGTGTGTGATTTATTTTCCTTAAAAAAGAATATCCAAAAATGTTAGTTAGAATCTAAATGAGAAATATTGCATGTTTAGGATATCCTGAATATGTCTAGAAGATAGGATTGCTTCTTAATTTAAATTAGGATTTAGGGTAGTTTATTTCCTAGTTTAATTTAGGGCTTATTCTAGTCCTCATAGATTATTTGGGGTATTTTATAATTTTGAACTTTCATAATAAAAAATACCAAAAATAGTGTCATTTTGGGGTAAGTCAGAGTGTCTTGCTAGAATAGATTGCATGTTAATTTAGCAATTTTTATTATTCCGAATTTTAATGAAAAATACCAAAAAAATACATCATTTGCCCATCATTAGCATTAGGTCACTTCGTCGCATGATATATAGCTAGCATGCTAGGTTTCGTTAATTGCATGTCATATTTTGCTTGAGTTGATTGCTTTATTAATTAGAAATCATATTAGATTTGTCTGTGTGATTTTCTAGCTAACAATGCATATGCTTACGTTGCTAAAATGTACGTTATTCTCCTAAGCTAGTAATTTATTTACTACTTTCTAAGTGTTAAATTGGTGGTTTGCGCATCCGCATGGTCAGCTCACACGTTAAAAAGAAAAAAAATGGATCGAGATTGCCTGCTAAAATATTTTTTTTGAAAAAAAAGGTACCGAAAGGGCGCTAGATTTATTCTAGCATAACCAAATCCACGACTTCACAATCTCTGGCTAAAACATATCTCCCTATATTTTATTTGGATTTCTAATCGACCCACCGTAAATAAATTAATAGTGACTCCAAGCATGAAAACACTTGTATATTAAAAATTAAAATCCTAAGTTGCGAATTGGTAAGGCTTGGAAGGGCCCAAATTAGGCTTAGTCTTAATAATTCATTAGCCGAACTATGCACTGCGAAGATGAGATCGCGACAGCTCTTTTTCCTTTCTATCTACGAAGAATTGGATTAATTTTGAAATGCACGGCCTGATAAATTTTTCTTATAGCACTGCACATATACATTGTCATTTGATCTCGACATTTGGTCAACCCCTCGTACCATAATTGCTCATATCGATGTAGACCTAGTCATAGACCGTGCAGCCCTTCGATGCTCGCCCTGAGTCGCAAGGTCTCGTAAGCCTTTTGGGCAGGGTCGGGCGAAGAAATTTAGTGAGAAAGTCTAATCTGACTCGAAGATATGTATGTAAAAATTTAAGGTTAATTGTTAAAAAAGCCTAAGTGCTTTGTGGCAGTTGTACAAGAAGCTCTAGGATTTTGTAAGTTTGGGACCATCGCACAGTAGCATCTGAACTTTGAAAAGTTACAAATTACATCCTCCGTGAGAACTTTGATTTTTGCTGTAGTTTCTAATTTTTCCATCTGCATAGTAGTTACGTGTTATCTGACTATGGATTAACTCATATTTTTTACCAAATTCCTGCTGAATTTTCTTAACTTCATCATTCATGCATCCTCTCTATTTTTTAATTTTATTAAACATGTAACAAAATTTTTTTGTAAAATGAATAGGTCCATTTTTATATAACACTTGATGGCTATGCAGACAAAAACTTAGCGAAAGCAGCAAAAATTAAAGTGCAGATGGGTAACATGTGGCTTTATAAAGCTTGGGGTTTATTGTGCAAAGATGCTAAACTTAAGGAGATGTAACTTTATAATGTTCGGAGGCTACTTTGCAACGAATCCAAAATTCGGGGGTTTCGAGCAATTATCCAAAATACTTATGACGGGCATTTAGGCAAAATTTAGGTCCAGATCCACCCAATGGTCCCCTTATGTTAATGGTGATGAATGTGAGTTACGCAATAATCAGTGATTACTAGTTTATTTCAAAAGAAAATCTTGAAATGTCATTTATGATTTTACATATCAATATTTGAAAATTTTGAAAGGCTTCTAATATTTTGTGGTTTGGATCAAGTAAAAGTCAAAATGTAGGTTTTGTAAGATTCCCAAAAAAAATGAGAAATTTACCAAAAAAAAAAGTCATAAACATATTGCGCTTTTGCTAAGTTAGTCTTAAATCTTTTGATTGTGTCAGTTAAGTTTATCTAGCCAATTAAAAGTCAACATGTAAGTTTTGTAAGGTTCACAAAAAATATGAGAAAATTACCAAAAAAAAGTTCTAAACATATTGTGCTTTTGCCAATTCATTCTTAAACATTTTAATTGTGTTAATTGAATTTATCCGACCAATTTTGTCCAGAAATTGCTAACGTGAACGCCGATTGTTCTACGCAAGAGCAGCCAGTGCTAACATTGATATTTTTTAATAATATTTTGAATTTTTTATGATTTTTTTTCTTTCATTTTTTGTATTTATTTTTTTTTGGTTTTTGGAGTGAGGGCTGGCAAGTGTCATTGGCCAACCCTCACCGGTACTAGGCGAGGGCGGACGAGGGCGTCGCAATGCCCTCGCTTTGGCCAGCATGGCCTAGCAATGCCCTCGCCTGGCCCAACTCTGGCAAGGGCATTGTGTCCCTCGACAGATTTGGGTGAGGGCTTGCTTGCCCTTGCTTTGGCAAGCGAGGGATTCATGACCCTCACCCAAGCCCTCAATGGCCATAGCGAGGGCATTGTAGCCCTTGCCAAATCTAGGCGAGAGTCACAACAACCTTGGCCAAAGCCGGCAAGGGTCACCAGCCCTCACCCCAAAAAACAACAAAAATTAACAAAAAGGAAAATGACAAAAATATTAATAAAAATTCAAAAGATTATTAAAACAATGTCCATGTTAGCATTGGTTGTACCACATAAAATGGCTAGTGTTTACATCATTTAGGGTTTACGGGATGGGCTCACTGTACCATCTTCACGTCATGTAGGGTTTGGAACTGAGTTTGGGATTTATGTTCCCGTTACTCGAAACAAGAAGAGTTATTTTGCTAAGATATTCCTACTCCTTTGAAGACTTATACCTAAAAGTGGATTCATTTGTACTTACTTACATTCTTGTACAGTATCCACGATCGTTTCCTTTTCACGATCGTTAAAATTGAGTAAGCTCGCTTTTAGGACAGACTTCTGTGGAAGGCTTCTCTTCCTTGTGCTCGTTGTCCAATATGCACTCCTGAGGTGAAATTGCACTTGAACTTTCACATCCAGGCTCATGTTTTTCTGTCTCATTTGCCTATAGTGGATGCATCTGCGCATTTGGTGATCATGTGTCCGCGTCGTGTGATGTTTTCAACTGTCTGAAACGAGGAGGAGTCATGTCCCGAATCGGCAAAAGGGCGAAAGTGAGTGTGAACCATACTACCAAGAATGCATCAAATCGTGCATCATTCGCTGGATCCTCTGGTATCTGTTCGGATCTGCTTATCCAAGCAGACGTTGGACTGAGTATTGCTTACTGATGATGGTGTCGCCTTTGGGATTGCGGACAATCGTGCTTTCGCCATCTATTGTCAGCATGCCTAAGCCCAAATTTCGATCTGTCAATGTTCCCCCTCAGAACATGACCATGGCATTAGCTTAATATTTTTCTTTGCTGGTGAAGAAAGTGCCATAAAAGTCTTCTCGGTTCGACCTCGGTCACGTTACTCGCTTCTGAGGCCTTGTTAGCTCATGATACTGCTTGGTTCTCTAGAGTCCGCGCCTGATGAGAGAGGACCATTGCACATCAGGCTACATGGAGTTAATCATGTCTTGCTTTGATTTCTGAGGTGAAAGTAATCCTAGTCCACCGGGGATTTTCCTCTTAGGTTCAGTTTTGCGGGGAATTGACCTGAGCAGCGAAATAGATATTCACCAAAAGTTGATCATTGATTTTATTTGAATCGGGTTCAGTGGCGATTCGGATAGGAAGTAAATTGCGCAAGAAAGATCAAGAAAAACTAAATCTGATGGAAAAGGAAATACAAGTACAGGAAACTGAAAAATTGAAACTGAGAAAATACATAAGTTGTGTGTTGATGATCCTTTGCTACGACAATTCAACACGGCTTTATACAGCCTCCTACAAAGTGTAATCGCCTGTGTATGATTAATAGTCAAATTGATGGCTGCAACTGCATCTCCACAACTCTAGGCTCCATGATGGCACGTCGACCTCATCTATAAGTGGTAACAACTCTTCAGTTGCCATTGGATTTAACCGTAAAACGGTATCCTCATCTTCCACTACCAATTTCACTTTGTTTTCTTTCTCCTTTTCCTTTGTATTCAACACTTACACAGATCTGATTAGTGGTGATCGTTGACCAATCGCCATCGTATGGCAACGTCTGTATTATGGTCATCTATAGTCATGGTCATTGACAAGTGTTTCCACTATTGGTAACTGGTCGATAGACAAATTACGTTTCACACTGAGCTCTATATTAGTTCAAGTCGGCGTCATGTCAAGACTAGGTCATTTTTTGGTGTCAAACTTTGACATAGGAATGGTTCTTGAATGCTTTTAACTGAACTTTTTAGACTGACAAGAGAAACCCTCACACACATATCCTGTCTTCAGGGGAAGAACAGAGCATTAAGCATAATTAGGATGGTGTTTACATTATCTGCTTTACTCTTTCATAAATTAAGATTGTGTACCTAACACAAGCTAAGGGCATTCTTATAATGCGTTCAAAGATTACTTGCAAAGAATCACAGTACGTGAAACTTGTAGGTCAACATAAAGAGCATCAATCACGCTGGGAATTCAACAAACATAATAGCTATTCACACGTGAAAGGTACTACTTCTTTGCTTCACGAGCAAAGCTGTGCGAAGCGAGCTCTTTGATCAAAGCATTCATATCCGAGTACAAGGACCCTTCGTCCTCAATAGCCTGCCTTGCCTTCTCCGCGAGTAACTTGGTTCTGTCTCTCATTGCTTGTGCTTCATCTCCCAACATGACTTGCCTCAGAGCCCTCTCTATCCTGTCCTTTTTCTCTATTTCTCTGTCCGCAACTATGCCCACCCACTGTCGAGCCCCAACCTTTACACCAACTCTCAGCATTTGGGTCAGCAGCTTCTCATTATAGAACTGCTCCGTGAAGACCGGCCATGTCACCATTGACACCCCCACGCATATCCCTTCAAGGGTCGAGTTCCATCTGCAGTGCGTCACGAATGCCCCGATCACCTTGTGATCGAGGATCAACACCTGAGGTGCCCACTCCCGAATTATCAGTCCCTTGCTTTCCAATTTCATACTCTCCTCGAATCCTCTCGGGAGCCACTCCATGCTGCCTCCATCAGCTCTTCGGATGACCCAGATGAACTGCTGTCCTGAGGCCTCAAGCGCCAGCACAATTTCCCTGAGCTGACTGGGAGAGAATTTTGCCACACTCCCGAAACATAAATAAATAACTGAATTAGGACCTTTCGAGTTGAGCCATTTTAGGCACTCATGTTCATCAATCGTGGCCTTCTTTCCTCTCCCAACCTTGTCTTCAATGTCCCTATTGCTCAATGAGACTGGACCAATGTGCCAGGCTCTCCTTCCTAGCATATTCCTAAAGTAATCAGCATACTCAGGCTCTAGTTAGGCTGAGTATACTAAAGGGCCTGAATCAGATGGCACATTCTTGTGTGGCTCGTGAAGCCTGATACACTTGGTTGCGCATAGCGCAAAGAAGCTCATTCCATGGAACACAATCCTAGGGACTCCTAACCTCTGAGCCACATCAGTTGCCCATGGAAAGAACATGTAATCCACTAGACAATCAAGAGGGTCCTTAGTTAGAAGGTCCTCCAATGGCTGCTTCAGCATTTCTGTGGCCTCAAAGAATTTTAGTGCTATTTCTTGGGATGGGACCGAATCGAGACTTTCGCATCCCGGAGGCAATCCAGCCTCTAGGGACAGGAATTCAACAGTGTTGACATCGATCTTGGTGCCGAGCTTCTGGGTTCTCCGGATGGTTCGGGTAAAAATCGGTGCATTCAGTGGGGTGGTGATGATGGTTGCTTCGACGACTCCAGATGCAAAGAGTTTGGCCATGCCTATGGTTGGCAAGATGTGGACATCAGCCATGAAGGGGAAGAAGAATATGCGATGCTGATGCGGATTATTGCTTCCCATGACTTCGAAATAGCGAAAAGAGTTGTCCCAAAATTGGAGCAGAACAGGGGTCAAAGAGCCAATCCAGTCACTGGGTCTTTTCAGTTCATCTTGTGCTTAATCATATGTTGCTTATATATATTATTGGTGTCTGCTTAGAGAGAGAGAGAGAGAGAGAGAGAGAGAGAGAGAGAGAGAGTTCAGGAAAAGAGAAGAAACATTCAGATTCTTCCTCCATAGATCACACATGTGGCTGTAGTTGTGAGAAGATGAATCCTTTGTATGTTTCTCAGGAACAACCAAATGGTTGTGTTGGCTCTGAGTAAGCTCATGTCACTGCCAAAGCTTATTTTATATGTTGGGATAATTCTAGATTAGGGATAACGAAAGCGATGTTCCAGATTGCAAAGTGAATTCGTGCACGGTTCTACCTATCTAAATACATACAGAGACCGGTAGCAAATTGGAGATTTCTCCAAATTAGCAAGAAAGAAGCACATCGAAACAAGACAGAAAGGTCAGTTGATGTAGTGATGGGTTCGAGTTCGGCTTGACTCATACGATTCATGCTCAAAACTCAAGTTGAGATCGATCAAATTGAAAATTCCTTTTGAAGCTCAACTCTATAAGAAAAATGGAGATACATTGAACTTGACTACACTCGGCAAAAATGCAGAGTATTAGATGAGGATGTTCAATGCTTGGGTGTTATAGATATGCCTCCCTGTACACAACCAGGAGGATTCATCGTCCAAACGTATTTTGAAATTCGGTGTACTTAATTAAAGAAAAATTACACAGACGGTCCTAAACGTTTGATCTAATGTGCAATCAAGTCCTAAATATTTGAACTGATGCAATCGAGTATTAAACGTTCTTTATCCGATATAATCAAGTTTTTTGGATAATCTCTCGCGTAAGTTCACTGACGTGACATGCTGAAATCTAAAGAGGCTATCTTTCATTAATTTGAGAATATGTGACATTGACGTTGCGCATAACTATTCAGATAAGTCGTTTTATTGTACAAAAAAGAACATAAAAAAGCAAAAGAAAATTTTAAAAATATGCAAAAAGCCTAGAAATAAAAAGAAGTGGACTTACCCTAGGATTGAGAGGATGGGAATGAGCAACCGTTGCCCCCACGTCATAGAGAAGTGTCACCCGACTCTCGACGGCCACTCACGAGAGCTTGGGCAAGAGCTTGCGAGCCCTCACACGATGGTGGCGCCATCGCTTGCCACCACCGTGCCAGGTTGGGGCGACCCTCGTGGCAGAAGGTTCAGCCGAACCTTGTGGGGGTGGCGCCACCATCGCACAAGGGACGCGAGCCCGAGCTGATGTCCCAACGACCCTAGTTGGCGGAGGTGGATGCTGCCGGCACCAGCAAACCCTCTAGCGCACTTAGCTGACAACAGCTCCTTCAATCTTTGATTTTTATTTATTGGAATTGGCTTTTTTGTTTGGTTTTTCTCCATCTTTTTGTTTTTTCTTTGACTTTTTTCATTTTTATAGATTTGACTTTTTTCTGACGCGGCGCTACACCATCACTACGTATATAGTAAATATAAAAAATACGCCACATTGAATTCCAGCCTGACACGTCAGTGAATTTGGCTGTGAGCTCGGCGGAAGAATTAAATTGTACTCAATAATTTATCTTTTTCTTAAAGATCTGATTGTACAAATTTAAGCTTTTGAACTTTGATTGCACATCGGACCAGACATTTAGGATTATTGGTGAAATTCCTCCTATTCAGCGAGCCCTATGTACTTTCAAAATTTAGTGGAAGTAAAAAACTCTACTTCTCCAAATCTAACGAGATTCGGACGGTTTTCCTAGACATGACATTCCATATCCCATTTCATACCCATTGCACTTTTGCCTATTCTCAGCTGAACTTTCATGGAGGTTTCGGAATGGAACTGTCAGAGTAGATGGGCGACTTTGGCAAGATTGACAGCACAGGGTCGGTGAATGGAAGCGAAACCGAAGTGAGAAGGAGAGGTTCTGCACCATTTTACCCTAAGCAAGAACGAGCCTGCTGCTGCTTGTCGTTTTCGACCTCTGCAAATTGTTGTCTGAGGTGGTTTTCTTGAAGATGTAGGGCATAGATCTCAGTCACCATTAACTACAAGAACGGGGACACACCGCCCCCACACAAAGATGTGAAGATATGTAGAGGGATTGGGGATTAATGTTGAGGTGGTGCCCTATCTCTGTCTATCTTGTAGCAGTTTGTCTGCTTGTTTTGAGTCATCAAATAGTACACTTGCTCAAGTAGCAAAAACAGAAGGGACCATTTTTGTAACTTTCCCTCGACTGTTTTTTTTTTTCGAATCGCGCCGAAGGCCGCATGTAGGTTTAGCAATGGGAGAAGTACAACCGACGAAAGGGAGCTGCTAGAGGGTTTATAGAGACCCGCATGCCAAGTACGAGGGGATTTCATCCTTTCAGTTCGACTCGATTTTTGACTTGTGCGTAATTTCAGTGAAACGCGGCAATGAATAAATCCTCAAAAGAGCTGAATGGCCAAGATAAATATAACATAATATATATGATCTACATTTTTTTCAGAAATTATTTATCATATCACACATGACACATTCTAAAATGACTCGTGGATAGGATACTTGTCTAGGAAGAATAAAAATGTCTTGATATTATATGCAATATTTCCCTTAAGGAATTCATGATGTCATGATGATAAGTGGATTTCTTTTGAGTTATTTATAACCTAAAAAGCGGATTTTTTTGTAACTTGCACTCTATTTTAAAATTTTTTTTATTCCGTTCGATGCCACAATCGAGCTTATTATTAAAGGGAAAAACACGGTCAACGAAAGAGAGCTGCCAGAGAATTTTCGAGACCCGCACTCCAAGCCAAGAGGGGATCCAATCCTTAAGCTTTACTCGATCTGTGACTTGCGCACAGTCTCAACGAAACACGATAATAAAAAAGGGTTAGTACTGCAAAAAATCTGATAGGAAGTAAATTGCGCAAGAAAGGTCAAGAAAAACTAAATCTGATGGAAAAGGAAATACAAGTACAGGAAACTGAAAAATTGAAACTGAGAAAATACATAAGTTGTGTGTTGATGATCCTTTGCTACGACAATTCGACACGGCTTTATACAGCCTCCTACAAAGTGTAATCGCCTGTGTATGATTAATAGTCAAATTGATGGCTGCAACTGCATCTCCACAACTTTAAGCTCCCTGATGGCACGCAAACCTTATCTACAAGCGGTTACAACTCTTCAGTTGCCACTGGATTTAACCGTCAAACGGTATCCTCATCTTCCATTAGCATTTTCACTTTATCTTCTTTCTCTGGTTCGTCTATATTCAACACTTAGCCAAATATGATAAGAGGTAATCGTCGACCAGTCGCCATCGCCATTGTATGGTGACGACTGTATTATGGTCATCCATAGTCACAGCCATCGACAAGTGTTTCCGCTATTGGTAACTCATTGATGGTCAAATTACACTTCACACCAAGCTCTATATTCATTCAAGTTGGCGTCATGTTGATAAAAAAGACTTGGTAATTTTCTGGTGTCAACTTTGACATAGGAATAGTTCTTAAATGTTTTTAACTGAACTCTTTCGACTGTCAACAAGAGAAACCCTTGCGCACATATCCTGTCTTCAGGGGAAGAACAGAGCAATAAGCATGGCTAAGATGGTGCATACATTATCTGCTTTATTCTTTCACAAATTAAGATGGTGTACTTGACACAAGCTAAGGGCATTCTTATAATGCTTTCAAAGATTACTTGCAAAGAATCACAGTACACGAAGCTTGTAGGGCAACATAAAAATCATCAATCATGCTGGGCAGTTTAACAAACAAAATAGCTATTCACATGTGAAAGGATCTACTTCTTTGCTTCACGAGCAATGCCGTGTGAAGCGAGCTCTTTGATCAAAGCATTCATATCCGAGTACGATGACCCTTCGTCCTCAATAGCCCGCCTTGCCTTGTCTGCGAGTAACTGGCTCTGTCTCTCATTGCCTCTGCTTCATCTCCCACCATGACTCGCCTCCAAGCCCACTCTATCTCGTCCTTGTTCACCATTTCTCTGTCCTCAACTATGCCCTCCCACTCTCGAGCCCCAACCTCTACACCAACTCTCAGCACTTGGGTCACCAGCTTCTCGTTATAGAACTGCTCCGCGAAGACCGGCCACGTCACCATCGGCACCCCGGCACATATCCCTTTGAGGGTCAAGTTCCATCCGCAGTGCTTCACAAGTGCTCCGATCGCCTTGTGGTCGAGCATCAACACCTGATGTGCCCACTCCCAAATTATCAGTCCCTTGTTTTCCAATTTCATCCTTTCCTCGAATCCTCTTGGGAGCCACTCCTTGTTGCCACCGGCTTCGTCCTTATCCATGCCGCCTCCATCAGCTTTTCAGACGACCCAGATGAACTGCTGTCCTGAGGCCTCAAGCACCAGCACAATTTCCCTGAGCTGATTGGGAGAGAATTTTGCCACGCTCTCGAAACATAAATAAATAACTGAGTTAGGATCTTTCGAGTTGAGCCATTTTAGGCACTCATGTTCATCAATCGCGGCCTTCTTTCCTCTCCCTGCGTTGTCTTCAATGTCCCTATTGCACAATGAGACTGGACCAATGTGCCAGGCTCTCCTTCCTAGCACATTCCTAGAGTAATCAGCATACTCAGGCTCCAGTTCGTAGAAGCTGTTGACTATGACCCCGAAGCTTCGAATCTCCGATTCCTTGGTTTCACGGGAGAGCCTTGCGATGTCGTTTTCGACGTCAGAGCGGAGATGCCCTGGAAGCTGCTTTCTGGTCAATTTGATCTCATGAGGGAAGTTGGGGATCGCAAAAGGGTCTGAATCAGATGGCACATTCTTGTGTGGCTCGTGAAGCCTGACACACTCTGTCGCACAGAGCGCAAAGAAGCTCATTCCATGGAACACAATCCTAGGGACTCCTAACCTCTGCGCCACATCAGTTGCCCAGGGAAAGAACATGTCGGCCACTAGACAATCAGGAGGGTCCTTAGTTAGAAGGTCCTCCAATGGCTGCTTCAGCATTTCTGTGGCCTTAAAGAATTTTAGCGCCATTTCTTGGGACAGGACCGAATCGAGATTTTTGCATCCCAGAGGCAATCCAGACTCTAGGGACACGAATTCAACGGTGTTGACATCGATCTTGGTGCCAAGTTTCTGGGTCCTCTGGATGGTTCGGGCGAAAATCGGTGCATTCAGTGGGGTGGTGATGATGGTTGCTTCGAGGCCTCTAGATGCAAAGAGTTTGGCCATGTCTATGGTTGGCAAGATGTGGCCATGAGCCATGAAGGGGAAGAAGAATATGCGATGCTGATGCGGATTATTGCTCCCCATGACTTCGCAATAGCGAAAAGAGTTGTCCCAAAATTGGAGCAGAACAGGGGTCAAAGAGCCAATCCAGTCACTGGGTCTTTTTCAGTTCATCTTGTGCTTAATCATATGTTGCTTATATATATATTATTGGTGTCTGCTTAGAGAGAGAGAGAGAGAGTTCAGGAAAAGAGAAGAAACATTCAGATTCTTCCTCCATAATATGGCTGTAGTTGTGAGAAGATGAATCCTTTGTATGTTTCTCAGGAACAGCCAAATGGTTGTGTTGGCTCTGAGTAAGCTCATGTCACTGCCAAAGATTATTTTATATGTTGGGATAATTCTAGATTAGGGATAACGAAAGCGATGTTCCAGATTGCAAAGTGAATTCGTGCACGGTTCTACCTATCTAAATACATACAAAGACCGGTAGCAAATTGGAGATTTCTCCAAATTAGCAAGAAAGAAGCACATTGAAGCAAGACAGAATGGTAAGTTGATGTAGGGATGGGTTCGAGTTCGGCTTGACTCATACGATTCGTGCTCAAAACTCAAGTTGAGATCGATCAAATTGAAAGTTCGTTTTGAAGCTCAACTCTATAAGAAAAATGGAGATACATTGAACTTGACTACACTCGGCGAAAATGCAGAGTATTAGATGAGGATGTTCAAATGTTCAATGCTTGGGTGTTATAGATATGCCTCCCTGTACACAACAAGGAGGATTCATCGTCCAAATGTATTTTGAAATTCGGTGTACTTAATTAAAGAAAAATTACACAAACGGTCCTAAACGTTTGATCTAATGTGCAATCAAGTCCTAAATATTTGAACTGATGCAATCGAGTATTAAACGTTCTTTATCCGATATAATCAAGTTTTTTGGATAATCTTTCGCGTAAGTTCACTGACGTGACATGCTGAAATCTAAAGAGGCTATCTTTCATTAATTTGAGAATATGTGACATTGACGTTGCGCATAACCATTCAGATAAGTCGTTTTATTGCACAAAAAAGAACATAAAAAAGCAAAAGAAAATTTTAAAAAAATGCAAAAAGCCTAGAAATAAAAAGAAGTGGACTTACCCTAGGGAAGAAAGGATGGGACTGAACAACCGTTGCCCCCACATCTCCGAGAAGTGTTGCCCGGCTCTTGCCGGCCACTCACAAGAGCTTGGGCAAGAGCTTGCGAACCCTCACGCGATGGTGGCGCCATCGCTTGCCACCACTGCGCCAGGTTGGGGCAGCCCTCGTGGCAGAAGGTTCAGCTGAACCTTGTGGGGGTGGCGCCACCATCGCACAAGGGACGCGAGCCCTAGCTGATGTCCCAACGACCCTAGTTGGCGGAGGTGGATGCTGCTGGCGCCGGCAAACCCTCTAGCGCACTTAGCTAACAACACCTCCTTCAATCTTTGATTTTTATTTATTGGAATTGGCTTTTTTGTTTGGTTTTTCTCCATCTTTTTGTTTTTCTTTGACTTTTTTCATTTTTATAGATTTGACGCGGCGCTACGCCATCACTACATATGTAGTAAATATTAAAAATACGCCACATTGAATTCTAGCCTGACACGTCGGTGAATTTGGCTATGAGCTCGGAGGAAGAATTAAATTGTACTCAACAATTTATATTTTTTTTTAAAGATCTGATTGCATAAATTTAAGCTTTTAAATTTTGATTGCACATCGGACCTGACATTTAGGATTATTGGTGAAATTCCTCCTATTCAGCGAGCCCTATGTACTTTCAAAATTTAGTGGAAGTAAAAAACTCTACTTCTCCAAATCTAATGAGATTCGGACGGTTTTCCAAGACATGACATTCCATACCCCATTTCATACCCATTGCACTTTTGTCTATTCTCAGCTGAACTTTCATGGAGGCTTTGGAATGGAACTGTCAGAGTAGATGGGCGACTTTGGCAAGATTGACAGCACAGGGTCGGTGAATGGAAGCGAAACCGAAGTGAGAAGGAGAGGTTCTGCACCATTTTACCCCAAGCAAGAACGAGCCTGCTGCTGCTTGTCGTTTTCGACCTCTGCAAATTGTTGTCTGAGGTGGTTTTCTTGAAGATGTAGGGCATAGATCTCAGTCACCATTAACTCCAAGAACGGGGACACACCGCCCCCACACAAAGATGTGAAGACATGTAGAGGGGTTGGGGATTAATGTTGAGGTGGTGCCCTATCTCTGTCTATCTTGTAGCAGTTTGTCTGCTTGTTTTGAGCCATCAAATAGTACACTTGCTCGAGTAGCAAAAACAGAAGGGACCATTTTTGTATCTTTCCCTCAATTGTTTTTTTTTCCGAATCGCACCGAAGGCCGCGTGTAGGTTTAGCAATGGGAGAAGTACAACCGACGAAAGGAAGCTGCTAGAGGGTTTATAGAGACCCGCACGCCAAGTACGAGGGGATTTCATCCTTTCAGTTCGACTCGATTTTTAACCCGTGCGTAATTTCAGTGAAACGCGGCAATCAGTAAAGCCTCAAAAGAGCTGAATGGCCAAGATAAATATAACATAATATATATGATCTACATTTTTTCAGAAATTATTTATCATATCACACATGACAAATTGTAAAATCACCCGCCTGGGTGGCGCTGCTGGAACGCGCACTCTTCCTCTCGCAAAAGGTTGAGTGTTCGAATCCCGGACGCCGCAGGGTGACTTAACCGGTGGCACGTGTGTGGTGACTAGCACGTGTTGCCCCCGGGGTTTACTCCCCGGCTGTCGGCCGTGCGGGGGTTTCCTGGGTTACAAAAAAAAAAAAACAAATTGTAAAATCACTCGTGAATAGGATACTTGTCTAGGAAGAATAAAAATGTCTTGATGTTATACGCAATATTACCGTTAAGGAATTCATGATGTCATGATGATAAGTGGATTTCTTTTGAGTTATTTATAACCTAAAAAGCGGATTTTTTTGTAACTTGCACTCTATTTTTAAAATTTTTTTATTCCGTTCGATGCCACAATCGAGCTTATTATTAAAGGGAAAAACACGGTCAACGAAAGAGAGCTGCCAGAGAATTTTCGAGACCCGCGCTCCAAGCCAAGAGGGGATCCAACCCTTAAGCTTTACTCGATCTGTGACTCGTGCACAGTCTCAACGAAACACGATAATAAAAAAAAAGTTAATATTAAGAAAAATCTTAAATTAATATATTTATAATAAATTTATTTTAAATTAATTTTTTAATTATTAAAAATCTTAAATTTGTATATCTATGATAAATTTACCATCAATTTATTTCGATTAAATTTTATTGTCAAATTATTTTGTTAAATGATACGCAGCAATTGACGGATGTACTAATTTTATATTTTACCTTATATTTGTCACAGGTGTATCAGTTTTATGATTTTTTGTGGTATTAATTCAATTTAATGGAAATGAACAGAAAGTAAATTTATCATAAATGTACCAGTTTGAGGTTTTTAGTGGTAAAAAAATTAGTTTATCGTAAGTTTGTCACAGGTTTATCAATTAGGGATTTTTCGTGATAAGAAAATTAATTTAGAATAAAATTATCATATGTGTACCAATTTGAAGTTTTTCATGATATTAATCTAATTAGAAAAGACCTCGCAAAAGCTAAGATGATATATATTATATATATTCGCAAAACCTACATTTTCTTCATAAATTACTTCTCATTGACATGTGTCGCATTCTGAAATCACCCGTAAACAGGGTACTTGTCTAGATGGAATAAAGACTTCTTGATATTTTGTGCAATTTTAACGTTAAGCAAGACACTCATGATGATATATGATAAGTGGATTGCTTGCTTTTATGATAAATCGAAGATGATGATAAGATGATTCATTTTTTTTTTTGGCCCCTTTTTTGCTTTTGGGGGGCACGATGATGACACGAGAATTGAATTTGACACCACCGTGCATGCATGGCGGTCCCAACCCTTTTGCTCCATCTCCGCCGCGAAATCCGCTTCCCTTCCTCCTCCCTCCCTCCGCCGCTCCTCCGCTGTCTCCTCCGCCCACTTATTTGACTATGACCGCCTTCCGTACATTCCTTGCCTCACATCCCCACTCCCTTGGCCTTATTATTCAACACATAGTACAATTCAATTAGTGAAAGAAAATAGTTAAAGACAAACGGAAAATTGGGAAAATTTCAATTTGGTATTTAAAGTAGGGTCATTTTCTCAAAAAAGTGGTTCAAAATGGATAAAGTGTCAAATAAGAGTCTGAAATATCCAATCAGTCTCAAATATGAGCCCAAAGTGCCCAATTATTCTCAATTAAGGGCTTGGATTTGCCGGCTGGTTAAATACTCATCGACCGGCGAGCACGTCATTGTTTTGACGGGGCAATTTCGTTTTTTACTTTTTTTTTTTCTCTCTCTTTTCCTTTTCTTCTTCTTCATTTTTTTCTCTTTTCCCTCCGTCGGCCATAGATGGGGCGGGCGGAGGTGGCCGGCCTCAGGTGGAGGGCTGCCCTCGCCGACATCGGGCGACCCTCGCTCGACTCTCGCCAGCGAGGGTGGCCCTCGCCTGAGGCCGGCGACCTCCGCCGGCCCCGTCTATGGCCGACAGAGGGAAAGAGAAAAAAAAGAAGAAGAAGAAAAGGAAAAGAGAAAAAAAAAAGAAAAGTAAAAGATGAAATTACCCCGCCGGAAGAGTGACGTGCTCGTCGGCCAGTGAGTAGTTGACCCGCCGGCGAACTCAGGCCCTTAATTGAGAATAATTGGATACTTCGGACCCTTAATTGAGATTGATTGGGCATTTCATGCCCTTATTTGATATTTTGTCTACTTTGGACCCATTTTTGAGAAAATGACCCCACTTTAAGTACCAAATTGAAATTTTCCCTAGAAAATTTTGCCCCTATTCAAAAGTGACTTATCCTGCCAAACACGAACTCCAATGTATTGCGACGAAGCAAGCCTCGGCAGAAACCCGATACCGTCCGAACAGAGAACCGGAAGAGCCTGTTTGTACATATATTTCGGATCCCAATTAATAGGAAAGTTTAAAATTACCGAATTAGGGACCAACGAGTCCAAATACTTGATGTGGGATTCTCACACGTGTCCTCAAAAACACTTTATGTCCCATATTTTCTTTTGTATCGTCCCCCCACAAAACGTCTCTCTTAATGGCTCTTTGCACCAATTAGGTCAGTATCCTGTTCTTGCTTCTTTTGTCTGTTCTTTTCCTTTTGCACCCTTTTCTTTCAATATTTTTCTGGGGGAGTCGAGTCCATCGATGCCGAAAGTGATAATCTCAGTTCTTTTTTTCATAAGATTATTATCCTTTTCCTTTTGCACCCTTTTCTTTCAATATTTTTCTGGGGGAGTTGAGTCCATCGATGCTGAAAGTGATAATCTCAGTTCTTTTTTTATAAGATTATTTATACTTTTCTCTCTCTAGCATTATTATTAGTGTCCAAGGTGGTTGTTGTCGGTGGAGCAACAGCATCCTATGAAATCCATTTTTTCTTATCGGCTAAAAAACACACCGTCTTCAGTGTGTTCTCTTGGAGTCTTGTTCCTCTCTTTCGCTGTCGAAGTGACGTCTCGCTCGGGCTTAGAGACGGCAACTCGGCTGCTTCCGGCCCTCTCCACACCAACGCTCGCGTCCTCTTCCGATCGGCTGGGAAATGGCGAGCGATTCGTGAAAGTGTTGGCGTCTTGACGCGAGAGACTCTCTTGGCGGAATAGGGAAAGAGTAAGAACGAACGCCGAGCGGGACTGCTTCTTGGAGTCATTTTGTGTGTGGCTCTTCCTTTTCTGACATGATCGGAGCTTGAATTATCTGCTGATGGGTACATAATCTGGTTTTGTTTTG
Source organism: Syzygium syzygioides (assembly GCA_031216285.1). Lineage (NCBI taxonomy): Eukaryota > Viridiplantae > Streptophyta > Magnoliopsida > Myrtales > Myrtaceae > Syzygium > Syzygium syzygioides. The sequence continues at coordinate 19,538,185 of CM062248.1, forward strand.
TCCGAGTTTGGTTATAATTCAGTCAAACCCATGTCTGTTTTACTCGCGCTGTAATCAACTTAGCGTGACTCTTGCTTTTGGTTGTCAATTTTGATATCAAGTCATTTCACAGTTGTCCTTTGTGTGAAAGACAGCCTCTAGTTCTTCACTTGGTTAAAAAAAAATGGATTAGGTTAGATTTTTCTTAGATTGAGTAACCATTTGGGATGAGAAGCTTCCCAGCTGAATCAGAGCCATAAATAGTTGGATTCTGGGGTCAAAAGCTTGTCGGGCTATCGGTTTTTTCACGGTGGTTTGTGCTCGGGTTTCTTGAATTTGAATTGCGTTTAGGTACTGTTTGTTTATCTTACAAGCTACTTTTAGTACGAGGCATTGCTTTATGGGATGGAATTTAGCTTTTAGTTCGTGTTAGCATCATCATCTGTTTGAATCGTTTTGGTTTAGTCTGTGCTTGTCACAGTACGAAATGAGCCTAATACAGGATGCAGTTCGTATCATGACCTTCCAGGAAGCGTTACATGAATTCGCCATGGCCTTTTGCTCACGTGTTATTCACAATGTGAAGCTACTCTGAACTGAAATTGTCTTGTCTCATGTCATTCTTCCGCAGAGCATTTTTTTAACCTGACTAGTTCTTGTTTTTGGGTGATTCATGAAGAGTCTTACCAAAGCATGTGATTTGAAGAGATTAGTCATGTAGGAGGTCCATACTCCAAACAAGAGATGTCTCTTGTTTTGTATTGTACATGCTATTTATGAGAGTGTGATCTAAATTTAGTTGACATTGGATTTTCACCCATCTATCCTTGATCAAGTAAAGAACATGGATCACAAGGCTTGGCGCTGGAAGAAAAGATCATCTGAGAAAACCATTGTTGCAAATGACAAAGCAGAAGACACGATCAAAAGAACAGAAGGAAAGGTAGCTGCAAGTTTCCTGAGTACACCGAAGTTGTTCGCCAAAGCCCCATTTCGTTTGCATTGTTGGAACTCTCTATTATCTTGTCTTCCTATAATCGAACTGTCAATTACATGAAGGATGTCATTCATTCTCGTTTGCAATCATAACAGGTGCGAACAATATTATCAGAGAAAGAAATAGAGGGCCATGGATCTTTCAAAGACCTCTCCGACAAATTTGATTCAATCCTCACTGACTGTCAAGCCAAAGATGAGCTTATTCTGAAACATGAAAAGGCAACAGAAGAAGCTATTGCAGGTAATTTCTGTATATCTCTGTCAGAGCATTCTCTGTCATTTTTCAAGTTATGTGCAAGTTGCTAATATATTCCGAGAGATCTCGGTCGTGCCATAACTGGATTTTTATCATTTATTCACCATTTATGTACTTGTAGACAAAGACAGAGCCGAGGCAAGGGCAATTCTCCTACAGCAAGAATTAGAGCAAGCTCTGAGGCAAGGAGCAGCTGCAAATGAGAGATTGACCCATTTAGATACTGAACTGAAAGAATGCACCGAGCAACTGAATGCCCTTCGGGAAGAAGCAGAGCTGGCTACACATGATGCCATTGCCAGGGCATCGAGGGAGTTTATAAAAGCACAGAAGAAATCAGATGAGAAACTAACCAATGCTAATAAGAAGCTTGCGAGTTTATCTCTCGAAAACACTCGCCTCAATGCCGAAATCTCGGCGAAAGAGAAACAGATTGAAGATCTCTGTAGACGTAAATCACTGGCGGAGTCGGAATCCGATGCGCTAATGGCCAGATTGGATTGTACGGAGAAAGAAAATGCTTTTCTCAAGTATGAGTTCTGCTTGCTTGAGAAGGAACTCGTGATTCGCAACGAGGAGTTGGAATATAGCCGGCGTTCTGCTGAAGTGTCAAAGAAGAAGCACCAGTTGTCCCTGAAGAAAATCACAAAATTGGAAGGAGAATGTCAGAGACTTCGTCTCCTTACACAGAAAAGGTTACCAGGTCCCGTTGCTTTGACAAGGATGAAGGGTGAACTGAAAATGCTGGGCAGTGATCAAACTGAGGGAAGAAAAATAAAGCCAGGCTTGACAACCGACCTTATTGTCAGAGGAAAGAATTCTCATGAAGTCCCGAGCAATAGGATCCATTACCTGATCGAGCAACTGCATGATGTAGAAGAGGAGAACAAGACTCTCAAAGAAATTATAACCATAAAAGATGCAGAACTTCATTCTTCGAGGATCTCACATGCCGGGACAACTTCCCGATTGCTGCAGGTTGAGGCTCAGGTCGCTGACCTTTCAAAGGGTCAATGCAAGGATTTGGTGACGTGCGAACCTTTGTTGAACGATCTCTCCCTAGTATCTGATTTAGAAGACAGTACTAGTTCTGGATCATGGGCAAATGCACTGATTTCAGAACTAGAGCATTTCAGAAACTGTAAAGTAAAAAATGCCTTGGAATCCAAACACACGAGCTTAATGAGTGATTTTTCTGAGATGGAGAAGTTGGCTATGGTTTCTGTAGAATCGCCATCAGGAAGTGAAAGTTTGTCGTGTTCAACCTGTAAAGAGATAGTCAGAGGTGACCCGAGTTTGGGCGACACTAACAAGATGATCCAATCGGAAAATACGGAAACTCCAATGTCTTTCGATTGGCTGCAAGTTGTATTGAATGCAATCATGGAGCAAAAGCGGGTTTCAAAAAGAAGCATGATCGAAATTCTAGAGGACATTCGAATTGCTTTAGGGTTACTGAACTCTGAAGCTCCCGAAGAAGCACAAGCGACAACGTCTCCTATGTGCACCGGAGAATCTGACAGTCCTCCGATTTCTGGTTACCTAACCTGGAAGTCTCCGATCGCATCTCCAATCATTGGTTCTTCGGGTAAAGCAACTACTCGAGATGAAATGGGAGGACAAATGCAATAAAAGCTGACGAATTCTATTGAAAAAATTGTTCGACTGGTTAAAAAATTCAACCCGATGTCTACACTCACTTCTGAAGACCTTGGAAAGAGTCAGATTCCCTCATCACTCAACTGGCCCGCACCAAAAGACTGTGTGATCCATGTGTTTCAGTGGAAGAGCACAGAACTGAGAGTCGTCCTACAAAAGTTCATTCATACCTGTAATGATCTCTTGGATCATAAGGCCAGTGTGGAAACATTTGCTGAAGAACTTGCTTGTACTCTGCATTGGATCCTGGACAAACATAGCACCCCAAAACACGCTTCCAGTGTGAGACATAAGATCAAAATGCATAGTGGTTGGACCGAATCGCCACTGAATTCGAAGGAACTTGAAGTTTACGAGGATGTTCTGCCCTTGGCGTCCAAATCGTCTGATGTGGCTAAGAGGCAATCATTGTGTTCGGGCAATCTGCCAGAAGAGAACCGGACACTGAAACACGAGTTACAGAACATGGAAACTGCTAAGGAAGATGTGGAAACCAAGCTACAGTTGGCGAATAACGAGATCAAAGTCTTGACAACCCAGCTTCGGCAAGCCAACGAAAGCATCAGAAGCCTGAACCTGGAACTGGAGAATCTGAAGGAGGCAAAGAGAATTGTCGAGGATCAGATGGAAAACCAGAAATCGATGAACGAAGATCTTGACACCCAGCTTACCGTGGCCAAAGCCAAACTCAATGAGGTCTTCCAGAAGTTCTCATCTTTGGAAGTCGAACTGGAGGATAAGAATAACAGTTGCGAGGAACTAGAATCGATGTGTCTTGAACTTCAACTTCAGCTAGAAAGGTGATGATTGCCGCTTAACATTTATCTTTTCGAGGCAGTTTTAATTAAAGGCTGATTTTCTAACACTTTGAGCACAGTGTTGCAAAGGAAACTCCAAAAGATGGTACCAATCAAGATCAAATGCTATCACAAAGTGTAAGTCATTCACATCTTTTTATAGACTTCCTGTATCAATACACCAGTACTTGAATCTGAGAGGAAAAGGTTAGCATTTGAAACGGTAAAAGTATCTTTAGACAATAGAGGATTGAATCAAATTGATTGTTTTATGTCAATTAAAACTTCAGGGATGGGAGATCACTGCAGCTTCAGTCAAGTTGGCCGAATGCCGAGAAACTATTCTGAATCTTAGCAGACAACTAAAGGCTCTTGGTCCACCGCAGGAACCGACATTCTCGAACAAAGGTTTACCGGGCTCCAATGCCACGAATACTTCCACAAACAAGAAGAGCTTGAACAAGCGCCTCTCTCTGCGTGACCGGATGCTGGCCGAGGATGATCCCGAGGCTGCCAAGGATATAGAAATAGCAAGCGAAGCCAATGCGGCGAAACTAAATGCCTTGGTCGTCGCTAACGTCCCTGCCCAAACTCCGGAGGCATACCTCGGGCTACACAACAGATCTGGCAACAGCTTCATGGGGGCGCTAACTGTCGTGCCCATCAAGAGACAAGGCGGGATCAGTTTCCTGAGGAGACTGCTGCTCAGGAGGAAGAGAAGGAGCAGGACAAGGTCTCAATCTTTGCCCAGGATATGACATTGGCAAGAATGGAGGATGGGCACTAGCTGGAGATCAACAAACCTTAACCATTGTTAGTATTCCATCTTGACATAAAGACCTTTTGGTTGTTCTGCTTGAATTATGAACTCATGCTGATTACAAGATTGTGTACGGTTTGATTTCTAATGTACATAACCTACTTCTATGGAAGAACTCGTTTTGTTTCGGGTCTCCTCAAATCCCTGCTAGGATTTTGCCAAATCTTTCGTTTTGTCCACCTACTTCTGTCCTACGGATTATTACTTGAGCAGGATTTGATCTACAAGAAAACGGTTGGCCCGTTACAAATGATATCATAACAATGCGCCAATCGAAAGCGTGCATATAAAGTACTATATGATATGTGTACACTTAACCCATTATATATGGGGTTAATACCACGAAAATCTTAAACTGGTACACTTGTGACATATTTACCTCAAATTATTTTTTTGACCATAAAAAACCCCAAACCGGTACACCTGTGACAATTTTACCCTGAACATACGACAAAATACCCCAAACTGGTACACATGTGACAATTTTACCCCGAACTAATTTTTAATATTAATTTTTTGAATTTTTATTTATTTTTTATTCTTTTATTTTCTTTCTTTTTTTTCATTTTCAAACTTTGACTGATCACCGGTCCGGCGAGCAGCCAGAGGCAGAAGCCGGCGTCGAGCGAGGGCCGTCCTCGCCGGCATTGGGCGGCCCTCGCCCAACGCGGGAGAGGGTCACCCTCGCCGGCCTCGCTCGACGCAGGCGAGGGTCTCCCTCGCCGAATCGGGCGAGGGCGACCCTCACCTGCGTCGGGCGAGGGCTGTCCTCGCCTGCCTAGTGCAAGGGCGACCCCTCGCCCGACTCAAGTGAGGGCGGCCCTCACCAGCTTCCACCTTTGGCCGGTTGCCGGAACGACGATCAGCAAGAGTTTGAAAATGAAAAAAAAAAAGAAAAGAAAAGAATAAAAAATAAATAAAAATTCGAAAAAATAAAATAAAAATAAAAATAAAATTTTAATTCGGGGTAAAATTGTCACATATGTACCAGTTTAGGGTTTTTTGTGATAAGTTTAGGATAAAATTATCACAGGTGTACCAGTTTGGGGTTTTTGGTAGTCAAAAAAATAGTTCAGGATAAAATTATCACAAGTATACCGGTTTGGGATTGTTTATGGTCAAAAAAATAGTTTGGGGTAAATGTATCATAACTGTATCAGTTTAGGGTTTTTCGTGGTATTAAACTTTGTATATGTGGCAAATGGTCTAACCAGGTTTAGAAGCGTAATATTATGTAAGGTTAATATTACGAAAAATACAAAATTGGTCTATTTGGGAAGAACGATACTAGAGATGTCAAAAGTTGTGTACGACGCTCATTTTAGTCCCAAAAGTTTCTGTCGGATCACTTAAATGTCAAATCAAAGAAAAAATGATCACTTAAGTGCCAACGGCGAGATATTCCGGCTAAATTGATTACGTGACTTTTTTAATTAAAAAAATGACATGGCATATTTTTTTTAAAACCAAGTCCATGTGGAGTACAAAAATGACATGTGGCTTTTCAGAAGAAACGACATCGCTTAGCCTCTAGCCAAAAACGACGTCGCACAAAACAGATAAAAATTAGGGCTTTGAGTCCTTGTTCTTGCACGACGCTACCAACTCCTCGCTTGCTTGCTCGCCGTACTCGCCTGCTGTCGATCGCCCACTGCCACTCGCCTGCTTTCGCTCGCCAACACCATTATCACTCAGGTTTGTCATCTTCTCTGTTGAGACTACAGGAAAATTGAAGATGCTGAAAGCTGAAGTTGAAGATACTGAAAGCTGAAGATAAGCTAAAAGGCTGAAGATCTCGACAACAAACTGAGTCCTTTACTGAGTCCTTTACTTTCTCTGTTTTTACGGTTACTTTCTGTTTATGCATAACTGATTCTGTTTTTTAACACTCTGTTAGTCCAAGTTGTACAGATTTGGTTATACAGTTAGTTTAGTTGTTCAGTTGTATTTTCTGGTATATGAGCTGTAAACTTGAGAGTTAGTTGATAACGGAATGTACTATATAAACAGTATCATATACAAGAGAGAGGGTGAAGCTCTCAGATGAAGTTCATACTTTTCAACATAGATCACATTTTCTTCCTCCTTTTCTCTCTGTTCTTCTTCTATATCTGTTCGTAAGCCTTCACAGAAGTACTCTGCTTTTCTTCTCTCTGTTTCTTCTCTCATTGTTCTTCTTCTATTTTTTCTGTTCGTGAGTTTCCACATGGTATCAGAGCCATCTCTGAGAGCAAATCCATGAGTTCTGATCTCATTCTATGAAAACACAACAATGGCAGCAAGAACACCGAGATATCCCTTTCCTATTCATGTCAATATTGCTAACTTTGTTACAATCAAGCTTGCTGAAGACAACTTTCTTCTTTGGCAAGCTCAGTTTTATAGATTTCTTCGCAGTCAAGAGTTATTTGGCTTCGTCAATGGAGAGATTCCATCACCTTCTCAGACAATGCAAGTTGCAGTTGACGGGAGAGATACAGAAGTAGTCAATCTTGATTATGCTGATTGGGTGAAAACTGATCAACTGGTGTCTTCATGGATCAGTGGTTCAGTTTCTGAGAATATCCTGGGGCTAATCATCAGTCTAGAAACATCCTTTGAGGTATGGCAGACTTTACTGAATCGATTTACACAAAAATCAGTAGCTAGGGAGTTTGAATTGAGGGGGAAACTGCAGGCATGTCAGAAACGAAATAGACAATTATCTGATTACCTTAGAGAGTTCAAACTGATTTGCGATCAGTTAAATGCAATAGGAAAACCCGTGGATGAAATAACTAAGGTTTTTGGCATCTTGGAAGGACTAGGATCTGAGTATGAAAACTTCAAAACAACCATGTATTGTTTGAAACCTCAACCTGATTATGATGAGGTGATATCACAACTAGAAAGATTTGAAACAAGACTGCAGAACTATTCCTCGAATCAGTTTAATCCTAACATGGCATATTATGGAGAAAGAAATGCAGCGATGGAATCGAAGATAGTAACTAGCAAAGAATTGAATCAGCCTAATCTGGTTTTTATGGGACAGAGAGGTGCATTCAGGGGAGGACGTAACTATGGCAGAGGTCGTTTCTCTGACAATCGAGGTCGTAGTTATAGCTATCAAGGAAGAAATCAGAATTATAGACCATTTAATCTGAATCATGATCAAGAGGTTCAGCATTTTAAACCACAGACTAACAGCTATAGTGCAAGTTCTGGTTTTCGACCACATGCTGATTCATCACAGAGGTATCAAGAGACTAAGACTTATCCCACTCAAAACTCAGCAACTTATAAGAATTTGCAGGTTGAGAAAGCGACAGATGGAGTTCGTATAACATGTCAAATCTGTAAACGACCGGGACATGATGCACTTCGATGCTGGTATAGGTTTGATAACTCTTATCAAGACGAAGCTATTCCTCAAGCTCTAGCAACAATGCATCTTGAGGATTCTACAGGCAGTGAATGGTATCCTGACACAGGGGCCACAGCTCACATCACTGCCAATCCTGGTATAATTCATAATCTTTCAAAGTATATTGGACATGATACTGTCATGATAGGAAATGGAACACGTATTCCTATTACTTACACTGGTAATGCATACTTACATTCTGAGCTTGATGTATTACCGTTAAATGATGTACTGGTGGTTCCTGAAATCAAGAAGAATCTTCTTTCAGTTTCAAAACTGACTGATGATTTTCCCTGCTCTTTTGTGTTTGACAAAAATGGTGTTTATGTAAAGGACAATTGAACCAACACCACAGTGATGCTCGGGAGGAAAGTTGGGGGGCTCTACCGAGTGGATCCGCAGGAAACTAAGGCTCTACTTACACAGAGACATAAAGCAGTCGACGAAGAAATATGGCATCAACGACTTGCTCATAGCAACTTACAGATCTTGAAGCATCTTCAACAACAGCAGAGGATCTGCTGCAATAAGAAAGCATCATCTGTGTGTGGTAGTTGTCAACTTGTTAAAAGTACTTCACTATCTTTTCCTTTTTCTGATTCTGCAACTGCAGTTCCTCTAGAAAGGGTTCATTGTGATATCTGGGGTCCATCACCAGTACTTTCACTTCAAGGATTCAGATTTTATGTCATCTTTGTTGACAATTTTTCTCGCTATAGTTGGCTTTATCCAATGAAACTAAAGTCAGACTTCTATGACATTTTTATCATGTTTCAGAAGTATGTAGAAAACCAACTTAATCATAAAATCAAAGTTTTTCAATGTGATGGGGCAGGTGAATTCACTAGCACTAGATTTCAGCATCACCTGGCAAATTGTGGTATTAAACAGTACTTATCTTGCCCCTATACCCCTGAACAGAATGGGATTTCCGAGAGGAAACATCGTCATGTGGTTGAATTGGGCCTAACTATGCTCTATCATGCTAGAACCCCATTACAATATTGGGTTGATTCATTTTTAACTGCCAATTACATCATCAACCTACTTCCAACTCCCAAGTTACAGATGGACTCACCTCACAGTAGGTTGTTTAAACAAGTACCGAGCTATGATCATCTTAGAGTCTTTGGCTGTGCTTGTTATCCCTGTCTCAGACCATATGCACAACATAAATTTGATCCCCGTTCTCTTACATGTGTTTTTCTGGGATATAGTGAGCGTCATAAGGGGTATCGCTGTTTGGTTCCTACTGATGGCAAAATATATGTAAGTCGACATGTGAAGTTTGATGAAAGTTTCTTTCCTTTTACAAAGAAACTGAATAGAGACTATCCTCACTACACCTCTTTGTATCGAAAATGGGTTGATGAGGTTGATTTTCTGGACTCTAACAAGCTGAGTCCCATACGACACTCTCCTATCTGTACCATTGGTCATTTACAGGAAACTGGAGTTCTGGAGGTTGGCCAAATTCGTGTCCCATACATCACAGAACAATGCCAAAATATGCCTTTGTCATCCTCACAACATTCTACTGATCTTGAGGTCTCAGGATGTGCTGCTTCAGATAATGCAGTACCAAGTATTACTATTGCTGATCAAGATCATTCACACTCTTTTTCCCATCATCCTATGCAAACTCGACTCAGGTCTGGTATAGCTAAACCAAATCCTCGATATGCTTGCCTAGCTGAATACAATGTTCCTGCTGAGCCGAAATCACTTAAATCAGCTCTAGCTCATAAGGGCTGGACTCAGGCCATGCATGAGGAAATGGATGCTCTGCATATGAATCAAACTTGGATATTAGTTCCAAGAACAGCTCAGATGAATGTTATAGGTTGTAAGTGGGTGTTTAAAACAAAATTAGCATCGGATGGAAGTCTTGACAGACTGAAGGCTCGTCTGGTTGCTAAAGGGTTTCACCAAGAAGAAGAAGTAGATTTCTTTGAAACCTTCAGCCCAGTAGTAAAACAAGCCACACTCCGTATTGTTTTGTCAGTGGCTATGGTAAAGAACTGGACTATTCGTCAACTAGATGTCAAAAATGCCTTTTTACATGGCACGCTCACTGAATCTGTATATATGGAACAACCTCCTGGTTTTATTCATCCTACTTTACCTCATCATGTTTGTTTACTCAAGAAGTCGCTGTATGGTCTTCGACAAGCTCCACGTGCATGGTTTGAGAAGTTCAGTGACTTTCTTCTTGACTTTGGTTTTTTCTGCAGCATCACAGACCCTTCTCTCTTTGTGTTTCATCGTGGTACTGACACAATCTTGCTGCTTCTCTATGTTGATGATATTGTGTTAACTGGTAACTCACATCAGTTGCTTGATGATTTTATAAAATCTCTGAGCATTTCTTTTCAAATGAAAGATTTGGGCTCACTTCATTATTTTCTGGGAATAGAAGCCAAACGCACTTCAGCTGATCTTTTTCTCTGCCAAACTAAGTATGCTATTGATCTTCTTACTAGAGCACACATGCAAGACTGCAAACCGATAGCCACTCCACTATCTATAAGACCTTTACATACAACAGATGATGAGGTTTATCTTGCTAACCCACTTGAATACAGAAGCTTAGTTGGTGGACTTCAGTATCTTACTATAACACGCCCAGACCTTGCTTATGCTACTAATCTTTTATGTCAGAAAATGCAGCGACCAACCATTGCTGATTTTCATAAACTGAAGCGAGTTCTTCGATATGTTAAGGGTACTGTGAATCTGGGAATCTTCCTACACTCTCAAAGTTCTATGACTTTATATGGCTTCTCCGATGCTGATTGGGCTGGCTGTCTTGATACCCGACGGTCCACCACTGGTTTTTGTACTTATCTTGGTTCCAATCTCATCTCATGGTCTGCTAAGAAACAGTCAACTGTCTCTCGTTCATCTACTGAAGCAGAATATCGTGCTCTTGCATCTGCTACTGCTGATCTTACATGGATTAGTTTTGTTCTGCGTGATATTGGCATCTCTCTTCATTCTCCTACAACTTTGTTTTGTGATAACCGATCTGCCATCTCTCTTACTACCAATCCTGTCTTACATGCTCGAACTAAACATATTGAAATTGACTTCCATTTCGTTAGAGAAAAGGTCTCCTTGGGATCCTTACAAGTTCAGTACGTCCCTAGTCATCGTCAACTTGCTGACATTTTTACCAAGGCATTACCGCGACTTAATCATTTCACTCTCAGAACCAAACTGGGCTTGGGTTTCAAACCTGCACCCAGTTTGCGGGGGGATGTTGAGACTACAGGAAAATTGAAGATGCTGAAAGCTGAAGTTGAAGATACTGAAAGCTGAAGATAAGCTAAAAGGCTGAAGATCTCGACAACAAACTGAGTCCTTTACTGAGTCCTTTACTTTCTCTGTTTTTACGGTTACTTTCTGTTTTTGCATAACTGATTCTGTTTTTTAACACTCTGTTAGTCCAAGTTGTACAGATTTGGTTATACAGTTAGTTTAGTTGTTCAGTTGTATTTTCTGGTATATGAGCTGTAAACTTGAGAGTTAGTTGATAACGGAATGTACTATATAAACAGTATCATATACAAGAGAGAGGGTGAAGCTCTCAGATGAAGTTCATACTTTTCAACATAGATCACATTTTCTTCCTCCTTTTCTCTCTGTTCTTCTTCTATATCTGTTCGTAAGCCTTCACAGAAGTACTCTGCTTTTCTTCTCTCTGTTTCTTCTCTCATTGTTCTTCTTCTATTTTTTCTGTTCGTGAGTTTCCACATTCTCTCCCTTGCTTAATTGGCTGAAAATATTAGCACTCTGAGGACAAATTGAGGGCTCCAAGGGAGGGGAAAAGGGTTCTTAGTAACGTCATGGAGATGACGGTAGTAGAGATTGCAAGATTGAGCTAGTAATTTTGGGGGACAAACTGAAATAAGGGAGTGAATTTGGGTTCAATGGCCGATTAGAGTTTGAAATTGAGGTTTTTTTTTTTCAATTTGGGGATTTTTGGCTCTTACTTGGGGGAAGGTGCTAAACGACATCGTTTTAGGATTTAGATGGTGACTGGACTCTCCGGCGAGGCACATCAACTTAAGAAACTAAAAAAAAAGGCCATGTCAGATTTTTGGCCAACCAGATCAAACTTGATACTAAAATGAGCATTTTTCAAAAAATTTGGTACTTAAGTGATCAAAAAAGAACTCTTTGCACTAAAGTAAGCACCGTACATAAATTTTTCTAGTGTCTTTCTTCCGGTATATTTATGACAAATTTACCCCCAAACTAATTTTTTGACTACCAAAAATCTCAAACTGGTATATTAGGACAAATTTTAATCTCCATTAGTTTCTGTTAAATTTTACTATCACATTGCTGGGTTAGATGATACGCGGTAGTTGACGGGTGTGCCATTTTGCGGTTGTACTCTCCATTTGTCATGGATTTAACAGTTTGTAATTTTTCATGGTATTAATATAATTTAACAAAAACTAGTGGACGGTAAATTTGTCACAAATGTACCATTTTGGGGTTTTTGATGGTGAAAAAATTAGTTTGGGGTAAATTTGTCATAAACATATCAGTTTGGATTTTTTGGTGGTCAAAAAATTAGTTTATGGTAAGTTTGTCACAAATATACCGGTTTGGAGTTTTTTTTGTAGTATTAACCTTATTATATATGTACCCAAACTAACATATTTAGTTCATATTTATCCATTTTCATTCCTTACGATTTGAACGACCATATGTATCAAGACACGTGATATTCCATGTCAAATCTGTCATTCTCCGCGTTAAATCCGTCTTGTGGTCCTCTGGCACTTGTGTGTGATGAGTATGTATTTTAATGGGATATTGGAGGGAACACTAACAAAGGAAAGGTTTGAATTAGGAATATTATTTTTTTGAGATGAAAATTGGTTTATGATAAATATGTCACGGAGTACCAATTTGAGATTTTTGTTAAACAAAAATTAATTTTGGATAAATTTATCATGAGTGTACAAATTTGAGATTTTTTATAATATTTGATAAGCATATTATGACAAGCTCTTTCCTAAGGTTGCTTCTAAGATACACATGGGAATATTGTACATTGCTAGGACGGCACTCTCTTTATTGCAAGAAAAACTTTTGTTGCTTTATTAATAGAATTAATATCACGAAAAATTCTAAATTGGTACACATATGATAAATTTACCTCAAATTAATTTTTTTGACTACCAAAAATTCTAAACTAGTACATCTGTGATAAATTTAGCCTCCGTTAATTTTCGTTAAATTTTACCATTAAATTTCTGAGTTGGATGACACGAGACAGTTGACGGGTGTACTAGTTTGGGGTTTTATCTCTAAATTTGTCACGGGTTTGCCAATTTGTGAATTTTCATTGTATAAATCCAATTTAACGGAAGGTAAATTTGTTAAGTGTACCATTTTGCGATTTTCGATTGTCAAAAAATTGATTTGAGGTAAATTTGTCATATGTGTACCCATTTGAGGTTTTTGGTGATCAAAAAATTAGTTCAGGTAATTTGTCACAAATGCATCAATTTGAGATTTTTCGTGGTATTAACCATTATCAATAAAAGTAGCTAACACCTTAGTAAAAATTGATTGCCTACTTAACTGTTAAGTTGCACATTAACTTTAATTTTCTTTGTCGTATTAAATCCACATCTATCTATATAAATATATTGTAATAAGCTCTTTTTAAAGATTGATTCTAAAATTGGCACCTCGGATTGTATATTGTTAGAATGGCCTCTACTCATATCAAGAAAAAGTTTTATTGCGTTCTAAGCCGCCACCTCGGGAAAATAAATTTTTTACTTAATTGTTAAGTTGAGTATTCACTTTACTTTTCTTTCTCCAATTAAATGCACAATTTAAATTTCTTTACATTGTCATTAACTGTGTTCTTTATTAGTTTTTTATTTTTTCTTTTCAACTTTAATTTTGTCAACTATGTTCAAGGTCTAATGAAGGCTAGGAGCAAGGAAGTTATCGTTGACATATGCATTTTGTCTCTATAAGTAGATTTTTAAAAATAAATTAGGGTTAATATCACAAAAAACTCCAAACTAGTACATCTGTGATAATTTAACTGCAAACTAATTTTTTGACCACAAAAAATTTCAAACTGATATACTTGTGATAAATTTACCCTTTATTCGTTTCTCTCAAATTTTACCGTCAAATTGTTGACTTGAATTACACGTGGCAGTTGACGGATATATCAGTTTGGGATTTTACTTTGTCTATCACAAGTGTACGAGTTTGTAATTTTTTGTGATATTAGTCCAATTTAACATAAACTAACGAATGGGAAAATTTGTCAGTTTGGGATTTTTGGTGGTCAAAATATTAGTTTATGATGAATTTGTCACTTGTTTACTAACTTGAGATTTTTTGTGATCAAAAAATTAGTTTGAGATAAATTTATCACAAATATATAAATTTACGATTTTTCGTTGTATTAACTCTATAAATTACCATATAGAATGAAGAATAAAAGTTACTAATAAAGGCATCAGAGGTCCCTAATCTTTTTTGAATTATTTAATTAGATTCCTGAATTTTGTTTCGTTTAATTTGGTGCGTAAAGTATAAGTTTCAAAATTATGGACGGAAATGCTGACATGACTGTTAAGTCATTGGTAAACATCATCGTCGAGGACTATGTAACCATCGGATCTCATGAATGACATGGATGTCCCCTCCTTACTTCCCCTCCAAACAATGTCAAAGTTCAGCGATTCATCTTCACTCACTTCTTCCCATGAATAACTAAAATGCAAAGTCTTCTACAGATGGTCGACCACACCATTTGAGTGACGGAAAAGGGTAAAAGGATACTATAAGTATCATAAATTATATACGGAGATCACTTTGATATTATAACTATTTTTTGGATCACTTTGATGTCAATTTTTTTGAAAAACGATTACTTTAGTGTCAATGCTGACATGATCGCCGGAAATCTGACGTGACACTTTTTTTATTAATTTTTTATGCTGACAGGCTCATCGAAAATCTGACATGGCTTGTCGGAATCTAACGTGGCTCTTTTTTTTGCCGGAATCACTAAAGTGATCTCTTTTTCTCTAACTTTGTACCAAAGTGATTCGAAAAAAAATTATAGTATCAAAGTGATTTTTATACACAATTTATGACACTTATAGTATCTTTTTGCCGATAGAAAAGTGCACAGCCAAAGCTAGATAGAACAAAGGAAATGGCGAGAAAGGCAAGTGATGAAAGAGGCTTTAACGTCCAATGTTGTACTTCTTCCATCAAAGCCCTCCTGGTGCTGTTGAAGATATCTGATCCATGAAGCGGCGGTGCTTCGAAGTCGGCCTCATGAATGGATTGTTGCCGAATCGTGTGCTTGAGCTGCAGATCAGACGCAGAGGGATCGGACGAATAATAATTCATGCAGATTTCATATGCTCGTATGATAAAAAAGAGAAAATTTAAGCTACAATTACCGAGTTGGTGAAATATGTTAGAATAAAAGATATCGTTTCATAACTTTCTACAATACTCATTTTAGTGTCAAAACCTTTTGCTCGATTGCTTCAAGGTCATGTGAGACGAAAAACGATCAATTAATTGACTCCATCGACCAAGTCCGACAAAAAGTCTTACACACAACGTTTTTAATAAAATGTTAATGTGACTTTATTATAAAAAGAAGAAGAAGAAAGTTCATGTGGATAATGACGTTGCCTTTAATCACAAAACGCAGTAAAGCAACTTAATCTCTCTCTATCATTCTCTTCACTGCTCTCTCTCATTTGTTGTTCTCGCTTGCTCGCTCGATCCACGCTGCTCTTCCTCGCTTGGTCTCTCTTTCTCTCTCGTTCAAGCCCCATGGGTTTTCCCTCATGAAAAGGTGTATATATCTCTTTTCTATCTCTTTCCATTACTGTCCTTTGATAGTCGCGTTTGAATTTTTATAATCGACAACATCACCCGTGTGCACGCTGTTGTTTTGACTTTTGCAATATGCTTGGCGAAATAGCTATTCACAAGGGATTCATGGTTCATCTTCTTTATAGGGTTTACACAAACCCTAATTTAATCATTATTTCAAAGTAAACATCACTATTATTGTCATATGCTAAAGAGCGAGAGCTTCATTGAAATCCAAAGGTTGGGATACCTAGAATCTGAATTAGCCACAGAGCTTGCAAGGATTGATCGATGGATTCGGCGTTGCCTAGGAAGATGGGGTCAGCCTAGGGAGTGGCCCTTACCAGATGTGGAGAATGCGGCCGTTGGCAAGGTAGGCGGTCCAAATCTTACGAAAGGGGCACTAGGCACGAGACATTGCAATGGTAGGTGGCGACGCGGTGAAATTCGTGATTTCTTGTTTGGCTTATGGTTTAAATTTGGCGCCAATATGTTGAATAACATGTTAATGGCATTTATGCTAACTCAATAGTGTTGGCAAATCACGTCGGTCGAAAAAAATGATAATATTATTATATCGGATTTCCGACATCTCAAATCAGCAATAGCACTTAAGTAATTATATTTTTATCAAGATGGTATTTAAGTGATCTATCGAAAATACTAAAGTATGCATTGTACGAAAGTTGCCGCACTTGTAGTGACCTTTTCCCTATGTTTATATGTCTAAACAATTTGTGTACGTGGCGCCACGTGGAAAAATCTAATAAGGTCTCTTTTATCTTCTATACGGCTGAGATCGAGTCATTTGGCGTGAATTTCTCCATAAGTGTTTAATTTATAACCTAATAAAAATAATTCGTAATCGATAAATATATAAAGTTTCATGCATTAACCATGCCAATTGCAAAGCTCACAAAAAAAATAGTCAGGCTCATACATGTTCCGAAAATCTATAATTTAATTTGTACTATATTCTAATAAAAATGCAACTTTTTTGGATTTTTTTTATAATAAGTACATGAGTTTATAGGCAATAATAAAGAACCGAAAATTCTCCAACACCGGGGAAGCCTATTTCCGGGGGTAATGTCGTAAATAACCAACACATCCGATGGCATTTTATCATCAACGGCGCCATAACCCTAGCCGTATCCTCGTATAAACAACTACTCTCCCCAACCTTCCCACGCCTTCGTCTCTCTCGCTCCCGAACCCTATCTCTCCACCTCCGCCGAGAAACACCCTAAGCCATGGCGGCTCCCATCGAGTCGGTGCAGTGCTTCGGGCGCAAGAAGACGGCCGTCGCCGTCACCTACTGCAAGCGCGGCCGCGGCCTCATCAAGATCAACGGCGTCCCCATCGAGCTCGTCGAGCCCGAGATCCTCCGCTTCAAGGCCTACGAGCCCATCCTCCTCCTCGGCCGCCACCGCTTCGCCGGCGTCGACATGAGGATCCGCGTCAAGGGCGGCGGCCACACCTCCCAGATCTACGCCATCCGCCAGAGCATCGCCAAGGCCCTGGTCGCTTTCTACCAGAAGTTCGTGGACGAGCAGAGCAAGAAGGAGATCAAGGACATCTTGGTCAGGTGCGGGGAATGGCCGGAGCTCAGCGAATCTTTTCCTCTCTTTCGGCCATTGCTTTGCTCCCAACGGATCGGAAAAATGCGATCTTTTTTTGGGTGGATTGTCGATTGGGTTTTTGGGGGGTTGATTTGGGTCGGTTTTGATGCAGGTACGACAGGACTCTGCTCGTGGCTGATCCCAGGAGGTGCGAGCCCAAGAAGTTCGGTGGTCGTGGTGCTCGCGCCAGGTTCCAGAAGAGTTACCGTTAATGGGAAACTCGACCCGGAATCGGACAAGTGTTTCTCGTGCCTCATTGCTTTCTGTATTAAGGATTTGCAGTACTTGAGTTTTTACCGTAGTCTTGATGCTTTTGGCCGTTATGCTAATAGAATTTGTAGTGCAATTTTGACTTCTGACGTGCCATTACATTTCCTATATGCGCTCAACGTGTTTGCGAACTTTAGTTTTTGATTTGGAAGCTGCTTCTTTAATAGTTGTCTGATGTATGTTTTCTTGTGTGCATTAGTCACTGATTATTGAGTTTCTTTTATTAGGTTTTCAGAACAATTGTGTTGTGGGCAGTGCAGTGATAGTGATGAGGACGTTGATTTTTGCAATGTCTGTAAGTTATGGTCCCTACTTGAGCAAGTTGATGTTTGGGTTTGTTTGGTATTGGATTATGGTTTTTCCCTTACTGTAGAAGTTTAGAAAAGAACGGGTACCCTTTATATGGTTCTTGAAGCTTTATTATTCAGTTGCACTTGCACCTAGATCGGGAGTCAATTCCCTATGGTTTTGCTTGATGGGTTGTGTTGTTTTACCTCAGTAGCTTCAAGTCTATCCTGGTTTTCCTTTAAATATTCTCTCTGGGTGTCATAATGCTCTTTTGCGGGTTTTAATTCAACTTTAAATCCAGAGGTGCCCAATAAACTTGGGGGGAGAGGTTGGGAATACTACCAAAAGTTTGAACCCTCTAGGAGCACAACAAAACAAAGCAATTCGTTTATAAGGTTCCTTGTCCATTTGCGTTTCAGGGTTGATTGAGTAGGTTTTTATTAATGGAAGGGACATTGTCGTGCTTGTGATCTTGTCAATCTTAGCAGTTTGAGATCTTGCACCAGGTTCTGGGTGTTATATCTTTTTCCCCCTTGAAGTGAATCCTAATTCATTCAGATGTGGGATATGCATATGCTTGTCTAAAAGGTGCTTCATTAGTTTTTTCTGCTGCAAATTCATCCATTGGTGATGGAAGGTCGGAGCTTTATCCTTTAGTAAGGTTAGATAAACTCTAGGTCATGTTTCTTAATTACTGTAGGATATCTTGAAACTTGTGGTATTCATTATTCTTTGAAGTTGTTCGTCAAGGGTTTTATATGAAGCACACCTAGTTTAGTAGTTCAAGCATTTTGTACTGGAGTAGTTTAGTATTACACATTGAAGCAGTGGACGGTGGGCACGCTTTTGTCAAAAAATTTCTTTGCTGTCCATACCTATGTTACTGGGTTTTCTTCTCTGCGAATGATTATATCCACAAAGGTTTTCCTCTATATATTGAATGAACGTGGTGACAATACTTGGATGGGCGCTAGGCTCTTCTAGTTGCGTGTTTTGATCCTGCGTCATGTATTGCTATTTACTCACATTTCTTATTGTGAAAGCGTTTTATTTCAAGACTGTGGACTCTATCAGGCTCTGGTGCTTGCTCATCCTCATTATGCTTTATCTGGTGTTTGTAACTTGTTGATTAGCCCATTGCCCTGAAGATTGAAATCTAACATGACCAATTCATGTCATGGATGGACTGAAAGTGAATTTGTCAGTCGAATGATGGTTGATATGGGAAGAGATTGTGCTGCAAATTGGAATATCGAATGATGTGGATAAACTTAAATTCCTAGTCAAAATCTGCCAGATTACTTAATTTCCTCGTTATTTTTTGCTAAATCAGTGTACATAGCAATTTTTCTCTATTCGTTTTCACTGACAATCTCGTCTGTGACAATTTCTGAAATGAGAATCATTATATTGAGTAGATGGTTTATCTCTCAATTCCCGTTCATCTTCATGGCTAAATGACCCATTCACATTGTTAAGGACTTGGGCCATTGGAGCAGTCATCGGCCTAAGGATGGCCAACATTACAGCGATGCTAGAGAGAGAGAGAGAGAGAGAGAGAGAGAGAGAGAGAGAGAGAGATGAAGGCAAACATCATTGTATTGCTCACCGCCTTGCGTTGCCCCCTGTATCGGGGTGGCCGACTGGGACAGACTACTGTGGGTTGATGGTTATGATTGGAGATACATAATCGAACGAGAGCAAGTGAGCGAACGCGTGAGAAGATAAACTGCGGCCACACGGTGGTTGCCGTGTCAGAGAATCGGGACTGCCTTAAGTTGGTTGCTTAGGATGGTGATTGGCTCGGGTAGTTTGACCGTTGATCGGCGTAGCTTCCTGCCTCCTCAACCTTCCGTCCTTTTCTTATCGCTCTCTACTTTCAATTCATTGTCCGAACAACAGAAGACATTTCAAGTTCATTGATCTTGACATTTTCTCATTTGGTTCGAGCACGGTAGATTTATCCGAGTCATGTCCGGTTCATATCTGGACGTATTTGGCCAGAAGACAATCCCTAGGGTCAGATAGAAATGCAAAACATCATGTTTGAGCTTTAATTCCGTATTAGAAGCAAAAGTGGTTTCAAAAGAGACCTAATCGACGGTCGGATGTGGTCGGGAGTAAGGCTAAGATGTCCTTATTTTAGGTCCATTAATAATTTAAAAAAAAATTAAATTTAGGAAATCAAATGTGTAGTCTGTTTGTTTTGTGGAAAAATAATGATTTAAAAAATCTTTTTCCAATAATTGATTAGTTTTATCTCTTAAAAATGATGAAAAATATTTTCACCATCGACAATAATATATATCTAAATAGTTTCATGGATGATAAAATTATTTTTCGTTCATTCATTTTTTATAAACGATACAATCGATCGTTATTTGGAAAATGTTTTCCAAACCGTGGGTTTTTTCGTGAAAAAAACACACCCCTACCTTAGAAGATTGGGCTAAGGACGAAACAAGTTGCTCAAATTTTTTTTTGGGAAAACTACCAAGGAAATTCTAAATCTATTGCACTTGTGCTAATTCAATTTTAAACCTTTCAATTTAACCAATTGAGTCATAATCATTTTGATAATTTACCAACGTAATCCATTTGGCCATTTTGGTCAGAAATCGCTAACATAAATGCTAGCCGTCTTATGTGGTAAGGCTGGCGCTTATGTGAACAATTTTTAAATAAATTTTTTGAATTGTTTTCTTTTTTCTTTCTTTGTTTTTCCCTCTTCTTTTCCCCAATAGCCGATCGCTAGCCATCGGCTATGGGCGATGGCCGGTGAGGGCTGGCCTCGATTGAGGGTTAGCCACAAGCGGGGGTCAGCCTCGCTTAGGCAGGGGCAAGCACCGACAAGGCTCCCCTTGCCAGATTTGGTAAGGCCGACCATCGTACAAGCTAGAGCGGCCTTGTTGAGCACCGCCTGGGTGAGGGCCGGCCTCGTCGAGCGTTGCCCTCACCCCCTTGTTGGCGTTCGCCCTCACCGAGCATTACCTATGGCCGGTGACCTAAAGAAATTTTTTTAAAAATATTTTCAAAAATTATCCTTGTCGATGATTTTCAGCTAAAATTAATCGGATAGATACTAGCCATCCTATGTGGCAAGGCCGGCGCTTTTGTGGATAATTTTTAAATAAAGTTTTTGAATTGTTTTCTTTTTTCTTTCTTTGTTTTTTCCTTTTCTTTTCCCCAATAGCTGATTGCTAGCCATCGAGCATGGGCGATGATCGGTGAAGGTTGGCCTCGCTCGAGGATGAGCCACAAGTGAGGGTTAGCCTCGCTTAGGTGAGGGCGAGCACTGACGAGGCTCCCCTCGCCAAATTTGGTAAGGCCGACCCGCATACAAGCTAGAGCGGCCTTGTCAAGCACCGCTTGGATGAGGCCGGCCCCGTCGAGCATTGCCCCCACCCCGTTGCCGGCATTCGCCCTCGCCGAGCATTACCTGTGGCCGGTGACCTAAAGAAATTTTGTTTAAAAGATTTTCAAAAATTATCCTTGTTGGTAATTTTCAGCTAAAATTAATCGGATGGACTATATTGGTAAATCGTCAAAAATTTTATGATTAAATCGATTAAATTGAAAAGTTTCGGACTGAATTAATATGAATGCAATACATTTAAGACTTTCTTTGTAATTTCCCTATCCTTTTCCACTCGACGTTTACGCCTAGCGGACTCGGCCTGGTCCACGCGCTACCAGACCAATTATCAAGTCTACCTAATCCATCTTATCGTGGAGCAAAGATGACTTTCATTAACTACCATCATGCGGAAGAAAGACATTTGATCCATGATTGTCTCACATGTGCAACGACCGAGACTATGTCGAGAGCAACGTTCCTCAAGCACTTTGATAATAAAATCCCAAACCTCACAATATAATCTTCAAAGGGTCGTGCTTTCCTACAACTCTAGTTGGAGGAAAATATAATCTATTTTTTTTCCGAATATCCCAGGCCTCGTCCATCTTAAATGTACATTAAGATTCCATTTGTTTCACGAAAAATAAATGATTCAGAAAAACGTTTTACCAAAAATGATTATTTGTATCACTTGAAATAATTAGTTAATGAAAAATATTTTCATTATAAAGAACTATATATAGGTATTCATTTTTGTGAACGGTCAAAATATTTTTCATTCATTATTTTTCGTAAGGGATACAAGTGATTTGATTTTAGGAAAATATTTTTCAAATCATTCATTTTTCGCGAAACAAATGGACCCTAACTTTAAGACTATTGTCATCATAGTAAGTAAGATCAAGCCGATTATATATGGCTAATGATCCCAAGTTTGTCAATTACGGCCCGCGATAAATTTGCAAAAATAATTTTTCTTGCTACAATTCAAATGTAGCTCCATTGTAAGCCAAATCAGTAACTCCTTTTCAATCCTTAATCATTCATTTGAATACAAATACGAGCTTAATGGTTCGAACAACATACAAGACAGAAGATGGGAAGAAGGAAAAAAAAAAAAGGAAGGAATAGTATCGCGGGTAGTTTCTCATTTTCCAGCAACACTTGATTCCGGTGTAATCAGCTGATCCGGCGGCAGAGGGTGATGCCGTCGCCGACGGGAAGCATGCAGATCTCGATCCTGGGGTCCACGGCGAGGGCCTTGTTGAGCTCCAGCACGAAATCCCGGTAGTACCGCACGTACTTGCGGAGCGGCGCGTCGGGGGGTGCCACCACGGAGCCGTTCCACAGGGTGTTGTCGTAGCCGATCAGGCCGCCGACCTTGACCAGGTCGATCAGCCTCTTGTGGTAGTTGATGTAGTTGTCCTTGTCGGCGTCCACGAATATGAAGTCGTACGTTCCATGGTTCTTCTCCTGCGTTTTGCATCAAGACGCACGTTTTTAAGGTGAGGTGCTTGCTCTCAGCCGTCAGATCATGCGGAGCCAATGTCGGGTCTACTTGATTCGAAGGTCGTGATGCATTGGGTTAGTACGCATTCGGGCCTCTGATTAGGACTCATCTATTCATCTTGTACACATTAAGAAACAACTAGACAGTGACATTGTGCCAATCTACAATTTGCTCCTCTCATCGACGACGCAATCGACCCGTCAAAATCGTTCCACCTCACAAGGAAACGGGCTTGATCATCATATAAATTACGTTCATTTTGTAAGAGATGTATACGATATTAAATTGGAGGGAGAGTCTACTTAAATTCAACAAAATTGGGAATCTTTTTTATGTTTTTTGGCATTTTTCCTTTAGGTTTGCTTTATGTAGAGTCTAAGCTTGCCAGATAAAACATGCTTGGTTATCCATATTTGACCAAGTTGTCTTCAATGACCTATGACCATTGTATTTTGCCTGGAGCTTTTTTTGGAAATTATGCTGAATTGGGGTCATTTCTAGGGGAAGGACTAGAGATGTTTTGAGGATTGAGAATGCATTAATTTTTGCAAATCCTGCACACATAGAGCCCAACAGAGCGAGATCAAGTGCGATATTGTTGAGCTATATTTGCTACTTACATCTTGCACGAGCTGATCGAGGACCGGCATAGCAGGGCCTTCTCTGAAATCGACCTTGTGGGCGAGGCCGGCCTTCTGGATGACAGGCAACCCGATCTCGTAGTTCTCCCTATTGATGTCCAGGGCCAGGATCTGTGGCAATAGCAATACGCAGGGATCTCAGAGGCTGCCAAATAGTCATCAAGAATTTCCTGAATTTCTAGGTTTTTGCCTGGCCAGAATCAGAGTTTTTAGAGGTTGTTCTTTTCACCAGCTTTATGGTTCGGTGAAAACAAAGCAGGGTTAGGCAAAGTTGGTGACCAACCATTTTGTCTTGAACACGGAACATTCTTTCTATAGTGCTAAGAATATTGAAACCTCCCAATCATTAATTATTGATCACAAGCTACATTTGTTTCATTACTCAAGTCAAGGCTGCCGAAAAATTCGAACGTCGATCTGACCTTTCCGTCGTCGGGAATAGCGAGGGCGGTGGCGAGGAGAGAGTAGCCGGTGTAAACCCCGATCTCCATGGTGTTCTTGGCATTGATGAGCTTGAGAAGCATGTTCAGGAACTGCCCTTCATCAGCCGATGTGGTCATCAGGTTCCTGTTTCAATTCCCACCCGCTTTAATCACACCAAGCCCCAAAATCCAATAACAAAAAGAGAGCATTAAAAGACAGGACATTCCACATCAACATCCAGGACACAAATCCTGGAAGAAGACCCACCATGGGTGCTTGGCAGTCAACTCCCTGAGCTCCTTCATGGGCTCTGGCTCTCTTGGGTAGACACTGGTTTCCAGTATATACTGCAAAAGAGACAAACCCAAGTCAGGATATCGAGCCAAGATCAGCTGTCGAGCTCAACCCAATCACAGGCAGAAACGATCTTCTTCCAACCTGGTAGAGAGCATCGCTCTGCAGGAGGCTCTTGTGGCCGACTTCCTGGTGCCTCCCCGCCGGGTTCTGCTGAGACTCTGCGTTGGCGGCCATTTGATTGATTTTCTCTAGCTCCTTCTCCTTCCTTCTTGCTGATGATCACTTCCGCAACTTTCCAAACACTATGATTGCTCAGTTTTTGCTTTTGTCCTTCTCATGTTCAATCTGAGGATGGGGGCAAGATATAAAGGGAGTGGCAGAGGTCGGGCCGGTTCGAACCGGGTAGGTGGCGTTTAGACCGCCCACCACCGGGCACTCGCCGGTCGGGGGTTGGTGAGGTGCTCGGATGGACCAATCATGGGTCGCCAGGTGGGCCCACGGGCCGATGGTGCCATTGACCTAAAACTAAAATGAAAATAATTTATTATTCCTTTATTTGTTTATTTGTTTATTTTTATTTTTTGCAATGCAATCATATGGCAAGTGGTTGCACTGGCTTGGAAGAAGTCATGAGCTTAAAAAATAAATAAACTTTTTTTTTTTTACTTTGTCACCAAAATTTACGGTGCTTTTTGAGTTTCAGTAAATCACGAAAAATGCGATACCGAAACCTACGTGTCGGTATCTGTATTTCGACCGGTCGGAATTTTGAAGAAAAAAAAGTAAAAGTGCTTTAGTTAGGAGATTTTTTGTTAAGTAAAAAATAAAAGACAAGACTCGATGTAGACGGATCCTCGACATACTGAAAACAAAATGAAAATGATGTGTTAATTCTTAAAAAAAATTAAAATTGTAAAAGACCAACCGTTTCAATCAATGTAAGTCCGGTGCTTTGCGCGGTTCCTTTGACCAACTCAACCGATTCTCTGCTGCCCGATTCAACTAGTTCGAGCGAGCATCAATCAATAATCTAACTTGATAGTCGGCACGATTTCGAAATCCAATGGTAGTTTCCAAATCCATCTTCAAATGCTATTGTAATGTGTAACTTGGGCATATTCAAATAGCTCTATCTTTGCTTTCAACCAACATTGAGAACCTAGCAGCTATTTCTCTCTCTCTTTTTTTATTTGGATTTATCAACCACTTTGTGATTAGTCTATTTTTGTCGCAAAAAATTAAAAAAAATTAGATAGTGATGGGACCCACGACTTGTGGGGCATGTGGGAAAGAAGTTGGTGGGAATAGTTTTATATATATATATATATATATATATATATATATATATTATTTATTTCCTACTTTGCTTCCCCCCAACCCCAGCGAAAGCAAAAGTTGGTGAGCGGTTGGTGAAGACTAGACTTTGGAATTGGGTTGGGCCGGAGTTGGTGGCCACCTCTCGCAGACGCGCATGACAATTTTGTTTTTGATTTTTTTTTTCAGAACTTAAAGCAAATTATCAAAAAGAACATAGGACGGTCAAGTTAGATCAAATACAAGCTCAATTCCAAGTAGAATTTCAATGGAACTTCATAATTTGATGAGCTAACTCGTTTATAGCATCCGCTAATGATTACCAACATGTTCCTTCATCACAATTAGGAAGATTCATTATAAGAAAGTTCGATCTATGCACGATCTAATGTTTACATTTAACACATCGAATTGATAAATCAAGATTTGTCATTTTTGTATGTTCGCCACCTCAATAACAAGTGTATTTCGAGAAGGGTATGACTAATGAAGAGTTAGAATAATAATATTGTTTCGTCAAAAAGTGTTTACAAAGCACCTTTCGAAAATATGAATCGATATGAAAATTGACAAAAGATGTGAGGGATACTTTGTTGATTCTTGGAAATGAGACACGGATTGACGATAAAATTAAAGGTAGGAAGATCAGAAGTAATTGTGGCCAGCCATGTAAAAAGATACTATAATGTAAAGATAAGGTGAAGATAAAATTGAACAATCAGTGTTCATTAATTGATTGGCTGTCCCTTGCTCAAATTACAATCCTAGTACTTATAACTACTAGAGACAATTAACACCGGTTACAAAGAAAGCAAACAACATCTCACATGAATCTTAGAATTTAACAACAAGTATTTACAAATGATTTCCAAAAGACTCACTACTTAACAATCATGGCCACATTGCTTCCGCATCTTGTAACTCCTCTTCCTAATGGTTATAACTGCTCATGTTTCACGGTCATTATCATTTGTGGATTTTGAGATTTACAGCTCCACAAACCGGTAATCATGTTGGATTCACAATTCAATGGGTCGCTATAACTGTAGCCGAAATTGTTGGCTTCATGACTTGAACATCTATCTTGTTCTTGATTCATTGATCTTCACTTCAGTTTCAGTATCTTCGTCGATTGAACCAAGTTTCATTTATCGCCACTTGTAGCTCAACACTTAGTAATTTTCTCTTATATCACATATCATTAACTCCTCATCGCCTTTGCCGATTACCTATAGTTGCCAACCAAAAGAACTAAGCAAATTCTACCTAAAGCATGCGTTGCTTAGTCTTATCCGGTCCGAGTCGATGATTAGGAATTTGGGCAATTTTTGATATCAACATATGTCCCGTTTTAAAAGAAAAGAAGAATTTTCAGTTCGTTTAAATATTCACATTCAATCATTATTTATAATCTCGAATGGACGCGAATTTAATACTAGTACCTTATCACTTTGTACTTTTTTGCTGGCGAATCAGCATAACGTCAGCCTTGCCGGAGGAGTCTATACATTGAGACCAGCACGTCATCAATGGTCACGCCTTTCCTCCGGTCCCTTTCCACTCCGGATCATCTTCAATCTCCAGTCTAGTTATTCTTGACCCTCGTTTTTACTCTCTCTTTGTTCCAACGACTTTCCATCAATGTTTTCCCTGCCATCACGAAGAAATTCTCCACCCTCTCTTTTTCGATGGCACGGAGGTTCTCAGATACAATCGTTACAAGTTAAAATTTTCGCAAGCCATCGAGGGCGAGCCAGTCGTGCTGCTGTGGATCATGTGGAAGAACTCCTTCACCAGCAACAGAAGAAGATCGATGAGCTCTCTGGCGGCTGTGAAAGGCTCTATCCATCGGTTCGAGAACGTGTATCAATCAGCTGTCAATCTGCTAAAGATGATGACAAGCTGGAAGCTCAGCTGTCATATTTTGCAAGCGCCTTAAAAGATCATTTCGGCTTTATGTAATCATCTCATCAATGGAAAATCTTCTTCTGATAGCTCTTTATTGTTCTCTGCTTTATTCCTTTGCATTTCGCCCGTAGTCGGATAGAAGACTTTTCAATATTTTCCATTTATCGATCGAGGCAACATTTTTCTTTCTAACTCCATCAGACGGTAAGCCTTGCCACTCGACATGTCAAGCACTTGGTATGTGCTAGAATATGTTGTATAGGATTTCCTCTTTCTCTTTGGTCCCACATAGGAAGAATGCTAGGCCCCTTTACTCCTCTAAGCCTATATAGAGGCTTCTCTTGTACATTGTTTATTACACCATTATAAGAGAACAAATACCTTTCTCTTTTAATCTTTCTTTCTTATCATGGTATCAGAGCTAAGATCATTGTCTTGAAGAGTATGCTCTGCGATTGCCATCAATTGGATCTTTCGCATCAGAAATTAAGACAATGAGCTCATTATCTTTTAAAGTATGCTCTGCGGCTGCCATAAATTGGATCTTCCGCATCAGAAATTAAGACAATGAGTTTAGGGCTTTTGGGCCATCATCCTTGCTTGTTCTAATCTGAGCTTCTTCTTTCTCGATCCTTTCGATCACCTCAATCCATATTTCTAGCTTTGCTAGTATTTTCTTTTTCTGTCATCATGGGTGATTCTAGTGACCGTATTGACGTCAAACTTGATGGTTCAAACTATTCTCTTTGGAAACCATCGGCAATGGCAGCACTTGTTTACCGCGACTTGTTTGAGCATGTTGAGGGACTTTGTCCTTGTCCTGGTGCTCTTAACAGTGAATCATCTGATGAAGTTGCGAAACGTGCCGCTGAAATTCGAGCATGGAATGTTGCTGATCGAAAGGCATGGGCTATCATTTTTGGTTCCATTGATCCTGCTCTTCGCCCACAATTTTCTAATATTGTTGAGGCGAAAAGTTTATGGGATCAGCTTGCCGAGATGTTCACCCAGACAGGGGACATTCGAGTTTATCAGTTGGAGCAAGAAATTTATAGTGCTACGCAAGGGTCTCGCTCTATTCGAGATTTCTACAATTACATGCACTCACTTTGGAGTCAACTGGATATTCTTGCTCCTATTCTCTGCCCATCATGCCTGAACTGTACTCGATGTCCATCTTCAGGCATGATGGGCAGAGTACAAATATATGCTTGAATTATTAATGTCAACATTAGTGCATCCATTTTGTACAAACTAATTATATTAATAAATAGTTTCACATAAGGTTTTAGATTTGAAATATCACTTTGTTCGCAATCACCATCTAAGAAACCTAATTTGAAATTATTAGTGATACCATTATTTTTTGCAAAACTAAGTTCTGTAAAAAGTTACGAAAACTTTCTAAAACTTCCCACTTAAATAAAATGAATAAACTAATAAGAAAAATTAATAACATTGAATATTCACAACTAAATATCCCATTTACAAAGTACAAATCTAACAGAAAATATCAACATGGAAAAAATATTCACAGGTGATAACATAACTTAAAGATATAACATCATCACCACACATGCTTCCCATAAATCGGAAAAGGCTCATAAAATTCCTTAAAAAAATTTATGATCCTGTTTGGTAGCCAAGGGAAGACCTTTAGAAATTCCTTAGGTTTCTGCCAAGGAGCATTCACTTTGTGTCGAGATGCATTCATCCCAAGGGTCAATGTCTTCATTGCCTCAACCATTATATATAGCCTCGGGAAATCCTCTATAAGTTTTTTATAATCTAAAACAAACATCAATTTCCCAAAGATCATCTAACAATTCTCGCCATATCCTTGGAAGAGTAGTTGTTAGGACTTTGACCTTCTAAAAATTTGGCATAAGGCAACCATTCCAATGATATCTTGTATCATCTCATTGACCTTGATAACGTGCATAATCATGTCAACACAACCGTCCCATCGATAAACAGCTAACTCATTTCTTAGCCTCGAAAGTCTCGACCTTTGTTCATTCATCCTTGGGTATATAGGCGAGCGTATCCAATGTGCCATTGTTCCTATAATAAATGCAGGATAAAAAGGATTACATATAATCCATAGTACAACAAAATAGGGAATGCTTATTCATATGCACGTGAGCCGGCAATTGTATTTCCGAAACCATAAGGAAATACAAGAGAAAAGGCCTCAAATACCCAAAAAACCGCATATTATAGGGTTCATTACGCATTTTCACTTCCTTACAAGAATCAAACATGTAATATAAATATACAAGAATGTAGAGCATTCCATTACGAACACGCCGGTACCAAGAACGCTCCAATCGAAGCTCCCACGTGCCCCTCTAGAGTGTGCGATGCGTACAACATGCGCACAGGTCAAAAAAATTGGTCTGAACTAGTCCAATACGACCGATTTGATCGGTTCAGTCAATTGGTCGATCGAGTTAATGGGTCGGAAGTCCGCGTCAACTCGGGTACGCGGTTCACTAACATCTTAGATGACACTAGCTAAGCGAAAACCGCTTTTTCCCACGTGTCCCTCATGCATAGCCACCATCCAAGCTCGTGTCGGCGCATATGGTGGTCTCTGGTGTCTTTCGGAGGCGTGTAACCCCTCAAAAAACTCATATCGACGAGACAAGTACAATGATAATATCAAAATCTATTTTCACCGAATGAAAATGTGCCTTCTAGTGGCGTTCGCCACGGCTTTGGGTGGCCCAATGTTGCCACGGCGCTTTACACCACTACCGATGTCCATTAGAGGTGATCAACCACTCAAAATTCTCGTCTCAACTAGACAGTTCTGTCTAGGTGATCAAAATTAATTTTAACAAATAGAAAATCATGTATGAATAGTGACCAGTATGTATGAAAACGGGTCTTTCACACTAATTTCTATTACAAATACCAAACAATCAGGAAACAAGAACAAGACATTGCTTTAATACCGATGCTGGAAATGGATTCTAAATACCATACACGAGAAAATGCAGAAAACGTCCCTAGAATTACTTGAATCACAAATCGAAAGGTACGTCACGCAATAGAACGTACCTTGAATTCCACAAATTAAATGCAAGTTTGCAATTTTGAGTGAGTTCCGGTTTCTGTTCTTCGAGCGTATGAGTGAACAAGCAAGAGCGAGAGCGAGATGAACCTATTCTTTTCTCTTAAGAAGTGAAACGTAATTAACGTACACACCCTCAAGAGTTGCATCACATTATATAAAAGTAAATGACTGTCAGGCAATTATATTTTTAAAAGTAACTACCTTTGGTGGTTACCTATTTAGATTATGGGCTAGGTTAGCCCACATGGGCGGCAGCCCACCCATTTAACCAACAGTTTCATTCTCATCTAAATATGTAGCTTGATACACTCTCTGGATACTTAACACAAGAATCTGAGCACTAGATCATAGTGTATCAAGAGCGACATTGTACTAGGTGGCAGCAACCTGGTTGAATTTGTTGAATTTAGAACTTTGACAAATAAAAAATCAAGTTCATTTTGCTTAGACTAATATGGCTAAGGACTCTGATCTTCACATCACCGATAGTATTACCAGGGATAGTGATCTAAATATTGCTGAGGGATGCCCGAAGATAACAATCAATATGATCCTGTGGTAATGATAGAGGAAAGTGATCGGCATCCATTAAGAAGCAAGTGGAACCTTCCATTCTCTGTCTTCACCAGAGATGCAAGTTAAGGCTACTCTAGCTGCATTCTTAAATAACTAAGACTAACGCTAGCTACGATTTCTCAATATTGCTAAATTGTATATTGCTTTGCACAATTTAATGCTTAGCCAAAAGTAAAAAGTAAAAAAATAGGAATTCTAAATAGTGGTTAGCACGCAACTTAGATTAGCATGGGTAGGGTATCATCTTTCATATTACCCATAATCTTGGATATTTACTCATATAATGCATGTCTAGCGCACGTTTAGTGCATGCCTAGCACACGTCAAATGAAATCTAGACAGTAACGAATTGGCTTGCCAACTAGCTCACTGCTATGTTGTCATCCATTTTGCTTTTTATTAATATTTCATCATTAGCGCATATTGTAAGTCATGTCATGACACGAATAAGTCGGATGACATATATTGCAGCTGTCATTTTTAATGCTCAACGATGGCTTGTAAATGGATCGCGGGCATGTGTTCAAAATGGATGAACTTGGTCTAGCGATATTAGGGATTGCTTTTCCTGCTGTCTTGGCTTTAGCTGCTAACCCTGTCTCTTTTTTAAATTCATATTACCTTCACTGGTCATTTAGGTATGATGATCAAGTCTACGCTTTTTCAGATAAGATCCAAGCAGGTTGTTATTGTGAGTTGTTGGACAGCAAAATAAGTTCTGTAGCATGTCATGAGATGATCATATTCATAGTTGTCATTTAAGGCCCCAAACATGAAAAGTTCAAGCTCGTAGGTGCTCCACGTTACTAGTGTTCAAGAACTTGATTCTCGATCTACGTTCCTATGTCTATTCAAGTATGATTTGACCGATCAATTAAGTTGTTAACTTGATTTTGCAGCCGGAGTATTTTGCTAACATCTTAAATTGCCAAAGTTCAATAACATGCAAATGCATTTGGTACGATAAGGATTTTAGGGTTTTGTATGGATGAATTCCTCTTGAGTCTATGTTGCCTTCCCAATACAGAACATTTGGTGAATAGATGGTTGATTTTGCAGATGTATTTATTTATTCACCTACTTTTATGTGAATGGTTTCAACGTAACAATGAATTTGTGGACTCGGTTCTTCCTATGATGGTGAGTTCTCGTTAAAATATGTAGTTTGATACACTCTGTGGATACTTAATACAAGAATCTGAGCACTAGATCATAATGCATCAAGAGCGACATCGTACTAGGTGGCGGCAGCCTAGTTGAATTTGTTGAATTTAGAACTTTGGCAAATAAAAAATCAAGTTTATTTTGCTTAGACTAATATGGCTAAGGACTCTGATATTCACGTCACCGATATCATTACTACGGATAGTGATCTAAATATTGCTGAGGGATGCCCGAAGATAATGATCAGTATGATCCTGTGGTAATGATAGAGGAAAGTGATCGGTATCCATTAAGAAGTAAGTGGAACCTTTTAATCTCTGTCTTCTTCAGAGATGCAAGTTAAGGCTACTCTAGCTACATCTTTAGACAACTAAGACTAACGCTAGCTATGATTTCTCGATATTGCTAAATTGTATATTGCTTTGCACAATTTAATACTTAGCCAAAAGTAAAATGTGAAAATATAGGAATTCTGTATAATGGTTAACACGCAACTTAGATTAGCATGGGTAGGGTATCATCTTTCACATTACCCATAATCTTGGATATTCACCCATATAATGCACGTTTAGTGCACGTTTAGTGCATGCCTAGCACACGTCAAATGAAGTGTAGCCAGAAACGAATTGGCTTGCCAACTAGCTCACTGCTATGTTGTCAGCCATTTTGCTCTTTAGTAATATTTCATCATTAGCGCATATTGTAAGTCATGTCATGACACGAATAAATTGGATGAAATGTATTGCAGCTGTCTTTTTTAATGCTCAATGATGGTTTGTAAATGGATCGCAGGCATGTGTTCAAAATGGATGAACTTGGTCTAGAGATATTAGGGATTGCTTTTCCCGCTATCTTGGTTTTAACTACTAACCATGTCTCTTTTTTGAATTCATATTACCTTCACTGGTCATTTAGGTAGGATGATCAAGTCTACGCTTTTTCACATGAGGTATGGGGAGGTTGCTATTGTGAGTTGTCGGACAGCAAAATGAACTCTATAGCATGTCATGAGATGATGATATTCACAGTTGTCATTTAAGGCCTCAAACATGCAAAGTTCAAGCTCGTAGGTGCTCCACATTACTAGTGTTCAAGAACTTGATTCTCGATCTACGTTCCTATGTCTATTCAAGTATGACTTGGTTGATCAATTAAGTCGTTAACTTGATTTTGCAACCGGAGTATTTTGATAACATCTTTGATTGCCAAAGTTTTATAACATGCAAATGCATTTGGTACGATAAGGATTTTAGGGTTTTGTGTGGTTGAATTCCTCTTGAGTCTATGTTGCCTTCCTAATGCAGAACGTGTGGTGAATAGATGGGTTGTTTTGCATATGTATTTGTTTAGCCACCTACTTTTATGTGAATGGTTTCAACGTAACAATGAATTTGGGGACTCGACTCTTCCTATGATAGCGAGTTCTCATCTAAATATGTAGCTTGATACACTCTGTGTATACTTAACACAAGAATCTAAGAACTAGATCATAGTGCATCAAGAGCGACATCTTATTAGGTGGTAGCAACCTGGTTGAATTTATTGAATTTAGAACTTTGGCAAATAAAAAATTAAGTTCATTTTGCGTAGACTAATATGGCTATGGACTCTGATATTCACGTCACCGATAGTATTACCAGGGATAGTGATCTAAATATTGCTAAGAGATGCCCGAAGATAATGATTAGTATGATCCTGTGGTAATGATAGAGGAAAGTGATCGGCATCCATTGAAAAGCAAGTGGAACCTTCCAATCTCTGTCTTCACCAGAGATGCGAGTTAAGGCTACTCTAGCTACATCTTTAAATAACTAAGACTAACGCTAGCTATGATTTATCGATATTGCTAAATTGTATATTGCTTTGCACAATTTAATGCTTAGCCAAAAGTAAAATGTGAAAATATAGGAATTCTGTATAATGGTTAGCACGCAACTTAGATTAGCATGGGTAGGGTATCATCTTTCACATTACCCATAATCTTGGATATTCACCCATATAATGCACGTTTAGTGCATGCCTAGCACACGTCAAATGAAGTGTAGCCAGAAACGAATTGGCTTGCCAACTAGCTCACTGCTATGTTGTCAGCCATTTTGCTCTTTAGTAATATTTCATCATTAGCGCATATTGTAAGTCATGTCATGACACGAATAAGTTGGATGAAATGTATTGCAGCTGTCTTTTTTAATGCTCAATGATGGTTTGTAAATGGATCGCAGGCATGTGTTCAAAATGGATGAACTTGGTCTAGAGATATTAGGGATTGCTTTTCCTGCTATCTTGGTTTTAGCTACTAACCATGTCTCTTTTTTAAATTCATATTACCTTCACTGGTCATTTAGGTATGATGATCAAGTCTACGCTTTTTCACATAAGGTCCAGGCAGGTTGCTATTGTGAGTTGTCGGACAGCAAAATGAGCTCTGTAGTATGTAATGAGATGATCATATTCATAGTTGCCATTTAAGGCCCCAAACATGAAAAGTTCAAGCTCGTAGGTGCTCCATGTTACTAGTTTTCAAGAACTTGATTCTCGATCTACGTTCCTATGTCTATTCAAGTATGATTTGACCGATCAATTAAGTTGTTAACTTGATTTTGCAGCCGGAGTATTTTGATAACATCTTAAATTGCCAAATTTCAATAACATGCAAATGCATTTGGTACGATAGGGATTTTAGGATTTTGTATGGTTGAATTCCTCTTGAGTCTATGTTGCCTTCCCAATACAGAACCTTTGGTGAATAGATGGTTGATTTTGCAGATGTATTTGTTTATCCACCTACTTTTATGTGAATGGTTTCAATGTAACAATGAATTTGTGAACTCGGCTCTTCCTATGATGGTGAGTTCTCAACAAAATATGTAGTTTGATACACTCTGTGGATACTTAACACAAGAATCTGAGAACTAGATCATAGTGCATCAAGAGCGACATCGTACTATATGGCAGCAACCTAGTTGAATTTGTTGAATTTAGAACTTTGGCAAATAAAAAATCAAGTTTATTTTGCTGAGACTAATATGGCTAAGGACTCTGATATTCACGTCACCGATATCATTACTACGGATAGTGATCTAAATATTGCTAAGGGATGCCCGAAAATAATGATCAGTATCATCCTGTGGCAACGATAGAGGAAAGTGATCGACATCCATTAAGAAGCAAGTAAAACCTTTTAATCTCTGTCTTCTTCAGAGATGCAAGTTAAGGCTACTCTAGCTGTATCTTTAAACAACTAAGACTAACGCTAGTTCTGATTTCTCAATATTGCTAAATTGTATATTACTTTGCACAATTTAATGCTTAGCCTAAAGTAAAAAGTAAAAAAATAGAAATTCTGAATAGTGGTTAGCACGCAACTTATATTAGCATGGGTAGGGTATCATCTTTCATATTACCCATAATCTTGGATATTCACCCATATAATGCATGTCTAGCGCACGTTTAGTGCATGCCTAGCACACGTCAAATGAAGTCTAGACAGAAACGAATTGGCTTGCCAACTAGCTCACTGCTATATTGTCAGCCATTTTGTTCTTTAGTAATATTTCATCATTAGCGCATATTGTAAGTCATGTCATGACACGAATAAGTCGAATGAAATGTATTACAGCTGTCTTTTTTAATACTCAACGATGATTTGTAAATGGATCCCGGGCATGTGTTTAAAATGAATGAACTTGGTCTAAAGATAATAGGGATTGCTTTTCCTGCTATTTTAGCTTTAGCTACTAACCCTATCTCTTTTTTAAATACATATTACCTTTACTGGTCATTTAGGTATGATGATCAAGTCTATGCTTTTTCACATGAGATCTAGGCAGGTTGCTATTGTGAGTTGTCGGACAGCAAAATGAACTCTATAGCATGTCATGAGATGATCATATTCTTAGTTGTCATTTAAGGCCGCAAACATGAAAAGTTCAAGCTCGTAGGTTCTCTAGGTTTCTAGTATTTAAGAACTTGATTCTCGATCTACGTTCCCATGTCTATTCAAGTATGATTTGACCGATCAATTAAATTGTTAACTTGATTTTGCTGCCGGAGTATTTTGATAACATCTTTGATTGCCAAAGTTCAATAACATGCAAATGCATTTGGTACGATAAGGATTTTAGGGTTTTGTGTGGCTGAATTCCTCTTGAGTCTATGTTGCCTTCCTAATGCAGAACATTTGGTGAATAGATGGTTGGTTTTACAGATGTATTTGTTTAGCCACCTACTTTTATATGAATGGTTTCAACATAACAATGAATTTGGGGACTCGGCTCTTCCTAGGTTGGCAAGTTCACTGACACAAGTTTCCAACCCGTGCCTTACCATTACTCATTAAGCTTGCATCTAGACTTGAAGAGGTGTGACAATTGGATGAACACTATAACGTCTAGTAACTTTGTCATGTGCAGGTCTAGTGGAGCTCTTAGCCGTAGGAGTTTCTATTGCTATATTTAATCAAATTTTGAACATTACCACATGCCCTTTAGCTTGTATAACAACTTCATTTGTCGTCGCAGAGGAAATTGTTTGAAAAACATGTGCTGACCTAACAAAAGATATAAACCCTAAGAATTGCTCGATGAAATGAAAAAGTTGATGCCTAATGATTAAATGCTCGAGAAATTAGATAGAGGTTCCATAAGCAATTGTGAAGTAAAAGATTTAGTTTCAACAAAAGATATGTTAGCTTTGAAAATATACGGCCTGACATTTTTCAAGTAACAAATGCTCATACTGGACCTTAAGTAGAAAAAGAACGGAAAACAAATGAGCTTCAAACATTAACTCTAGAGTAAGATTGGCTCCATGTACTCCATCAAAAGTCAAATGAGTCTATCATCATCTTTTTTCCCATTTTTCTTTAAATTTCAGAATAAAGTAGAAGTTAACACCCCATGTCTTTTCCCTTGCAAGTAGGTATTCCAAAACAAATACAAATCTTGTAATTTAATCCATGTACTCCTTTCCAATCTCATGTTGTTAGTTTCACCAATTGACCGTAAGACTTGGTGTGATGTTAAGGCTCTAATGATTGTACTTTTGGTTGACTAGATTTTATAGCAACTACATGTAAGTCTTCTCTAATAATCAATAGCAAAACAAATAAAGCTACATTGAGCAATGAAAGGTAATATATCCATTCCACATCAACTGCACTAATTATTGGCGAAATTGTTGGTCTCTTGCAAACATTGTCTTTAATATTTGGTGCTGAAACCTTTTTGGCTTTAATGGTGTGAAATTTGTAAGTGACTTTATTCTATCTCTTATTGAACTATTTTAACTCTAAAAATCTCCTAGCTTTTATGGATGTAAAGTTATATTTGTTTGATGTAACATATGAAAGGAAAAACATGAATAATACCTTTTGTTAGAGATATTTAGCACTTTCTATAGGATATTAGTTTGTGTTAAAGATAATCTATTGTGCATATCTTGATTGAGAAATTATCTTAAAATAGTTATCTAATAAAGCCTATAAATAGACTGATATATTATTCATTTATATGTGCAACGAAATATACAAAAAATTCCACAATTCTCTCTTCTGCATTATTATTCTTAACTTAGCATTAGAGCCTCCTTGCTTCACACCCGGTGCACCCCATGCACCCCTTAGCAAAATAAATCTATCCCATAGCCCAACAGTATTTACTAGAGTGCTTCATTCGTGTCTGACCAAGCGCCACAGTGATCATGTTACTACACATACAACGAGTCATCACATCCAACTTTTCTTTTTCACAAAGGTATTTTTTGAGGCTCTAAAATGCATCTTCGCATAGTAACTTTCACTCAACAAAGCCTGACTTATTGTAGTTGTTGTAACCACGCTATCCATATTGGTAGGGTTTGTTTAGTTAATGTTCCAACAACAAAGTTGACCGCAAAGGACGCATGTTGTCGGCCGATGATTCTCGAATTTTCACTTTTCGTTCAAAAAGCTGACACCACCACCAAACTTGCCACCGCTAAAAGAGCAACATATTGAAATCTTGTCGTCAACGGAAGCTTAGAGCCATCACATGCACCTCCACGCGCCACTATGCCTTGGATCCGTTGAGCTCATTTTTTCCAGCTCGCTTATATCATGACAATTGAAGATTTTGTGATATTTTTGGATTATTTTTCATACTCAAGTTGATTAGTCTCAACTCACTTTACGTTTGAAGGGATGTTAGAGATATTTAGCACTTTCTATAGGATGTTAAACTATGCTAGAGATAATTATGATATTTTTATTGATCATCTGTATCTCTCAAGATTGCACAAGATTGCACATATGTTGCATGTATATCTCTATTTGATTGTACATATCTTGATTGAGATACTATCTTAGAATAGTTTCGTAATATAGTCTATAAATAGGCTGATGTATTCTTCTTTAATATATACATTAAAATACATTAAAAATTTAACAATTCTTTATTTCACATTATTATTCTTAACTCCTTTCACAAGTTCCAATTCTTAGTTGTCCCCCTAAAGAGACGTGATAGAGTTAGAATTGTACGCCCATACTTAGAAACTCCTTTCGGGCATAGCTATAAGTAATTAAGCACTAAGCTAAATACCAAACAGACATTGTGAAAAATGCTCGTGATAGTTTGCACGTGCACTTAGACAAATAACGATGAAACACAAGTGGCTTAGGCCAACTAATCCTTTCCCTTTTCTACTATCAAGTTAATAGCAGTGGCATTATAGACATTTGGTCTAACTATCTTCATTTACTTTTTTTTTTAATTAAAGTAACATTCAGCCTGAGAATCATGTCTAATATATTTAAGGTTGCTCTAAGCTAGTAATGACTTGCATTACCTTGACACTGTTTTAACTAATTGCAATTGCTGCTCGTTTGGATAGGGCTCTCCCATCTAACCCCTGCTAGAAGGTACTTGAAATTAAGATCCCTAGGAACTCTTACTATTCTTCTTTCTTTTGTAATGCAAGGTGTGTCACTAGGCTTCAAGGATTCCGAAACTCCTCTTTATGCCACTGGTATGAGAGATAATATTCTTACTTTTTCTCAAAAGTGATGTTTCCAACTATTGTGTCAAAATGGATTCACAATGTATACATAACATATTTCTTAATACTTCATGACATGTGTAAATTAGTGTGATACATTAAATTCAAATCAATTAGATGACTGGAGGCAGGAATATCATAATAAGAGAATAAGTAGGGCTACAATAAATGAAATGTCACAATTTGAAATCTACACCTATGCTTTGATACAAGGTTCGACAAACCTTTTTTATTTAAAAGTTTAACGTCTTAGAAAATAGGTCTACATTGTATATATACCACATATCTTAATAATCATCACTATAATGTTATGTTTTATATTGAATGTGGAAGTAAATTTGATGTGTCTAACATACAGCAAAAACATGCTTTGTGATAAAACTGCTTGTTGGAGAAAATTTGATTGGTGATGAAGATAGAGTAGTAGTTATAGATCTCTGATGTTTGGATGTGTGTAGATGATCACTTTCCTTAAAGTATTATTTGCCCCTACTATTGTTGTTTCCAAGTTTTGAACAAATATAACTTCAGAAAATACACCAAAGTCGTAAAGAAACAAGTTTGGCAATTACTCAATTTCTCTCATGAAATTTCACTTTGAATGTATTATCAAATTTATATATGAAAAGAGAAGAAAAGAGTTACGAAGAAGTTGTTATCCTTGAACATTTGTGGTTATATGAATAATGTGTGATTTGATCCCTATTTATAGACAACCAATGAATACATCTCTTGGGAATAGACACCTTGTGCCAACCATCACCACTTTTATGTCAACAATAACTTCTTTTCATAACCATCAATAACGACTTTTCATAACCACCAGTAATCTCTTTTAAAACCAAAAGTCTTTTCAAGATAACAAATTATTTCAATAGAAATAAAGAGAAATCAACTATTGACGACTAAAGAGATAGACAAAAGAAAATTATTGTAGATTAATTAGAGTTGTTCTATTCGAGCTTCAAAGCATCAAATTTTCCAATTTTTTAAAGTCTAAGCTGGAAAAAGAGTGCTTTTATGGACAATCTTGCCAATGAAAAATACTGTCAATCATTATATCTTAAATAAGGAACTAATTCAAAATTCTAAAGTGCCACAAATTCTTCATTAAGAATGATAATTTATGGGCCGCCCTTGTTAGGCAAATAAGCCTATATTCAACAAAAGTAACTGCAAAAGGCACTTACTTGTATTTTAGTGGGGTGCAACTTCCGAAAGAAAGTTATGGTTGTTTCTTATTAGAGAAATAAGAAGAAGTAAGAAAACAGTGACATACACGAACACAAAAGAAAAACCAAAAAGGAAAAAGGTTCCTCTAACTCTCACTCTTAATTATTCTCTTATACACTTGAAGAACGGAAATCAGAACTCTCTCAAAGTTGTAAACGTGCGTTTAATCTATGGAAATCAAGGTACGTTCCGTTCCATTGCGTAACGTAACTTTCGATCAGTGATTCAAGTATTCCTAGGGTCGTGTTTCATGTTTTCTCATGTATGGCATTTGGAATCCATGTTTCCAATATTGGTATCTGGAATCCATGTTTCCAATATTGGTATCAGAGCAATGTCTTGTTATTGTTTCCTGATCGTATGTTGTTTGTAATAAAAGTTAGTGCGATAGACCCATTTTCATACGCATTGTTCACTGTTCATACGTGATTTTTTGCTTTTTCATCAACAAAGACTGGTCGGAAATTGCTAATCAGTTCCAACGGTTGCTCGAGTACAAAAATGACGCCCAATTATACTGTTCGGGACTGCTTCTCGGAGTTTCATTCATCAAAAATTGCTTTTGATAACACAAGATGATAGTATTCGTCGAGACGAGTAAAACAAGGGGTGGCACGTCTCCGGGAGAGGCCGCACGTGCCCCCATGCATGGCTACAAGATGCGGCCTCTCCTCATGTGTTGCCACGCGCTCGAACCATCCAGCGTGTGGGCGTCACGTGCTGGCTAACGCGATTCACATGCGCTTCAACTACATGTAGGTGTGGCTGACGTCAGCCACGCGGGTCACCAATCAAGGCGACCCAACCTGATTGACCCGTTACTTAAGCAAATGACCCGATTACTTATCCAACCCAGTTGATCGATCCGACCCGGTTGACTAGCCGTTGACCAACCGTTGACCAAACTGAAAAAAGAAAAAGAAAAAGTGGGGGCTCCAGTTGAAGCGTTCTTGGTACTAGCGTGTTCGTGGAGGAATGCTTTACATCATAGTATACTCATTTTACATGTTTGATGCATGTATGGATGTGAAAATGCATAATGATACCCTATAATATGCATATTTTTTTGGATATTTCTGGTATTTTCTTTTGTATTTTTGGAAGTACAATTGCTGGCTCACGTGTTTATGAATAAGCATTCCTTATTTTGCAGTATCATGGATTATGAGTAATCCTTTTTTGTTTTGTATTTATTGTAGGAACAATGGTACATAGGATACGCTTGCCTATATTCCCAAGAATAGATGAACAAAGGTCGAGAATCTCGAGGCTAAGAAATGAGTTAGCCATTTATCGATAAGACGGTTATGTTTACAAAATGACGCACGTTATTAAGGTCAACGAGATGATACAAGATATCATTTGGAATGGTTATCTTATGCTAGATTTTGAGAATGTTAGAGCCCCAATAGCCACTTTTCCAATGAAATGGCGAGAAGTATTGAATGGTCTTTGGAAAATTAACATTGTTTCAAATTATAAGACACTTATAGAGGATTTCCTAAGAGAATACATAAGGGTTGGGGCAACGGAGACGTCAACCCTTGCCATGAATGCATATTAGTGCAGAATGAATACGCCCTGGCGGAACCCCAAGGGATTTTCAAGTGTTGCCTAGTTTACGTGTAGCATGTGAGGCGTTGAGGTTATGTCTTTAGGTTTATTCATTGCTTATATGCAGCATGTGAGGCGTTGAGGTTGTGTCTGTAGGTTTAGATATCGCTTATGGATATTTTCTATATGTTGATATTTATCATTTCTTTAGAACTAGTTGATATTTCCATCTCATGTAAGACTTATACGTCATTTTTTAAATATTTAGTTTTGAATATTCATTGGCTTTGTTCTTATGTTAATATTGCCTTATGTATGTTATATGTGAATGGAAAGTTCTCGAAATTTTTAGTAACTCAAAAGAACTTAATTTTACGTAAATAATTATATTAATAATAATTTCAAGTTAGGATTTTTAGATGATGATTGGGAACGTAGTGACCTTTCGAATCTAAAACCTTATGTGAAATTATGCATTAATGAAATAGGTTTTTGTAAAATAGATGCATAAATGTTAGACATTAACAATTCATGCATATATGTCTGAAATGTTCAAATACAATAACTTCAACATCTAAGAACATAGTGGCTAAGCCGAACAAGGAAGAGAAATTGAATGGCAACAATTATGAGATATGGAATGAAAATCCAATATGTGCTAGAAGAGTAAGAAGCACTCGAAGCTCTTGACCAGGTTATGGAAGAACCTAAAGATGGAAATATTGCACAACACAAAAGAGATAAAGATGCATTTGCTGTATGGAAGAAAAAGAACACTATTACTCACATTACGTTACCGAGTAGCATGGAAAATGATATCATGAGGGAGTTTAGGCGTTTTAATAATGCCAAAGACATGTGAGTAGCATTTGCAACAATGTTTGATCAAATTTCTGTGATCAAATTGAGACAACTCACGATTAGATTTAACTCATATAAGAAGCCTTTTGGACAAATCATGAAACAATACTTGAGACACACGTCAAATATGATAAGTAAGATGAAGGATGCTAGCCACATGTCGACTGATGAGCAGTAAATGCAAGCAATGTTTCGTTATTTGCCTCGTAGGTAGGAGCATATGAAAGTCCACCTGACCCACAATGAAAATATTAAGACTTTTGAGGATACTATGCGCCATCTTGAACTGGAAGAGGACCGCCTTCTAGTAGTTAAACCAAAATTCGACATTTATTTTGTTGGTTCCAGCTCACATGGGCTTTGGCCTCCAAGCGTAAGCATTTGGGTGAGTTCAATAGGTGAGAAGGCAAGGGAGCGAATTCTTCAGGTAAGAAACCGAACCTCAACCAACATGAGAAAGGAAAGAGTCCTTTCAAGTAGAACATTTCAAAGGTGAAGTATTTCAACTGTGGTAAAAAGGATCATTTAACTCGCGACTGTGCGAGCCAAAAAAGGTAGAAATCCTTAGTACACTTGAGAGAGTGTTACTTATGTATCAAGTTTTATTTTTCTAACTGAATCTTGTCTTTTGTGGAATGTAGACTCAAGAGTTGCGAACTATGTAGTGAAAGATAGGGATACTTTCGTAAAGTTCTGACGAGTTCCACAAGGAGCAAAGTGGATATATATGTGGAGAACAATTCCAGAGTGGAAGTAAAAAGGATTGGCACCTGCCAATTAAACTACAAAAGACAGTTACTTATAATTTAGTGGGATGCAAATTCTAAAAAGAAGTTACGTTCTTTTCTTCTTGAAGAAATAAGAAGAAGTACTAAAACAATGACATACACGAACACAAAAGAAAAACATAAAGGAAAAAGGTTTCTCTAGCTCTCACTCTCGATTGTTCTCTTATACGCTCGAAGAATGAAAACCAAGACTCTCTCAAAGTTGCAAACGTGTATTTAATCTATGGAAATCAAGATACATTCCATTGCGTGATGTACCTTTCGATTGGTGACTCAAGTATTCCTAGGGATGTTTTCCGCATTTTCTCATGAATGGTATTTGGAATCCATGTTTCAAATAGAGAAAGTTTACGATTCTGCTGACGGTGAGTTATGTTATATTAGTGTATTTATTTGTCCCTTGAGTGACTCTATTATAATGACTAGATATATCTAGCTAAAATTGTTCCTATCCAATATAAAGTCATTACAAGTTCATTTTCTAATTAACTTAAGCCAGGAGTATAGAAATATATTGAATGTTTTGAGTTAGAAAAATAACTATAATAGGAGGGTCTGGAGATTTCCCATCTTGCATTTTACAAAGTCATCATTTGTAGGGTATACTAGTGCTTCAATACTATAGTGAAGTCAATGGTATATCTTTTTGGCTTGGCAAATTAAAAACTATATTTATTTCTTGGTAGTTGTTTGATTGTTTATTTGATTGGTTAATAACAGTTGTAGGATGCAAATATTGCATTAGATCCAATACTTATCTATGTATGCTATTTGGGTGTCGGTGGTGCTGCAATTGCACGTGTTCTTTCTTAGTGAGCAGTGCCATCCATCCATATTTTTCTTTGGTTATGTGTTCATGTTTCCAAAACTTACATTGAATCACATATTCATATACGTGTCATAATGTCTTAAAGTATTGACAATCAACCATATTCACTATGTTTCTAAATAATCTTGTGATTTCACTAGTAGTTAATATCTCTTATTTTCCTGTGGAGGTTGATGACAAGTTGATCTCTTACCTTCGAGCCTTAAAGATTTATATTTTCATCAGTTCTTAGAGAGTGGCCACTAAACATTCATACATGAGCAAAATGCCCATCGATACATCTATCAACTAAACAATGTCATCGCCTTATCTTCCTCCTTCCTTAGACAAAGGGACTAGTGGTGCCCTTTGGATTC
The DNA here is from genome assembly GCA_031216285.1 of Syzygium syzygioides. Classification (NCBI taxonomy): domain Eukaryota; kingdom Viridiplantae; phylum Streptophyta; class Magnoliopsida; order Myrtales; family Myrtaceae; genus Syzygium; species Syzygium syzygioides. The sequence continues at coordinate 19,583,103 of CM062248.1, forward strand.
TACATTCATAATAATCTATTTGCTCATAGTTTTATAGCCATGTGCTCCCCCAGTGTTGCATTATAGAAAAACCTGCCATAAGGACAAATTTGATTGTCTTTCATGTTTTTGTTGCTATATACTATTTTCTTAAATTTAAGAATATGTCTAATTCTAAATGAATGATTGTGTCCGTTCACAGGACTTCATATGTTGGCAAGTGTGATAGCTTTCACATCCTCTTCTACCCTTGCTACCTTGCTGGTTGCACGGCTGGGTTCAACACCTGTGGCTGCAATTTAAATATGCTTAAAAGTTTGGATGATATCATCACTTATTACTAATGATTTGGCCATTGCTAGACAGATAAAACTCCTTCTTTGAGTACTTTCTAGAAACAGGGAGTACTTACTCAGTGTGGGACACCTTCACCGATCTTTAAATGAAGCAAAGCAATGTACACAAGGCAATTAGCTTCTTGAACAACAAGAACGAGATTTCCCATAAGTGTTGCTCACTTTCTTAAATAAATGTTGTTCCCAATTTATGTTTATTTTTTGTTTTCTCCTTCTTTTACTTTTTAGTTTGGTATCCAGTTCCAATGGGACTTGCTTTGAAATGGTCATTTTCCACTTGAGCATATTAGCAAGATCTCAAATAGAGGATATAGTGTAGCTTTTTATTTAAGACTAGAAGAACATGACGAAAATTTTAGAGGTATCAATTGTGGGTTAAATTTGTGAACTTGAGTTTTTTTTTTACGATAGTATAGCATATTTGAAGGATATGCAACATGCTTCTTTGAACCACCTAGCTATTAGTAATTGCAGAAGGGAAGTACATGATGCTTGATTCTAGCTAATCAAGGAAGTATGTTCTTTTGAAAGTTTTCTTGGTCTCTTCAAAGATTGTGCTATAGTCTCCTAATATGCACTACTAATCATACCATGATCCTTTGTCATATAAAATCTGTCAGTAGTGATCATTGGCTAAGATGTCTCTTCTCTACAAACAAGCAAACCTAGCATGTGCATTTACAAAGAAAGATTATGAGAAAGCAATTGTGGTTATGTCTATGGTATTACAAGTACTTATTTTGATGAATGATTTATTGAATCGACTGATCTTGTGAATTGGAGATTCTCAAGAGCAAAGAGAAAAAAGGAGACAGCTAACAATGTTGTGACTATATGAATAAGTTGTATTTGAGCATGAAGGCCAAACACATGCGCAAAGATTCAACCATTCCAAATAGAAGCATCATACTCATTTAATCTTCTTTTGTTGCAATATCTCCAAACGAGACAGCGGTGCGGCTCTCCAAGATTCTTTTTAAGATAAAACTAGCATCATGTTTTGGGAGAAGATATCTAGCTGTTTCCCCAAGATATTCATTTGGCAAGGTTCTCGAAAAAGGCATTACTTTTGATTACGTTCATAGAGATCACGTGCAACAACACATACTCACATACCATGCATGGGGGCATCGACACATGCACCCACTTGGATGTGAAAATGTACAATTGTAAACTGTAGTGTGGCTGCCAATCCTATCAATATCGTTTTTAGATCTTGGCCAATTGCAAATATCTCATCCTCTTTTTTCTCTTGAAAATTTGCTTCTTTGCAAGCTTAGTGGACACAAATCTCCTGATCACTTAATTCGGTGCCGTGCAGTGTTCGTGCACTGCTGGAGCACACAAGTGCTGCTTAACACTTAACATTCTAACTTCTCGACTATTAAATCATGTAGATGAGATTTGTTCTCTGTCTGAGACTCAAATCCTCAAAAGATGTCAATATCCAGCATCTCATACTTCTAGGCATTGAGTATGTCCTCTCAAATAGCTCAATGTTGTCCTGTAAAAGTTTTATGGCATGAAGTTTCTTTTAATTTACATGATAGCTTGTTGTAACTACACAACTCATCAATTCCTTGGCTTTTGTATTTAACATCATTAATTTTGGAGTATCATATTTTGCCTATACTGCATACCATGGCAAGCCCCTAGATCTTTGCTACCGAGACCTACTTTTATCCTGTTCTTTTGACTTTCAAATATATTGATTCTTCTCTAATAAGTTTTTGTATGCAAGTTTTGGCCTTCATTATTACTATCTTTTGATTATTCCTTCACTAAAAGAGTGATAGTTTTGTCAAAAATATGGGCCACTCTAACTATATTTATGGGTCTTCGGACTATAACTCGCATGTGGAGGTTTAAAATTTTTCATATGAAATCTTTAATTTCTATGTTACAATAAGAATTTCCACCTCATTAGACCATTCTGTGTTATATTTGTCATGGAAAAGTTTGATGAAGAACTAAAGTTAAGCACCTTACTATTTAGAATCAATTTAACAACTGAAAGCACAATATTCAATAGGACTATTATAGAGTATGATCCCCTACTAGATTAATGTTCATGAGCATGTGAAAGTACAATTTTGTTTTGTTTGATGTGGTTTTGCAAAATGGGAATTGGAGTGTCGATTGAAGATGATGACCCAGAGAGTCTAATGGATAAATTGCTCCAGAGTAGATGGAGCCATGAAGCTAAAGTCTGGCTAGTCCATGAATATGCTATAAGCAGGTGTGTTGCAAAAAGAAAAAGTCTGCGAAAGGAGAGTGAAAAAAATGTGGCCAAAGGCCAAGTTTGCAAAAATTATCCCCAACGGAGGAGCAATGATCTCATGAAGCTTCAAAAAGCAAGTATTGGACTTTCACAGCCAACGAAGAATCTACACATGGAGACAATCCTTAGTGAAAGAGAATATTGGTAATGATGTCAATATGATCATCGACTTCAAAGCCCCTTCATAAAAGAAATCTTTGAGCCTAAGGAATCCTTTCGTTTTTTAACCCATTAACTGAGCCTAAGTTACATCATTCATAAAGTCTCTTTAGATTATGATACTTAAATTAACGTAGGAATTCAAATGTTATAAGTTTCGCTCGAAAAAGTGTGGGTGGGATTGTTTCCTTCTCATTTGCATGTTTCTTGACTCATAAACCCAGCAAAAATGATGAATTAAGAATATTTCTGTCATGGCCATGAATTGAATTATCTTTTTGTTAAGCCATTAACCAAACCTACATTACGATCCTATCGCAAGACCTCTCATATTGATAAGGTTGTACCATATGTGAGAAAATTCGAACCCTTGCCGACATGATAATAATGGTAAGATCAAGTATTTCTCCTATTCCCGCATCAATTGTCGAGACAAAATAGCCTCTTAAATGAGAGTAAGTGAAAAACAATTTCAAATTGAAAGTCTCTCATTTAGCATTTTAAGAAATCCACGTTATGAGTGAAAATTTTCTTAATGATGATTCCCACTGGTGGAAATTTGGTGATGCAAACATGGTATAACCATTATTCTAAACTTTTGATTTAGCTGGTCCCAATTGGTACTTTACGTGAACTTTTGGTTGGAAATCGATTAGTGTGTGCCAATTGAAATGAAAAATCGAGCTTCGGTGCATCTGAACCTTGTCATAGTCCTAGGAAGCTTACCATGCATTTGCCAGCCAACCAAACAAACGAGGAAGTTTCTTAATGATTTTGATCGTGAACCGGCTAAAACGTAAACAATCTTATGTATACCTTTCCGAAAATTGGATCACACGTTGAAGTTGTCCATCGATGATCACATTCATTGTCCAAATTACGCTTCTCAACATCTTATTGCTTATTGACCTATCGATTCAAATTCATGACACCTTCACAAATGCCGCGACCTACCCTTAAGTGAACTACTTAGGGTTTCAGCTAATGAATTATTAAATCTAGACTTAACTCAATCTCTCTCAAACACATACCAATTCACGATTTAGTATTCAATTTATTAACATGCAAATGATTCTCAATTAGAAGTTGTCACTAATCTATTTTTTAGTGGGTCGATTAGAAACCCAAGTAAAGTAATGGGACAATTACTTTACTCTTACGAACCAAAAATTATGATTATAAGGACTTGGTTACACTAGATTTCTCTAATGCCCTTTAGGTACCATTCTTTTTATCAAAAAGTATTTGGCAGGCAGCTTAGGTTCGTTTTATCATCTCCTAACATATGAGGTAATCAAGAGGGTGCGCAAACATTAATGAACAACTAATAAACAAAGTAATAAATAAATTGCAAGAATGGGCTAAAAATACCCTTAGGAGCTTTGAAAGCGGGGTTGGGCTCCCATATACAAACTGGTCGAGAGCTTATGCTACTATTTTGATGAGGCCCCGATAGGCCGAAACTAGTTGTAGTGCCTAAAGTATTATGCATGTAACCCTCGATGGACTAGATGCCTGAGCTTAGCTAGGCGTGGTACAATCCGATACGACGAAACTATTTGCTGTATTCTCCTTTGGAACAACTAGAGAATGAAAGTTGGCCTAGTGTGAACGACCTACCAGCCGCCGCACGGGCTATTCCGCAGCCAAGAAATTGCCAGCTCGTGACATATGCACATGATTTTTTTATATTTTAATTAAAATTTAAAATAAAATAAATGCCCTAGTTTAAACATGTGATCTAAGAATCTAACTTATGCTAAGACAATGTTTTTCGTATTTTTTTAATTAAAATCGTAACTAGAAATTACCCTAAATAAACTATCAAGATTAGGAGAATGTATAATTTAAATTAGTGAAAAACTATTCTAAATCCTAATCAAAATTTTGAACATTATCCTAATCTTCAAGAATCAATTCAGATATGCATCATATCTAAACTATACTAATTTAAACGGGAAATCTTATCTAGCATGCAATTTAAAATCTAATATTATCTCTACAAATCTAATTTAATCTATTCAAATTTTTTTTTAAAGATTTTTTTAGATAAGGATGAAATCAACATAACCAACTCAAACAAGGAAATAGATAAAATCAAATCAACCAAAGATAGCATCCACGTTCAAATCATTGGAATTTTGGAATAATAAAACTGACGATTATATCCAAGAGATTATGGATAGGATTGGTTGATTTTCCACACGATCAAAAATCGTATCTCAAGATTGAGATCGAATGGTTGATCAATGTGCATTAAGGATTAAGAAGTTATTCTAAACCGGGAGTTCCCCAAAAATCTTTTGGATCCAAAATATTACTCAAAGATTCAAACATTCAAATTAGAAACGAAATCAATCAATTCAAACAACAAAATATTCAAATTGATACCGGATAAAATCATTACCTCATTCGAAATATCGTGCGGATACCATCTCCAAATCAGACTCTACAGATGTTGGGTCACGGACAGTGACCGGCGGTGTGTGGCCGGCAAGGATGATCGACCAAGGAGGGGTTCATGGCAGTCGACGTGACGAGGGAGCTCTCAGTGACGGCTCGGCAAAGTGTGGTGTCACAGCCAAGGATTGCGGCGGGGCTCACGACTTGGTGATGCACTGCCGGTGAGGTGCTCGGCTTGGTGATCAACGATGGCACGAGCAAGGGTTGCCGGTTGGGGAAGTGCTCTGGCCGTAGATTTTCGATGGCTGGACCCTCCCTCCTTCTGTTGGACAAAGCGACCCACGTTATGTTGCGATCTGGCCGCGAATTGGCCGTGAATGAGTCTTCTTTCTCGCTCAGCCCTTCGCGTCAACAAAACAGGGTGCATACGAATCAGCAAGAATATGAGTGCTTCTAGGATTGAAATGTTTCTGCAAGGGAACCTATATGCTCTCTTTTGTATATTTTCTATTTCCCTCCCCTTTTCCATTGTGTATTGAAATGAACTTGGACATGCCTCCTGTATTTCTGTTATCCCCTCGGCCCGATCGTACAAAAAATCCTCATCATCGTCTTCAAGCCACAAGAAGGACGCCCAACGATGATCATTCAAAGGCCACAGTGAGAACCCAGCAACACGGTAATGACCCTGTTCAATCGGTATCAAATTGACCAGCTTGGGTACATTGACGGCACTGATGTCTCGCTCTACTTGCCGGGATCGTTTGGAACAGGGGCGTTGGAGACGCAAGGGCTCGCAGGGATGGCTTCGACGTTCGTGGTGCAGGTGCCGTCTCAAACGATGGCCTGATCATCGTCAAGGATCGTACGGTGAGAGTGGCGAGTGACAGTTCCACCGTATAACGCTGCCATCCACGGCCAAGATTCAAGGAGATCTGCAGAAGGGAACAGCAGCACGGCCACGGCCCTGCCAGAACAAGGCAAGGCCAATAGAGAGACGGTTGCTCTTTATAGATGAGAATTTTAGAGATAACGGCAAATCTTCTTCCAATGATTTTGTTGCCCTCCCTTTTAAAACCGCCTAGCCAAATCTCTCAGAACTTCACCGAATCCCTCTTCCACTCAAATTGTGCCAGATCATTTTTAACCTCCCACTCATCGGGTTTGCCTCCGGTTCTTTGTAGCATGTTTGATGCAAACAATCTAGTCCTAAATGCTATTAATGCTTAAATGCAATGTGATGCAATGTACAATGTAAGGTATTTAACTTTGATAATTTTTTGTTCATGGGTTGGTTTGATCCCTGATTTTCTTATAATTTAAATGACTAAATGTGGGTAATACCTTGCTGTACGACATTGCTGTTCGATGAAAGGAAACTAATAAGTAAAGCAAAGAGGCAAAGATGCCGGTTTACCGATTTTCGCCCACATGTCCCATCCATGGGTGGAGTGACCATACGCGTGAATTGGCCGGGCCATATTATCCTCCAATCACCCTACTAATTGATTGATTATCATCATGAACATTGCTCGCATTTATATTTAATCAGTTTCGCATGTAAGTGATAATCATAACTTGCAATCTCCTAATTAAAATAGTAGTTAGGGCCTCGGCAGAAAATGTAGTCCCACACGAACCCAAGTCTCGTTCTTCAAAAAGCCCAAGAAGAATGTATCCCCAACTAGTATAAAGCCCACTCAACCAAAACTTTTTAACAGTTATTTATATTCTTTTTGTAGGGATAACTGTAAACTTCGATTCTGCCGGGTGGTCGTGTGCCTGCTAAGTACGTGGGGTTTCCCCGCTTTATCATTTGTCAACCAAAGAAACACGGCCTTTGGGTAAGTTAGTTTCACGAAAAATAAATAATTTGAAAAATATTTTTCTAAAAATAATCGTTCGTATAGCTTATAAAAATGAATGAACGTAAAATATTTTCATCATCCATAATAATATTTAGACATAAATTATTGTTCACAATAAAAATATTTTTCATTAATTAATTATTTCAAGCGACATAAGCGATTATTTTTAGAAAAAATCATTTATTTTTTACGAAACAATCGCACCATTAGTGCTTTTAAAGATATGCATGGTTTTTTCCAGTCATAATAGCTTAAGGTGAAGAAAATTTAGCTCATTACCAGTTATCTTGGGAACTCCTAAGTATTTGAGTATTCAACCGGAAGAGTTCATAAAAACAGACTAAACCTATCGTTGAATTGGATTGCATTTCACTATACCTGTATTAGCACACGTTCAGTGGCTCTACTAAATACCTTTCTCTATACATAAAAATATCAAGTACTCTGTTCAGCTTTGTAGTTCCAGCTTAACTGACTTACTTCACCTACGTTTAGTATTGAATCCGTTATCATTTGCAAAGATTACCGGAATTTGAAGTTCATCCATCGGTCATTGGAAGCGAAGGTGAAATTGTAGGTTCTTACACTAATGTTGCTACGGGTTGGGACTCAGAAATATGATAATTTTGGCCGAGTCTATGCTGTCGTGAGCTGCAACACAACAAATTTTACATGCTCCAATCTTACTATCAATATTGACAAGTTTCAGATCGGATGGCTGATACATCGCATCAAACGGCCGATAAGGCTGTCAATGTTTACTGTGCACATGTTTAGGGGAGGATAGACCCAGCTAGATAACGTCAAAAGGAATAAAATCATAGGATGTGTAGTTCTTAGAGGTCAATAAAGATGATTTCGAGACGCAATAACTTATTTGTATCGAATAGTTCAACGATGATTCATTAATATGAATGCTCATATTCAATCACAACCCGATTTTGTGCTCCAGACAATGCTAAATCTCCATACCACTTATCGTGCTATTTCCATGGAACACTTATCGTGCTATTTCCATGGAACTGCATCAACATGCATTCCGCAATCTAACCAAATGGCCTTCAAATAATCAAAAGTTTCGAAAGAAAATAAAATTCAGGTGAAGGAACCAACAGTTTTCCAAGCCTAATTTGGACAAAAGGTGAGGACATTTCATTAATCAATGGTGGGTCCCAGCTGCTCCACATCATTCCTTCGAAGGCAAAATGGGATGCCCTCCTTTGCTCTTTACGAACTGGGAAAACTAATAGATAATATAGAGAAACTTTAGTTGAGCATGTGAGCACTGGTGCCCATCACACAAGAAGTGAACAAAGATCATAAGCCTTTGCCATGTGACATGGCTTTGTTTTTATAGCATGTGACTCTTGAAACCCTCCCCCACATGCGTGTGTCTATATATATATATGTTAATTTTTATGAAAATTTAAAGGCAAATGGTAATTAGGTTCAAGAAATCCAAATCCAAATTCACAAAGAAGGTTTCAATCCACGTTTATAAGGTCTTTGAGAATTGAAAGTCGTCATGATTTTCATTGCCGGTCTAGTAGTCTCGACTCTTTGAATTACCGACTATTTTTCTGATCCAAATGCTGATATGATGGCCACGTGGTGCTGATAAGGCATCCAAATCAATTTTAAAAAATATCGAAAGTTCAATGTATTTAGTGACTGAAATCGAAATTCAGTGAGCACAATAACCCTCTAAGTTCAATAACCCTTAGTGAATTTCACTCCTAATAAAACATCACAAATTATTATTAAGGGGTGAATACAATCCACTTGAATAAATGTTGATGATCGGCCACGGTCCACCATATAACTTGCTATAGTAAATTTTTGTGACTAGTCTACATCATGTTCATGCGATTTAGAGTTTTAACTAATATGGGCCAAAAATTTTATATTCTTTTGTTTTGCTTAAAATAAAGGTTCGAAAGAGGCGGCTCGAAGACCCCTAGATAGTTGTTCCCTAAACATTACCAGAGAAGTTCTACCCTAATTCCGAGATGGCCCTAGCTAGATAGATGAATATTACGGTCCTCAATAATCAATCAAAATGCCATTGCACATGTTCTCCAAGGAAAGAAAAGTCATCCTAATACCAAATGAATAGTTAAATATGCTAAATTGAAGAAATTATAAGACCGACTCCAAATGCTACTTTAGACCGCCAATCAGATTTAAGTGTTGAGCGATTAGAACACAAAGTCCTAAATCCAATCCTTAGTCTATGCATTCCCAAGATCAAGTCAAAAAATCACACTTTAGGAATCTACTCTTAACATAGATTCAAAAAATTTTATTTAGCTCGCGATACACGAAATCTATTTGAAACATCAATTAACGATCTCACCAGAAAAAAAAAATCTCGTTAGAGAAAACACCAGTTTTGCTAAACATTCGTTGTCTATCCATTAACCTCTAAGCATACAATAAAACATACATTAATCAATTATTAATTAAGACTAGAAAGAACATAAGAGATCAACTGTTGTACTCTTCAACTTCTGAATCTGATGGGCTTTTTGTTTTTTCAACCGAAAATTCTTACATCCAAAATTACGTACAAAAATTACAAATCTCTCTCTATACACCGAAATCTAAATTTAAAAACATTCCCTTTCCACCATTCCTTTCTTTCCCCTCATTTCTCTCTACCAATTAGAAATTTCACTAATTGACATAAACAAGAAATAATACCATAAATCGAACCAGCAAAGAAAAAAAAAGCAACAAAAATTTCCAAGAGCTATTATGTGACGTCGTATCGGGACCACCATCGTCAAAACGGGACGACCACCTCGCTGCATGCGTAGTCGTCAGAGTTCCCGATCGAATCCTCCGGCCACGAGTCCCGGAGCAGCTTCAGCAGGAGCTGCGCCTTCCTCTTCGCCCTCTCCGTGCAGTCGCTCTGCACCAGCAGCAGCAGCTGCGTGACCACGCCGGCGGCGACGGCCTCCCTCCGGCACTGCTCCGACGCCGAGCACAGCGCGAGCAGCGCCCCCGCCGCGTACTCCGTCGCCCGGTCCGACACCTTCAGGATCATCCGCACCAGCAGCGGCGCGCTCAGGGCGTGATCCGCCAGCGCCGCGCAACCCGCAGGGACCCGGCAGAGCAGCTCGATCGTCGCCAGCGCCCGCTCCGCGTCGCCGCGCTCCAGGTCCGCCAGCTGGTCCACCAGCGCCGCCGCGGCCCCGGCGGCGACCGCCCGGTGCCGCGTCGGCTTCACGAGGCAGAGCGCGAACGCCGCCCTGGCCCCAGCCTTGAGCGCGCGGGGGCACCCCGCGCAGTCCTGCAGCAGGCCGACGACGCCCTCGAAGATCCCGCCGGCGCCGCTGACACGGGCGCGGAGCTCCGGCGAGCGGACGCCGGCGACGGCGGCCTCGATCAGCGCGGCGGCGTTGATCCTCACCTCGACGCAGGGGTGGAAGAGGAGGCCGGTGAGGTAGGCGACGCGGTCGGGGTCGGAGGCAACGGCGGCGCACTCGGGCTCGGCGAGCTGGAGCATCGCCAGCAGGGCAAGCGACTCGTGGGCCAACTCGGAGGACTCGGAGCGGGTATCCGCGAAGAGGACGTCGAGGAGGAGGGGGCGGGCGTCGAGGGAGGCGATGAGGGCGCGGTTCTTGTCGGAGTCGCGGGCGAGGCCGCGGAGCCGTCGCAGCGCGGACAGCCGGGAGGCGGCGGCGGAGGACAAGGAGGCAACCTGGGAGAGGAGGGCGCGGACACGGGAGGGGTCGGCGGGCTGCTTCGGGGTGGGGATGCGCTCCACGCCGGAGTGGCGGTTGGCGACGCACCAGGACTGGATGAGGCGGCGGAGGGTGTGGTTTGGGATGAGGGCGGAGTCGAGAAGCGGGGCGCGGGTGACGGGGCAGGTGGTGTTGCCGGCGGCGATCCAGGGCTCGATGCTGGACCGGTCGTAGGTCTGGCCCGTCGACACCGTGACCGGGTCCCGCATCAGCTCCAGCGAGATGGGGCACCGGAAGTGGTGCGGGATCTGGACGCCCACCATGTCCAGCGGCTCCAGGCTCAGTCCCCCACGCATTCTCTCCCTCCCTCTCTCTCTCTACTTCTTGTTTCTCTCTCTAGACCGAAAAAAGCTCACTTTTGATCGTTGTTTGCTCTTCTCTTCTCTCTCGCGCTCTAGAATATCTGAATCGCTTCGCTCGCACTCGATGGAGCGATGGGTCGTCGACAACACCAGCAGAACTCAGAGAGAACACTGCAAATTCCTTCTCTGCTCGGGAGAGGACACTGGTTTCTTCTTTATACGAGATCGGGAAGCAGAAGAGAGAGAAAGTAAGGAGAGAGAGAGAGAGGAGTGGACAGTCGACATGCTTCTCCGAACAAACAGCTGGTTCTTGTGTTCCTGACTCCTCTGCCACACGTGTGGACTGTAGGGGGGGTGGCAGTCTCTCTCTAGCTCTCTCTCTCTCTAGGCCCCCCACCCCTCTCTCTCTCTATCCCTCCACCACGGGGAGCTAAACCTAACCATGGTTAGGTTAAGGCCTCCCCCCACTTCTCTCGTCCGGTCCCGTCCATGAGGGTTGGCGTGTCGTGGTTTGGTCAAAGGTAAATGTGCGACCGGGTGGGGGCCCACGGATGTCTGTGTTTAAGTTTTTCTTCGTACACAAAAATCCGACTCCCGTTTGCATCAAGGAAGGGGCAGTGATTATTGTCACTGATTTTGGCCTTTTTCCTTTGTTGCCGTGAGTAATCGTTATTTGCAACCCAGCCCTTGGAGTCTTGGGTATTCCTCCATTTGACCCCTCCTCGCGACGATTCTGTCTCGCGATAGTCCACCAACTGAATTATTGCAGGAGCCAAGTGCTATGATTAGCATGGTCATGTGCCATTTGTTGAAGTTATTCTGACTCCCTAGATACATTCTCGATCTCATGTTTTTTGGCCCTTTTCAAAAGCTTTTTTTGTATCGGGCTTACGCTAATTTGATGTTTCCCGCTTCGCTTCGTTTCGGCATAGATGACAAGTTCCTTTGAGTGCGAAAAACATAAATCGATTAGTCGATCCAATTTCAGTGCCCGATTCGCCGGTCGTATAAATTACCTTGTGACGCTATATATATCTTAGCATGTTTTGCTCACTTGACTGAAATCCCACTAGATAATTTAATCTCTCTCTTGGCCCCGAGCAACATACATATCATCTGTTGTTTGGATGTGCAAACCTTCTTCCATGCACCATCTAGGTAGAGAAGCTTTATCAACCGGGAAAATCCTAGAATCGGGACTACTCGGTTAGGTCTTTTCGGTCTAGAGCCCTTTGCCAATGCACCTACTTAGGACAAATCATATGATTTTGTTTCTCAATATTTCTAACTTGCTCTTACGAGACCGGGATGAAAGTATAAAGGGAATTATTATACGGTCATACGGTGTTCCATAATTGACCTACAAAAACGTTTCAACTTTTAAGATATTGATAACTCATAATATAGAAATTGGTATCTCAAAAACTCGAAATCTTCTCTTACGTAATAACTTAAGTTGACAAGCGTCGCGAAAGAGTACCCATTAAGAAAATCTTTGAATAAGAAATGCTGTTATTATCGGTCGGTTAAAGATAAACAGCACCATGTTCGAGTAAAAGCGGGTAGCATTAATTTATGCTCGAGGGCCAATGGAGCTTCCCTCTCTTAATCTTTGGCTCGTGATCAAAACACATCCAATCCACTAAGAAAGTTGGGGGAGCAAAAGACCAGTTGTCTCAGCCTGTAAAGCACCCTCACTTTAACGGTTTTGCACCCAAAAGAAGTGGCAAAGCTTCTAAACCAGCTCTTGCATGTGATGGCCATCCTGATCCTCATGAATATCCATAGTCTAAAAAATAGATAAAACATCTCTTTTCAGCTTTTAAGGCTTGTGTTTGGCACAGTGAAACCTTCCAAAAAACCAAATTAATTTGACAAACCAGCTCTGTCAGAGAGCCTCTGGCACATCACTTGTTTGATAAAAAGTAGTCCACGAAAAAGGCACGTAAAACTTAAAAGCTCGGGTTATGTCATCTTGATTACGATAGCCTCCTCCGGCCTTCACTTTTACAGCATGGTCAAAATAAAAAGGAGGGTGCTTTCGAGAATGCCTCACATGCAAGCTAGAAAGGTGGGGAGATGCCCCTTTCCCTTCTTTGCAAGTTAGCCCGATTATTTAAATTCCCAACCGGAGGGGAGGAAAGTAGAAAAAGATTAGCAATGTTAACATCTTAGGGTTGTAAAGTTACACTATGCATTATAAAGAGATCTTATTTGGAAAGCCCGTCTCCTTCACCAAGTAAAAGTTTTAAGTCTGGTAAAGTTATACTAGCATAGTATCAAATTGAGATTTCCAAAAATAAAAGAAGATACTTTTAAGTCTCTATAGTGCATCTTTAAATGGCTAAATCGAATTGAAAACAAAAGAATTGAGATTTCAGTCATCCTACTTTGCCCGCACACTTAGATAATTATAACAAAATCGCCAAAACATACTAATAGAAACTGTTGAAATAGATATATGTAGTTAGAGATCATAGGAGAAAGATTCAATCCAAAATAAAAGTAATGGATAAAAGATTGGATTTTGGGTTGTTCATAGGTAGGAGAGCAATAGACATCATAAGGATGGTGTAAAAGCAAAACTCAAAGGATTATGGAGACCTCGGGCATTGGAGGAGAAGCAAAGCACAACTAACTGATAGAAGATAAGAGAATGAACGACTTACAAATCTCCTAATTGATTTTTGGGGCTCTAAACACCCATCATGGATTTCCATGTGATGGTCATAAATTCATTTAGAAGAGACTCCGTAATGAAGTATTTATTTAACTATTTCTAAAAATCTTATTTTCTTTCTAACATATTTAACATTTGAAATTCGATTTCACTCACTATTCTCAAAATGCATTCCGGTTCGAATGACATAGAAAAAAAATTAAGTAATCGAACTATAAAAATCTTGCGTACGATTTCTTGCCGGCAGTATTATTCATCAAGACTTCTCTCCCTTGTTCACATCGCTTTTGTAAGCATTCATTCAATGTGTGTTGTTCCATTTCTTAGTCAACAGAATGATAAATTACTGGAGCATGTTATCTTCTCTCGGATTCGATGTGATTGTAGGATTTGACTGAAGAACCCAAATGATCAAGCCGCACAAATCCTTTTCTTTTATTCTTTTTTTTTTGGGGGGGTAAAAGAAGAAGTTGAGGAAACTAGGGGGGGTCGAAAGGAAAATATGGAGAAAAGGAGGGGTCCAAACGCTAAAAAGAGCGAGTTGGAGGGGCAATCATTGCAATTAGGTTTTATTTGTGGGGGGAGGTGCACGGTGGGTGGGTGTGATGACGGTCAACGGTCAAAGGGGTTGAGGGGGGTGTGGCGGGTCCAGCGTGTCTCTCCGCCTCTTTATCTGCGCACAGCTCTCGTGGATAACGTTGAACACTGGAACGATGGTGGGTGGGGCCCACCGGATTCAATCCGACAAAATTTTCTTTTTTCTTTGGTCATTTATTATTTTCTCCCAAAATTATTTGAACTGCTAAATCCACTTAACCACAAAAATAACAAATTAATAAATAAAATGGATAATTAAGCAGATTAAGTGGGTTTATCGAGTTGATGTGAATTAGACTGATTTAATGTCGCAACGACTATAGTCTGTGTGTCCGACTCTTTAGGTATGAATGGAGAGGTCCTGTTATGCGAAAAAAAAAATTATTTCGATGTGGGGCTTTATCTTCTATTTGTAATTTGATTTTTTTCCCAATAGTCGAAAACTAATCAACAAAAGATGTTTTATCGGCACGCTACTTTGGATACTTCCACATTTATGGAATCATAATACGCGGTAATCATATTTCAAGTTGCTAGATAGACTTATACTTTGACCAAAAAAAAGACTTACAAAAATTTTTTTTAAAAATCTAGGTGCATAATTTATTAGTAACCGATCCTATGAAATCATGAAAGTCAAAAACAATATAACAGCAAACAAACTAATTATCGTCTCGTTTCATAAATCTATTATAAATTCTCAAAGAAAGATTTAATTGGTAAAGTAAGTTTAAAAAATCGAGATCTTTGCAAATTAGTCATTTCTCATCAAAAGTAATTTTTGCCCGTTTCTTGTTCATAGCATGATTGGTCGTCAGACTTTTTCAGACTAAACGAAAT
This sequence comes from Syzygium syzygioides, assembly GCA_031216285.1. Taxonomy (NCBI): domain Eukaryota; kingdom Viridiplantae; phylum Streptophyta; class Magnoliopsida; order Myrtales; family Myrtaceae; genus Syzygium; species Syzygium syzygioides. The sequence continues at coordinate 19,598,317 of CM062248.1, forward strand.
TTTAGATAAATGAGTGGAACGATAAAGAAAAGAGATGTGAAAATAGACCCAATCACATCAAAACCTACATTTCATCATAAACCAAGAAAAAGATGAAAAATTAAACCTCATCCTATTTATGTTGAGACTTATTTATTTTTTATTATAATTAAAAATCTGAAATCTCTATTTTACCTTGTGAATCGTGGATTCTACAGCTGCTTGATGTAAATTCTAGTGGAGAGAGAGAGAGAGATAGCCAAATGGGTCCACGTCCTCATTGGTCAATTGACAAAATGATTAGTCCAAATAGCTCTAGAACATCCACTATGGTCTCCAGTGCATGAGCAATGAGTGTCGAGCATGGAACGAAAATGACCAATATCAGCTGCGCAATCGTGACTCGTGAGCAAGAAGATGCAATCGAATCAAAAAGAGAAACTTCTCCCATCAAAATTAGAAAATGGGTCACTCCAGTATCTAATCAAACCCCACCTAAATTGCTTGGAAATATTGTAAGATTATTTGGGGAAAATTATCAAAAAAGTCCTAAACCTATTGCATTTTTACCAATTCAATCATAAACATTTTAAGTTTGTTAATTCAGTCCTAAACCTTTTCACTTTTAGCCAATTTAGTGCTAAACATTTTCACTTTTAGCTAATTCAGTCCTAAACCTTTTCACTTATTGCCAATTGAGTCCATTTGGCCAGCTGGTGCTGACGTGGTCACCTGTAGTCCGGCCAACGCGGACATGGTAATTTTTAAATTTTTTTTGAATTTTTAAATATTTTTAAATATTTTTTTCTGCCATTTCCCTCAAGGTAGTCCCTGGTCGCCGGTCACCGGACTGGCCAAAGGGAAAAGGCAGAAAAAAAGAAAAAAGTCAAAAAAATATTTAAAAATTATCACATCAGTGTTGGCTGGATGATCGGTCGCCATGTCAGTGCTGGCTGGTCAAATGAACTGAATTCGTAAGAAGTGAAAAGATTTAGAACTAAATTGACAAACTTAAAAGACTTAGGACTGAATTGGTAAAAATGCAACAGGTTTATGACTTTTTTAACAATTTTCCCGATTATTTGCCATAAACACCTAGTAGAGGGTCGTTCTTCTTTTCGGATATCATTTGTGATCGGTTTAATAATACAGATCACTCTCAATCCACTAAAAGATAAAAACTTGCAAATGGAACCTATGCTTTAACATGTCACACCGCTCTCAAGATAGGGTTTGCCTGCACGACCGAGAGATACAAATAAGGATAATGGGGGAGCGAAGTTCGAGCGCTCGGCCTCTGACCATGTTCATCTAATCGAAAAGGTTAAAGCCCGTAAAAGAATGTGTGATTCAACATCTAAGTAAGCAGCAGCATTGACTATCAACCCTAACTAAGACTTGTCCAATTACATGAAATGCAATCAATCTTGGCTAGGAATCAGGAGATATTTGAGGGGGTGAAAGGAACAAAACAAAGGGTGTCTCTCTCTCAATTTTTGTGATGGTGAAAGAGAGAATCTCTCACATGCAATCTTGTTGGCATTAGTGAGAGAGAGTCAGGAGAGCAACATCAAGCTCAACTTTTGGAATAGAACCCAGCAACAACCACCACCAAAGTGTTCTTTAACACAGAGAGAAAACAGAGAGAGAGAGAGAGGAAGATGGAGACGGTGTCGTTTAGCGGTGAAAGCACACGCGTGAGGAATAATGTTGGGACAGTGCGTCCCACGAGCCACGCCCCGTTGCAACGCCACTGTCCCCAGTCAACCGGGCAACGTTTTGCTGATACAGCCCACACAAGCACACCAGCAACAGAAAAAACAACGGAGAGATTAAAAAAAACTCGAACGAAGCCAAAACAAAGGCCAAAAATTTGCTCCTCCCGTGCACGAGCTTACAGCTATGTCCCTCCTAGTCCTCTAGAAACTTTGTTTTCCCTTCCCCTCTTTCATTCTCAATAATCTAGGGACATGAGCGCAAAGATCGGATTGTACAGAGGTTCATGTAAAACCCTGCAAATTCCATGAACCTGTAAAACCGAGACCTTTCACCAGTAGAGATGGCCCGATCTAGTGCAGTCTACATGCAGTTGGTAGTGCTTTCATGGGTGACATTTAGTTCCTAAGCTAGAGATCCCCCACACCCAACCGGCTACGCCAATCCTAAACTTTTCTTTTCTGAAATAGTTTTTATATTATATGTAATTTGATTGGTCATATTAATTAGAGTACGACGCAAAATATTTCTACCGGCCGAAAGTGAAAGTGAGTTTGTATCAAGGAGGAGATTGTTGGTAGTGTTTTAGTAAGATTTAGTTTGAAAGTGTAATCAAAATGAATTTAAGCATAAAGTAAAGCAGAATTGATGATAAGTGGAAGTGAGCATAGCTTTTGTTCAGTCTAGTTTGGATGGAAAACCAAATCGAACTGCTATAATACATCTTGGAAAAATATGAAAATAATTTAGCTAAATAAGGGTTTAAAAATTTGGGGTTGATTGTGTGCATATGCAGGTTGAAAATTTGTAAAATATGCGGTTTAACATTTGAATATCTAACATTCCCTTTTATACATAGGTTGGATATTAGCTTAAGACTAAAGCTGAAAAAAATATATAATTGGGAAATTGGGGCTAGGAAAGATTTAAACATAGCACATTATGCTCTAATAACATGTAAAATTTTATCGGATCACAACCAACTATTTTAAAAGTTTAAATAGCTAGATAACGTCATGATTCAACATTTAAAAATTCTAGTTACGTCCAGATAAGAGTGATATTTAGGGGATAAGAGTAAACATGTATAGATTCGTCGCATAGGATGAAATGTTCCTCTTTCCCCCTTTTTCCCTTAATTTTTCTTTGATTTTGTTTATTTATTTTGAGGTTTTGGGTTTTGCATGGTCGCACGAGCGTCTTCGAGCTTTGTGACCTGAGAGACAATTTCCAAAGCTTTCTCCCCTCTCCCACAGCAATATCCAATTGATAAGGGAGCCACACCCATATGCATACCACATTGATTTTGCGGACATTTCTTTTGGGTCCCCGGAATATGTTGACTAAGTTCTCCATTTTTCCACATTATTTCCCTTATTTTATTATTCTAGCAAAAAAAATTGATATTGATATTTACTATAGTATTACGCCCATCTAACAAACAATTTCCCAAAACCTATGCATGTCGCTCAATAAGACCAATGCATATTCCACACGGCGATGACTGGACGTCAACACGTCTTCAAATGCATATACATGAGCAACAATGAAGCAACATCCACATATTACATGTAGGGTTACTAGTCACACGAGGCACGTATGTAGTTTTATCTTGAGATCACATCAATCAGAATCAATAGTGGATCGATAATTTTCATTTCGGCGTGGATTAATTGTACTGTATGAGCTTTGGAGCCAAGAGTCTCAAGCTAGAGTGATCAAACATCATTAGATTATACTATGTCACTTTAGAATCTTTCGTTGGCCGGACTAAACAGCTCATGCCTGCCAAAATGTAATGATCCTATGCTTTTCATAGGCCACTGGACCTGTATGGAGTTGAAACTAGGGTTTTGAATTTTATAACCACGAGAATCACTTTTTGCAGTTTCAAGTTAACTTAATGTGGAGAATAAGTGCAGCCATTACAAAGCCATGCTTCTAGTGGAGGTTGCATTGTAGGAAGGTTCATTAGATCTTCACCCATTAGCATTTTCGTTTCTTTCCTTCATTTTATATGCTTTATACTGAACTTTTTTTTATGTGATGGTTCATCAATCGATAAAGAATCGCATCACCTATGCACAAAAGTAGAATTGTGTACCCCTCGGCTTGGGGTTGCTGGTTAGGACATCAGAGAATTTCCGAGCTCAAGAATTGGAAGTCGTTTGTTTAAATCTTACTAACTATGCATCAACAGCTTCAGGTCGGGATTGCATGCAAAGACCTTGCAGGATGTTTCAGGGAACTCTGAATAGCTGAATCTTTGCACTCGTGTTCTCGAATAAAAAAAATAAGAAATGTCTGAAAATCGGTGTTACAAGGAGAAATTTCCCTAGGCGGTGTCGTCATGGTTGCTCGTCCACAGCAAACCCCATTGAGGTTGTCTTCATCGTGATGATTGCTACCCCCTCGACACAAAGACATAGATTCCACTGAAATCTGATCTCCGGTGGGATGGACTTTGTGGTGACCAACGTCGTGGCAATTTCCAATCAAGGGCAAGGTCGGTGGTGGTCGCCTCAGTCACGATGGTTGTCGAAGACCGCCGCCACCACGACGACTAGAGAGGAAGAGAGAGAGAGAGATAACGTAGTGATCGTGTGTTTTTTTTTAAACTTTGTGAGGAGGGTTCACCTCAGTCACATCCAGTCACAATGGTCGTTGACCGTCGTGGGATTTTCGCTAGTGCCGCTGCAACAAACCTGCGAACGAGAACAAACCAGCTTCGCTCCTTTCTTTTTTTTTTTTTCCTTCAATTTAGCTATCCTATCCGAGTGTGATATATGCATCTCACCTCTAGAGGCAAGATAACTTATATGCAGCATCCAGGGTATCCGGGGTATCCAATTTGAAGTGAGCTGCGAAACATCGAATGTGATAACTTTGATCCTATTCGACTTCTTGTTGGACTACGAATAAGTGTCTAGGGCACTTGTTAATGAATGCTATATTTTAGCGATCTTATATTAATCGAGCATTTTATTCACTAGTGCCGAGGGGCACTTGTTACATGTCCTATTAAAGAAACTTCACAGTTTTCAAAGTACTGATTACCCCCGTGTTATGCATAATCAGATCTTGAAAAATTGAGCTATTCCAGATACAGTATACTAACAAGTGCCATAACAGGAACCTTTAAATTTATTACAGGCGGCTCAGGTTCATAGCCATTCAAAACTCATAAAGTAAACACGCCCTTTATAATTTCCCATTGAAAAGAGTTGCTTGTAATGCATATTTTTCTATAGCACTTGAATTAAGTGCCCTAATCCAAGGAGACATCCAAACTATACCTCTACTAATTTTTAATTTAAAGGTATCTTTATCATCTTGAATGTACTATTTGAAAAGGGAATGAAGCACAAACACTAAATAATATTCCCACACTGCGCATGTCAACAGAAGTGTTAAAAATCCACCGAGTTGCAGAGTCATTTCATGGCGAAATTCATATTTACTGGAAATATCTGGAAAAGTCAGCAACTGAGCTTCTGCTTTTCTGCTCAAGTGGTTGATAACATGTGAAGCATTTTTAACGCATATTTTATAATAAACATTTTTAAATAAAGTTTTGAAGAGTCACATCAGAAAAATGGAGCTCGACAGAATTTCGCAATAGAGATAAGATGATCATACTGTTAATTTTTCAACGCCATATAATGACAATTTATTCTATGGGGCCATCATCAAGAGTTGATGGGGCATTGGAATTTATCTTCATTGAAAAAACAAACCATCTAATAAAAAGATAACGACACAAATGATCCATAAACTTTAACCCAGTGTACAATGTGATCTTCGAACTTTTAGTTGTTCAATTTAATCCCTGAACTTTCACTTAATATTTAATATAGTATCTGAACTTTTAATTTGTTTAATGTGGTCCCTGAACTTTTGAACTTGGATTAATGGAGTTCGGTGATTGAATTGAATATGTAACCAAAGTTTTGAAATGATATTGAACAAATTAAAAGTTTAGGGATCATATTGCATATTGGGTTATGGTTCATAGACCATATTGAACAAATTAAAACTTCAGAGACCACATTGCATATTTGGCCAAAGTTCAGCAATTATTTATGTCATTTTTCCTCTAACAAAAGAATCAGATTAGTGCGTAAGAATACCTGTTAAATATATTGTATAGATAATTTGATTTTTTTTTTAAATATTACTTACCCACTTCGTAAATTTGATTTTTAAATACTTGCACCACTTCGTAAATATTTTATAAAAACACTTGTAAATAAAAGTCTAACAAAGGAAAAATTAGCACAGCCATTGGAGGACATTGATGCTGTTGCCACCACCACTGGTGAAGAATCTTCCCCTTGAAAAGTATTTCATCACTTTCCTGAGAACTTCATTAGCGTGATCAAGCTGCTGGGCATGTGAATGCATCTGGCATGAGACAAAGCAGATTTCACTTGCAAAAGAAATGCATCTATTTGATTACGAATTTCGCACCAAAGTTTAGGTCTAAATTGGCAAATTTGAAAAGTTTAGAATTGAATTGACATTCATATAATAGGATTATGACTCATCGAACAATTTCCCCCAATTGTACGTCTATAACTTTTGTACTAATTAAGAATTTCGTGAAAGAAATGCATCTATTTGATCAAGAATTTTTTGCAAAAATTTAGGATTAAATTGACAAATTTAAAAATGTGGGACTCGTCTAACAATTTTCTTCCCAATTGTACATATATCAATTTTATAGTAATTAATTATGTGAGAATGGATATGATAGTCTGATTAAGGTTCATCGTCATAATGCGTGAGATCTATGACAAGACTTAGTTTAGTGTTCTTGAAACACCAAAAATATGTTTGCCACACAAAGGGTTAGACTTTCTCACATTTCTCGTTGAAGAAATTTCCTCCTGCTAGCTACTAGTTGATGGTTTCTTCTGAAAAAATTTCATACCCAGGTAATTAAATTAAAATATATTATCTGCCTCTCCCCATCAAAAGTCATTTATGCATCAATTGGAGTTTGCCGCCGCCGCCCGCCGTAATGCCTAAGTGCTGCAGGCACCATGCTCGAGTCGCTGCAACTTGAGAGTAGTCGCACACTGTCCACGTCATTGCCCCTCTATGCAACTCAATAGGTTGTAACCTACATACAGTTGAACCTAAGATCCGAGAGACAAAATCTTACACCATGTAGTAGCTACATGCAAGTAAATTTCAAATTAGGGAAAATCAAAGGAAAGCTGCGAAGGGAAATATCACTCCTTTAGTTTGAGAGCCGGAAATCCTTTTAACCAAGTTGTTTGATTTATCCCTTGAGATCATGGCACATTACTAAAGTATAAATGATTGGTGATACAATATCTTAATCCCAACAGAGTAACTTGAGTCAATTCACAGTCTCTAAATCAAAAGGATTCACATCGATTAGGTTTTCTAATAATAAAGAGGAAAAACCCTGGTTGTGCTCTCTTTACAGTTGATTGCTGAGGTTAACAACCCTGCAGACGTGGGGGCACGAGAGGGCCCCCATGCGTGACATGAAGATCCTCTTTCGCGGACGTGACTCCATCATTTCTTAAATCAATCGTTAAGATTTACCGACGTACAGAAGAAAATCTGTACGAGGCAGAGGATCCACGTCCAAATCCGAGCACCAGAGTACATCCAAAAAGGCGCTTGTGGGAGGATTCCAATTAGGCATACCGCAAGCAAATGTAGGAACAAAGCGGCACCACTACATGAGCATCGCATCACAACGCCGGTCGGATTTTCATCCATAGTTAAATAGATAGCAATCAAATTCCAAAGAAAGAAAGGAAGGAAGGAAGGAAGGAAGGGAAAGATCGTTCAACCCACCTAATTTCCATTGCGACCCGAATCAATTATCCTCCAAATCTCCACCAATGACACCCAAGCACACAACTTTCAACTTAGAATTTTAGTGGACTCCACGGGCACATCAGCCTCTTAACTTCTACTGTCTCGTCGCGCGAATCATTCCACGCCATTTCCTAGCGTACTCCCAACCAATCGAGGGCCAAAAGAGGCGAATTAAAGGGCTAGTTGGCCTTGCGATTCGTACCCTGTTGCTTGCGTGTTGGGGATTTTTCAACTCTTGATGTGGTCCTATAATCAAATAATTGCACCGAGCTTTTCACGTCAACCAAGCAGATATCTGACACGTGTCCCGCGAATGCTGATGTGGTCCATTCACGAAAAATGTCCCCTTTTGTTCAATTTTCCACATCCATGCGCCCTTTTGGAAAAGTCGTGTAGGGCATCGATTCAATTTTGTTCCCAAGAATTTGGTTTTTCTTCTTAAATAGTGTAGAAGCCTAGCATGACCTTTTCCAATAGTTTCATTTTAAATTCGGAATTTACTTTCTTATTCAGTAGTTGATTAATGGTTTGAAGAACCCTATTCTTTGCAGAAAGTACTAAACGAGAATCTTGCTTTCTTTGTCTAGTTTATGTGGTAAGAGTGCGAGAGATCATAATCATCTGACGAGGATCAAGCGGCTTTTGTTTAAATCCCATTTCGCCATTTTTATGGCTTTTTTTGTGGGTGTGTTTTAGCATCTTCCACACTCCGCCGTTGAAAAAGAAGACAAATATTTTGGGAGAAAATTGATCCCTGGATTTCTTTGTTTAATAAAATAAGTGATCGTTGGGATTGATTAGTGATCAATGATTATTGGGGCCAATCCTTGTTTAATTTCTATATAATGGTCCCGTTCATTCTTTTTTTATCATTCCTCGATCTCCACTCACATATCACTTTCAAGCGCTCTTAATCTCTAAAACCATTGGTCAATTTCATTTATTTCCTTTCTCATTATAACGATTTAATTGGATTTTAAATATTATAGAGGAGAATTGTAATAATAGTGTCCGATTTCGAACTTCATCGTGTAATTGACATGAGATTGATTCAATGAGTTCTGGGACCATAATGTATATGTGTCGGTTCTGCCCCGCAACAAACCAAATCAACAACAACAAGACACAGTGATCCGATGATTGGGAGGAATTGCAAGGGTAAATCCCGAATAGGTAGTCCCCGCAAAGATGCTTCCTAAGATGAGCAATTGCTACATCGGCTTCGTTAAGAAGAACGCCCAGTGTCCGGAAGACACTGCGGCTGGAGATAGATGTCGATGGTTATAAGAAGGCCATTTGCACTATACGCGGCTACAAATCATCAAAGTGGGACGGGCCATTTGAGGATACACCAACGCCGATTTGAGGAAGAGATAGGTAGGGGCGGTGGGAGCTCTTCAAGTAGAACGCCGCATACCAAAAGCCCGTACAAACGATGAGGCGAGAAATCGGTGGGAGCTCGCGTATTGTTGTCTTCGTCTCTAAAGCCGTTTGTCAATTTCATTTATTTCCTTTCTCCTTCGATGTCGATGCGTGTGCCACTGTGGCAACTTGTGCGAGATAATTTCCACCGGTTTCATGATTCTGTGGACAAAATACGTGGATGGGTTCAATACAATAGATCTACTCCACTAAAGCATCAAGAGTTGGAAGTCCTAGATATGACACGGGGAAGGTATGCTGAAAATTTCCCTTTGGACGTAATGATGGGTTGGAATTCAACATATAAGATGTTGAAGAAGACATGTGAGGAGATAGGTGCGTTGACGCTGTACTACACTACTCATAGCGAAAGTCCCCCATCTCTCGCCGTTGACAAGACAAGATCGAAGGGTGGGTGAAGTCTTTGGGGACTTATTGCGAGTTTTCAGCAACGCCGCCGATGCTTTGAGCACAGGTCATTATCCGTCAAGCAACCAAGCCGCTCAGTTTTTACACTTGACGTCCGTTGAATTAGCGAACAAGGAGGGTGATCACTTCTTCAATGAAGCAATATTGGCTATGAAGGCGAAATTCCTCAAATGGTACATGGACATTTTGCTTGTTTCTTTGGTGTCCACCATATTGGATTCAAGATTTAAGTTCGAGGGACTCGAAACTCTCCTTGTTCCGCATGACAGAACTTTGGGACTGGGTGAGGAGGTTCAAGTGGAACAGACATCGGCAATGCTGATGAATTGGCTATCGAATGTGTATGTTGCATATGCCAATCGTATCAATACGTCGAGTTCTATCTCACGGCGGGAGATGATACCCTCATCGACAGTGCCAAAAAAATCTGTGTAGTCTCTGCTTTGTCAAAAGAAGAACACTGCATGGCTGTCCGCTAGGTCTTTGTGTTCATCTACTAATGAGTTGAAATGTGTTTTGGAACAGACTACTCCAAAATACATTGAAATAGTTGGTAAAGACAGTGTGGACTGTCTAAACTGGTAGAAGGAGAGCCACCAGTTTTCCGATTTTTCCACCATGGCTCGTGACATACTGACATCTAATATACCACAGGAGTCCAGATTCAGTGCTAGCCAACGGATCTTGGAAAATAATAGGTACAGCTTATTTACATTGGCTATGGTTGGCCATGATTGGTTTTTGCAGGAATTGCCTCCAGATGAACGTGACTAACATAAGCAAGAGGATTCCCACGACACATTATCAACCAAATCATGGTCAAGAACACCATTAAACATTCTCTTTAGTGCAATTTGTATGGAAGCATTATCAGGACACCACCACATATAATTTAATTTTTCAAATATTTCAATGTGTACTTATGTTTCAATTTGATATGGTACAATGAGTTTTTTTTTCCTAAATTGATTTTGCATTAATTCTAATATATGAAAATCCCGTCCCTGGCACGGCTTTTTGCCCAGTCTAGGAAGTGGATAAGGTATGATACTAACGTAAGCGTGAACTTTACATTTTAAATGATTTTTTTTGGGGGGCGAGGACAATTATTAATTAATACAAAGAGTTTGAATGTCAAGAAGTCACGGCTAACGTCGTTTATTGTGCAAGTTAAATTAAATACAATATATATATTGCCCTTATTATAAGAAAAAGAGTATTTAAATTGGCTCTAGGGGGATGACTTGGGTCATGTGACGATTCACTCTAGAAGTCTTAAAAAGGTAAAATGGCAGCCTAGCTACTTCAAAAAAAAAAAACACCCCAGATTAAAATAAGATCGTTTATTGATGCAACCTAGATAAGATTCTAAACAATATATTGCACTTCATCTAGGTTCACAAACTTAAGCCTTGTGAGTCAATTAGGTACTTTTACGCCGTACATATATGAATCTGATTTCGTTATACGTCATTCAGAATCGACGGATTCTGTTCATTTTCCTGTATTTATCATATTATCCTATTATAGGCTCACGCACAAGATATTATTGAGTGTTTATCAATTAAATCAAACTCATCTGGTAATGTCACTCGTCTTGTTATCACATTACATTGCAAAGGTAGCAAAAAATCACGTTAACATGACATGGATAATTAGTCGGGATGAGAGAGGCGTATCGGGTCTCAGTCATCATGGATTTAGTTGCATTTCAGGCAATTCGACTCAACCAATCTCTACTAGTACGCTTAATTCGCCGAACGCCCTCCTTGCATTGGATAGGGCTCGATTCATGAGACGACTGAGACAATCTTTCGGCTGGAATTCAAACACAAATTACTAGGGACATGAACACTCGCGCCGGGTTCCTCCTACCAACCCACATGCCGGATATTCCATCTACAATGACAGCATCTACAGCTCTATATGAATATTTATTGAAAGGATTAAACAAGTTTGCTTCATCTCTAGGTGTCTTGATCTTGAATTGCTGAAAACATAACATATATAAATATGCGCGCACGGTGCCTTGAGCCGTGCACTAACCGACTCCATTATTCTTTAATCTCAAAGATCAACCCTTGATTTAGGCACAATTTAGCTCTGACATTTACTCTAATCAAGGGCCCTATACCCAAGATTGCCAGCTGTTAAATAATTTTGGGCAAAACTATCTTTCGACTCATAGAAACCCTGAAAGTGGTACTGCCCGGACACGTTTGCCCCCGTTATGCCTCCGTCTAGATTGGCGGTTAAACATCTTACATGTTATCCGACATGGACTATTAGCAAGTCAAGATCTTTTTCTTTTTCGAAATGATTTCGTTTTAGTTCACTTATTGAAAAGCAAACTATGTGGTCGTTTTTTTCCGAGCAAAACCGTTTCTTTCAGATATCGCACCCCTTAAATTGAGATCGAGATGATTGTGAATCGACCATTTTTTTGCACTTCGGACCTAAGTAAGTTAAGCTGAATTGTTCATCTTAACAATTTCATCACTGTCCTAATATTCATCTTCACTGCCACAAAACCGAAAGAAAAACGAAGAAGAAGAAGAATGAAAGAAGGCAATGACTGTGTGGCCCAAAAGATGCACAAAAGGAAAGAGCAACAACCGCAATGAAGTGGGCTAAAATGAGAAGGATGCGATGGGGAATGAGAACTTGTTGCCCATGAATAAGCCAATTTGACTCAGCTTCAATTGATCCTGATTGACTCTGGGCCTTCGAAATACGCAAGTCTTTTTTGGTGATCATGTCTAATCTCTGAGGAGGCCCATGAGATTGACTATTGACATGCTTGAGTCCTTGAGTCATATCCAGCTCAATCCGTTCCATGATTATCAAATTCATCATTTGTGGACTTGGGCAGACAAGTAATTTCACTGGGATAATCAGTTCTAGATTTTGTGCATGGATTTGTCCTAAACCGATTGTACAGACTTGGATAGAAAATATCATTATTGTCGAAAAGCTGAAAAAAACGATCCTTTTCCACTTTTTTGGATTCGAGTTTATCGAAGTGAAATTGTTTTCTCTTTCATATTCGTGTCATGTTTTGATGAATGGTTCAAAGAGTAATTCTTGTGATAACTATACATGCTTATGAGTTTGTGTGGAAAATTTATCTGTTAAACCCAATCTTTTCGAAGATTTTTTCTTTTAACTTCATTGAATTGTTCATATTCTTTGTATGCATAATGATATCATATACATTGCATTACATTGTCAAGTAGAAAAACAATGTGTTTCCCTCCTTACAACAAAAGGTACTGTTTGTTAAGCTTGCTTTAGTAATTAGTCTAAAGCAAGGTTGTCAAAATAGAACTCCGTTTGTTTTGCGGAAAATGAATGATTTGAAAAATAACTTCCTAAAAACGATCTTTTGTATCATTTACAAAAATGAAAGAGCAAAGAATTTTTTTTTGTCCACAAAAATATTTAGACATACATTGTTATCAATAATGAAAACATTTTTCATTGAATAATTATTTCAAGCAATATAAGCGATCATTTTTAGGAAAATATTTTTTAAATTATTTATTTTCCTCAAAATAAATGGAGCCTTCATCTAGGTTCACCAATAGTTTCACGAAATTAAGTGGTCATTAAATTTTACTTATTTGTTTGAGTTAGTAACATAGCAATGTACACATTCCACGAAGGATTATTAGTAATACAGTATCACATAATATCGTTAAGTATCTGGGGTACAATTCACAGTATGAACACTGCTAGCCATAAGGGTATTCAGATCATTGTAAAACAAAAAGGAAGATGAAAGGTGTTGCTAATCATTATATAAGGAAAGATTTCGTTTTCGAAACACGTACTGCAGGGAAAATAACTCGAACCCTAATCTCTCTCCTTACTTTATAAATTACTAGTGTCGTATGCTAATTTCTTGACCAAACCCGTTTCGCAATTTGTAACATTGAAGCCTCTCAAACTTTTAATCGATATTGACATTAGGGACAGAGAGAGTTAAAACTCTTTGGGTTGTCCTTGGTGGTTCAGGGAATGATTTTCAGGATAACAGAACTTAGTTCTTATAGTTCATGCGCAGGCCAATAGACATGTAGAAAACAACTTAATTTGAATGTTCCAGTTACCATCCAATTCATTTAAATGCAAGAGTGATCTGAAAGAGGGGATTAACATGTGTGAATACCAAAATGAATCAAGAAGTGATGCTATATATTTGGAAAGAAGTCATTTTTCTGAAGGTTTCGTATATCATCCATTTCCTTCCATGTAGGATTGAAAGTCTCTAGCCCTGGGGATGTGGTTCTGCCAAAGGCCATCATCAAGCTTTTCAATATGACAAGTCGAAAGGGATACATCAAACATGCACACTAACCTTTCGAACGCTTGCTTATAATATCGCCATGATTGCCTACAATAACAGGAGTATCCCAGATAGTCTCCCCGTGGTTTATAGCCCTCTCAAGGATAGGATAAACAATGACCATGCCGTATTTTTTCGCCAGATCCCGAAGAAACCTTGTTGAGTAGCTGAACTTCAGTCGTTCAAGTCCGAGAAGGTGAAACCAAAAACGTATAGCTCTAGGCAAATGGCATCATCCGTGCTTCTTAGAATAGATTTATTTGGTTCAGTGGCCGAACTTCAGTCTGTCAGGTCCAAAAGGAGAAACCAAAAAAGCGTAGCTCAAGCTTCATGGCGTGACCAACCTGCGAGGATAAAAGTATCAAAAAAGTCGTAAATCTTTTGTATTGGTGCTAATTTAGTCATAAACGCTTTTTTGGTGCCAATTCAGTCCTAAACATTTTATATTTGTGCCAATTCAGTCCTAAACCTTTTTTTAATGCCAATTCTATCTTATACCTTTTGCATTGATGCCAATTCAGTCCTTCCAGCTAATAGTTATCCATGTATTGAAGGACTGAATTGGCACTAATGTAAAAGATTATGACTGAATTGGCACAAAAAAAAGGGTTATGACTAAATTGACATCAATGCGAAAGGTTTAAAACTGAATCGGCACTAAAAAAAGGTTTAGAACTGAATTGGCACCAATATAAAAGGTTTAGGACTAAAGTGGCACCAATGCAAAATGTTTCAGACTGAATTGTCACTAAAAAAAGGTTTAGAACTGAATTGACACAAATGCAAAAGGTTTAGGACTGAATTGGCTCAAAAAAATTTAGGACTAAATTGGTACCAATGCAAAAGGTTTGAGACTTTTTTGACACTTTTCCCAACTTGCAAGCATAATGTGTTCACTCCTAGAGCACCTGCAGCATCTATCGTTGGGTTTACTTTATGATCCAGAGAGGGAGCAGTTGTGACGAGAACTAAGAGTTTCAAATAAGCCCAACCTGGACAATGCGCGGTTCCTTAATAACTCCTTGTCTGCCGTAACGCAAAATGCCTGAAAGAAAATCAGAATAGATTGATCGAAAAGATTCCACAAAACTGGTCAGAATGTATACAAGCTAAAGGATCCTGCCAAGAAATGCAGGAAGCAAAGTAAGGGTTTTACATCAAAGAATATGTAAGGGTGCTTCTCAGCTTCCATGATAGTAAGTTCAATCAACTAGAATAATTCGACTATCTCAAACTTTGCATGCTTCTCCATTCCGTCGGTTCACCAACTCCATAGAATAATCCCAGCATGGTACAGGACTATATAAATAAGATCTTCTCCCAACTTCCATCACTTGGAAAAACTCAGAACCAAGTATCCATTGCTAATACAGATTTCAGAAGAGACTCATTTCCAGGACTATGCTCCTCAAGACCTCCCTAATGACATAGTATTGCCAAGGGACATCCTAACCAGACATCTGTAATTCTTTGCTTTTAAACATATATTTCCCCAATTAGGACAATAAAAATGTATCCCAGTGACATGATTTTCTATGGTCCCTACTCCTTTATCTATCACTGACGTGAAAGGCTATTGAGTTATAAAGAGAAACTCCCTATGCCCCTTCGCAAAGAGAACGAGAAGGCACACATTGGAAGATCTTTGCTCATGTTTCTTCGAGAACTGCCAAACCTTTGTTGGCCTGAACTCGCATTTGCAGACCCAAGCAATTCCGAAGGAACTTGCTTCGTAGATAAGTACTGCAGTGACTATGAAGAGGTAAAAGTGTATTTTCATCTCAATTTTTTAAAACAAAAATCTCTCTTTTACCCTTTATTTCTATAGAAATGAAAAAAAATAAAGAAAATAGAGAAATATAAATAAATTAATATAATAATGTCGAAAAAAAAGAAATCTAAAAATTGTTATTGGAAATTAAAATAATTAACTTTTGGGAAAATTCCAAATAAAAACTCAAAGTGAGGTCATTTTCTCAAAAGAGGGTCCAAAGTGGACATAGTGTCAAATGAGGGTATAAAGTACCCAATCAATCTCAAATAAGGATCCGAAGTGCCTAATTAATCTCAAGTAAGGACTTGAGTTCACCAGTTGGTCAAATACTCACCAGCGTGACTTTTTCGGCAACCGGAACAAGGGTATTTTTGTCAAAAAATTTTGAATATAATGAAAAAATCCCTAACTTTGTGAATGAAGGTTGAGAGCTGAGCGTAGTGCTGCCTCAGCAAGGACCGCTGGCACCGGCGGTGGCGGCGGCAGCTTGCAACCGGCGGCAGCGTGCGACCAACAGCAGCGGCGTGCAAAGGGTGAGGGATTTTGAACAAACTAAAAGAAAAACCTCATCCTACGATTCGCACAACCTTCGCTCCCAATTCAATATTAAGATGAACAAAGGGATTCTGAAAATGTTGCCCGAGCGAGGGCCGGTGAGTGCTGGCGCCGTGCGACTGGGCAACGGCATGCGACCGGGAAGAAAGCTCGGACCACTGTTCCAACCATGGCCGATTCAAGCCATTTCTCAAGGTCGTTGAATCAAACCCTCCTCTTACAAAAAAATCTGAGCCATTTCTCAAGGTATCTGGAATTAATTGGTACTCCATTGATCAAATTCATCAATTCCTCCACCAATTCTTGCAACTCGTTTTAAATCAACTCTGACTCATTCGGCTAAATTTCTCTCTCTCTATTGGCCTTTTTTAGACTCACACTTATCGGTGGAGCTTTGTTCTGAATGATTCTTGAAAAGATCTCTTTTCATGTCTTGGATATGATTCACAAGCTTATAATATCGTGCAATGCTTGTGGGATCTTCATTTCTTCGGCTAAGGTTGTGATTGAGCTTGCAAAGATGGGCCATCGAAGTGTGTGTTATTACATCCATCGTTTGTCTCTCTCTGTGGATGACATCAAGGGTATGGTAATCTTCATTTTTGGTATTTTATTAATCTCTTGGTTTGTATATTTTCAATGCCAAGAATATCTTAAAGTTGCTGTGGGAACCTATCTGTGCACATTTTCCTTGTTATGCAATTGAATATATTGCATATAGCTGTGTTGAGAAGATTTATTATGTTGGGATGTTTGGGATGTTTCTCCTTTCCATCAAACAAGTTAGTCTACATGGGGTCCTGTTTCTCTTTTTTGGCATGAGAAGGGACATGAAGATGCAAAGCGAATAGTTGAACCTGTGAAAGGTAAAGGTGCATCAGCAATTGGGGCTGCTGGTTTTTGTTGGGGAGGTGAGTAGCTTTGTTCTGAACGATTCCTTGAAAGATCACTTTTCAATGCCAATAATATCTTAAAGTGGTTGCAGGAATCTATCTGTGCATATTTTCATTGTTATGCATTTGAATTATATTGCATATGGCTTGCATAACAAATAAAAGTGTGTCGTGGTGGCTTGGAAAGTTGGAACATACAACTATACATATATGATTCTCTGCTTTTTGTAATCTCTGTGAAATAAACATTTGCACAGCCCACAAGATACTAAAGTTGCAATGCTTTATTTACCTCAACACATTTCCAGGACAACTATTGCAAGATCTTATGAGCCTACATTAACAAGGCATCACTATAACTTGTCAACTTTGTCGGTTTTGCACCTTAAGACTCCAATGGCCATATTAGGAGCTGAGATAGACCATATAGAACTCCTGGAGCAGTTTGAAGAGATTCTAACTACCAAATCCGAGGTGAGATTGAGATAATTCACCTATGGTTTTCGAATTCATGCACTTCTATTTACTTCCCGATTGGGAAGTTTGATTTATGCGATCCTCTTAGAGAGTTTGTTTTGCCACATGGTAGTAGAGATTATGTATGAATATAAGATTGTTTCACAGGTCGATGCTGGAGTGAAGATATTTCCAAAAGTTTCCTATGGGTGGATTGTTAAGTACGATGTTGCTGATGAAGAGGCGGTGAAGTGAGCCAATGAGGCATATTTGGATATGCTAGAGTGGTTTGTGAAGTTTTTCAAGTGAGGGAAGTGTCTGGCATGTGACAACTTCCAATGTAATAAAGTCAATGCTATTTACTTTCTACATTCTGTGATTCCAAGAAAATGAAGAAAGCTTGTGGGGATTATGTTTTCTGTTTCTGCATCTCAACTCGAGTTCTACCATAAAGAGTAGACGAAATGAAATCTCTCCCCATCAATGCTTGTATTCTATTTATAATGGTTTGGTAATGCTTGAGTAGGACTTAGGATGAACTTACACGGAGTTTTTTTGCGTTCTGCTTCCATGTGAAAAGAGGATGAATTCACGCATAGCTCACTATTTTAGTCAAGAACTATGTTTACAA
This sequence comes from Syzygium syzygioides, assembly GCA_031216285.1. Classification (NCBI taxonomy): domain Eukaryota; kingdom Viridiplantae; phylum Streptophyta; class Magnoliopsida; order Myrtales; family Myrtaceae; genus Syzygium; species Syzygium syzygioides. The sequence goes on from CM062248.1 coordinate 19,616,382, forward strand.
TGATGACCCTCAAGGCCTCTTTATTTAGCATTCTTACTCCAGAGCTTTTAAAACTTTTGTTTTTTTTATGTGAGTGCAAATTCAGCTTTGCTTGTCTTGTAGTCCATTTACTTGCAACCTCACATGCAGAAGATTTATATCACTAGATTCAAAAAATTATACACCAAGGTTTGTCACGTTAGCGGAGCAATGAGTTGGCAAAGAAAAGTCAGCATCTTGCATTAATCCTAAGTTCAACGTTGGAAGTTGCTATCCACTAAGGAACACTCCCGAAAGAGGATCAAAGTAAAGGGACACAAAAGTTATGTTTTGCACATTCATAACAAGCAAAAGAAAAAACAGTGAAGAGTTTCGATGGATTGCATGACATTGAAAGAATCATGGAGGAGCGAGCAAGTTGCGATTAGGGATGTCAATGGGTCGGGTCGGGTCGGGTCGGTTTTTCCTTATACCCAACCTGACTTGAAACCTATAGGGTCATGCTTGACCTGCCTAGATCCACCCGAGACCCTATTCACCGTACACCCTAAGGCTCGGGCCGGGACGGGCCGGGTTTCGAATTTTTATTTTTATTTTTTTTGCGTAGATAGATTGGAATTGTGAACCTGCCGCAAATATAGAACCAAATCATCATATGACTAACCAGGTTAGGTTGGTTCTGTTCTCTTGTTTTTTTCTTTTCATATGCACAAGACGGAAAAATGATAATAGAGACAATTTCCAACACTACGCCCGAATCTCTTTTCTTCCCACTCTCACTGCGTGAGTACCATCGCAGAACAAGTTTTGTAGTATAAAGTAACCAAAAAAAAAAAAGAAAGAAACTAAAATAATACCATCGCAAAACAAGTTCTGTAGTACAAAGCAACTAAAAAAAAGAAACTAAAACAACATTAACGAACAGCGATGATTGGAATTTTTTCACTCCTAAGCAAGACTGGCTTGCTTCCAATTACTAATACATCATCATGGGTCGACATTCTAAAGACAAAGCTAGTGCAAAAGGGTTGGACTCAAAATTTCTTTTCCCCGTCGATACAATGTCGCCTGAAAGTGGATAGACACAGGACATTAGTATGACACAGGCTTGATCAATTCAAAGCATGAGAGACAATTCTCATTATAAAGAGAGAGACTGTTGAAAAATCACTTACCACTAACGAGAAGTCAAGGACAGTGCTCATTAATCATAAGACAAAATGGAAGCACTGAATCTAAAAAGAACAATATCATGTAAATGTTACCGAGAAATTTCATCCTAAAAGGTAGCATTATGTTAAGCTAATTTAACTTGCTATCATCAGGAATTGAAGGCACCATGTGAGAGTAACACATAATATGGAAAATTTCAAAAGCAACATCATAAATTTAATTTCTTTGATTGGAAGATAAGGCTGGGTTACTAACAACACCCAGCACATCCTGGAATCCAAAATTTCCTCAAAAAGAAAAATAGAACGAACACAGCAAAGCAAACAGGAATAGCATTGGAGGACATCTAGTAATGTATTTAATTATATTACCACTTGTGCAAGTAGATGGCCAAACAAAAATCCAAAGTTCACTTCATCGACATATAAATATGCAGACAAAATACTAACAGAACAACAACATGGATCATAAAGCTTTCAGAGCACGCGTCTTCCCCTCACCGTGGTCATCAATAGAAGGAAATAACAATAAGCAATAGATATTGAGCATAGTACCATTAATAGATAAAGCATAGCCAGTCAAAGCCTCTCGGCAAAGATCTAAAGCAAGTTGAGCTCTAGTTGCTGCCTCCCAAATAGTGGCTTATAAAGACAACTAGTAACACTTTACGTGCACAGGTATTGTTCATATGGTAAATTAAAACAACGAGGACATTAAAACTGACAAGTTACCTAAAATGGCAATCTCTAACTTCATCAATCATTTAAAGAAATTGATATTGAGTTTGGCTCCATGGTTGTAGTTAACAACTCTACATTAAATTCACGATAAAAATGAGGATTAACGTATCCACTGAAACATAGAAGGGTGTTAATATTCTACAACCATATTTTTTCACCTGACTCAGATTTTGAGCTGTTCTAAGTCCTTTTTAATTGAACGTGAAAGTGGCACGGATTGTAACCAATCTTGAGCACATATAAGAGCCTCCACCATGTTTGGGCTTAAAGAACTACGAAACACATCAAGCACACGACCTCTTGTGTTAAATGCAGCCTCTAATGCTACAGTTGAGATGAGCACGACCAAAATATCTCGAGCAATGGAAGAAAAGATAAGATATTTTGAAGAATTTATTTTCCACCAACTTAATATATTAAATTCAACGCTATAACGTTCACATTCTTCCTCTAAATACTTGTCCAATTCAGATTTTTCTTCCAAATACTGTTGTCTGGTTTCGATACGATACATTGCAGTCATAATATTAGCACCAACCACCGGAGACTTCGACACGTTAATCATCCTTGTGCTCTTTAGCCTCAAGTTGCTTGGGGGGCATATACCAGTGCAGTATTGCTCGAACAAAGACGTCAGAGATGTTATTACTTTATCTTGTAAAGTTTCTGCTTGCTTGCTTTCATAAACACGATTAATCATCTACTTTACATATTCCCACTTATGCCGCGGGTCAAGTATGCAAGCAATGAACAAAGTAAGATTGATGTTGTTCACATTGCCAAAATACTTATTGAATTTGATCTTCATTCTCTTAGCTATTTCCTATAAAGTCATGTCCTCATTTTCACAACATCTGTCAATCGTGATATAAATCCCATACACATCCTTCGCCATATCATTACTAGTGATATAAGAAGAACCTGAAACTTTTAAAGTAGTATCAAAGAACAACTTCAGAAAAGGAAGAAAGTGACGGGTATATTCCTAATCATCATTAGTGGGCAATCCTTTCACCTTGAAAAGCTCTTCAACAAATTTGCCATCTTGAAATTCCAATGAGCTAAAAGCTATTTGAAACTTCAAAGCTGCTTCCAACATTATATATGTCAAGCTCCAACGATTCTCGACATCCAAACATATAGGACTCTTAGACTCAATTTTCTCTAGCTCAATACAACCTTTAAAGTGTCTCTACCTCGCAAAGAAGACCTCACATAACACACGGCTGAACGTATTCTAACAATCGAATCAGTTATGTCTTTCAACCCCTCTCTCACAATCAAACTCAATATATGAGTAGGATAACTCATGTGGAGCAACTCACCTCTCAATACCAAAGAATTCCGAGAGTTAAGTCTCTTCTTCAAATATTGAATTCCCAAGTCATTTGAGCTAGAATTATTTACGATGATAGAAAAAATGCTTTGAATCCCTCTATCAATCAAGCATTTCTCAACCGTTTTTTCTATTATGTCAGCAAAATGACCTGGGATTTGACAAAAATTTAATATTTTCTTATGTAACTTCCAATCGGCATCAACAAAATGAGCAATGAGACACATATAGTTCAAATTTTGACAAGAAGTCCATGTGTCTTTTGTAAGACACACTCTTGGGCATGTCTCCAAGAAATATTTCTTCAACTTGCTTCTTTCATCCGTGTATAAATCATAACATTTGCGCCTCAAAGTGTTGTGCGACGGGATTAAGAAATTTGGTTGGATTTTATTCACAAATCGCCGAAATCCCTCATACTCTACTAACTTAAAAGGCAATTCATCAAGAATAAACATGATCGCTAACTCTTTTCCACTATCATCTTGGTCAAATTTCCAAGAACCCGAGTCATATGGGAATTCCTTACATCTAGCTAAATGACGATGCATTGAACTGGTCCCTTGACCACTAGCACAACCAATACAGGTCCCACAGTATATACATTCAACCTTTTCTTCATCAAGAATATGTTTAAAGTGTTCCCATACCAAAGATCTCGTCCTTCTTTGTGTGACACTAGAAGCACTTATCTCAGACATTTAGCAATCTTTCTATCTATGACACTTGGAACCTGGAAAGTGTTACTATAATTAGAAATGTAGTCCTCAACATACTCTTGACAAATAAAAATGGTGTAGTAATGCCTTCTACAGTTCATTTATTTGCCAACATATTTACTAACTAGGTTCTAGGGCAGATAAACTATGCAAATTTAAAAAATCTAAAGTAAGAAAGTCTTAGGTAAACCATCATCATAGAACTTTCTGTTGTTAATTGAACAAAAAAACTCACCAGATTTTGGTGGAAAAAGATTAAATGTTTTATTATTCCAAGTCACTAAGTTGCTGATCGGTGTTGAAAATCCCTAGCAAACCCTTAATGCGGCCCAGTGCAATGGGGTACAACCTAACAACACATAATACAAAACAAGTACCATATTAGAAATAATGACTACTCCCATTCTTAGCATTACAAACTTGCTTTGATCGAATAAAGTGCAAAACCTAATACAGCATGCCAAAATCACATCTTCTAAGATTATCCAACAGAAGTGCTCATGGGTTTTATACATGGATCTAAGCTACTGATAAACCACCTCATCATGAGGACCAACAAAATAGAAATAAGATAGTAGCTAAGAAATCTCAACAAGTTATATCATTTTAAAAACATAGGGTTACAAGCTAATTCTAGAGTCTTACATTTGCTGAAGGAACCAAATTGAATAATATCTTCTGCAAATCGAACAACAAAAGACCTACCTCTAATTCACAATTAGTAAGCCAAATCCAAATGAAGATAGAAAAGCCTCAGACTTTGAAAAACTTGAAGTGGAGACACAATGTGGCCCACCATGAAGCATCACGATTAGTGGATCAGGCACGTCGTTTTTTAATTTTGATGATACGAAAATTGCCTCAAATTGGTTTGTAGCACTTGTAATATATCAAGTACACGGACCATGAAAATCAATATTTTATTATAGTCTTAAGATGAGATCTTAGACATCTGAAATAGGAATGAAAAAGCTACTGGTTATCACATTTAAAGAACTCATTTGGCCTCTGGCATGCTATACCAAAGGAACAAGTTGAACCGAAGTATGAGATATGAATTAACTAAGTTCTATTAAGATTTTTCACTTCTTCTGACACACAATTCAACTCGGGATACTACTATAGAAAAGTCAGTTTCCCCGTCCAGTAGCCTTTCGGATCCCCAAGGCCCCCAGGTACCATATCTAGAGTACCCTAAGTCCATCTCAAAAAAGATACTAACTCATCTTGCAATCTTGCTCAACTGATTTCTTACTCTTTCCTTTTAATTCTAGCTCTTTCTGTGCATATGATCAACCGATCATCCAAGCCTTCGTTCGACTATGAGAAATTAGTTAGCATTATGACCGGGAATCCCCTGCCAAATCCTTCGCCAACCATACAATCAACCTCTGCACGATATCCGAGCCTAGCGCCTCCCAACTTCGGACTCTGCCGCCCCCGGATCCGGTCCTCAGCATGCAGATAGTTCCATATACATGAAAGCATCGGTGAATCAACTTTTTGCTAGAGAGCAAGTGGAAATCAACAGATAAGCAAAGGGACGGAAGAATTTATGACCAAGAAAAATCGGAACTCACCACCCCCAACGGGCATGTCGGAGGGGGGACAAGGAGGTCTTGGTTTCCTCATATTCTCACAATACCGTGAAAAACCTCATCCAAGATGAAGCCAATTTCCACAATTCCAAGAAACGAACGGCAAAATTAGCAAATTTCAAGAAATTTTTCATGGAGCAAGAAGCGCAGATGCGACGGCTTCATGGCAGAGAGAGATCGCTCACTTGCTTGTTCGGTTGTTGAGGCTTGCAGAAGAACCTTAAAGCTGTCGCGAAATGACAAAGGGAAGCGAATGGCGATGGAGGCGATCAATTTTGTCGCCGATCGGAGAGAGATCTAGTGTTTTTTCTTCACACTTTGCGCAGTGCATGCAGAGAGGGGAGAGAGAAGGGAAGAGAAACTGAGAGAGGGAGATGGGTTAGCTCAGAGTGTCAATGGGTCGACCCAACCCTACCCCAAACCTAATGATACCCCAAATTTTAGGGCCATGTTGGACAACGCGGTCCAAGCCGGGCCTGCACGGGTTCTGTTGACACCCTTGGTGGTGGATATCCAAAAAATGTGCCTTCATGTAAGAGATTATAATCATTCCTTGCATGATCATGCCAATGTGACACACATTACTAAATTATGAGGTATAAGTAACGAACTACTTTAGTAAGGAGGCAAGACCCAATTGCTTACAAGTAATGTGGAAATTTCCAAATTGGACCGACTGATTATACCTTAAAATAAAACAGTTGGCCAATGACTCATGAACAAAGAGATCAGGAGAAAAAAGGAGACTTTAAAGGTTCAACTTCACGAGGAATCTTCCTTTCATTGATGTCAAAGTCAATGTCTTATACAATACCAAAAGTACGTATATACGAGTACATCTAGCAAGCATTCCTCCTCTACTAAGTGACTCAGTGGTAAACCATCAAGTCCCTTCATTTGCTCCGGAAAGACGAAAGTGAAACACAATTCTGGTGCTGTAAAATTTCAAATGGCATGGAAGTAAGTTACTCGAAAAAGAATATTGTTACACAACAGGAAAACTAGCCTTCATGGAGCAAATCACTTGCACTAAAGTTACCACCTGGAAGAATGATCCTGCAAAAAACCTATAAATAAGCATGACATCTTTAGTGTCTTGTGGGCTGTGCAAATGTTTATTTCACCAAATAATCATATATGGATAGTCACACAAAGTGTTGTTCCAACTTTCCAAGCCATCAAGACATACTTTTTATCCATTATGCAAGCAATATGAAATGTAATTCAAATGCATAACAATTAAAATGTGCACAGATAAGTTTCTGCAACTACTTTAAGATAGTATTGGCATTGAAAAGTTCCTGCAATACAGACAGTATTGGCACTACTTTAAGATAGTATTGGTAATATAATTCAAATGCATAACAAAGAATAATTCATAACAAAGCTACTCACCTCCCCTACAAAAACCAACAACCCCAATTGCAGATGCACCTTTACCTTTCACAGCTTCAATTATTCGCTTTGCACCTTCACATCCTTTATCGTGCCAAAAAAGAGAAACATCCAAATTTTCTAAACACAGCAGACCTATACATTGAGATGCTTCCAAAATGGACTTATTCGGACTCATCCATGTCAACTAATAGTAAAAGAAAAAAGAATTTGTGTTCTTGATCTTGCATATCTCAAAAAATTGCTCGTTTTCACATCCTCCTTTTTACCTACAGTTGAATAAAAAATAAATAATTAGTCAAAACGAAGTCAAGCAGAAGTAAGAACATTTTATTGATAAAGTCAAGCATAGATGGATACTTGCATCTTCTCTCTTCCCATAGATGATTTTGAGCTTGAAATGTTGTTAAAACTTGATGCGAGCAGTTCAACTCTCTCAATTTGTGATGTCAAGGCTAAGGGAGTGCTTTTTACCGCATCTTGTGAGCATGAGGCGGATGTAGAAGTTGTTAGGGCTGATGATATTGTCGCTATTGTCGTTGTTGATACTACTGATTGATTCTTGCAATAATACCTGTTATGGCCTAACCCACCACATTTTCCACAAGTGATTGTGGTGTTCTATCTTGCACAGCTTTCTTCTTCATTGTCTATAAATTGCTATCATCAACTTCATTAATCGACTTTGTTCTTTGTTTCTTCTTTCTACCAATTTGCTTAGGCACATCTAGTGGGAGTAAATGCTCTCTAGCAAGCTATGTGTCCTTGGATCTACAGTATGCATAGCATGGCTATAAGTTTGCTTGAATTTTTCTATACTAAAACACATGTGAACCCATTTTTCAAGTTGTTGCCTTAGGTATACAAGAGCTACCACAACATGACAATAAAGGATTCCACTAATGTCCTATATTCTACAGCTACAAGTTCTGTATCTTATATTAACAATCCTCTTGTCTTCATATGGCCCACTCAATTCAAACTCATTCTCCCCATTCCATGTAGGAATCCATGATGCTGAATGCTCTTTTTGAAGATCCAATATCTCTTGGATCTTAGGACAGATCACACTAGAATACTTAGCCAACCCATCCCTTTGCTTATGTATCCTCTCCATGAGTTACACTCTTATGGCTTCAAGCAATGTGATTATAGGCTTGTCCCTAGTGTCAATGATGCTCTTGTTGAAACTTTTACACAAGTTACTCAAGGAAGCGTCACATTTTGAACTTGTCCTAAAGTGGGACTTGCTCCATTGCACCAGTGGCCTTTGGAGCGACCAATCATAAGTTTTTCTATCAACTGCCTTAAGCTCTTCCATTGCCAATTCAAAATCACATACCCTAATGGCCATGGCAGCCTTCCAAACCAAAATTGTAAGTTCTAGTCCTTTGTGATGTAGCCCGAAGTTCTCGTAAAGATGCCTCAAGCAAAATCTATTTTCTGCTTCAAGCATTAGATTTGCTAGTGCTTGCACCAATCCTTTTTGCTTATCACACAAAAAAGTCCAGTACTTTGAATTTGCAGGGTCTGTACTTCCCAAATCTTCAGCAATCATACTAATAAACCAATGACATGTCTTGTATGTTTCTTGTCCAACGATTGCCCATGTAAATGGATACATCTGATCATTTCCATCTATGCCAACAGTTGCTAGAACTTGTAGCCAGATGACAAGTGGCAACCATCAAACCCCACAAAGCACCTACATCCTTATAGAAAACCCCTCCTTAATGCATTCAGACATATGTAGACTCCTCCAAACTTGAATTGGTCTTGACATTGCTCACTCTTGATTACATAGGTGGATCCTGAATTCGAATCAAGAACTGCTTGGCAATAACTTCTAAGCATCCAAAATTGCTCATCTTCATTCCCTGCAATCATACTCATTGCTATAGCCCTAACTTTGTAGACCATTGTCATGGACAGCTTCAAAACATTCTCTAACTCCATTGCTTTCTTCAGTGAAACACCCAACCGTGTTGGATTATTCTTCAACCTATCACAATACTTGTTTGCCAACCATTTAGAGCTTACTTGAGGAACATGTAGTGCTCTATTACATATATGCACGGGGTTAAAGGTTTTAACTTGTAAAGTATGCTCCCTCTGCACTTTGGAAGCATATATGAGCCAATTACAACTGTCAGAACACACTGCTCTTAACTTCTTTAATGTATTCTTAGTGAACCTCACTCGTCTCCCATTTTTTATGGCGTGATTCCTAATTGCTTCTCTAAACTCTTTAGCATTGCTAAAGAACATCCCCAACTTGAAGACAAGATTCTCCATATCAACCTTAGCATTGAACTTAGGATGTGTATACTCAACTTGACTACTCATATTCAGGAAATCTACATTATCAGATAATGTATCTACATGCAAACTAGTCTCTCCAACCTCCATACTCCTCCCCATTGAACCTTCACCCTCAATACATCGTACATTTCTTCTATATAATTCATTAAGATCAATAATGTCAAACCCATCCTCTTCAATCCCATCAACACACCTACTTTCAGACATGGTATAGTTCACTTCTTCACACCCCTCACCTGGTGCAAAATGAAATCAAAAACAATCAATATGTTTCCAAATCCATATATAAATTAAACAAAATCACACCAACTTAAATATATACATAAAGGAAACACAATTTGCAATCACAACATATTCAATAGAACCTGTCCGTAGCGTACAAGTAGGGACAATATAAAGCCTTATACAAAGTAATGTAAGGATGAAAATTGTTATCATTTGCAACATTTGGAAACAACTTTGATGGAAAACTTTAAATGTGATAATGAAACCAGTCCATAAATTGAAAATTTTATTTGAGACTGGTCCATAAATTAGACCACGATTACAAATTGCTCAGAGTGGAATACTCACAGCCAGCATTCCAAATTGAGCATGTCTACTCCGTATGAAGCAAAACCCAATACATCTTTTCACATAATTTTTTAGAAGCCATGCATATTATCAAGACAAATTAAATCGTGGTTTAATAAAAAAAATGTACCAATTTAGGAAATTGATAGCCATGAAAACGAATTTAAGAAGGGACAAAACAAACTCTCGTAAAATTTAAGAATGGGCTTTGCGTGAAATCTAGTATAAAGAAACTCTAGTCCACTTCCACAATTTAAGAATGGGGTTCATGCAATAAACAATAAAACATGAGATAGCGGGTTAATGAAAATAATAAAAAAATTGAAAAGTTGGGATCACAGAGGATGCGAAGGGACCACAACTTATTCCTCTACAATTACAATCAGAAAATGCATTACAAATAATCAACTCACTATCGTCGCTACCATTACTGTCGTATTCTACAACATGCCCACGCCTTGTCAACATGTTACTTCAAATATTGTAATCACCTTCTTTTGGACGAAGGAAAGACAAGTTGAACCAATTTAGGAAGTGAGAAACGAAAGAAATTTGAAGATTAGAAAAATTAGGGTTTCAAATCAAAGCTCCAATTTGGAAAACTAATCTCGACGGATTCACCCAACGAAAGACACGAATGCTTTGTGTGAATTGTAGGAAAGGTTCTCTGCTGAGGTGAATCCTTCAATTCCTGTAGCTGTAGAAGATGGGTGAAGGAAAGACGCGATCACCCTGTCACATGTCACCGCCGCCGCCAATTGCACGCCGCTGACCGATCACACACCACCGGTAATAATTATTGCCAGAAGTAAATTTGGTAGAGTTGGACTAATCATTGTGATGGTAGAAATATTGTTATGTTTAGGATCCGTTCGTTTGGCGGAAAATGTTTTCCAGGAAAATATTTTTCGCACTTTCCAGTGTTTGGGGGGCGAAAAATAACTTCCCATGGAAAATATTTTTCCTCCCATGGGCAATTTTGCCTTCACTTTGGGGGAAAATGATTTCCCTTGTAGCCAGATGACAAGTGGCAACCATCAAACCCAATAAAGCACCTACATCCTTATAGAAAACCCTTCCTCAATGCATCCGGACATATGTAGACTCCTCTAAACTTGAATTATCTTAACATTGCTCACTCTTGATTACACAAGTGGATCCTGGGTTGGAGTCAAGAAGTGCTTCGCAATAACTTCTAAGCATTCGAAATTGCTCATCTTCATTCCTTGTAATCATACTCATTGCTGTAGCCTTAACTCTGTAGACCATTGTCTTGGACAGCTTCAAAACATTCTCTAACTCCATTGCTTTCTTTAGTGAAGCATCCGACCATGTTGGATTATTCATCAACCTATCACAATACTTGTTTGCCAACCATTTAGAGCTTACTTGAGGAACATGTAGTACTCTATACATGTATGCACAGGGTTAAAGGTTTTAACTTGTAAAGTATGCTCTCTCTGCACTTTGGAAGCATATATGAGCCAATTATAACTGTCGGAACACACTGCTCTTAACTTCTTAGATGTATTCTTAGTGAACCTCACTCGTCTCCCATTTTTTATGGCGTGATTCCTAACTGCTTCTCTAAACTCTTTAGCATTGCTAAAGAACATCCCCAACTTGAAAACAAGATTCTCCATATCAACCTCAGCATTGAACTCAGGATATATATACTCAACTTGACTACTCATATTCAGGAAATCTACATTATCAAATAATGTATCTACATGCAAACTAGTCTCTCCAACCTCCATACCCCTCCCCATTGAACCTTCACCCTCAATACATTGTACATTTCTTTTATATAATTCATCAAAATCAATAATGTCAAACCCATCCTCTTCAATCCCATCAACACACCTACTTTCAGACATGGTATAGTTCACTTCTTCACACCCCTTGCTTGGTGCAAAATGGAAGCAAAAACAATCAATACGTTTACAAATCAGTATATAAATTAAACAGAATCACTCAAACTTAAATCTATACACAAAGGAAACACAATTTGCAATCACGACATATTCAATAGAACTCGTCCATAGAGTAAAAGTAGGGACAAAAAAAAGCCTTATACAAAGTAATGTAAGTTCGAAAATTGTTATCATTTGCAACATTTGGAAACAACTTTGATGAAAAACTTTAAATCTGATAATGAAATCAGTCCATAAATTGAAAATTTTATTTGAGACTGGTCCATAAATTAGACCACGATTACAAATTGCTCCGAGCGGAATACTCGCAACTAGCATTCCAAATAGAGCATGCCTATTCCGCATGAAGCAAACCCAATACATCTTTTCACATAATTTTTTAGAAGCCATGCATATTATCAAGACAAATTAAATCGTGGTTTAATAAAAAAAAATGGACCAATTTAGGAAACTGACATCCATGAAAACGAATTTAAGAAAGGACAAAACAAACTCTCCCAAAATTGAAGAATGGGCTTTGCGTGAAACCTAGTATAAACAAACTCTAGTCTACTTCCACAATTTAAGAATGGGGTTCATGCAATAAATGATAAAACATGAGATAGTGGGTTCATGAAAACAGTAAAAAAATTGAAAAGTGTGGATCACAGAGGATGTGAAGGGACCACAGCTTATTCCTTTACAAATTACAATTAGAAAATGAACTATAAGTAATCAACTCACTATCATCGCTGCCATTACTGTCGTATTCTACAACATGCCCACCCTTGTCAACATGTTGCTTCAAATATTGCAATCGTCTTCTTTTGGATGAAGGAAAGACAAGTTGAACCAATTTAGGAAGTGAGAAACGAAAGAAATTTGAAGATTAGAAAAATTAGGGTTTCAAATCAAAGCTCCAATTTGGAATACTAATCTCGACGAATTCACCCAACGAATGACACGAATGCTTTGTGTGAATCGTAGGAGAGGTTCTCCAGTGAGGTGAATCCTTCAGTTCTTGTAACTATAGAAGATGGGTGAAGGAAAGACACGACCGCCCTGTCACACATCGCTATCGCCGCCAATCGCACACCACCATCGCCGATCGCACACTGCTAACTAGTCACACACTGCCGATTACACACCACCGGTCACACATCGCCTCAGTCTTTCAGGTCATCCCTTTCGTTCTTCAAAGTGGATTGAGGTTTTTCTTTTTATCAGAAGTGGGTTGGGTTGGAAAAAGAAAATGCAATAAAATTGCCTTTTCCTTTGATTCAAATTTTATTTGGACAAAACTGCCCTTGTTCCAATCGCTGGACCAGTCACGTGCTTGCCGGGCGGAGAGTGTTTGATCGGCCGACAAGCTCAAGCCCCAAATTAAGACTGATTTGTGCACTTAAGTCCCTTATTTGAGACTGATTGGGCATTTTAGGTCCTTATTTGATACTATATCCATTTTGAACCTTTTTTTGAGAAAATAACCCCACTTCGTGCCCTTATTTGGAATTTTCCCTTAAATTTTGATGGATATATACGATAACAAATTAGATATTTCAAGAAAAAGAAACACACTAAAAAGGAAATGATGTCCTCAACTCGCGAAGGGAAACGATCAAGCGACCCAAGATAGTACATTTAAACATTCTTTGTCTACCGTTTAATATTATCATCCGATACTCATTTTTCTATTTTTAGAATTTCAACTAATTTAGTTTTCTCCCATTTCCTTTAATTTTTAATTTTTCAAATCGATCAAAGGTCAAGGAGATATTTCCATAAAAAAATAATCGTGAAAATATGCCATTATCTATGCGCATTGCACATGCTAATGGAAAAAAAAATTATCTGAAACAGTTAATGGCAATAACAAAACGAGTATTTGGCGAGAATTGTGGTACAGTCGAAAGTTTAGACAAGAGCTAACAACCATGACATAATTTGTGATCAAATTTCCTTTTCACACTCCATTCATCGACCGATGAATGTGTAGATCATTTCTTGCACCGTCGGGTGAACCTAACGATAACAACAATAATAATAATAAGTCCAAAGGTGTCACCATTGGAGTTCGCCCGATTCGATTAAAGACAAACAGTAGGTCCGCCCGTGCAAGACGTAACATGCGAGACGTGAACTTTTTGAACCCGCATCCGAATCAATGCTCCCCACCTCCATCTCCCCTCTCGCTCCCACGCGCCCTTCCCGCCTCGTGCCCCTAGACGCGCTCCGCGAATTGGAGCGTGCTTCCCACGCGGCGTCCGCGCGAGCGGGGCTTGGGAAGTTGCCCCCCTCGCCGCCCCACGTCGGGCTATATGATTGTTTAGGTTAAGCTCCTGGTCGAATAGGAAAAGCCCACGTTCCACATGGAGGGCCCCGGACAAGAGGAGAGACAAAACCCCCCCTTCAGGCCCGGCATCGCTCACGCGCGCGCGGCGCGTGGGGAACAGCTCGCGGGCCCCCTCTACTCGCGGAGAATAACGTTGAAATCCATGGCCCCGCCGGGGCCCCCCACACCAATCAATGCGTGATTAGACTTTCCCAGCGAAATTGAGTCAGCGTTCTTAAATCTGTGGGTTGACTCTCTCTCTTTGTTTATTTTTTTTTTATTTCACATTCATTTGATTTTTTTTTTCCAACTGAAAATCTTCTTGTCAATTTTACGTGCGTTACACTCTAAAATACGCTTTTCATAATGAGTTATTATAGTCTTATTGCAACGCTGCCCATTTCTTGTCTTAATTTTTTTTTCATGGGTAGCTAATGTGGCCTATAACTCGTTTGATAAGTCATGTCAGCTGCAAAATGCTGAAATACGGCGGCACATGTTTGGCATTGTACCTGCAGTTGTGGGTCCGCCACAACAACAAAAGCTGCCATATAAGTAGCCAGATCAATTTTTGCTAACAAAGTGACATGATAGGAATCAGATTTCAACGATCCAAATTTATTATCCAAGTGAAGTAATAGCGAACCGATTCTTACCCCCAATGGGAATATGCCCTATTGCAAGTCGCTTGACATGACCATCGTCAAGCATGTAGTAAATCAATAAACAGTTTTTGTTAAAAAAAAGTGTAAGAAAATATTGCAATACAAAAGTGCCTTGAAAATTGAATAATTCCTTATTAAATACACATAACCAGCACCATGAAAGCACTCGGTTAACAAGACCCGATAATAATTATCGCCGGAAGTAAATTTGGTAGAGTTGGACTAATCCTTGTGATGGTAGAATATATTGTCGTGTTTAGTATCCTTAACAAATGTCCTTAATATTTCACATTGAAATGAGCAGTGCTCTAAAAATTGAATTTTTTCCCATTAAATTTTTGTCTTGCGCATATAAAATTTAATTAATTCTAACGTATGTAGACCAAATTGCAAGTCATGTAAGAGAGAGAGAGAGAGAGAGAGAGAGAAAGGTCGCTGCTTTCTACCTATTCACGCTCGCACTCCACGGTGCGGATTCTCTCCTCCACTCCACTCCACTTCCGCTTCACTGCGCCCCCGCATAAGCATCGCAGCCGCACGCCCGCCCCCGCGGCGCCTCACGCTCCTCCGCCCCCGCCGTCCCCCCCACGCGCCTCCTCCCCTCGACCCCGCTCCGCTTCCGGCCACCACGAACAATGGCGCCGCACCTCGCTTCCCTCTTGCTCGGCTCTCTCGCGCTCGTCCTTTGGCGGCTCCCGGTGGCAATGTCGGGTCAGTTCCGCTTCGCCGATGCATCGTTTCTCTAGGTTTTTCTTGCCTCTGTTTCTCGCGGTCGGCGAAGCTCTCCGTTGCGAACGTCGCTCTTCTTGCGAGTGAAAATTCGTGGCCATAAGACCTTGTCTTGGCGTGTTTGCTTGTTTTTGCTCGAGATAATTTGGTGGGTTGCTCTCTTTTGCTCTGTTTTGTCATTTTTTATAGCTGTTTTTGGGAACGGGAAGCTTGTTTCATTGAGGGTCCTTGCGCAAGTACCTGAAGTATGATGCAAGTGTTTGGTATTTGGGTTGTACGGTCGCTTTCTTTTCCTGCTGAACTTGGGTGCTGGCAATTGCTGTTGCTGCTTGTGCAGGATGCCCTTTGGACTTAAGCGGATCGAATTTCACGTTGGTGGCTTCCTTGTGCTCTAACAACGACGACAAGGCTAAATGTTGCCGCTACATAAATGCATGCGTGGCGGTTTCCGTTGCTCGGTACACGAACACGACGGGCAATTTGGGGGTCGCCTCCAATTTAGCTGAGGTCTGCCTGCTTTCAATATCGAAAACCTTGGAGCTGTATGGAGTGTCGAAGAATGCGACGGCGTTCTGTGGCTTTGGGACGAAGATCCCCGTCAACTATGATTGCGTGGGCCGGACAAATGCGATGCAAATGCTGCAGTCCCCGGGGTTTGGGGAAGTGACCATGAATTGCAGAGTGCCACTTTCAGCTGAAAGCAATTGCAGAAAGTGCGTAAATGCTGGCATCCTGTATCTGCATCATGTGGTAGGAACTGATGACAATATTACATTCAGCACTTGCCGAGATGCAACTTTCGCTGCCCTTGCAAGTCAAGTTGATTATATATCTTCGGTCAACATTGCCACTTGTTTCTTTGGTGTTGAAGGGCTAAGTACTCTACCAGGTATGTGCAGCTATGAGAAAACAGGAGACAGCTACATAGCGTCCAGAAGCATTTGCTCCTACTTGGTTTGCACGAATTAAATGTCTTTGTTTCTGTTTATATTTATCCAATCATACTGTGTTTAACTTTATGTTTACTGCCAATTTCCATCCTTGTTTCCCTTTTATTAAAAGAGTCCACCTTTTAATATTAGCATGACCGGACAAAGCAAGATAATATTGGGATGGGGATGTCGCATTTATAATGGAATTGATTATCACTCACTCTTTTCCTAAAACCTTGCATGTTTCACAGTTTACAGAATGCCCAAATAGTTAGCAGGTGAGCAAGTTGTTGTCCAAAAGAGATATAGTAGTCCTATGGTAAAGTTGATCAAATCCTCTTATGAGGGTAGTACTCAAACAAATTTTCCAGTAGGTGATCAGGTAATGAGTTCCCTGTTTCCTTTTTGTTATAGCAGGGATCTAGTGAGAGAGTGTAAATTATTATCCAGCTAATGTGACAGACCGCTAGAAATATCCTTAAGTCAAACTCGGTATGTATCTGGGTTTAGTTTTCACTACTTACCAAAAAGGTTGTGTCAACTAGACGCGATTGGCCTGGACAATAATCTAACGCCCGTCAGGCTGGGCCCAGTTATTTTTTTGTCACTATCATCTGCGCGGGCAAGTTGCTTTCTTCTTTGGCCCGGGCACCCTGATCATTTTGTAGAAAATATATGAGGATTTTGTAGATCATGCGCAGACTTTGGCAATGGTTTTAATGCCCAAGCCCTGGCTCAGCCCTCTCAACGATCAAATCTAGTCCACACGACTTCTATTTATCTTTGTCATTTTTTAAGCTTGTTAAGTTGCTACTGCTTGAGTTTCTTTTCCTTAACTTCTCACTCTTCTTGTGCTTAGTCGTGATTGGTAGCTGGCTTAGTTGGGTTGAAGTTCAAGCTCCAAAGAAATTCAAATATGATGGAAGCATTACAATGAAAGAGAGGATTTGTTTGGGCATTCAAAATTGCCTATTCTTTGAACTTAAAAATAATAATAATACTATTAAATGAAAAGGTGTACTCTGACTTCCATTAAAGATATGATGGTAGCTCTAAATACCTGCTCTACTCATATGCCAATCCTTTCGCCTTCTTTATCTTATTTTATAGATATAGTCTACCACAGATGTATTTTGACTGTTTATATAGGACTGCCTGATGTTAACTTTCTTGACCATTCAAAACATGGAGGGAGTGCTACTCCACGTAAGTATGTTACTAGGATGTCTAAGCAATCTCGTTGATTGTCATGAAAAAGCATTCTTCCTCTCTCCTTGATATGAAGATGGTTAATTTAATATCTTTCTCCTGTAGACACTGCTTCTATAGATTGGGATATTTCGACAAAGTTGCAGATTGACTCGCTTTTGCCCTTATGGCTGCATCTTTATTCTTTTTGGCTCTTATTCGTCTCGTGAGTTCTAATGTGTTGGAACATGTTTGAGACTTATAGTTTGAGGGAAACATTGCCTTTGATCTTTAATGCACTGAATGACGAAATTTTCCATGAATGCATCAGATTCTGTACTCGAGTTTTAAACTTAATGTTATATTTTGTGCATGTGATGCTAGTTTCCAATTCATCCCAACCGTCAGACTCTCCTAAAGCTTCTCCAAGTCCTTTGGTTGCTGCTAGCCCGAGTCAACTGATACTCGGTGTGCCTTCGAATGAGACCCACCACCCTTACCACCTGACCCTAGTTCCAGCTGTTGGCATTGGTGTTACGGTAGTGGCTGTTTTGATGCTGGTTGTGTTGGTATTTCTGATTCATAGGAAAAGCAGAGAGCTAGAGGACCCCGACGATATGGATATGACGTCTTCAAAGGTCTTCCCTCCTCCTCATTCTATGAAAAAGTTTCAGGATGGTACTCCTCTCTCTCTCTCTCTCTCTCTCTCTCTCTCTCTCTCTCTCTCTCTCTCTCTCTCTCTCCATATATACAGAAATGCCCACTATATGTTGCTCCTGATAAATTTTGGGCTTGCAGGTCAGTCATTGATGTTTCGGAAATTCGGTTATAAGGAGACCAATAAGGCAACTGATAATTTTAACACTGTCATTGGACAAGGGGGATTTGGAACTGTTTACAAAGCGCAATTTAGTGACGGTTTAGTGGTCGCAGTAAAGCGAATGAACAAAGTCTCAGAACAAGGGGAGGACGACTTCTGTAGGGAAATAGAGCTTCTTTCTAGGCTTCATCATCGTCATTTAGTTGCTCTTAGAGGATTTTGTATTGAGAAGCGTGAAAGGTGAGAAGGGAATCAGTTTTATTCACACCAAAGTCTTGTATTCCCCGTCCTCGCCCCCCACCAACACATAACACACAACACCACATGTGCACTCACACCTCACAAGCTGATGACTCAATTACTGTGGGTCATCTTCTGCTTGCATTCACAAGTGTACACATCTACACAATGACTGGGTGAGTGGTTCTGCATTCATGTGACACATTTTAACTGGAGTAATTAATCGATTTCAGCTCTCTGCAGGTTTCTTATGTATGAATACATGGCAAATGGAAGCTTGAAAGATCATCTTCATGGTACACATGTTTTCCTTCCACTGATTTTATGGATCTCTCTCTCTCTCTCTCTCTCTCTCTCTCTCTCTCTCTCTCTCTCTCTCTCCCCGCAAAGGCACAATCTGACGCACCCATGTGCACATGCTAAGATGTACGCAGACTCATTAGTGCAAACTTGTTGAGCAAAATCATGAGCCAATCACTTAACATTTCTTTCCGTGTATTGAATATTTAGGTGATGCTTTCATTGAAGTTGTTCTTACACTGCCATATGAACACATTCATAGAACCACTAGGCTTTTTTGTTTTAGGGTTCCTTAGTCGTCGCGTTGTTGACTTATCCATTGTGTGCAGCACCTAGCAGAAATCCTCTGAGTTGGCAGACAAGGATCCAAATAGCTATTGACGTGGCTAATGCTTTGGTAATTTTGAAGTTTCTTGGTCTTTTTAGCTATTTAACTGTTTCTTATCAATATCTTAGGCTTCGAGATTTTACATTATCAATGCAGGAGTATCTCCATTTCTATTGTGATCCTCCCTTGTGTCATAGAGACATCAAGTCAAGCAACATTTTACTCGATGAGAATTTTGTTGCCAAGGTAGGATAGTTCTGCAAAAGCGACTCTTTAATTAAATCTTAGCTCCAAATATACATTAAACCAAGTACACTAGTAAAATCATGCATCCTTGATGCAGTCGTTGCAAGCTGCTAAGTAGCAGGAAGCCAGAGACTTCCTTGACATATCAAATTGACTGCTTCTGGTGACTTTTCTCATTTCTTGTCGTCTTGGAGTCTAGGTTGCTGATTTCGGTCTTGCACATGCTTCAAAAGATGGGTCAATTTGCTTTGAACCAGTAAATACTGATGTGCGAGGAACTCCAGGTAAAAAAACCTGCCCTTTGGTTAATTATCTGCATCGTTTTAAGCAATATCTAAGCTGTAATGTTTCCCAGGTTACATGGATCCTAAGTATGTAATCACTCAGGAGCTCACGGAGAAGAGCGATGTCTACAGCTATGGTGTTCTATTGTTAGAGATGGTAACAGCAAGACGGGCTGTACAAGATGGCAAGAATTTAGTGGAATGGTCTCAAATATATCTGACATCTACTCTAGGAATAACTGAGCTTGTGGACCCCAGAATTAAGGACGCCTTTGATTTCGACCAGCTTCAAACCGTAGTGAGTATCGTGCAAGGGTGCACTCAGCCGGAAGGACGGGCTAGACCTTCAGTTAAACAGATTCTTAGGCTTCTATACGAGACTTCAGATCCTGTCCATAGCGGGTTTTTGCAAACCGATGAAGAGGGAGAGTTTGGTGGATGTGCAGTTCGGGGAAGAGTGAGTAAAGGGAAAATGCATAAGAACAACGCCGTTTTTAACAGTAGCGATGTAAGATATCTAGCCTCTTCCTCTAGTACATCTAGGTCACATGGTAGTAGAAGCTTTTTGCTTGAAACCGGGTCCCCACAGTCTCCTCCTAATATGCTTTCGCTATGAGGCCTGTTTTTTCTCTAAGTTTTTAGGGACTTGGAAAGCAAAGTACAGAGCAATCTAAGCCAGCAAAGGGAAGGGATTTTCTTTTGTATTTTCCCTTGAGAGTTTCCATATATGCTTTCAATTTTTGTCGTGTGTAGCCTTAAAGAGGATGTCCACCCCTTGAGGTTTTTCAGTTAGCCTCAGTGAGCGGGTAGAGTTGAACAAATGTAAGGTTAGTGTCACAAGTTTGCGCAACATTTTGTTAAAAAGAGGTTACAAAGAGTCGCATGTGCTTTTATGATTTCATGAAATTCTGAAAAGTGCTCTATAGATCATTCTCAATAAGAAGCGGTATCGCTGGTGTATCTGCTTCTTTTAGTTCTTGTATTAGGAGCCGTTTAGACAGGATATGCATTCCTTCATCTAGACAGGCTAGCAGTAAATCTTCACGAAGCAGATAGTATATCTATCAGGAGTCCAATGCCGTTTTGGCTTCATGTCCTTAAAATTTGTTACTTTTTGCTTTTCGCATCTCTGCAGTGGAGACCTTCAAACTCTAAATTCTTTTGGGCAGCTTTTTTATGTTGATGTAAATGGTCTATGATGTTCTGTTCTTTATATTAAATCTTATTCCTGTCTGATGGTAGCTGGGCAAAATGATTCCATTTAGAAAATACGAACAATTCCCGTCTCTTGAAAATGATTACCGACTCCGCCAGCAGAATAGATTGCTTAGTTTGCAGGGGTAATTATACTGTCTGATAACGAGATAGAAGGTTGAGAACTGTCAAAACTTGTTATGAAGAAGCCCTAATCCTTCTTCCTTCTTTTCATTAGACTGATTCTCATGTTGACTGAAATCTCGATTTAAACTGTAGCTTTTAAATGTCTCTACCTGTAGAGACTCTTTTGATTCAACTTGCTGGGAGATTGGCAATTTCAGATCCTTTTTCTTGTTGCCCTTCTTGGCCGATTGAATCTAAGATGTGCTGATAGAATCTAAGATCGCATTCGATGGTTCAATGAACAATACTTTCTGCCATTTTCAATCTGTATTGTGAACTTCAGCATAGGGACTGAAAGGTATGGATCGTGTTGTGGCACAAGGACGGAGTTATCGTTAGGAAAATGTATGAATCTTGAAACTTGAAAACGATTTTTCGGCATCAACTATCTTGACTTATCTTGCTTCGCCGGCTAATGTGCAGCTTTAATTTTGGTTTCATCGACTTGGTCACACCCGTCATCTCTGACATATTTTGCACGAGATATGGTTAAGTAATAAACAGAGTTTGAACTTCTATATAAGTCCAAGCTAATCTCTCCTCATGGTTGCGAGACAAAAATCGTTCCATTTCAGAGAACTATACGAAATGACAATGGAATGTGATATGCTTTATAAGCTCTTCCTTCTCATCTCGACTGTAGTGTCCGCTTTGGCCATAGACTACCGAAAACCATACATAATCCACATGGACGAATTGGCATTGCCTGCTTCGTACTCGCTTCACCATGACTGGTACACATCGCTTCTGTCATCCCTATCATCATCCCCTGATGAAATTGACCCGACCCATCTCTACACATACGACCATGTCTTGAATGGATTCAGTGCAGTGTTGTCACAGTCCCAACTAGACAAGATGGAACAGGTTCCTGGTCATATTGCCTCGTATCCGGACACATTCGGAAAGGCTCACACAACATATACTCCTCAGTAGGGATGTGCAAAGGAACCGGTAACCGTCCTAACTGCTCGGAACCTAACTGGACCAACTCGGAATCGGCGGTTTCCATGAGGACTAGTTCAGTTCCCGGTTCTAATTTACTAGAACCAGTGAATATCGATCCGATTCCCAGTTCTAGGTGTGGAATTGCCCACCCGCTCATTCGGATCAAACCGGTAATCCATTTACACCTGAGACGATGAATGGCTAAAGGTGCGGCCGTGAGTTGACGGGAGTTAAGAGTCGAACTCTAGATTAGGGATTTTATGGTTTTCATTTTTTTAAAAATGTTTTTTTTTTGGTTGAAATTTTTCTAAAAAATTATATATATCTTTGTCTATGTTGCCAATCTGACCTTGCAAAGATCCGATGGCAGCCAAAAAGAATAAGCGATATTAAGCTTATAATATTCAGCTTATATACAATTAGAAAGGTATGTAGAATAGGCTTCAATGGTTGCGCCACGTGTCAAAATAATATGCATTCCCATATTTTTATAGGAAATCAATGGACTGAATTTGATATGCAAAGTGCTAATAAATGTTTACTTAACTACATTTTATTCAATAAAATGAAGCGTGATGAAAAATTGAAAGGTATTATTTAATTGTATGAATCCAAAATAATAAGTTAGTAATCAATTTGCTAATAAGATAAAAATCCAAAATTTCCCTTTCATTCATTACTCAAAAGTTTTTTTTTCCACCTATCTGCAGGAACATGGTCAATCCACGCTATATTAGAAGAGTTCATAAATTAACAATTAATTGTGAGGTGACTATGAAAATTGTAACGTACTGGAAATCCTAAAATACTAATAAATCATATAACATATATTGCAATTTGCAATAGATTAGTTACCTTTGAGAAAAACTTTATGAAAAGAAGTTCTTATCCATCTAATTATTATTTAAATATCATACTCGCATAAGAACTTTCGTTGCTACTAGATATATTTTCGTTTGCATAAATGTCACAAAATATAAAATTTTGTACAATTCTTATAAGTCTTTAAAATTATACTATCCAACTAAGTTATAAACCGTGCACGAGATTTCAACAAGTAATTTCTCATTGGTCGATTTTAACTCCATAAAATAATTAGTGAATCAAATCAATTCTCGTGGTAACAACAAAAGTCAACTTAACTATGGCAATACTCCTCCAATCAGTCAACCCAGTGTCGTTCCTTTTCCTTCCACGCGGTGCCGTCTCTTCCCTGAGATAATGGAACGTCGCAAGATGACTAGACAAGCCTTTATCTTTGAGGTAAACTATACTCAAGATGCCTCGTTAAATGAAAGATTCAGTGGTTTCATTTTGTCCCGTTTGGAGTTCTTTTGTAGCCAAAAAGGTGCAAGAGGCAAATTCTTATAGCCTATCATAGTGGCGAAACCGATTCTAGTTACTCCTTAGTAGGTCGGGCTCAGCTCGATAATCGCTTGAGATCGAGTAGCTTGATTTCGAGTCGAGCTCAAGTTATTCGAGTATCTTGTCGAGTCAAGCCCGCACCCACCCATTCTTAGCTCGACAGGATCGCGGCCCAAATTAAGCCTAATCCAATTTCTGTGTCTATTTATTGGCAAAAAAAATAGACAGATGTCCTCCAAATTATATGATATGCTCATATTATCTGAGCTCTATCAAGATCGAGTTGAGTTGAGTCGAGTCGAGCTGAGCTAGAGTATCTCGATTTTCTAGCCAAGTCGAGCTTAGGCAGAAATTTATATATTCGATCAAGTTCGAGTCTAGTTTTGAACATCAGATGTGCAAGTCCAGTTGAGCTCTCCTAGCTTACCCTATATGGCTTTCAAATTAACCGGATATCAAGGTGACAACCACATACACAAAAGCTGTGTTAGGAAACTCAGGGATGATAGTGTTGAGATTATGACCTAAGAAAGTTGAAAAGGCAATATGCACAAGCAGGGATATGTGAATGCCATCGACCTTGGTTGTTCAGGGTAGAATTCACCTAGTCTTAAGGCTCAGAATAATATACATCCGATAAACATAATTGGACATTTAGATGCTTCAATCTCAGAGGCGAGCTCGCAGTGTTTATGACAGAGATGACCGGAGAAAGAAGCGGACCAGAAGAAAGCATTGTAGGGGCCGCCATTGCATTTAGACTCATGCGAAAGGGACTTGGAAGATAAATAGGACAGGTAGGAAACTCAGTCCGAATCTTTCCTCAAAAGAGCATGCCGTTGTAAGGGAACAGAACTTGATACGTGCAAATCTTACCATCGATGGAGAGACAACTACATATGGAGGATGCAATTGATAAGATTGAGATATAACTGACTCTAGAAAGCCAACGTAGCCTCTCCCTTCTTACAAAACAAACTTTGTAGATGAACTCTATTAAGAATGAAGCAAAACAGCGCGATTTTTGCGTACCTGCAACTTGACCATTTCATTAATCCCAGCAACAAATTGAATCTGACAAGAGAAAACCACTTTTCTATGTGAAAATACTACTGCTGTTCATAGAAGAGCATTCAAACCGTTCCCCAAAGCCAGGAAAGCCCGAGATAGAGAACTACTGTCCCCCAAACTAGGAGGTTGAGGTTTTTCGTGGTTACAACATCTGAAGGATGTACAGTCTAAAACATCATGCACTTGATGCTGAAGGTGAGCAGCACTTTATCATATTGAGAGCGATGACGGTCAAATAGATCATCCTCCAACTAATTTTGTCCATAGATGTTCTTAGGAGTCCATTACCCTCTGTATTGCAGCAACATAGAAATCCTTTGGCATGGTACCAACAACAGATTCATGCTTCTGTCCGTTCTTAAAAAGCAAGACCACCGGAACAGCTTTAATATCATAGTCTTCAGCAATATCCAGGTCATTGTCGGTGTTGAGTAAAAAACATCTAATCTTCCCTGCATACTCTTCTGCAATCTCGTCTATGATCCGGTGGACCATCCTGCATGGTCCGCACCAACTAGCATAGAATTCAACCAGTACAGGAACTTCACTGTTTACAATCAACTCATGCCACGAATCTTTCGTAACGACTGCAGCTGCACAATTACCGTGTGGAATGATCAAAACAAGCTATTCAATTCATTCCACAAGCATTAGAGTTTAATTATTGTATTACCCAACTTACGTGATTAAGAGGAAAAGAAATCTATGCGATGTTAATGTCAATGGTATCAGATTCAAAAGCAGACTTTACAAAGTAATACACAGAAAAATATGACGGATCTACAGGACAGAATGATGCTGTTATGGTGCTATGGCCAAGTGGAAATAAGCCCAGTTGGTAATAAATAGTGAATTAATCTCGTCAGCTCCATCAACTTGGGTTTAAGAGACGGGTAACTTCACCATCCATCATATTGTCATAAGCTTTAGAAAAGATATGCTCATTTAGTCCCCCCCAGCAACTGGCATTTCCTGATGTTCTAAAGGAATACACAGCTCTTGGTCTAGATAAGACAATTTCTGGAATTGCCGTAAATAACTTTGCTCGGAAAAAAAGCGAAAACTTAAATGAACGCTAACCCGAAACACAGATGGATTGATAAATAAAGAGACCCTAATACCCACATCAGAAAATTATACCATTGCCTGACGATCGCAATCAGATAATGCGGGAGAAAAGTTTCGGAACATGAGAGGAGAAGTTCTAGTAAGTTATCAGATGGGTAAGCATTCAGGGGATTTGCTTCCTCTCTTTTTTTTTTTCGAGAAAAAAGACGAGAAGCATCTCAGAGTCCATTTATCACACGACTAGACCCTACAGTACTATTTGCCCATTACATGCGTGACCAGCACAAGAACAAGAACCTACCATTCAGAGGTCATCTTTTTCCAAATTAACTGCGCAACAACATCTTCTCCGTTCGTATTAGTCAAATTGGAGTTCCTATTTGTTACGCAAACTCAGAAAGGGACTCTACTGTGATTGGGGAAGAAAGATGAATCAACCTATAAAGCCATGGCTTGTACAATTCAGCCTCAGAAACTAAATTTAACACAGATATGAATCAATCACTTGGCAACTGGGTGCCTCCCCAGTTCCGAATCAACCAGCCCGCCTAATGTACTCAAATGGTAAGGAGCGAAACGCATCGCTGCGCCTAAAATTAGCCTAAATGAGAACGCTTTCGATGAGAACAGCCACGAATTAAATCAAAGACGCGAGATTTTCGTCACGCATTTCCGAATCCAGCTGAAAAAAAGATTACTGCGTAATCTGGTCAGAAATGCGGAGAGCGATCCAAGGCGAAGGAAACAGCAAGAATCAAGGCGATTCGGATCGAACCGAGCCCGAATCACAGAGGGCGGAGAGAGACCCGACCCGAATTCACGAACCGAGGATGAGGCGAACGCGACACGGGAGGAAAATGCGGAGGACAGAGGAGAGAGAGAGAGAGAGAGGGAGCGCTCTTACTTACCCTTGAGCTGGCGCGCGGAGGAGAGTGGGACGGGGAAGCGAGACGACGGGGAGGGAGGAGCGCGGGAGACCCTGAGCCCCAATCCTGAGGGGGAGGTGAGAGGGAAGGAGACGCCGGTGGGGCTCGGGGAGCGGCACGCCGGAGGGATCGCCGACCAGGAGCGAGGGGAGCGCCAGGAAGCGGCGGCGGCGGCGGAGGAGGTGGAGGCGGAGGCGGAGGAGGAGGAGGAGGGGATGAGGGAGGCCGTCGCCATCTTTCGATCCAGCGAGAAGGAGGAGCGCGACGAGCCGAAGCAGAAAGGATCGAAAAGCGTCGTGTTAATAGGTGGAGGAGAGCGAGAAGGAGAATCGCATCAGAGGGAGGGAGAGAGAGAGAGAGGGAAGCAAAAATGGCGCACGTTTATGTCGATTCCAGTATCAGAAACCTTTTGTGGAGAGAGAGAGAGAGAGAGAGAGAGAGAGGGGAAATGGCGCACGTTGTTTCGCTCGTATCAGAAAGTCTTCTCTCGATAGAGAGAGAGAGATGAGAGACTTGTTTTGGAGGGAGGTGCTTTTGGTGTGGTTTGGTGGGGTGTGGTGTGGTGACTGGTGAGAGAGCGAGAGACTAGAGAGAGGTGGAGGGTGGGTGCGGATGCTGACCGATGATAGATACTCGCGGCCCGTATCTGCGGCCGTGGAGCGGAGGGAAGGGGGAGGGGAGGGGAGGAGGCGCCGCCCGCGATGGCGTCGTTCTCAAGGGTTGGGGACAAAGAGGCCGAAATCGATGGAGAGGAAAAAGCCGCTGAAAAAAGCCCTCAAAAAGCTATGCCCGCCGGTGACATGTTCACTCTAGACTTTTTCCCGTGACACCGGGAAGTCCCGAAACTTATGCCGTCCTCCCTCAAAGCGCTATCAATGAGAAACCGTAGAAAAAAATCTATCTATATGGACACTGAAAAGCAAATGGCGTCCACATGGCGTCCACGTGGCTTGAGTGGAAGAAAAACGACGTTGTTTTGGCCAAAAGATCATTTGACAGAACCTTGACGGATGATAAATGTGTCATGTAAGTAGGAGTTTGGAATTTTTTATGTCACAAGAAAAAGTTAAGTATAAAAGTGTCACGGTAGGCATGATTTCAGGTTTTTTGTGATTTTTGAACTTTGGCTCAATGTGCAATGTTACCCCGAAATTTTTAATTTATTTAACATGATCTCTGAGCTTTAACTCAATGTGCAATGTAGTCCTTAAATTACATGAATAGTTCAATGTTGTCCCCCCTTCCATTAATTCAACTTCAGGACAAATATTAAACATTTTTATATAGGGACTAAATTAAACATGTATCAAAAGTTTAAGGATCACATTAAACAAATTAAAAATTCAGGGAATACATTACACATTTTGTCAAATTCAGGGATTGGGTGTCATTTTCCCAAAGAACAAAGGTAGGTTCATTATGAATGCATCCTCTAGTTTAGGTCTTTGTACCTCACACGTTCTAATTCAAAGATCACGGCACTTTGTACCTTGGTAGAGAAAAATCCATATCCGTGAGGGAAAAACCTTGGGTTCAATACGTCTATTTTATCATAAGTTGACTACACACCTAATCCTACGAGGGGAAAGGAAGTCTTCTCAATTCACTGGAATTGACAAAAGTACACTAGAAGTGTCATAACTTGTGTACGGCGATCACTTTGATACCATAACTTTTTTCGGATCACTTTAATGTCAACTTTTTTGACAAAACGATCATTTTAGTGTCAATGCTGACATGGCTCGCGCGAAAATCTGATGTGACGCTGACAAGGCTCGCCGGAGAGGTCCGGTCAGCATTAAAAACCAAAAATGATGCCGTTTAGCTCGCTAACATGTACTTTTTTTAAAAAAATTATATTATATAAAAAAAAAGCCTACAATAGCGACGACGGAGCCCTCACCGTTGCTGCCACCAACCCACCACCATTGGGAAGGGCCGGCGATGGTGGGCGCAGTGGTCGGCGAGGGTTGCCGGCCCCTAGTCGGGGCTTGGCGACCCTCGCCGAGCCCAGTGAGGGCCGAATCTGGTGAAGCGAGACCATGCCGTCGTGACCCAAGCGATGGCGAGGTCTCACCTCGCCCAGCGAAGGCGAGGCCGCGCCTCGCCGTCGCGACCCAGGCAACGGCGAGGCGAGACCTCGCCGTCGCGACTAGGTTGCGACGGCGAGGCGCGGCCTCGCCTTCGCTGGGTGAGGCGAGACCACGCCGTCGGAACCCAGGCGACGGTGAGGTCAACCTCGCCTTCACTAGGCAAGGTGAGACCTCGCCATCGCTTGGGTCACGACGGCGTGGTCTCGCCTCGATAGATTCGACTCTCACTGGGCTCGACGAGGGTCGTCGAGCCCCGACCAAGGGCTGGGGACCCTCGCCGACCACTGCGCCCACCATTTTCGGCCCTTCCCGGTGGTGGTGGGTTGGCGGCGGCAGCGGCGAGGGCTCCGTCGCCACTGCTGCAACCCTTTTTTTTAATTATTTTAAAAATTTTAAAATTCGAAAGAAAGCCACATAATTTCCACGTATAGAAGTCATACCATTTTTTTTAATATAAATGTCAAGTCAGCTTTTTGGCCGAAGTCACTAAAGTGTTATATTTTCTTCTGACTTGACATCAAAGTGACTCGAAAAAAAGTTATAGCATCAAAGTGATCGCCGTACATAATTTATGGCACTTCTTGTGTACTTTTGCCCATTGAAATTTTTGCATTAAATCAAAGTCTTGTCCTTAAACCCCAATTGCGTGCCGCCTTCTCTCTCTCTCAACCCGATTCAAAAGTCCTAATATTTGGCTCGAAAGCGACTGTCCTTTTCATTATATGTGGGATATGACTTCGTGTTGGTTGTTTATGTAAATCGTGCCTGTCGACATGGGTTGATCGTTTGCCACCTTAGATGCCACGTACATACATTACGACAGAAAATTTTAACGATAGCCAAAATTGCCTCTAAGGTAAAAAATCGATGTCTTTTATGCCACGGTTGAAAGTTGACGCCAAAATTATCCCTTGAACGAAAGTCAGCGACTTTCTTTTGTTGTTTTTTTTTCTTTTGTTGTTGAAAAACCACTTTTTTTCCTTTTGGAAAGTTTATGTTTAAGGAAGAGGGGGATTGAATATTCTAATAAATAAGAAATGAAGAGAAAAATAGAGATAAAAATACATAATGTACGTTCATTTTCCGATTTTCAATAGAAAAACAAAGAAAAATAGGCTTAGGCAATTGTGGGACATAAAATAGGTTAGAATGTGAAAAATTGTAGTAATTTGGGCTGTTTCTGATTGGGGGTTTACGCTCGAAAGAATTCAGGTACCATACACTTCTGATTTTTAATTATTCTATTCAATTTTTTAATAGACTTGTTACCAAATATTTTTATATCTTAATAACGATTTGTGTCAAATTTACATAAGAATAAATTTACTCGTAAAAAAATAGAGAGCTCCATTCGTTTAACAAAGAATAACTTCCAGGAAAAAATTTTCTAGTGTTTGTTTCACGGAAATAAATTAGCCATGGAAATCATTTTCCCTCAATAAACAAAACACCTTCAAAAGTGAAGAAAATGTTTTCCTCTTTTTGAAAAGAGGAAAACACTTTCTCCTCTCCTTCTTTCATTATTTATTATAATTATTTTCTTTTCTTTTGTAAAATTATAATTTTTTAATTATCTTTTTTATGTTTTTTTTCTTTTTCTTTTCTTTCTTTTTTCTATCTTTTTCTCTAGCCAGTCGTCGGCTAAGACGATAGCCAGTGACCAGCCACAAGCAAGCTCAAGCCTTGCTAGATTCCAACGAGGCTTGACCTCGCCGGTTTTTGGCGAGGGTCTAGCTCGCCCAACCTGCCTTGGGCGAGCTCGAGCCTTACCAAATCTGGCGAGCTAGGCGAGGCTTATTGGCCTATGGTGAGGTCGAGCTCGGCCTCACTAGATCAGGCGAGATGGAGCCTCGCCACAAGCCGGCAAGCTCGCCTATGGCCGATCGCCATCGTGTCAGGCGACTAGCCAAGGAAGAAGAAGAAGGAAAAAAAAAAAAGAAAATTAGCATATTTTAAAAAAATAAAAATAAAAAATTATTAAAAATAGTGCAATGAGGAAAATATTTTTCATACCAAATAACGGAAAATATTTTCCGAGGTTTTTTCAGATTTCAGCTAAACACGAAAAAATTGAGCCAAATGGTTTCATAAATGAAACATAATATATTCCGCGAAACGAACGAAGCCTTAAAGCATGAAAGGTTATAGGAATTTGAACCGTTACTATTTGGTGGGTCATAGGCTTGTAAAAAAATCTTAGGTGGCTCCACTCTATTCTAATTATTTTATTCGATGTTCTAATCTAAATTCGTGTCACATCAACATGGTATATTAACATTTTTTTATTTTTTTAATTCAAAACTATGAAATCAATTCGTGTCGAATTCAAATAACTAAGGAAATAATAAAATGATAAATAAAAACACTTATGTTATAAAAAAAGGGTTTGAGGAATATAATAAAAATGCAGCAAAAAAGCACGCCCGGTGGGACTCGAACCCACAATCGCCTGATTAGAAGTCAGACGCCTTATCCGTTAGGCCACGGGCGCTCCTATTGAAATCCTTTATAAATATTATCTAAATTTAACGATCATTCACACGTCGAACCTTCATGCACACCCTCCCTCGGAGCGTAAATTTATGTGCGAATTGCGCTACGATCTAGCAGTTGTCTTGGAGATCAAGAGCTTGCATTACGGAAAAAAGATTGATATGCGAGCGAGAGAGATCTGTAAAGTTTCTTTTGCAATTTGACCGGCAAGTTTTACATTGGGATTCCGATCGATGGATGTGGCTGCCGGGGGGGTTTTTCCTATACACAGAGCGACGAGCGCCATTCCTTCTTTCCTCTCTTTCTCCCCCCGATTGTTTGGTACTTTCACATTCTAAAGACCCCATACTTAGTGTCTTCCGGGCCGCGGTTCGACGACGCGGAGATGCAGAGGCCG
Source organism: Syzygium syzygioides (assembly GCA_031216285.1). NCBI lineage: Eukaryota > Viridiplantae > Streptophyta > Magnoliopsida > Myrtales > Myrtaceae > Syzygium > Syzygium syzygioides. The sequence continues at coordinate 19,647,935 of CM062248.1, forward strand.
ATGACTTTTCTTGTGTCTGCCGGGTCGATGATCCCGTCGTCCCACAGCCTCGCCGTGGAGTAGTAAGAGTTCCCTTCCCTTTCGTATGCCTCCACGACTTTCGCCTTGAAGCTTTCCTCTTCTTCCTTCGTCCACTGCAGCAAAAGCAATGATTGAACCACGTAAGCGTGCCTTTCGTGCAGTCAGTCTTAAGAATGCTCTTTTAACATGAAAATGTGATGCTTTACCTGGACTCCCTGCTTCTTCTTGTTTGCCCTCTCTATTTGAGCCAGAACACCGGCAGCCTACGTATTGCCAAGAGAATACATAAATACAAAGCTTTGCCACAAGTACCGAAGCTAGATTAGATTTTCTCGAAATTACTCCATGAATCTCTCTTAGTTCCTTTTCATGACTCAAGCTCAACTTGTACCAGTTAGAATGCAAGACAGTGCATCATCCTCAATAAATTAGATTACATCTGGTTAATACAAGTCGATAGGTCCACCACTTCACACATTCTACAATATTGAAAATGAAGTAGGTTGATACTGAACTATGAATGCTTTAAAGCGAGACACTATACACGGTGTCCTTTTCGAAGCATGCGCACTCTGGAGCTAAAACGTGATATCATATGGATCTAATAGTCATAAAAAAAAAAAGGGAATATGGCGTACAGGCCTACCTGAGTTCCTCCCATTACGGAAATTTTTGCGTTTGGCCATAGGAACATAAAATCAGGACTGTATGCACGGCCACACATAGCATAATTTCCAGCACCAAAGCTTCCACCCACAATGATTGTAACTTTGGGAACCTGGAAAATACAAGAAATCTTCGTTATGTCCTCTTCAACTCTTTGTCACAAAACTTTTGTTGTCCTATAATATGTGAAAACATGCTTAAACTTACCAAATAGTAAGGATGCCAAAACACACATGAGACAATTAGTGAAGCTTAGAGAGTATGGATTTCTTTTTCATGTTTTGGCTAGAACTAGATCTTATTGCAGTTATGCATCCACACCACAGCTGAAAGCCCACATACACACCTCAGATGGATGACATGTCAAGTATGCAGAACCAAGGGAAATCTAGATGGATCGGGTCTACTAATCACAGTGTGTTGGACACTAGATCCATGTCATGTGCCTAGCCACAATGCCCCATGTAAGCACATTAGTATCCAAGGTATATATAGAAAAGTGGTCACTGCAGCCACCGACATTCTGGAAATCACGTTCATGTTGTGCATCCTTTATATGCTTTCTTATTTGAAAACAGTCCAAATGAACAAGACAGCCGTCACACTATATGAGCATTGCAAGTTCCATAAATTCTGCTGCTGGACTTAGAGATGATTACAGATCTATATCATATACACAATTTTCAAGTAACAAAGGTGAGTTCAGGCATCTATAGAATGCTAAATCACATGGATCAGGGCAATGACAAAACAAAATTTTGACTACTTGTTCAAGAAATGTCTCCCCTAGTTTTTTGATAACGATCTTTTTTATTTTCTAATAAGCACAAGATTATAAGAATTTGTTATTAAAAACAAGTAAATAAAGATTTATTGAGCATAGTCATTTTCAGTAGGTCTTAAAGCCAACTCAACTGGCAAATATATAAGAAAAAGAATCTGAAAGTTTGAAGTTTGACCCTTAAAAAGGCATATATTTCTGCATATAGCTCAATTGGAAAATATACTTTTTGGCTGTTGAAGAAGACTTTAAACCAGGGACAGTAACTTTAAGCTGACGATTGAAGACCTCTCATAAATATTAAAAATAACACCTCATAGCATTTCAACTTAAGGAATTGCCATTACCAGTAACTCAAAATCTCAGTGGCTTTATCAGGAGATATCTATAGATCAGATGAAAGTTTGACAAATGCGTCCTTTTACTGAGAGGGGGAAATAAGAAACGAAAAGAATTGCTAACTCCCAAATATAATACTTCAGAGTTCCCTTAAAAGAACTCACAAATACTGACCAGAAAGAAAAGAAAAATAAGCATAATAAACAAAGTGCATGCGGCTGACCTTTGCACAAGAGACTGCCATCACCATTTTTGCTCCAGATTTAGCTATCCCATTTGCTTCCGATCTGGATCCAACCTTGCACATTGAAGCATGACATTTCAATATCGTGCAACTTGAGTGGAAAATCAATCATGACCAAAATGCTACTTGCGGTGGTGTAATCACCCAGAAAGTTGTTCTTAAGAGTCGAGTTCCTTCAGCATAAAACAAAATATTACTTGAAACAGCAACTACCGCCTACATAAAAAATTTCCTAACAATATTTCAACTGCCACATGTCGTCATCTTAAAAGGACATGCTAGTAAGGACTTCTTCCTGTTTCTCTTCTTTTTTTCCCCACCAAAACTAGCATGCTCTAACTTGACATGAGATGTCCACTGCTTTTTAGAAGGAAAATACTCCTTCTTGAGTTGGTACAAGAGTCAGTTAAAAATGTCAAAAAGGATACACAGTCTATCACTGCTACTATGGAAGTACATGAGAAGAATCTGGAGGTAGTTTCCATATTCGTACACTTAGTTACCCATATCTCAGACGTGCAATGCAAGTTCTAGAGCTCCACCCATAAGATCTAACTTTACCCACTGAACTGGGAGTCACATTATGCCAAAACATCCTCAAGAACCACTGAGTGGTTATTGCTTCCCAATTCAGATTGGAATTAAGCAATCGAAAGTATTCCTAACCATAAATTGTTGAAACAAACCAGGGGAGAAACTTGCGTACCATGAACCCAGTTATATTTTGAAGGAAGACAAGAGGTATGTTACGCTGAGAACAGAGTTCAATGAAATGTGCCCCCTTTAAAGCAGATTCGTTGAAGAGTATCCCATTGTTCCCAATAATTCCCACAGGTTGCCCAAAAATCCGGGCAAAACCTGTCACGAGAGTCTGAAAAGAATGGAACAAGGTCAAGCAAGCTCAGAGGCACACAGCAGGAAAAAGAAAAAGAATCCCCAAAATGATTCAGTTACAAAAGTATCCTCACAGTGCCATAGAGTTTTTTGAATTCATCAAATTCGCTGCCATCTACAATGCGAGCAATAACAGATCGAATATCAAAGGCCTGCTTGTGGTCTGTTGGTGCAATAGAACGAAGCTCCTTTACATCATATAATGGCTCTTTAATCTCAGAACTGACATTTTGGAATCTAGCCAAAGTTCCCAGTTTCCCAGCAGTGTGCAAATTTTTAATGATGTTCCTTCCAAGAGCAAGACCATGCAGCTCATCTACAAAATGGGAAATAGAAAATGTAACTTATGGCAGCAAAAGAAGACACTCCAACCTTTTGTGCGAGCGCACAAGAGAGAGAGAGAGAGAGAGAGAGAGAGAGAGAGAGAGAGAGAGAGTATTTACTTCAATAATTCATTTGAGTAGAAAAATTCATCACAGAACACACTTTTACCTATATGCCGAAGCCAATTCTAAAACAATAAAAACTCAAGTATCCATTTTGGAAAGCTTAAATTTCATGAATCGCAGGGAGAACAATATATAAGCAGAGAGCGCAAAAAGCATCGGAGAAAGCACAGGAGGTACATCTGAAACAGAGTGCGCAGAAAAGATGAACTATATACCTTGTGCAAAATAATCTGAAACACCTGAAGTCTTGCAATGCACAGCCGCACCCCCTAAATCCTCTGCAGAAACTTCCTCTCCCGTAGCAGCCTACTGAAACTCCTCTTTCATAATATGTCCAGGTTTAAAACTGACATCCTCAAGCACAAAACACTAAAACGTGCATAACATAGACCATTAACCTACTCATGCGTAATGGTGGAAGCATAAAAATGGAAGACTTAATGCTAACACACATGAACACCCAACTTACTAAAACCTATAACTAACCTTTACAAGTGGTGGCCCAGCAAGAAATATAGTGCCATTTCCCTTGACCATTAAACTTTCGTCAGCCATGGCAGGAATATAGGCACCCCCTGCGGTGCAAGAGCCTAATACCAGTGCAATTTGAGGAATGCCTTCGGATGACATCACAGCTTGATTGTAGAATATCCTACCAAAATTATCCCTGTCAGGGAAAACATCAGCTTGTTTTGGGAGGAAAGCGCCACCGCTGTCAACAAGGTATACACATGGCAGTTTGCACTGGGCAGCAATCTCTTGTGCCCTGAGATGCTTCTTGACAGTGATTGGAAAATACGTTCCCCCTTTAACAGTAGGATCATTAGCCATGAACATACAAAGCCGCCCATGAACAGGACCTATTCCAGTGACTATGCCAGCAGATGGCAAGGGATCCTCATACAGTTCGTGGCCTGCAAGCTTTTCCCATAATAAGATGCAGAATAAGAAGTCGAGCAATAAGACAAAAGATTGGTGTGCAAACTGAATCTCAAGAGAAGTACAAGATAAAAGAAACTTCTGATTCCCAGAGTTTTTTTTCTTTCCAAACCACGGAGCTAACTGCTGTTACAACAACGGCGCGTGATCATGCAGTAGCCTAATGTGCATCTGATACAATCTCGATCTGGGGTCGGTTCCAGTTACTGCTGGTTCGATTTTGTTCAAGAAGCAGCTTGGACTAGAGTATCTAAAAGAATGCGCGCCAACAAATTATCAACTCCGTCGTAAACATTCCTCGCTTGATATGAATTCAAAACCATAGGCTCAGGATAAGCAACGGACCATCAACATTTCGCAATGACATGAATTGACTCGAAGACAAAACCGACAGCCCCGATACGAAAAACCGGAAAACGCTGCAAGAGGCCAAGAGGAAAATCCAGAGTCTCCGAACCTGCGAGAGCTCGAGGAAAGAAGAGCCGGGGTCGATGAGACGATCGATCCTCTCCCGAGGGAGCAGCTTGTTCCTGCTCCTGTTCCTCCTCACGGCTTCCGCTCCTCCCCCGCCGAGCACCTTCGATTCCAACCATCAAACCACGCAAACCACAAAACTCCTCAAACACCACAGAAAAACCGCTCGAGCGCGCGCGCTCAACCACGACGACGATACACGGCTGTCGACCTCGTACCTTTTGGACACGAGACTGGAGCTGCGAGACTAGGTCCCCCATGGCTCCGGAGTTGCGGGCGTACTCGTCGGAGCCGCGATCGACGCCGTCGGGAAGCACTCCCGAGCAGAACCCCCGCCGCCGCCGTCCTCCTCCTCGTCCTCGCGGCGGCGGCGGCGGCGGGACGGGACCGCGGCCGGAGGAGGCGGAAACCGCTCGCCGCGCGAGGGCCCTGAGCATTTGCGATTTGCCGATCGTCGTTCTCCGGATCGAGAGCTGGAGCAGGTTCGTCGCTCGCGGTCGCGGGCGTTTGCTTTGCTGTGGTCGAGGATTTTTGGCAACGGCGAGGGGGATCGATTATTTTATATGAGAGCGTTGGCGGAGGCGGAGCTTGAGCTTTGAGCTTGAGCTTGAGCTTGTGTGGAGTTCATATCCGCCCCCGGACGGCTCTGCATCAGCTCGCCACGTTGGAGTTTCGTCCGCGCTTGTCGTACCGGATAATCATTTTTTTTCTATAATCCTTTTTAATTGATTCAGTTTTGCGGTAGGCCCGCTCGGTTCCGGGCGGCTCGAAATTCCATCTGAAACCTAAAATCTACCTTATCGGGATCGGTTCCCAAATTTCGAAACCTAGAAATCTACCTTGCTTAACTCGATCGTGCATTGTCTGTTTTGATCCCGTCCCATACCGGACCTCACGATTTTGTCTTGACATACGCGTGGGAGACCTTCCTGAGAGGTTATCCATCCCGACAGTACTTCTATCTAAGCTCGCTTCCGAGCACTTTGCAGTTGCGAAACTGATCATTACCGATACGTTAAAGGGTACTTCTATGAATTAATTCTAGATTTCACATATGCATTTTCAAACCGTTCTCTTCCTATTAAGTGTATAGTTTGGTTCAATCCGACTATTTTTACCATTCTAGAAGTCTGTCAGGAGCCGCTCTTTCTCTAGGCTCTCTAGCCTCAGTAATCACTCCCCACCTTCTTCACTAGTTCCAAAGACTATCCAGAGACCAGCCAACTCCTTTATTATTATTATTATTATTATTATTTCATTTCATTAATCTCTTCTTCTTTTTTCCTTCATTTTTGGTCAAGCAAAATGAAATTAAAGTAACTAAAATATTCCTCTTAGATAGAGTTTCATCAACAAGACTGCCTATCACAAACAAAACCATTTATAAGTGAAATAACCCGTCAAATCAAACAAGAAAAGTCGTATTGTGTTGACATGCAGAGTAAATGAAAGCGGTAGAAACACTTGTAAAAGAGTAGTGATTAGTTAATTTGATGTTTCCAAAGTCCATATTGGATTTCTTTTGCAATGAATATACATATATGTTATAGGTGAATTCTAATGGGTACATGTCCTCTGCTGCACCTGAGTAAGTTTAAAACTAATCTTAATAATGGAAGAACATATCGAATAACGTTAGTAATGAAATGATGTTCTAAATTCTGAAAGTTTGATATTGCTAGTATGAAAATTGGTGAAAAGATGAGACAGGAATCTGTGGGGTTCCCGTCGGCACTATTCATCCGGCCGGCCTTGGCTGGTTTCGGTTGATTCCGGCGGCCCCAATCGCTGGGTTTTGGAGGTTTGGACGGCTGGAAGCCCCTCTTGCTCCCCTCCGAAGGATTTCACTCCATAACCAGCACAGACCGTGGGCGTCCAGATCTGAGCAGCTGGATTTTGCCCTTCCGCGTATGGTTTTTTCAACTGTACTGATCTCTGGGGTTCTTTGTAGAATTTCTGAGGGTTCGACCTAAGGTTCTCGCTCCTTCCCTGTTCTCTTGCTGTGGTTGGGGCTGGCTTTTGGACTGGTAACCTCTTGCTCTGTCTGGCGTGCTGTGTTCTGATATAGTTCTGGCGTGACTGTGGCTTGAGAGAGGAACGTAATCCCTATCTGGTCGGATGTGGCTGTCAAGCAAATTGAAGTTTTCTGGGTCCCTGGATAGTCTATATTGCCCTCTGATTTGGTTTTGGCTGCTGCGTCTAGGATTGGAACCTACTGGTCTTATGTATCCCTGGTGTTGAAGTGTTTGACTGTTAGGTGTTTGTTCTATTGCCTAGATGGGAGGAACATGTCTCTCTTCTGAATCTCCTCTGGCCAGGGAGGTTGAGACTCCCCCTGCTGCTGAGACAAGCCAGGAGTTAGATGGTGCGGGAGCTTCTTTGCCCAAAGTAGGAATCGCTGGACCTAGGGGGAAATCTGTAGCTTTCTCCAGAAATAGCCCCCCTCCTGGTTCCAGCTCTGTCCCGAAAGGAAATGCTAGGAGGAGTAGAAGCAGAGGGCGCTCCAAAAGTCGTCGTCCCCCCCTAGACTTGGCCATGTCGTTAGTCCCCCTGGTGGATCTGATCTTCGATCAAAAGCTTTCGGCCATATTGCTAAGGACAGACAGAACTCTACTAGTCATCCTCCTGCACAAATGACCAAATCTTGGGCAAATGTCGCCAAGGTCTTGACCAAAGGATATAACCTCGCTTTCACTCCGCCCTTGGTGGAAAATGGGGAAGCCATTGTTGACATAACACCTGAAGTAGCTGCTGAACAAAGCCCAAGGTGGTTGGAATGCATAGTCGGCCACTTCATTGGTAAGAGACTCCCGTTCAAGATGACTGAGGAGGCCATTAAAAAGGCTTGGGGCGATCAAGTTGTGGATATAAAACTTCACGAGAATGGGTTTTATTTCTTTCATGTACCTAATGTAGAGTTCCGCAGAAAGATCTTAGACATGGGACCTATATCCATTTTCAGTTGCACATTAATGCTACAGCAGTGGCACTCAAGAATGAGTCTGAAAAAGGGTAAGATGGATTCCATTCCTGTTTGGGTAAGGCTGAGGGACATTCCCTTCCCTTTGTGGTCTCCGGCGGGTATTGGGCGCATTGCTAGCGCCATAGGCAAACCACTCTACGTGGATACACAAACTGAACATCTAACCAGAATTTCTTATGCTCGTGTGTGCATAGAACTTAAAGCCTCAACCCCCCGGGTAAATTCTGTTAAGTTCAGATGGGAGGGAGAAGTAAACTCCGTCAGTGTAGAATATGAATGGAAGCCCATTGCGTGCCCTGTATGTGGTATCTTCGGTCACAAACAGGGAACCAAAGGTTTTGGTTGTGCTCCCCAACAATCGGAATCTCGAGTTGAGCCCTCCTCTAGAACACAAGCTGCTGATGAATGGACCATGGTCCGAAGGAAGAAAGGCTCTTCTTCTACTGGTGTGGCCTCCGACCTAAGTCAGCATCCCCTTGCGCCCCCCCCCATCTGGAACGTTCCTTGGATGTTGTTGCCCCTTCGCATCCTGTTGTAGAGTCCAGACCAGCTTCTGTTCCAAATCCTGGACTGATTACAAGGGGGGAGGGCTCTCCTCCTACTGGCCTCGCCTCTCCCTCTGTTCTAGGCCCCTCGGCGGTCCCTGTTATGACCAGTAAAGGTATGTCCACTCCTGCTCCAGATGGTACTTTGGATATGCACTTAGCTGCTGGAATATCTACAAATGCTTCCGCCACTTCCCTAGATGTGACTACAGAAGTGGGGATTCCCCTGGTTTCTGCTCTTGTCCCTCCTAGGCCTCACGATCGGCCAAGCTTTGCTCAGACCTGTCCGCAGTCCTCTCTTCCTCCTAGTCCAAACCCCTCCAAGGATGTCCTGCGGCTAAGTCCTGTTCAGCAACTTCAGCAGAACCCAAAAGCTGCGTTGGCCTCCTTTGTTGATCCTATTCCTTCTGGACACAACGGTCAGCAACCTGAGGACTTTACAAACAACTCTTCCTCCTCCTCCGATGTTTCAGCTGGGTCACACAACGGGGAGGAGATTAGTGACTCAGAAGGCCAAATGGAGGAGGACTCCGCTGGTTTTTCTCCCCCTACCACCCGTTCTAGAAAACTAGCATCCTTTACTGTCGGTGACCCCTCAAAAGCTTCTCTTGGGCCCATCCCCATCCCGAGCCACCCTGGTTTACCTCCTTCTTCGCCCTCCTCCAAGAAGAAAGGCAAGAAGAAGAAACCAAAGAAGTCTCGTAAATAACTTTCCTCGCCCTTATGTTTTTTGGTTTTTGGAACATAAGGGGTCTTGTTGCACCCCTCCGTCAAGCTGAGATCCGTTCTCTTATTAGGAATAACCGTCTCTCTTGCATGGGTATCTTTGAGACCAAAGTCAAAGAGCCCTTTTTTGCGGATATTTCAAAGGGCTTATGTAACAATTGGAGATGGGTGTCGAACTACAACTTCTCTCCTTTAGGCCGCATTTGGTTTGGTTGGGACCCGACAGTGCTAAAGATGGATTCGCTCTATACTTCAGGTCAATTAATCCACATGCAGCTCAGACTTCTCTCTTTGAACAAAACCTGCTTGCTCTCTGTTGTCTACGGGGAACATACTTTTTCACATCGGCGTCTGCTTTGGGCTGATCTCATCCGCCTATCCTCTAGTGATCTTCCTTGGCTTGTTGCAGGGGATTTTAACGCCATCAAGGACCCGCAGGATAGACTTGGAAGCTCAACCCCGTGGATTCCAGTCTTTAATGAGTTCGGGGATTGTCTCAACCAAGCAGGACTAGATGACCTTAGATATACGGGATGCAGATTCACGTGATCCCATTCTTCCGGAGCCAACAGGAAACTCCGCAAGATCGACCGAGTTCTCATCAACGGCCTTTGGTCTCAGCACCTTTCCTTCTCGGAAGCCACTTTCCTCTTGCCCGGCATTTCGGATCACTCTCCAATGGTTGTAAAAATCTCTTTGCCTATAAGTTCCAAGAAGCCCTTTAAGTTCTTTAACTTTTGGGCCACTCACCCCAGCTTCATGGAACTAGTAGCCCAAGCCTGGGACTCTTCGATGGACGGCTCTCCTCTTTTCAAGGTTTGTTGTAAACTTAGGCTACTCAAAGCCAAGTTAAAACATTTGAACAGGGTTTCCTTCTCTGATATTTCCATAAGAACGGAGCATGCTAGATCCCACCTCTTTGCTGCTCAATCGGCCTTGGAACTCCAACCTTTCGACCAGAACTTAATGGATGAAGAAGTAGAGTCACTCCGGTCCTTCTCGACTTTGAGATTGCAAGAGGAATCCTTTCTTAGGCAGAAATCTCGAATCCGATGGCTTAAAGAAGGGGATCTCAACACCAGCTTTTTCCATCACTCTGTCAATAAAAGGTGTTCTCAGAACCATATTCTGTCTGTTTTCACTAGTGATGGTATTCAACTCTCAGATCCGATAGAGGTAAGGAACCATATTGTCCACCATTTTCGGCAGCTTCTCAATGGTCATCCTGTGCTTTCCCATCCAGCTATAGGCGACATTGGCTGCTTCATTGGTCAAACCCTCGATGATATTCAGTGTAACTACCTAGCCCATCCAGTCACCGATAGAGAAATCCAAGATACTCTCTTCTCGTTGGCTAAAGGCAAGGCCCCCGGTCCGGACGGATATAATGTGGACTTCTTCAAATCCTCTTGGGATATTGTCGGCCCCTCCATTCTTGATGCGGTTAGACACTTCTTCGAGATTGGTCACATGTTGAAGGAACTCAACACTACCATCCTCACCCTAGTACCAAAGTCTCCCAATGCCTCTTCCATGGCCGACTTTCGTCCGATAGCTTGTTGCAATACCCTCTACAAGTGCATTTCTAAAATCTTGGCAAGGCGTATAGCACATATTCTCCCGACCTTGATCAGCTCCTCCCAATCAGCTTTTGTCAAAGGTCGCAGAATCAGTGATAACATCATGATCACTCAAGAACTGTTCGCCGGCTTTCATCATGAAGCTTATCTCCCCAAATGCGCTGTTAAAGTTGACTTTCAAAAGGCCTTTGACACCGTTGATTGGGCCTTTATTGAAACTACACTCAGGGCCTTCCGGTTTCCGGTATCCTTCATCAAGTTGATCATGGCATGCGTAACTACAGCAAAATTCTCCGTCTCTATAAATGGGGAATTACACGGTTTCTTCTCTAGTAGCCGTGGTATACGGCAAGGGGATCCGCTCTCGCCATACCTTTTCATTCTGGTCATGGAAGTCTTTTCTGGTATTCTAAAGTCAAATGCGAGCTCTCCAGATTTCCACTGGTTCTGGCGTTGCAAAAAGGCCCGTATATCTCACATTTTCTTTGCAAATGATGTCCTCCTCTTTTGCAAAGCTCACCTGCAATCTATTGAGATTATTAAGCGATCACTCGACTTATTCTCTGGATGGTCTGGCCTCTTCCCGAACAATAGTAAAAGCAGTATTTTCTTATCGGGTGGACCCCCGACCTTACATAGACAAATACTACATTGTCTTGGCTTCCAACTGGGATCTCTCCCCTTTCGATACTTAGGGGTTCCTATCATTTCCTCCATGCTTCGTAAGGAGGACTGCAAGATCTTAGTTGACTCAATAACGGCGAGGGCCCGATCTTGGACTCAACGCTTTCTATCTTTTGCAGGGAGACTCCAGCTCATCAAGTCTGTTCTACACTCCATTCAGGTCTACTGGGCTATTATCTTCTCCCTCCCAAAATCTGTTTTAAACAGTATTGAGACCATCTTGAGACAGTTCCTCTGGAAAGGACCTGATCTTGGCCCAGGCGGTGCAAAAGTAGATTGGAACCATATTTGCCTTCCCAAAGAAGAAGGTAGCCTTGGTATTCGTCGGTTGGCCGAATACAATAGAGCTCTGTCTCTAAAGCATATTTGGCTCCTCTTCTCGGACAAGGAATCCTTATGGTGCAAATGGATTCACTCCAATTTCTTAAAATCTAACTTTTGGATTGCTTCCAAGCCCACATTCTGTTCCTGGACCTGGAAGAAGATACTGGACCTGCGACCTTTAGCTCAGACACTTTTCCGTTGGAGGATAGGCAATGGTCGCTCTGTCTCTCTATGGTTTGACTGGTGGCATTGCAGAGGACCTCTTTATCTTATATTCTCCAATGTTGACATTTATCAGTCCCGGATTCCCAGGGATACTACGGTTAGGGATTTCTATGAAGGCATATGGCAACCTTCACCCATTCTAGACTCTATCCTCAGCTGGAATGAGCCGGCGCCTATCTTTGTGGACGCTCCTGACAATCTGATATGGAGTCCAAATACTTCGGAGTCCTTTTCGGTTTCCTCAGCTTGGGACCATATCAGAAGCAGAGGCCACTTGATTCCTTGGCACTCTTTTGTCTGGGATCACCATATTGCACCCCGCCATGCTTTCCTCCTATGGATAGTCACCCTCAATAGGCTGCCTACGCAGGTTCTTCTCCTTCAATATCACAGGATTGAGGCTGCTTTATGTGCTTTCTGCGGTTCAAGACCGGACTCGATCAACCATCTCTTCTTCAGCTGCCCCTCCATTAGAAGGCTAGCCTCCTTTTGGGCTACCAGGTGCAGCCTCCCTTGGCGGAACCGGCCGTGGCATGAGCACATCGCTTGGGCAATGACAGTTTGTGGCGGCACTTCTTTTGCTCACTGCCTCTCTCGCTTTTCCTTTGGGGCGTTGGTCCATATTATCTGGTCAGAGAGAAACAGCGCTATTTTCAGGAACAAGTGCATTTTCCTTCCAGGCATGCGCAAGCACCTTCTCAAGGTTGTCAAAGATAAAGCTTTATCTATGGGAAGAGTTCAAGACACTCCCAGGAACCGCCTATTCCAAAGAAAGTGGGATCTCCCGCCTACTATTTTTGATGTGGGCTGATCCCCCTAGTCTCCCGGTCCTTTGTTTAGTTCCAGGCTCTTCTTAGTTTTTCGGTGTCTGTATAGCCTTGCAGGGCCTTCCTTGACCCTATTTGGACATTATTGTCCTAATAGGGTCAGGCTTAGGTTCGTGCTTAGTTTGTATTTGGTTTATTGGAAAGTTATATACATATTTACCCTTACCAAAAAAAAAATTGGTGAAAAGATACCACCCGCCTGGGTGGCGCTGTTGGAGCGCGCACTCTTCCTCTCGCAAAAGGTTGAGTGTTCGAATCCCGGGCGCCGCAGGGTGACTTAACTAGTGGCACGTGTGTGGTGGCTAGCACGTGTCGCCCCCAGGGTTTACTTCCCGGCTGTCGGCCGTGCGGGGTACCCTGGGTTATCAAAAAAAAAAAATTGGTGAAAAGATCCATAAATACTACTAAGTGAAAATAGTCACCCAAGTTGTCGGCTAATATTGCAATAATTATTTCAGTTCTAATCATTTATTGAGGTCCGGCCAAGCAGTTTTTTGCATAATGAAAGTGTAACGCCAACAGTGCAATACCAAAAACAACAAGCAATTTGACAATTTTATGAATATGGAAAATATATTTCATCGAATATCGATTATTGCAAATGGTGGGGGTGAGCACCCGAACCATACTAAATTGACCGATTTTGGGCAATTTTCGGTTCCTAAAATTTGGAACCGGTGATTGCCAGTCCGATCTCCGATTTTCAGGAGTGGATCGAACCACTCCGATCGTACTGATACTTTATTTTTATTAGCAAGTTTAGTTACTTGATCATATATTATCACGCCCTCATCGTCTTTTCGCCAAGATTTTCGTTAATTAAAGATCCAAAGTACTAAATAATGAGAGTTTAGACTATGAAACAATACTTGCAGTCTTGTAGGGTATAGGGAAAAAAGAGAACATGTCATCGTCGGTTCTTGAACCCACTCGGGAACCATATCGGACCAGTCGGTCAAATTTTAGGATCAGGCGGGTCGGTTCCCAATTCCACAAATTAGGCATCGGCCCTTTTAATTCGATTATCGGTTCTAGGGTGAAACTATAACGTCCTGAAATTCGCCCACTTCCAGGATTAATGAAATAGACTATTATTTCTCGTTTCGTTTTAGTGAGTCTTGTCCAGAACTGATCATTCTCGGGATATTGACTATTAGGGAATGGCTAACTAGAAAAACGGTACGTGGACCTAAGAACTCGATTGTGAATCGAGTCCGATTCCGAGAAGCGACGAGGAAATATTTTGTGCCGACAAGGGCCAGTCCAAGGGGAGTGATGGATTTGATTTGACCGACGGTATACGATCGGATAGCAGGTGATTCCGCGCGACCGAAATTACGCACGGCGTACAATCCCGAATTTGCCTCGGACTACTGCGACTCCAGGGACTAGTAATAAATCCTCGTGTTCTCTGAAAAATCGGGACCGTCATGACTCGAGTAGCCCTAGGTTGATATGCGTAACCCCTAAACAGGCGCCCGTTAGTGAGAGACGCTAAAATCGCAAATTGAGTGAAAACGATCGTGGAATTGAGTCTAGAATTCTGTGTCGAATTTCATCGGCGTATGCCATTATTTTGCGAGGACGACGTCATTTTTATGTGGCCACGCATATTTGGGATCGATAAAGTCAAAAATTGGAAATTTGATCCAGGACCGGAAAATTACCATTTTACCTCTAGGCCTAATTATAGGGTTCCGAATTTTGGGATTATTTGGGAATTATTTTAGGGTTTTTATATTAGTTGTTTCAGCCCAATAATGTTAGAAATAATGGTCAATTGTGCCCCTAGATATTTTTGTTAGTTTTTATTCAAGCCCTTAGATTAGGAGCAAGATTGTCCAAGTGGAAAAGTAGTTCACCAATCTCACTTTGCAATGTCTATATACCCCTTTCTCTCTCTCTCTCTCTCTCTCTCTCTCTCTCTCTCTCTCTCTCTCTCTCTCACACACACACACACACACACACACACACACACCTCGGCTGGCCATCCCCTCCCCCACAACAACTTCATCTTCTTCATTTTCCTTCTTGTTTGGCCATGAAAACCCAAGCTTGTCGGAGGAGCCATTGCCGCCGTGAGCCACCGTTCCTCTTGCCCCACCACCACCACCAGTCCATCCCCCTCACCTCTCCCTCTCGCCGTATCTCTCTCTCTCTCTCTCTCTCTCTCTCTCTCTCTCTCCCGTTCCCTCTTTCTTTCTCGGCTGCTCAAGGGCCTCGTCGAAGCCGCTGCTCGCTATTTCTGTTCCGGTGCGGACCCACTGTTGCCCAACCATCCTCGTCACGTGCTCAGCCCTAATTGAAGCCTAAGAATCCAGGTGAGTTCGACCCTAAGCCCTACTTAGGCTAAATTACATTTCTAGATGGGATTTAGGGGTTAATTATGGTATTTTAGGGGTTAAATGGTAGAGGCTGTTAAGGGCTGATTTCGTGGCGTATTTGGTGACTGAGAGTGACGATTTGATCAAGGTTTAGTGGACTATAGTCTGCTGTGATGTGGCGAGGCATAGGTGCCGTGATTTGGACGGAATTGTGGACTTAGCGGGTGAAATTGGGATACCGAATGGTGGCTGTCTTGGTGGCTATTTTACGGGCTTAGTGCGACAATTTAGTTGAGATTTAGTGACCCGCGAGGTGCCGTGAGATGGCTGGACAGATTGGTTCGGAGCGGTCCAAGTTTAGAGTAAGTTCGAGCTTTAAATATGGATTTTAGTGCACGCCTCATTTGGTCTTTTATGGTGGCTGATTAGAATGATGTTTTGGGGAGTTTAATGGGGCATTTTGAAGATATTTATTAGCCTAGAATTAGCGGTATAGTGGTTGTCCATAACGGATTGAATTGGACAAGGCACGATCTATTTGGAGTTTGATTGTGCAATTACCGGAATATTCACATTGATTGATTGACTGGCTGATTGGCCTTTGTTTGTGGTTGGTTTTGTGATGCCGTGTCGCATGTCTAGCGAGACTAAGAATGGAATAGCTTGGCAGGCCTTGAATGCGCAAATTCTTATTGACCCGGTTGTGTGAATATGTGCATGAATTGTGTGTCAAGTTTGTGCCATGGCTGTTTTGAATTGATTGTCTGATGGGGTATGTTGATTCATGAGATTGAATATGCAAGGTGCAAGTGAATGCCCAAATGTGAATGTTATAGCCATAAGTGTGCATCTTAAGCATTGGCACGACATGTGCATATACAAATGTGCCCGAGTGACATGTACATTGTGATCACCTAAAATGCCCTGATGCGTTTTATGCGGGGTTCAAATAAAAATTGATGCTTGTGAATGTGTGATCACAATAAACCCTGATACATTTTACGCGGGGTAGTGAACCCGTCTTGAGGCGTGTTACGTGGGACGATGCCCAATTTACCGAAAGATGACTAATCTGAGGCGTTTTACGCGGGCTAGAGATCGATCTTGAAGTGATAGACCTGATGCGTTTTACGCGGGTCGGACCTGATGTGTTTGACGCGGGTCGGAGGAGAAATTGATAAATGGCAAAAGTGCTAGCATGCAAGTGCGCGATAATGCATTGATAAGGCATGAACGTGAGTGCGAACACAAGCATATGCATGACATGTGTCGTGACGTTGTGATACGTGTTTATGTGTCGTAATTGAATTCTGTGGCGTGAATGCGATTATTTATCAAATGCCTAACCTGCAGGGTCAGTAAGGTTCGGATTTGGGCTCGAGGGCTTGAATCATTTATGTTTCAACTTGTGTGGTTGTTTAATGCTCGTCAGGAGGTGCATGTTAGCTTAATTTAGGTTTAGGGAATTACTCACTGAGATTATTCTCACCGTTGTATAAAACCAATTTTTCAGACCCCTAACCTTGAGATGCCTGAAATTTCAGTACGTTTTGGGATTCCGCATCATATAGAGCAGACGAGGATGATATACCCCATAGGAAACGAGGAGTCATATATTAGATATTATACTTTAGTATGGGTGGACGTAGGGGAAACATAGTACTAGACCCACGAATACGTGGCTTGGTGTTTTAGGGATGATCTCGGAGAATATGATCCTCTCCGAACTTTTGATGTCCCGTTTACCGGGCTAGGCACGAGGTACCCTCGGTGCCTCGATAGAGAAGTGGCTGACCCTGGCTCTTCAGCTGAGGAGAGTGCAAGCTCTGATGGTGTACTAGTAGAGTATGAGGTAGATGAGTTCGACCCGATGGACTTAGAGCCAGCCGATGGGGACGCTGTTCCGGAGCCGATAGAGCCGGATGACGAGGAGCTGGAGCCGATTGAGGAGGATTCCGTACCAGAGGCTGAGTTGGAGGACATGGACTCGGAGGAGGAGGAGGAGGAGGGAGCAGAGGCCGAGTTTGGACCCGACTCATTGGACTCGAAGGAGGAGATGCCCGATAGCTCTTCATTCTCGGAGTCCTTTGATTCTGATCCAAATTGGGTACCATAGGGTTTAGCCTTAGTTTCAGACCGGTAGGGCTAGTATTTTTTTGACCGGAGCCCCACCTTAAGTAATAGTTTGACCCCCGAGCTACTTACCCCTTTTTGTCAGTAGTGGCCATTGACCCGTTTTTGATTTTTGGAGTGCAAGCTATAAACGGATGATGTATATGGTCCCCAATATCAATGCAAGTGTATATCTGTTCTTGTTGTTTGTTGCATGGCTATCCTTGGTTATGTGGTTTAATTTTATTCGGGTACTGTATTGCTTCTGCGTGTGCTTTAATATTTGTGTTGGGCGTTGGGTTGGCGACGCGTCCTGGGATGTCGCACTTGAATCGACCTTTGTGAGGGATGTAACGTGCCGTAGGGTGCGGGGCGTGATAGAAACCGACCCACCTTGGTACCACCCCGAACAAATCACCCCTAAATGTGATAATCCAGATTTATTTTAATACTTTCATTAAACTCAGTATTAGTTCCTCTTTCTTCATTTTTTATTATTGAGCAGTAGCCACCGCTGCAAAAAAAAACTTCAGAATCAGTTCGGATGAGATACTTCCCTCTCCGTAGCGCCGGCGGATGCTCCTTCCCGCAGATCTCGAGCTCGAGCTTGGCAGCCATGGAGTCTCTGTCGCCGTCCCTCCTCTCTCTGTATCCGTCTCTCAAATTCACGTCCCCTCGCGGGCCCTCCTCGATCTCGACGTCCGCGCCTGCGCTGCTCTCTTCTCCGACGCTCGCGTCCGCCGCGTCCCCGCGAAGAAATGCTCCCACGCAAGCGCCGCGGGAACGCTCTGCAAGACCCTCCAGGAGGAAGACGCCGTCTCCTCCTCCGCCTCCGACCGTCTTAACGGCGGACGCCGCTGAAGCTCCTCGTCCCGTCGCGGCTAAGAAGGTCCCCTTCGAGATTTTTTTCCACTCCTTTTGTCTTTTCTTTCGTGTAAACTGATGGGAATACGAGCACAAGAGAAGGAGAGGCTGTTTGACATTGGAAGTCGCAGGCTTACCGTTTCCATTTCCTTTTGAAGAGGAAAGTTAAGTCTAAAATGGAGAACCCATTTGATGAATTCTCTTGTTTTGTTTACTGTCCACGTTGTTTGTCTTGGTGACAGGATAACAACAACAAAAGATGAAGTTTTGAGAAGATTTCAATGATGCTCCATTATTTCCTAATATATGGAGGGAAGAGTCAATGAGGAAAATTTGAAATCTAATGTATTTTCAAATGCATTTCCAGCAAAAAGGTGAAAAATGGTGGGCACAATTTAGATTGGTTGTGACACATATCTTTCAGGAAGATGGAAGTTTTCATCGGTTAGAAAAGATAGTCTGGTCGTCGATATCCGCGGTCTCCTTTGGAGTGCTTACTTGGCTTTTCTTTGTTGCTAGGTCCTAATACCAATTGGATATGGCACAGAGGAAATGGAAGCTGTGGTGCTAATTGATGTGCTTCGTCGAGCTGGCGCAAGTGTGACAGTGGCTTCTGTGGAGCCACAGCTCCAGATTGAAGCCTCTGGTGGTGTTAAACTTGTCGCAGATGTCTCAATTTCAGAATGCTGTGATGAAGTTTATGATCTAGTGGCTTTGCCGGTACATTTCTTCACATTAATTTATATTTCCAACAGTGATAGTATGATTTAGAAAGTAAGAGAATACGTGATACATCCATATGTTGTTCTTAAGCAGGTAATTTTCCCTTAGCTTTTCTGTGATGCTATGATCAAAGTAAGCGAAAGTAGTGATAAAATCACAATGACTGAAGATAAAACTATAAAAATGCGATCTTGTAATCAACCAAATTGCGGTTTCATGATAATGATATTCCTGCATTTATAGGGAGGAATGCCTGGTTCAGCACGGCTAAGGGATTGCGAAATCCTTCAAAAAATCATGAGCAAACAGGCTGAGGGACAGAGGTTATATGGAGCAATATGTGCTGCTCCTGCAGTCACACTTCTCCCCTGGGGACTTCTAAAAAGAAAGCAGGTGGGTTGCTATGTCTTGCATTAAATTAGACATATATACACAAACTGTAACTGGTGATAACATTGTTTTTCATGCTAGACTACTTGTCACCCCGCATTCTTTGACAAGCTCCCCACTTTCTGGGCCGTTAAATCAAATATTCAAGTTTCAGGAGAGCTTACAACTAGCCGTGGTCCTGGAACTTCATTCCTTTTTGCTCTGTCCTTAGTGGAGCAGCTCTTCGGTGAGTCTGTCGCTGCGGAAATTGGAAAATCATTGGTGAGGGCCTAGTACATATTGCGTAAGATTTAATGTTCATCCAAGACTTCATTGATGAACTACCTGAAGAATATAGTTCTTAAATTTGATGTCTTCCCGTCCTTTTTTATTTATAGCTGATGCATGAAGCCAATGATCATTCTAAAAACATAGAGTTCAACAAAGCTGAGTGGGTTGTGGACCATACTCCTCGCGTAAGTAGTATCTCTGAATTTGTGTTCAAGTATTGAGCTCTCCTCTTCACCATATACCAATGTCTTGGTTTGTTTCTCTTCAGTTATACTGTCTTCTGAATTCATAGCAGCCTCTCATCTTCTAAGGCTATAGGATCATATCATGTC
Organism: Syzygium syzygioides; assembly: GCA_031216285.1. NCBI lineage: Eukaryota > Viridiplantae > Streptophyta > Magnoliopsida > Myrtales > Myrtaceae > Syzygium > Syzygium syzygioides. The sequence continues at coordinate 19,667,651 of CM062248.1, forward strand.
ATACTTGCCTGAAGCGGTACTACCAAAGAAAAATGAAGTACTCATTACCCGAGAGAAAAGGGGAAGTAGCAGACTTCTTGTATCTATGTTTCATCTGTTGCTTAGGCTTCTTCTAATTGTAAAGTCTTGGACATTCAGATCGGTTTATATCTAGATATAATTTATAACACTGTTGAAATAGATCCTCACCTAGCAATAGAGTACTTGTCATCTCACCTACCTCATAGTCTGGTGAAAAAACGTGGCATTGAACCAATCTTGGTGGTATAAGGTTAAACTTGAATTGAGTCCTTGATTGAGGTGATTGTGCTAACAATCTCTATATTGCCCTCCCTCCACCTTTTCCTCTCTAACACATATCATAAAGAGGAAGAAAAATACATACTATTAGATATAGAAGAAAAGGTTTCCAGTAACAAAATAATGGCTAAGAAATTCGTTGACCCAGGTTTAAAGTGGGACAATGGGAACATATGGAGGCCTTGATTGCAGTTGTAGGATATGTAGTGTAGCTTGAACTTGAAAGTGCAGTGACGAAGCTAGAATTCGAATGAAGGGGGGAAGAAATGTTCAATGTACTTAACTTAAAGATTTAATTTACATTTGATATTATCACGCGTAGAAAAGAACACTCTGCAAGTATAAAAATTGAAACAACAAATAATGTTTTTGTTGTGGAATGACGTTGTCATCCGACATGAAATCAAGGGGCTGGGCTCAACCAACCCCTTGAGCTGTACCACTCAAACCCAAAGAAGTTTATGTAAACATCTTTTGGGCCTATTGTGACGAGTGGCAAATACCAGAGAGAAGAGGCGGGGGGGGGGGGGGGGGGGGGGTGGTGTTGGCGGGGTGGCGGGGGTGACAATCCCTGTTTTCCCTTCCCTGGCTCCGTGGCTGAGAAAGTGAGAAAGTGGGTTATTGGTTTATATCTGCATTTGTGAATTGAGAATGACAATGTTTTTCGTCAAGGGGTGTTATCTTACTGTAGATACTTTTTGTAACCTCTGTAGTTTCTGGATAGCAGGAAATGAGGTTGTTCCTTGAAAGTGAGTGCTTTTAGGCAAAACCAAAGGTTTATCCACCCGTACTAGTTGAAAAAGAGTTGGAAAATGAAGTTGCGCTATCATTGCTAGATTTTGGTCAGCACGAAAGAATAGAAGGGCCCTTTTTTTTCTTCGAGGTAGCTAGTTTCACCCATTCTGACCGAGCCTATAGGATCTATTGTTGAGGGTGGGTTTGTGGGAATAAAGACTTTTTAAGTTTAATAGATATGGGGGAAAACGATTAATAGAAAGTACATAAATTTGAATAATTATTTTGACCAAATTTGAAGTCTAAGGCGATTAGAGTCCACCAGTTGAACAAGTTTATAGTGACTTACACTCTAAGCTTTGCTTCCACATAAAACTTAGCAATAAAAATTAGTCACAGAACCCTTCCTTTGCTTCTAATAGCTTAATCAGGTGGCATTTGTGCATGAAATTGATTGATCAAGCCATGTTACATCTACCATGGGCTCAGTGGCTGTAATTAGGACGTGTTATCTTCTGTAATTTTGTGAAAAGTCTTTGATTCTCATACTTGCAAGACTTAATAGACCCTTCGCTTTGAATAGCTTGTGCTATCAGAGACTCTCTAGCTATACTTTCGTCAGTTGAAAGAAAAGCTGCTTGTTGTCCAGTCCAATTTATGAGTTCTTTGGGACTTATTTCGGCAAAAATCACTTTCATGGGAGAAAATCTTTATTTTCACCGTGCACCAGTTTTCTTTTGTCTCCATTTTTTCCTTATTTTTCCAACGTCTTCTATTTAAGTATTGTTTACAATATATAACCCTTATTATAGAGAGGATTAATTTGTAACACTTACGACGTCTCTCTCTATTTAAACTTCAAACAGGTCCTAATTCCAATTGCAAATGGTTGTGAGGACATTGAAATGGTAACTATAGTGGACATTCTACGACGAGCCAAAGTAGATGTGGTGGTTGCTTCAGTTGAAAGAAATTTGCAGATTTTGGCATCGCAAGGCACAAAAATTGTTGCCGACAAGTTAATTGGTGAAGCTGCAGAAACAAGCTATGACTTGATCATTCTTCCAGTGAGATTTTCTTTTGGTGTTTTGCTCTCATAAGCATTATGTTTTGCAGTTGTCTAAGTGTTACTCTCACAAGAGCTCTATGATTAATAACCTCGACAGTAAATCAAGACAACAAACTTTTGTTGCTTTATGAGCAGTAACCAAGTGAAAGCTCCAATAGAAAATTTTGGTTTCTTGAGGTGGAGGAAGGTTGTGGAGAGGTTGCCCCTATTGAGCAAGAGCTTTATGCACATCACAGCCTTGCTCCTTGTTATTTTACTGAGAAGATTGATTTTCTGCTGTTGTTAGATTATTTACTTTGATGATTCTTCTCATCATGTTTTCAGTAATATAGATATGTGAAGAGAGACCATGATAGAGTGCTCAATTTGCCTGCCTATTGAGCTTGTTAGTTGCATGCATATTCTGTGATTCAAATTATCAAAGTTGAGTATTGTGCGAGCTTGCATGTGTGTATACAATTAAATCGAAAGGGTCATTCAACATGGAATTACAGGGAGAAACTGCTGGCTCTGACCGTTTACATAAGTCCAGAATTTTGAAAAATCTGCTAAAAGAGCAAAATTTGGCTGGAAGAGTATATGGAGCAATCTGCTCTTCACCAGCAATCTTACACAGACAGGGGTTACTGAAGGTATTTAAAATCCTACTCAGTACCCTTTTGTCCCTTATCTCCTGTATCGGATTGCATGTAATTTCTCCAATGTGTAGGATAAGAGAGTCACTGCACATCCGTCTGTTGCAAACAACCTTGCTCGTGAAGGAATGGATGGTGCTAAAGTGGTCATTGACGGGAAGGTGATCACGAGCAGTGGACTCGCATTTGTCACAGATTTTGCACTGGCTATCATTAGCAAACTTTTCGGCCACGGAAGGGCAAGAAGTGTTGCAGAAGGCCTCGTTTTTGAGTATCCCAGAAGTTAGGGAGGTCCATGGGCTTACTCCACAGAGGTCAGAGTTTCCTGGCTCATTATCCCTCTACTAAGAGAACTATGTTTTTGCATGGACAATGCTCTAATGTGGGATTTTATGGTTCTTCAGCTGAATGGAGAGAAAAATTTTGTTTCTCCTGTATTGCAGAATCATGTGAAAGCTGCTCATTCGAGAGAATTTCATGCACTTTGCGTGGGTGCTGATTGGCAGGTAAGATATTTACTTGCCCTGTATATGCTCATTTGACTTATAGTTCACATTGTTAATCTTTGTATTCAACCACTGTAAGGCTGAGGGGACTTGTTTGGTTACAGATTCTGCCATCGCCTAATGTAGATGGACTGTGGATGATTCATTTGCTCCTGATCCAATCCTATTTTCTAGATAGACTGATCAGGAAAAAGATAGTGGGGAGATGTCAAAACAAGCTAAGTGTATCTGCAGAGCTGCTTTTACTTGTTATCCTATTTTTCAGCTGCAAAGGCTACGCATCTAATGGGAGATCGAAGTTGGGAGCGTCTTTTTCTCGTTTCTTTCTGCAGATGTTCTTTTTCTTTTGTTTTCTTTTTTTAGTCCGTAGTCTGATGATCCAGGTCTCTGATGGGTGCTTCTTGTACATACCCTCATTTCTGTAGAATTCGTACAGTTCGTAGACTCACCATATGTATGTTTAGATGGTCTCCTCTTTATATGAATTATCCACAGTTGAGAAATGACAAACAAATTCAGTTTTGTTTAAGCACAGGGTGATCTTTCTATTCTTTCTTTTTGGCAAGCAAATGAGCACAGGATGTTAGACTGATTTGCTCGATCAGTCAAGCTCCATAATCACTTCTGAAATGATTGTCAACATGATTATGTGAGGAATCGACACCTAAGATCATTATGGATGGTTCAAATGCAAACCTGAGAACAATCAAAGAGTGATGATGTAAGAACATTAAACCTAAAGATGTTTTGATTCGGAACCTCAGATCATCCTATGTTTACAGACTTGATGCATCAACTTCTTCAGAACTCTTTGGTGGCTAAAACACGACTGGTTGGTGATATTCACCCCACAAATATAGCACACCAATCCAAAAGAGTTCCGCTTCCGCCTAGACATCAAACTAAGTATGGTTCACAACTTATTTACAGCCGGTCATCACTCCTTGCCGATCTATAGATACAGCTACCTAATCTCTGCATAATCTTCTTCAAAAGAGTACGATCAGATGATAAGATGTACATCGCAACACTGGAGTTGCCCACATATCCAACACTCCGCACTCGAACATCTAAATTCAATCTCAAGGCGCTCTACCACGGGCCTGTCAGCGTCCTCCTCAAGCAGATTCTTTTACCTCCCCATTGCCGGTTCACTCTCTCTAAGATCTGCACAAACACAAAAAGGAACCAATGAGGATCTGGCACTTTTAAATAGAGAGATCCCATAGTTAGGAAAGATATGTAGCAGACTCATATGATGTTTTTTCTATTTAAATTAGTAAATTGTACAACCGGACGATTTCTTGGAACCCAATTAACATATTGAATGTCTGTTTCATTTCTACAAGTTAGAGAGAGAGAGAGAGAGAGAGAGAGAGAGAGAGAGAGAGAGAGAGATCATTGCTTTATAGAGATTTTTATGGAGAGTTCAACTCCTCAGAAGTCGCTTTCAACTGATAGTCACTTTCAAATCACTTTACTTTTGAAGATTCTAGCGTTGGCATAAACAGTGTTCTCCAATAGAGAGGGGCTAAAGAGAAAGCAAGCAGGACAGATCCACCAAAGAATGTTCTAGATACTGGAAGGAAAATTGATTCAGATGGAATCTCTTGAGGCCGACATGATAGCAATGTATCATGTAGTGGCTCTATGGAGCACTTGCAGGGAAAGGCATGTCGTGGGTAGCACTTGTAGTTGCCGTCACATTATCACATCGAGACAGGACAGCCAACGGAATTTGTACCGAAAAGAGTAGACCCTTTAGGTCATTTCTCTGTTTACATACTAAATTAATGATGAAACTGGGGAGTTCAAGTTGACTATAGAGATAGAACGCACCTGGCTCTTTTGCGTTTCCATCAACTCCTCCTGCATCAGTACACCACAAGAGAACAAAAAACGAATGAATTAAAGACACATTGAAACAATCAAACTTCTTCAGTATGGCAGCAACATTAGTAACTTGATGAGGTACCTGTTTCCTCTGTAATTCCTGATTAAGTTCTTTAAGTTTTTGAACTTCAGCTTCAAGTTCCAAAGTATAAGCCTGCAAGTATTCCATACCCAATAAGATGACGTATCCAATTTTTCCAAGTAAAAACTATCTAAATTTCGAAACTGCCACTGCCAGGAATCAATTCCTCAACCCTATCTGGAAAACAATATTCAACTCAAGCCTCTACATTCTCAAGTGGTCCTCCGCTTCAACACTGCTTTAGCAGATGCACAGTTGGTTCTGTTGACATTATATTGCCTCGACTTTATCAGGTTTTGTACCTTCGTTATTTCCACTATGTAGCTAACTAGTGACCTCCAGGATAACACAAGCTTACAAGGGGCAGCTCAGTGTTACAATATTTCGGTGACCATAGCACAAACAAACACCATGATTTAAAAAATAAATAAATTGAGAGCACATTAGTGGGTAACAAGAGTCCTTCAAGAGTTGCTTTCAGTTTATTCAGAAATCAAACTTTATCTACCATTTTTCATGAGCAACTGAGTTATTTGATGACATGAAATAACAGCCATCAAGAACCAACTTGATATCAAAGAAAATTGCATATGAAAAAGAAATCCACTACTTTAGTTTCAGGTACCATGGGAAAACAATACATTAACAACAAGAAGGAGCAGCAGAAAAAGAGTTTTCGCAGCAGTGTACTGACCTGCTTTCGCGCTCGAGACCGAGCAGCTGACTCTCTGTTCTTTATCATTCTCCTCTGCCTTCTCTCGACGACTTTCTCCAGAGCACTGCCGGATTTTCTTCCCTGGGCGAATGGATAGGGTTCGGGTGAGAGTGAAGACGAATCCACCATGTTCTTAGAAATTACATCCGGAGATATATGGTTAGCAGGAGATACTGTCTGAAAAGCAACTCCCCTAGTCTCTAACCCAGTCATGCCAACACTGGTCTGCAGCCCGCCACCCTGAACTAATGAACTTTTAATGGATGCATCTGTCATCCCGACTGCCCCTCTTGACCCTAAACCAGGCAACTGGGAATTATTTGCTATACTTATGGAAGAGGCAAAAGGCATAGTCGCTGGCTTGGGGAGGAGGGGCAGATCATGCTGTCGCTGGAGCTGCTGCTGGTTGGATCTAATACTGCCGACATTGAATGCTAAATTATGAGGCTGACCAGGTATTATTGGCTTACTGTTCTCGGCAACCTGATTCACAACAAATCCATTGTTCTGGCTCGGATGTTGAAAGTTTAGACCCAAACCAGTACTATTACTAAGCAGCGGAAAATCACCAACAAACCCACCATTGTTGGGTATTCCCACTTGTTGATCATCTTCTCTTACAACTCCTGCTCTCAGTAAGAACTCCTCCAAGGTCATCTCTCCAAGAGTAGGTTGCTTCTGCGGCATATTGAATCCTCCACCCTTGTTCCCATCCTTAGCAACCGTACTCTCTTTGAGCAGGTCTTTCCAAACTTCATCAACTGTTTTTTGACTAAGAGTCCGTGGCAGCGTCAACGACCCTTGTCTCTGTATATTACCCTCTGGAAGGCTTCCATCCCCTGCACCCGTGGAAGACGTCATTGCCTGAGTCTCTTCAGCCGTCCAAATATTTTTCAGAAGTTCATCCATATTCATCGACCCAAAATCCTTTCCAAGCCCACCCCATGCGTTTTGAAACTCATCAAAAGTCAAAGAGTATACTGATGGCTGCCGAGTTAAAGAGTGATTTCCGTGTGGCTTCCCAGCTAATCCTTCAGCAGGTGATGCATCAGCTATGCCTTTGAAATTGTATTGAGAAGCCATCTTTCTCCAAAAGATTGGTCACAAGAAGTATCCTTCTCAACAATTACAGTCCCCTCCCTTCAGATTTCTAGACTTCAATGTCCATCAAATCAAGTGTAAATGAGTATGAGTATGGAAGAATATAGAAGACCAAATTATAGTTCAACTTGTATGAAGAACAAATAACTCACATCCCAATAGACCCCTGAGTAAAATTAAAACAGTAGAAATTTTGCATGTATATCTGCACTGGCGAGAACCCGTTTATGGAAACAGTTATTACTCTGAATAAAGGCAAACTTGAAGCGTCTCACAGGTAAAACTAACGCAAATCCAGCTGTTTGCAAAGCAGAGGTGCATACATTTCTTGCTCGAGTAATTAAGTTACTACAAATTCTTGTTTAAAGCATTTACAAGCATGGAAGATTCTTTCAAACTCATCACATTAACGCCGGCAATTTATGCCTTGAATTGGCATTTGAAAATAGATGTGTGTTACGAGAATATGCTAACAACACAATATTTCGCAGTTGGTTTAACCTTATAATACACGTAAAAGAAATTAATTACGGCCATAGCCTTAGTTTAGATACTCAGGGCAATCTTTCACCTAAATCAACTAATAGATGAAAAGCATCATTTCGAGTCAGACGGAGAATCCCTGGGAAGGTCATCATCGCATACAATGAGAGACATAATGACCTACAAACCAGATTGGTGCAGGATGTGAACTGGTTCAGTAGATCGATCTCCGGACTGTCATGATTCCCCAGCCATTACAGCCCAACCCCAAGGAGGAATAATTAGTGTTGAAGCGTACTTAGACACATGGGGATCCCGTTAGCAAAGCGCAAGCGTTTCTGACATAATAACTCCTCCAAGTTCTTGCGAAAATGATTTAATCCGATCTTCCATAGCCCTAGTTTGTGACTTATCGGCTTCCATGATTCACAGGTTCGACCGCTCTCATACCAATTAGTAACGAACTAAAAAAATTCTACAGTAAGATGAGAAGAGAATTTTTTTTTTTTTTGGGTAAGGTAAGTAGTAGAAACTATGACTCTTAAGATGAGAAGAGAATTGATCACTCGTAACTTCATTTTCCTAAATAACTAAGATGCTTTGCTAATTAAACATCCACTACATATTCCTTCTTGGGCATGGGCTCTACTGGCTTGTGTCGTGACACAGACAAAGTTTCAGACAAAGGACATGGAACTCTTGTGGGTTTAGCTTCTGCAGTAACAGGTCCTGCATATTCAGGGATCCTGGCAGTGTGCTGGATCTGCAGAAACTTATCTGACCAAAACTGTTAACTTCAAATTCCTGAACTGAGGCCAACTAATCTTTAATCTCATCAAAAAATGAAAAGCAAGAAGTTTCCGGATTGAAAATAGACAAAAGGGCATCTCTGAAGAATCGGCACTGACGTGACATCCGACAAAGCATCCAGAAGATGCAGATCAGAAGAGAATAACAACTTTTTCTCAGCTCATAAGGCAAGAATAGCAGCTTTTCGCGCGAGTTGAGGAACGACCCATTGAATTGAACTGACCACAACATTTCAATCTCAAAGCCAACCAACATCGCGATCGGCCACCCCGCGAAAGCCCGAAAAAGGACCTCCCGCGAAGCGTGACGAACGACGCACTCCTCCGTCTCTCTCTCTCTCTCTCTCTCTCTCAGAAAACAGAGCATCGACCCAACCTCCCAACTTCACAGCCAAACCGCAAGGCTAACGCGAACCCAGAAACCAAAGATCGCCAGACGACTGCTAAAAGTTCCAATCCAGCTCAAATTCAAAAGGGAAACAACAAACCCAACAACTCGAAAAGACGTATACAAGAGCCAATCGCTCAACCGCCGAGCACCCACGTGAGAACCAAAAAGGCCAAAAAAAAAAAACAAACGGAAGCAGAAAGCAACCAGTCAAAAACCGCGGACCCAAAAGGGACGAGAAGAGAGAAATTTTTGAAAGAGCCCCCCAGAAAATACGTATAACCCACGAACCCAAGTACGAAAACACGCACGCGAACCCAACCGAAAGCGCGAGTAACGCTCAAAATGATGGCCAAGATACCTTCTTCCGTGTGGAAATATACGCTGGCGAAAAGAGACGAAGCGGAGCGGGCGTCGTCGTGGCGACACCGCGGGAGGGACAGAGAGACACGGGGGAGAGAGAGCTGGCAAAGCAAAGCAACGGCGTCCGTGTGCGGCGGTCTCGACAAGTGGCTGCCGCTGCTGCGAGACGCGCAAGCGCCGCACCATTTAAGGAGCTTCGGCCACGCATCCGGTCGCATCTTGTCCTCTCCTCCTCCTCCCCCTTTTTCCCCTCCTTTTTTCCTTTTTATTTTTTTTTGTTCGGTTGTTGACGCGATATTGCTATTTTAATTGATCCTCAAGGAGGGGCGGGGGGTGGGGCGCGGGGGGGGGGCGAAGGAGGATCGGGCGGCGGAGATCGCGCGACGTGGACCAATGGGGGCAGTCCGTGCCCCCGACGCGACGGCGGGCCAATGGGGGCGCGCGGCGTGGGGGGGGCGGAGGGCCGTCGGATGATCTCTTTCCGACAAGCGGTTGGACGGCGATGAGTGGGGTAGGGAGTGTCCCTTTTTTTTTCCTTCCTTTGTTTTTGTTTTGTCGGGTTGCGTGGGGGAACGGGGAGTGGTGCGCGTGCGCGCGACGTGAGATTTAGACCACCAATCGTTCTTCTTCTTCTTCTTCTTCCTTGTTTTGGACTTTTTCTCCTTCTCACGATTTTCCTGAAATGGCAAATACGTAGATCTCACTCAAGCCAACCTTTTCTTTTCCTTCTTTCCTTTGCAGCTTTTTTATAACATTTCATCATGCCTCGCCCCCTGCATTTAAAAGGATTTCGATTTTTTATTTGTCGAGTGCCGCCTCGGCTCCCGGTTCAGGGCTCGGTTCGGTTCGGAACCGGCTCTGGGATTGGAGCCCGAGGATGTCCGGAGCGGGCGGAATGGCTTGGAGTTTGCGAGGCGGGGGGCGAGGCGGATGTCCTGTTTGGAAGTCCTCGGATGCCCGAAAATTCGGAGGGTATGGAGCTAAGGGTACTGTGAGCACGACGTTCTTGTCCGACCGACCCCCTCGAACTGGAGAGATTGAACGTCCGGCCGAGACTGGTCGGGCACCGACCTGCGGCGGCATGAGGACGGACATCCGGCCGCCGCTTTGGTCGGATATGCTCAAACGCAGACGGAAACGACTCCTTTTTTAACAGAGCTGTCAAACATGTCGCTCACAAGTTCCAACCCGATTGGTGAGGGAGCTCTGGAGTCACCAAAGAGTGCAACGTGTGTGAGGCAAACGCTTTGTATATCTTCGATAGAAATTTTCAAGGCTTTTTGTAGAGTTTGGAAAACATTTGGAAGTTATGTGTCCACGCATGGCCAAACCACATATGTGACACCCCAAAACTCGCACACGACACGTGCCATTTCCTTTGATTAATTAAATTCTTTTAGATTTATAAGGACAAATGGAAATAATGCGTGGACAACCCGTCTCACAATAGCGAAAACAAATTTTCGAGAGAAATTGCATCTTATCTCCTCGAACTTTTAAAGTGGGGTGCACTCGCGACATTGGCGATCAAAAAATATCTTTTTTTTTGTGTTAGAAAGAATCATTTTACTATCATCAATTTAGAATTTTTTTGCAACAGCTTGTGTTATAGCCAATGTCCTAAAATGTCATATTTTGTCTTGAAAGTAAATCACTTTTCCGGCAATATCTGCCGTAGGAACTGTTACATACTGTGGCGGTTTTATTGAGAAACTAGCTTTCTCGAAGTGCCATGGAAGATTTCGGGGCGCCTCAGTTGGTTAGGCCTAAGGGACCACGTCCATTAATGCGACAAGGGGCATAATGAGGTAATCGCGAAAGACTGATCTTATCGCTAGAGATCTAGAAGAAATAAAGGGGTGAGTTAGAGCCCGATAAATGAAATCTCTAACCGTAAGAGAAGAGATCGTCTTTCCACCTGATGCGGTATCGAAACATAACAACATGAATTCAAGACGAATTGCGAATTGTATATATATTCGATAATATGAGTAGATTTACCATAATATGCAAATGGAAATTACTTGTTGATGTGCCATAAAGTTATTCATTTAGATGTAACCGGATGACATATCATTTCATGATGCAAAAATATCTCGTAGTGCAAAACCAGTATACACATGTGAACATCTATCCGTAGTTGTCACTAGTAATGACTTATCTCGACTGACAAGTCATTATCACAACCTAACTCATGGAGAATGGAATCATAATCTCATCTGGCCATAACTCAGCCCATCCATAAAGGGTGTATCTACACCAACGTCAATAATAACACCACTATAACAGTTGCATGATAACGATTTTTACATACTTATATTCTTTTATTCCCTCTATTTCTGTTACTTGGACCTCATGTCCACAATATCACATAGCAGGCTACTGAAGCCATGTCATCTTATGTGCAAAATGTGGGACCCGTATTAGAAGGAAGACGACTTGTCTTTTGAGAAAAGTACCAGAAAATTCTTAGACTTATTACATTGATATAAATTTAGTTCTAAATCTTTTAATTAGATCAATTTAGTCATGAACATTTTCATATTGGTACTAATGCTGCCCATTCGGCCAATTTAGATCGAAAATTGCTGACGTAGATGCCAGCAGTCTTACGTGGCATGGCCCTGGCCCTAATTGATGTGTACATTTTCAATAATTTTTCCTTTTGTTTTCTTTACCTTTTCTTGTGGTTGGTTGTCGTCCATCGGCCATAGGCCATGGCCAGCGAGGGCGAGTACTGGTGATGTCGAAAAGAAAAAAAAAGAAAAAAAAATTATTAAAAGTATCCACGTCATCGCCAACCGTGCCACGTAGAACTGCCGGCATTCACGTAAGTAATTTCTCGCCTAAATTGGCTGGATGGACTGAGTTAATACCAATATAAAAATGTTTAAGAGTAAATTGGTTAAATTGAAATGTTTATGACTGAATTAGTACCAAAATCAATGTAATAGGTTTAGGACTTTTTTGATACTTTTGCCGTTTTCTTTGTAGAGTTTTCTACATATATTCATACTAGAGAGTTTGCTTTCCGGCGAAAAGGTTGTAACATAGCAATTGCCATATACATTTATATGATAACGGTGCAAATATAGAACTCTCATCTGTTGGCATTTCTCGTATGAACGGTGGCAACCAGACACATAACTAATGATTTTAGAATTTTACATCAGGTCCATAATATCACATAGCAGGCTACTCAAGCCACGTCATCCCAAGTGCAGATTATGGGACCTCATGTCTACTCAACTAGGAGTGAGCATGGTCCGGATGGACGATTCCCACCCTAGAACCGAGAACCATCTACTAAGGACCGGTTTTGAAAAATTAAAACCGGAAACGGCCCATTGATTCCATAGACCCACTCGGGAATCGAACCGCTGGTCCGGTCCGGTCCGGTTCCTGGGTGGGTCCATGGAACCGGTCCCACTAGCCAAGAACGAAGACGAAAAGATGGAGACGGAGACGGAGTTGGAGAGTCGGAGACGGTGATGTGAGCATTGATCAAGAAAAGTGAGAGAGTGAGAGTGAGCATGAGGCGAAAGTGAAAGAAGGTGTTTCTCGGCTGAATGTGAAGCTGTAAGTGTTGAACAAGTTAGGTTTAGTTTAGAAATTTAGGATTTTTCTTTTTTAAAAAAAATAAAAATTAAATAAAAATATTATATTTATTATTATATTATTGATTTGGTCCGGGTGAGCGGTTTCACACATGGAACTGAGAATCAAATCCATCGGTTCCCAAAAATTGGAATAGGGAACCGGATTGATTCTGATGCGGTTCTCGGCAATATAAGCAGTTCATGATTTTTTTGCACATCCCTACAGTCAACCACGTAGAGATCCCGTCTTAGAAGGGTAAAACACGTGTCCTTTTCCCAAGTCTTATACATGTACTCATGCCGTGGAGTTTGCTTTTTGATGAATAGGTCATAGTATAGAAATCGAATGCGCGACATTGCTCACATGCAAATCATCGACGTAACAATTGCCATGTGCGTTTATATCATAACAGTGCAAATAATATCACATTAATCTTTTGGCATTTCCCATATAAACAGTGGCAACCAAATAATTACATATTATAAAAATGTACAACCGTCATATCCCTTTTTTATCATGCCAACATCATTTAATAAGCAACTTATACAATTTCATGTATCACCTAAATAACATCAACTTTTTTTTTTGATAGACTAGGTTACTTAATAATCAAAATTTACCGGAAGGACTCGCTCATTTTCCGCTAAAATAAAAGCAAGGTGCCTCACTTCATTTGATGTTATAAGAATATATTATGTATCATGCTGCTTGATTCCTATTTCAAATAATGACTCTCTCTACTTAGTTGAAATTAGGCATTATTTTAGCTAACTCTTATAATATCATTACCGAGACCACTTCATGATTAATAACATCATAAAAAAATTACAGCTATTTATCTATAATTTCATTCTAGGATATCATAACTGCCCCTACAAAGTTCTTCATTTTACAAATGTCTTCTTAAGTATCACTCTTTTTGTAATCTACCTATACTAATCAATTTAATTAGCTAAGGCCATTCATTTGCTATCTAATCCATAGGAATGTTTAATTTACACTAGAATCACGCCTCATATTTTACAAAAACCAAATCAACCCACTTTTGATTTAGCTATGCAATCAAGCCTAAATTTTGACTAGTTAGGTCAGTTGTGTAGATTACGCAATCGATTTTAAAAACTAACCTAATCATTATTACCTTGAATGTTTCTTATCACGGCGGCTCCTATAATTTCCAGGTATAGCATATTAGCCCCTTAGCACTGTGAAATTACTAATTCGCCCATAAAGTTTTATCTAGTTATTCTAAACCATTTTGATTTCCTTTAATTAATCCAACTCAATAACCCGCTAATTTACACTTAACATAAAACAAGATTGTCCAGAGAGCCATTTTACTTCTATAATTTTAACAAATTTGCCCCTATACAACTCAAGAATCACTAAAATGCTACTATTAGGCCTCTTTTTACTATTTCACACTTTTTCCATCCAAGTGCAATGTAATCTTTTTGGCAATCAATCAAATATGTAGAAAAATTTCAAATCAAACGAAGAGATCCCAATACCTCAATATAAAAAGATGTAAATTCATTCATGAAATTCTTATAAACTTAACCTCGAACCTAAACCTAAATGAGCGAGTATCAAATAATCAATTTTTTTTTGGTCGAAAAAATAATCTGAGTTCAAGAGTGCCAAGTAGATCAATCTAGTTTAGCCTCTAGAGTTTTCATTTATCTTTAATGAAAGAATTGGAACTAATCAAAGCCTTAAATGTCTTGAAATCAAGAACAAATTATAATAAAGGTTAACTATATATCTTTCAAAGCATAACTTGGTCAATAAAATTGAAAACCATGAAAGCTTTACCTCATAAGACAGTTGATAGGTAAAAACAAAGGTTAGACAACTCAAATCAAAGTGAAAATTAGAGCTTGGTTCCAAATAAAATGTGAATTGGAATTTTTTTTATGGCAAGGGAATTGAAAATAGACAGTTGATTTGAGAACTCAAACCATGAAAGTTTAATTTTATAAGACAGTTGATAGGTAAAAACAAAAGCTTAGACAACTCAAATCAAAGTGAACATTAGAGTTTGGTTACAAATAAAATGTGAGTTGGCAATCTTTAATCGCAAGGGAATTGAAAATAGAAAATTCTGAAGATAAAGATGTGTAGAGGGAGGTAGTACTCAGCCAAGTGAAGAAAGATGAGAACGGCTTATATCTCATTTTGCACCTTTAAAGAACAATTCAACAATGTTAAGAAAACATGTAATGGTTGATGTCATCTAGTAGTTAAATTTTATGGTGAAAACTATGAAGAAGTACGAAATAATAATTGAGTGACAAATGAAAGGTTTTCAATAAAGAAAAAGAGCTCATAAATAGTAATATATGGAAGATATTTTATATTTTGGTAAATAATCAGGGAACTTGCCATCCATTCTAAGCACTATGAAACCACTAAACTATTAGCAAGAGTTTTACAATTAGAGAAATCTTAACTCAGTAGATTTTAATTTTTAGAATTACCCATAGTATTTGGTGGTGTACTGATCTCCCTCAAGGAATAGCATTCTGATACATTTTTCCTCGTCACTCTCCATTATCAACTTAAGTACAACTTTAAGCAAACGGGAAATTGGTTACCTCATATTTCCAACTTATTTTCTTGAATTATGACTCATTGTAAGCTTTATAATACTCGATGAAGTCTCATTTTGGAAGACTTTGGACACGCAAAGCATTTTTCGAAAATTTCGAACATCACAAATTTATTGATCCAATTGAAATTTCATCAGTGCGGTCCAAAATCCAAACCGACCATTTATTATCTCAATAGTCTAAATACTAACGGTAGATAGAGAATTTGGAATGTCATTGTTGACACCTAAATTTTGGCACATCATTTAGTGATTAATTGCATAGAAAATTAGGGATTAAATTTTAACCCCTAAACAAAAATATCAAAATCGCATAGCATATAGTTTAGGATCATATAGTTCAATTGCATTCCACATTGGATCAGCGGCGGTGAGTAAGCTGAAAACCCATCGCATAAATCGAGCTTGGACACCAAACGGAACTCAGCTCACCTAGGGGATAGCCGCCGAAGATCGCAAGTCTAAAAGATATTGATTGTCTTAATTTGAGCTTAAATCAGCCCATCAAGCTTAATTAGAGAAAAACCCAAATTAATTCTGCCCATTTAGAATTAAAAGAAAATTAAATGATAAAGCCTAAGTCTAAGCCCATTAGGATTAGGAAGTTCGGTCAATTAATCTAAGGCTGCTATATAAATATGTGATTATATCATTCAATGAAGATAGACTCTCATAATTTTCCAGAACGCAACTCCTGAGAGCACGGGATACACGCGAGGAACTCATCGCCACGATGCCTTGTGCTCGTGCCACCTCACCGTTGCCCTCGCACCGCCTACTCACAGCCAGACCTGTGGCTGTGAGTAGCTTGCTTCCGCCATTGCTCAACAATGATCCCTTCTGCCGCTGCTGCCATAAAACAGTGACCCAACTCAGCGCCTTCTCATCGACGAAGAAGCCGTGAAGCGCCACACGATCTGCTGCCCCCAAGACTAGGATCGTTTGATGCCATTGACGAAGTAGCTGAGCTGCTACCCTTGACGGTACAGTCCCGTGCCGTTGTAGCTATACTCTTCTTTGTCGTCAAGTCTCCAGTCCAGCCCTGCACTAGTCAAGCCAACGAGTTTCCAGTCCAATCCCTACATTCCTCCTGGTGTGCTTGTTTTGTTGCAACATGGCCAAAATTCCACAAGCGTCCTTGAAGTTCCTTTGGTGTGTAGTCCGGCCATTAGTCCATGCAAGATACGAAGAGAGGGAGGGGCATAAAGGAGCAATAAAAGACAGAAGAAAAAGATTGTTTTTTTTTTTCTTTCTTGTAGGTTATCCACGTTCCACCGCTCCTTTGCTTTGTTGACCACTAAAGTCAGGGAGTCCAATTCCAAGGTACCCCCGTGAGCCCGGAGCCTAGCCAAGCCACTCTCGACCACCGTCGCAAGCTAGCCGAAGCCGAGCCCCACCGCCAATCCGCCACTGCTGGTCATCCCGTGATCCGTAAACCCAATTCGGAACCGAGTTCAAATTTGGAAGATAACCGCAAATTAGGTAAGATCATTATCCGAATATTTTTTGAAATATTTAATTTCCTAAGTTTTCGGTGTGTCAATATTTCGTGGATATTCTTTGGTGGATTGCTAAATCTTAGTGATATTGTTTGCTCTATCCGCAATATTCTAAAACACTCAAAATTAGGAATTATGCCTAATTTGGCAACGTATCTAGACAACTATTCAACCTTATCCCTAAGGCACGATACGCGGTGATACGGAAAAACGTTATCTTATTCATAATCACTTGGATACGATAATAGATTTTATTCGCTTTCCAAATTGAAACAATCAACTTTCCGTCGATATCTATAACCCTATCGATAGGATCATTAGTTTGATTTTTTTTCCTAATCCAAATTTGATAAGAAGAATCTTGCGGATTACGTGGATTGTTTGAGTGCGATTGTTATCTTTATTTGATTACTTTCTTATTTAAATAAAGAAAATCTAAAAATATGTTAGTTAGAATTTAAATTAAAAGTTTACATGCTTAAAGAATCCTAAATATATCAAACAGAGTAAGATAATTATTTGATTTAAATTGAGATTTAGAGTGACATATTTCCTAGTTTAAATTAGAAATAGTTTTAATCTTTGTGGATTATTTAGGAAATTTAGATTTCGAATTTTAATAAAAAATATCAAAAAAGAAGTTGTTAAATTGCATGTTATTTTAGGCAATTTTTATTCCGAATTTCATTAGAAAAATACCAAAAATAAATCATTTGTCCGTCGTTAGAATTATGTCACGTCATTACATAACATATAGTTCGCATGTCAGGTTACATTAATCGCATGTCAATTTTTGCACGTCATTACATATAGGTTAGTTCTCATTTTAATAAAGCACAAATCCTAAAGAACACCTTGAGTGCCTTGCTTTGTTAATTATAAATCATATTATTGCATTAAGGTACGTCATTCTCCTAATTTTGCAATTTATTTATTACTTTATTGGGTGTTAAATTGATGGTTTGCACACTCGCATGAACACCACACATGTTAGTGATTAGGTAATAAAATGATCCAGACTGCCTGTATAAATATTTTTGAAAAGAAAAGGTACCGAAAGGGCGTTAGACTAGATCTAGTGTAACTAAGTCCCCGAGCTTAGAATATCTGGTTTGTAGGAATAAAATATATCTCCTTATGTTTTATTTAGGTTTCTAATCGACAATCACAAATAGATTAGTGGTGACTCCAAGAATGAAAACTTTTGTATGTTAAAAACTTAAACCCTAAGTTGCAAATTTGTAGGGCTTGGGAGGACCCAAGTTAGGCTTAGTCTTAATAATCCATAAGCCTGAGAAATTTAGGTCATGATAGTCACAACATAAATTTTTGTATCGGGTTTATTTTCCGCACTTGTTTCCCGCTCAATTGTTTGTATTTGTTCCACGCTTCCACCATTTTGTATAACATTGTATCCTTGAACATAATCCCATGACTGTAAAGACTAAATTGCTCTATTTTGAAAAACCCCCCATTTTGTATAACATTATATCCTTGAACATAACTCCATGACTGAAAAGATTAAATTGCTCTATTTTGAAAAACCCCAATAACTTGAGTCCCTCACGGCCCCATGTTAGCAACCACCCACAAACCCTAATCGTTTTCATCACTCACCATCAACTGCTACCACCATTCGCCTATGAGTTTCCTCATTTTTACTTTGAATTAAAATTCACTTATTAAGTTAAGTGGAGCCTTAAGTAATATTATTTTTATTCAATTTATTTACATTTTTGTATTTGTAGCGAATAATTAGGTAGTTTATCGGAATCGAAGTAAAAATTTGGAAGAAAAATTTCTTTTTCCTTCAGTAACATAGTCATAATATTTAATTGTAAATTGTATAAAGAATTGTTCGGATAAAAACTAGTGGGTGCTCTAAATGAATCAATCCTAGTGGTTGAGGCCTGCCCTCTTTAGGGTACCGTAGGACCCTTATGTGTCTTGAACTTATACTCAATGCAGTTAATATAAATTTCGTAATTTTTTCAGACTTTTTTATACCGATATTACAGATTATTAATTAGGAAACCTCTATCACTATCAACAAGATAAAAAAATAATTCCTTCTTCGAAATTAAGTTCCCCACGCTCCCGTCGTTGCACTTGGATTTTTTGCTCAGAGTACAGAAGGACATCATAGAAGGGAGAGAGCGAGAGGTTCAAGGTGGCAAGAGGCAAGGGAAGAGCAGCTGGGCTAAGATTTAAAAAGTAGGTATAAGTGATTAGGTAAAGAAAAGTGGCAAGGGAATATCAGATAAGTGAGGTGGGATTTCATAAATAAACCATATAATTGGTTGTTGTGATATGTGATCTGATGTCTAAATATAAAAACGAGAGATAAGAATTTTTTTTTACAAAAAATAAAACATGCAAAGTGGCATTAAGTTGATACTAGTTGAAATTTCCTTACAACTTGGGCCGGGGATCCCGATGTAGTGCACACCGAAGAAATTGAGAAATTTCACCAACGTGGCTAATATTTCTTCCTTGAAGGAGTCACCCTCATCGTGTGCTAATTCAACCGACATAATAGCCCCGTTTGGTTCAGCATTTCAAATAAGCATTTGACCTCTAAAGTTTCTTGGCCAAACGCAAATGGCGTTTGGCAATTTTTTTTACTTACTTTGAGGAGTTGCAATTGCATTTACAATGCTTCCCAAGGGACCTTTGGCCAATGCTTCTCCGAACATGCTTTGAGAAGTTGCATTTTCGGAATGCAACTTGCATTGTTCATGGACACTGTTCATGAACAGTGAACCAAGGCTTCGGAGACCGGCGACCGCCGCCTGAGGGCTAGCGCGACCCCGGCAACCGCCGCCTGGGGGTCGCGAGACCCCGGCGACCGCCGCTTCGGGGTCCCGCGACCCCGGCGACCGCCGCCTGGAGTCGTTGGACCTCGGGCGTCGCCGGCGTTGCGTGACCCAGGCAAGCGTGGCCTGGGTCGCGTGACCCAGGCGACGCCCGAGTCCGGCGACCCCGGCAACCGCCACCTGGGGTCGCCGGACCTCAAGCGTCGCTTGGGGTCGCGCGACCTAGGCAACGCTTGGACTGGGTCTTGCGACCCAAGCGACGCCCGGGGTCCGGCGACCCCAGGCGGTGGTCGCCGGGGCGCGACCCCAGGCAGTGGTCGCCGGGGACCAAATCTGGCCGTCGGCGGTTGGTCGGCGACCAAATCTGGCCGGCGGTGGTGGCCGGTGACCCCAGCTCCACCGGAGCCCTTTTTTAAAAAAAAAAAAATAGCAAAAGTACTTTAGCCCAAGTTGATTTTAAAATATTTACCAAACACCACTTGCATTTTGAAAAACCCCTTTAGCGTAAAGGTATTTGCATTTTTCCAAATGCATTTCTCCAAAGTTGAACCAAACGAACCCAATATATAGATACGGAACGATGAAGTCGCTTGATGGATAATCGTTGGATGACAAAGCATTCTACGAGAAGTCTGTGAAGATTTTAGCAGTCCTCCGATTTTGTTGTGTCAACGGTGAGAGGCCGACGCTTCCACTTTGAGTGATGGAGTAGAGAGTGAGTTCATCTATCTCCTTGCATGCTTTCTTTGATGTTGTGTACATAAAAATCCATCTCATTCTTACGTCTAGATAGAACTTCTCCATTTTCCTTCCTTGTGTGATGTAGAGAAGCTCCAGCTCTTGATGCCAAAGTGGGTTTGACCTAACATGTTGAATCTGTCCACGTACAGTAGCCCGGAAAAGGACAAGTGTTATAAATTTCATACTGCGCTTACTTGAGTGCTATAATTTTTTTTCATTACTCGAGTACCATAACTTATGTACTCAACTTACTCGCAGTGAATGCTTGTAAATATATATGGCACTCAAGTGATTAATTGAAAATTATAGCACTTTAATAAACGTTTTTTTTAGAAGTCATGACAATCAAGTGGTCAAAAAAGGGTTATGAAACTCAAGCAAGTGCCGTACAAAAGCTATAAGACTTGTGGAGTCTATATCCCTATAGTAGCCACACAATGGTAAAACTTGCGGAGAGTCTTGCATGCACAGGTTAATGAAGTGGCACACACATGACACATGGAAAAAAAATTCCATTACAAAGAACATTTAGCTGTATGATCAAAGTCCGGCTCGGGTAAGTGTTCACATTGGCATTTTTTTAAGGTGATCTTGAAGATTTTAGGGATATATGCGGTAGAAGTCCTAAAACTTGTCATAAAAATGCAATTGAGTCCTAAAAGTTGCAAAATATGCATTCGAGTCCTAAAACTTGTCAAAATAGTTTAATCGAGTCCTAAAGTTAAGACTGTTCTAATTTACTAACGGAAAATATTGACGTGTTTTATTTTATTACTTTTCTTGAGACATGTGGCATCCAACAAGAGTCACATTAGAAAAAAGTTAAAAAATATAAAATAAAATAGAAAAAGCTAAAATTTTTTTGAAAAAAAACCAGAGAGCCACAACTTGTAGCTATGGCGATGGCCAAGCCCTCGTTGGTGGCTGCCGCCATAGTAGTTGGAAAGGGCTGGCGGAGGTCGCCTAGGCCTTCTCGAAGCCCGGCGACCCACGCCGATCCCGATGAGGCTCCCTTGAGGGCCTATAGGCCCGATCTGGGGGAGGGCGAGGGTCGACGACTCTCCCCCAGATTGGGGCCTTGCTTAGGGTAAGCGAGGGTGGTTGGGCTTCGGGAAGGCCTAGGCGACCTCCGCTGGCCACGCTCGATTGCTTGGCGGGGGCCACTGGCAATGGCTTAGCCACCACCACAGCCACTAGTTGTGGCTCTCTTTTTTTTTTTTTTTGACTTTTAGCTTTTTCTAATTTATTTTATATATTTTTTTAAGTTTTTATGATGTGGCGCTTGTTAGATGCCACATGTCTCAAGAAAAGTAATAAAATAAGACACGTCTGTATTTTTTGTTAGTAAATTAGACGGTATTAACTTTAGGACTCGATTGAACAAATTTGACAAGTTTTAGGACTCGATTGCACCTTTTGTAAGTTTTAGGACTCGATTGCACTTTTATGATAAATTTTAGGACTTCTACTACACATATCCGAAGATTTTATTGGAGATGTCAAACTCACCGACAACTCTCACCATTTTGGTGACCACAATTCGGGAATCATTTAGAAATATTAACTTCTTTAAAGTAAGAGTTTGGTGGCATAATTCCCATTTGTTATGGTCCCAATGGCCGTTGACGTCAAAGTGCAAGTTATTTTGTAGAGCTAGTACCTAAATCAAAACTTAAAGAAACCCGAAAGTAGTCTGTGGACAGTAAAAGCACCAACGCGGCCCTTTTTTCTTTGTACGGTACTTTGCAGTTTCTGTTGTTTGTTGTCTACAAAATGAGCTTCATTTAATGTTACAGAGATGTCTACATGTGGCAGACAAAGTCGAGGTCTTTGACGAAGCTAAAGGATTGCTCGGCGATAAGACAATTTAATGTAAGCTCCGACTAATTCCTTGACATATAGTACTTGAACAGGTTTCTAGCATGTGGCATTGTACTTGAAGTGCTCCTCGCAGTTCTGGACACTTCTGTATCATATCTTGCTTGGTGCCTCTCAAGTGGTCCGTCCCACACTTAACGATTCTTGACACCATTAACATCAGTCTTAAGCCGAAATGTCCTCGGGTTCTTTGCTTAGCTGTCACCACAGTGGCTTGGGGTTTTTTTTTCTCTTGGTTAGGGGTCAGGTTTGGAAATCGTCTTGGTGTGGACTAGCTTGCCGCGTTTGCCCCTGCAATTCTTCCCAATTGTCAGCTTGTTGTGTCTCGTCGTTGTCGAATTCGGCTTGTTGCTGGGATGAAACTGGCATGTAAACGTTATCATCCGCACATCGCGGAACTCACTGAATAAGTCCCACGATAATTGCACGGTGAAGTCCAGACTGAGTTTGGATGGTAAGAAATAGTTGTTATTGTTCTCCATTATGTTATTTAAATCGTGGTTAAGTCGTTAGAAGGAGAAAGGAAAAAAAAAATGAAATCGAGCAATAGCGTTAGGAAGTGCTATGATCCAGTGACGCAATCTTTTGAGCTAAGGCCCCAAAATAGAGTTAATGTTGGGCCTGCGTGTCCCATGGCCACCTGAGCCCAACGTTTGGATTTGGCCTCCAAGTCCGGATCCCAAAAAATGGAAAGACGACCATGGGCCCAACTCAGCCCAATTCCAACCAGGCCTGGGTCGGGCATTTCTGATTTAGTCATCTGCCCATGAAAAGCCCGCACCCTAACCCCTTTAAATATTAAGTGAAATGCACTTGCCCGAAATTCAAAACCATTTCCCTACTTTTTATTTGGTTCACAACCGTCTCTTTACTTTTTGAAATGTTTTACCGTCACCATTGGTCATTGCCCTCCCCCAACATCTTCCATCGCCCGTGCCGCCTTGGACCACCTCGCCGATGTCAACC
The DNA here is from genome assembly GCA_031216285.1 of Syzygium syzygioides. Taxonomy (NCBI): domain Eukaryota; kingdom Viridiplantae; phylum Streptophyta; class Magnoliopsida; order Myrtales; family Myrtaceae; genus Syzygium; species Syzygium syzygioides. The sequence continues at coordinate 19,690,841 of CM062248.1, forward strand.
ACGCTCCTCGTTGCTATGTTGCTCGAATGTAGTGGCCATTGCAACAAACTTGAGCTTTGGGCAGACATGGATGCCGCGAGCTCTAGCTTAGGTGGCCTTGGATGCAGTGAGCTTGAGCAGAAGTGGATCACGGTGATGGTCATCACAAAGGGGACATGGACATTGTGCGCTCGAGCTCAAGTGGCCATGACCATATATAGAGAGAGAGAGAGAGAGAGAGAGAGAGAGAGAGAGAGAGAGAGAGAGAGAGAGAGAGAGAGAGACACACAGAGAGAGAGAGAGAATTTCGCTATCAGTTAATCTTTTATGACATCAAGTCTCCAAACCAATTAAGCACATGCATCGTTCATTATGCAAATCAACAAAAAAGAGAGGAGGTATGTAGTAAATTCACTCCCTTTAAATTAATATATAAAGCGAAAAGAAGAATCATGCCGAGGTTCTATGTCGCCTAGTATCCAATAACTGGAGGTTTCTAAGATTTCTCATATGTTCAACATGGAAGTGTAATAATGTTTGGTTGATCTTGTAATCTGTGTTATGAAGTTCTATACAAATGTAACACAAAATTGTTCACGTGTAAAGATCAATGTGTCAATAGATTGTCTACAAAATCTAACTAATTGGAATCTTCTCGAGAGCGTGAAACACTAGTTTAGCATGGGAGTTCTCGTAGCTAAACCCGAATTTCAAAAGTTATTCACCTAAGCAGCTCATATAGGTAGAGAAAAATCGAATTTACTTCGCTTGCGCTAGCGGTACAAAAAGAGTTTCTTGCTTGTTAAATTGGGTTGCTGAAATTAGTTTGGTACTTACAGTTGTTGGATCTTACTTCTCTTGTGGATCATCATGCAGCCCAACTATTGAGAAGGCCTTCAAGAGTTTTAGAACCCTAGCTCACAGAACTACTCGTTTCATTGTAATCTATGAGGTGAAATTGGTGGCCAAAATCAATCTCTGGGGTCAAAAACCAGAATGTGATGAAGGTCGAATTAGCTTTGTTAGAATATTACAGTGAATTACATATATAGAAGAACAAAAGTATTGTCGAAAGGTCAACTTAGCCTTTTTTATTCATGAATTAATTTTGAATAAGATGTAGATTGAAAAAAGTTTGTGCACTAAAATATTCCACGCTATCTTCATTCTGAAAGCCTTTGCATGAACTCCCCGCCCTCAAAAGTACAAAGGCATGAAATCTAGGGGCTACTGGGACTATGTATATAGTTTGAATCCCAAAAGGTACGTATAGAAAATGGATTCTAGCATCACATGGTAGATTCACGGCATTCATACTCGGATCCGATCTGATTGAATCAAATGGAAAACTTCGAACCTAGAATGGATGAATTCTGACTGTTCAACACAGAAAGTGTTATATTCCTTATCCTACCGAAAGGACAATGTTAGTTTTCAGGACATTATCAAGGGGCTGAAAAGTGAGAAATGAAAGGTCTCTCTCAAGCTAACTAAATTGACATCTGGTCCAATTTGGGCTCCACATTAACCTGTTGAAGCTGTAATAAATTGTCCTAATTACCATTTTGAGCTTTAACTTTATTTTCAATCAGGGCTTGTGTCTCTCACTTCAAAGAGGCTGCTTTCTTCTTCCTTTCTTTTCCCCATAATTTGGTAAATTGTAGGCCAATACAAACAAAAAAGAGACATCTTTTTGCGCACATCTTTTTCATTTGTTCGAGGATTGTGTCAGAATAACTTTTTACGTGTACATAAATCCAAAAGAGAAAGGAAGAAGAAGTCATATGCCTAACTTCTTGTTGAAAAGCATGCAGGAGTTTGTTGTTTCATATGGGTCGAGAGGATATACACAGGATTCTCTAGGTGACCACATGTGCAAACTTTGACGTTGATTTCAACCATAAGGACCTTGAAAGAATTTGTTGCCAACGTGAACTTTTGTAGTATGAAATGACATGTATTTCTTACAAGTTCTCTAAGTTTTCTTTCATTCCAGATAGGAGGAAACTTTCTTTCAATTTGGCCTTGGATTGATGAGTCAGGGCATTGAAGGAGGAAGACGAGCTTGATTTTGAAGGACAGGAACTGATTGAAGAAGGTTGAATGGTTTTATCTTATAAGAAGAGTGTTGCAGCTTTTAAAAGTGTTTAGTAAACATCTCAATAGCTGCAGCAACTCCAAAGTTATAGCAGCTTACGATAGCTTTGGGAAACTAACTTACCCGATTTTGAGATACCGTGAGTTTAAAAATGTATAATATACAGCTATAGTTCAACTCAGGGGGTGAGCATGTGTATCAAATTAACTAGGGAACTGACCCATGCGGGTGAACCAAGCAGGTCCTTCGTTATAAAAACCTTCATATCGGCCAAGGCCGATTCACTTCTCAAGTTAATGCGTTAAAATGCCGTTTGACACCTTACATTGGAAAAATAGAAAGCTGCCGCCTTAAGTAGTGGAACCCATGACCTCATGTTACGAGGTTAGCATGTATTTCCACTCTGCTAACAAAAGATCACTGGACATGAGTTACTATCTATAATTCAATTTTCACACAATAAACCTAGTTCTTTTGTGTAACTCGGGAACCAAACTGATATCGACCTAGAACTAATCAGTTCGGTTCCAAGCCAGTTCTAAGTGTAACCACTTTGGTTCCCAATTCTAAAAATTTGGAACCGGGACCCGTGGAGTCAGTTCTAGATTTTGGCATTGGAACCGATCCACCTTGAAAATCATTACCCCTAGTTCAATTACAGCTCTACCAAATAGGCCCTTAGTTAAGTTTCTATATGAGCAATGCCTATAACTTAAATTCTACCGATCAGAAACACTGATTGAAAGAAATTATACGCCCTAGTTAGAGGAGGTAGTTGTGAACTCTTTGCATTTCATTGACAGATGGAGTCAGTCTCGTCACCATTATACTAGTTATTACTGAAGGCTTTTAATTCTATGTCACCAGACAACTAGGGAGCGCATGGTAACATTTCTATTTCAGAAATCAATTTCTGGCCAAAAATAGATTTTTCTATTTCTATTCCGTTGACGAATTTCTGAGCAAAAATGTGTGTTTGATAACAACACAAAAATTCTATTTCTGAAATAGAATTCGTTTGATAATGACATAAAATTTCTTTCTTTTGGTCGGTCGGCAGAGGATGGCGAGTGACGGCAGGGGGCGGAGGACGGTGGTTGGCGATGGGAGGAGGCCGGTTGGTGGCAACGGATGACAGTGGTTGGCGGCGGGAGGCTGGTGGCAGCAAGAGGCGATCGATGGCGGCTGACATCGAGTGGTGGAGCACGTCGACTGGTGGCGGATAGTAGTGGCGGTTGTCGAGGGTGAAGGGCAGTCGACGTCGAGCAGTGGAGCATGGCAACTGGCGGTGGAGGACGGCGGTTGGTGGTGGGCGACTAGCAACAAGAGACGGCCGGCAGCAAGAGGCAGAGGGCGGCCGACTCTGGAGCACAGTAGCCGGCTGTGGAGGACGGTGGCCGATGGCAGGTGACAACCGGCGTTGAGCGTCGAAGGATGGTGGTCGGCGGCAAGAGGTGGCGGGTGGGCAGGGGGCGATCGGCGTTGGGCGGCGGAGGACGATGGTCGACGGTAAGATTCAACTGGCGTCGGGTGGCAAAGAACGATGGTTGGCGGCAAGAGGCGGTCGGCGACAGCGAAGGATGGCGGGAGGTGGCAGTGGGCGGGTTGCGGCCAACGTTGGGTGATGGCGAATGACAGAGGATGACGATGGGAGGGACGGTAGGTGGTCGGCGAAGGACGCCTGTAGTAGGCAGCCGATGGCGGCAGGTAGCCGGCGACAATAGCGAGTGGTAAGGGAGTAACCGGCTAGTAGCAAAAGCAAGCGATAAGAAGAATTTTTATTTTTTATTTTTGTTTTAGAAATAGAAAAGTAATTTTTTTTTACTTCTGATTTTTGTTCCAAACCTATTTCTAAAATAGAAATTTGTTTCAGAAATAGAAAAATGAAATTGCGTTACCAAACAGATTTCTGTTCCAAACCTGTTTCCGGGAACAGAAAAATAGAAAAATAGAGAAATAGGAATATTATCATGTGCGCCCCTAGTCTCGTAGTGGTATCTATTAGAAATGTTCCACGAACGTCAAGGATGTTTGCATTTACTCCTCGAATCAAATAGCGAATGTCTAGCTATCAAGAATAAGAAGTAACTTAGGAGAAAGATGATCCCAATACAGTAGCATAGTTTTATTTAGTAATAACGACTAATATTTGCGATCGTTATCTCAACAAGTATTTGTGTAGATATTACATGGCAATTCATGCAATGACTATAACCTAAAGCTAATTAAATTGGTATTGCATTATGACTTTTGTCCATTATCTAGTCGAAACAAGTCAATAATATCCGTCTATCAAACTTCACAACAGTCCAAACCTCCTTTTGCAGCCTGTTTGATAGCTTTAACATGTGCTAAAAATTAACACATTCAGCATTCAAAGCAATTAAGCCCGTTGGATAACCATAGTTTTTTGACTTAAATTATTCAATTAAGTAACAGAAACACTTAACTTACTCAGTAAGATTGGGTATTACTTAAGCCATTCAATAATGTAGACATCTTAAAATGGGATCAAAATCTTACCTATTACCTTGCTAAAAGCCTAAAGGGTTAATACCATAAAAAACCTCAAATTGGTACACTTGTGATAAATTTACCCAAATCTATTTTTTTTGATCACAAAAAACCCTAAATTGGTACACATGTGACAATTTTACCCCGAATTATTTTTTTTATCATTAAAAACCCCACACTAGTATACCTGCGATAATTTTACCCCCGAACTAATTTTTTGGCCACCGAAAACCTCAAACTGGTACACCTGTGACAAATTTACCCTCCGTTAGTTTCCGTTAAATTTTATTATCAAATTGCAAAGTTTAATGACACGTGGTAATTGACATGTGTATCGGTTTTGAGTTTTATCCCTCTATTTGTCATAAGTTTATCAATTTGTGATTTTTTGTGATATTAATATAATTTAACGGATACTAACAGAGGGTAAATTTATCACAAATGTATAAGTTTGGGGTTTTTAGTGGTTAAAAAATTAGTTCGGGAGTAAAATTGTCACAGGTGTACTAGTGTAGGATTTTTGGTGGTCAAAGAAATACTTCTGAGTAAAATTGTTATAAGTATACCAGTTTGGGATTTTAGTGATAAAAAAATAGTTCGGGATAAATTTATCACAGGTGTACTAGTTTGGGGTTTTTTGTAATCAAAATAATAGTTCGGGATAAAATTGTCACAAGTGTACCAGTTTAAGAATTTTCGTGGTATTAACCCAAGCCTAAAAGCTTCCAATAATATTCTTCATTTCATATGTGGAAAGAGGTCAATGTTACTCAAAACTCGATGTCCGGCTCATGCAAAAACTATCTATACTTTCATGTTCAGCGCTTCAAGTTATCGGCAATTAAAATTCAGTAATTAAATTTTCAGCGCTTGTCTTTTCCGGGTTTACCTAACGAATTTTCAGTGTGTCAATGATTAGAATGTCTTAAGTGTAACTGAAGACCTAGACTTTAGAGAGTGCTTTTCACAGTGTCCATGCACTACGGGAAGTGCCTGCAAATGGCCCAATACAAAGATCTCACGCTCACGAAAGTGAAGCTCTTCACATCTGCATCAATGTCTAAAATGTCTTATGTTTAACTGAAGATCTAGACTTTAGAAAATGCTTTTCAGAATCTCTTTGGGATAAAGATTAGAGTTCCAAGTGTCCATGCACTACTGGGAAAGCGCCTGCAAATGGCCCATTACAGAGATCTCACCTCATAGAAAGTGCAGCTCATCACATCTGCATCAGCAGCATCATGTTCTGAAGAGTGACAGGCGCAGCAGCGGAGTGCCGTATGCACCAAAAATGGAATCAAAGCGTCAGGGGAGATGGGTTCTTGAATGGGTTAAAATGGGTGAGATATGGATATCATTGTGGGAATCTTGAAGCACTCTTTCTCCTTCTCTTTCTAGGGTTTGGGTCTACACTTTACGCAGATATTTGTGTGAGGATTGCTTTTACACGCCAACTATGCTCATGGGCCCGTGGATTAGTGCCTCCGGTTGACTTGGCTACTCGAGATCTTGTGGATTGTGAAGACTTTGTTTGAGAAAAGCTCTCTCCGTTGTTCGTGTCTTATCAGCTTTATCATAAAAGCAGAGGTGGCAAAATGAGTCGGTAACGAATTTTTCAACCCACAATTTGTTAGGCCATAATGTACATGGGTTAATAAACTTCTATTATATAAGTTGAAATATAGGTTATAAAACAAATCAAAGACTTGAAATGAGTCTAAGGGCTCTAGAATATACCATTTTTGACTCATTTTGATCAATTTGGCGAAATTAAAACAAAGAAGACGTGGGCATTAGATTTTTCGAAAAAAGTAAAAAACCCTAATTAGAGGACAATGACTGTGAGCCACCCCATCGTCAACGACGAGTTAGTCACATCCTCGGCCAATAAACACACACACAGAGCTTGATGACCACCACAATGTTGATAGCCTAGATAGCGACTGCCATAAGACGATTGATCGCGTGCGACGATCACCTCGGAGTGGTTATCGCGATTGCAGCATGCAAATCTACATGAAGCAAATATGCCAATTTTCCCCCAAATTTCTTCCCTTTTTTTGAACTTCTTTGGCCTAATATGTGAATTGCTAATTTGCATATATTTGTTAATTTTGTGGAATTTGCTGATCGACTTTCTATATTTTGCGCCGATACTAAAGTGAGGACAACAACACATAGAAGTGGCGTTGGCGGTGGCAGTGGCGGTAGCGATAGGGGTACAGGGGTGGCAGTGGTAACCTCACCAATGCCCTTTTAATGAGTTATTTGCAAGAACTTGGGTTGAACCTAGGGTTAGCTGCATTGGGTTAGGGTCACTTATAATTTATTGTATGTAAAATGAGTCAATATAAGTTAAAGAGATCAATTTGATCTTTAACCTAATGTGACCCGATCCAAATTAAGTTGGACTTAACCCACTCATTTACCCTCCTTCCCCCCTCCCCCCTCCCCCCCTCAAATACAAGACGTGAGACTAATTCGAAAGAGTTAGGTGGTCATTCCACCATGGGAAATAAAATAAAAAAAGATGCAGGATGCAGTTCCCTTCGTCTTGGCATGACTAAGGATGAAATGATAACTAAATGACGTGGGATTTCCATCGAATATTTGCCATACATTGTCCGTATGTGGTCGGTCGCTGTTATATAGTGACGTTGTTCTGATTCATTCAAGTAATCATACGACGAAACACATATAAGAGACACCTCAGCGTATAAACATGTCTTTACATGAAGGAATTACGATTTTATATTGTGATAAATAATTCCGATGTTCACAATAACAACTATATCGAAAGAAACAACGAGCTCCAATGGGGGCTGATAAGGAGATAAATGGAAAGAGTTTCTTTTAAAGTACCTTGGAAGTTAGTTGGCAATGGTGCTATTTAGGAAAGTGTTAAAGAGTGTTAATTAGGCATTGATCGAGCTAAAGGGAAGATTTCGGACGGGGATGAGTCTAGGCGGATCGGAGCGATCAGCAGAAAGATCAGTCACGTACACTCGTCATGACAGAGAGAGGCAAAGATCATTGCTGCGCTGGACCGGGAATGGATAATATCATCGGATAAGGGTAGAGACGATTACTTGAGCGATCAATGAAAACTTTGGAGCGGTTATGGATGACAAGTATAAAAAGGAGATTCATACCAAGAAGAGGCACACGCAAACACCCGAAGTAAAAAACAAGAAGAGGCACACGCAAACAGTCATTTGAGTTGTTCGTTTTCCTTAGTCGATCCAACCTTTGCTGTTGTTCTTTGGGAAACATTTGTGCTATCGTTAATGAATTCATTTTGATTAGTGTTAGAACCCAATCATCAAGTTCTCGTTCCTTTCTTAGTGCACAATTGTCTGTCAATATGGAAGAATGAGGGCTGTGATGTTTTTGTTGATCAGTCAAGGCACGATAATTTCCATTGTCAAGTTGACAATTTGAGGAAAGCGATTTTCAAGCGAACAGTCAAGAAATTGTGCTTTGGATTAAATATGAACATTTCTGTTTGGAGCATCTTACTTTTTTGAATACATAAGTTATGACCAATTAGCAGTCTTAACTAGTGCATGCCCTTGGGGCATTTGGGGCACTAGTCAATGAGATCTTTTACCTTATACGGATGAGAGAAAAATAAGCTAAGTTTCATGAGATTCTTGATCCATCAGCTTAGACGAAATTGGTCAAAGATAATATTTGCTCGAGTTCAGACTCTCCTGGTTTACCTATGCATATCCATGCACTCCATTAAGATAGTTGGTTTAGCGGTAAAGGGCCACTTGTCTTTCACTAGATCACAAGTTAGATTTACGTCGTGAGCCTATCTCTAAATAGCTCATGCTATGTTGTCTAACTGCGGCATATACCTCGTGTGGAGAGATTTTCCGACTGTTAACATCTTGGCGAAGGTTATGATAATTGGTTTGCCAACTTCAGACCTTCGGGTCACGCGTTATGCGAATTATAACTTAATCTGAATATTCCGTAACGGGAGTCAGATCCTTAAGGGAACTCTCAAAGTGGGCTGCCAATGCCATTTCGAGTCAATAATGTCCCAACGCCTCAAAATTAACTGTGCCTACACGAGGTTGAGGGGTATTTGGCTTTGATAAGAGCTGCTTGTAAAACTAGCAATTGAATAGGGCATTCGTCCGAAAGGGGAAGACAATCATGATTTTGTGGCGTCAAGGAAAGAGACATCTACAAGAAAGATCCTCTATGAAAGCACGGTTTGCTCATGAGGCTATTGCATCTTTTCCACATCTCACTTTTTTGCTAAATGCTTGCCTACCTTCTTATATATATGTACGTTATGGATAGAGTTTTGCCGACTTCAGACTAGAATCCAAAAAGGAGCGACGTCGAAAACCCTAGCAACATGGATTTCTTTATAGGATAGAGATAGGAGATGTGAGCATGGCCGCAATATTTAGTGCTTTGAAGGAAAAGGCGGAAGCGACGGTGCCGGCGAGGCTGGCGGAGTGCGGCGGGGGTGGACGTGGGTGAGTAGGGGGGGATGGCTAAGCAATGAGAGAGAGAGAGAGAGAGAGAGAGAGAGAGAGAGAGAGAGAGAGAGAGAGAGAGAGAGAGAGAGAGAGAGAGAGAGAGAGAGAGAGAGAGAGAGAGAGAGAGAGAGTTTAATTGTGTTGTATTTGCGGGGATGAAAGTCATTATGTTGTAAATATTTTTAAGAACCCTCAAATGAGAGTTTCCTCCAATAAGGGAAGCAGGAAAGTTTAACTACGTACTGTTGTTAATTAAAAGGTCATAAGTTTGCCAACTTCGAAAACAAATTTTATTCGGTCGTGCTTGAGCACAAAGTGAACTTTTGAATGTTGTTTTGCTTTCCTTTAATGGTGTCAGAATTTCTAACCTAAAAGTTTAAACTGTTAGGTGAAGAAAAATTATATGCATGTAAAAGTCACTGTTTAAGCAATGTGGGAGAATTCTTTAGCAATCTTATCTCGTGTGCAAATTGATTTGAATTCTGTGAAGAACGCACGTATCAAGGAGTGAGAAACCCTGCACAAAATATACCTAGACGGAGCATGGCAAATTGAAACCTAGCCTTGATAGTACAATAGAAATTCTAGACTAGAAGTTTGAAAAATTTGATGAAAGGAGACTTAATGCATAAAATTATGAAAAAAGCCCACAAAAACCCCCAAATTATACTTAGTATGACATATTTATCATGAACTTTCTTTTGTGACATCAAATACCCCAAATTATACCTATTGTGCCATATTTACTCTAATTTTTTTTGTTATGACAAAAAAAAAACTTTAAACTTGTACCTATGTAACACCAGTACCCACCGTTACGTTTTTTTAGATTATTTTTCAACCAAAACAATGCCGTTTTTATTTCACTTAAGCTATGGAAACGCCATGTCAACATTGTCTGCTTTATGGTGTCCATGTAGGCATATTTTTAACGGTTCTTATTGATAAAACTTTGATGAAAGGTAAATGTGTTGGGATTCTTGGTATCACAGAAAAAAGTGAAGGGTAAATGTGTTAATGTGGGCATAGTTTAGGGTTTTTAGTGGCTTTTGCCTATAAAACTATGACCATTAGTGAAATATTACATCTAAGTTTTCTTAGATAACATGCTACCAGTCTTAATGCAAAGTAGACGTATACTCGTGCATTGTGTGGATTATAATACTATATATAGTTAAAATGGTGTATGAAATATATATAAATTAAGATATGCGTTATATTAATGTATCATTATATGATAAAACTATACATATTTTAACAAATATTGTACCAATTTTATCAGATGTTTCGAAAGATAGATGGATAAGTAATTATTAGAATTTGGAGAAACTAATTTTTTTTTTGGTAAAATTTGGAGAAACTAATTAGTACACAAAAAAACCAAGAACGTGATATGAACTATTACATTTCGTAAATTATTTCCCATGTCAAAAAAGTATATGAGATAATCTCCATAGAAGCTTTTGTTTGCTAATTAAGAGGAAACCCTTAAGTTTTGTTATAAACGTATGGTGAAAAATATGCTAGTTGAGAGAGAGAGAGAGAGAGAGAGAGAGAGAGAGAGAGAGAGATGGTGATGATGATGATGATGGTGGTGGTGGCACGATTAGCAGGCGCAAAAATGGGGAAAGAACGCATGACCCCTTATTTTTTCAGTTTACAAATTTCACATATTCTATTAAGGTCCATTCGACCTTCTACATGGGATTTTGTTTATCCAGACTATATCCGCTCATATCCTAATTTCGTATCACTCCAAATATTGGATACGATTCAGACCAAAAAAAAAATACTGGATACGATAAAAGTTATCCTATCTGGAGTTTTATCCAATCCATCAAACGCAGTCTAAAGTCTAACCAACTGAATACACATGGCACAATCATAGACTCTCCTTACGAAAGAGCTTGTTGTCATATCATACATAGATCTGATAAATGCTTATTCTCATCGAGGACAAAAGCAAAAGAATAATGCTAAGTAGTGTGTCACTCTTTTGATTATTTCCTCGAATAAGCGAGACCCACGATTTTAATGATTGGCGTTTCCAAACATCCGCCAAAAAATGTGACACGTTCTTGGAAAGCATGTTTCAGTAAGAAGTCTTAGCGTCTCTAGAGTTACTACTAAAGAAAATGGCTTATCCATTCACAACGACATAGATATCTATCTTTGTAAAAGTTACAATTTTTGTAGGTCACAGTTAAAGCAGCTAAAGGATAAAGGGTGATAAATAATTCTCCATCCTAAAATTAACCCAACCATAACCTCTTCGTAGATACCCTAGATTTTGCAGGTTTTTTGCATCACACCTCCATTTGGTAATCGAGTCACATGGGAATAACTCTTGGTTGAGCTATTGGGATTCAATGGATATAGAGAAAAGCCATCATTCGGGCAAGAAACGTCAAAAGATAAGCATCCCTCTGGCCATTTTTGTTCGTGATGATTGATGTATGACCACCAAGACCAAGCGTTTCGAGCCATCTGTTGCGGTGCCTTTTGCAGAAGCAGGTAGGTAGTGCTTCACGAAATACAGCAGAAAGCAAGCAAGAGCCGTGGCACATCCGTGCACGTTGCTACAGCAACTTGGTTATTGAGTTCGCTTGGACTATGCTATTCCTTTTTGTTCTTTTTTGAAGACGTGGGAAATACAAAGACTTGCGGCACATGGACTCTTGTTGAGTAGACTTATGATAATTGCATGACAAGAGAAACTCGCCTTAGATAGATAAATTTCGAAGCTATGAAGTGCTTAAATAAATTCATCGATAAATTATGAAGCGAGAGCCATCTAGATAGTGTGCAGATTAAGTATAGGAATAAGTGTAAAAACAAGACTCGAGCTCGGTCAGTGGAATTCAAGTTTTGGAAATGACGGAAAAGTACAAAAAAAAAGTTTTAAACCTATTGCACTTGTGCAAGTTCAGTCATAAATATTTCAATCGTATCAATTGATTTTTAAATTTTTTGATGATTTGCCAATGTAATCTATCCGATCAACTTTGGCTAAAAATCGATGACACGAACACCGGCTGTCTTACGTGGCACGACCAGTAACGACGTGAACAAATTTTACAATTTTTTAATATTTTGTTAAATATATATTTTTGTTTTCTTTCTTTGTGTTTTTTTCCCTACAACTCTGGACCGGCGAGGATTGCAGGCAAGGGTGTCGGGCCCTCGTCCAGATCCAAGTTTAGGCGATGCAGCCCTTGCCAACCAATAGGAGGGGTCGGCGAGGATTACAGGCGAGGGCGTCGGGCCATCGCCCAGATCTAGGTTTGGACATCGCAACCCTCTCCTAGATCTAGACAACTCTCATTGGCCACAGATGAGGTTTGAGCGCCACATGCCATAGGGGCACGCAATGCGTAGTGCTTCTAGTGCTAGAGGCTAGCGTTGGCCAGTTACCTAGGTGCCGAGGGCCGGCAGTCGACAGTGTCGACCTTGCACCGGTGTCGATTGCACAACTCAACGCGCCCTTTACCTTGCGCAGCACCCCTGCTTACTCAGCTGAGGGCCTTTGTTCCCATTAGACAAGTCTTTTTGGTCCTTATTCGACGAAATTTTTCGTGGTGTTAATTTATTTATTTTTTTCTTGTTCGGGCAATGAAATCAAATCGGTATCTGGGCAAATTCAACTTGTCTTTTCATCTTGATAGACCCAACAATGTCGGCAAATCAAGGGGCAGTATCTTCTCGACCCCCCCCCGGGAGATTGCCGCCCTCGTACCAGCTCCTTCTCGCATGTCCTCGATCCCCCCCACCATCCCCGCCGGCCCTCCCGATCGCCGACACGTGTCCTGGCTCCCCGCCCCTCGATGCCGACCGGTCGATATCCATCTCCCGGGGTGCGCGTGAGATCACGTGTGCGCCCGCCATTGGATTAGACGTCGCGCCCGCTCCCATCCAACGGTGACGCTGAGCTGGACTCCCACGCTCCGTGGGGCCCACCCAGGTGTCGAGAAGCTTCCACGTCGGCACGTGGAGGTTCCCCCCGTGCCGTTTCAGGGCGGGCGGCGGCGACGTCGGAGGAGGAGGCGTGGGGACCGTCCGATCCCTTTTTTTTTTCTCCCCGGAGTTGCGAGATCGTGACGGCTCTAACATGTGAGCCGGAATGCACCGTCGTCGCGCCGGGTCCCGGCCCGGCACATGAAGAGGACGCCGGCTAAGCTACAATCTCCATTCGAAACGCTTTCGGTGTCGCCACCACGAAAGCGATGCTAGCTACCTTCTTCTCTTGTAACCCAATTTCTTTCTTTTTAGCCGTGATTTTCTTTTTTGGAGGCTTTTTGATTAAGACGGGTTGTACTTTTCGCCCGGAATTTATCCTTTCCTACTTTTTTCTTTTTTTTTTTTCTAAAACGACGTTAACCTACCTTCTCTTTCGGCTTGCGACGCAAGCGACGGATACGGAGATTACGGGCTAAGGCTCGGAGGAGACAAGGATGGTGGTCCTTCCGATTTCCGACCAAATCCGAGTTCATCTTCATTACTAGCCACATATGTTATGAGTTTCAACAATTCATGGAGCTGAGGGTAGTAATCCCTTGGATTGTAATTGGATCCGCTTTATTTATTGGCTTGATTTAAATTATTACATTGCAATCTTTTACCATATTTATTGTTTAAATTCTATTCTACATTAGAGCTTTCTTGCCGAACTCTTTTATGAAGATTCGTCTTTGAAAGCTACTGCTAATATTCCAATGTTTTTCGCTATTTTATTTCAAATATATGTATTTGCTTCTTAGAATCTTTTATCTTTTGATACGTATTGATATTTATCTACTTATCTATTTTGAAGCAATCACTTTGTGCCCTTCATTGTCAATATTTGATTGTTTTTGATTCTCTTGGAAAAAAAAAGGGTAAATGACATAAATGATTCATGAATTTTAGTTTATTGTGCAATATAGTCCTTAAACTTTAAATTTGTTTAATGTGGTCCCTAAACTTTAGCATAATCTGCAATGTTATATCTAAACTTTTGGTACATGTTCAATTAATTAGTTCCTAGACTATATGAAATATTTCATATTGTCCCTGAATTTGAATTAATGGAAGTATAATATTGAATATTTTCATATAGTTCATGTATTAAATCGAGCATGTATCAAAAGTCAAAAGACAACGTTGCATATTGGGCTAAAATTCATGGACCATATTGCATATTGGGTTAAAGTTCACAGACCATTTGTGTCATTATCTCCCACCCTAAAAAAACAATAGAGTAATTTATAATCATAGGAGTGGGAGGGAGGGAGCAAGAGTGGTGATGCGGTTGCAGGAGCAGGCGAGTGTGTTTTGAGTGATGTTGAACAAAGTACGGATTGATCAAAGTGTGCAGAGATGAATGTTGATGAATAAACGTAACTACAAGATAGAATACAATCACCACCAATGCCTAAAGGACTCACTACTAGCCAAGGATGAAGATCGGGATTAACAAAGTTCACTGTCAAGGTTTAAAGGCTAAGCCACTTGCCAATAATAAAGGACTTTGAAATAGGAGAAGCTCATCATCAAGGCTTAAAGAAAAATTATCAGCCGATAATAAAGAGTTTTTTGGTTAACCACCAAGTAATAATACACTCTTAAAGGATAAAGAAATCGAGATATGAGTTATTCGCTCTATAAAGATATTCACTCACATATAGGAAAATATTATATATTCTCAATATTCAAGTCTCGGTTGTTTTATAGTAGGATTATGCCTCTATATATAGAGATAATGTTAAATAAAAGGGAAGACTCTTCGAATTCCCAAAAACTGAACATACTCTTCAGAAACTCGTAACACTCTCTAAATTCGTGTACTAATCTTGAAAGCGGAGCAGTCGTTGTAGAGAATAATCTAACAACGGTGGAAATTGACCAATATAGCCTCCAGTCATTAAGTTGTCAATGAAGGGTCTCGAAATCGGCAACAAGTCTTGTAATTCGCCAACTATGTTGCACAACGCACAACTTCATACTTGAACTCACATAATTAAATTGTGACAAAAACTGGCTTTCGCTTGCACGAATTGTGAATGGGTTTGGTTGAATTGACCAAATATGAGTAGAGCTTGAGGGTTGATCGATAGAGCTTGATGCTCCCACATTAGGAGGGAGGTGATCGCTGTAATGCCATGGCGCTGTGAGGCAGGTATTGACGGTTGATTGGCAGAGTGCACTAGCAGCTAAGGTAGGAGGAGGAAGATAGGCAAGTAATAAAAAGGAGATAAAAGGAGAAGAAAAAGATTTTCCTAACTTGGAAAAATAAATATAAAATGTCTGTTAGCTATGGGCGATCGGTTTCATACCGGGTCGGCTTCAAAAGATTGGAACAGTTAATCAAGCCAGTCAAGTTTCGAAAATTTTGTGTTTTGGGTAAAAGTTGCATAATCTCACTATAAAAAATATGTTGGCCAAGTGGTCATGTTGGTGTTTGCTCATGTTAAAGACTGGGATTTCGATTCTCCATTGGCACACAAGTTTTTGTTTTTAAAAGAGGCTTTAAAACTGATTCAACTCGAGAGCTGCATTAGTTGAACCCATTCCACAATGTTGCAACTAGGAACCAAACTAGTCATAGACTGGTTCTAGGTTCACGGAACTGGGAATCGAACCTATTCTCCTTAGAATCGGCCTTGAACTAGTCGGTCAAGGTTGGCTTGATCCAATTCTCGAGTTGAACCGGACTTGATGCTTACCCTTACTGTCAACATGATATTTTTGCCTAGTTAACATTGACCTTGCAATCCATGTCAACAAAAAAAAAAAAAACATAGACACGTGACATGACACTGCACTTAACATATAAAAACACATTGAGCCGATTTCTTAAAGTTTCATGAACTGGTTAACAAAAGGGATTATTTTTAGTGATGATATTGAAGAATGAGAAAATGCTCGGTGAGCAAAGATTGTTATTAACCAAAAAAGAATTTCAAATGTTCGGAACATATTATTTCATTTACATGGATATGCTAACCGATATCATCTTTCTCTCTCTTTTGCTCAATTTGGGTGATTGATGAGTATTTTTACATAGACACAAAACAATGAAATATCCAGCCAACCAATCAATTTTTGGAAACTAAGATGGGCTCTAAACGTACAAAACCCTCTAAAGAAATAGATGGACCGATCGCATATGATGCAACACATAAATTGATTAAGAGAAAAATAATTCAATGATTGATGTACCGTTTTCTAGTTATAGTATGGAATTGACAGGGGGACAAAGCTATCAGTCATCGTGGGGACTTTATTCTAGGAGGGGAGGACAATCATCTGAGCTCAATCATTTTTTTATGAACAGCTTTTTCCTTTGATATATCATCATATAAGTCAATATTAGCATTATTTCCCAGAAAAATTCTTCAATTTTAGGTCCAATTTCACTTTTGCCTCAATTTTTTTGTCTAAAAATATCACAAACTTCGACCATATTTCCAAATCTATCCCTATGTGCAAAAATCGCCACTAGTTTCTTTAAATTATCAACATTAGGGCTAATTAGAGATTCATTATCAGAACCTGTGTCTTCAACATACTCGCACTTTCTTATGGAACAATGGTAATCTTCTGATGTTGATAATTTTGAGGAAATCAATGGTGATTTTTGGACGGGGGATAGATTTAGGATTAGAGTAAAAGTTTGTCATATTTTTAGACAAAAAAAAATTTACAAGTATAATTGAGATTGGATCTAAAGTTGAACATTTTTAGGGAATTAGACCGTCAAATAGTAAGATCTTTCTAAGAAAGTACCTCTACCAAATACCATCCTCAACTTTTACTTCATCGCCACTTTCCCTCCTCTATCTCTAAAAATGCGATTTTGTATTTGAGATAAAACCTCGTGGAAAAGGGATAAAATTGCCCTCCAAGCACATCCTAACTCTCAAAACCAACCACACTTAGTAACCAGACATTTACTAAGCCTAGTCCATCACATTTATAGGATGGGGTCGTGCTTAGGCACTATTTGTGATGACTTTATTGGCTCCGCTTGGGTCAAGCTTTTGAAAGTAGTACTCTTGAGTAACTAGACAAGATGGCGATCGTTTTGGGAGCCTGTGTATGTTTATGAATCATCCAATAGAACCTCATCTATTTCACGCAAAATTTTGAGATATCGCATGTCCTAAGAAAGAAATTTAGGTTAGGCCAAACTTCTAGTAGCATCTGCACATGGAAATGGACTTGACCTGCTAAACATTTTGTAGCTAGAACTAAAATGATCATTGTCATGGTAGGCATACTTTCAATGTCTACTACATTAGGCATATGTGTAAAGCAACTAGCTTTTGTAAAAGAAGATGCACAAAGATTCCATAGTCAGTAGGACACTAAAAATTCAAACCATGTTGAGACACCTGTGATTAGAATTGGGGCTTGTTACAAGGACTGAGTACAAGAACTCACGAGGGCTTGTGGCTTATCTTCTTCCTCTTGCTGCAATTCCATTTGGGGATCAGACAGAGGCTCACATCAAAGATTCGATAGTCAGTAACATTTGGGGTCTGTTTAGCAACATTTTTGTTCTTAGAAACAATTTTTGTTCAGAAATAGTTTTTTCTATTTCTATTTCATAGACAAGTTTATAGGCAAAAAAACGCGTTTAGTAATTGCGCAAAATTTCTATTTCCGAAGTAGAAAAAGAACAGTAATTCATTTGGTAGGACACTAAAAATTTCTACTCCCAATTTTTTCATTTAATTATAAAATTGTCGATGGAGACTTAACAAATCATGTTTGGATAAAATTGGACTATAAATAGAATAAGAATATATTTTGATATAGAATTGAATGACCTTAATATAATCATAAAGAAATTACTCCTTATAGATAAATCAAATATCGGGTGATGGTCAAGGAAATTGCAGTTTAGGGGACTTAACAATTCATGTTTGGATAAAATTGGACTAGAAATAGAATAATAGTATATTATGATATAGAATTGGATGGTCTTAATACAATCATTAAGAAAATTATTCCTTATAGACAAAGCAAATATCGAGTGATGGTCAAGGAAATTGCAGTTTAGGGCGTAGGATTTTAGGATTTGGGGTTAGGGGTTAGGGTTTTAGGATTTCGATTTTGAGGCTTAGAGTTTGGGGTTTTAGGTTTTGGATTTTGGGGTTTACGTTTTAGAGTTCCGGATTTGAGGTTTTGGGTTTGGGGTTTAGTGGTTTAAGGTTTTAGGAATTCAGGTTTTGGGTCTTGGGGTTTGGGATTTAGAGTTTGGGGTTTACAATTTAGGATTTGCGGCTTATGGTTTAGGGTTCAGGGTTTTGCGGTTTAGTGTTTTCCGATTTAGGATTTGGAGTTACGATTTTAGGGATTAGGTTTTAGGATTTGGAGTTTTGGGAT
The DNA here is from genome assembly GCA_031216285.1 of Syzygium syzygioides. NCBI lineage: Eukaryota > Viridiplantae > Streptophyta > Magnoliopsida > Myrtales > Myrtaceae > Syzygium > Syzygium syzygioides. The sequence continues at coordinate 19,709,303 of CM062248.1, forward strand.
TTAGGGTTTAGTGTTTTGGGTTTGGGTTTAGAAGGTTTAGGGTTTTATGGATTTGGGTTTTGGGGTTTTAGGATTTAAGGTTTCGGGTTTTTGATTTTAGTGTTATGGCTTTTAGGGTTTGGGTATTGAAGTTTAAGGTTTTGGGGTCTAGGGTTAAGGTTTAGAGTTCATGATTTAGTATGAGAATATCTTGTGAAAGAAATAAAGCTGATCTTGTTTCTCTATTGTTTTTTTTTGTTCCAAAAATAGAAAAGTGGATTTTTTTTTCTTCTTATTTCTATCCCAAATCTATTTCTTGACCACTTTTCTGCTCCGGGGAGCAAAAAATCTAACTGACGTTACTAAATGGATTTCTGTTCTTTTTCTGTTCCGATGAACAAAATGACATAAAAACAGAAACATTACTAAATAGGCTCTAGGTGAGCCAGTGTTAGTGGAAGATGTAGAACTCCACAGGTTTTGCAATCCACAACCGCCCCCTGATTAGCGTTTTATCTTGGATTTTCAGCCAAAAAAAAGTAGAAAAATGAGTTTATTGTGAAAATCCATCTTCTTTTCTAGACATAAAAATTTTGATTGGCCATATGTATTTTTCATTCATATTGTGTTAAGGTTTTCGCAATTACTTATTGATTATAAGTTCAGTTAAAATAAGAGTCAGTAAATTCAAAGGGCCAGCAAGTTGCTAAACAAAATCAGTGTAACTACCAACTTTTCATATTAAATAACCAACTAGTTTATGGTTAACAATTCTCATATGAGTTACTTACTAACATTTGCTATTTTTCAAATTTATCAATTTTTCTATTGAGTTACCAACTTTTATTTACCTTAGTTAAAAAGCCTTCACATTTACTAACTCCTTTTCGAAGTGACCAAATAAATTTAGTGTGACTCACTAACTTTCTCCCATTAAATTACCACCTAGGGTTGAATTACTCACTCTGATTTCAACTATTTATCTATGTTTATTTTCTTGTTAATTTTTCAACTTCCCTTATCATTTGTTAATGCCTTAAATTTACCTAAGAACTTTTATTTGCGTTTCTTGGCAATGCCTCAAATTTACCAACTCTTTTATGATACCAATCTTAATTAAAGCGACTTATCAACTTTTCTCTATTAAGTTACTAACTAGTTTTGGGTTACTAATTTTCATATGAGTTACTTAACCAAATGTAGTTTTCTTCTAATTGCCAACTATTCTATCTTTACTAGATTTTCTTGACGTACTTTAACAACTAGTTCTAGGTTACCAACTATCACTTTAATTAGCTACCGACATTTATTTAGTTTTTTTAATTTACTAACTTCTCTTTTGGATAATTTGATTGAAAAAAGGTTAATAAGTCATACAAATATATATGGTAATTGTATATAATAGTTGGTAAATTTAAGAAGTAATTAAGAAAAGTAAATAGAACTTAGTAAAAGATAAGAGAATTTTCTTTTCTTTCTCAGAGATAAAAGAAGTTAGTAATTTAGAACAATCAAATATAATTGGTAATTAACTCAAAGAAGAGTTAGTAACGCAAAACTAATCGGTAACTATATCGTGGAAAAGGATTAGTAAGCAGGGAAAATAAATAGAAAGGTTGGTAAATAAAAAAAAATTAATGTCGGCGATCAACTTAAATAAGAAATCATAACTCAAAAGTAATTGGCAACTCAATCGGAGAAAAGTTTATATAAGTGACATAAAAATGGTAATTCCTTATAGTAATTGGAAACTTTAAGGCATTGATAAGAAAGGTAAATAAAAGTTGATAAAAGATAAAAGAAGTTTTTATTAAGTCAGAAATAAGAGAAGCTTGTAATTTAAAAATAATAATAAACAATTGTAAACAACTCAAATAAGAATTGGTAACATAAAATTAGTTGGTATAAGAGAAAAATTGGTAATAACTCTAATTGAGGTTGACAATTTCTCCAATGAGTTGGTGAACACAATAGGAAAGTTGGTAAATTTGAGAAAAAAAATCCATGGTAAGCAATTCGAATGAGGCTTGGTAACTCAAAAGTAATTGGGGACTTATTTAGAGAAAAGTTGGTAAATCATGCAAATAAATGTCGATACTTTCATGAAGCCATTGGTAAGAAAGTTGAATCAAATTTCGTAAATGATAAGAGAAGTTCTTTTGTTAAAGATAAGAGAAATTAATAATTTTTTGAAAAAGTAAACATTAGTAACTAACTCAGATATAAGTCGAGAACACAAAACTAGTACTTCATCGGAGAAAAGTTGGTATTCAATCTAGTTAAGGTTGATAATTTGGAAAAAAAAAATGGTCAGCAACACAATGAAAAGTGGCAACTCAATAGATAAGTCAATAAATTTAAAAAATAATCCAACACATGGTAAGCAACTATATATTTTACCGCTTCATGTGCATTGCACGCGCTAACCTAAGATACAACCGAGCGTTATCAATTGTAGCATAATGAAAGTTCAAGAGGTAGGGTGTAACGATCAAAAGTTTAGAGGCAAATGTGTACTACCCTCCAAGATCGGGGGAGTATTTGTAATTTTTTCCAAATAAATGTTGGTAAATGATAATAAAAGTTGGTAAATATTATAAAACCAAATGAACATTGGTTAGTAACTCAACTGAGAGTTGCTAACCTAAAATTACTTGGTAGTTGAATAGGGAAAAAACTTAGAGAGTCAATCATATAAAATTTGGTAAATTCATGTAAAAGTTAATAAATTTAAGGTATAGGTAAGAAATGCGGGTAGAAGTTGGTAAAAGAAAAAAAAAGTTAAGTAATTTTCAATTGTTAAAAGAGTTGGTATTTCATAAAAGTTTCGGTAAGTTATCAATAAGTCACTGGGAAATTCGGTATCAACTAATATTTTTCACTAACAATTTTCGACACTTACCAACTCTTATAGAAATCTATCAGCACAAAAAAATCTTTTTTTTGGGGAACTTAATAATGAAATTATTTCTTTTTATAACACAGGGTATCAAACCTTCGTCTTGATTAATCCCCACGAACGCACGGAAACCGTCTCTCTATGTACATCAGATACAAAATTCATTCATTGAGCAGCTGATGTCCATCCTAAAGTTTCTTTAAGTGGGTAGGAGATACGGTGATTCGATACAGAATATGCCACATCCAAAAAATTTCCTTGAGGTTTATTCTGATTCTTTAAACTTTTATGCTTTTTAATTGAAGTGACAAAAAATGAAACACTGACGCCGCATGTATGGTACTAGAGTTAAATTATCCTGTGCATATGCATACTGATATGATAAATCCTAGAATTTCAAACAGTTTTGTCGTGGAGAGCCCCCTTATTCATTTTATCAATATTTTAACCAGTAATTTCTAGTGGCAGCTTTCAATTCTAACTTTTTCCGTGTTTTGTCAGCATTATGTGCAGATGCCTTTTCCATCAAACCCAGCTTGCATATAAATTGGATTATAACCATGCAAAACTAGGGTGAATTCCATAAAAAAAACCCTAAACTTTAGGTCAAGTCTCGAAATTTGTCTCGAATTTTTTTTATATTAAAAAAATCCTAAACTTTAGGTCCAATCCCAAATCTGCCCCAAAATTTTTTTTTCTTAGCAAAAACCCTAAACTTTAAGTCCAGTTTCAAATCTACCCCGAATTTTATTTTGTGTAAAAAAAATCACCAAAATTCAATTTATTTTCAAAAATATGTCCCCGTGATCCGATCCAAACTTGACGTGGCACTTCCATGTCGATAAAAAATCCACATCAGCAAAGTAATAGAGCAATGAGTACGAACAAACGTTGCATTTTCACTTCGATAATAAATCCAACACACTAAAATTGTTGAAATTCTCTAAAATAAAATCATTCTAGGATATGAAAGTTAGGGACAATAACAAATCCATACAAAAAAAAATTAATTTTAAAAAAACATAATTTTTAGGTTCAGTCTAAATTTGCTCCGAACTTTTCTTTATCTAAAAAAAACCCTATTACTTTGTTGATGTGGATTTGTTATCGACGCTTGGGACTGGATCACAAAGTATATTTTTGAAAATAAATTAAATTTTGGTGATTTTTTTATACAAAACAAAATTTAGGGCAAATTTGAGACTGGACTTAAAGTTTGGGTTTTGTTTTAAGACAAAAAAAAAACGTTTGGGGCAGATTTGGGACTGTACCTAAAGTTTAAAGTTTTTTTTAAATAAAAAAAAGTTCAGGTAGATTTGGAATTTGACTTAAAGTAAGGGATTTTTTCCGGAATTAGGCCTGCAAAACTAAGAACAATCCCTTCACAACATTTGTCGAATCTCCTTCAAAAGCAAATTATCCACTCCCACTCTCCACTTCATTTCTCATAGCCCAAAAACACTCTTCTCCAACTCCTCTATAAATTTGAACATCTCTTCGTCGCATAACCCTCTTCAACTCAGGAACACTCGATTCATCCTACCTTTATAACTCAGAGAGAGAGAGAGAGAGAGAGAGAGAGAGAGAGAGAGAGAGAGAGAGAGAGAGAGAGAGAGAGAGAGAGAGAGTTTTACCGACTACACTTGCATGGAGATTATTATTTCCATCCTACCATACTTATTTCTTCTTGTCTCAGCACTCATTCTCTCATACCCATTAAAGTTAAAGAGGCAAAAGAAGCAGCTCAAAAGAATTGCTAAGCTACCTCCAGGTTCAATGGGTTGGCCTTTTATTGGAGAGACAATCCAACTCTATTCTCAAGACCCAAACATCTTCTTTGCAACAAAGCAGAAGAGGTTTAAACTTAGGCTTTCTTTCTTTTTCATTTTTGAATTCCTATTTTTCAGAATCCTTAAGAAACCATTAGAGAGATTATACAAAACTGAATTGATTTGGCCTCACATCTCACAGATATGGAGAAATATTCAAGACCCACATATTGGGTTGTCCCTGCGTTATGCTGGCGAGCCCAGAAGCGGCTAGGTTCGTGCTGGTGACTCATGCTCACTTGTTCAAGCCAACCTATCCCAAGAGCAAAGAAAAGATGATTGGGCCCAACGCTTTGTTCTTTCACCAAGGGGAGTACCACACGCGCATTCGAAAGCTGGTCCAGAGCTCGTTGTACCCAGAAGCAATCCGAAAGAAAGTCGCCAACATTGAGGCAGTAGCTGTTTCGGCATTGAAGTCTTGGGCGGGTGATCAGAAAGTGATCAACACATTTCATGAAATGAAGAAGGTTTGAGTTTGTTTCCTTTTCTCCTTATTCCCCCCGAACCCCCCATCCCCCCACCCCCCAAAACACACACACACACAGAGGTTAGTTTAGACTTGTAGGATCTGAACATGTTTGGCTGTGTGATGTGCTTGTTTTCCCTTCTTTGGCTTATGTGCGTAGCATCAAACCCAGTACTTTCTTTTCTTTTTTTGTCTTTTTATTTTTGTTCATTTAATAGATTACTTTTTGAGCTCATTTTTTATGGATTGATTTATTTTATATTCGTGAATTTCTTAAGTACTAGGTTTCTCCATTTTATCGTCACTACGTACATGCTTGCTTTGTCTTAATTTCGGATGTGAGGAGAATTACTTATTGACAAAAGTATATACGCAGTTCTCCTTCGAAGTTGGAGTTTTATCCATCTTTGGACACTTGGATAAGTATTACAAGCAAAAGCTGAAGGAGAACTATTGCATAGTGGAAAAGGGTTATAATTCTTTTCCCACAAAAATACCAGGAACCGCACATCAGAAGGCCCTCTTGGTAAGAAATAATTCCTTCTTATGCAGTCCTATGATGGCATGATAGATTGATATCTACCTTGCTGTACTTTCAATTATTTTCCCATTTGTCTCTACCTATTTTCATAAAGCTAGGAGCACAAGTAGTACCTACCACTCTATTTCTTTCAATTTGGGGAATTCGGGTTTTCGTTAGATTTAGACAAATATGCTATCGACCTATTGAAACCGTTTGGCTGAAAAAATTTTCGACGGGAAAAATATGGACGAAAGGACTATTAATCTACCGTGCAGGCAGTGGAAAAGTACGCTTCTACCACAAGCCTCACAATAAATGCGCGCACTTGCACGAAAACAGGACCAAATCACTACTCAATTAGCACTGCTAGTGCAGAAAATGCATGTAGTTGCACAACATCTGCGTTCGCTCCATAAATTCGTGCATATACAAAAGAAGAAAAGCCCCAAACGCTTCTCGTCGCGAAGGGGCCTTTTCCTCGTCAACTTATCAACTCCACACTTTTTGTTGCATTTTGCAGGCAAGAAAGAGGCTCGGGGAGATATTGGGGGAGATCATAAGGGAGAGGAAGGAGAAGAGGATAGTGGACAAGGACATGTTGGGCCAATTCATGAGCTTTAAGCTCGAGGACGACGAAGACCATGGTCGTTTGAGGGAGGACGAGGTGGTGGCCGATAATGTGATCGGAGTGTTGTTCGCCGCGCAGGACACGACGGCCAGTGTGTTGACATGGATCCTCAAGTACCTCCATGATGACCCGAGGCTTCTGGAGGCTGTCAAGGTACGTATCTCCATGTGATGCTCTGACCACTTTTCCATCGGTGTGGGGCTTGTCTGCGGGCCCAGTTGGAATCGTAGTCTTTGATTTGAAAAGATGTTTGATCTAGTCAGTTAGTGATTGTTTGGTATGTGATCTTGCATAGTGAATCCTTATTCTGTATGCAGTTAGTGTTAGTTGGTTAAATACCGCAAATTTTAATGTACGTGTACGATAAATATGCATTAGAACATAATTGATACCCTTAAAGGATATTCATCTTGCACACCCCATGTAGTTATAGGGTTGCCCTCCTAGAATTATGTCGTTTATGGATACCATTTTGAGAATTGGAGTCAAAAGTCTCGATCTCAAATACATATAACTAAGTTCGGGATTCGATTAAATTTTCACTAATGTTATTAAGGAAAGGATGGCCCTCTAAGACAATTTTAACCCCTTTTTCAACAGGCAGAGCAAATGGCAATATTCAAGATGAATGGTGGAGGAAAGAGACCCTTGACATGGGCACAGACTAAGAATATGCCGCTCACTTACAAGGTATGCACTGCTCAGATTCCTGAATCATTCCTATATTTCCACATATAGAATATTACTTACTAGCTTGTTTAATCATCATTATTTTCATTTTCGATTTATTCGTTTGCTTTTGCTTATACGCTTTGGTGGAATCAGGTGATACTGGAGAGTTTGAGGATCGCAAGCATCATATCTTTCACATTTAGGGAGGCAGTGGTTGATGTGGAATATAAAGGTAACAGAATTAAATTTCAAGATATGGTCATTATCTACCAAGAATTTATGAGAATCTCTCTCTCTCTCTCTCTTTCTCTCTCTAAGCATGGTTCAATGCCACGCATTGCAGGATATCTGATTCCAAAGGGTTGGAAAGTGATGCCACTTTTCAGGAACATTCATCACAATCCTGAATTTTTCCCTGATCCACAAATCTTCGATCCCTCTAGATTTGAGGTATGTATGTATGCATGTGTTTATGTATATACATAAAGCAAAATCAGGGTAGAGGATGAGCTATACCTAACTTGATGATTTTTTTTTAGTATTTATTAAATAAGCAATATAAGTGGATAAAATTTTCTTGCAAAAGCTGATAAAATTAGGATACAACTCCATTATTCTTTACACTACATATTCAATTCCATTTTATTACCCTTATAGAAAGAATAAACGCGCATCTACTTAAGGTTAACACTTGTATTTGCCGATGAAGCATGAACGAAAGTCAACTCTAACTTAAGTAGGCTCCTAATTTCACTAAGCTGATCAATTATGTGAGTCATTTTTGCACTACTGGACTGAACATACAACCCTAATCAAATAACACCTTGCTGACTAAACTAAGGGAACAAAAAATTGACCTAGAAACCCTAATTTTACTTTTGTCAAAAGCTAATTCAAGAGTTTCCATTTATTTTGTGGTTGTGAGTGGATGCAGGTAGCTCCAAAACCCAATACATTCATGCCATTTGGCAGTGGAGTCCACTCTTGCCCAGGAAAAGAACTCGCCAAGCTAGAGATACTCATATTGGTCCATCATCTCATAACCAAATTCAGGTACTATAAACATTAAATTAATAATATTTATTTCTGGGTTTTTTTCCCGAAATCAAGAATTATTTCTTTTGTACCTTCTTCTGACATCTATCTGCATATCATTGGTCTCTCTTTAATTAAATTATTTATTTATATTTTTTTGCAGGTGGGAAATCGTGGGTACTCAAAGTGGGATTCAGTATGGTCCATTCCCAGTCCCCCAACATGGACTCCCAATAAGAATATGGAAAGATTCGAGCAGTGAAGTACAAGATGGGTGCCCTTAATTGGAATATATATAGCCTACCGCCACTTTTCACTTGTCTGAACCATAATAAGTTCTTTCCTAACGAGTCCAATTTCCAATTATGAAAATCCACCCAACTTTTTTCCCGGGTGTCTAAAAAATTAAGAATTTTAAAGAATTATCGCAAGTCCATATTACCCTAATGTAGCCAACTTAGTCGGTTAGCATCTGTCGGCTTATTTCCTTACTAATTCCGACATGTAGTATTTAGCCAATGTAATGTAAAGTTCAATCGAGTGGAACCTTTGATTTCGCAACTAGAATCTTGGCCTCAAGTTTTTCCTTGTCAAATCTTGGTTAGTATTTCTTGCACTGTATCAAAAGCAAAGTATCAAGAAAGGAGAAACGCTAAAAGGGCAATCCTGTACTTATGGTTGGAGGCTAAAAGAGAGAGGAACCTTTTGATTCGCTTCTTAATTTCAGTTCTTATTAATCTAACGTACACTGCTGCTCGAATCAATTAAACTTCCCATTTCACGATTTTCATGTTTTCTCATGACTCAAACAGCCTCCGACTAACATCCTTGTTGCCACCGATCCCTATATCTCTCTCTTTCTCTCTCTGGAAATTACGCGTCACCATCGTGCATGCAGACTCTAGGTATAGTCGGTCTCCATAATAACATCACTATCAACTGACCGGAAGGATTATATTTAAATTTTGTGCAATAGTTTAGAATTAATTTGGTAAAATTAAAAAATTGAAAACTGAATTGATATTTATATAATAGATTGAGGACTGATTTAATAATTTTTCCAAAAATTTGGAGTTTTCTAACCGGTTACAGAGCTTCCCAGTAAACAAAGGGACACCCACTTCACGAAACACATACACAAATCTATATATATATGATCAGACTTCACATCTTCTTTTCCATGGATTGTCTGCTATAGTCCCATTGAAGTACGGGAACAATGGAGGGGTCACGTGCCAGGTGTCGTCGAATCTCACTTGGGCCGGTGCTGATTCGGTTCACGTGGTGGGGGGTGGTGGGTGTCACTAGGAATGGCCATGGATGAGAAACGTGTCGAACAACATATGATTGAAACACGAAGAAGAAGAGACCAGTAGAACTGTCCTTAACTCGGAGGGCAATGTCCAAAATGGCAAATTGAAAAAATTGAAGCCAAAGTGGCTTTGTCCGTGTTCCCACAAGTGTTTTTTTTTTAAATATAACTTTATTTATATATTTCTTCATTTTCTCTTTTTTTATTACAGAAATTATGTGATTTTTGGGCCGGTTGTGCAGAATCTATTTCTTTTCCGGAGACTTCAAACACTGTGGAGTAGTTTTCAGCTCCTGCTCCTGCTCTTACGAAATTCAGGAAGTCCCACTCTTCAAGGAAAAGAAAAGGTCGGCACACATCCAATTTCCGACCATGAATGGGACGATTCCATCGATAGTACATGCGGGGTCTCGAGACTTGATGCGGAGTTTTTAATGTCCAATCAAAACAAAAGACAAAATCAAGACGGAAGTATGGAGCAAGATAGGCTTAGTATCAAGACCAGATCAGATAGCAAGTTTAGGTATGAGAAGCTAGAGAAATAAAGAAAAGAGACGGAAAATAGGAAAATGACATTATAAGTGCCATAATTTTGGTACGACGCTTATTTTGGTGTCAAAAATTTTCATCGAATCATTTAATATAAAAAAAACAATCACTTAAGTACCTCCGATAATAAATTTGACAAAAAGTCCCACTTAACTTTAATAATAAAATGTTTATTCAAACATGGCTTATATGTATAAAGAGTCAAACATGAACTATGTGGTGTTTGGCTTGGCCCTAAACGACGCCGCACTTTCTCTTGCTCTCAAACACAAACGTGAAAGGCTTGGCCCTAGTAGATAGATCTGCGAGATGACCCCCATCTCCCTCTCAATCTCGTTGACTCTTCAAAGTCGCCAACTGGCTGCCCTTGCTCACTTGCTCGCGTGCCATCTCTCTCTCTCTCTCTCTCTCTCTACCATCATCATGCTCTCTCACTCACTTGCTCAATTGGCACCGGAAAAACAACTAAGGCTTTATGGTTGGAAGGAAAAATAAGTTCTCCATACTTGGAGGGAAAATTAGGGCTCGATTCTTGGAAGGAAAAAATCAGGGCTCGGTACTAGAGTGAGGAATCTCGCAACAGGTAAAAGATGAGTGATTTAATGTGTTTGGTGAGATGCATTGTTGTTTTATGTCCATTAAGTGACAAAGTCAATCATTGTATATTCAATTTGGTGTGATTGTGGGGACCTCATGTGAAGTTGCGGTCCCAAACATATATATATATATATATATATATATATATATATATATTATCTTGAGTGCAATGTTGGTATGGGTAACACCACTGCACCCATCACTATTTGTCACGGTGGGAAATTTGTTATTAGCAGCAATGAGTGGGAATATGATAGTGGAAATGTCGGTTTTGTCCTTGTCAAGGATATAGAGGAACAGTTAGGATGCAAAATAGAAAAAAATTGCATTATAAGGTTCCTAATAAGAGTTAGAAGGACAGTTTAAGATACCTTCACTACAAAAAAACAAGGATTTAGCCACGGAAAATTAGCAATAAAAAATTTTTTGTCGTTAATTTGTGATGGAATTTGGGATGAAAAAAAAAATTCGTCACTAATTTGAGATGAAAAATTTTCCGTGGCTAATTTGTGACGGAATTAGCGACGAATGAAGGTGCATACGAAGTTTAATATGGTTGAAATAAATAACAAGAAAAGATATATGAAATATGAACCATTTGTCTTGGCACAAAAAGCAATTTAGGTATATTATGCATCATATCCTAATTTGAAACGTGACAAAACTAATTGGTGAGCTATATGTAAAATCAAAATACGAAGAAAAATCGAGGAACACTAGAAAGATACAACATATTAACAAGAGGAAGTTTGTAACACGGCTAAAATTGAAGAATATAAAATTTCAATTTTATGAGATCCATGTGGAGCAATGATAGATGTGGATCCAATTGAAATTCGCGAATCAAATTTGGAACATATTGCAGAATCTGATTTTGAGACAAATGATAAAGATGATGCTCATGAGAAAGATTAAGATCAAGACGAAGATGAAGGTGAAGACAAAGGTGAAGGTGAAGACGAAGACGAAAATGAAGATTATGACTTTTGAGACTTTTTATTAATTATGTGTAATTATTATTATTATTATTATTATTATTATTATTATTATTATTATTATTATTATTACGACATGTGTTTATTGTTGTTGTCATAATTATTATTGTTGTTGTTGTTGATTATTATTATTGTTATTATTGTTAATGTAATAGGTTGTCGAAAAATTCGTCGCTAAATGGCAACAAGTCAAATACTATTCGTGCGATGACATTTACGATATTTTATTTTCCATTAAATTTGGATCATCACTAATTGACAAAATTAGCGACGACATTTGCGATATTTTTATCTGTTGAATTGTTAAAAGGTCGTCGCTAATTAGTGACAAACTGAATTCGTTGGAAAATATTTTATTTAATGAATTGTTAATATGAAAGGTCGTTGCCATCACTAATTCCGTTGTAAATTAGTGATGGAGTTAAATCCGTGGCTAATTAGCGATGGAATTAGCGACGAAAATAAACTCTTGCGGCATTTCCCCCAATTCTCTCTCTCTCTCTCTGCCGATTCCTCAGATCCTCCCTGCACTTGCTGTTCTCCCTGCCTCTCCCTCTTTTGTTTCTCTCGATCAGATTTGCTTTCGCTTCTCCTTCTCCTTCTGCTTCTTCCCTCTTCCCCACACCCCCAAACCTCTCGTGCTCGCTAGGGTTTTCGGTATCCCTTCCCCCCCCCCCCGCCCCTCGCAACTCCTCCTGGCCATGACCTCCGGAGCCCTAGAGGCCGTGGAGCCCGAAGGGGCGGCGGCTCCTCCCCCCATCGAGGGCAAGGAGGTGGTGTTCGGTGGCGCAGATCGGAAGCAGAGGATCAACATCGACGATGTGCTCAACAAGCACCTCCTCTAGCGATCCTCCACGTCCATGTCTCGCGTCATCAACGACAAGGACAAGTCCCCCAACGCTGTCGTCCTCGGCAAGGCCCCCTCCGATCACCCCGATTCGGCTCGCTTCAAGGCCAACTCCGATGGTCCCTCTCTCTCTCTCTCTCTCTCTCTCTCTCTCTCTCTCTCTCTCTCTCTCGTCAAATTTGACGATGTGTCGTGTGAGTTGCCTTCTCGTGCGCGTCGTTTCGAGTTCAATCTAATTCTCGAAAGGAAATAAGAGGGATTCCGTTTGTTATCTGTGCTTTCGTGTCTGTGCTTGTTTAGAAGTGGAGGTTGATTTAGCACAGGGGCGTACCCATCAATATGTATATTTGTTTGCATAAGTTTGGATTTTGGTCGGGGATTTCCACGATTCGAGTGTTTCAGCTCTTGATGTATTGAGCATGCTTTTTTATTAGTTTAGGGGAAGAGTTAAGTGTGTCCCCTGTCGAACACTTGGTATTAGGCCGAAGCTTTTGATCCTTGAATTGCTGAAACGAAGTGTGATTTTCAAGTATCAGCTATCCATTGCAGAATTTATTATAGTGTTAGCACGGAGAGAGCATGTAATGGATTCTTTTGTGTATACTTACTTGCTGCCTCGTTTTAAGATGATCTCTCTATCTCTCGCTTTGAAGCAATTATTCCTAAGAGTTTGTGGTGGAGCCTGTGGATTTGAAGAAGTGCAGTAAAGTGGAGGTGATAGTGGAGGGGTGAAAGAGACACACGGGTTGTTTTTGTAGTCTCCAATCTCCATATGAAAGTCCGATTTCTTGAGATAGGATGCTGATGCTCTGGTTCTTATGCTTTAAGCGGCCAATGTTCCTCTTAGTTTGCTGTTTACATTTGCCTTGTGTTTTGAGTCGTAACACCTGAATTTATATGAATCCACATTGTGTAGATTTTTGGCTAGTTCTTGTTATCTGAAGGCTTTGTTGAAATCCACGCTCCGAAACTGATAGCTGGATCTAGTGAAGGAGGTTCTGCTGTGTTTAAACTGGACTATAAAGGGCGCCCTACATGCCTGGTGTAGTCACCTCAACTTCATAAGCAAATGGCCATTTATGGTGACTTTGGGTGTATTTTTGAGATTGGCCCTATTTTTAGGGCAGAAGACTCCTTCACACATAGGCATTTGTGTGAATTTACTGGCCTTGATGTTGAAATGGAGATTAAGAAGCACTATCGTGAGGTTGGATTGGATACTTTTTCATTTAACTGAATTTTTAGTTTAGCTTAACGAACTAAACGTTTATGTGCAGGTAATGGACATTGTGGACAAGTTGTTTGTTACAATGTTGGACTCATTGAATGCGAGTTGCAAGAAAGAATTTGAAGCTATTGGAAGACAATACCCCTTTGAACCTTTAAAGGTTATAAGATGATCTTTTTTTTTTTTTTTGCAATCTGATGACATAAATAGTGCAACTCACGGGCAATAACTTTTAATTGCAGTACTTGAGAAAGACCTTACGGCTTACTTTTCAAGAAGATGTTTAAATGCTCAAGGTGAGGAAAAAAGTTTTGGCAGCTAAATAGTTGCCCATAAAAAAAAAGGGAACAAACAGAGTAGCAACATATCGGTTCATTGGCACTTCTATATCATGGCTGTAGAAGTAGGACAATGAGTTCTCTTACTGATTTTTTGTTTGTTGCTTTTAAATGAAACTGATTGTTTCTGGTAACACTCCTCTTACCTGATGTTTTGCTCTGTTGGAAGAGGAACCACAAGAAAGTGATATTTACAACTATATGCCGTGCACGTGTACATTGGGGGCTGATTTGTTCTTGGCTTTCGTTGCTTTAGCTTGATTTTGTTGTTTGATATGATTCAGGGCTAATTTTGTTGGTTGTTTTGATATTCACGAAAATGGATGATCTCATGGCTTTGTTTGAGCCCATTGCGTTGTCTCCATCGGAGTCTTTGATAATATTGCTACTCCTAATTTTCTCATGTTTGCTTTAAGCTGGTTTGCTTTTGTTGTCTCTGGTTTTTCTCTCTTTTGACTGTTCTCCTTTCGGCTCTACTATAGCTCCATAGCATCTAAATATATTTTACTCGTATTCTTGCAATGCAAAGGAAAAGAGGCAATAGATTCTAAGAAGCAAATGTGATTTGGTATGTTAACCTAAATTGGTATATTGTATTGGGATACATAGCTTAGCTGGGCCATAGCTGATGTGATTGGTTCCATCTTTTTCCTCTCCTTGCTTTTAGTCGTGGGGCTTGGGTGGGAATGAATGGGGCAATCAAGAGTCCAAAACCCCTCTTTTGTCTTCTGGTCTTTGGGGTTGCACCAGGTGTTATTTGCTTTTTTAGAAAATACCCTGTGGGAGAATTATGGCTTCATTCAAAATGATTGATTATTTGAATGCAATGATACCTGCTTAGAATCATGCATTTGTGGAAAGTCATGTGTATTATTCTTTGCACATTGCAGGTGTTGGAAGCACTCCACTTCATTATGCTGCTTGTGGTGGAAGTGTGCAGTGTTGTCAGGTATTTGTGGTAGTTAAAAGATAAATAGCATCCAATATCATTCTTTATTTTGTTCATGTCACTTGCATAAATGTTTTTTTTTTGCGGTGGAAGTGTGCAGTTGTGGACAATGAACCAATTTGGAACACCTACATTACACCTTTGTTTCTTTACTTCTATTAGATTTATCACTGAAAGTGAACTTCAACCTCTTTCCTCTATATTTCATTTACCTTCGTTGCTTTACTTAATTAAGATTGCTTGCTTCGCAATCATTATGTATCCTTTAGAAGCTGAATATATTAACATTTAATGTGGAAACAATGTTGCTAATTTTGTGTCTAACTCTAGACAATTTATGTTTTGTAGAAGAACAGCTTTGAGCAATTCTGCATAAGTTATGCAAATGAGAGGTTGCAACAACATTTCAACCAGCATTTGTTAAAACTGAAGCAGGAAGTGAGCATCTCATATGGACTATCTTTAGTTTTGTTCAGTATTTATATGATGGGGATTGTCGCTAAAAGCGAGATATTCTTTTCTGATTCATTTCTGTCGTCATTATTTATTATGCAAGATTATTTATTCTCTCATTATGTGTACTATAAAGAAAAATATTTATGGCATTCTTGTGGAAAATGTAGATGAATGTATTTCATTTTCATATTATTATAATATTTTGATGTTATTAAGTGCTTAATCAATGCTAAATATAAATTCCAAAAATTAAATTTTCTTTTAATTAGGTTTAAAATCAAAAAATAAAATAAATGATTTTATGGTACGATCACAAATTAGAAAAATTCGTTGCAAAAATAAAATTTCGTCGCTAATTTCATCCCTAAACGATATTTGTCGTAGACTTCGTTGCTAAAGAATTAATAAAAATCTTCACTAAATTCGTTCATGAATAATGTTCATGGAAAAAGTAAAACAATTCGGTGGCAAATTAGCGACGAATTTTGCCACGAATAAATTCATCGCAAATTACTGACAAAAAAAATTTTCTTGGCAAATTAGCTACAAATTTTGCGACAAATATAGTTCGTGGCAAATTAGTGACGAATTTTATCATGAATAATTAGCGATAAATTTTGCGACGAATAAAGTTCGTGATAAATTAGCGACGAATTTTGCCACGAAGAATTAGTGACAAATTTTGCAATGAATTTTTTTCATCACAAATTAGCAACAAAAATTGAAATTTTTCGTCACAAAATTTTTCGACGGCGTTTTAGCAACTAATTTTTTTTGTCGCAAATTCGTTTAGTGACGAATTTTGCCAAATTTTTCATATCAAAATTCATCACTAAAACCTAATTTTTTTTGCAGTGCTTTATGATGGTAATGGTATTAGGGATCTTGTTTATCATTATCTCTATGGTGAGGAAGTTTATGTGTATGTTGAGTATAACGGTGATGATTAAGATGAGAGCACTCATGCGGGGGAAGTAGGATATGGTATTGACTAGAGTACTCAGGCTAGGGATGGATTTGTTTTAGAGGAAGGAGCCCAAGAGAGGGAGGCCATGCATATAGCTCATGTATAGTGATGATAGATTGAGAAGTTGCTTTATCTAATGAATTAGATGATGGACCTTTGCCAAATGCAAATTGCCCAAGTGATGATGATGGTACAGAACTTGCACAATCAAGGCAAAACTAGAGGAAATTTCATAAAAAATAATTTGCAACACTTGGGGAATTGCATAAACCTCAACCTGTTAAAAAAGATTAAAGAGCTCCAGCGATCAAAGATAATGAGATTGAATATGAACAAAGTGGTGGTGATGATGAGAGTATAGTTCCGAGAATGAGAACGAAGATGATGAAGTAGCTGTGCATAGAAGGAAAAGTAAGTATCATTCTTATATTCCAACTATTACATGTCATTTGTTGTGCATATCTTTGAAATTTAATGATGCAAAACAATTCAAAGAAGCTATTTAGAAGTACTCAATTATTCAAGGGTTAACACCACAAAAAACCTTAAACTGATACAGTTGTAATAATTTTACCCCAAATTATTTTTTTGACCACAAAAAACTCCAAACTGATACAATTGTGACAAATTTACCCCGAACTATTTTTTTGACCACCAAAAACTCGGAACTGGTATACTTGTGACAATTTTACCCCAACTAATTTTTAATATTATTTTTTATTTTTTTGAATTTTTTTGATTAAATTTTTATTTTTTCTTTTCTTTTCTTTTCTTTTTTTCCTTAATCTTCTTCATCTTCAATTTTTGGCTGATCGCCGGTCCGGCAACATGTCGAAGGCTGAAGCCGGCAAGGGCTCAGCCCCACCGGTTTCTGGCGAGGCCGACCTCGTCAGTGCTAGGCGAGGCCGACCTCACCAGCAGCCGGCGGGGCCGACCTCACCGACTTTCGCTTCTAGCCAATCGCCAGTCCGACGACCGACCAAAAATTGAAGATGAAGAATATTAAGGAAAAAAAGAAAGAAAATAAAATAAAAAATAAAAAAATTCTAAAAATTAAAATTAAAATATTAGTTAGGGTAAAATTGTCGCAAGTATACCAGTTCAGGATTTTTGGTGGTCAAAAAAATAGTTCGAGGTAAATTTGTCACAAATGTACCAGTTTGGGATTTTTTGTGGTCAAAAAAATAGTTTAGGGTAAAATTATCACAACTATACCAGTTTAGGGTTTTTTGTGGTATTAACCCATTATTCAATGGAGGAATGTTGAATTCATAAAAAATGCCAAGGAATATGTGAGAGTAAAATGTTCATGACAAAATTGTCCATGGAAGATATATGTCGCACTAAGTAAGAAGAACAACTCATTCCATATAAAATCCTTCCATGAGAAACATACTTGTGCCATTGTATTTGACAATAAAAGGATGTGTGGCTGGCCAAGCACTTGTTAAACACTATCAACACCGCACCAAAGATCAAGAGTTTTCAAATAAAATAGTTAGTGAATGAGCAAGTAAGGGTTAATGTGTCTAAAAATCAATGCAAAAGAGCCAAGCAAAGATGATAAATACACTAATGTGTAGGTACGAGGAAAAATATGCATAGATCCAAGATTATGCTTGGGAATGTAGGCTATAGAACCCATCCAGTAGAATAAATGTAGAGGTTTTGGGAAGGCCACTGCTTAACTGTAGGGCTGAGTTTGATGGGATGTATATTTGTTTTGATGCATGTAGAAGAGGCTTCTTACTTGGCTGTAGAAGAATGATAGGGTTGGATGGATGTTTTTAAGGGTTTATGCAAATGATTTTGTTGCCATTAGGAGAGATGCAAATAACCAAATATTTCCAAGAACCTAGATAGTTGTGAAGTATAGAATAAAGACACTTGGTCCTGATTTCCTAAAAATATTATGGTTGACCTTGAGATAACTGATTAAGGAGGTTAGGCATTCATGAGCGACCAATAATAGGTAATATCATTATCAGCTGTTGTCTTTTTAATATCAATCATATATCATTGCTTACAAGTATTCATTGGATTGAATTATTGTAGGGACTTGTTGCTGCATTACTAAGTTAATACCATATGCTAAGTATAGAATGTGTGCGATGCACATCTATGCAAACTGTATAAGCAATTTTCGCTTAATGCAAGGAGATAAACTGCATAAGTAAGGAGCAACAACATGGATAAACTGCATAAGCAATTTTGGCTCAATTCAAGGAGCAACAACATGGCAGATTTCAGAATTCACAAGCAAAAGTTGTTTGAGTTAACAAAGGAAGGTTTTGAATTACTATTCCATAATGAACCTAAGCATTGATATAGAGTCTTCTTCAATGAAAAATTCAAGTGTGATATCATTAACAATAATCTCAATGAAGCATTCAATGGCATAATAGTAGAGGCTAGATGCAAATGATAGAGAGATGAGATTACAAAGTAGACTAGACACTGTGGTCTTAGGATTGCAAAGAGATTGAATGACAACATGATTGCTAGTAGGTTTTGTCACCTAATTTGGATTGGGCGCGATACTAATGAGAATGAACAATGTTGATAAGTATGTTGTCTACCTAAAAAGGAGAAAGCGTTCATGTCGAGTGTAACAAGTAATTGGAATTTCCTATACATATTTGTGCCACACAGCTAAATCAAAAAAATCCTCAAAATTACCTAGAAGATTGGTATAAGAGAAGCACATATCTCGTTTCGTACAAATTTATGTTGCAGCCTATTAGAAGTAGCAAATTTTGGGACCCAATAAATCATGAAATCGTTCACCTTTTGCCACTAAAGAAGCAAGTAGGAAAGCCAAAAAAAGGAAAAGAAAAAGGAAAATGCAGGAGTTTGAGTTCACAAGTAAGAGGATAAGCAAGTCTAGTGGAAAAATTAAATGGTCATATTGCCATAAAGAAGGGCACAACAAGATTGATTGTGAATTGAAGAAGTAATAGCAACAACGATAGACAACAGAAGGCAATGATACAAGGCCAACTGCAAGTCCATCTCGAAGACCAACTAAAGGTGCAACTCTATGGTAGCTATAGGGCCTGATGCATGGTTAGTTGTAGGGCATGATTGTTGACACCTATTTTTAAATTTTTCCCAAAATCAATTTCACAAAATTTAGGAATTAAGTTCCTTTAATTCCTAAAACAAAAAATATTTATATTTAAATGCATTGCATATAGAAATTAGGCATATTTTTCATTAATAGGGGTCTATTAGAGTTTTTAAATGGAAAATGAAAATTTCAAAAAAAACAAAAAATGAAAAAAATGAAAAAAAAAAGAAAAAATAAATAAAATAATAATAATAAATAAATAAATAAATAAAAAAGAAAAAAATCAAGTCCGGCCGGGTCGGGGCTAGGCCGACCTGGCCCGCTCCCTTTTCCCCCCCGCGCGGGCCTTCTCCCTCGGCCCTTTCCTTTTTTTGTCTTCGGTGGGCCCAAGTCCTCTTTTTCTTCTCTTTTCTCCTCTCCTCCTCTCGCACGGGCCCAGGCCCACTCCCTTTTCTTTTCCCTCTTCCCCGCGCTGGCCCGGCCCGACCCTCTTCTTCTTCCTTCTTCCCCCCTCGTCTCTCTCCTTCCCCTATTCTGCCTTGTGGCTGACGCAGAACGACAAGCGGCGGAGCAGCCTCGCCCCGTTGCTGTCCGACCAGAGGAGCGCCGCTGAAGCACGCCGACGAGACTGGCATTAATTGCCAGTCTCGTCCCCCCCAAAAACCGGGCCGTTTTCTCTCTTCTGCCTCTCTTCCCTGAGCTCTCTGAACCGACCCCCCCATTTTGCTCTGCCCTGCTCTGCACCGGCCTGCCATGGCCGCGAAAGTCGCGGGGCAGGTAAGCCGGTGCAGGCCTTCGTCATGCCGACGCACGAGGAGTCCGTCGACTGGCTATAAAGAGCCTGAGAAAGAGAGAGAGGGTGGTCGGCAAAAATTTTATAGAGAGAGAGAAAGAGAAAACAGAATAATGAGAGAGAGAGAGAGAGAGAGAGAAGCAGCGTCGCCGTCGTCCCCTCAGATCAGCCGGAGGTCCCCCTCGGACGCGTCGTCGACGGTGAGATTGCCCCTCCGGCCTAAAGCGACTATGTTCTCCCCTGTTTCTGCTCCGATTTTGGCCGGGACTCGTGCCGGCCTTGTGGCGCGATTCCCGGCCCATACCACCGTTCCCCACCGCCTGTGTGTTGTCATCGAAGGTTG
Source organism: Syzygium syzygioides (assembly GCA_031216285.1). Lineage (NCBI taxonomy): Eukaryota > Viridiplantae > Streptophyta > Magnoliopsida > Myrtales > Myrtaceae > Syzygium > Syzygium syzygioides. Next base: position 19,729,778 of record CM062248.1, read on the forward strand.
ACCCGGTCGCCTGAATCCTTCGGTTCGCCGGAACAGGTTAGGCTTGCCAGTTTTTTTTCGTCGCCCCCCACCTGTTCGACCGAAGTCCTCAATGAAGCCGGCTTTTGTTTTGGTCACCGGCCGGCAGACGGCGGTCGGACGACGATGCCAGACGGTGGAGAGGCTTGGTACTGGTGCCAGGGAGCTGATTTGGGGGCGGCACCGGTCTGGGTTGGCCGGCGGACGGCCGATTTTGGCCCCGCCGGCGTTTTTCTTCCCGTGGATCTGTAGATCCGGGTCAGATCCGACCCGGGTCAACGCCCGGGTCGGATCCGTTGACTCGGGTCGGTTCCGACCGACCAAGGTCAACGCCCGGGTCAGACCTGTTGACCCGGGTCGGTTCCAATCGACTCGGATCCGACCCGACCCGACTGGTTATTTTTTTATTTTATTTTTATTTTATTTTGTTTTAAAAAAATATATTAAAAATTTAAAAAAATCAAAAAATTTTTAAAAAAAGGTTTTATTTCCCTTTTTTCGTTTCCTTTTTTTAATTTAAAAATTCAATAAATTTTTTTTAAAAAAAAGGTTTTTCTTTTCCTTTTTCTTTTCCTTTTTTAATAAAAAAATTTAAAAAAATTTTAAATAAAATAAATAAATAAAATAAAAATATATTTTCAGAAAAATAATAATATTTTCGTTTTATTATTATTATTTTTTCCTTCTTTTTCTAAAAAAATTTCAAAAAAATTTCAAGAAATTTCAAAAAAAGTTTTATTTTTATTTTCTTATTTTGGTTTTTTTATCTCGATTTTTTTCTTTTCTTCTTTTCCGAAAAAAAAAATATTTTTTGGCATGATTTATTTGAGTGTTCTAATCTTTTATAATTATGCATGTTGTGGTTTTATTTAGACTAAATAAGCTCGAAACCACACGATAGTATATTGTATGTTTTTTTAATTACTGTAGTGTTGTTATTACGTATGTTTTTTTATACAGTTGCATAAACTGCCGTCTTTTAAGTGTCATCTGGCTTAGTTAGGATTAGAACCCTAGGCTGCATGACCTGTTGTGTTCCTAATTGCTGATCATTTCTGATTATGCACTCGCTTGATCACCTCACATGTTAAGAGAAAGGTCCTAAAATCGATCTAAATTGCCCGATAAATGTTTTCAAAAAATGAACAGGGTAAAATGGTACCGAAAGGGCATTAGTTATCCAACTAGTATAACCAAGTCCCCGAATTCAGTTAATCTCTGGTTCGTAGGAATAGGGTGATTCTCCCGTCTCCCTATTTGGGTTTCTAATCGACCTACCCCAAATCGATTAGTGACGACTCCTGCATGTAAATCACCAACATGTTAAAAAACTTAAACCTTAAGTCGCGATATGGTATGGGCTTGGGAGAGCCCGAGTTAAGTCCCGAACCTAGACTTAGCACGTACCAGGCGAGCCCTCCTCCTTTTTGCATGTTATTCAAAGAGGGCTCGAGAGGTCGGTCGCGACAGATTGGCGACTCCGCTGGGGACTTGTTTTTTAAAAAGTGGACTTAAGCCAATTTTTTTTTACCCTGTTCAAAATAGTTTTTGTTTGGTAGCAAGGACTCTAGGTATGACCCTGATAGTAAGGTGTTATTTGTTCTTGCAGGTTCGAATTGATTGTTTATAATTTTTTGTGCATGTTTTAATGATTTAGCACTACACTATTACACACACAACCATGCTGCCGGACCTGGGCCGCAATAGGACATTTTAGGATGGTGTTAAGAAAGATACGACCTCGAACGCGAGCTCGCGATGTAGAGGTTGCCTTTCTTTTCCCCGAAATTTCTTTCTTAAAAATCGTAAAGAAGTATCTTTAGCCGCCATTTGCGTGACTACAAGAGATTCCTTTCGATTTGGCCAAAATTAAAAGGACTTGACACCAACGCGAGACTGCGACGGTCAGGCACCCTTTTAATTTCACTTTGCTAAGCCAATCTAGATAGAAATCGAGCCTCACTCCTCATGTGTATGTCGTTGTGATTGCCATGATTTAAGGAAAGGTATATATTCTATCCCTTTCTTATTTTATTATTATTATGCAGCCTACTAATTCAATTGATTTGTTATTATTAGGCCACTCTGTTGATTGCATTCTATACACGATGGGAAGAGATGATGTCAAATTCGTCCCCACTCCTAAAAAAGAGCTTTTGGCATGGTGGGACCGACTCGATCAAAATGCCCAGCAGTATGTCAAATCAAGGATTGGTCGCCTACTCCCCTTGCTCAAAATCAACATTCATTCTGGCATGATGCAGGCATTAGGACATTTCTGGTGCCCACAGACATCCACTTTCATATTCGGTAAATTTAAAATGACCCCAACCCTAGAAGAGTATAGCGTTGTCATTGGAAAGCCTTTGGGATCCGACCTCATCAAACCACTTTTGGGTGTGCCCCCTCTGTCTGAACTATCACAGTTTTTGCGAACCGATAGCAACACCGTGAAAAGAGTTGTCAAAGCTCATTGCAATGCCTGCCCCTGGTTTTTTTTAAATGAGCGTTTTGAAAGTCAACCCATGATCCAGAAAGCTAAGATTTTTATCCTTACTTTTGTCGGGTGTGTCATTTTTCCCCATCGCAGAAATTCAATAAATCCCTCGATTGCGTATGTAGCCAAACAAATTTGCACTGGCTTTGGCTATGTTAACTCAGTTTTGGCAGAAACATTTTTATCTTTAAACCGTTTTAAACAAAATGATGATAAAATCATGCGGGCCGCCCCAGAAATTTTGCAAATTTGGTTTTTATCTCATTTGAGGGGATTTGGGCATCTCATGCAGCTTTTTGAAATAGATGACTTTACGCATCCAATTCAAAGGTTTGAAGTTTTAAAAAATAATGCCCCTCATAAAGATTATTCTACCTGGATAAACTTTTTGAAAGACCCCGATCCCGAGGCTTTCTTATGGCACGCTAAGTGGTTCCATGAGGGTTAGGCCCGTTTCGCCACCAGTTTCATAACCCTGTTCCGCTACTCAGTTTATCTGGCATTACTTCATATTACCCCTACCGGGTAGCTCGCCAGTATAGGGCCCTCCAGGAGACCCCGCCACCTCTCAAGATAGACATGTTTCAAGTTCGATTCACCCGCTCGAGCTACAACTATGTCGAGGAAATTTGTGTCATTCAGAGAAAATGGACTCAGTGTCAACTTGAGAACATTCTTATACCCAGACTATTGAAAGGACAGGAAAAGGCTCACCATGCCTCTTTATTCTATATCGTACATCACCAAACTTTCGGCCGATCTCCAATCAAAAGTCCCAGATGTGACCAACAAGCCCAGTCATCAAACACAAATTGACCAGCTCGAAAGGACAATGGGGACAAAGGATACGCTTATTGCGGAGCTTGTCCGTGAAAATAAGCGGCTCCGAGAGACTGTAGCTTCCCCATCGTTTATAGAATGAACATCCGGGAGGACCGCCTTTTTTGTAAAAACCCTTGTATTTTATTTTTCCTAGTAGTTATGTTAGGGGTTTTAGTTTTTGTCTGTAAAAATGTTTATAGGTTGTACTAATGTAAATATAGCTCGGACGGCTGTTTACTCTATAAATATTTTCTTTGCGCTCCAACGACACCACCGCGGCCTTTGGCCCAGTGGTATCCGGGAATGGGGAAAGCGGTTCGAGGCGACCGGGGTTCGAACCCCGGGGACGCCGCTTATAATATATATATAAATCTTTTTTTTTTCTCTCATTCTTTTTCTCATTGTTTTCTTTGCAAATAAATAAATTATGCAATAATAATATCCCTAGATTATAGAATGATTCTTAATTGAACATTATACTCATTTATTTCAACGTTTTCACAGGTAGTTATAAAAAATGGCCGAAGAAAACGTTCGTCTCAACACTATGGAGGAGGAAATGAAAATGGTTCTCAATGCAATTCAAAATCTCACAAAACAGGTGGAATCCATTCAGGGCAAGCTCACACCCACGCCTGCAGCTGTCGAGGTGGTGTTGCCACCACCATCTACTGAAAAAGATAAAGCCTCTGCTAGTGACAGCAAAATGCCTCCGCTAGAGGACGATCCACTTCCCCTTGCTGTTAGGAAGCTTGAATCTGAAGTTGCACCAGTAACAGAACATGACAAACGTCTTGTAAAAGTCGAAGAGATGCTGAAACAACTCCAGGGTCCGCAAAATACTGTCTCACTCGACCTGTCTATATATAAACGGGTCAAAGTACCAGAGAAGTTCAAGATGCCGGAATTCGAGAAGTATGATGGGACCACATGCCCCAGACACCATTTGCACATATATCATGTGCGGATGACGCAGTACTTTGATAATGAACCCCTCATGATTCAGACCTTTTAGGCGAGTTTAACGGGGCCAGCCCTGATATGGTATATGTCAAAGGATATTGATGCTTTCAAATCCTGGGACAATGCTGCTGATGCATTTCTCAAGCAGTATCAATTCAACCTCGACGTCACCTTTACTCGGGATGATCTAGAACGCACTGAAAAGAAGAAGAGTGAATCTTTCAAGTAATACGCTACCAGATGGAGAAACTTGGCCGCCTAGGTTACTCCACAACTCACTGATCATGAACAAATGAAGTTGTTCATAAAGTGTCTTCTATATGAATATAGACACCGTCTGGTTGGTGCCACTACTGAATCTCTTAATCGTCTTGTTCCTGTGGGAGAACGAATTGAAATGGGATTGCGTGATGGATGGTTTACATATCCCTCGTCTACGAGCAAAAGACCAAGTACACGAAAAGAAAAGGAGCCCCTCACGGAAGGGAACGTTTCGTACACTCAAACCGTTCATCCTCCCCGGACAGTCCAAGTAAATACTGAGCGGCAATCTACCTCAAGTCGTCAACCTCCAAGGCAGTATAAGAAAAGACAATTCACTCCGTTGCCTGGATCCCCTTCCCAAGTCCTAGCCATACTCCGGAAGAAAAATCTGCTTTCCACTGAACCAAAACGGCCCAACTTAGAAAGTTTCTCGAATTATGATCCGTCCAAAAAATGTGACTATCATATGGGCGAGGTAGGGCATTCGACGGATGACTGTTATACTCTTAAACACCAAATTCAAAACTTGCTTGACACTAAAGCTTTTTCCTTCCAGACATCTAAACCAAATGTCCAAAGCAACCCGCTACCTGAACATGAAAACAGAATCAATGTCATATCTACCTTTGATGCTGTCCGAATCAGAAGTGAGAGGGTACACACCGTTGATGTTTACAATACTCTGGTAAGAGCAGGGTATTATCCTACTGGTGAAGTACTACCCTTGTCCTTAATGAAAGAAAGGGTTGCCAGCATGGCGAAAGTAGGTTTGATCGTGTATGCTGACTGTACTGGCGTAGTGGCCACCATCTCTGAGGTCATCATCGACTGGGATAAAAAACCTCTCAGCACTGAATGCTGAAGCAAGTGAATCCACCCCCACGCTTGTGAACGAACCTCTGTCTGATAGCCTAGATGTGGAGGAGGAGCTAACGATTGAGATACCTCTACCAGCGGAGCAAATAGTGATCGAAATACCTCAGCCCTACTGATATGAAAATGACAGCGCAGTCCCGTGGTCCTACGAATTGGATGTGGACCTAATCACCAGGTCGGGACGAACGTATGCTCAAGCGGATGCTCAGCCTCCGAAGCCTGTCTCTGATGAGGAAGCCAAAGAATTCCTGGCCATTATCAAGGCCAGTGAATATAACGTTGTGGATCAGTTACGAAAATTGCGTGCCCAAATTTCCCTGTTAGAACTGCTCCAAATGTCCGTAAAACATCAGAAAGCCCTGATGAAAGTACTCAGTGAAGTAAATGTGCCGGAGACAATTGATCATGACAAGCTGAAAGCATTTGTGGGGTCTATCCTTTTGAAGGATCAGATAACCTTCTTAGAAGACGAATTTCCAGCTGAAGGAAGGGGACATACCAAGGGTCTTTATATTTCCGTCAAATGTAAAAACTCCCACGTAGCTCGGGTTCTGATAGATAATGGATTTGCACTGAATATCTGCCCGTTGGCAACTTTACACCGTCTTAATGTGGACACATCTAAGCTCCGTGCCTCCAAAACATCCGTCCGAGCTTTCGACGATATGAAAAAAGACACTGTGGGTGAGATCGACTTGGATGTCCAAATTGGCCCAATAGTATTCAGCATCCTATTTCAAGTAATGATATCCCTACTGCCTTTAGTTTCCTGTTGGGCCGTCTCTGAATTCACTCTGCTGGAGCTATACCTTCGAGCCTTCATCAAAGTGTAAAGTTTGTAGCCCAAGGGAAGCTAATCACTGTCCTTGGAGAGGAAGACCATCGAGTCTACTAGGAAACCAACATCCCGTACGTTGAACCAAGCGGCAAAGTAGAATCTAGCTATCAATTTATTGAGCTCGTTTCAACTATTCATGGTAATCGAGGAACTGTTCCTCTTGTCCCCGATATGTCAAAAGCTTCGGTTATGGTGGGAAAAGTCATGATTGGAAATGGTTTCACCCCAGGTCAGGGACTCGGCAGAGGAGGCCAAGGCATTCGAGAACCTATCCAAGTTACCAAGAATCACTGTACCGCAGGTCTGGGGTATCGCGGAAGAAATCCACAAACCAGCAAGAGGCATATGACAAGTCAAGTCGGTTTGTTACCTCCCCATATCCGGAAAACTTTCCCGTCACCTGCTAAGTTGTTACAGAATGAAAAAATTTATCTTAATCCCTCAGAACGATCCAATGAGGGATCCAAGCGTCAGGCCGAATGTTCAAGTCAGCAGAGTTCCTTGATGCTTCCCTTAAATGTTGCTGTTAATCAACATCAGAACCCAGACAAGCTACCAATTGAAGGAGATTGTGGGCGAGAAGAAGTGCTGGATAATGTGGTCACTCTATTTGACAGCATTTCTATAGGGGCCATACACGAGGACTCGACCTCAGAAACGAGTACAAACCCGTCTGATTTGCTCGCGCGTTTGCAATTTCAGTTAGACGAGCTAGTAGAATTGCTTGCGTCACTAACAGATACCGTTCGCCAAATCTCGGATGTGTCACTGCCGGTTCCCAATCAGGAGCAGGTGACCCAGATAAACCGTCCCAAAGAAAGTCCGTCCTCAGAAACCTTTCCCGACAGAACTTGGCAAGACATCCAACTCCTACAGTGGCAGGCCAATGTACGACGATACTCACCAGTTCCCAAATCCTTGGATGTCATATTCCCTATCCTTTTACGAAAAGGACTGATCACAAGGAGGCCGAGCCATCCTACTCCTGAGTACTTCATTAATTATGATCCCTCCAGATTTTGTGACTTTCACTCAGGAGAGGTCGGGCACTCGCTAGATAATTGTGATACTCTGAAAAATAGGATTCAGGACCTATTGGATGTCAGGGCATTTACTTTTCGTGCCCCGTGGCTGTGTCATGGTGAAGATGACCTTTTGGTGGTGCCTAGCCTTCGTGCCGCTGCCCCTGAGCTTTCTAATAAGGCACGCAAAGGAAAGGCTATTATGGATACTCTGGGCCAACCCAGTGGCAAATTCGACTATTACGTTGACTACCAGATGCCATATAGTTTTTATGGAAACGAGCAGAATGGTATTCCTAACAGATGGAACGACTTGGAAAAGATGACACCAATGAAGAGAGGGGCCGATGAACTGGATTCCTGGAACGATGATTTGGAAGATTTCTTCATCAGCGCAATAGGCGAAGGACCAGTGGAGGGAATGGGCGCAAGCCCGCCTGAGTAGAATTCCTCTTCCCTTCCTGCATGAATCCCTGGAAAAGGGGCTATCCTTGTGTTTTATTTTTTTTATGTCGTTTCTGTTAAAAGAAGTGTCTTTTCAAACTTTCTCTCTTTTGAGGTTGTAAACTTTTGTATTGTAAATAAATAATGTTTTGAGGGCATGAGGTAGTACACCAAACTGGCCCATTGATGATATCCAGCTGCGAAAAGGAAAATATTCTGAGGCCCGGGCTATCCCATGCTTCCTCGTTTCTAAAAAAACTTTTGAAAAAAAAAACATCTCATAATATTTTCAAAAAAATATTTCAAGAGGAAAAGGACAATGAAAAATTTTTATCCCTGTTTGTTTGTCTGATCAATTTACCTTGTGTGTCAAGCATGATCCTGCGGCTTGCGAGGGAGTTAGTACAGTCCAGCCTGACAAGGTAAATGCTGATAGTAGCGATTCTGACGATTCAAGCAATGATCCTACTGAATTCCAAAGAAGTTGGGAGCAATATGAACAAATCAAGCCCCTTACAACCGAAGATACCATTACCATCAATTTGGGTGATACTCAGGACCTAAAAGAAGTGAAGATCGGGACTAGTCTTCCTGAAGAGAAAGCCATACGGCTAATAACTCTCCTTAAGGAATATCAGGACGTCTTAGCATGGTCTTATTCTAATATGCCGGGATTAGATCCTCAGATTGTCGAGCACAGCTTGCCTACCAATCCCGACATGCCGCCCAAAAAGCAAAGGTTACCAAGGACCAAGCCCGAGCTGTCGAAAAAGATCGAAGAAGAAGTGATGAAGTTACTGAAAGTGGGGTTCATTGAGGTTTCACATTATCCTGATTGGATAGCGAATATCGTACCAGTAAAGAAGAAGGACGGTCGAATTCAAGTTTGTGTGGATTACCGCGACTTGAACAAGGCCAGTCCAAAAGATGACTTTCCACTTCCTCATATAGATGTTCTTGTGGATAACACTGCTAGATTCGAAATATTTTCTTTCATGGATGGATTCTCTGGGTACAGCCAGATAAGGATGAACGATCAGGACAAGGAGAAAACGGCGTTCATCACTCCTTGGGAGACCTTTCATTACAGAGTTATGCCTTTTGGTTTGAAGAATGCCGGGGCAACATACCAACGTGCTATGGTCGCTCTCTTTCATGACCTAATGCATAAAGAAATTGAGGTTTATGTCGATGACATGATCGCCAAGACCAGGTACGGAGAAGATCATATTGAAGCCTTGAAGAAACTATTTAGTCGGTTGCGCGAGTTCAAATTACGCCTGAACCCTGCAAAGTGCATTTTCGGGGCAACCTCTGGCAAGTTACTTGGATTCATCGTGAGTAGCAAGGGGATCGAGGTTGACCCATCGAAAGTCAAAGCAATATGTGAATTGCAGCCCCCATCCATAGTAAAAGAGGTCAGAAGCCTTTTGGGAAGGTTGAACTACATTGCTCGGTTCATCTCCCAACTCTCTGAGATTGCACGACCTTTCTTCAAACTCCTCAAGAAAGGCGCTCAAATCAATTGGGGTGAAGACTGTTGGGAAGCATTTGAAAAGCTGAAGCAGTATTTGATGAATCCCCCGATACTAGTGCCACCAGTTCCAGGGTATCCTCTAACTCTCTATTTAACGATTCATAGTGAATCGTTAGGAGCCTTATTGGCCCAGAGCCACCCTGACGATGAAAAAGAACGAGCCATCCATTATCTAAGTAAGAAATTCACCATTTCGGAACAGAATTATTCCGAATCAGAAAAACCATGTGTTGCATTGGTGTGGGTTTTGCATAGGCTCCGACAATATACTTTGTACCATCAGACATTCCTCGTGACTGAAAACGACCCTATCCAGTATTTGCTTAATCGACCGACGTTAGTGGGAAAATTAGCTAAATGGCAAATTCTAATTTCTGAATTTGACATTCAAATGTCATCACAGAAGTCAGTAAAGGGTCGGGTGATCGCTGATATGCTGGCTGAATGCCCTGGAGAAATACATGAGGATAATCTTCCAGATGATTGCATTTTATTAACTGAGGAACACACATGGACCATGTTTTTCGATGGAGCAGTAAATCTATCTGGTTCTGGTACTGGGGCAGTCTAGATATCTCCGAATGGGCAGCATTATCCTGTAACCGCAAAATTGGTATTCCCTTGCACCAATAATAGAGCCGAGTATGAAGCATGTATCCTCGGTTTACAAGCAGCAATTAATATGAAAATTGCCAAATTGAAAGTATTCGGCGATTCTGCCTTAATCATACTCCAGACTGTCAGAGAATGGAAGACTAGGGATACTAAACTTATACCCTATCATGACTATCTGGAGGATTTGGTTTCGAAATTTGATGAGATCTCATTTGATTACCTATCTAGATCTCATAACCAATTCGCTGATGCGTTGGCTACGCTATCATCCATGCTACAGATTACCAATGGTTTGGAAGTGGAACCTTTGAAGATTGATGTCCTGACCAGACCTTCTCACTGCATGACTGTGACCGAAGAACCCGATGGTAAACCATGGTACCATGACATCATGAACTACATCAAGGAACAACAATTCCCTCAAGGGATTAGTTCCGCAGACAGAAAGTACATAATGAAAATGGCAACGAAGTTTTTCGTCGATGGGGAACATTTGTATAAAAGATCTTATGACTCTGTTTTGCTAAGATGTGTGCATGCGACCGAAGCGATGCAGATCATGCAAGAATTACATGAAGGAGTATGCGGTCCACACATGAATGGGCACATGTTAGCTAGGAAAATAACAAGATTAGGTTATTACTGGCTTTTCTTGGAAAATGACTGCATCCGACACGTTCGAAATTGTTATCGCTGTCAGATCCATGGAAACAAGATAAACGCTCCACCTACTGAGCTACATCAGTTGTCAGAACCGTGGCCGTTTTCAATGTGGGGCATTGATGTGATTGGCCCAATAAATCCAAAAGCATCAAATGGGCATTGTTTTATCTTGGTCGCAATTGATTATTTTTCTAAATGGATCGAGGCCACGTCATATGCCAATGTCACTGCTCGGAATGTGATGAAATTCATCAAGCGAGATGTAATCGCCCGTTATGGCGTCCCTGAAGCCATCGTTACAGATAATGGGACAAATATGAATAACAAGTTTGTTGATAATTTGCTCAATGAATTCAAAGTCCGTCATTTGAATTCGTCTCCCTATTGTCCCCAAATGAATGGAGCTGTTGAGGCTGCTAACAAAAACATTAAGAAGATCTTAGCCAAGACTGCTGAAAACTACCGAGATTGGCATGAAAGATTGCCTTTTGCATTAATGGCATATCGCACATCAATCCGGACATCCACAGGGGCGACACCTTTTTCCTTGGTGTATGGCATGGAAGCAGTTTTGCCTGTTGAGGTGGAGATTCCCTCGCTTCGAGTTTTATCCCATGTGAAACTGTCTGATGTAGAATGGAAGCAGCAAAGATTGGAGCAGTTGAATATGATTAATGAAAAACGGTTGAAAGCTCTTTGTCACGGACAATGCTATCAACAGAGGATAGCCAGATCATTTAACCGAAAAGTACGCACAAGACACTTCGAAGCAGGTGACCTTGTCTTGAGAAAAGTACTACCACTACCCCCTGAACTTGGAGGTAAATTTGCTCCGAACTATAAGGGTCCCTATATCGTGAAAAAAGACACTCCCAGGAGGAGCCTTGATTCTGACTGAAATGGATGGACGCCAATTCTCTAATCCAGTCAACTCGGATGTTGTGAAGAAGTACTACCTTTGAAAGAATTGCTATGCCCTGATTGATAATAAGGGAATTGGCAAAAAAGTTATTAATAAGAATCTTTGTTGGCGAATTTAACCGGAAACAATTTTGTACGTGACAAAATTGTGTCAAAGCTGATCCTGACAGCCATCTACGTCTTAACAGTGGTCACGCTTACGTCCGTCCAAAATCTCTAAAGCAGAGATTACCTTTGCTGCGAAGATCCCCATGTAAGCAATTGTATATACCTGTACAGTCAAGAATCAGAGCATTCGCAAGAAATTCGTCGACACGCTGGAGCTGCACAGTACGTGCTGGCAATAGAATCCTCTACCCAGAAACACCCTTAATTATAGAGGATTTCATTCGAACTTCGAGACTAAGAGCATGAAAGAGCATACTAAGACAAAGAAGGCTGACCAAAGTAAAGAGGAGAAAGGCTCTGCTAACTTTGAAGGCAAAATGGAAAAAGGGTAATCTGTATCGTTCTCAATTTACCCTCAGTCATTTCAATTCTAACATAAACTCATGTTCTTGCTAGAAAGGAACTATCAACATTCAAAAAAATTCAGGAAGTTGTCAGCCTTATTTCCAATGAAAGAAATCATGAAGGGTAATGTTGTATCGTTTCCAATTCCTACCCTTTAAAAAGCCCATTCATTAACACGATCTTTCTTATTACCTTACAGGTATGCCCTCATTGTCCCAGCATAGGTAAGTATCCCTTTCCCTAAAAGAAACTTTTCTCATAAGAGTAAAAAGAAACAAGAAGGAAGAAATGATTAAAGAAAATGGATACTATTTTCTCCTTCAAGTGCATTACATGAAAGGGACTCTTGCATGGTAATTTTACCTATTTAATTCACCAATTCCCCGTAAAAATCTTGACAATTCGACAAATGGTGTCGAACTGCTTTGATGAATTCAACGAGGTGTGTTAGAATGATGAGAGGCAATCCTTAGTCTATACACATTCTCAAGTACCAAACCCGTGCAAGATGAGCGAATAAGTTGCATTTTCACGAGGTAAAGGGATTTCTCGCATAAGGTACGGTAGCCAAAGTGACGAGAGGCAGTTCATTTCTCTGCCCCATACACTACCATTGATCTTTTGCTTGACCATTTTTGAGCCCATACACTCAGAGATTCCTTTCAAATTACTCCTGTCAAGAACCACCCCACATTGGGGCAACTTGATGTAAATTAGCCTCACAGGATGGATTCAAACTCAGAGGAAACAAAAAAAAACATCCTTTCCTTTCGGTCACCGTCCCCCTGGCTTCGACCTCGCTGTTTTCATGGAACCTGTGGTCCTTGACGGAGTCCTCCAAGACAAGCACATCATCGATGGCCGGACAGTCGAGATTAAGAGGGCTTTGTCAGGAGAGAAGCAGCAAACTAATGCTTGCCCAGAATGCCAATGATATTATTGATAACAGTGATGTTTTCACTGAGTAAGCCAAGAAGGATGAGGACTTTGTAATATCTAAAATTTTCTATGATCATCCGCTGCAACAGCTTGCACAAGGCGAAAAGATGTATAAAAATTTTCTTACTCTCAGTTGCATTCTTTGAGTATTTTTATTGCAGATGAACTCTTGCGTTAATCTAAATGCCCCAGGATGATGAAGAGCAGTTTTTCTTCTACCCCATACACTTATATCCTTTGCTAGCCCAATTGAGCTGGCAATTTCATTTCGTACGAACCCAATTGGTGATCATCCCCCACACCGGGGCAAGGCAAAAGTCACCACAGTTTGAGTATCACAGTCTCAAGTATCGAATGAAGATGAAGACTCCGAGAGCCTAAAAACATTGTTTTGTTCAACTTTGTTTAGGCCAGTCCTAACAACATCGAGAGAACAGCAAAAAAATGCTGAAAAATAGGGGCATGAAAAAGCAGTGTGCTTGGTAAAAGCAAGGCCAATGCCCATGGATAAAAAAAATGATGATGAAAAAGAAATGGAGAAGAAGAAAAACGATGAAAAAGATGAGAAGAAAGGAGTTCTTATCTTCTGGATAACGTGCTCTCAAATACCTCAAAGTTATTAAATGGTGAAGAGTATGCAACCCCAAAGGGTTCAAACTTGAGTTCTTCCTTGATATAAATTCCGGCTTGAGAACGCTGTCTTGACAAAGATCTGCCACATGATAGATAAAATGGTATCCAGGGAAATGCTTGACACAGAAGCTCCCTAAGAAAAAGTTGTTAAAGATGCTAAAACACGAGATTACCCGGGGAGTCTTTCAAAAGGATCCTAACAGTGGAAAGGAAGACTGGTGACAATGCCAAGAGGATCACCAATTCTCACCCTTACACACATTTTTGAGCTTAATGATCATTTCATTTCTCAACCCGTAAACCAAGCCTATGTTACCTCCCTCATGAAGTCTCTTCTGACTGGGTCACTTGAATTAACACGGGATTTCAAATGTTTATAAATAACGTTCAAGGAAGTGCGGGCAAGACTATTTCTATCTTTTTTGCAGGGTTCTTGACTTGTAAGCCCGGAAATAATTGCAGAATATTTTCTTTCATGGCCTTGACTCGGACAGTTTCCTTTGTTAAGCCATTGACCAAGCCTACATTATGACCCTGAAGAAGACCTCTCAGATTGGCAATGTCGTACCGCTTGTGAGAAAACTCAGACCCTTGTTGATATGATAGCGGTCAGACCGAGTGTTTTCAATGTTCCCGCATTAATGGTCGGGACAAATAACCCTTTTCAATGAGAGCGGGTGGAAAGTCCTCTCTGACTGAAAGTCCCTTGTTCATCATCTCAAGAAAGTCCACCTTGTGAAAAATTGGCTTGATTAACCCTCGGTGGATGTTTGATGATGCAAACATGGCAAAATTATCATGCATGAACCTTCAAATGCACACTCTGGAATAGCCCAGCTTATCTATCCTTTGATGAATATATGCATGTTTGTGCTAATCATCTTTGATAGCTTAGAGTTTTAATCCCCGGTGATAGAATACAAAGTTCGGGCACTGGAAAAGCCCTCATTATCATCCCAAAAGAGATGCTCCGAAAAAGGTTGGTTATTCAGCAGATGATACATCAAACCTCCGGGAACATGCCTAGGTAAGTACATTCTGCCCTTACCCAATCCCAAAATCATCAATTTTCTTTTCAAACTACCCAGAAGGTAAACCGGGTGTTTCTTTGAAAATGAAATGCATCTTGACTAGCTGGTCAAGATATTTTGTACAATATTCAAGAATAGCCTCAGTTGTCTATTTCTTCAATGAATGCAAATGTGCTTGCATAAAAAAAAACTTATCTGACAGGAGACATGCCCTTAAGAAGTAGGAACGCACCCAGGTAAGTATATTCTGCCTGCGCCAGGTTCCAAAAATCCGTGTACCTATGATTGTTATGGTACCCCTCCTGAGCATGGGACTGACTCCCCCTGTTCACATCAAATCCTCGGAGGAAGACCCCGAGGTGCTCATCATTTGAGCCTTTTCAAGACCTATTGGCAAGGACCCCCAGGTACTCTGGTAAAGCAAAATCCAGACAGTCAAGGCGACCGAAGAAAGGTTCGAGTCCTAGACAGACAAAACCCAGTCAAGGCGACCGAAGAAAGGTTCGGGTCCTAGACAAACGAAATCCAGCTAGCGACCGAAGAAAGGTTCGGGTCCTGTGTAAGTGATTTCTCCCCGGTCACGGCAACCGAAGGTAGATTCGAGTCTGCGACAAATGAAATCCAGTCAAGGCGACCGAAGAAAGGTTCGGGTCCTGTGCAAGTGATTTCTCCCAGTCAAGGCGACCGAAGAAAGGTTCGGGTCTTCGACAAACGAAATCCACCTAAGGCAACTGAAGATAAGTTTGAGTCCTAGGCAAGTGATTTCCCCAGTCAAGGCGACCAAAGAAAGGTTCGGGTCCTAGACAAGCCATTCCCCCGTCAAGGCGACCGAAGAAAGGTTCGAGTCCTTGACACATAATATCAACTATCTGGAATTACTCTACCCTTCGGCAAGGTAAGTAGCCCCAGGTATGTTTTTATTTGCTTTGGCATGCATCATCTTATATCACATCATAAAAATGAGACTCCAGTCTCGCAAAAAAATAACATTTATTGAACATGCATGGATCAAATTTAGGTGTCATTTTATCTTTGAATGTAACCTCTGCCAGCTCAACCTCTACGAGCTCACCTTCAAAGAGGGGCAGCTGTTGACACCTATTTTTAAATTTGCTCAAAATCAATTTCACAAAATTTAGGAATTAAATTCCTTTAATTCCTAAAACAAAAAATATTTATATTTAAATGCATTGCATATAGAAATTAGGCATATTTTGCATTAATAGGGTCTATTAGAGTTTTAAATGGAAAATGAAAATTTTAAAAAAAACAAAAAATGAAAAAAATGAAAAAAAATGAAATAATAATAATAATAAATAAATAAATAAATAAAAAATCGAGTGGGGCCGGGTCGGGGCCAGGCCGACCCGGCTCGCTCCCTTTTCCCCTCCGCGCGGGCCTTCTCCCTCGACCCTTTCCTTTTTTTGTCTTCGGTGGGCCCAAGCCCTCTTCTTCTTCTTTTTTCTCCTCTCCTCCTCTCGCATGGGTCCAGGCCCACTCTCTTTTCTTTTCCCTCTTTCCCACGCTGGCCCGGCCCGGCCCGGCCCTCTTCTTCTTCCTTCTTCCCCCCCAGTCGCTCTCTTTCCCCTGTTCTACCTTGTGGCTGACGCAAAACGACAAGCGGCGGAGCAGCCTCACCCTGTCGCTGTCCGACCAGAGGAGCGCCGCTGAAGCACGCCGAAAGGACTGGCATTAATTGCCAGTCCCGTCCCCCTCAAAAACCGGGCTGTTTTCTCTCGTCTGCCTCTCTTCCCCGAGCTCTCTAAGCCGACCCCCCCCATTTTGCTCTGCCCTGCTCTGCATCGACCTGCCATGGCCGCGAAAGTCGCGGGGCAGGTAAGCCGGTGCAGGCCTTCGTCATGCCAACGCACGAGGAGTCCGTTGACCGGCTATAAAGAGCCTGAGAAAGAAAGAGAGGGGGGTCGGCAAAAATTTTATAGAGAGAGAGAGAGAAAGAGAAAACAGAACAATGAGAGAGAGAGAGAGAGAGAGAGAAGCAGCGTCGCCGTCGTCCCCTCAGATCAGCCGGAGGTCCCCCTCGGACGCGTCGTCGACGGTGAGATTGCCCCTCCGGCCTGAAGCGACTATGTTCTCCCCTGTTTCTGCTCCGATTTTGGCCGGGACTCGTGCCGGCCTTGTGGCGCAATTCCCGGCCCATATCACCGTTCCCCGCCGCCTGTGTGTTGTCATCGAAGGTTGACCCGATCGCCTGAATCCTTCGGTTCGCCGGAACAGGTCAGGCTTGCCAGTTTTTTTTCGTCGCCCCCACCTGTTCGACCGAAGTCCTCAATGAAGCCGGCTTTTGTTTTGGTCGCCGGTCGGCAGACGGCGGTTGGACGACGATGCCAGAGGGTGGAGAGGCTTGGTACTGGTGCCAAGGAGCTGATTTGGGGGCGGCGCCGGTCTGGGTTAGCCGGCGGACGGTCGATTTTGGCCCCGCCGGCTTTTTTCTTCCCACGGATCTGTAGATCCGGGTCAGATTCGACCCGAATCAACAGATCCGACCCGGGTCAACGCCCGGGTCGGATCCGTTGACCCGGGTCGGTTCCAATCGACCCGAGTCAACAGATCCGACCCGGGTCAACGCCCGGGTCGGACCTGTTGACCAGGGTCGGTTCCGACCGACCCGGATCCGACCCGACCCGACCGGTTATTTTATTTTATTTTGTTTTAAAAAAATATATTAAAAATTAAAAAAAATCAAAAAAATTTTAAAAAAAGGTTTTATTTCCCTTTTTTCCTTTCCTTTTTTTAATTTAAAAAATTAAATAAATTTTTTTAAAAAAAAGGTTTTTCTTTTTCCTTTTTTTAATAAAAAATTTAAATAAATAAATAATATTTTCAGAAAAATAATAATATTTTTGTTTTATTATTATTATTTTTTCCTTCTTTTTTAAAAAAAAATTCAAAAAAAATTCAAAAAATTTCAAAAAAAGTTTTATTTTTATTTTCTTATTTTCGTTTTTTTATCTCGATTTTTTTCTTTTCTTCTTTTCTGAAAAAAAAATTTTTGGCATGACTTATTTGAGTATTCTAATCTTTTATAATTATGCATGTTGTGGTTTTATTTAGACTAAATAAGCTCGAAACCACACGATAGTATGTTGCATGTTTTTTTAATTACTGTAGTGTTGTTATTACGTATTTTTTTTATACAGTTGCATAAACTGCCGTCTTTTTAGTGTCATCTGGCTTAGTTAGGATTAGAACCCTAGGCTGCATGACCTGTTGTGTTCCTAATTGCTGATCATTTCTGATTATGCACTTGCTTGATCACCTCACATGTTAGGAGAAAGGTCCTAAAATCGATCTAAATTGCCTGATAAATATTTTCAAAAAATAAACAGGGTAAAATGGTACCGAAAGGGCATTAGTTATCCAACTAGTGTAACCAAGTCCCCGAATTCAGTTAATCTCTAGTTCGTAGGAATAGGGTGATTCTTCCGTCACCCTATTTGGGTTTCTAATCGACCTACCCCAAATCGATTAGTGGCGACTCCTGCATGTAAATCACCTACATGTTAAAAAACTTAAACCTTAAGTCGCGATATGGTATGGACTTGGGAGAGCCCGAGTTAAGTCCCGAACCTAGACTTAGCACGTACCAGGCGAGCCCCCCCTCCTTTTTGCATGTTATTCGAAGAGGGCTCGGGAGGTCGGTCGTGACAATGATGTAAGGTTAGTTGAAAGGTGAGCTGAAGGGCCATCTATGAGGCCTAATATAGGGCAGGTAAGGCTAGCCGCAGAGTCGAATGTTACACAGACAATGAGAAAATGTCAAGTAAGTTATATAATTTGTGTTAATGTTGTTTGTATGTCCATATGTTGGCAAAATTTAAGTTAGTTTTGTCATTTTTAGGTTAGAAGAAGACCACCTGAATAGGTTTATGAAAGTTTGGCACCACAACGAACAAGAGGGGCTATTGACAAAAGGATAAAGGAAATATGATTATGAGCTATTTACAGACTTTAATACTAGTATGACCATTTTGTATGTAGTTTTTGTAGGTCTTGTGCATTTAATTTATGGTATTTGATTTTTTTGACAATATGGTTATGTTGTTATAGTCCAGGAAAAATTTAGAGGTGCTAATCTCTCAAGATGACCCAAGTAAAAATCAAGGGTTGCACCCATAAGAAGTACCTAAGGACAATACCAAACAAACCAACCAAAGGTAAGTGAAGCATAATCCAGTAAGAAGCAATCAAATGCTCCTCCAAAACAGACGACACAAGGGGTAACTCCAAAGACACAAGACTCCTAAGAAGATAACATAAGGTCGTACTCCCAAATAGCCACCAACAATGACCCTACACACCACTATGACATGGCTAATATCAATTACATAGAGCTCCCCTCAAGTGACCTTTCAGTCTCGATCTTCTAGAAAGAGAATGGTTACTACAAAAAAGAAGATATATAGGAAAGAAAGGCCAGTTCAATAACCTATAATTCTAGTTCTAGATAGAAATAGTGCAAGGATTATGAATTAAATCAAAAGTCCATCAAAAGGAAAAGGAACCGAGGGGAGGGGGGTCATTGAGATTGACTAATAGGAGGGTGCTGATATGGTTTTGTTGTTCGAGGTGCTGCACAGGGTTTTGGTTGGTGGGAGCGGCTATTCAGATTGACTGATGAGGGTTATTATGTTTATGTCTTGCTTTAACCTAGTATTGCATATGGCGTTGTCTGGATTTTGGTTGATTTTGGGATGTTTTTGTTATATTCAAATTGACTTAATGTAAAGAAGCACTTGAATATAGGTAACAATGTTTTTGTTTATCCCTTTGGCAACTCCAAGTTTTGTCTTGCTTTTGGCTAGTGCCACATGTAACAGCCCGAATTTCAACTAATTTTTGGGATTTATAGAACGCGTGATTTGTCAGTGTGCTTATAGTAAAATCTCGCCCGAGAACTGATCACTCTCGGTTATTATTTTAAATTAGAGATTTTGCTAAAATCGCACTCGATCGAATTTTGTCGTTATTTAGACCCCGAACTTGGAAGTCGATTTTTGGGAGTTTCAGAAAGAAATAAATTGGACGGTGTCGATATTATTGTTGCCAGCATCGAGATTATCAGGAATGGTAAAAAAATGAATTTTTGGACTGGGTGTGAAATTGGGACTGGTAGACCACCCTCGTAGTGTGTATGGGATTATTTTATTTTGGCATTTTGCCCTAAATTATTATTGGGATTTTTCGGGGACCGTTAGGCCTTTTTCCGAATTTGAATCGGGACCGTTAGGTCGATTTTTAATTCGGACCGAGTTCATTGGATCGCGCTCGAAAAATTTGAATTTTTCTTTTTTCCTCTCTTTTCTCTCTCTCTCTCTCCCTCTCTCTCCTCTCTCCTCTGCCGGTTTCCCCCCTTCCCGCGCACGTTTCCTCTCTCTCTCTCTCTCTCCTTTTCCTCTCTCTCTCTCTCTCTCTCTCTCTCTCTCTCTCCCTTTTTCCCCTCTGCCATGCGCGCGTTCCCCATGCACGCTCACGTCCCCTCCTTGCAGACCAACTCCCCCCTTCTCTCTTCTCTCTCCTCTCTCCTCCCTCTTCTCCCTCTTCTCTCTTTTCTTCTTCTCCTCTTTTTCTCTTCGGCCCGACGGTGCTGCTCGTCCGTTCTGCTTCGCCTGACCATCCCACGCCACCGAGCTCGCCTCGCCATCGCACGCCGCCGTCGCCAGCCCGACCGCCGCGCCGCGTCGCCGCCAGCCGCCCCGGCCGCTCCCTTCCCCCTCTCTCGCGCGCGCGGCAGCGAGACCGTCGCCGCTGCCCGCCGCGTCCGGCGCCGCCCCAACCGCGCCTGGCTGTCGCCGCCGTCGCCCCCGCCGTGTCGACCGTCCCGGCGCTGCCGCGAGACCAACTCTCGCCTCTCTCTCCTCCCCAGCTTTCCCTCCCCCTGTCTCAGTTCCGGGGAGTCCAGCCGACGCGGGCCCAGCCATCCCCGTCGTCATCGCCCGCAAGCCGCCTCGTCTGGCCTCGCGTCACCGCCGTGCCTGGCCATGCCGCCCCGCCACCGGTCTGCCACCTTCCCCTCAACCTCCACGTCTCTCTCTCTCTCTTTCTCTCTCTCTCACCCCCGACTATCTCTCTCGTTCCAGCTCGCCCCCAGCCGCGCCCGACTATCGCCGCCGCGCCGCCGTCGCCGCTGCGTTGCTGCTGCTACCAGTTGCCACCCCAAGTGACCAGCCAGCAAGCCCAGCCCAATCGGCCAGTCAACCGGCCGGCCAAGCCGATGCCGCGCCGCCGTCCTCCGCCTGCGCGCCGCCCTCGCCGACCGCCTTACCCTCGCCATTCCCCTCTCCACCGCCCACATCCCCTTCCGCAGCAGCCCCTCCGTTTTGGCCAAGGGAAACGTGAGCCCATCGGCGCCGTCATGACCGCCGACTTGCTCCCAGAGCGCCGCCGTCGATTCTCACCGCTCACTGGTAATCGACCGCCCGCTCCCGTCGCCTCAAGACAATTTAGGCGAGTATTAAACCCCTAATCCCAATTTAGTCCTAATTGCACTTTGAGTGGGTGAATTAGGGTGTAATTAGACTAAATTATTGTCTAAACTTTGGGTAAATGTCTAGAGGATGATTAGGGATTATAATTAGAGCCTAATGGAATGATTTAGGTGTGAATTGGTGACTAATTGTGGGCTGTTGGGTACTGTTCATAACAGATCTGAATTTGGGATGATTTGCCTAAGTTGAGATTAATTGGGCTCTTGTATGATTGTTTAAGTCGGGAGATCCAATGCTTAATTTGGGATTTAATAAGGTCATTTAGGGATGATGTAAGGCTGGAATTGTTTGATGTTGAGTATTATTCATGGAGGTCCGAAATGGCGTTAAATTGCCTACTTCGAGCATCAAGTGGTCTGTAGAGTAAGGGCTCGAGAATTTGGCGTTTTAAAGGTAATTTAGGACTTGTTGGAATGCTAGTGTTACGCCATGTTCGAGGATTTAATGGCTAAGCTGATTAGAACGTGGCGGGCCTTGAGTGTATTGCATTGAATCGGAATAAGCGCGTGAAACGAGTGCCGGGTTACTTGGGGTTAAATGGAAAGGATTGATTGTACCATTATGGCGTTGAAATTGACAAATTCGCGTGTCGTTTATTTGGCCCTTGGCATGAGTAGTGCAAATAATTTTATCCCTGAGTATGTGAATGGCTTGTGTGCTGGTTGTTAACCGGATTAGAGTGCATAGGTATGCGTGACAAGCCTTTTTAACTATGGCCTTAGGGTCGGGCCTTCGGGTCGGAATGAACTATGGCCTTAGGGTCGGACCTACGGGTCGGGACAAATTGTGGCCTCTGGGTCGGGATATATTGTGACCTTTGGGTCGAGGCCTACGAGTCAGTTCAGCTGTTGTGGCCTTAGGGTCGTGGCCTTTGGGTCGATATAACTGCATACTCTTTAAATTGATATTGAAAGCCTCACCTGCAGGACGGTGTAGTGAATTGGGCTATGGGCCCGGGTGAATTGACATTGATTGATACACTGGTTCATTTAATTATGTATTTTATTTACCTTCTAGAGGTGCACTTTAGCCTAGTTTGGGATTAGTGATTTTATACTTGCTGAGTTTTCTCACGGTTGTGGTAAAACCGAATTTTCAGATCCCCAGTCATGAACTTCGACGATGCACCGCTACGTTTTGGGATTCCCCACCAGTGTAGGAGTGAGGGCCGCCACTTTTTGTCTGTAGCCCCTTCCCGGTAGATAGTTTGATATCCCCAGGCCACCGATCCCTTTTTGCTTCGTGGCCCTTTTGATGTACCCGTTTGTCTAAAAGGGACAGTGTATCTAAGTTTGTAATAGATTGTATATTTTGGTTTAATAGATCGCAATTTGTTATCTCACGCTATTCATGGTTGCGTTTTGACTTGTCCGGGTGTGTATGTATGTATATATATATATATATATATATATATATATATATATATACGTCGTTTCCGCAAGTAGCGCATTTTATTCATTTGGGTTTACGGGTCGGTGACGCAAATCATGGGAGCGTCGCACTCATTTCGACCTAAATGCGGATGTTCATGTTTTGAGGGGTACAGGGCGTGACACCACATATAGTTGTTATGTTTTGTCTAGATTTTGACTGGTTTTGTGCTCAACCTGGCACAAGCATAAGATTGCACCAGCACTTGTGTATACTGTTAGTGCAAGCACTAATAATATAACAACAACCTAGTGAAGTTTTGTGCTGGCACTGACACTTGTTTGTGAAGTTGATGCAAGCACAAGACTACACTAGACTTGTTGAAATTTGTCCTTACTGGTGCAGTCTTGCTTTTTATGTGTTTTGAAAATTGTAAGCAATGGGTGTTGTCAGGCAAGTGGTCCTCATGTGTCTTTGTAAGCTTGTAATGGAAGTGTTTCAGAAAGAGAAATCAACATATCACTTCTTAAAAAGTGAAAATCACAAGCGATCCCTTTTGAACAACAATCGACACTCAAGCGATCACTGTTAACAAAAATTGGCACTATGATCACTTTTAACAAAGTTTAACATCCAAAATGATCACTCATGAACTTGACCATTCATTGTAGTAGAAAATAGTAGCAAAGCAACATTTTCAGTACAAAACAAGGCATGACTAGCTTTCATTGCCATAATAAAATTACACATTCCACTAATCCTCAACTATGGTGGATTTTTCTTGTCACTTAGTTCACATTTGAGCATAAATAGGCCAAACAAGATAACAACAAGACAATCAACACTCAATAGAACTTTTTTTCACTTTTCATCATTGAAACTTCCTCTTTCAAATAATTGATCAGAGATGCTAAACCGTCGTTTTTTTTTGCATTGATTTAGTATCGTCCAACTCATCCATTTGTGTAGGCAGAGGTTGATGTCGTCCTTCAAGTAACTCCAAGATCATCTATGTTATTTGACCTGAAAATTTTGCATCAACCCATCTGAAATATTTGCACTTCGACTTTTTCTATACCTGACGCATCCACGAAATCTTTTCCCAAGAATTAACCTAGTCTAAGATGTTCTTATTGGACTTCTAAGCCCAAAATACAATAATATTCACCGTCGTCTTCGTTTCAGTGAAACGAATTTGAGCCGATTGTCCTGCTCTCACTCTGCATTGCAAGATTCAGCTCTTATCTTGGGGTTTCTAGATTAGGATTTGAAGAATTTAAAAAAATGGCTTGTTTTGTGGAATTAGGGTTTATATTTGGGATAAGACATGTAGATGATATCATTTAGGGTTATTGATGCTGACTAGGCATGCCACGTGAGCCACGTCGGTTAAGAAGATTGATAAAATATTATCACATCGGATTTTCGGCATCCCAGAATGGAGTTTTAAAAAAGATGGCATTTAAGTGATTCGACAAAAAGTCTTGGGTCTTTACCCAAAAAAAAAAAAGTCTTGGGATCAAAATAAGCGTTGTACGAAAGTTATGACACTCTTAATATTCTTTTACTTATGGAAAGGCAAACTCAATGAGCATTTATTAATGGAAACTGATTATATGATGGCACTGTTATTCTTTCAAGAGGGATGGCGCTCTCTCGACCATTAATTTTCTCAATGAAACTGCCAAACTTATATACCGGTTTCACAGGGAAATTTGAGATAGGAATCTGACCAACTCAAATCCTATTGAGTGAGATTCCTTGAATATTAAAAAAATGATAGCAAGGAAAATAAATAGAATTAAGATAATCAAATGTAGATAATCACAACAAGGGAAATATTTTTTATATTAAATCCAAAGATAATGTTGTTTGCGAGACTAATGAAAAGATTATTGAGCATTAAAATGCCTTCTCTATCTATGCATTCAAGTTAAGCTGATCTATAAGGGCTCATCAGTTATGTGAATTCAAGATATAGAAATATTGTCACACTTTACGTATCAAGTATGGGTGGTAATAGATAAAATAAACAAAAAATAATAGCGTTAATAATTTATTAGTAGAGGAAAAATACTAGAGTCATTACATTTTGATGATAATTTTTTGATTAAGGCATGAAAGATTAATGATGCAGACTAATCGAAAAAGAAATTAAGGCCATTAATGCATGAACCTGATGCTTCAAGCAATCAGACACCCTTAAACGTTAATACTGAGAACCCAATGAAGAGGTCCTACACGATGTCCCAATCCAACAGAGACCAAGACAAGGACATCGAAGTTATAAACCCCGCAGAAGATGAGGGAGATCCTGAGATTAAATCTACTCTGGCCCCTCTTACCATTTCTGAGACTGGGGCGAAGTTGCTGACACTGCCTCAAGGTTTGGATCTCCACCCGCTCGACCCCCCAAGTCACGATGAGGAGTTCCCAGTGAACTAGTCCACCGTCAGGGAGTATCGGGATGAAAGTGGAGCAAGAACTTGAACATCTTGCTCAGAGGATGTAGCGAAGTCCATTCATGCATAAAGACAGCACTCCATTTAGTTCATTGATGTTGACAACAGTAGTGACTCGCGTCATGCACTGCATGTTTGCGTTGAAAAAAATTTCTGAAACTCCTTGAGAAAAGTCCTTAAATGACCAAGGAGTTTACGGCTCTTGATCCTAAGTCCAAGGGAAGTTATTTACCCCCTAGCATGTATTACCCGGTGACGAATGATAACACATCCAACATTTGAGCCAGTGCTCTAGAAGCTCCACCTCCAGTTATGAATCCAGGAAGACTCAATGTTACTGTTCCCATTCAGAGTCGTTGGAAATTGTGATCCATTTTTGACAAAGAAACCTCTGGTTCAATCTAGACTACTCTAGATGGACATGAGAAGCAAGAAATGCCAGAAGTCAATGGCGGTGGAGAAAATCAAGAACGTGGAAAGCATGCAGCAAGTTGAGGAGAGCACCGCCACTCTCTCCCTTCTCCAGATTTTTCTAGTAAAAGTCCATCAAGTTAGCAAGTTTGCCAACTAAGCTTCGTTACTTCTAGATTTCTTTAGAGAAATCTAGTTGCCAAGTCGTTATATTAAAATATTGTAGAAAGCTAGCAAAGCCGGTGAATGCACCGACTTTGCATCCTACAAATAGGAGCAACTTGCTCCATGTGTGAGTGGGGGGAGCATGAACTAAAAGACCATATCATCTAGCTCCTCCACCACAACACCTCCATCAACTATATTTGTATGCCTATTATGTTCAGCTAGTGAAGCTATTTTCCTTTATCCCATGACCTATATCTTTGAACTATCATACCTTGTCCCTTGTCCATCCTTTACCAACTATACCATACACACATACACTTGCACACATCACAAACCACAAACTATCATGGATATCAAACACCATACTGCCGCACAATTTCTCAAATTTTCACAAGAGTCTAGGGGTAAGTCCAAATCGTTATAACGGTGTGCTTGGATTAGGTTAAATGGCAAATATAGTTCAACTTATGGGGAAAGTAGCTCGGATCAGATATGAACAACCAAATTTATATGTACGGAACTATGACTCAAATGAATGGTATTGTGTCGCAGGCCGTTACTGAGCCAATTGGTGGCTTGAACACCAGGCAAAGTTCTTGGGCTAGGAGCCCACGCTTCGCTTTAGGCAACGATGCATGCTCTGAACACAAGCCGCCAAGCCCCAAATATTCCTGAGAAGATGAATCCATCTCAGCCTTTTGTGGGTGATGCTAGTTCACCACCAATGATGGGTGTTACTGGTGCACACCCAAAAACATGATAAACATGCATTTCCTAACGTTTCACCTGTCAATAATCCTTTACCAAGTCCGAATTATCAGGCAGGGTGGAGTCCCTCAGCTAGTGGTCAAACCTCACTGAATCCTGTGGTTGAACCTTCACTTGTTCCTGAGGTTGATGAGTTAGAAGGACCTTTACATAGTATGGTTTAGTAATAACAATGACAATGCTAACAATGAAGCAATATTAAGGAACCATGTCAAAGAGATCATCCTTACACAACTAGGTCCAGGCCTAGGACCTTCAATTCAACCGGTTTATAGGAAGCCTTACCAGATTAGATTGATACTAGTCACTCATTCCCCCAAAAATTTTAAGGTTCCAGAATTTATTGCATTGAAGGGGGATAGAGCTCAGTCAATTGTCAATCACTTATATAATCCAACTTACGCTTGGATGATTTCATAAAACCTTGGCTTTTTGGGAATTCTTTGACTAAGACTGCTTTCAATTGGTATGTAAATTTACATTTCAGCTCAGTCCGAGACTGGAGGCAATTAGAGCGATTTCATGCTCAATTATACATAACTGAACTTGAAGGGATAGTGGCAGACTAGCTAGAATTAGACAGTTATCAAGTGAAACTGTGGAAGAAGACTTTGTGGCGAGATTTATAGAGCAAGAAACAAATGTAGAATCCAACTTCCTGAGCCAGAGTTTGTTGATATAGCTAAAACTGGCTTAAATTTTGAGCCAAGAAGAAATTTGAAGATCGTGATTTTACTAATTCTTCAAGTTTGCGACTTGTGTTGCAGAGTATTAAAATTTATTGAGGGAAGAGGAACAAAGATGGTTTTCTTCAAAGGGAACCTATTAATATGATCCTAACTTGGTGAACTATAAGAAAAAGACTGTGATCCCTACGATGCTTAATGTGAGGTTAATGTAAATGAATATGTGCTAACAGTTCTTATACTTGTCCTATATTGACTAAAGGAAATAATCTTCTGAGGAAAGAGAGGAAATTCATGTGTAAGCTAGATAAAACGGCAATAAGTTCCAAAACGTCAAATAACATTCTTTTGATATTTCAATTTGGATATGGTCTTTGATCAACATTCTTCCGGAGAATCATAATTTGTCAAGTGCTCAAGAGATGCAAGGAAAATTTTATTGCAAGTAATATAATATATGGTGACATTAAACTAATAATTGCTTCATGTTTCATACTTTACCAGACTGGGTTGAGTTGCTTGAAGGGTTGTTGTACTGTTTGGCGGCGCCAGGTTTGAAAGACTGTCCTAACCTATTAGCAGACATAGTTCTGGTTGTCCTCGGCAACTATTATGGTAGCAGAAGCCGTGAATCATTGTTGGAGATTCAGAATTGGACAAGCCAGTTGAAAGCCTGACTCTATTGCTGAATCTGCTTGTCTCACAAGGTTATTGCATTATGTGCTTGAAATTTTGCCAAGCACTATCAGGAAGCAGTGTTGGCACTGCGGACACTTGTTTCTGCAACGTAGTGTCATTGAGTACTATGAGTTCATAGTTCACTAGTTACTGGAAGGATTCTTTGCACCATAATTGTATTGGAGAAATATGAGGAGGCACATCGGACTTTCATGGAGCTCAAAGATCGTGGGTTTCTAGGGGAAAACGACAACAGCTATGTTTATATATGAAATGAAGCCCTAAGTCTTGCTGATTCGCCGACACTATGGACTCGCATGCTTGGCTTGGCTGGTGTGCTAAAATGACAGAACGTGGGCTGGTCTTGGGAGGGTTATACAGGCAGATAAGTTCATAAAAACGAATGGTCGCAGTAAGGGTTGAGATGTCCACACTCCTTATAGATGGTGCTCGTTTTTGCAGGGAAGACCTCAAAACATTCTTCCAACGCATGAACTGAGTTCTGGCTATCTTTAGTCCAAAGTTCAAAAATCTTCCCTCATCACTATCAGAGTTGAAGAAGCTTCAAGTACTTGTTCTAAGGAGCTGTCCCAATCGGAGAAAGTAGATGAGATCCACGAGCTTACAATGAGAAATTGCACAAACTTAAAAAACCTTCGTCCCCTGGATGCCCTCTTTAGCCTAGAGGTACTTGACCTCTGTGGTACAAAATCTTTGAGTCATACAAAATATGAATTACTTCAGCAAATGAGCAAACGTAGAATTCTCAATCTATTTGAAATAAAATTTGAAGAATTGTCATCTGTATCCCACCTCACTAACCTCAGAACTCTCACTGAGAGGATGTTCCTGTGAAGTGTCTGACGTGGGGGTACTTAGAGACCTCAAGATGCAGGATTTATTTAAACTAAAGTTGGGTCTTTTCCACCCCTCAAGAACTTTAACAACCTCAAATAGTTATAGCTAAGAGGTTGTGCTCATTTTGAAGAAATTGGAAAAATTTGAAGTCACTTACCAAGTTGGAGGTTCGAGATCTTCAGGCATGAAAATAAAAGAACTGACTGGAAGAAGATTGAGTATAAAGAAAAGAAGTACAACTTGAAAGGATTGCGGATTCCTAAGTCCTATAGAATTATGATTCTCCTAGTACTGACTGGCCTTCCATTTCAATCTGTGGTACTTAATTTTTCTAGTTTTTTAGGACAAATTCCAACTTGTGGCATACATGCTTGTGAAACTTTCAGTTTTTGTCTTTGGCTTCCAAAAGAGAGAGTTAAAGGAATGTATGACGACCTTGGAGGTGGGACTTACTGGGGATATCAACTCCCAAGGAAGAATACCACCTCCTAAAGAGCTTGGGCAGTTTTTAGAGATCCATGGATCCTGTGGCAATTACAGCATACACAAAGATGTTCTCAAGCATGCTGATCACCTACCAGTGGTTGACGATAGCTCTATTAGTCACTTATCTTAGCTTGGTGAAGAGTTTTTGGAATCAAAAAAGACTTGTTGGCTTGAGATGTGCTCAAAGGTCCCCAGTATAGTTGGTGGAGAAGCATATGTTGGAGTTTCAGAAAAGCTTGATTTCCTTTATCTGGGTGATCTGTCTTCCTTCCAGTCCAAGCGATAACTTGCAGTCTGAGGTCTTCTAAGATCGTAAGAACTTGTATATGGAGTACTGCCCAATGCTTGCCCACAGTTTCCAACTTTCCAAACTGCCAAAGAACCTCAAGATCCTCCGGATCAAATTTTGCGATGAAATTAAAGAGTTTTTTAAACCTGACGTGTCTGCCATATTTAAATTGAAGAACTTGGATCTTATGTAATTACTGAAGGTGGAGAGGATTGGTGTTGCAAGGAGCATCCGGTTATTAGCCATAAGGATATGTTTTGTTACACATAAAGTAAAGTTAACTATAATGATAAGACAGGTGTTGGTTCATTGGAACCATAAGGATTTTCTCTAATAACACATCAGGTTTTTGTGACACTTAAAGAGAAAGAATAGGGACTGACAAAGGGAATGATATGTAAGGTATTAATCTTTTTGAGGTGTTATCTAATTGCCACACAACCATATTGATTCCATATCGGTAGGGTTAAAAAACATTTGTGACCATAGAAGGCTCTGTGTGTATACATGCAGTTACTACCATGATTCGGTGTTTGAGGCTTTATAGGATTAGGTTGACTATTAAGAATTATCTATAGACCAACATAAAGGTGTGCACATACTGTACAAATAATTAATATAGCACAAGTGGGAGTATGTAAGAGTTTTTATAATGTAGGCTACATTAATTGAAATTGTAATTAACTGTTTTACGGACTTGGTCTAGTAAAGTAAGATATAAAGTTTTTTAAATAGTCTAATACGAGACTGGTTAGTGTGGGTCAAGTAAGGCACAGCTCATGATGAGAGGGTCTGGCTTAAAATTCTATAAATAGTACTCAAGACCCTCCTCTAACACACACATTATCTCACATAAGGAATTAACGCTAATTGTGAGAGGCGGTCTCATTAAGCTAGTGATACAAAAGATAATAGAGGAGAAGAACTTACACAGAGAATCGTCGCTATGGATTTCAAATCAAGTGCATAAATTCCTTTTACTCGATTAATGTGTTCTAGATTCTAACTATAGAGATCTTGGGAATCGTTTTTCACAGCCAACAAGGGATACTCGACCTCTGTGGTGCAAAATATTTGAGCAATATGAAACTTGAATTTCTTCTCCATATGAGCAAACTAAGGATTCTCAACCTCTGTGAAATAAAATTTGAACAATTGCCATCTCTGTCCACCTCACTAACCTTAGAGAACTCTCTCTGAGAGGTTGTTCCTGTGAAGCGTTTGAGCTGGATGCCCCATAGGAGCTTGAGCTGCTGGATCTATCGGGGACCAAAGCCCTTGAGACTTTTAGCAACCTCCGACAACTACTGCTGAGCGATTGTGCTGATTTGGAAGAATTGGAAAATTTGAAGTCTCTTACCAAATTGGAGGTTCTAGATCTTTCAGGTACAAAAATTAAAGATTTTTCTTATGATGTCTCAGATAGGACTAGTCTAAGGAAGTTCGATTTGCAGGATATGAAGCACATTAAAGAATAGGCTGGAAGAAGATAAAGTATTTTCCAGAGGAGTTCAACTTGGGAGGCTGTGGATCCCTAAGTTCTGAGAATTCCGCATCTCTTGACTGGCCTTCCATATCAATATGGGGTACCGGATTTCTCCAGTTCTTGGAGGAAAATCCTAAGTTGTGGTGTACATGCTTCCAAAAATTCCACTTTTCTGTTTGGCTTCCCAAAAATAAAGATGGAACGATATACGGTCCTTGGAGACGGGCCTGCTGATGGATATCAACTCTCAGGGAAGAATTGCTACAGAAAAGGAGTGGTATATGGAGATCCATGGATCCTATTGCCTTTCCAGTCTACCTGAACATGTTCTCGAGCAAGCTGATCACATATCACTAATCGATGATAGCTCTTTTAGTCACTTATCTGAAATTGTTAAAGAGAAGTTAAAATCAATAAAGAGCTGTTGGCTTGATAGGTGCACAAATTATCCATAGTATACTCGATGGAGAAGAAGATGCCAGAGCTTCAGGAAAGCTTGACTTTCTTTATCTGTGTAATCTCTCTACCTTAAGATGCGTATGTGACGTAAACTCATATGAGAGCCTGGAACTATATTCAGAGGCAGCTCAGCAGGCTCTTCATTGTCAAGACTACGACTGTGCAGCTTGCCTAATCTAAACAGCAATAGGTTCAAAGTACCCTGTCTATGTGATGTTGTCGGCAACTGCCCAAATCTTCAAATAGACCAATCCGGTTGAGTGAGAGGTAAGTTCATACATACTTAGAATTTGATGTGAAGCTCACTGATCAATGCATTTAGAATATCATTCAATTTGCAATTTCAAGTTCAGCTCTCTCTCTCTCTCTCTCTCTCTCTCTCTCTCTCTCTCTCTCTACACGTAATTTTGTGTTGTCATCTCATCATTGTGTAATTCCGGAACTCATCCCTTTAGCAGGCATTTCTTCGGTCATGAATCTGTGATGATCCATTGAATGCAAGAGAATTTCACCTAAAATGTCTGGCAGCTTTTTTCTTCTGTAATATATCAACATTCAAGGTCCTCGTGAATGGAAAGAGAAAACATTGGAGGCTTTGCTGGCTGCAGTGTCCAACTTCTCATGCTTTTACTCGATGCATATGTTTCTTTCAGGGACGTGATGCAGCATAGAACTAGATACTGGATGTCAGGTGTGACTTAATTTTTCGTAGGATAAGTGCACTAAAAGTCCTTAAACTTATCATAAAAATGTAATTAAGTCCTAAAACTTTCAAAATAGACAATCAACTTTTAAAACTTGTAACGAAAGTGCAATCGAATCTTAAAATTAAAAAAAAAATGTAATCAACGAAAGGACTTGATTGAACTAATTTTACAAGTTTTAAGACTTAATTGTACTTTTTGAAAGTTTTAGAACTCAATTGCACTTTCATGATAAATTTTAGTACTTAATTGGACTTTTTGATAGTTTGAGAATTTAATTACACTTTTCGTGACAAGTTTTAAGACTTTTAATGTACTTATCCCATTTTCATATAATGGAGTCAGTCAAGTCCACACTGTTCTCTCATGTTTGGTTTCGGGTTCCTCATTTTGTATGGATGCTTCCATATTCACCAATTTTAGAGACCTTTGCAATGGCAGGGGTGTCACACTTGTTTACCGAAACTCACCAATTTTAATTTGTTACATATTGAGGCTCTTAATTACATTTCTAAACTGGATTCAGGTTCCAATTAGCAACCCCTAATCTCCCTTCAGGCTGAGATAATAGCTGATTTTGTTCGTAAATACCAGGATAGACATTACTTTTACGAGTGGCATATTTGTAATGGTAGAACCTAGTATATGCGTATGTTAAGACTTTAAGGCAATGTATGATCAATGAGATATCATTCAAGAAGATCATATACTGAAGTATTTGGAAGATGCAATAATCTCCATCTTTTTATTGTAATCAGAATTCTATATGTGAGAACCGCAATTTTTTCTCCCTAAAATGTTTCTATCATGATATGACGGAGTAGCTCCCAAGTGTAAAGGAATAAGTTAATATCAGGCTTGTCAACGGTTTAGTTTGGTAAAGAACCATTAGCATGTACGCTTGAACTGAACTAAACCTCAACTTGAACCGAATATGAATCGAACCTCAACTCGAACCAAATATAAACCGAACCGAAAATCCAGTTCAATTCGGTTCAGTTTTCAATTTTTTTTTTTATCCTCCACGGCTCACAGCTCGAGAAAAACCAGATTTGCCCCTTGTTTATTTCCTAAACTCAAATGTTCTTTCACAAACCCCAATCTCCATCATCCAAGATCCCCCCATCTCCCCTCCACTACAAACCATGTTCTAGGGCCACCTGCCTCTTTACCCAGCCTTAGTCGCTGCCCCCATCGACCTGACCCCTCTTGCCGTCACAACCACTGCCGACTTCTCTCGCACTCTGGTCACCATTCTTCTCTCTCTCTCTCTCTCTCTCTCTCTCTCTCTCTCTCTCTCTCTCTCTCTCTCTCTCTCTCTCTCTCTCTCTCTCTCTCTCTCTCTCTCTCTACAAAGTGTAGCTAGTGGCTTAGCTTTGAGATGATGAGCCTTGCCGCCTCCATGGGCAACCTCGATCAGCCTCATTGTGGCTCATGACATAGATTGGTAGTAGCGAGCCACTATTGGGGACCTTGATCTAAGGTCGCCCATTGTTTGAGTGATAAATCATTTAGTAGAATCATTACATTCCATGGCCTGTGAAAATAAACCTGGACCATGACCAATTCCTAAGTCAATTTCTAACTTTGTAATTAAACCACATAATCTTTAGAAATAGTTGACATCCTTTCTTTTTGAGATCTTCTTAATGTTTTTTCTTGTAGATCAACTACTGTATGTTCAATATTGACATTTTCATTATGGAGTGTTTGATCATTTATCTGTTGTTCTTGCTTTTTGTCGGGTTGAATTATGATATCAGGAACAACTTTAGAAGTTTTGGGTATAGGAACTTTCGCTATAACTTCTTGAATGCAAGCATCACACATTCTTTCTCTCCTACTGATGTCATCATTTTCAATTAACCTAGCATTTCCAGACTCAACAATTCTTGTACTATGATTGGGACAGTAAAATCTATACCCTTTGGATTTCTCTACATAACTAATAAAGTAACCACTGCTCATTCTAAAATCAAATTTCTTTTCATTTGGATTGTAAATTTTTACTTCTATTGGACAACCCCAAATATGTAGATGTCGTAAACTAAGTTTCATTCACATCCACAGTTCTAAGGGAGTCTTTGGAATTGTCTTACTATGAACTATGTTTAATAAATACAAAGTCTTCAATGCATACATCCACAAGGATAAGGGTAAAGATGAATAACTCATCGTACTCCTAACCATTTCTATTAAAGTACAATTACGCCTTTTATTCTACACCATTTTGTTGTGCTGTACTTGGCATCGTCAACTGAGCACAAATATCGTGTCCTTCAAGCAATTGGTCAAATGGATACGGACATTGTCTAGATTCATTATACTTTCTATAATATACACCTCATCTATCTCACCTTACTATTTTCACATTTTTATCTAATTGCCTCTCAACTTCTTTAATATACAACTCAATTAAATTCACTAATTGAGATTTATCATTCAATAGATAAATGTAAACATAACGCAAAAATCATCAATAAAAGTGATAAAATAACTTTCTCCACCAAAGTATGGAATATCATAGGACCACATATATCAATGTGTATGATTTCAAGAATCACCGTGATTCTTATGGCACCTTTCTTAATTTTTTTTGTTTACTTTTAAAATAATCAATACATTTTGCAAGATAAGTAAAATCCAAATTCGGTAGAATTTCATTCTTCACTAATTCTTGCATTTTTTCTTTGGATATATAACCCAAATATTTTTGCCACAAATAAGCAAAATTGTTATCAAGTAAAATGCGTTTAGTGCCAACATTATAATGGAAGGTCATTAAACTCTCAACAAAAGCATTATCAAGTTTAAACTTGTATAAACTATCACATAGAATTCCGATTCCGATAAAATTATTATTTTAAATAAATTGAAAGATCCAAAACCAAACTTAAAAGAAAATCCCGCTACATCAAGTTTTGACAAATAAACTAAATTGCAAGAAAATGTTAGTGCATAAAGGGTTCGAAACAAATCTAAAATATACCCAGTATTTAAGATTAATCGATAAGTGCCAATGCCTTCAACTAGAGCTTTGTTTGTATTCCCTGTGAACACATAGTTCTTATTTGGCTTTATAGTCTAAATCATAAGAAATCTCTGCATCATATTTGAACATGAGTAGTGACACCAAAATCAATCCACCAAGTATTATGAGCAACTTCAGTTTAGTTTGATTTTAAACATGCTAAAGCACAAGACTTACCTTTCTTTTCAAACCAAGCTTTATGCTTCAGGCAATGTTTCTTCAAGTGTCCAATTTTATTACAAAAGTGAGACTTAATAAGATTGTGTTTATTCTTGTGGATTTGAGAAGCATTAGAAGAGTCATTCAAGTTGTGTAATTATTTCTTCTTGCTCTTTCCATCTTCCTTTTGGAATTTTTTTCAGCTACTTGATGATTTAAGAGATGAACAGAATGAGCCATTTTGATTTTTTTATCCTTATTTCCTCTTGAATAAGCATACTGGTCAATTCATTTTTATTACACTTATCATTTATAGTGTTATAATTCATTTGAAATGGCACATATTGTACATGAGGTAAAAAATTAAGGATGAACTATCCTAGAAAGTACTCATCCATGTTCATTCCCAAAGTCCTTAATTTTACTGCTAAGTTCATCATATCAAGTACATGCTTATGGTCATGCATGGTACGTGAACTATCATATTTCATGTTGGTCAAACTACTCATTAATGTATCACCAAGTGACTTATCAATAGTTTAAGAACACTCTTCCACAAATCTTACTAAATTCCTTAGCATTGTCAGTTTTGGGAAAAGTAGTTTTTAAGTTCTTTGCAATTGTCATGTCACGCCCCGAACTCCCATCGAGCCCGCAACATCCTCCACTGGTCGATTAGTGCGACATCCCAGGAATATCGCCGACCTCAAAAACTTCAGAGATTTACAACCACAATGGACTACAATTAATCCCGGACAATAAAAACTGGGGAAGCATTAAGGGAGAATATACATATCCATATCTCACTTCCAAACTTATACCAAAATATTTACAATTACAACGCCACCCCAACGCTTACAAGCCACCATATAAATACAAGTGCACGCCACATTACTACGTTCAGTAACAAAAAGGACCTATAACATGATTCTCTTTCCATCCAAAAATGGTACTCGCAAAAACCTATTCCAAACCCGAATATTACTCCCTACGCCCCTTACTAGGCGTCCATTCTGAATCCGATCCTCCGTCCTCTGAGTCGGAATCCCCTTATGTCAATCCATCCACTGAGGACTCCAAAACGTTCTGGTGGCCGTGGCGGGATATTCATTGCTTTGGTGGGAGATCTGAAATAGTTTGGTTTATACAACCATGAGACACTTCTCAATAAGTTGCAACATAAACCCTACCTAGGCTATCACGTTATTCCAGGCATAGATAAACACACGACCAATCAAACCACCACAGAACATACGAATACACATACTTGGATTCTCAACACACGCAGCCTGCACAATAATTCACTGATAAAAATTTATTTTGAAAACACATGACACAACATACAAACTTTCCACATATCACGCACACAACGAACGTGCCATGTTTCCAACCCGCTCAACATACTTACATTCCTCCTCCACTTTCTCGGCCCGCGTAAACACGCCTCGGCCCTTGATCGTGCCCCGAGCATCATACGCCTCGGTCCAATCCCACTTTCACACTTTCCTTAGCCCACGCCAAATGCGAAAGGCCTATATGATCAGAACCCGAGCTTATAATGCATCGGTCCAATCCCGGTCTCACCCGAGCTGATCGTGCCTCAAACCGAACTCATCCATGCTCTTTCGAGCCTCAGCCTATGCCAAATGCAACAGATCTACGTGATCGTTACCCGAGTTTATGATACTCGGCCCGATCCCAACTTACTTTCTCATGCCATTGCCTCAATTTCCGTGCACACTTGCACCCCACACTTCACCACATCACCATTTTCACCCAAAAGCACATTTTCACATAAAACAGCATTTTTCTTTGTTCAAATGTTTTCAAATCATTTTCAGCCCTTCACGGGATTTTCATAAAATTCCAAGACGGAACTAACGGTACCAATCACGCGTCAAACAACTCACCACAGCACAGTGAACAGTACTCCCACAGCTCGTGAACAGTAATTTCTGCACTCCAAAACACAAAATCACACTTCCGACTCTTCACGACACTTACATAAAACTCCGAGCCGGACTCAATGGTACCATTCTCGTACCCAACAGCACACCACAGCACACTAAACCCCAATTCACAGCATTGATCGGCCCCTAAATTTTCACCAAAATTCTCGGAATTCAAACCCAGGGCCCGCAATTCAACTTAGCCCGCAAAATCGCAACAACCCACGTCTATCTAAACTCGAAACAACCCGATCTACTAGGCGAGGGTTTAGATCACAACTTACCTAGTTCTAGACTCTCTCGGCTAGAACAAAAGCGGCGGTAAAGCTTGGAATCCGACGAAGGCTTGCGGCGGCGGCTACAATCTGCGATGATCGGCGAGCGATGGCTGGCGGCGATGTCCATGGCGGCTAGGAGGGCTCACGGCCAGAGATGGAAAGAGAGAGAGAATCTCGGTTAGATGGGAATAAGGCAGTGAGGATGGCGGCTTGGGCGTGGCGGCGGTCCAGCGGGCGTGCGATCGGCGGCGAATGGCGGAGGGAGAGATGGCCGGTGAGGGGTTCACGGTGGGGGGAGGGTTTTCACGAAGGGGGGGTTTTCACAGTCAAAAGGGGAGAGAAATGAGAGAGAAATGGGTCTTTGACTTTTTCTTCAAGTTTTGACCCCTTTTTGAAAATGACCAAATTGCCCCTTACCCTCAAAACTACCCCTTCTTTAATACTCAAGGGTAAAATGGTCCAATTCTCCGTTTCTTGCCCAAATCGAATTTTTCCGAAGGATTTAAGCGCACCAAAAATTGACACGTGTCACGTGCAACGTCGTCCTAACGTTCCGGCGCGACTTCCAAATTTTCCGGTGTCCAATTCTGGCAAAATTCAATAATTAAATTCTATTAAACGCA
Source organism: Syzygium syzygioides (assembly GCA_031216285.1). Taxonomy (NCBI): domain Eukaryota; kingdom Viridiplantae; phylum Streptophyta; class Magnoliopsida; order Myrtales; family Myrtaceae; genus Syzygium; species Syzygium syzygioides. The sequence continues at coordinate 19,767,746 of CM062248.1, forward strand.
ACTCGAGCGTTTCTCGATCTAACGGGCGGCTTGCTGGGGAAATTCGCGAAATCGACTCATGACCGATACTAAATCGAGTCACGTGCAAGTTCGTTCGGTGTGTGACGATCTCGGTTATCATTAAAATCGCGAAGATCAATCACTTGATCCGAGGGGTACGATCGTTCGGTATAATTTCAGAATCATTCGTCAAGTCGTTTCGTGGTCCAACGGAATCACCCTCGATCCACTACTAGGACAGTGGCGAACTGACCCCTAACTATCCTTGGATCGGCCAACAGTGGTTCAAAATATCACTTTCGCGATTTAATGGTCGAAATCCATTCACTACCGAATTTCCTTTAGTCGCGCGAATTTAATTTCCCTATTAGCCTTTCCCTAATGGTTAGCATTCCCAGGAATGATCAGTTCCGAGCGAGAATTTACTGCGAGCACATCTCATAAAACTCAATCATTCAATAAATTCCAATTGGTGAAAATTTCGAAATGTCACATGTCATTCGCATAAATATTAAGTCTAATATGTTTCATCTTTCCCAAGTTTTATGGAAAGACCTTTCATTATTGCTACTCTCATCAGTAATAGTAGTCAGTTCTTCAACTTTAAGTGTTAAATCAATATCAAAGACACTTAAGTGATACTGAACTTGTTCACACTAATCTGAGAAATTCATTCCATTGAACAAAGGAACAAATGAAGCATGCAAATGAAATGAAACAGGTACAGCTACTGCAAATATGCAAGCAAGCACTCATACATTAATATGCTTTGATAATACCATGTAATCATATTCAAATTAATCAATGACTGTACATCTTAGTCCTCCTTTGGGTGATCCTACAATATACAAACTTACATTAAACCACATAATGCTAATAACTTTTATTTGATAATTATAAATACACCTCATTAACAATCATTTTCTATCTTTAGATATACAAACAAATCTAACAAGACATACCTTACCAAAAAAAAAAAACAAATCTAACAAGACATATTAATTATAATAAATTTGATTAACCTTTGGGTGAATCCCTAAGTTCTTATAATAAATGAAATTCAATATACCCATGACACCCAAAAAGGAACATATCAATTTCAGTCACAGCATTAATTCATCATGGATAATTGAATAAAACATTATAAAATTTCAAAAATTGAAGAGACCTTAGGGTTTGGCCACTTTGATGACTAACAAACCATTCATAATTGAATTTTTAAAATTGTAAAACATAATGATAATTTCATTATTTGATTGTCTCTAAATGTTAAGATTTATTCACTTTCATGATAAAATCTTCATAAAGGTATGAGAATCAAATTATACATTCTGATGCCTTAAGCGTGTGTATATCAATTCATATATTAATATATGAATACATATATAAAAATAATTAACGTGGTGGAGGACATGAAAATATATATACATTAGGAGCACTAAACCCAAATAATAATTTATGTGCGATTCCATTAAGCATGTACCGTAATAATCAATTCGTTATTGATCTCTCACTAATGCTCATTAAAGATACATATACCCCTTATGAATTACAACCCTTAAAGGGATTATCGTTTAAAGGAAGTAGACTACTCAAGAATTTCACGTTTCATTTATGTGGTAGTATATAATTGAATAAAGAATTCAAAAAATCTAAATAAAACGAAAATAAGAATGAATCAATGAAAGGTTGCTTGGTCTTCATTGCTAACTTGAGTAAGGAGTAGATTTTTGGAGGTTTTTTGAGAATTTGAAAGCGAAAACCCCCCTTTTTATTTGGTGTAAGTACGTGAGCCGGATGAATAGTCAGTTTGGCTCTAAACCTACGTGCCTATGACTTCGTTTCCCAGAAGATCAGTGTAGCGAAAGATCCTAAATTTGAAACTTTATACACCAAAAATATTCTCTTAAATGAAGGTATTCGTGCTTGAATGGCAGCTCAAGATCAGCCTCATGAAAACCTTATATTCCCTAAGGAGATTCTACATCGTGGAATTGCTCTTCAATGGAACTTTAGCTTTAGCTATATATCTTCAACAAGCATTAATAATTTAATAGGAGATCATTAACTAAACCATATAAATTTTCATAATTGGAAAATCATGAGATCCTGTACCATGCTCCGATACCAACTTTATGCAATAATGTAATTCTTTATGCGGAAATTCTAAATTAAAGGATATTATATTTTCATGATTTACTCACGACAAAAAGATGAAGACATACTTTTAGCCATAACAATAACTTTGCAAAAATGATCGTTGCAGAAATATGAGAAATGAAGAAATCCAATTTCTCTCTTTTAATCCACTTTTGTCTTAAAGTATTCATTTGATGGGGATTGAATACATCATTTCGTTGTCTAGGATGAAGAGAGATCTAGACTCTTTATACAAACTATATCAATATGTGTCTTCCGTCAAAACACATTCTATTTTCATAAGAGTCTTATCTTTTCTTAAGTGTTGCACATTTTCATAGCTAATGGGTTTTTTTAGCATTTAAAAAATTATTAAATTAATAATTAATAATAGCATGTGGGCACAATTATCCTGACGATATCATGCCAATTATGTCATGCGATATAGGCATCGCCAATCCGCATGCTTTTCAACGGAAAAGGCCTTGAACGTGCCGTGGTTGGCGGGCAAAGAATGAGATGGTTGAGCGTGAGGGTGTTGGTACAGAATTGCAGTTCAAGAGAACAGTACAATGAAGAAGTACAGGACCTCCTTTTCTTCCGAAGCACTTCGAGACAAGACCCAAAACTCCATTTATTTAAAAGACCTAAAGGCAGTACAATCAAATGCAAAAGTCAGCTTTGTACTGCACTTTCCTGGTGACTACATTATAAAAGACTTGACTCAAGATGTTGGAAAATCGCAGATCTTTATGCTACTTCATAAGGGCAGAGACTCCCATGATGCAGAAACGTTATTGAGTGCAGCGTTGATGAAATTACTTCCCATTTCCAAGGCTCTTGCTCTTCTTTCCCATCTAAGTTTGGAGGAATCTTGGAATGGGGATCGTTTCCGCAGCGCTGCACTCAAAAATGTTTCTATGTTTGGGTTGGGGATGTCGAGATTTTTAGGTTTTTCGGGTTAATGCTTGCATACCGATCCGCTTGCATTTGTACTGCTGTCGTATGGATTTATAGGCAGCAACAGGTCCAGATTGCTTTTATTTGGGGGGCTAATATAGACTTATGTGATTATGTATTGACTTTTGATACAAAGTTCAGTTGTGATTGGATCTAAGAAGATAATCATCATCGTCGATATTTTCTTGTTTGATTATTCAGAAAGAGTTGCGTGCCCGGCAACGAGCTCGAGTTTGTTAGCAGGAAATTTTGAACTCATCGAAAAAGTCAATAAATAATGTCGTGCATAGTTATATTCTAGTTTTTGTTTTTCTGTTTTTTGGTCAGAAAGTTATATTCTAGTTTTTTTTTATAGTTATATTCTAGTTACTGAGTGGATTTTTGAACTATTGTTCCAAAGCATTTTGTGCAAGGGTTGCTTCCACTTGTGTTGATCAAGGCCCGATGACACATTATCCGTCCCTTTGGGATTAGACCCTTCTCCTATAACAGGCAAATTTATGCTAAAACCATAGCAGAACTTGCATGCCTGCGTTGTCCCTGTGTTTTGCGTTGTCGGATCCAAGGCGGTAGCGGTAACGATGACCGCACCACAGCTGCGAAGCGCTCGCCTGAGCTGGTTGAGGGGTTGCCAGACTCATGTCATGTCTAGGCGACAGCCCCATGCCCCCGCTCTCTCTCTCTCTCTCGTGTTTTCATTTAAGTTCTCTCTCTTTGTTTCGGATTTCGAATGTCCAGCGTGGAGTTTCCGAGCAATTGTGTATCGAGAGATGCACATCGTAACCGGCTACTTTTTCCATCAGCGATGAGCATACGCGGCTTTTCATGTGCGTTTGCTAATCATGGAGGACGAAGGAAAAATGATATCCCGAAAGGTACTTTGCGAATTGACGGATTGAATTCTCCGCCGATGGAATCGGTACATAGCAAATCGGATCCTAATCAGAGATCGGCCCCTCTCAAAGCAACAAGAGAGCATAGCATCTTCATCTAATGATCTTTCATATTGCGGCACTGACAGATCCAATTTGTACAGATGTTTTCATTTTGCAATTGAATCCGATCCATTCACCCCCAAAATTTTAATTTTCCATCACTAACTTCCTCGATTGTAATCAATAAACAGGCAACATAGTAAGCTTTTGTCACAGGCAAATTGAAATCATCGGCCTTCCTTTTTTTGGGGAAGTAAACTCGCCATGTGCCAAGCCTCTTAGAGTGTGTTTATTTCATGGAAAATGAATAATTCGAAAAATATTTTCCTAAAAATGGCGCTTGTATCACTTAAAATAATTAACTAATAAAATATATTTTAATTATCGACAATAATTATGACTAAACATATCCATAGATGATAAAAATATTTTTCGTTCACCCGTTTTTTTCATTCATTTTTTGTGAAACAAATACACTCTTAATCCTATATAAATGATGATTGCTTAGGTTCTGTTTGTTTTGCGGAAAATAAATGATCTATATAATATTTCCCTAAAAAAATCAATTGAAATAATTAGTTAATGGAAAATGTTTCCATTATTGACAATAATTATATCTAAATATTTTCGTGAATGATGAAAATATTTTTCGTTTGTTAATTTTTACAAGTAATACAAGCAATCGATTTTAGAAAAATATTTTTCAAATAATTCATTTTAGGGTGTGTTTGTTTCGTGAAAATAGATGATTTGGAAAATTTTTCTTAAAAATGATTGCTCATATCGCTTACTAAAATGAATAACCAAAAAATATTTTTATCGTGCACGAAAATATTTAATAATGAAAGATTTGGCAAAAAGACACAAACAGTCCATGAATTTTGGCCCAATATGTAATTTCGTCCCTGAACTTTTAATTTATTCAATGTAGTCCCTGAATTATATGAAAATGTTCAATGTGGTCCCTGACTTTTAATTCATTCAATTCGGTCCCTAGAATTTTGGTACATATTCAACTTTTAGTCCATGACCTGTACGAGAATATTCAATATGTCCTTCCATTAATTCAAGTTCAAGAACTACATTGAACATTTTCGTACAGTTTGGGGACTAAATTGAACATGCACCCAAAGTCTACTACCAAATTAAATAAATTAAAAATTAGGAGATCATATCGAACAAATTAAAAAGTTTAGGAACCACGCTGCGTATTCCGTTAAAGTTTAGAAACTATTAACCCAAAATATCTTTTATTAGTTAATTATATCAGGCAATGCAAACGATTATTTTTAGACAGAGGTTTTCCTCGTTGGCCCATCGTGGGCCCCGCCCCTCCTCACTCCGCCACGTGGCAATACCTCAGTTTAGAGAGAGAGAGAGAGGGGGGGGCTGTGTAGGCGGGTGGGATTTCAGGAATCTATAAATGGTGGGGGGGAAGAGAATGAGATCACATGGTTCGGGAAGTCCTCTCTCAACGTTCACACCTCCCGTACCTCCGCCATTCCCCCCGCATCTCCCTTCCTCCCTCCGCCCGACCCGAATTAGGGCACGAAGACGCAGAGAGACCGGGCTCCTTTGCAGGAGAGGGAGGCCGGAGGTCGGGAGTCCTACCGCCCGCCGGATCTCGCGCCGGGCCGGACCGGGTCGGATCGCCGCGGCTTCGTTGTCGGACCCCCCCACGCCCCACGCCCCACGATGAGCTCCTCCGCCTTCTTCCTCGATCGGGATGCCGGGCCGAGCGCCCCGCATTTCCTCGTCGCCGGCTGCTTCGCGCTGGGCTTCGTCGCCGCCAGGTCCTTCCTTGACCGGTTCATCTTCCGTGTAAGGTTTCTCTTTTGCCAGTCGGTAGGTGGCCTTTCGTGCGTGCGTGCGTCGCGTTCCGTTCCGTCCTGTTCTGATCGTCGCTTGCGTATGGGGAAATGTTTCCGCTGCGTGCGCGGTAAAGGGATCGCTCATTTGATTGACGGACCGGAAGATGGGTTTTTTCCCGTGGCGATTTGTACGGCCGATTTCGCGATTCCCTGTCCGATTATATAATTCGTGAGCTGTTCTAGATTTGAGGGGTGAGGTCAGATGAAGAGACGAGTGGTTCCGGGCATTTTAGAGATTAATGTTTGTGGAGATGGCATTCTCGGGTGATGGCTTTTGCCTTAGCCGATGAAGCATTGAAGCTTACGCGGCGGCATTGCTTTGGCGAACCTGTTGAGGAGATAATGGGTATACAAGTCTACGACCGGGAAAAAGCTCGATGCCCGTAGTGCCGATGTTAGGGAAAATTGTCCCGTGCGTAGGGTTCGTGTGCGCCCGATGCACATGACCGGACTTGGTCGGATTGCGTGTTCCCGATTCACGTGAGCCCGATGCATCGAAATACTGCTTGGGCTAGTGTTTAGCACCTCATAATGCTCTTTACGCCCAGCGAATCTTACTTTGTGGATTTTATAGCTTCTGAAATCGTTCGTTGTTTTTTCCAATTTCTTGTAGAGGTTTGCGATTTCCTTGCTTAGTCTCGGATCTAGGCAGTTGAAAATCAATGAGGCGGTACAGGCGAAAATCGTAAAATGTTCGGAATCTATGTGGAAGTTGACATACTACTTCGCTGTTGAATATTGCGTTCTGAAGATCACTTATCACGAGCCGTGGTTCTGGGACACATCAGAGTATTTCAAAGGCTGGCCTAACCAGGAGCTGAAGTAAGTAATTTCGTGCTTGTGAGATTAACAGCATCGATGCGTTTCTGAGTTCTGACTATCAACATACATGGAATCACATTGTCACCGTGATCTTTTATAACCTTCAGTATGTTATTGTTGTTCATGGCAAGTTGTTGAGCTCTTTCTTTCCTTTATCGTTTTGCTTGTGTTATTTGCGAGCGCTCTTAAGGTGCTAAATAAGGTATCCTCACAATATTGAAAAAGTCGATGCGAGCTCAGCAGACATGCTCGAAAATTAGTGTTTTCTGAGAAAAGAAGCAATGTTGTTTCGTTGTATATACTCCACTGTTTCTCGCCTTTTTTACAGTACAAAGAATCCTTTAATTTCAAGTTGTATGCAAGACGGTCAGTCAAAGTTTAGAGTTTGCAATAACAGAAGCGCCTGTATTCATCTGTTTTTTCCGTCATTTCAGGCTTCCTCTAAAGCTTATCTACATGTGCCAATGCGGATTCTACCTCTACAGTATTGCTGCTCTCGTTACCTGGGAAACTCGAAGGAAGGATTTTGCCGTCATGATGTCCCATCATGTAATCACGGTCTTCTTGATCGGTTACTCATACTTGACTAGGTATTTGTCTTGTCTATGCCCTTAAAGAGAATTACAGGCTGTGTCACATGAAACCATCCACATCTAAAATGCATTTGTGACCTGTAAATGGCATATTAACTGGTCATTGAAGATCAACTTTGACATTTCAGTGTTCTTCAGAATTGATCACATGATCAATTTAATGAAATCGCATGTCTTCTATATCATGAGACACTTTTCTTGCTTGCGCAGTTTCTTTCGAGTTGGCGCGATTGTCCTGGCACTCCATGATGCGAGCGATGTGTTCTTAGAAGCTGCCAAAGTTTTCAAGTACTCTGAACACGAGCTTGGAGCAAGCGTATTCTTCGGATTATTTGCCCTTTCATGGCTCATGCTACGCCTAATATACTTCCCTTTCTGGGTCATCAGAACAACGAGGTGCAACGTCTTGTAATTTATGTCAAATTATTTACGTATACAGGCTTTAGGATACCTTGGGCTTACGATTGCTTTACGTTTATTAATTGTGCAGTACCACTCTCTGTGATTACTTACCAATGGACGAAGCTTATGCTGCACCGCTTTATTACATATTCAACTCAATGTTGCTGATGCTGCTCGTCTTCCACATTTATTGGTGGGTTCTAATATGCTCCATGATCAGAAGGCAGCTAAAGAACAGAGGAAAAGTGGGCGAAGATATACGATCGGGTAAGCCTTTGACTCAACTCCCTTACATAACGTGATACACGAAGTGATAGTATCCAAAGAAACAGGCTGTGCCATATCGGTGTGTTCTTAACCTCAACTATGGACTGTGAATTTACTACTGATCTCTATATATACTGGTGCAGATTCGGAGGATGATGATTAGATTGCAGATTGTGTCAAGCGGATTCAGTTCGACGAGCCTAGTCGTAGATGCAGAGGATGAGAATGTACCTTCGGCCCGTATACGGAAGAAGAGAGAAGGAACGCATTTTGCAGTACATACAAAGTCCAACTAAGGGCGCTTTTCACAAGTTCTTTTGTATAAAATGATAAACAGGCAATGTGTAAGTTTCTCTTTTTTCTCTATGGATAAAACTTCAGTTTATTTCTTTTTGGAATTGACGGCATATAATGCAATGGTGGGCATACTGTCATTAAAAAAGAAAACCATCGATAAGATGGGAGAGAGAGTAGCATGTAAGAGGTGACAACGAAAAATATTATCCGGCGATGGAAGAACTTTCGCCATGATAATCAAAGGTTAATTGAGCTTTAAAGAGGAAGAAACCCAAGATAGAAGATGGGAGGGAGAGTAGTTGATCTGCTCACTGTGTTCTAGGATAGATATCAGAGATTATATTTCAAACCCGATGCTTTCAGCGAGATGTAGTCCAATTTGAAGAATACCCAAGCCAACCTTCAAATGGAGTGCAGGATAGGACATGAAGGCTTTAATTTTCACTCAGAAACAGAGTAAGCAGGAGATGAGATGTTGCACGGATGAGAAGTGAACAGAAGAATACGGAAGAGGAAGTTAAATTTGAGGACAACTATACTGAAAAATTTTGCATGAACAAACCTGTGCAATGTTAGAAGAAATCTAACAGTTGATCAAGATCTTAAAAGACACCGATATATACTCGGAAATGTGGAAGATTTATGAATCTCAAGAATATGGTGGACGCTGGATTACTATCTCGGCACATCAAGGGGATCCCTCTTGTAATCATCACTGCAAACATTTTGGTGTGTTGACAGCAGAGATCGTGTGTCCGGTCCATCAACCGGACGTTGAGTTCTTCACATTTAGAGGCCGAATCGCACGTGCAGATTGAAGTCCATCAAGTCACAGATCATGAGTGAACCAGATGCAATGTGTGCGGGAAGTTACATCTTGCCTCTCCCAGTACAGGAACTTACTGAACCATGAAATGTACAGCAAACTTAAATGAGAGCAGACGTAAACAAGCATGGCTAATCGCGCATGCACCCATCAGCTGTACCTGCTGATGGCTTCGCTCTGGGCAGTGCATTTGCCAAATGAAATGTCACTTCTCTGTTGCGGGTGTTGGAGGGCTTGATGAAACTATACTTATAAAGTTGAGGAGCTGGCATTTGTGCAGGAAATTCAAGCATCAAGTGTCAAATATCGCCATATTTATCACAAAACGACTGCTCCACATAAGAAAATCAGTTTGACCCATCTGTGATGGGATTTCTCCTTAACAATTCCGATATACACGCCACGCGCAGCAACGAGTCAAACCAAGAAAGGAAATCTTCACTCACCTCTGATCCGATCGATGATTGCTTGGACATTGCCGCGCGAACTGAAACGAGATGGAGCGCGACACGGATGGGATGCAATCGCCGAGCTCTGACCCGGTCTACCTCTCTGTCTTACGGCTCGACCGAAGGAAAGTTGGGCTTCATTGACAGCCGGTCGGACTTCCAATTACATCATAATGTTCGGGAGTCTTCTTGGTGCATTATCTCACTTGTTAGCGCATGCTAAGTGCTGATTCTTTTCTTTCGATTGCTGGTTTTCGGTTTTCTTCATTCTATGGGTAGTAGTTCCCGTGTCATGAAAGGATCAATGGCTCTTAACACATTTTTAAGATTGGTTCATTTTAAGTGGTGAAATATACTGAGAAAATACTAAAGTTTTTTTTTTAGGGAATTAAAAACTATACTCATAATAGAATTGATTGCATGGACATGAACTTCATATTGTCTTTCAATCTTGCCCTGATTTTTTAAACTATCAAATTACGAATTTCACCCCCTATGGACATAGAGATAAACAGAGTCGCGCGACTGGAGAAATATGAGTAGGGCATTGCGCGATGCTAGAGAAGTTTTGTCGGGGGACCACGCGACCCCAATCACGATCTGGCCTGGTGAAATTTGGCCTGACGAGAACCGGAACAACGAGATATGGCCTCAACGAGAACCGACCCCCACGATGAGTCCTGTACCTAAAGACCCTCAACCACAACGAGTTTTCCATAACTTCAGTGGCGAACGAGACACCATAGACAGGAAGGCAGCAAGCTAGATCTCCATTGGGCCGAGAGACCTTGGGTGCGCGCTTCGCTTGGGATCGCCGTCTCGGATGGCCATTGCTTAGGGCCGCGCGACCTCGGTGGCCCGTAGCTTGAGGTCTCGTGACTCCAGCTTGGCACCCATTCCCGGCGAAGCCAACTTCTCGATCTCGATGGTATGCTCTTTTCCACTGTCATTTTTTTTCTATTTTTTTTCTTATTTCAGAATTTGCTTTCCAATGTACATTTACATTGTGATTATCAAATACTCTTTGCTTCTACTTTAAGAAAAAAAATCTTGGAGTCATCAGAGAGATGCAAAGTCTTGAAAGTCAAAACATTTGCCAACCTCACTCTTAATTTTTTTTTTTCATGTCTTATCTTTAACTCTCCTCGATCTCTAACATTCGCTCTGCAAATCACTCTCTAACTTTTGATCTACCACTTGCAGAGCATGGTAATCGAACTCCGCACCTGTGATATTAGCGTCTCAAACCCTCCAATCCATTTACCAGCAAGGTTGCATGCCTATTGGCCAACCTCACTCCTAAGCGCTTGCCTTATTTTAAGACTTGTCCCCTGAAAATTGATAACTGATTTAATTAAGAGACAAAACAAAATAAAAAGAAAAAAGAAAACGGACATAAAAGAGAGAGAGCTGTTCAACTTTAACGAGTTCCCGCCTCGTTTCCATAGCAAAGAGCCAAGACCCTCAACCCTAATTTTCTTTACGGTTATGTAACATTTCAACTCTATAGTGAAGAATCTTACCGGAGGAGTAGGTATCCGGCAATACCCCCACCCCTCACCACCGTTAGGCGAGGATGCGGTCATGGTCTGACCAAGTGACCCTCGCCCGAGACATGCGAGGGTCGTCAGCCTTCAATGGCCAGTGATGGAGTGAGTTCCCCCACTTTCTCTCTCTCTCTCGAATTTTTTTTTTATATGGTGTACCGTGTCAATGCCACATTTACGCCACATGACAATCTTTTACCATGTGGGTGTTGCCACTTTGGCAAATATAGTAGATTCGCGACACTCAAGAAAATTTTTTTTTCACAAAAAAACATGTCAATTGATCCGATTGCATCATGTGTAACTAGTTCGCACATCAAAAGTGTAGTTGACCTTCTTTACATCCTTTTTGAAAACAAAAAAAACAAAAACCACACTTTCAGTCTCTCTGGTTGAATTTTGGGAATTTCACTTTGGCATAATGAGTTCAAATTGTAGTTAAAATATTTAAAAGTTGCCTACTATTATTTAAGAGTAGTATTGGATCTGTCTATATATGGATCTGAAATGAAAAGATAAATGATATTATTTTTTTTAGTAGAGTTAATCCTAATTAGACTATCAATTTGATTTGGCACACATTTGTACGCAGAGGAACAACCAATGATAGCTAATTTTAATTCGACATTTTTGTAAGATTTAGGATAGAAATAGAGCGAAAATAGTTATTTTCTGTTTAAAAGTAATATAGACTAATCCTTGTTAAGATGAACTATGTTGGCTACAATCAATCATCTCTGAAGGTATAATGATAAAAAGTGGAAAATGACACGAACAGTTCATAAACTTTGATTCAATGTGTAATTTAGTCCCTGAACTTTTAATTTATTCAATGTAGTCCCTAAACTTTAACCCAATGTTCAATGTAGTCTCTGAACTTTTGGTATATGTTAAATATAGTCTCTGAACTTTATAAAAATGTTCAATGTAGTCTTTCCATTAATTCAAGTTTAGGGACTATATTCTACATTTTTATATAGTTCACGAACTAAATTGAATATGTACCAAAAGTTCAGGGATCACATTGAATAAATTGAAAGTTCGGGGATCACATTGAACATTAAGTTAAAGTTCAGGGATTACATTGAACAAAATAAAAATTCAGGAACTAAATTGCATATTGACTCAAAATTCAGGGACTATTTGTCTTTATTCCTGATGAAAAGCTTAATTTCAGCGGCTTATACATTGTAGACTTCGCATGTCGGTATAACCAATGCTGTCTAAATAATTTGCAGCAAATCACAAACGAAAATTAGACAAAAGGACTAAAATTATCGTTGAATAATAATAGAAGGACTAAATTTGTGAGAAATGACAGTATTTGAACCAAAGACCTAATTTACTTTTGGAGAAATCACATAAAACCCTCTCGAACTTTGAGAGTAGTGCATGGTTTTTTGCCCTCGAATTTTCAATTATCACACAATGCTCAACCTGACTGTCATTTTGTTACAAACATTAACTTTTCATTATTTTTTCTGTTAGCATGGCAATGCACAGGACTTTTAACGGGTCAAAGCTATTTCCTTCTCCTTTTTCATAAATTCTCTCCTTCACCTTTAATGGCTGTAAAAAGTAGAAATAATTACATATATTTATTGTAACGCCCCAGAACGTCACGCGCAACACACGTACCAATTAATATAATTAATAAATTGGCCAACGGAAGTCAAAGTCTAAACAAGTTTTGTCAAAATACTTTTGCTTCTCATTAACAACACTTGTGAGAACTACAAGTACAGACAATACATCATAAAATCACAAAAAACAAATATTTGGGTAGGTCGAGATTGCCTATTTTCATGCTACAATTTACTCCAAAGATGGCCCACATAAAAGTAGACTTTACAACGAGTCGTAAATGTCGTCGCCTTCATATCAACCCAAGTCCCGCATCAACCCATATAGTAGATACATCTAGTACAAACTATATCCGCCTTCGGAACAAGCATATCAATGTACCGGCATTCATAGTATTTAGGGAAAAACTATCAAATATTGATAGCAGATTGTCCATTCCTACATGTCTGAAAAAATAATGGGATGAGCCGAGACCCAGTAAATGAAATCTCTAGTTTATAGTTAGAAAAATCAGCTTATCACTTTACTTGGCATAAACCATATACATGCATAATAAACAGTATGCATAGAATTCGAATGCATGTTATACCTTTACCATCTGGATGTGCCACAAAGTCTGAGCAATGCAACATTTCACAATATTTTCACTCAACCACAAGCATATGAAGTAAAACATTCATGCTCATACGATTAGGTTCATTACTTCATCCTCCCGAACACTCCTGGGGCATCCCAACCAATGGGGCATCCCAACTCCGAGGCATCCCGGCACACGCCCGGGGCATCCCGACCAACGGGGCATCTGGACTCCCGAGACATCCCGAAACACTCCTCGGGACATCCCGATCTACGGGGCATCCCAACATATAGGGCATCGTCACACACCACTAAATGGGCGACAGAATTAATATTATTCTCATATAAGTCATGACAACTGAGTATTTACATGCAAAAGACCGCTTTGGCCCGTCCCATACCGAGTCATCACGGTTTTGTACTTTAAAATCATGAAATGCATCATTCGAGCAATTAAATATGAAGCAATACATTTCAAACTCAAAAGCAAACTCAGTTCATAAGCAAATTGGGGTTCAGAAGCAAATTCGATCATCAGAGGTAAGTTCGGATCATCAGAAGCAAAATTGGATTGGTCATCAGAAGAAAATTCGAGTCATCAGAAGCAAGTTCAGACTCAAAAGGAAGTTCAGAAGCAAAATCAAATTTAGAAGCGGGTTCAGATTCAGAATCGGGTTCAGACTCAAAAGTAGGTTCAGACTCACAAGGCTAAAGTTTGAACGGTAAAGTCTAAGCAGTAAAGTCTAAGCGGTAAACTCTGAAGTAAAGTCTAAGCGTAAAGTCTGAAAGTAAAGTTTGAACAGTTTAAAAAGTACACAGAACCAGATTTTTAACAGTAAAGTTTAAGCAGTTTCAAAGATATACAGAATCATCATATATACTTACATAATATACTCCACTTTCAGTAAAATGATTTCTACCCTTTTTAAATATACATAAATCAATAAGAAGAATCTAACAATCACCTCAAAGATAACACTTACACATTCAGATTTAATCGTTTCGCTCGTCGATTTTCATCATACTTTAATAAAACAAATCACATCCATTTGAACGTGCACAAAACCAGCAAAACAGATTTAAGCATCATCACAACTTCACTGTTACACATCAAAATAACCTTACTCAAGCAACCAAGTTAAAAGTGCCAAGTAGATTTACTTAGCTTAAACCTAGAGTTTTCACTTACTTTGTACAGAATTTGAACACCCAAAAGTTAAAGCTCTCTCTGAAATTCTGGATCGGTGATGGTGAAAGTAAAAAGTGAGGCAGGGAGTTACGATTTGGTAAAATTTTCCTTTGATAATACCCAGATAAATGAAACAGAGGAGTAGACGAAGGGTTGGATAATTACAATGCACTCACAGGTGGCATCTTCTCTTTCCATCATGGCCAGGTGTAAGAAATCAAGAATTGAGTGGTGGCCAAGGAAAATGATTACTTAAGCTAGGTGTCTAGCTCAAGGGGACAAATGGCACTCGGTCAACCTTTCCTTCAATAGTCATGTGAGAGAAGACGAGTTCAGAAGAGATATTTTGAGAGAATATCTCCTCCCTTTCCTTAACGGCAATTTAGAATAAAAGACTAATACTACTTAACCAAAATTAACCAATAATAATATTACCCAATAAGTTCCCAAAACAACGGTAAATTAATTAATACCGCATTACGATTATTGCACACAACAACGTTTAAGATTTTAATTACAACGAGCTTGGGGCAATTACGTTTCCGAATCAGCGCTTCGCGATTAACAAGCCAACAACGATTTTTTTACACATCCACGCGAATATTAACTTAAATAATACTTAGCTTTATAATCCAAATATCATCTTCGAACATAGAAAATTCCCAACGTCAATTACTTATTGTTACGAAATTTTCGGATGTCACATTTATAAGGCACAAGAGAAAACTAATTTAACAGAGATGGTAGTAAACAATAGAAAATTGTTAAAATTCGATAAATACATGCACTTTAATATAAATAAAATAGATATTTGAAATAAATTAAATGCTAATGGAATAAATAGAAAACAGACCTTAATAACAAAAAGGTCAAATGACAAAATTGGTTACTCAATTATGTATTTTGAAAGGATTGACTAATGGAAAAAAAATGATTGATTAATAAAAAGGGTGGCTCTATATTAACTCATAAAATGGCTTCATCCACCCCACTTAGAGGATGGAAAAGACGGAATTATCCAACTTGTGGGTCCTATTCATCACCTTCTCTATCTTCACCAAGTCTCTATACTTTATCCGCCAACGTCGATTTTGCTTTTTTCATTTCCTTCTCCTATAGATGGTAGGCAAAAGGCCCATTTTTTTTAATATTTTAAAGTTGTTCTGGCTATACTGAAGCAAAGCACGTGACCAATAAAACTATGTCAATGAGCTAGAGTCGAGCCTCTCATTGAAATTGCCAATGACGAGCTCAAACATTGTGAAATGCCCATCATTGATGGAGGAAGTAGCTTGATAAAATCTAACGAAAACCTACGAAAGAGAAGAGAACAAGCAAAATTTGGACGAGAAAATGGATGTTTTTCTCGAGGCTCGCGACTTTAGAGGAGAGAAAAAATATTTGATGCTACCCTCTCCGCCACTATCCCGCATCACTCGTTGTTGATACTACTCTCTCCGCCACAGTTGATCCCACCTGTCACGCCCCGCACTCTACGAGCTCGCAACATCCCGCTTGTTCGTTAAGTATATGACTTCCCAGGACTCGTCGCCTACCTGATACAAACGAACTAAAGAGTAACAGACGCAGAAGCAACTCGAACTCTCCATTCAACATTAAAAAAGAAACGTGATAGTATAGAGTCAACTGAAACATTACAACAAACCACTTCATAAACATAGCGTTACTTACAACGGCACAAAGTACGAGCCTTACTAAAGGCCTCTACAGCGAACTACGCACGCTCAAAAAGAATTGGGTGGTCGATCTACCTAACTTCTCTACTCAAAAGAGGGCATTCAAAAGACATGATCCCTAAACCCATTAATCATCCCCATGGTAACCCAGTGGCGTCCCCGAATCAGACATGTCACTATCTGTCTCAGGACCCGACTCCAAAAGCTCCAATTCGGGGTTAGACTCCATGGGCTCCAACTCGGGGTCTAAGTCTTTCAGGCCGGTATCCGAGCTGGTAATAACTCCATCAAGGGGAACAATATCCATAAGGTCCCACTCTTCTATCTCATCATCCGAAGGGCCATCAAATCCACAGAGTGGACCAAAGGACAGATCCTCATCTCTAAAGAACCATGCCAAAAAGGTATAAGGCTTCCAATACGCCTCGCCCTCATCCACCCAAACCATACTAGCATGCCTAATATACACCCTATCTTCACTTACTCGAAACTCCGTCAACATATGCTCCATATCTATTGGTACCCTAAACCGTTGCAGAGGGCCGTTCATGTTCATGGTCGAGGGTTTAAAAGGTTTGAATTACAACAATGAGAATGAATCTCAATAAGTAAACTCTCTAAGTCTCGCTTAGGGTAACATATACCTCCGGATCACCCTAAATATGCAATCCTAACTATCATGGTAACTCGATAGCAATAACCTTTCCTTGGCACAACTAACTTGCAATTCATAATAAATGTTCTAACGAACATCCAACGATATCACCATACCACACGTACTCACCAAACACAAACAAATCATGGCATTACATAAACGTGCATATAGACAGTTAATAATCTAGACATGCTCAAATATCACCCTTGAACATAAAGCATTCCTCAATGCAAATAACACTCGTAGTTATCCAGATTATTAACGATCCATCGGGCTACACCAAACCCTCGTCGGTCTTTTGGTATAACTGGGCATTGCCTCGCTACTTTGGATGCAACAACGTTTGGGATCGAACACCCTCCGGTATGCCGGATACCAAACGGCATTCTAATAAGGAGTATCGATATGACCTCCACCGCGATCGGTAACGTATAAAACTCCCGCCTAGACGACATCTGAACACCCGCCAGGTATCGTATAGAACTTTCGTCTAGACGGAACTTGTCATGGCCATGCACACAAACAATCACTCATTGTCAATTTTCATCTTTCTTAATTAGCCAATGTAGAGTCTTTATGACGTGCATTTTTTCTACGAACGAACATGTCATGAATCGCACTCATAACTGTATCAAACATCATTTTCTAGTCACCATTCACCATGATTCACCAAGATTAATCATGATTAACCACATGATCTATTATCAAGCCACAAAACCAATGTTTAAACTCTAAGACCAACTTGATCAGTCATGATCCATCAACTTTGGCCACATGATTGTCATAACAATCACGCGATCAAGCATTAATCACTTAATCAGCCATGATTAAACTAATTAACCATATGATTAGCAATCACAACCACACGATCAACATTAGTCACACAATCAACCACATGATTAGCATTTGCACTACATGATCAAACAATTAGGACATGATCAACCATTGATTGAATTAATCAACCATATGATTAACTTTAAATACTTGATCAATCATTCTAAGCCACATGATTAATGATCACATATAATTAGCCATGATCAACCATTTCTAGCCATATGATTAACATTAAACAATCAAAATTAAACTACCACCACATGATCAAACCTTACGCCTCACGATCAGCCTTCTAAACCACATGATTAACCACTAATTAGCCATACACTAATCAACCCTAGATCATCCCACAATTAGCCACTAATTAGCTCACAATTAATCACTGATCAGCCCCTAAACTAGTCCATTAGTCACCTATCAACCTAATCAAGGTTTAGGAAGTTACTTACCACTAATCCTAAGCTAAAGTGTCAACTAAACCAACAGCTAATGGTCCCGGCGTGCAACAGCTACTTCGGCCACGGCGGACAGTAAACAGAGAATGATGGTGACGACGGTTGGTCACGGATTAAATGGCTTTTAGGGGTGGTGGTCCATATGTGGTGGAGCTGGTGGTGGCGTGAGGGTAGTGGCTGGTCGGTGATGGTGGTGGATGGAGGCTTGGCCGAAAAAAAGGGAGAGTAAGTAAGTGAATGAAGTGGCTGATCTGAAAATGATGGAAGAGAGAGAGAATGGGCTGAACAATATCATCTAAACTAAGGGCTAGGATTACACTTGATCCCCAAGTCAAGATCTAAAGGCTAGGGTTGCATCTTGAAAGGGTTTTTAAAAAAAGGCAATTAAAAAAATAACAAAAGCAAGAGGGGCAATTCTGTCCAAGCAATTCGGCCACACTAGGAGGATACAAAGACCAACATGCCCTTCCACAAAACCAAGAAATCCTAGAACACAAAGGAATAAAAGGGTCTTTTTCAATTTCCGAGTCGAATTTCGCTTTTCTAAGAATTTCCGAGCAAACCGATAACTAAGCGAGCTTAATGAGGCAATGTCCAATATATTAGTTTTGATATCCTTGAAAGTTCGATACCCAAGTTCAGATTTCAATTTATGGCCAAAATCGATCAATTGCGACTTTAGTGTATCTCAAACTAACGGGTGGTTTTTAGGAGTTACGCGTATTCAACCTGTGGTTGATTCGATATCAAGCCACATTTAAGTTTACTCAAGCCATGGTCACCCTGGTTGTCATGTAATTGCGAGGGTCAATCACTATTTCCGAAGGACAAAATCATTAGAAGTTGGTTTAGGAATGTTCGTAATCCATACAATGGCCAAACGGAATGACCCACGTTCCAATTGTATAACATTGGCAAATCATTCCATAACCATCCTTGGATCGGTCTATAATGGCCCAAAACATCTCCTCGTCAATCCTTATGGTCGAAGTGTTAATATAGGGTTGAGTTATTAAATCGTGCGTACTTAATTCCTAACTAGCCATTTCCTAACGGTTAGTCTTCTCATGAGTAATCAATTCAGAACGAAATTTAACTGAAAGTGCATTGATGAGATAATCATTTCATAAATCCCAAAAATGGGTTGAAATTCAGAATGCCACAGCACCCCCTTTAAGCCCTAACTTCAACACCTAGACTTCTAACCCCCTAACTCCTGTTAGAGTAATTAAATATTAAACCACGTTTTCATATAACAGCTTAAACTTTTAAAACAGTTGACAATTATCCTTATAAAATCTAACATGGTATTAGAGTTGGAGATTTTGAGTTCAAATCTTTCCAGACCCCATTTACCTCCCCAATTAAATATGTCCACGCTTAATATTAGGCAAAATCTCACAACTCCCTCCTTGGCCTTGCCGCACTCACCTCCTCTGTCATTGAAGAATTTTTCCCCTATGTTTTCTTTTTTTTTTTAAGGAAATGATGTCATTCTTCATTTGACTTTGACACCGATTACCATATCATTTCTAACACCGTGAATAATATAGTCAAGCAAATAATATAAAACAACTATTCAAACAACTAGAATTAAACTGCAGAAGTCACGAATGTCGTCACATTACATCCTCTCAGACCATAGGAATGCCAGCCAAACAACCAAAAGGATTTTGTTTTAACAACCTCGACCTGACCAATGCAGGCTTCAAGCTCGAAGCGGCAAGATTTGGCGGGTCAGGGTAGGGGTGCGCAGGAACAGCAAGGAGAGAGGGGGAGAGATCGAGAGAGATGCAAGTAGTAGACAAGAGATGGACAAAATTAGGTAAAAATTATCCAAAAAGTCCTAAACCTATTGTACGGCGGTCAATTTAGTTATAAACCTTTTAATTTTGCCAATTCAGTCTTACACCATTTAAAAAGTTGCAAATTCTTTCCTAAACCTTTCAATTGTGCCAATTTAGTCATTAACATATTGACCATTTGCTAATTTAGTCTTAAATCTTTTAAAGAATAGTCAATTTAGTCTTCCGGCTAATTTTGGCCAAAATTCGCTAACATCAGAGCTAGCAGTCCTACATGGCGCTGACATGGACAATTTTTTATCTCTTTAAAAAACTCAAAATTTTATTGATTATTTTTATTCTTTTCTTTTCTTTTTCCTTTCTTCTTCTTCTTCGTTGAGCCGGCAAGTCGCCGGCAGAGGTGGCCAACCACTAGGCAAGGGCCGGCGAGGGTCGCCGGCCCAGGGGCGAGGACTGCAAAGCCCTCACCAACCATTAGCTAGGGCATCGCGGCCCTCGCCTGCCTTCACTGTGGCCAGCGAGGGCATGGGTGAGGACTCTTAACACCCTCGTCGGCCACAGCGAGGGCCACAACGCCTTTGCCAGATATGGTGAGGCGAGGGCGTCATGGCCCTTGCCCAGGTCATCGCCGCCCTTGCCCAAGTCGTCGCCGACCACAATGGGAGCGGGTGATGGTTCACGACGCCCTCATTGGCCGCAGCGAGGACTCGCGAGCCCTCACCAAATCTGACGAGGGCCGCAACGCCCTCGCTGTGGCCCTCACCCAAGGGCTGGCGGGGATCGCCGGCCCTTGCCTAGTGGCCAACCACCTTCACCAGCCCTCGATCGCCAGCGCAACGAAGAAGAAAGGACAAAAAAAGAAGAATAAAATAAAATAATCAATAAAAATTTGAATTTTTTTGAATAGAAAATTATTCACGTTAGCGCCACGTAGGACAGTCGGTATCGACTGGACCGCCACGTCAGTGATTTCCGATCAAAATTAATCGAAAGGACTAAATTGGCAATATGTTAAAATGTTTAAAACTAAATTGGCAATTCGTTAAAACGTTTATGACTAAATTGGCAAATAGTCAATATGTTGAGGACTAAACTGGCACGGTTGAAAGGTTTAGGACTAAATTGGTAATTTTTTTAAAAGATTTAGGACTAAATTGGCAAAATTAAAAGGTTTATGATTGAATTGACGGTTATACGATAGTTTTAAAACTTTTGGAATAATTTTTACTAAGATGGGGGGAGTGATACCCATGATTAGGGTAATTCCGCCCTCTAAAGGACGATTTTCCGGGAGAGAGAGTGTGATGACCTAGACCCTAGGCAGCGAGATGCAGGATGAGGGATGGCAGGGAGGTTGCGTCTTTATCTTGGACGTGCGCGAGGCGAGGCTAAGCGCATGTCTCTTATTCCTCATCGCCGAGGTGGGGAGTCCTGAGCTAGTTGATAAGGTTTGGAACTCCCTACTCTGTGTAATGCGTATTGACACCATAATTTTCGCCAACCAATCAAGCATCCATTATAAAAATAAATAAAAAACTAAGCAAAAAATAAAAAAAAGCAAAAAATAGAAAATATAGTTGATAGCAATGATAAATAAATCAAAAATGAATTAAAAAAAGGCCTAGTCCGGTCTTGAATTCCCGAAGCCCAATGTTAAGAGTCGCTAATTAGCCCAACAGGCCCACAATTTGGCTTGACAAGACCACACCCCACTATATTCGAGCCCGTGAGGGGGAAAAAAACAAAAGGTCCTGAATAGACGAATTCTTTGGCCCAAGAATAACAGGCCCGTGACTTTCTCTATTAGCTTCCCACGTTGCACGCAAAAGAGCAAAAAGAAAAACAAAAAAAACTTTGGCCGTTGCTCTCCAACTCGCGATCCGTGAGCAAAAGCTTCCAGAAGAAGCTGAGCTGGAGAAGGCTAACGGAGTCCGTTTCTGAGGTACCCGGATAGAGAACAAAAGGGCGGGAAGAGAGAGAGATGCTGGGTCGTTGGCCGATGGAGTTCGGGGGGTAAAAGGAGAGAAAAACTAGATCGCCGGAAGAGAAGGGGTCCGGAGAGGAAAGCGTTCGGTTTTCTCTATTCACGCGGAGGATTACCGGCAAGTTTCCTCCCCTTCGATCTCCGATCGCTCCTTTATCTTCGCCGGAAAAGTTTGTTCGTTACTTTGGTTCGTCGCTTCGGAAGTGCGAGTCGGCGTTGTTCGGCGCTGTTTAGCCGCGCCGGTGGACTCCCAGACCTGTCGCGTTCCTGTTCGAGGACGATCGTGAAGACTTCACGCTGCTTCCAAACCGGGTAGGATTTCTATCTCGAATATGCCCTGTTTTGGCCGAGAAAAGAGGCTTGACTCAGTTGCCGAGGTTGTGCGAAAACCTGATAGAATAAGGCATATTAGATGTAGGATAACATGATTTAGGCACCTACACATCATTTCTTGATCGAGAATCGTATCGGAATCAGGTCGGAGTCTCGTTTCTTGAGTCGCATGCTACTTGTTTGACGATTTGCTTGAGAGAATATCCAAACTGATTTTGAGAACGATCGTGTCAAAGCTCTTAGGCTTAAATCCGATTCGTATTTGCACCGTTAACTGTTGAACTGAAGCTGATGCCGAATTTTTTCTTTTTGTGGCACTTGCATATCATGAATCGGCCACGAACGAAACTTTCGCCGGAGATCCGTTTTCCATGCCGAAGGTGCCTACGGTTAAGGTCCGTCTGTGTTAGCTTCCTCTTTTCCCTTTCTCTGCCATGTATGTGTACATTTATTGCTACTTCCTGGGGATTATTAGTTGATGAATGAAAATGGCCGTCGGTACAGGTTTTGGATAGTCGGAACATTGATCGGAACAAGCGGCCGGCGATCTAATGATGGCTGGGATTGGTGGTGGAAGAAGGCGAGTTAGCAGAAGGTTGCTTGAGTAAATTGCCGGTAAACATTGATGGCCGGAGGAATAGTTGCTCCGGTGAAGCTCAAAGTTGGAATCCTGGTGGTGAGCTGTCGGGGAAGGAAATCACTGAAGGAAGAAGAAGACCAAAAAGGGAATTAAAAAAAATAGAAAAGAAAGAAATAATAAAAAATAGAAATTTAAAAAAAAATTAAAAAAATAGAAATAGAAAAATTCGAATGTAATGAAAACCGGGTCGGGTTCTTTTCTGGGTCGGAGTAGAGGAGCTGATGCGGCGGAGACTAGGACAAGTAAATGGGCTCAATTTTAGTGTGACTGGGCTGAACTTGAAGCTGGGCTAAATGAATAAAAAAAAAGTTGGAAAACTTGGGCTTGAATTGTTGATAGCCCATCAGAAGAGACCCAAAGTTGGACTGGGCCTAAGGACCGGTCCGAATTGTCAGCCTGACTGGACTGCTAGGGTCCGGGTCATACCGGCTAAGCGGACCGGTCCGAAGCCCATTTTTCCATAATAAAAAATAAATAAAAATCAGAAAAATATAAAAAATTCAGAAAATTCAGAAGATAAAAAATATGAGAAAAGATAAAAAAAAAAATGTAGAATTCACCTAGTTTGAGATTTTTAATGATCACCTTAGGTTTGAACAAATTTGATTCCAAATTGAGTAAGCCTTTAGGGCTTTACCTTAGGGATTCTTTATTTCCTTTTTCTTTTGGAGACGATATTAGGTCGCTGTTTGTGCACCTCTATTTTGATTTCATTTGATTGCGTACTTTTAAGTACATTGTTTGTTGTTTTTCCCTTTTAGAATGGTTAGGACGAAATTTAAAATCCTCGATTAGTGAAAGACTGCCTTGATACGTTGGTTAGCAAATAGTCAAGTTTAGGTACCAAAAGGGCATTAGTTGAAAAATTAGTGTAATCAAGTTTCCAATCTCTAAGAATCTCTGGTTGCGTATGCATCGGGACGACACTCCCACGTCTCGATTTTAAGATTTTTAGCCGACCTTTAACCGTGACTAGTGGCGACTACAAATAAAACACGTAAATTTGGACAACCAATGTGAAGTTAGGTATGGACTTAGGGAGTGTCCATAAAGTACCTATAAACCTACTTTCTGAGGTGGCTCTCGAGGGTTAGGTCATGACAACACGTTTTAAAAGCCGTGAGAATTAGTGGATCCAAAGCGGACAGTATTACATAGTGGTAACACCTGGGATTCTTACATAGAGAGTTGATGATTGCTTGGAAAGCTACTTCAATTCGACAAAACCATAATTCTGGGAAAATAATATGCAAACAGTGAATAATCTAGAAGCATAACACATACTAAATTTCTGGGGAGCTCTTCGTAATAATTCCCCCACTACTATTTCTTTATAACATTTTTATAAATTTTCCGATGCATCTTTTTCAAATACCGGGTGCTCCCCTCCCACCCCCCACACCCAATAAGGAAACTTCGTTCCTGGCCGTGCCCCGGAATTGGCGAACAAGCGCATCTGTCGGGAGACCCCGTCGGCCGTCGCGCGTGCCCCCCACTCACGCTCGCCGCGTATGGAAGCGCAACTTGCGCCACGTCATCCCTCCACTCCCGCTCCCCGCTCCGACCAGCCAGCTAATCACCGCCCGCGGGGGTCCTGTCCCCACGGCACGTGGGCGAATGAACCGGACGGACGGTGGAAAAATAGATGCTCCTCCGAATGCGCGTGGCGTCGCCGATGCTTAGCTGGCAAGCGACACGTGCCACGTAAGCATCGCTCCAAGTGTGACTGTGCTGCCGTGCTGCCGTGACTATATAAACCCCGTTTTGGACTCTTTCTCTCACTCCGCTCCAGCGTTTCAGTTCTCGACGGCTGAAAAACGGAAGTGGCGAAAGGATTTATTAGGGAGCTCTTCTTGGAAGAGTCATGAACGAGTCCGAGTCCAAGTCCAAGAGACCCAAGCACGACGCGGCGCCGCCGGACCGCCTCCCTCCGCCGCAGCGCCGCCTCACCCGCGAGCAAGAGCTCTCCGTCATGGTCGCCACTCTGACCGACGTCATGTCCGGGGCTTCGTCGGCCGGCGGCGGGGGCGGCGACGGGGACGATCGCGCGGACCCCGCCTCGGAGCCGGGCGGCTACGTCACGTGTCGCGAGTGCGAGATTGAGGGCTGCCTCGGGTGCGACTATTTCCTGCCTGCACTCGAGCGCGGGGCCTCCTCCGAAGCGGATGCGAGTTCCATGCACAGGCCGTCCGCGTCGAGCGCGACAGGCGAGTCGCGCGATGCACCGGGAGCAGCTACTGGTATGCGTCAAAAGAAAGGAGGGAGGAAGAGTTGCTACCGGGGCGTGCGGCAACGGCCGTGGGGGAAATGGGCGGCGGAGATCCGGGACCCGCGGCGCGGGGCTCGGGTTTGGCTCGGGACCTTCGACACCGCGGAGGAGGCGGCCCGGGCGTATGACAGGGCGGCCGTCGAGTTCCGGGGGCCGCGGGCGAAGCTCAACTTCCCGTTCGTCGACTACAGCCTGCGGGAGAGCGCAGCCTCCCCATCGGAGGGGCGGGAGATCAGTCCGAACGGGAGCGAGCAGCAATGTCCAGAGACGGCCACGGCCACGGCACCGGAAGACCAGGGAAGCGAGCTCCGGGAAGTGTTCGGCGACGATGAAATGCAGCAGTGGATGACCACCATGGATTTCGGAGGCGACAACTCGTCGGATTCATCGAACGGACATGGGCGCAGCTCTTGAAGCTCTCGGACTTCCATCTGTTACTGTTCGTCGTTCCCATTTAGCTACTGTTTTACTGTTCATCGCCGCGCTCTTTTCAATGAAATTCGATGCTTGATTTTCTGAATAATGCAAATTTAGTGCTCGCGTGCCTGATCGACGAGAACAACCTGCGAAGGTCGAAGGGGACCGTGGGACCCACCGGTCAAGATCTTGCCTGATCGAAGCAGTGGGACCCAGTAACTTGGTGCTATTGCCGCACGTGCTTCGGAAGAGTTCCGTGAGGGGATTTAGAGCACGTGGAGGAAAGCGACGCCATTGACGCACGTGGGTCGGAGGTCCCCACATCGATGATCACGTGACGGTCGGCTCAGGTGCCTATCATTGTTATTAGGACAAGGGAACTAGGAAATTTCCGACACGCGTTTGTGGTGCGATTTAGAGCGACTGCGCTTGGGGTGCTTTGCTTATCATCGAGACAAGACACGTGGATTTTCAGCACGTGATTATGGTGTGATTAGCGACTAGATTATGCCTAAAAATGAAGTTAAGGGGGGTCGGTGATTTTTTGGCATGTGGCCGAATTTTGATTGTGAAAGTTTGGTGCGCATAAAAATTGGGGAAAAGAAAAGAAAATAGAAACAGAAACTTCCATTTGTTGTGCAATATGAGGCATTGCATCTGTCATGAAGCTAATATAGCTAAATATTTCTTTGAATTGGCTGCATAGCATTTACCGTAGGTAAATTACTAGTTGCGAATGCAAACGAGTTACAACCATTGTATGTAAGTTAGGACCCATAAAGTAAAATTACTATCTATAATTACAATCGACCTCATGACGGTGGTGTTAGGTAAATTATTTTTAAAAAAAGGGGCCTTGCCTGTAGGAACACCCTGATTCTCTAATGCCTTTAGACCATTTTGCTGCTGCTCTTTTTCAACATTTCACATGAAACTTCAATCATTGATGTACAACGTTTTCCATTAAAAGAAGGGTGCATCTCACGTTCGTTGAGAGTCAGGGACGGTGCTGATTTTTAGGTTAAAATAACAAGATCCACGTTTTAGAGCGGGCAATGCCTCGCGACGGCAGACACAGAGATCCAGAAATCAACGTTTGCTGTTTTTTTTGTTGGAAATTGAACAAGGAAATAGCATGGACGACATAATGCTTAATGCCAAAGCCATATTTTCGAGGGGATAAGGTGTGCTTATTAAGTAACGATGATTATCGAATAAGGTGTCGACATAAGAAATTTTGTTCCTCTAATTGTGATCTTGGGTTTAAATCTTATTGGGAGCACTTTATGAAAAGCACCTTGTGTTAAATTATCTTTTGAGTTTGATCTCCTAAGTGAAATTGGATCGAAGTTCAGAAAAGTGATTTTAATTGGGAAAGTCTTTATTGGACTTTTGGTTAACTGAGAATATGAAGTAGCAACAAATCCTTGTTGGAGTCGGCTTTCTAGTTTTAGTCAACTAAAAAGGGTCTCTTATTTCGCATACTATACAAATGCGGGTGTTAGTCTTAGCACAACAGAGCAAATAAGAGGAGTATTAAGGTTTCCTCTTTATGAGTTTTCTAAGTGAGTTTTGTGAAAGATTGTAAGATGACATTTGGGAGTTTTGCTCTTGATGTATTGTGGAGCTGGGAAACACTTGAGCTTAAGAAACTATCAAGGGTGATCAATTCTAGACTGGGTTAATTCTCATCCTAGAATCCAAAACCTACCCAATTAAACGGGAATCAATCCGGATCAACCTAGGAACTGACTAATGTATGCCCTCCAATTGATTCCAACTTTCTTTTTGTCTTAGTAGCACAAATTAATACTTTGGATAAATTGTACGGGAACCAAACTAGGACTCCAAACTTGGAAGTTGATATGAGAGAGAAGATTTGGGATTCAAAAGGGTCGTTTACGAATGCACCGCCTAGCTTGTCGAGCATCCAATGCTCGGCAGCATTGAGCCCCTTCAAATGCTTCTTCAACCCTCGCGCTTGTCCCACGTAACAACTTTAGAACTTTGTTTTTATAAAATTGAAAGAAATGTGAAAAAATACTTGATTTATAGAGCCAAAGTATCAAGTTTATAACCAAAAAGTCCTAAACGTTTTGTACGGGGACTAATTCAATCTTAAACTTTTCAATTGTATCGATTTAGTCCTAAACCTTTTTACAATTTGTCAATGTAATCCTTTCAATCAATTTTGACTAGAAATCACTGACGTAAATGCCAAATTGTCCTATATGGCACGTCTAGTGCCGACGAGGACGATTTTTGGAGTTTTTATTCAATTTTTTTGAATTTGATTTCCTTTGCTTTTCTTTTCTTTTCTTTTCTTTCTTTTGTTTTTTTTCCTTTCCTTCCCCTTTTTCCTATGGCTAGCGGCCAACCACAAGCCAAGGTCAGGGAGGACCTTGCTTACCAGCTGCAAGCGAGGGTCGCCCATTGCCCTCGCCAGATCTAAGCGAGGGATGGCCGGTGAGGGCAACCCTTGTTTGTGGTCGGTTGACGACGCCGGCAAATTACCGGCCACATGAAAAAGAAAAAAAAAAGAAAAGAAAGATTAGAAAAGAAAAAAATAATTTTTAAATTTTTAAAAAATTACAAAAACTATTTACGTCAGCGCCGACAGCGCCATGTAAAACGGCCAGTGTTCATGTCAGTGATTTTTAGCCAATATGACTACATTATCAAATTGTCAAAATGTTTAAGACTAAATTGACCATCATACAATACGTTTAAGATTTTTTGGACAATATCCCAATTCATAGGTGACCCGAATTTCAATCTGAACAAATCCTCCCTCTAAAAGGTTTTAAGTAATAACCCATTGGGCCTTCACTACAGAGTTCATGTCATTGCAAACAGAACTCCCTTTCAAATTGAAGATTTTCGCTTCCTGGTCAGCCTAGACACGTCCTTACAAACTACTAAGAAAGTAAGAAATATTTCCATTGTCAATCACTACATAATAAGAGATCTATTTTTGTTCAGATAGTAAGCCTCCGAGGAATGCTCATTAGTCTAAAATACCCCATTTAAAAAAAAAATAGAGGTGCAAACTTGGAATAGTTCCACCCTTCCAATTCGGTCAGGTTTAGTATAAGGAACCGAGAACTAGACTGCTTATTGTTGGTTCCAAATTTGTGGAACTGGGATCCACCCAAAATCAGCAAGTTCACTCCAGGTCCTAAGTTAATCCAGGAACGATGCTCACCCTTATCAATTGGAAATTTTGTGTTCTCCATATTCATAATGGATCTCTTGGTAACTAGCTCTCTCTATAGAGTATGTATCAATAGTCGGACCAAATTATGTAAATAACTGGTGCTTTTTATCATTTATCGTTGATTTCTCTGGTAATTTCTACTTCTCTCGTTAGACTTGAATTGCATAATCCGTTAGCTTTAGCGTTATTGCACAACAATTGGCATCAAAGCTAAACTTATCATTTCTAGAGTGATTTGCAGCGTTTGCTTGTCTGATCTCTCTATCTATAAACGTTGTGTTTGCAATTATGTACAGAATAAGAGTTGAAATTGGGAAGTTCAACATGAGGAACAACTTTGGATTGTGAAATATAAAGATACATGCCCTATTTGTGACATTCCGGATTTTGACCCAATTTGGGATTTATAAAACGTGTAATTCGTCGGTGCGCTTATAATAGAATTTCGCCCGGGAACTGATCACTCTCGGGTTCTTGTTTTTAAAAAAATAGAAATTTTACTAGAATTGCACTCAATCGAATTTGGCCGTTATTTAGACCCCAAACTTGGCAGTCAATTTTCGGGAGTTTCAGGACGAAATAAATTGGACGGTGTCGATATTATTGTGGCCAGCGTCAAAATTATCAGGAATAGTGGAAAAGTGGATTTTTGGACCGGGTGCAGATTTGGACTAGTAGACCTCCCTCGTAGTGTGTCTTGGGCTATTTTATTTTAGCCATTTGCCCTATTTATATTATTTGGGATTTATCGTGGACTGTTAGGCCTCTTTCCGAATTTAAATCGGGACTGTTAGGTCAGCTTTTAGTTTAGACCGTGTCCATTGGATCGCACTTGAGAAATTTTAATCAGTCATTTTCCCTCTTTTCTCTCTCCTCTCTCTCTCTGCCGACCCACTCCCTTGCGCACGTTTCCTCTCCTCTCTCTCTTCCTTTTTCTTCTCTCTCTCTCTCTCTCTCTCTCTCTCTCTTTTCCCCCTCTCTCGGCCGTGCACGCAACCCCCTGGCACATCCCCTCCCTCTGACTTTGCTGACTCCTCTCTTCTCTCTCTCTTCCCCCTTTTCTCTTCTCTTTCCTCCTCCTTTTCCCTTCCTTCTCTTTCGTTTTTCCTTCTTCTTCGTGGTCCTCTTGGCTAGGGCTTCGGGTTCCAGTTTCGCGTCTGCCCGCCCGACCGGTCGCCGCCGACCGCCACCGCCATCCGCCTCGCGCCGCCGTCGCCCGACCGCCGCCGGTTCGAACCACCTCAGCCCCCGTCTCCTTCTCCCCTTCGCCCTTACCTCCCCGGTTGTCTTCTCCCCCCTCCCCTCCGAGCTTCGCCGAGATCGGCTCGTCGCCGCTCGCCGTCCTCCCGTCGCCCCTCGCCGCCCGCCGGTCAACCCCTCCGGCCTCTCCCCTCAACCACCCCGCCGCCCTGCTGCCTCCCCCTTTGGCCGCCACCACCTTCCCCTCCCCTGTTTCCTCCCCTCCCAACGCTCCCCTGTTCTGGTCGTCCCCGACACCGCCGCCCCTGTGGCCCGCCGGAGCAAGCCCAGCCGACCAACCGACCAGCCGCCTGCCCCGCCCGAGCCACCCCCATACCCACTCTCGGGCCTTGAACGAGCCCGCGCCCTAGCCCATCATTGTTCACTTCTGTACACTGTTCATCCGGGCCCATACTGTTCATCTTGAAAACACTGTTCATTTCGGCCCGTCACTGTTCATCCCGAAAACACTGTTCATCCAGAACACTGTTCATCGGCCCATTACTGTTCATCCGCCCGTTTTGAGCCCGTGTAGGTTTTTCTCCGGACCAAAGCCTTGTAAGTGATATCCTAATCCCTATTTAGTATAATGGGTATTATGGACATGCTTAGGAATTTATTTGGTGCAATTTAGCGATTAAATTAGAAATTAGATTTGTCGGCGAGAATACGACTAGTGCGTGGATTATGTGGCGATTGGTAGACCAATTTATGATAAGTACGTGGCTAGCTGTGGTGCATTAACCGATTGTATTATGGTGGCGCGTGTTGATGAAAATTGGTGTTCGTGTGTTACTGTCTGGGATGTCGATGGTGTGGTCAGGTGTGACGGACTTGTGATGTGACTGAGATTGGCACTGACTGGGATTGGCAGGATGTTTTGATTCGGCAAACTGTGATGTTACGAGTGTGTTTTGGATTTGGTTGATGCGATTTGTGAGAATGGTGAAATTGTGATGTGGTGCATGTGCATGTGAAAAAGCCCGGATCGATCGGAGGGCTGCCAACCTGAGGCGTAGGTTACGCGGGTCATTGGTAAGAAAAGTGTCCTGAGACGTGGTTACGCGGGACCGAGCCCGGCTTGATCTGAGAAATGAGCCTGAGGCGCAGTGGCGTGGGTTGTGAGGTGGGGCCTGAGGCGCAGTGGCGCGGGCAGAGTGAAAGGACCTGGGAGGTCGTGGAAAGCTGTTCGACCACGCATGCGATTTGAGTGTGACTGAAATTGATTGATTTGACTGATTGATTGATTGATCGAAATGTTGGAATTGATTGGGTGCTATTGTGGCTAGCGTGTGAATGACTGTGGTATGTTACCGATTTATTATTATTATAATACATTTGATTGACGTGTAGAGCTGGCACGCGCTTGATGGCGAGGTAAGTACTTTGAGGTGAATTCGGTATATTGGGAATTAGATTGCATGTACTGCTTGTCTGGGTACGCATTGGCCTACGTATGGTTTAGGGTATTGCTTATTGAGACTCGTTCTCACGGTTATTATATAACCACTTTCAGATCCGCGACCGTGATCGATCCGGAGATGCCGCCAGGGTACCACAGGGATTGGAGGATAGACCAGTTTACCCTGTCTTTTGAGTACCTTTTTGTAGAGGAGATAGGCTTGTCAACCACCGCCCCCTTTTGAAAATTGTGATTTGAAATTGGTAGCCAGTTATTATTTTGTATTAATGAATGCTTTATAATGCTATGTGTTTATTAAATTTCGATGTTCTATCCCTTGGTCATGTTTTTAATGTCTGGGTTGTTTTATGTGCTTCCGCTTGCATAATTCGTTTGGGTCGGCGACGCGTCCTGGGACGTCGTATTCAAATTATCGACCATGGTCGGGATGTCGCGGGCTCGGAGGGGTTCAGAGCGTGACATCCCTGTTGGATTGGTATCAGAGCAAGGACAGCTCGATACTAATTGGTCGAAGCCTGGAGTGATAAGGAGCGATGACCTTGGGGTAGACAATTAAGGAGACTTGTGTGCCATGCGTACCCCAGACTGTTTGATTGTGATTGCTGAGTGGCATATGCTATGACGTGTGAAATGCAAGTGCGTCAGGACCTGAGGCGAGTGCACGAATCATGTTGATTGAGACTGATTGATATGAGTGATTGCTAGCCTGCTTGATAAATGGTAGTTGCGATTGGTTGCCTAGGGTTTTAAAACTGGAATAGATGGCCTAGGTTTCTAATTTCGTGTAGAATTATAGCAGGTGAGCATTTGTGAGATTCGGTAAGATGAGTGGACGAGGCCGAGGTAGAGGTCAAGGTAGGGGTCGAGGTTGAGGTCGAGGTCGAGGTCGAGGTCGAGGTCGAGGTCGTGTAGTTCCACTGGCTGAACTTATGGGAGATCCCCGGGTAGACGAGATATGGAGGGCGTTGGAAGAAGCAGGGATATTGTCAGGACGACAGACGGGAGATAGGAGCGCTACTGTTGCCGCTGCAGTTGCTAGCGAGATTGTTGGGAATAACGGGGACCAAGGAAACAATGTGATAGATGGAAATCCTGGTTTGGCGCGAGTGAATGCGACCAGACAAATGTCCAAACTTGTAGAGCAGTTTCTAAGGCTGAAGCCCCCGAAGTTCAATGGGAAAGGCGATTCTGAGGCTGCGCCAAGGTGGGTAGAAGAGCTAGAGAAAGCCTTCGAAGTATTGGGTTGCACTGAGGAAGAGAAAGTGGCCCTAGCAGTTTACCAGCTTCAGGAAAACGCAAATGATTGGTGGAAGGCCACCAGAAATCAAGTGTTTCCCACCGGTGCAGCGTTAAGTTGGGCCATCTTCACTACAGCTTTCAATGACAAGTATTTCTCGAAAAGTGCCCGAGAGTAGAAACTTGTGGACTTTATGGGACTCCGCCAAGGCCATATATCGGTAGATCAGTACGAAGCCGAGTTCGCAAGATTGTCCAAATTTGCCCCTAGGATGGTGGAGGACCCAATAGACAAGGCGAGGAGGTTCCGGGATGGACTGAAGCCGGACCTTCGCAGCCAGATGATCTCATTAAACTTGAAGGGCTATCATGAGATCTATGAGAGGGCTCAGGCGATTGAGCGAGATCAAATTGAACGGGCCACCGCTTCTGGATCGCGTTATGCCCCGGCTAGAGACCATCGCCAACTCGGGAAGAGACCTATGGCGGGGAACAGTCGCTTTGCCCCTCCTGCTCGGAGGATTATCGGGAAGCCAAACCACTATTAGAGTGCCCCGTGTAGGTTATGTGGAGGAAGGCACGAGAAAGGACCTTGCCCAAGCAGGAGCGGGGCATGTTTTACATGTGGAGGAAGGGGCCACCAGATGAGGGACTGCCCTAACAACAGGCAGGCTAGGTCACCTGCATTACTGCCACTACCGCCTCGAAATGGAAATCAAGGTGGAGCCGCCCAGCCGGCCAATCAGAGTAGACCGCCGGCCCAAGGACGGGTATATGCTATGGCAAGAAAGGAGGCTGAGAACGCGCCTGGCGTGATCACAGGTACGGTCTCTCTCTGTGATCATGCTGCATATGCCTTGTTTGATCCGGGGGCGTCGCATTCGTTTATTTCTGAGCAGTTCGTTGATTTATCTGGAGTTGAACCAAAATCGCTTGATGTTATGCTGTGTGTTACTACCCCACTGAATGATAAGCTGCTGATTGCATTAGGATGTCCCGATTGTAAGTTAGTGATTGACGATTGGGAAGGGAGGATAGATTTGGCAGTGTTACGTATGTATGACTTTGATGTGATTTTCGGTATGGACTGGCTAGTCAAACAGAAAGCTGTTATGGACTGTAGTAATAAGGTGATCCAATTCAATCCTGTTGGACAGCCTAAATTTGAGTTTGTGGGAAACCGAGGAGGGACCTCGATCCCTTGGATTTCATCACTGGAAGTGACTAAGCTGCTAGACGAAGGGTGCCAAGGATTTCTGGCAGCTGTACTTGACTCGACGGTTGAAGAGCCGAAGTTAGAAGATATTGCTGTGGTGTGCAATTTCCCCGATGTCTTTCCCTAGTAATTGCCGAGACTGCCACCTAATAGGGAAGTAGAGTTCGTGATTGAGCTGGCCCCGGGGACCGAACCGATATCAAAGGCGCCCTATAGGATGTCACTGTCGGAATTGAAGGAGTTGAAAGTTCAAATGCAAGAGTTACTAGATAAAGGCTTTATTTGCCCGAGTGCGTCTCCATGGGGAGCGCCAGTATTATTTATGAGGAAGAAAGACGGATTCTTGAGGTTATGCATAGACTATAGACAGTTAAACCAGGTGACTATTAAGAATAAATACCCATTGCCAAGAATAGATGATTTGTTTGACCAGTTGCAAGGAGCATCGATATTTTCGAAGATCGACTTAAGGACGGGATACCATCAATTGAGGATCAAGAAGGAGGATATACCAAAAACGGCGTTCAGGACGAGATACGGACACTATGAGTTTACGGTAATGCCGTTTGGGTTGACCAACGTTCCTGCAGCCTTTATGGATTTCATGAACCGGGTATTCAAAGAATTTCTAGATCAGTTTGTGATCGTGTTCATAGATGATATCCTAGTATATTCAAAAAGTTCCACTGAGCATGAGTTACATTTGGAAAAGGTTCTGCAAACCTTAAGACAGCATGCCCTTTACGCTAAGTTCAGTAAGTGCGAATTCTGGCTTCAATGAGTGGCATTTTTGGGACATGTAGTATCTGGTGAAGGAATCGCAGTGGACCCGGCAAAGATTGAAGCCGTCGTGAGTTGGCCAAGGCCGACAACAGTAACCAAAGTTCGGAGCTTCTTGGGTTTAGCAGGGTATTACAAACGCTTCGTGGAAAAATTTTCGGTAATAGCAACGCCGTTGACACGGTTACTAAAGAAGGAAACGAGGTTTGAATGGACGGATAAGTGCGAAAGGAGTTTCCAGGAATTAAAACAAAGGTTGACGACCGCGCCAGTGTTAACGATCCCGTCAGGTCCGGGAG
This sequence comes from Syzygium syzygioides, assembly GCA_031216285.1. NCBI lineage: Eukaryota > Viridiplantae > Streptophyta > Magnoliopsida > Myrtales > Myrtaceae > Syzygium > Syzygium syzygioides. Next base: position 19,802,702 of record CM062248.1, read on the forward strand.
GATACGAGATTTATAGTGACGCGTTGCTAAGAGGATTGGGATGTGTATTAATGCAGCACGGGAGAGTGGTGGCATACGCATCGCGGCAATTGAGGCCACATGAACAGAATTACCCAACGCATGATTTGGAGTTAGCCGCGATTGTTTTCGCTCTTAAAATTTGGAGACACTACTTGTGTGGAGAGAAATTCCCGATTTATATGGACCATCAGAGCCTCAAGTACTTATTTTCACAGAAGGAACTGAATATGAGGCAAAGGCGTTGGATGGAATTACTGAAGGATTATGATTGTGACATATTGTATCACCCCGGAAAGGCCAACGGGGTAGCGGATGCCTTGAGCAGGAAATCGAGCATCGCGCAATTGTTAGTTAAAGAGTGGATTTTATTGGAAGGAGCGCGGGATTCGGAATTTAAGTTCGAAGTAGGACAGCTCTCCAGTCTAGTGGCGACGTTAAGGATTGAGCCAGAAGTGCAAGCCAAGATCAAGGCGTTGCAGTCTACGGACCTTGAGATTCAGAAAATTGTGAGTATGGATGACACTAAGAGGAAGCCGGACTTTCAGTTGTCCGAGGATGGAATTCTCAAGTTTCGAGGACGTTTGTGTGTGCCCGATGATTTGGGACTTAAGGAAGAGATTTTATCGGAAGCTCATAGGAGTAATTACAGTATCCATCCGGGCAGCACTAAGATGTACCAGAATCTTCGTCAGCACTATTGATGGAATGGAATGAAAGTGGACGTGGCCAAGCATGTGGCCAAGTGTTTGACGTGTCAACAAGTGAAGGCACAACATTGTAAACCTAGTGGAATGTTGCAGCCGTTGGAAATCCCAGAATGGAAATGGGAGCACATCACAATGGACTTCGTAACGGGACTGCCAAGGAGCCAGAGGGGACACGACTCTATTTGGGTAATAGTAGACAGATTAACCAAGTCAGCACACTTTCTGGCGGTGCGAAAGGACTTCGAGCTAGAAAGGTTGGCAGAATTATATGTGCGTCAGATAATTCGTCTTCATGGAGTACCGGTATCGATCACTTCGGACCGTGATCCCCGGTTTATTGCAAACTTTTGGAAAAGTCTGCAATCAGCCATGGGAACTAAGTTGCAATTCAGTACGGCCTATCATCCGCAGACGGATGGCCAGTCTGAAAGGACATTTAGACTTTGGAGGATATGCTGAGAGGGTGTGTGCTAGATTTTCAGGGCAAGTGGGAAGAATAGTTACATTTGGTGGAATTTGCCTACAATAACAGTTTTCAGCAGAGTATCAGAATGGCACCATTTGAAGCATTATATGGTAGGGCTTGCAGAACACCGTTGTGTTGGGATGAGGTAGGAGAAAGGAGTATCTCGGGTCCAGAATTGATTCAACAGTTAGTCGAGATGGTCAAGGTTATTCGGGACAGGCTTAAAACCGCTCAAAGCCGCCAAAAGAATTATGCGGACCGGAGGCGTAGGCCATTGGAATTCCAAGTGGGGGACCACGTTTTTCTCAAGGTGTCACCAATGAGAGGATTATCGCGGTTTGGCAAGAAAGGAAAATTGAGCCCGAGGTATGTGGGTCCATTTGAGGTCTTAGAGAGAATTGGCACTCTGGCCTATCGTCTCGCGCTACCGCCAAATTTATCTCACGTCCATAATGTGTTCCACGTGTCTATACTAAGGAAGTATGAGCCAGACCCGACACACGTACTAAATTATGAAGAAGTGGATGTAGATGACAGAGTGTCATACTTGGAAAAGCCAGTTAGAGTCGAGGACAGAATGGAACGGGTACTGCGAAATAAGACAATTCCGATGGTAAAGGTGATTTGGGAACATCATGGAACTGAAGGAGCGACATGGGAAAATGAAGAATTGATGCGACACCAATACCCCCTTTTGTTTGAATGATTGGGTAGGGTTGTAAATTTCGAGGACGAAATTTTTGTAAGGGGGGAAGAATTGTGACATTCCGGATTTTGACCCAATTTGGGATTTATAAAACGTGTAATTCGTCGGTGCGCTTATAATAGAATTTCGCCCGGAAACTGATCACTCTCGGGTTCTTGTTTTTAAAAAAATAGAAATTTTACTAGAATCGCACTCGATCGAATTTGGCCGTTATTTAGACCCCAAACTTGGCAGTCAATTTTCGGGAGTTTCAGGACGAAATAAATTGGACGGTGTCGATAATATTGTGGCCAGCGTCGAAATTATCAGGAATAGTGGAAAAGTGGATTTTTGGACCGGGTGCAGATTTGGACTAGTAGACCTCCCTCGTAGTGTGTCTTGGGCTATTTTATTTTAGCCATTTGCCCTATTTATATTATTTGGGATTTATCGTGGACTGTTAGGCCTCTTTCCAAATTTAAATCGGCACTGTTAGGTTAGCTTTTAGTTTAGACCGTGTCCATTGGATCGCACTCGAGAAATTTTAATCAGTCATTTTCCCTCTTTTCTCTCTCCTCTCTCTCTCTGCCGACCCACTCCCTTGCGCACGTTTCCTCTCCTCTCTCTCTTCCTTTTTCCTCTCTCTCTCTCTCTCTCTCTCTTTTCCCCCTCTCTCGGCCGTGCACGCAACCCCCTGGCACGTCCCCTCCCTCTGACTTTGCTGACTCCTCTCTTCTCTCTCTCTTCCCCCTTTTCTCTTCTCTTTCCTCCTCCTTTTCCCTTCCTTCTCTTTCGTTTTTCCTTCTTCTTCGTGGTCCTCTTGGCTGGGGCTTCGGGTTCCAGTTTCGCGTCTGCCCGCCCGACCGGTCGCCACCGACTGCCACCGCCATCCGCCTCGCGCCGCCGTCGCCCGACCGCCGCCGGTTCGAACCCCCTCAGCCCCCGTCTCCCTCTCCCCTTCGCCCTCACCTCCCCGGTTGTCTTCTCCCCCCTCCCCTCCGAGCTTCGCCGAGATCAGCTCGTCGCCGCTCACCGTCCTCCCGTCGCCCCTCGCCGCCCGCCGGTCAGCCCCTCCGGCCTCTCCCCTCAACCACCCCGCCGCCCTGCTGCCTCCCCCTTTGGCCGCCACCACCTTCCCCTCCCCTATTTCCTCCCCTCCCAACGCTCCCCTATTCTGGTCGTCCCCGACACCGCCGCCCCTGTGGCCCGCCGGAGCAAGCCCAGCCGACCAACCGACCAGCCGCCTGCCCCGCCCGAGCCACCCCCATACCCGCGCCGGGGCCTTGAACGAGCCCGCGCCCTAGCCCATCATTGTTCACTTCTGTACACTGTTCATCCGGGCCCATACTGTTCATCCCGAAAACACTGTTCATTTCGGCCCGTCACTGTTCATCCCGAAAACACTGTTCATCCAGAACACTGTTCATCGGCCCATTACTGTTCATTCGCCCGTTTTGAGCCCGTGTGGGTTTTTCTCCGGACCAAAGCCTTGTAAGTGATATCCTAATCCCTATTTAGTATAATGGGTATTATGGACATGCTTAGGAATTTATTTGGTGCAATTTAGCGATTAAATTAGAAATTAGATTTGTCGGCGAGAATACGACTAGTGCGTGGATTATGTGGCGATTGGTAGACCAATTTATGATAAGTACGTGGCTAGCTGTGGTGCATTAACCGATTGTATTATGGTGGCGCGTGTTGATGAAAATTGGTGTTCGTGTGTTACTGTCTGGGATGTCGATGGTGTGGTCAGGTGTGACGGACTTGTGATGTGACTGAGATTGGCACTGACTGGGATTGGCAGGATGTTTTGATTCGGCAAACTGTGATGTTACGAGTGTGTTTTGGATTTGGTTGATGCGATTTGTGAGAATGGTGAAATTGTGATGTGGTGCATGTGCATGTGAAAAAGCCCGGATCGATCGGAGGGCTGCCAACCTGAGGCGTAGGTTACGCGGGTCATTGGTAAGAAAAGTGTCCTGAGACGTGGTTACGCGGGACCGAGCCCGGCTTGATCTGAGGGATGAGCCTGAGGCGCAGTGGCGTGGGTTGTGAGGTGGGGCCTGAGGCGCAGTGGCGCGGGCAGAGTGAAAGGACCTGGGAGGTCGTGGAAAGCTGTTCGACCACGCATGCGATTTGAGTGTGACTGAAATTGATTGATTTGACTGATTGATTGATTGATCGAAATGTTGGAATTGATTGGGTGCTATTGTGGCTAGCGTGTGAATGACTGTGGTATGTTACCGATTTATTATTATTATAATACATTTGATTGACGTGTAGAGCTGGCACGCGCTTGATGGCGAGGTAAGTACTTTGAGGTGAATTCGGTATATTGGGAATTAGATTGCATGTACTGCTTGTCTGGGTACGCATTGGCCTACGTAGGGTTTAGGGTATTGCTTATTAAGACTCGTTCTCACGGTTATTATATAACCACTTTCAGATCCGCGACCGTGATCGATCCGGAGATGCCGCCAGGGTACCACAGGGATTGGAGGATAGACCAGTTTACCCTGTCTTTTGAGCACCTTTTTGTAGAGGAGATAGGCTTGTCAACCACCGCCCCCTTTTGAAAATTGTGGTTTGAAATTGGTAGCCAGTTATTATTTTGTATTAATGAATGCTTTATAATGCTATGTGTTTATTAAATTTCGATGTTCTATCCCTTGGTCATGTTTTTAATGTCTGGGTTGTTTTATGTGCTTCCGCTTGCATAATTCGTTTGGGTCAGCGACGCGTCCTGGGACGTCGCATTCAAATTATCGACCATGGTCGGGATGTCGCGGGCTCGGAGGGGTCCGGAGCGTGACACTATTAACTAGCCATGATTTGGTGAAGGTGTTGGATGGTAAGGATAAATTGTCATAAACGATAAAAGAGGTCAATAAGGTATAGTTGATGGAGAATGCAAAAAAACATAATATTGTTGAATCTATCAAATAAGATGTTAATTGAAGTGGTCGAAAAGAAGGATATCACAACGTTATTGGTAAAACTTGAATCACTTTAATTGATGAAGGTGTTGGTTAGGTTCACTCTCACGTGGAGGAAGCCCAATGAATTGCAAGCTCAAGACTTGAGCTCATATAATAATCTATATGGAGAAATAGAGTTTCTCACTATTATTATTTTGTAGCCACAAAAAGAAAGTTTTTTGAGACACAATAACAAAAGAAAAAGATAGCAGAAAATCTGGATTGAAGAAATATTTGATTTTCATCAAGCTAATATCAGAGGTCGATTAGTGGTCCAATTGAGCTGAAATTTTGTCAGCACGCTCGTGACACATTCTTCCCGAATCTAATTGGTTTGATTTTTAATTAAAGCTCCCTACATCAGGTTTTTCGTGAGTTTGACTAAACCTCCATTTTTTGTGAGATTTATCATTTATCTCTTGTGAAGTTTATGTGTATTGCTAAGAATGATGTTCTTGATGTCTTTGCTGCTATGTACTTCTAGTATTTACTATAAAAGAACTTTGTTCACCCGGTTTTGCTTATAGTAAAGTTTTTTGGGTGGACTCCGGTCCCGTAGTTTTTTATCTCCTCACATCGAGGAGGTTTTCCACGTAAAAAATCGTCTTGTGTTTGTGGGTACTTGGTATTTATATTCCTTGATTAAGTTATTTCCTAATAGGTTTGCACAAAAAGAGAGAGCGTTTTGTTCTGTTGCGCTAATCCGATATTTTTTGGATTGTCATTGTTTTCCCGTCAAAGTAGTACCGGAGCATTGGTTCTTGCTTGATTTTTCTGCCTTATGTTCAATGATGGAAACAAATACGAGTAGAATTGTTACATTGAATGGTTCGAATTATCATGTTTAGAAAGGAAAAATGGAAGACATTTTGTATGTGCGAAGGATTATTATTTACCCTTTTTTACTGATGAGAAACACGAGAATCAAACTGATGCTGAGTGGACTATATTTCATCGTCAAGTGTATGGTTACATTAGATAGTGGGTGAATGATAATATTTTGAATCATATCATTGAGGAAATATATGCACGTAATTTGTGGAATAAGCTCGAATATTTGTATGCTCAAAAGAACGAGAATAACAAGTTATTTCTAATAAAACAAATGATGGCTTTGAGATATCAAGATAGTACTCGTTTGAGTGATCATTAAAAAAATTTTCAAGGAATTATAAATCAACTGGCCACGATGGGTATCATGTTTGATGATGAGATACAAGTATTATGGTTGCTTGATACTTTGTCGGACTCGTGGGAGACGTTTCGAACATCTTTTTCTAATTCAGCCCTAAATGGTACGATTACCATGGATTTGATCAAGAGTAGTATTTTAAATGAAGAGATGAGAAGGAAGACATAAGGATCCTCCTCTTTACATTCTGATGCCCTGGGTGTCAAGAAAAGGGGAAGAAGTGAGACTCGAGGTCCGAGAAATACATATAAGAGCCAAAATAAAAGCATAGGCAAATACAATAAATTTGCAAATGTTGAGTGCCATTATTGCCATTAGAAGGGATATACTCAGAGGTATTGCCGTCAATTGAAAAAAGAGAAACTGAAAAAGAAAAGTACAGAGAAGAAAAGTGATAATGACAGCGATGACAATCATTTTCTGCACTTGCAGAAGACTTTCTCATTTTCTTTGATGGTGATGTGGTGAATTTTGAGTAATTGATAGTGATGCATCTATTCATGCTACATCCCATTGGGATTTCTTTAAATCTTACAGGTTAAATGACTTTACATCTGTGAAGATGGGAAATAATGGGCTAGTTGAAGTTGTAGGTATTGGCGATGTGTGCCTAAAGATCAACAATGGCATAAGGTTAATTTTGAATAATGTTAAGCATATACCTGATATTCGTTTGAATTTGATTTCCACAAGAAAGTTGGATGATGAGGGGTATTGCAACACCTTTAGTGATGGTCAATGAAAGCTCACTAAAGGTTCTATGGTTGTAACTAGAGGTAAGAAATGTTCTTCATAGTACATTATACAAGCAAAGTTGTCCACAGACAAAATTAATGCAGTGGACAGTAAAGAAATAGCTGAGTTATGGCACAAGAGGCTCAATACATTGGTAAGAAGGGTTTGTCAGTATTGGCTAAGAAAAAGTTCCTTTTAGGAATGAAAAGTTCAGCACTAAGAAATGTGCTTGCTATTTAGTAGGAAAATAGAATAGAGTTGCATTTAAAAGCTCCCTTCATTCGAGAAAGTTAAGTATACTTGATTTAGTGCATTCTGATGTTTGCAATCCTATGAAAACAAAATCACTTGGTGGCTCTCTTTATTTTGTTACTTTCATATATGACTATTTAAGAAAAATTTGGGTTCATACCTTGAAAACTAAAGATCAAGTATTAGATGCTTTTTAAACAGTTTAGGCATTAGTTATGAGATAGACTCGAAGGAAGTTGAAATGAATCGGAACTGATAATGAGGGAGAGTATATTAGACCTTTGATGAATATTGCAAACAACAGGATATTCGACATCAAAAGACACCTTTCAAAATACCTCAGTTAAATGGCTTAGCTGAGAGAATGAACAGGACACTGGTTGAAAGGAAAAGATGTTTACTTCCACAAAAAAAGCTACCGAGATCCTTTTAGGGTGAGACTTTGATTAAAATTACACATGTATTGAATCTTACTCCATATGTCCCTTTAGAGTTTGTTGTTCTTGATAAAGGTTGGACAGGCAAAGATGTTTCTTATGATTATTTGCATGCCTTTGGATGCAAGGCATTATGCATATTCCTAAAGATGAGAGGTCTAAACTTGATGTGAAAACACGACAACGCATATTTATTGGCTATAGATAGGATTTTTTTTATTACAAGTTATAAAATCTAGTTGAGAAGAAAGTTGCAAGAAGCAGAAATGTTGTATTTATAGAAGATCAAACAATTGATATTGAGAAATCAAATATGGCTTCAGTAACGCAAGGTGGTGGTGATTTCATTGACTTGGATCCAGTTCCTCACACACGTGATCCTACACACATTGATGAGAAGCAATAGGAAGTAAATGTTCCAAACAATGCACATATCCCAGAACATATTGAGACAGATGATATTGTTCTAGAACCAAAAGTCTATTAGATGCTCCACTACATGTTCCAGTTCAGAGATCCGTTAGAGACCGACGACCTTCCACCAAATATTTTGCATATGAGTATATATTATTGAATGATGTAGGTGGACCAGAGTGCTATGATTAAGCAATAGAAGATGAATGCAAAAGCAAATGGTTTGATGCAATGCGGGATGAAATGCAGTCACTTTATGATAATCATATTTTTTAGCTGGTGAAGTTGTCTAGAGGCAAAACAACTTCCAATTTTAAACTCAGTTTTTGGACTAGGAAACTTGAGTTAGTTAGATATACAGATTCCGACTTGGCTAGAGATTTTGATACTTATAAATCTACTTCTAGTTATTTAATTTCCTTTGCCGATGGGACTATATCATGGAAGCAAGATTGTAGAAGTGTGTCGTACTTTCTACAACTGAAGTTGAATTTATTGTGGCAACCGAAGCCAGTAAAGAGTTGCTACGGTTGAAGAAGTTCTTGGAAGAAATTGGGTTCAAGCAAAAGGGGCATTCGTTATTTTGTGACAATCAAAGTGCAATTCATCTTGGTAAGAATTTATCTTTTTATTCTAGATCAGAACACATTAATATTAGATATCATTGGATAAGAAGTTGTTGGAACTTGAGAAAATCCATATGAATCATAACGGTTCCGATATAATGATGAAGACTCTACAAAGTGAAAAGCTTGAATATTATCAATTGATAGCAGGGATGGTGAATCCCTCCATATCGTCATGAGAGGGAGATTTGTTGGCTGAGTTCACTCCCATGTAGAGAAAGCCCAAGCCTTGAGCCCATATGATAATCCATACGAATTTCTCGCTATTATTATGTTTTAGCCTCAAAACGAACGCTTTTTGAGATGCAGTAGCGAGGGAGAAATAGAGAGTAAAAAATATGGGTTGAGGGAATATATGATTTTCATCAAGCTGACATCGGAGGTCAATTCGTGGTCCGATTAAGCTGAAATTTTGTCAATATGCTCGTGACACATTCTTATCGAATCTGATTGGTTTGATTTTCAATTGAAGCTCCATACATCAGGTTTTTGTGGGTTTAAATGAACTTGCATTTTTTGTGAGGTTTATCATTTATTTCTTGTGAAGTTCATATGTATTGCCAAAAATGACGTTCTTGATGTCTTTGCTGCTATGTACCTCTTGTATTTACTTGAGAAGAACTTTGTTCACCCAATTTTGTTGATAGTGAAATTGTTTGGATAGACTCTGGTTCTATGGCTTTTATCTCCTCACACCAAGGAGGTTTTCCATGTAAAAAAATCGTCTTGTGTTTGTGGGTGCTTGATATTTATATTCCTCGATTAAGTTGTTTCCTATTAGGTTTGCATAGGAAGGGAGAGTGTTTTGTTTCGTTGCGCTAATACGATATCGTTTGGATTGTCATTGTTCTCCCATCAAAGTTATCTCTCCCTCACATATCGAGCCCAGGCCGGAGCTGCAACAATTCGTAACTGTCATGTGTGACTGTTGGGTCCAGATTTGTTGGCAACCTTTGGCTTGATACCAGTATTGGATAATCTTGGGCCTCTCTCACTTCAAAAGTTAGCTCAAAAGGTGATACTTTTCCTCATACTTATAAACCAACCAACGACCACTTTCACAACCGATATTAAACACTCTCAACAGAAGGGTTTGAACAATCATTTATTTATGGTAACAAAGATGTTCCCATTCTAGATGATTGAAAACATATCTTTTAGAACCCATTTAGCTGAGTTTAACAAACTTATGATGGACTTGAAAGATGTCAATGAGGCCTTGCCTAATGAGAAACAAAGCATGATGTTGTTGGCGTCTTTACATGATTCCATTGAGCACTTTACTGATTCAATGCTATAGAGGTACACTACAATTACCTTGGAAGAGGTAAAATCCATCTTGTTTTCTAATGAATGGCAAAAATAGTAACGAGAAGATAACTTAATGCAGGATTTAGCATAGAGTTTGGTTATCAGTTGTAGAGACGAATACCGAGAGTCTGAAGGTTCCATATGGAAAAGATGTTCTAAAATGAGATCTATCGATTGAACAATCAATGTTTCACTGTGATGAGGTGGGACACTATGTGAGAGATTATTCGAAGTATAAGGGTAAATGAGTTAAGGTAGAGTCTACAGACAATGGTAATATTGTCACCATAGCAAATAATAGTTTCAGTAATACATATGATGTGTTAGCAGTCACGATGAGTTCATCAGGTGATGATTAACTACTTGACTCTGAATGTTTTTGTCTTGTGATTTCTCATAGTCACTAGTTTACTACCTCAATGCTTAGGGTGGTAAGGTTCTAATGGGAATATAGTAGGATTCAAAACGGTTCAAATTACGATGGACGATGGAGTGGTGAGACACTTCACAAACGTTAGGCATGTGTCATGGCCTAGAGATATGGATTGATCTCGAGGGTTTCTGAATGAAGGATCGGGACTGATCCATGAATGGGCGGACCACAAGGATTCTAAATCCTAGAGTTTTCTTGTATATTCGAACCATCTCATGGATACATATCGAAAACATGCCATTCAAAGCACTTTTTTAGCCTTGCATTCTCCTCGTGTGTGATATATATATTGTGTCTTACTGTTTGGAGATCATAAATGCACTATTTGGATCTTATCAGATTACTTATTCTACTCATCCGGGAATCAACGTTTGTTCAACATGTTCCCTCTGTACCCGAGTCGAAATCTTTCGTGATTGATTGTATTGTAAACAGCCGAGGAGGATGCCGGATCTGCTTTTTGTGATATTTTAGTACGAGCGTATTCTAGAAACAGTTCACAAGCAATTGCTTTTCGTCTTTGAGCACACAAGGAGCCTTCGATCATTACTTGTTGAAAATCCAATAGTTGTGGATAGACGTATCAAAGCCACTTCGTCTACTTGATCAGGTGTTATTAATATTTTTACTATTAACATTAGTATTTTGCCGGTTATAAGTAAAAATCACTTCGCATTTGGCATTTCTCAAATGACTCTCGTGACCTTTTGCCACGTCTTCTTCGTTTCCCCCAACCTGTTGCTGTTGTCGATTTTGTCCAATTATATGTTTTCGCCGGTAATGATGTGATTCGATTATTTTGGTTGATTGTCAGGGAGGTTGGACCGCCATCTAGGTGTTTTTTTTTTTCATTATTGAGGAGGTTGGATCACTTTTACTATACTTGCATACGCCTTCTTATAGACGTACTCGGACACGAAAGTTTGCTCTTTAACGAGATAATGATATTGCAAGTGCTATAATTTTTGTACGGCGCTCACTTGAATGACATAATTTTTTTTTTCGTTCATTGAGCGTCATATTAGTGTAAAATCGTTTACTTGAGTGTTTAGTTCAGCAATTCATCCCATGTGGCCTTTCAACTTAAAATTTCACCCCGACGTGTCTCTTTAAAAAGAAATTGAAGTCAAACATGGAAATTCTTCGTCCAACATGGCAAGAGTAATAAAAAACGTCTTCTCTTTTTCTTTCTCTAAATGTCGCCTCTACAAAAGCGAGGACGTCTCTCTAAATGCTTCTCTAATTGCTTCCTGAAACGATGACGTCTCTCTCTCTCTTTAAAGAATTCTTGTTTGAAACTCGTAAACTCCATAGAAATGCAAGAAAGTATCGGTGATGAGCTCTCTGGTGGGGCGGAAGAGGAGGACTGGGGTTCTTAATTTGGAGACTGTTCTTTTCTCGTTCTCGTTACTGCTCTTGATCTTTGATATGGGTCTTTCTCTAACCTCATTCTCGATTTCTCCTTCATCGTCGACGCCTCTAGAGAGGGAGCTTTCATGGCGACTTTGGGATTGGGATGGATTGATGGCTTCACCAAAAACAAGAGAGTTTACGAGCTTCGAAGGAGGCATCTTTTGGCTTGTGCTCGTTAAAATGGAAACCAAAGCTGCCTCTATGTCTTCATCTGTGAGATTTGTTCTTAGGAAGAGTGTCTTAGGACATCGGGTTTACCTTTCACTTGGACAAGGGAAATGGATTATTCGAAGCCGCAGAATTTTGACCGTCCAATTGCTCTCTTTTGCGAATTTGATAAGGCGGTTCGCCCCTATTTAAAGAATCGGGATTAGGCTTGTAGGGATAAGTGCATTTAAAGTTCTAAAATTTATCACGAATGTACAACTGAGTCCTAAAACTTTCAAAAAATACAAACAAATCCTAAAACTCGTCACGAAAGTGTACTTGAGTCCTAAAACTTGTTACAACAGTGCAAACAAGTCCTAAAACTTGTCACGAAGGTGCAAACAAGTCCTAAAACTTATCAAATTGATTCAATCAAGTCCTTCCATTAATTGTACTTTTTGAAAATTTTAGGACTTATTTACACTTTCGTGATAAGTTTTATGACTTGTTTGCACTTTCGTAACAAGTTTTAAGACTTATTTGCACTTTTTGAAAGTTTTAGAGCTCAAGTGCACCGTCGTGATAAGTTTTAAGACTTATTTATACTTTTTAAAAGTTTTATGACTCAATTATACTTTTACGATAAATTTTAGAATTTTTAGTGTCATATCTCTAAAATATATCTCAAATTTGGATGAGGCGTGAAAGGAAAGTCCTAGCTGGGCTCATGAAAGCAAACTCGACCTTTTTTTTTGGCCCGTACACTGGACGTCTCTGCTTTGCTTTGCGATTGATCGGTCAACAAAGTATAAAACTCGTTTGTCTCCTTGAAGCCGCACAGCAAAACGGACTCAAATATATTAAATAAATATATATGTGGTGGGGCCAGGCGAAAAAAGAAAAGCTGTTGACTTCATATAAAAGGGAAAGAGAATTAGGGCGTAGCGTAGGTTCCGAAGGTGCACAGGAGTGGCGGCGAGCCGCACAAGGAAGAGTCGCACAATGGAGAGTAGAAGGCCGCGCGAAGAAGAGATGACATGACGTTCTTGGTTTTCGGACACACGGACGTGAACACAGCGATTTTGTGCTACGAGTTTTACATTTTATCGAGTTGTTTATTTATAAACACTTTAAATTTTAAATTAATTTAGATGTGGATGCATATAAATAATTATAACTCTGATTCTCCGATTATAGTAGATTATTTACAGTTAGCTATACCCGTGGATATATGTACCGACATTCGAACTGAATCACATAAATTTTTGGTGTCCTTTATCGTTCATCGTTTATTTCTTTGTTTCTCTTGTGTGGATTTAATTGCAAAACCCTATCTATTTCCGTGTTGATATTACCACAATTAGTATCAGAGCTTGCTGATACGTTTTTCTAGATTTTATTTTGGGGTTTTTTCTTGTCCGATTATTATTTGGAAATTCGATTGTTGCAATTATGTTTGGAGCAAAAGTAGAAATTGAGAATTTTAGTGGAATGAATAGCTTTGGGTTATGGAACATCAAGATGGAGGTGCTATTAACAATCCAAGCTTTGGCCGAAGCATTAGAGGCCAAAGATAAGTTGCCCGAAATAATGAAAGATATCGAAAAGGACATGCTAATGAGGAAGGCAATGAATATAATTCCTATTGAGCTTATTAGATGAGGTGTTAAAAGAGGTGGTCAATAAGGATGCATTAGAGTTGTGGGCTAAATATCGGACGCTCTATATAATGAAGTGTTTGAATAATCACTTGTATATATTGAAGATGATGTTTTAGTTTCAATACACTCAAAGTACATCTATCAGATCCCACCAAGATGAGTTTAATAAACTCATGATAGATTTAAAGAATGCCGGTAAGATTTTAGATGATGAAGAGCAAGGCATGGTGTTGTTAGCTTATTTACCGGAGTCGTTGGAGTACTTTAATGATTCATTACTACAGGGCTGCACTAAGCGGTAAAGTGTGCTTTTTTCTCTAAGAAGTGGCATAGAAAGTTGCAAGACGACAGTCTAGCGTAGGACGTAGTGCGGGTACAAAACCAACGTTGGGAGTATAATAGCAGTAGAGATAAAAACAGGTCGAAGTCACGCCATAGAAAGTTCAAGGAATGCATGAAGTGCTTTTAGTGTCAACAGTAGGGGCACATAAGGAGAGATTGTCCGAAACTGAAAAACCAAGATGACAGGTAGGATGCCACAAGTAGCGTGGTGAACGTTGCTGAGGAGAGCACTGGCAATGTAGAGGCTATTTTATGTGTGATTACTAGTTTGTTAAGAGACGAATGGGTGCTAGATTTGGAGTGTTCTTATCATATGATGCCTCATAAGAGCTGGTTTATTACTTACCAGACTGCAAACAGTGGTAAAGTTTTGATAAAAAATAATGTAACTTGCTAGGTTATGAAGATAGGGACAGTTCAAATTCGGATGCATAATGAGGTGGTGTGCACACACACAAATATGAGGCATGTACCGAATCTCAAGAAGAATCTTACTTCTCTAGAGATACTCAATGACATCAAGTCCAAATATGCCGCTGAAGGTGGAGTATTAAAAATCTCTTGAAGTGCCATGATAGTGATGAAAAAGAAGAAAGTGATTTACTAGGAGAGACCATGACAGAAGTTGCTGCAATTTCATCATGTTAGTTAGATTTTGACTTGACTCAATAATGGAATATGCCGTTAGAATACATGAATGGGGCAGTTATGACGATACTAAGTGAAAGGAGGTTGTTGAAGGTTAAGAAGATAGGGAAGCTAAACTTATGTGAGCACCGCATCTTTGGGAAGCAGAATCGGATTAATTTTACTACAACTATTCATTCGACTAAGCAACTAGTTGAGTATATTCATTCAAACATCTAGAGCCCGTCTCTAGCTCCTTTGAAAGGAGGTACTCGATATGTGCTGATATTTATTGACAACTATTCAAAGATGGTATGGGTATACTTTTAAAGCACAAATTTGATGTGCTCAATCGACTTAAGAAATTTAAGGCATTAATTAAGAAGCAATCGGATAAACAAATCAGGTGCCTGATAACCGATAATGACATGGAGTTTTTTGGGTAAAGATTTTATTGAGTTTTGCAAGAAATAAGGGATTATGAGACACCGCATAGTGCTTGGAACACCACAGCAGAATGGCGTAGCAGAATAGAAGAAAAAAACTTTACTTGAGCAACTCGGTGCATGCTTTCGCATGTAAGACTAGGCAATGAATTTTGAGCCGAAGCAGCGAATATGACATGTCACTTGGTTAATTGATCTCTACCATTTGTTATAGAGTGGAAGACTCGTGAGAAAGTGTGGTAGGCGAAACCTATTGATTACTCCACATTACGAGCATTCCGATGTCCCGTGTATGCTCACCCGAGCGATGGTAACAAGTTAAATATATGCTTTTAAGTGTAGGACAACGGCTCGTTCGGTTCCGGCGGCCAGATTTGGAAGAGCCGGCCAAGGCGATGTTTGAACGCGGTGACAATGGCCATAGAAGACGGCAAAAATCTGCGGGTGAGCTAGAGACCCGCGAAAGAAGACGAACAACGAGAAGGTAGGAAAAGCAAAAGAGAAAGAAAAGGAGAAATGCCTCTCGACAAAAAAACGCACGTTCGTGCTACTGGAATTAAGCACGTGCTCGCCGACCGACTACATTTTCGCTTTTGTTACTTGATGCATACGGAAGGTGAAATTCAAAACGAATAAAATGAATAAAATCAAAACCAAAACGTTTTATCGTTTTTGGTGCGACCAACGTTCTTCTCCCACGGTTTCTGACCTTCCATTTTTGTCCTCCCTGCAAAATCCACGCCGACCTTTCCTTCTCTCGGCCCGAAAGAGTCCCCCACCGGCATCGGCGGAGACCGGTCAATGCGTCGACTCGATGTTCCCCATAAGCCCTAGCTCCGCCTTCGTCCTCCCCAAGCCCTCCCCTGTCCTCGCCGCGCCGCGCCCCCCCTCCTCCCTCGCCTGCCGCGCCGCCGGCGACGTCCCCGCCGGCGGCCCGGCGTTCCCGCGGTGGCTCCAGTTCCCGGCGTCGTCCGCGCCCGCGTCCGCGTCCGCGGCGGCGGACGCCGCGAGGGCCGGGCCGGGCTTCGACGGAGGCGCGGCGGCGGACGCCCCGGCGGCGAGGCGCGGCGGCGCCGGCGGCATTGGCGGGGTGAAGGCGAACGCGAGGGAGAGGAAGTGGTCGCGGGACAGGGAGAGCTACTTGACGGACGACGGGGACGCTCTCCCGCTCCCCATGACGTACCCGAATTCGTCGCCCGTGGCCCCCGAGGAAATTGACAAGCGACTTCGCTGCGATCCCGTTGTTGAGGTAGGGTCTCTCTCTCTCTCTCTCTCTCTCTCTCTTTCTCCACTTAATGTAGCTTTTACCTTGGCTGGTATGTTGAATTGCACTTCGGAGGTTGCTGCAGATCAGCTGCTTGCTTCTGTGGCTTTCAAAAAGTATCGTTTTGATGAAGATGGAAAATGATTACGTAGGACTGCACCAAGTGCGGAAAGATTAGCTATGCTTTGTCCTCTTGTGATAGGAGAATTGAGTAATGGGAGAACTCGCCCGTGGATTTTCGAAGGAATTGTGGTTTTGATGCGCTGTTTGCGGTTTCTGGTGCATTTTGCTGGTCTTTGTTCTTAGAGAACTGTACTGTTGCTTGTCGAATTACTACTTTTAAAGCAGCAAAATGATAGTGAAGAGTAATGAAGAACACGAATATGTCGCGCTGTCGCTAGAAACAACTTATACCTCGACTCCTAATAAGGCACAACTTTCTGGTGTGATTTTGTGGGTACAGATACAGTGAACTAATTTGCGCTGTTCTTTAGCTAAAGATTTTGATTTGTTGCTTGAGACTGAGAATGAATTTTGAGCAAACCAACTCTGCTCATGATGCTTTTAGCTGTCGTGTTTACTGGAACTTCGAAATCAAGTGTATCCTACTTTATAGCGGCGCTATTTCATCAGATGACTTGTGCAGTCATCCCATTTCCTTCTAAATTAACAACATTCTCATCCAAGCAATTTAGAGGGACTCAGTTGAAGTGGATTCCTGTCTTGGGTGTTGAAATTGTAGGATTGCAAGGAAGTGGTTTATGAGTGGACTGGAAAATGTCGAAGCTGCCAAGGTACAGGATTTGTCAGCTACTACAACAAAAGAGGGAGGGAAACTATCTGCAAATGCATACCCTGCCTTGGAATTGGTACACTTTTCCCCCTTAGTAAATCGGGCTTTGCTCTACTTACACTATTGTTGAATGGCTAAAACTGGTTTTACTTGTGCAAAACTTTATTTTCTCCAATCATGAGATTCAAGGATAGAAGCATAACAAGGCAATAAGCCCATCCTAGAGAAAAGAATGTCTACTCATCTTTTTGCTAGCTGTGCTTCTAATTCTCACTTAGATGTTGCACATTGTTCTTTATTTTCTCTTTTCTTCCAAGCCATTGAATTATCTTCATGAGATCTTGTGCAACCCGTTATGCTAATTCTATCCTGGATTATTTGTTCTTATTCTGTTTATTAAAAGAGATTCTTTTTCCTGTTTTGCATTTTTGAAGTGGACTTAAAGCAGTTCCATTATGAGAAGCTACGCAAATCTTCCATTGTAGGGGCATGTTAATATCACTAAAGGACTTTATGAAGGAATATGATGAGATGTCACTTTTTTGTTTGTGATATGAAGGCTGCTCCCTGTATGTAGAAGCATTATGATGTTGACTTACAGATACCTATGGTACCAATAGTGATTTCTCAATAGAGGAGTCTCCTGTTCATATCGTTGTATTTGGTCATAAGCTAAGCTACACGGCTGCTGCATGAGGTCAATAGTTTCTCAAGTGTAATATGATTTCTGGCTCTATTGTTTCCTGTCGAGAAATTCGTATCGTATAGTGGGATAACCTCAATGCATGAGTTCTTTCTGTCTTGGGCTATTTTATTTTGTACTTGTAAGTGCATGATCGATCACACAATTTGATGTCTTAACAATTATATGTTAATGTTCGCTGATAGTTTCATTGCCTTCCTGTAAACAACAGCAAATTCCAAAATTGTTGAATAATGCTTTATTTGGGAACTTAGGAGGTGGAGAAAATTGGGGGGGCGGGGATAGAAATTTCAATAGATTTAAACTCGTCCCTCTATATCATCTCTCTCACAGAAATTTAAAAATATGCAAACTTCATACCCACTTCCATTCTCCCCTCTTTCATTAGTTTTCCGAATAGAGCCTTGGAGAACAACTTATCAAATGAGTCGGGGATAACTTTTGATGTAAAATTTTCCCTTTATATCTCTCTCACAGAAATTTGAATGTATTCCAAACTTAACACCTGCTTCCGTGGCCCCCTCTTTCATTGGTTTCCCAATCAGAGCCTTAGAGAACAACTTATCAAATGTGTTGGGCATAACTTTTGGTTTATTTGCTATTGTGTGAGTCATGAGGTCAATGCTTCTTAACAATTTTCTTACTTGTGATAGCATGTTGAGTGCGATGCAGGCTCCATCCTATGCGTCTGCATCATATGTGTTCTGGGCTGGTCAGAGGCTGTTCTTCTGATTCACTTCGCGCAATAGATCAGTTGGGGCCAAAAAGCAAAACCTATACAGCAGAGCTTATTTTTATCTGATTAAAGCTGAGTAACTCATGCTCATTCCATGGGCACCGTAAAAGTCTAGAATACTTTCTCCTTTGGTGAGAGTGAGCTAGATAATTCATATGTTAGAGCGTTTAAGGCTTGTTTTCCTTTTCAAGGAAATTAAACTGGAGATCCACTCTCAATATGAGTTTACGTCTCTGAGTGTTCTTTAACTGATAGACCCTTTATTTATTATTATTATTTTTTGGTAAGGTAAGTGGTCCGATAGACCCTTTATTCGTGTTTTCTATATGCTACAGAGTAGTTCTTCGACTCAGGTTTTATTTCTTTAACCAATAGACCCTCCTTTCGCGTTTTCTAACCGATAGACCCTCTTTGCATTAGCAACTTTTTTGGCTAATGTAATATTTTCTGTGACGTCACACTTTGGTTGCCACTATGTGCCTATTGTATTAGGATTGTTGTTATTTGAACTGTTTCAGAATATAGTAAGTGCAGTACAGTGCTTTGAAGGATGGTATGAGCCTTTTGTATTGTGGAAAATGCATTGACCCTTTAACTATTATTGATACTTCTTTCCCGCTATGTCTCCTTCGACTGGATATTTCTGTTTTTTCCTTCTAAAGCCCACTCAGCTGCATATTGCGTATATCTGCAGGTTGCTTTAGCTGTAAAACGCTTTAAATTTTTCTATGATTTTTTTTTTGTACGTGGATGTGATAACCATGAAGTACGTCAATTACTCCGAATAAATACCACTGAGGAGGTGTTTTAATATGTGAGGTCTGCAATATTTGCCATTGTACGATGTGAACACCTCCAAGGCTTCGTCTTGATAAATTCTTGCTGCAGGGTATGTGCAGAAGATAACAGCTCGCAAGGATATTGAAGTAATGGAAGATTTGGACAACGGAAAGCCGCCTTGACCAACACCTATGCATATTAGCATCTCCAGGATTCTTTGCTCCCATTTTCTTCGATTTTTCCCCAAACCGAGCAATTTTCCCCCTACACATTCGTGCTATCATTTTTCCTGTAGATTAGAAGATGGATTCTTGTAATACAATGATCTCAAAGGTCCAATATGGAGAGAACGTAGGCAACATCTCTAGAATAGAGTTGATTGCATAACCCGAAAGAGGAAACTGCCCAGCCATTGAAAGGCATATATTCTTTTCTTTCTCTTACGTAATTCTCTCCCCCTTGCGACCACAGCTTTTGTCCTTCTGCATCTTGATTTGTAGTTTTGGAATCTATGCTTTATCGTTGAGTTACCTTGACCTGGATTGTTCTGCAAGTTGGGGAATGTTTATCCGATAGTGTTGGTACAAGGTTCCTGTAACAGTTGCATGCGCACACGGAATGAAGGCAAGGTTATGCCGCCTTTAGAATCGAACAACCCGGAGACACGCGTGTCTACCATCAATCCATCGCTATAAATACCGAGCCTATGTAACTGTGTCCTGTAAAGGGTTGAAAATTTTGCATCCTGGAAAATGTCAACTTCCAGCTATCTTGATTTGCAGTTAAACCTTTCCAAGAGGAAGATCCTGCGAGGGCCATCCCGGCTCTTCTCTTCACGGTCCAGACAGAATTCCGGTCTCTTGCCTACCTTTCAACCTAATGTGGAGGAGATGAAGCGCGTCTTCGACAAGTTTGACTCCAACAAGGATGGCAAGATCTCTCAGCAGGAGTACAAAGCAGTTCTCCGAGCCCTTGGCAAGGACAACCTGATCGGGGAAGTCCCGCAGATCTTCCGAGTGGCCGATCTGGACGGAGATGGGTTCATTGATTTCAAAGAGTTCATGGAAGTGCAGAAGAAAGGAGGCGGGGTAAAGATGAGGGACATCCAGAGCGCGTTTTCCACATTCGATCTCAATGGCGACGGGAAAATCACGGCCGAAGAGGTTTTGAAGGTCCTAGGGAACCTCGGAGAGAGGTGCAGCCTCGAGGATTGCCGGAAAATGGTGAGAGCGGTTGATCAGGACGGTGACGGGGCGGTGGACATGGACGAGTTCATGACTATGATGACTCGGACGCTGAAATCTAACTAAGGGGGACAACAGGTGCTTGTATCGTAATCCTTACGCAAATGTTTGCTCTGGGGGTCATAGGCTCTGTAGGTTACTGCTATCGCTCCGTGGAAATCGTTTCTACTCTTAGTAATGTAAAAATAAGACTCTTCGGTGTTGGCCATCTCGCGCCGTTTGCGATTTAGGATGTGATCATGCAATATTTTATCTCCGCAGTAGAAATTTTTTAGGGAAATTATTCAAAAAGCTCTAAATCTATTGTACAACGGCTAATTTAGTTCTAAACATTTTAATCGTGCCAATTTAGTATAAACATATTGACGATTTACCAATGTAATTCTTTCGATCAATTTTGGTTGAATATCGATGACATGAACGCTAGCCATCCCATGTGGCATGAGTGAACAATACGTTCAGGACTTCTTGACCAATAATCCCAAAAAATTTTAGCGTTTAACTTCAAGCCGCAGAACTATCTATGTGGTATTTGTTGGATTTTTAAGGTCGAGGTGATATTAAATTACTACACCGACTTTTTTAATGGAAATTGGGTGCTTAACACTATCTTATTTTGCGATAAGAACGACAGAAATGTCATAATTTTCGTATAACCCTCAATTGAGTGTTATAACTTTTTTTTCGTTCACTTAAGTATCACATCGGAGTAAAATCGATTATTTGAGTGCCACTTCCGGCAAATCATCCTACGTGGATTTTTTTTCATTTTTTTAAAATTTTTTGATTTTTGATTATTTATTATTTTCCTTTTTTTTCTTTGTTTTTTTTGTCCGTTGGCCATAAAGGCCTTGCTTGCAGCTAGTGAGGCCACGATAGCCACGCATCACCTATCGCGTGTGCCCTCTCTAAATCTAGGTGAGGTCGCCTTGCTTGCAATCGACGGGCTGCAAAGGCCCTTGCCCATATTCGGTGAGGCCCCAATGGCCTCTCGAAGGGCCATTGTGCCATCCCGGCCATGGGCGAGAGTGTGAAGGCCCTTGTCGGATCTAGGCGACGCCATCAAGGGATTTTTCGATGAGGCAAATTATCGATAGCACTTAAAGTGATTGTTTTTTCAAAATTGTGACATTTAAGTGATTGATTTTTCAAATTTGTGACATTTAAATGAGCGAAAAAATTACAACAATTGTCCACATTAGTGCCCACAATGCCACGTAGGACGATCGGCGTTTACTTTGAATTTTCCGATAAAGAAAATTGCCGATAGTATTAAGTAATCGATTTTTTCAAATTTATAACACTTATAAGCGAAAAAAAAAGTACGACACTCAAGTGAACCTTACAAAAGTACGATACTTATGTTGTTCTTATCCCATCTTATTTTTTTGGGTCAATTTCACTTTTGTCTCTTTTAAGTTAAATTGCATATATATATACATATATATGTATGCCATTTCATATGAGGATTAAAGGAGAGAGAGAAAAAAATTAAATGCATAGCGACAATACACATCCAAAGATAGCGACCATATCGTCGTAACAGGGTGAGCAGTTCGCAAGTTGGGCCGACTCCATCCTAAAATCAAGAGCCGAATCAATTGGTCCCAATATAGTTCTCGAGTTGGATCAGTCCTGTTTAGGGTTTTGACAATCGGTCCTGTCCGGTCGGGTATTTTTTTTTTTGGCATCTGAAACCAAGAACCGTCAAAAACCGATTGGCTCGGTCCGGTTCCCGTGCGCATCCTTCCATCATAGAATTGGAAAGGGCAAAAACGACATTTCCCATGGTATTTAAAGCCCGCCATCATTTTACCGCCATCCCGCCGCCTTCTCTCAGCGGTGCTCCGTCGCGCTTGTGTTGACCGTGCGAGCGTGTGGGAGAGAGCGGCGTCATCCATGGACGACGGCGAGGACGTCCTCTCTGGCGGTTCCGATTCGTACCTTCCGACCGACGACGACGACGAAGAAGAAGAAGAAGAAAGCGGAGGAGGAGGAGGAGAGGGAAGCGATGAAGAAGAAGGAGGAGAAGAAGCAGCCGTCGAAGGAGAAGCTAGGGCACGTCGCAACCGTAGATCTAGAGGCTCCTCCGTGCCGGCCGGCGGCGACGAGTACCGGAAGTCGAAGAACATCGACGCTCTCGTGAGGTGATTTCCAACTTTTCCGATCTCGCGGGAGCGGTATTCGCACTTGCCTGCTCCGTCTCCGCAATTTTGTTGGCGAAATGGTGGGGGAACGATCGCAGTAATAGGCTCTGAGATGGAGGTTTCTTCGGAATAACTGATGCGATCGATTTGCCCCGAAGCTATGATAGCTGATGAGATTACTTTAATTCGCCTGTGCTTTACGGATTGTATGGCGACCAAGAAATCTGCTATAGAATTGTTCGACAGGATGTAGGATGTTAGCGAGCTATAACTTTTGACCTTGGTGTTGCTTCATTTTAGTTTTACCTTCTCTTCTGCACGTTTATCTGGCTGGATTGAGTTCGGTTTTATTTTGGGTTTGATATGATAAATTTCTGCCATGTGAATTTTGTAAATCAGAGGCAACCTCATCGTGAGAAGGCAGGCACTGTTGCCGAGAGTGCTTTCGGTGACGGAAGGTGCTGCCGTGTGTCGGAAACCCTTCAAACCTCCCTGCGCTGATGGATATGACGATAGGACCGGACGGCTTCACCGTCGTCTTTCAGCCCGTAAAAGATTTGTACCATGGGGCTCTTCAAGGCCTGTTTTTGTGGAAGTAACTAACCGGCTCAATGTGTTACCAAGCGCTGCTGAGAGGGATGTGGAGGATGAGAAGGTGGATCTGCCACCTGGGGTTGAACCTCTGGTGCTGTGGCAACCTGAAGATTCGGAGGTTGCATCTGGTAGTGCAGTGTCAATTGAAGTGGATCCATTGCTTGTGCGTTTCCTTCGACCCCATCAAAGGTAATGCTCTGGAAAGACATCTGGAATTGGTTGATGAAATTTAAGTGTCATAAGACTTTTATATGTTCACCAGCTATGTGTGTGTGTGTGTGTGTGTGAACTTTTAGAGGACTGATCAGAAATAGGAAGATTCTGTAGCATGGAAGCTCACTGCAGTATTCAAGAAACCATTTTCTTATCTTACATAAAAACTAATAAAGTGGTTCTCATTTATCATGCAGGGAGGGTGTCCAATTTATGTTTGAATGTGTTTCAGGTCTATGTGGTAATGCCAGCATAAATGGATGTATTCTGGCTGATGACATGGGGTAAATATCTTAGCTTTGCCATGATGTCGCTTTTGTGTGTCGTGACATTGTTCTATGTCCTATTTGTTCAGATACATCTGAAAATTCCTATGATTTGTTGTACTTTGCAGTTTAGGAAAGACATTACAGTCAATCACTTTACTGTATACACTGCTCCGTCGAGGATTTGATGGAAAGCCAACGGTTAAGAAAGCCATCATTGTCACTCCCACTAGTCTTGTGAGTAATTGGGAAGCAGAAATTAATAAGTGGCTGGGAGACAGAGTCCAGCTTATTGCTCTTTGTGAAAGCACCCGAGATGATGTCATTTCAGGAATTGATCGTTTCACAAGTCCCCGTAACTCTCTACAGGTAAATTTATTATTGAGTTTTCATGTCTTAGGATATTCTCGCTAAATTCAAATTCCCTTGTGCAGGTTCTTATTATTTCGTATGAGACATTCCGGATGCATTCATCAAAATTTAGCCACAATGAATCCTGTGAACTCCTCATATGTGATGAGGCTCATAGACTAAAAAATGACCAAACATTGACAAATCGGGTAAGATATGCTTACCAGATATGTTCCTGCATTTGTTGATGCCTGTGATTGTTCCTTCTTTGACATCATTATTAAACATGCAAGGCTTTGGCTGCTCTCTCTTGTAAACGCCGCATCTTGTTGTCAGGAACCCCAATGCAGGTAAGAAGCATTTGTTTCTGATTACCATTTTCCACTTCTGGGTATCAAAGTGTTTGCTTCTACTTCGAATGTAATATGCGTCTTTTTTATCAATCATTCTTCTTTTTTTTTTTAATTAGCCTTGAAACTTTTGTTGTCATTCAGAATGACTTGGAAGAGTTCTTTGCCATGGTTAATTTCACAAATCCTGCAATCTTGGGTGACATTGCATACTTCCGCCGTTACTACGAGGTGAGTAAATTGCTTTACTGCCACATGCTTTGGGCATCTGTTATAGTGTTGGAGTTATGATAGTGACAAGACAAAATGCATAGAAAGAAAGATGTGATATACATGTATTTAATATTCTATTTCACTGACGGTCTTATGTGTTTTGGTGCTACATTAACACTGTCTCTCGTAGAGATGAGTCATGTGCTGACACTTTAAGAGCATCACCTTGGTTTTGTGGTTCACCGTGGTTAAAGTAACCCCCAGGTGATACACCAACTGAACCATATTAAATGAAAAAGACAGTTGAGTCAAAGGGAAGCTTTGTTGTTTTGTATGAATCACTTCAGATTGGTAAACCTGCAAGCTAATCATTGTCAGATGGAAAAATTTTGGTTTTTTGATTGTGAAATCAAGATGATTTCACTTAGAAAGGTAGTCATACAACCTAATACTCATGCACTAGGATACATTGTCGCTGTCCTTGTGAATTCACTGGCGATTACAAGAAACCCTTTGTGGTTATCTCCATCTTTGTGTTTTTCAATTTCTTATAATTTGATTATTTTGGTGATCTGTCACGTGACTTGTAAAGGCGCCAATTATCTGTGGAAGAGAACCTACTGCCAGTGAAGAGGAGAAAAATCTAGGTTGTGAGCGCTCTTCAGAGCTCAGTGCCATAGTAAATCAGGTATGTTGTTGCGCTAGCAGACAATCCAGGGATTTATCCTTATTTGCTATCTGGTTTACCATCTAGTCCTATAAAGTCATGCAATGCTGGGATTTATCATCTTTTCTCATATAAGTTCTACGATCAGTTTCTCACAGGGTTAATTTCTGCATGTACAGAGCGTCTTTTAATTGGAAATTGACCTCAGCTTTGAATGGTTTAATTTTTTCAGTTCATACTAAGGAGGACAAATGCTCTTCTATCAAATCACCTACCACCGAAGGTTTGTCTCTTTAATAGTGAACCAAGAGAGATTCTGGTTATTTATTTACTTTCTCAGTGTTTTCTATTATAATTAGTTTGAATGAGACAAGCTCATTTGAACTCTAAGTCTCTAGTGTTGCTTCATTCTTTCCTACTAATATACATCTCCCTGGCTTACAAAACCCTGTCCCTGTATGGGACAGAATTTTTGGCTTCCTGATAAAAGAGAATTTTTATTTTGTCGACACAAATAGTTCTGTTGCACAAAGAGATGAGCAACAGTAGAGATGAAATCGCTGTTCTGTTCCAACAAAATGCAGGGTTTAACTATGTCATTCTTTATTGGGAGGTTAAAAATTACATCATAAACTTTTTAATTTGTTACACAAATATTTTCTACTTCTTGTTATATTTGCTCATCATAATTCTGTGGCTGACATCTTTTTTCTCTTTCAGATGGTAGAAGTAGTTTGTTGCAAGTTGTCTCCACTTCAAACAGAACTTTATAACCATTTCATACATTCCAAAAATGTATGGATATATACTTTTCGATCTTACTTTGTGGTTAATGCATTTGCTGTATCAAAAGTTCTCATCATGTTGTGTTGCCCTCGCATGCAGGTTAAACGAGCAATCACTGAAGAAATGAAGCAATCGAAAATTCTTGCTTACATCACAGCACTTAAGAAGCTGTGCAATCACCCAAAAGTATGACACTCATTGATTCAGAATGTTTTTGCTTGAGACTTTACTGGCCTCTTCCATTTTTTGTATCTGTTCAAGGTCCAATTTGAAATGCACATGGATGCACACTCTGATAAATCAACTGCAGATGCTTTTTGGTTGCTGTACCATTATAAGGATAGCTTTTACTTAATCCAACACATCTTAATTCTTGTTATGTGTCACCACTTCAGATTTTTCCGTGTATCTGTATTCAGGCCCTATGAGATGATCTGCTTCATCCACCTCTCGTACCTCTTGGCCATTCCATTTCAAGCATCTGCTACAGTTTAAAATTCTCTTTTCATGAAGTTATTTTTTCTGTAGCTAATCTATGATACTGTCAAAAGTGGAAGTCCCGGAACTTCAGGGTTTGAAGACTGTGTACGATTTTTCCCTTCAGAGATGTTCTCAGGAAGGTTAGCACTTCTATTCCACCTTTGGATTTTGCATAGTGTCAGAATATCATGTTTCTTAAGGAATTGATCATTAATTTTTGTAGGTCTGGATCCTGGAGTGGGGGTGATGGGGCCTGGGTTGAACTCTCAGGAAAAATGCATGTCTTGGCCCGGTTGCTGGCCCATCTTCATCAACGGACAGATGATCGCATTGTCCTTGTCTCAAACTATACCCAGGTTGTTTCCATTATAATGAAGTAATTGAATGCTTTGAATGCTATTACATACAATTTGAACTTGTTACCACCTTTTAGTCTGTAATCTAGCTTGTTAATAAATCATCATTCATGATACACTTCTCACTGACATTGCCAGCATATGTTGCTAGTTGGTAGCAAGTTCTATTTTACTGTTCATTATGAAAGTTTGCTGGTAACAGAGTGAGCACACATGTCGCATTATTGGCACTTGTAGACAGTAATTTGTCTGTCATTGCAAGAACACTGTTCATATTAAGGTTCCTATGCACTCTCAGTAGGTTTGATGGTTTTCAAATTATTTTTTTCCATAATAGGGCATCAAGTTTAAATGAAGTGGCAAAGCTTTGTAGTCTCATTTTAGCTCCCTGTTAGATCCTAAACTTTTTCTCTACAAATTTTAATTCTCCTCTTCCTTTGTAGTTTATCATCACCAAAGAAGATTTTTGCAATCCTTTGATTCTGCATTGATTGTGTGATATTTATGTCGTGATCAACCTTTGAATTAGTGCAATTATTTATGGCAAAAAGAAAAAAGTATTGCAATGGTTACTGAGTTGCTGTTGTATTATGTAGGATATATGATGCTGCCGCTTAACGAAATTTCACTTTGATATTGTATGGGAATTTTCTGCTTGTAATCACTCATTCTGATTATTTTTTAGACACTTTGATCATGTTAATTAATTTGAAAGTAGGAAGTATTTTGAAACTAGTAACCATTCTCAATAACTTAGATGAGCATCGGAATCAGATTTCAGTCCAGGAAACTTTTCAGAGGGGCTTAAAAGAAGCTTACTTTTGTGCATCTAGACTGTTTTACTTCCGCAGTCTGATTATACTTTAGTTGATTGAAATTAAATTGTTCATTGAAACCTTTTTCTCTGAGGCACAATACTGAAGCAATTATCTGGTTACTGTTTGCAACTTACCAGACATTGGATCTCTTTGCCCAATTGTGTCGTGAAAGAAGATATCCATATCTGAGGCTTGATGGATCCACAACAATCAGCAAAAGACAAAAGTTAGTCAATCATTTCAATGACCCATCAAAGGTATAAAGTTATTGATCAAGCAGTAGTCAAGATAAATTGGTCTTTGTTCTTAATGTTCCTTCTCTAGTGAAATGGGCTTCATTGTAATCACCCTTAGCTGATAATTTCCAGGATGAGTTTGTGTTTCTCTTAAGCAGCAAGGCTGGTGGCTGTGGCCTCAATTTGATTGGAGGTAATCGCCTGGTCTTGTTTGATCCGGATTGGAACCCAGCCAATGACAAGCAAGTAATCCTTCGAACCTCACTTCTCATGTATGAGAATGGCTTTACTGGGCAAATTCCATATGAAGATACCTTGATTGTGCCAATTGTCCATTTGTCTTGACAATCAGGCTGCCGCCAGAGTATGGAGGGATGGACAGAAAAAGAGAGTATACATTTACAGATTTTTAAGCTCCGGAACAATTGAAGAAAAGGTTTGATATGAATTAATCTGGATTCTCAGCTAATACTTTTTATGTTTTTTTTAGAATTACTGTTGTCAAAACTTCCACTATGTTTAGATCCAGTTTAATAGGCTACTAAACATCTGTAGGTATATCAACGTCAGTTATCAAAAGAAGGTCTTCAAAAAGTTATTCAACAGGAGACTAGTACACTTGCGGCAGAGGTACAAAGTCATTTGACTTTCCGATGTTTATTATGGCGTACCTTTTTTTCCTTTTAATGATGGTAATGGAGAGTTAGAAATGCAGAGTAATTGTCTTTCGACGGAAGAACTGCGTGATCTATTCACATTTCATGAAAAGTCAAGGTACTCGAGTTTTTTCCCATATTTGTCGCTTCCAGTAGTCATTTACAAGAGTAGGCACTTTAAATTAGCAAAGTCAAATGAATTGTGGAGGTTTGAGACATTTGACTGTGATTTTGAAATTTAAATTTGAAACAGTTTGGGGGTTTATTTTCAGTCTTCTACCTGTCACTGATATACGGTGTTGAATCCAAAAACATTTTCTGTATAGCTTATGTCATCATGGTTTTGATTGCATAGGTGGGGCATGCTCGACAGACATGAAACTTCAAAATTCTGAAAGGCTTATGCTCATCGACGTTTTCTGTTTAATTCAGAATATGCAGCCCTTAAACTTATGAGATTCAATTAGTTCAGTACAGCTAGTCACCTAATTCTATCAAGGTGTTCATCTCTCTTCATCAATGCAAATACAATACACTACCAAGTTTCTAATCATGCTAGGAGCTAGTAGCCCTCAGCTGTTGGGTTCAGAACAATTGACACAATTCGCTAAATCCACTTTCCACCTTTTAGTGTAAGAAGTGCGACGGTGGGGATCAACTTTGGTCAGCTTCACTTTTGATTCGATCTTCTAGACAAATGATCCATCTTATGATATAGGATCCACTTCAAGATTGTAATACTGGTACCTCCTGCTAAAGTTGAGCCCTGTCCTGCTGTCAAAAAGCATCTGCTTCAGTAGGGCAGTGACATAGCTTATGCACTGACGAAACCAATGCAATATCCATTTTATGGAAAACTAAACTAATTTAGATTGCTTACGTGGGAAGCTGGAAATTTTTAATAAAGATGATCAACTTTGAGAAGGTAGGTCTTAAATTGGAGACATATTGTCTGCACGTGAGACACAGTATAAGTTGAGCATATCCATTTTGGTGTGTAATTATTCCCTTGATCTTCTTGCCCTTTTCAGTGCACAAACATTCTTTCTGGTCAATATGGTTGACTCAATGTGATGGTAGAAACTTCAAGCAATTAAGAAAGAGGGTTCTTTATGGAAGCTTAGAATCTCAAATCTTGTGGCTTTTCAGTTTTAACTGAGAGAATCGACTTGTGAGCCATGTTTTGCCTTGTTTGATATCAAAAGGTCTTCGAAATGTTATTCAAAGAAGGCTGCACGCACAATTGCAGCCGACGTGCAATTTGTGCTACCTTCTGATGTTCCAGTGCAGTTTACTTTTTTCATTTATAATAGGTTTATGTAAATGCAGGGTCTTTTGTTTTCAACAGAAGAGCTACATGAGCTGTTCTTCACACCTTCTTATTGTTCAATCTAGCCTCATCTTTTATCCATAAAGATCCCTCATTTCCAGTAGTTATCCTCATTAGTATGAACTTTATGTAAATTAGCTAAGTGGATGAAATCTGAATATCTGAGTCATTTGACTATTTTTTTTTTTATTTTTTAAGTTGAAAGCACTTTTGGGGGTTTACTTTCACTCTTCTACTACACAGTGTTGAATTCAAGAATCTTTTCCGGAGTCGTTTTTCTCAGCTACTGCTGTGATAGGAACTTAGTGCAATTTGGGTTTTATTGCATAACTGAGACATGATGGATCAAGATAAAGCGTCGAACTTCAAAGATGGCTAGGTCCATGTAACATCTTGTTTTTTCTTGAGAATATGCTGCCTTAAAACTTATGAGATTCATATTCTTGGGAGGATGCAACCATACAGGATAAACAGTCACTGGATTTTGTTGAGATGTTCGTCTGTCTCTAGCCATGCAAACGGACTACCAAGTTTCTAAGTATACCAGTAGCCAGTAGCCTTTAGCCATCATCCCCTTGTTCAGAATCATCGACATAATTCATTGAGTTCTCTCAACTTCCTTGCTGTTGGTTTAAGAAGTGTGAGGGTGGCCATCACTTGCTCTGGACAACTTTAGCAGCTTCACTTCTTATTCAATGATCAATTTCAGAACCCTTCATTGCTTCCAAAATTGAATTAGTCTGGTATATCCTACTGAACCCTGTCCTGCTGACACAAACACTCTGAGATATTCAACTTTGAGATAAGCTTCGTTCCTTTAGTCACAATTTTGAGTGCAGTCATAGGACCGATGATACTCTTTACGATTTTTGTTTTGAAATTAGACCATATGGTAAACTGTAATCGTTTAATAAAGAAGAGCAACTTCAAGAAAGTAATTGGTAGGTTTATCCAGTTCCAGACATCTTGCTTGCATGCGATAGGCAGTTTAAATGGAGCATCCTGATGTTTGGGTTTGTTCCCTTAACCTCTTTCAGTGCGTAAGCAAATTTTTTTCTTGTCAATATGCCTGACCCTGTGGGATGGTAGCAATTTGAAGCAACTAGAAGAGTGTTGCTTATGGAAGCATGGAATCTTAATTTTTGGGGCTTTTCTGTTTGATCAAAGGAATCAACTTCTAAGCCATATATTTTGCCTTGTTTGCTGCTTGCTGGCAACCTGATGTGTTTCTTGTGCTAGTAGAAAATATTCACTTCCTTAATTTGAATTGTTGTTCTGTGTTTTTTTAGGTCTGAGATACATGAAAAGATGAACTGTATTCGCTGCCAGCACATTGATGATGCCGAAACCATTGGTGACAGAAGAGATAGTGCATGGGATCAAAGTACCTCTACGACAGATACTTCTGACATAGGTTCATTTGCAGAAATAGCTGGATGCTTGCATAAGTTAAAGGCCTCAGAAAAACAGGTTAGCCAACAATTAGCCTTTTTATAACACTTGATTATGTTTTTGGGCGTCTGAGTTTATTACTGGTTGTGATCAGATAGGGACACCGAAGGAAGAGGACTTAGGCAGTTGGGGCCATCATTTTTCGGCTACATCAGTACCAGATATTATCTTCCAAGCTTCAGCTGGTGATGAGGTCTGATGCTTGCTTTTGCACATATGCGCTAGATTCTCGCTTTCACATATGATTGTGGGATGGGTTTAGCTTTTCTAAATGTTAGTGACGCTTATCATGTGAGAATATGAGATCTAGCAAATTCAATCATTGAAGGAAATATAATTCACTAGAGAAGAACTTGTTCATCGCTACTGAATTTCCTTGCCTTTTAAAATGAGATTGTTTAGAGATCTATCTGGTGAGGATATTTCCCCAATGCTTGATTGTGCTGGAGGACAAGATGAAAGCAATTGTTTATGCAGTCCAAGTGTACTGTGTATGAGGATAACATGAAATTAATTGTTTATTCGGTCCAAGTGCTCTATCATCGTTGTAAAGATTATTCCTGCAATTAAAGAAATCAAGGATATGCTGATGGTAAAACATCTAGGAAACAAGAAGCGATTGTTATGTCCTATCTTGCCATGCTTGACCGTTTGACCATTTTATCACTTTGATTTATAATTCTCTACCCCCTATTTTCAAGCTCCTGTTTCTCCCACCTAATTGAATAGACTAATGTGCAATTGCTAAATCATCACCTTCACTCCTCTTGCGGATCAAAACTGAACTCGGTGATTATCTGATAGATAACGAGATAATTGATCATCTCTAGTGAGTTAGGATTTTAAATGCCTGTGAGTTTGAGATTGCATAGATCTATCCATTTTTTAAATTTCTGTTCTTATTATACGTACTTCACTCCCAGGATTACAGTGCTCGAATGTTCATACCAATGCAGGTCACATTTGTCTTTACAAATCAAGTGGGTGGGAAGCTTGTGCCAATCGAGACAGCAATTAGCGAAAAAATTAGGACAGAGGAGAGCAGGCCCAATCTGAAGCAACATATGAACCAGAAACCCAGGCTAGAGCAGCAGCGTTTAAAGGAGCAACAGTCGCATCGCAGTTCCCTCACAACAGTTCTATCTTCGTCGTCCAAGACCTCACAAGGGTCAGAAAGAAGACCACTTAAAATCATCCTAAAAGGGACGGGGATTGCTCCGTTGAGGAGCAAACTGTCTCTTGCTCATCAGTTGCCACAGAAAAGACCATGCGATGCTAGTTTAGAACCCGACGATGACTTCTTGTGACGATTCGAGCATCTCGATCTCAAGTGACGGGCTGTGTAAGCTTCCTCTTCTATCTTCGAGTTCATTGGATTGATCAAAGCTCAACAGCACACGCAGCTGCACACAATCCGGCAAAACTAAACTAGTTGGGCTCACGTATTTATACTGCAGCACGGATGGCTCAAAGAGTTTAATCTTTAAAAGAAACATTCCGTTCCCAAAATTAAAGCAGGGAGCATGACTACCAGAAAGTGAAAAATACTGATTCAATTGGCGGATGAGCTTGAGCACAGACACTAAGCTTTCAGTTCCAGAGGATACAGCAGACTCACGACTCCCTTGCCCAGTTTAACATCCAGGAATCATGCTTTGCGAGTAACCGGTTGTCCAAATCACAACATCGAGCAGCATGGCACTACTGTAGAATTCTCTAATCAGAGCACACACTGTGATCCATGAAGGATATAGGATTTTTTTGGACAATTTTCCCACAAATGTCGTCATACTTAGGTTGGTAAGTGAACTCTCTAAAATTTACATTGGGCAAAGAAGTCGAAATGTTTTACCCACCGCTCGAGAAGTTGTCACGTGACAAAAGTTGTAGATTATATTGTTTTTAAGGGTTACGATGAAAATATTTTTGAACTCCTATGTAACGGCTTGTGAGCAATGAGCCCACCTAAGACTAATGGTGTCGCGATTAAGAGTGAGGTCGAAGGTGCTTTTATGTCCAAGAATTAGGTACTTTTTATAGCATCTTGGTCCTGCTCCTGTTGAGGACGGGGGTGGCGGTGCCGCCGGCGAGAGTAGGGGTTCCTTGCCGAGGTCACGTGGATGGATCAGACTTCTCTCTGTATTAAAAGCTAACGGAGCGAACAAGAGTAATGTGGAGACAAATTTCAAAAGCTAAGTACACGAAATGAAGATTATGTCCGTGTAATTGTCTAAGTCCCAGTATCAATCGATCGAAGAAGATAACATAAATGTCTTGTCTTAGGGAATAGCAAAGAGAGGTGGAAGGTATGATCGAAAAAATAAAAGGGATAATAATACAAATAGTTCCTGCATTTTGATCTAATATACAGTATTGTCCATGGACTCTTAATTTGTGCAATGTGGTCCCTGAACTTTAGCTAAATGTACAATATCGTCCGAAACTTTTAATTTGTTCAATGTGCTCTCTAAACTATTGATAAATGTTTAATTTAGTTTCGAACTATTCAATATAGTCCTGTCGTTTGCGTCATTTTCACATAGTATAGGGACTAAATTGAACATTAACCAATAGTTCAAGGATCGCATTGAACAAATTAAAAATTTATGAACGATATTGTACATTGAGTTAAAATTTAGGGACTGCATTAAATAAATTAAAAATCCAGGAATGACATTATACACTGGACCAAAGTTAATAGATGAGGAGAGTGCATGCTTGAGTAACGCCCAACATTCATTAAAGTTTCGGAAATTTAATCTTTACTATTAGAAATTAGAAATCCGATTAGTATGTGTCGCTCCTTTCATTTTCAAAATGTACTGAAACTGTTATTTCTATTTTCAGTTAACTTAACCAATCAGCATGCGTTAAGAAAAGATCCTTTTTTTTCTAAGGGTTTATCGTCTATACATAGGTCAGACTCCGCTCCTTCCTCCGCCGCTAGCACCACCACGAACCACCTATGAAACCTCAGCCACACCCTCTTCAACTACAGTGTTGAGTATGTCTTAAATATTTTATAGGTTTGGGTCAACATTAGGGCTTAAGAGCAATATAAATATTATTTTTCTCAAGTTGTTAGGTGAAGAAGTTGAGATAGAAATAAACTTTAGTTTTTGGGCCACCTTTTGTAATCCTTGATTTCTATATTGAATTTTGCTTTTCCTCTCTGCATGATTTTTCCTGTAAGGGTTTTCCACGCAAATTGATGTGTTTATTTTTCTCAGCTTTAATTTCGTTATTGTTTCCACATCAGTCATAACAATTTGGTATGTTATTGTTTCCGCATCAGCCTTGGCGTTTTTTGATCTTCTGGTTATGGCTTCAAGTTCAATGACGAAATTGGATATTAAGAAGTTTGATGGGAGCGATAATTTCAGCCTATGGCAAGTTCATATGTTGGTTGTTCTTACGCAGTAGGGTTTGAAGAAAACTCTGTTTGGGAAAGGAAAGAAATCAATTGACATGTCGGATGAAACTTTAAAATAATTAGATGAAAAAGCTTTATCTGCTATTCAGTTGTGTCTCATGA
This sequence comes from Syzygium syzygioides, assembly GCA_031216285.1. NCBI lineage: Eukaryota > Viridiplantae > Streptophyta > Magnoliopsida > Myrtales > Myrtaceae > Syzygium > Syzygium syzygioides. The sequence continues at coordinate 19,837,568 of CM062248.1, forward strand.
ATGAAGTTTTGCAGGTGGTACTAGATCATAAAACAAGTTCAGATTTATGGATGAAATTGAAGAGTATTTTTTGGACAAAATTCCTCACCAATGGGTTGAGGCTTCAGCAATGACTCTTCACTTTTCGTATGGTAGAAGGTACTTATCTTAAGTCACATATTTCTAATTTCAATACTATTATCTTTGAATTAAGAAGTATCGATGTTAAGATTCAAGATGAGGATCAAGCTCGTTTACTGCTAGTTTCACTACCTTCCTCTTATAAGAATTTTAGAGAGGCCGTGATTATTAGTAGATAAACTATCGATCTTGAATATGACGAGACTAGTATTCTAAGCATAAACTAAATACAGAATTGACTTTTGAAAGCAGCAATGACCATGGGGCTGGTTTAGTTGCTAGAGAAAAGTCCGTTAAGAGAAGCAATAGTAGCAAGAGATGATCTAAATCGAAACATAGGGATTTGACTTGCAACTATTGTAAGTCTAAGGGGCATATCAAAATAAATTGTCTAAAACTAAAGGCAAAGCAACAAAGGGAAATTAATCTGAATTAGTAAAATCAGGGAAATGCAAATCGGTAGAACAATCAGAACTACCAAAACATGTAGAATCAGGGAAACGAAAATCCCCCTCAAGCTGGTGTTGTTAAAGAAGAAAACGAAGATTGGTTATTGGTTGCAGATGTGATAAAGACAAATTCAATGATAGCTGGATTCTTGATTCGGGTTGTTCGTATCACGTGTGTCCTAATCGTGATTGGTTCTCTGCGAACAAGGAATATGATGGTGGAGGTATTCTAATGGGAAACAACATTGAATGAAAAGAGTTGGGATTGTGACCGTCAACATTAAGATGCACGACATGTAGGGTTTGACGTAGGGTTCCATAGTTGTTAAAACGCAGTGGAATATATTTATAAACCGAAACCCTAGACAGGATTCATGTGTATATTGAAATTTAGACAGAAGTTCGATACGTACCTTTTGCAAAGCAAACGTAAATTGACAATTGATTGTGTCTAGATTAGCGCCCCAAGTGTTGCGCCTCTACCGGTATCCACACACGCGAACAGAAGTCTCCAACGATCCAAGTGTTAGTTAAAGATCTTGAAGTTCTTTTTCTTCAACGATTTTTGATTTTCGATATTTTGTCGAAAAACCCTAGACAGAGAACAATTTTCTATCTATTTATACAGCCTCATTATCCAGCGAAATTAAAAAAAGTAGGCCAAGGGTTTGGGCCCACCAAACCGTCCACCTTCAATCGTACATTTAATCGTTATCTCATAACGTACACAACCGCATAGATAAGTTAAATAGAAGAATAAATTAAAATCTACTTCTTATTTTAATTAGATCCCGACGCACATAAAATATTAACTCAGTTCGCTTTTGTGTGCGAGCCTATAGGTTCACTAAATATTAGTAGTGTGCTCAAAACCCTTTTTGGGCCCACAAGTCATAAGTGGTCTCTAGCAAGACATTATGACTACCTAAGTATAATGAAGGTCGATTTTTCAACACAACCTAATCCATAACTAATATTAGAATATCAACCTTGATTGATTCCTACGGCAGATCACTAACACAACATCATGATCAAAACCTTGGAGAATGTCAGACACGCTCCTGATTTGATGAAAAATCTTATATCTTTAGGTACACTTGATGCTAACGGTTGTAGGTTTACTGCTAAAGGTGGAGTTACGGAAATTACGAGAGGTTCACTTCTGTTATTGAGAGGTCTAAAAATTGAAACTTTGCATTAGCTGCAAGGTACTACAGTTACAAGTTCAACTACGGTTTCATCCATTATGTCATAATAAGCAACACTAAATTATGACAAATGAGATTAGGCTTTATGAGTATTAAAGGGATGGAAGAGCTGAGTAAGAGAGGTCTTCTGTGTGGTCAGAAAATTTGGAAACTAGATTTCTATGAGCATTATGTCTTTGGAAAATAGAAAATGGTCAATTTCAAGATAGGAATTCACACAACAAATGGCACTTTGTATTATATTCACTCTGATCTTTGGAGGCCTGCGAAAGTTCCTTCGAAAGGCATTGTTTCAATGTATTTACTCACTTTCATGACTTTTTGAGGAAAGTTTGGGTTTATTTTTGTTAGAATTATGATAATGAGGGTAGAATTGTAATATTGTGTTTAGATGGTTTCACATTTTGTTAAGTGTGTGTATATATTTAATTCCTTCATTAAACACAATAAGAAATATCGTTACCCTCTCAAACATGATATCAGAGCGGGTTAAAAAATGCTAATTTTTTTTTAGGTAACTAATGCTGTTACCGCCATTGGTAGAACCTTGACTATCGCCAATACTCTCTGGTGAACCCACACTAGCAACTCAGTCCGGCAAACCCAAACTGGTGACTCAATTCGGTGAACCTAATCTGGTTGCTCACACTTCAGGCGAACCCAAACCGGTCGCTCCCACTAGGGAACCCAAACTGACGACTCCCACCGAGCCCTGTTGCTCGTGTTGACGACTTCCTAGATCAACGACTTCCCAGATCACCAAACACAGATTAGCAATCTACTTGCATAGAGACTCGTCGGTTTGTCTTTCTCATGCTGACTTCCGTTGGTCCTATTGAAGGTGCAACATATCACTAATATGCTCCACTCCTTGAGCCCAGTTGAAGCCGCCATTGCTCGTCGTTTGTTTGCATGGCAAAGGTGAATAGTAACTAGGGTTTGCAAAACAAAAATTGAAAAAAAATCTAAATGTTTTATTTATTTATTATGTTACTCAGTGCATTGATGATTACTGCCTAGTGGATGCAGCATTTTGAAGTGGTAATTCTTCGATTTTGATTAGATGGATATATGAATTTTCCATAGGTTATAGTGATTAGTTTTGATCCGATTGAATCCTCAAAGTGGTGATTATATTTGGCTGGCTGTGTTGTTGGAGACTGTGCTGTTAAGGTTGACTACTTGGTTTTTTTCGCCATTATTTGTGGGTTATCGATGGCTATTGCTGGAACCTCTGCTGGTTTATCACATTTACAATTGACTTTTGTAAAGTTGGATGGTACTAATTATGGATCATGGTCTAAAGCTATTGAAGTTTATCCTACTGCAACCAAACAACGTGATTATCTTACGTCTACGACCCCATCAGATCAAAGTAAGGCAACTGACAGGGTTGCTGGTGATGCATTGATTCGTACATTGTTATGGAACAATATGGATTCCAAAATTAGTCCTCATTTTATTTAGTGTAATACTACTAAGGAGGTTTGGGATAAATGTGCTTTACTATATTCTTGCCAAAATAACATGACATGGGTTTGTGATACATGGGAGGCACTATTTGATCTTAAGCATAGAGATCAGTCATTGAATAAATATTATGCCTGTTTCATGACACTATGTCAATAGCTGGATACTTATCTTCCTGCTTCAGATAATGCAAGCACTCTTGTCAAGAGACAAGAGAATCATTCGGTTATTCTGTTTCTCAAGGCGTTAGGACCTGAATATTCTTCACTATGTCAACAAATCACTTCTCAAAGTGCTCTTCCTTCAATGATGAGGTTTTCTCTCAAGCTCTTCATTTGACAGGTACTGAGAAGATCTCCATAACTTTAGAGACAAGTGTTATGGTTTCTTATAGCACTAGTGGACGTGGAACCTGAGGTCGTGGTTATAGGAGTTGTGGACTAAGTTTTGTTCCGATTGGTGGTCGTGGTATTAGTGGTCGTGGCTCTCTGTCAGAAAACTGGACATACAGAAGCTTATTGCTACACTCTTCATCCTGAGCTTCGACCTACTATTGTTGCCTATGTTGATTCTCTAGCATTGACTTCATCAAAACTTCCTATTGTGCATGGTACAGGTGATACTGTTACACTATTACGAATTGAGTATGACACGTGGCTTCGCTCTCAATAGGTGACAGGCTCTTCAACTCCTACTGCAACTCTGGCACATACTTTCAAAGGTAGTTCATCTTGTTTATTGTCTACACTGTCTGACTCACATGTTATAGACTCTGAGCCACTCATCATATATCTAGTAACCATAAGCTATTGTCTTCATTTCATTCCACATCTTCTGAAGTGTCTAATTCTGTTACATTAGCTGATAGTTCACAATCTCATGATACTGGTACTGTAGTTGCTCACTTAAGTCCTCTCTCACTATCCTCTGTCTTACACCTCAAATGTCCTTATAATTTGATTTCTGTTAGTTCATTGACTAAGGAATTGAATTGTCCAGTAACCTTTTCTTCATCTCGTTGTGTTTTTCAGGATTTGAGGATTGGACAGAGATTGGTGGCGGACAAGAATCAAATGGCCTATACCATCTTGACAAGGAAATAATGGCTGTTGCAGCTGTGAAGCGCACATTCTCTTATGTGTATTGCATGCACTGTCATGCTAGTCATTCACCACCAAACATTCTTCGACATTTATTTCGTAAGTCTGAGTCTGTGAGTACTTTTCAATGTGAAGTTTGTCAATTTGGTAAACATTATAGGAATTCTTTTCCTTCTCGTTTTCAGAGTCGTGTGTCTAGTCCATTTGAGTTAGTTCACTCATATGTGTGGGGCCCGTGTCGTATTTTTTATACTTCTGATTTTAGATTCTTTGTTACATTCGTGGATAATTTTTCTCAAATGACTTGGTTGTTCTTAATAAAAGATCGTACTGAGATTTTTCATTACTTTCGCCTATTTTACTTTGAAGTATTGAATCAATATAATACATCTATTAAAACTTTACAATCAAATAATGCTAAAGAATATCTTGCCTCCTCTACTGGTTTTAACCCCTTTCTTGAATCTCATGGTATTCTTCATCAAACATCGTGTTCATACACTCGACAGCAATGCAAAAATCGTCATCTTCTTGATGTTGCTCATTGTCTTATGTTTCATATGCATCTCCCTAAACATTTTTGGGGCCATGCTGTTCTTACAGCATGTTACTTGATTAATTTGCTTCCAACCTCTATTCTTCAGGGGGAGACACCAATTTCTGTTTTAAATCTAGATCTTCCTCCCTTTGCATTACCTTTGCATGTCTTCGATTGTATTTGCTTTGTTCATCGTCTTTCTCTTGGTCTTAATAAACTAGATTCTCGTTCCGAGAAATGTGTCTTTGTAGGGTATTCTCGAACTCAAAAGGGCTATAAATGCTATAGTCCTACTTGTCATCATCTGTTTGTGTCAGCTGATGTAACTTTATTTGAGGATCAAGCTTATTATGATACTCAGTCAAATCCTACGGTGGCTATTAAGGGTGGCTACTGAGAGTGGTGGATGTGTCCTCCAAGCACTTCTTTCACTTTCTATACCTCCAGCACCATCAATAGGATTTCAATTTCCTGAGTACACATATCATTGGCATGCTGCAGCTCCTTCCACGATCGTATAGGTCCCATGGACATTTGATTCATCTGTTCTTTCATTAGTTGCAGCACCATCCTCCGATCCTAATCCACCCATTACTCTTCGGAAAGGTACATGTTCTTGTGCTGGTCGTCCTATGGATCGCTATGCTCACTTTTATGATCTTTCTTCTTCTTGTCTTCATACTCATCATCCCATGTCTAATTTCTTATCATATGATAGTTTGTCTCCTACTTTTTTTACCTTTGTCTCATCCTTGTTCTCTATTTTTGTACCAGTACTGTTACTGAAGTTCTTGCCCATGGCGACAAGCCATGGAAGATGAAATGAAGGCCCTTCTTGAGAATTGTACTTGGCAGCTCACATCGTTACCTAAAGGCAAACAACATGTTGTTTGTCATTGGGTTTTTATTGTTAAGGTTCATCTTGATGGTTCTTTTGATCGATTGAAAGCCCAGTTAGTTGTCAAAGGATATACTTAGACATATGGTATTGATTATGATGATACCTTTTCACATATCACCAAAATTCCATCTATTTGTGTTTTTATTTCCCTGGCAGCTTAGATGTCAAAAAGGCCTTCTTACATGGTGATTTGTTTGAAGAAGTATATATGGAACAACCACCTAGGTTTGTTGCTCAGGGGGAGAATCTGGTATGCCGTTTCCATAAAGCCTTACATGGACTCAAACAGCCTCCTTGTGCTTGGTTTGGTAAATTCACTAATGCAGTTATCAAGTTTGGGTTAGAATAGTGTCAAGTAGATCATTCAGTGTTTAGTTCATCTCCTTAGCTGGTTGTGTTCTTCTGGTGATATATGTGGATGATATTATTATCACTGGTAGTGATTCGGATGGTATTCAATGACTTAACCAGTTTTTGCACACAGAGTTTAATAATAAAGATCTGGGACATCGATAATATTTTATTGGGATTAAAGTTGCCTACTCACAGGCAAGTATCAATTTATCACAACGAAACTATCGAAGATTAGTGGGTTAGTTGAATTATCTTACTGTTAGAAGGCCTGATATATCATTTGCTGTCAGTGTAGTGAGTTAGTTTATGAGTTCTCCTCGTACTACTTATTGGAATGTTGTACTACGAATTATTAAGTACTTGAAGGGAACACTAGGTAAATGACTACTTTTCAAGAATTATGGTCATCTGAAAATTACAGGATTCTCTGACACAGACTGGGCTGGATGTTCTTCTGATAGGAGATCTACATCAAGGTATTGCAAATTTCTTAGAGGTAATTTAGTTTCTTGGAAAAGTTAGAAACAATGTGTGCTGAAGCAGAATATAGAGCTATGGCACATGTGACAGGTTAATTGATCTAGTTAAGGATGTTATTGTGAGAAATTGATGTGTCAACATCAAATCCATCAACACTATATTGTAATAATCAATCAATCATTCATATTGCAAACAATCCTGTCTTCCATGAGCGAATCAAACATATTGAGGTTGATTGTCACTTTATATGAGAAAAGGTTCCAAAAGGGGAGATCATTTTTCAACATGCAAGGACAGAGGATCAACTGGCATATATTTTTACAAAATCCCTACGAGGGAATATAGTGGATTTTTATGTAACAAGTTGAGACTACGTGATATCTACGTATCAACATGAGGGGGAGTGTTAGAATTATGATAATGACAGTAGAATTTTAATATTGTGTTTAGAGGGATTTACGTTATGTTAAGTATATATATTGTAATTTCTTCATTAAACACAATAAGAAATATCATTATCCTCTCAAACTATTTTCTAAAACAGAAGAGCAATGTTTTTGTTGCATTTAAGTAATGGAAAACATTGATTGAAAAATAGACTGGTAAGAAGATCAAGAAGTTAAGATCAGACAATGGACTAGAATTTTGTAGAGGCAAGTTTAATGAGTTTTGCAAAAACAAAGGCATTGTGAGGCATCACATTCAGTGGATACACCACAACACGCATGAACATAACCTTATTAGAAAGGACTAGGTGCATGTTACCCAACACTGGTTTAGGCAATGAGTTTTCGGCTAAAGAGGTCACTACAGCTGCTTGGTTGATAAATCATTCTCCTTGTATATCCATTAAGTGCAAGACACTTGAGGAGGTATGATCAGGTAAATTTGTTGATTATTCTTCAATTTGAGTATTTAGATATCCAACATATGCACAAGTTAGTGAAGGCAAACTAGAACCTACAATGAAAAGATACATCTTTCATCTAAGATTATCATTTGCAAAGCCGTTACTTTTGATGAGTCTACTATGCTTCACCCTAGCAAGGAGTCATCTATTCTAGCGGTGAGCGGTTCCTGGTCTGGTCCGGTCTAACCCAAGAACTGGGAGGATCGATTCCCAATTTCTAGGATTGGGGACCGGACTGGACCATCGGTTCGGTCTGGTCTAGCCAGGTTCCAATGGGACTAATATCAAATATTATTTGTGAATCAATTGTTCTGTTCTTTCCTTTGTATAATTGATTTGATCCCATAAGGCCATAGAAAAAAATTGGAAAAATATATAATATATGAAAAAATTGAACAATCGGTTTTAATGGGACCAATATTAAATATTTTTCATATATATATATATATTAAATATTATTATATGAAAAAATTAGAAAAATATATATTTATCGATCCGGTCCAGTCAGTCCGATCTGATCAGGTTCCCACCCTAGAACCGAGAACCGGATCGCTCGGAAATCGATTCCACTTTTAGAAACCAAAAACCGGACCAATATTCCCAAGAACCATACCAAACCGGTCAGTCCGGTTTGGTCCAGTCCGGTCCCGATTTGAGCGGTCCATCTTGCTCACCCCTAATCTATTCCTTGTCATGAAAGTCTAGAAAGTACTGCGGAGAAGGTAGAGCTTGAAGTAATTTCTTCGCAACCAATTCAATCATCTTTTGATAATATTGAGCTTGAAGAACCTGAGAAAGAACAATAATCTATTGCTAGAGATAAACCAAGGAGGATAACAAAGCCCCTAGAGAATTATGGGTTTTTAGATTTTGTTGCTTATGCTCTTTCAGTTGCAGAGTTAGTAAAATCTAATGAGCCTAAGACCTATAAGGAAGTTATATCTTCAAAAGATTCAGCAAAGTGGTTCGTTGCTATGAATGAAGAGATGAAATCTCTTGAAAAGAATCAAACTTAGCTTGTCAAGCCACCAAAATGAAAGAAATTTGTGGGTTGTAAGTGGGTTTTCAAAATAAATGAAGGTATTCTTAGAGTTAAAGACATCAGGTTCAAAGCTCGTTTAGTTGCTAAAGGCTATAATTAGTTTGAGGGAGTTGCTTTTAATGATGTGTTTTCACTTTTCGTTAAACACAGCTCCATTCGAGTTTTTTTTATGTTAGTTACTATGCATGATTTAGAGTTGAAACAATTCGATGTGGTCAACTTAACGAATTCTATATGGGTCAACCAGAGGGTTTTCAATTTGAAGGTAAGAAAGATCATATCTATCTATTGAAAAAGTTTATATATGACTTGAAGCAATCACCAAGATAGTGGTATAAAAGGTTTATTCTTTTATGGTACAACTTGGCTATTGCAGGAGCAAATCTGATAGCTGTGTATATCTATGCAAACTTCAAAGTGGCTCTTTCATTTAACTGTTATTATATGTCGATGACATGTTGATTGTAGCAAAAGATAATTATGACATACAGAATTTGAAGGCACCGTTAAACGCTGAATTTGCTATGAATGATTTAGGTGCAATGAAGAAAATCCTCGGCATGGAAATTCGGCGAGATCGGAAAAGGGAAAAGTCCATAAAAGTTACATTGAGAAAGTTTTAGATCGTTTTGGCATGAAATATGCCAAACCAGTAAGCACTCCTCTTACTGCTCATTTTAGATTATCAGCTAGTTTATGTCCACAAATAGATAATGACGTACATCTTACTAAAAATTAGATGTATCATGAGAGGACAAAATACATTGATGTGTGGTATCACTTTATTAGAGACATTCTTGCCGATGGCTATGAGATTGGTACAGAAAATAATCGAGTTGATATGTTGATGAAGCCCTAGCCTATTGCTAAATTATTTGGATTTGGTTAATGGCTACGCTTGGGAGTATCTTTGGCAAGTGACTTTAGGCATCTAAAGACCTTTGAGCTAAAAATTGGTGTTTAGGGAATTTTTTTAGAAACCCCATTAAAGGAAAGTTGGCCTTCAAAAGGCTAAAAGCCCAAGGTAGTAGGAGAGGAGCATTGGGCATTTCAGCATTCTTGACAAGCTGAAGGGGGGAATAAAGAATTTTTTTTATTGTTGAAATTGCCCTCATAAATTTATCTAATTTCCACTATAACCCTTCTTTGCTTCTAACCCTAGAAGCCATCCCTTACGCCATAGCCGCAACCCTACGCCCTTCACCCTTCACCTCCTTCCAAAGAAACGCTGTTGCGTAGAACTTCTCTCCCAAAACCAAGGAAAAAAAGAAGAAGAAGAGCAAACCCTAATCCTCAAATCCCCTCTCTCCTCTCTCTCCCCTGTGGCCTTCGTTTCTTGTTCTCCTACACTGCTCCGTCGCACCGGCTCCTGTGCTTGCACCCATCGACCAGCCCTCTTTGGGCATATGCACGCTGCTCTATGACGGTAATCTCTCTCACTCGCACGCACACACTCCATCTTGCTCGATTATGTTCGGTGTGCCTCAGCAGCTTTTGATTTGGTGCTTGTGGTTTTCGGATTTGTTGCATGGCTCCTCTACTTCTGCTTGCAATCTTGGTTTTTGGAGTTGAGGTTTTTAGCCGTTGCAATGGCATCAATGTTATGCTAAGCATTTGGTAAGTTCTTTCGTGGTGTTCGGCGCCGAGAAATTCTTGGCCGTTTTTGGGGTTTTCCCAGAGATTGAGCGAGATGGGGATCCTTTAGTCTAATTGCTACCCATTTGAGTTTTTAGTATGGGATCCCTCCCTTGATGTCCATGGCAGTTTGACTCTATAGGCGGTTGGGATTGAACTTTATAGCATTTAGTTAGCTAAGGTCTACGAACATCATTCTATACGCAGGGAGCCGTTACAAGCATGTTGAGCACTACTGCATTTAGCTTCTATGCTAGAAAAATATGAAAGCAATGCGCTAGAGCCTCATGTAATTTCACAATCACCCTTTGTGTCCTAGTACCACCCTTGCCTCCTCGGCACTATTGTGTTAAACTGCTACTTTATTGTTTCCACGGGATTTGTTTTAAATCAGTGGTTTTGTTGGGCGAGTTATGCTCAATCAATTTTGTCATTGTTTGGTGTGATTACATCTAGATTCTATGTTTTATGTGTATGGTTCAACTTACACGTGCAAGGGGCTATTGAGATTTAGGCTTGATATACTTGTGGGCTTGTTGGCGATAGCTTAAGTTTTTGGTAAGAGGGGGTTCAACAAGAAAAACGAATTGTTATACTTTTGTTGGATATCGAATTGTGCTGTAGCTTTATGTTCTGTCTTTAATGTTCTATCAAAATTTGCATATGCATTTGTTCATTCATGTTTACAGAATTGGGTCATACTTTAATGTCGTTTGTTTGCATTTTTCAAATCTGTTTGTGGTTATTTTATTGGAAGATGGCAAGTTCGTCAAAGGAAAATGCATATTGGAGCCCGGAAGATGTAGAAATTTTTCGTCAATTGTGTATTGAACAAATTGAAAAGGCAATCGGCTGGCAAGCAATAAAAAAGATAGATGGATAGTCATAATTAACAAGTTTGAGGAGCCAATGGGCAAAAAGTTTGATAAAAATCAAATGAAGAGTAAGTGGGATAATATGAAGGAAAAATGGAAAAAAAAGAAGCAATCGATTCAAAAGGAAACGGGACTAGGATGGGATCCAAGGAAGAAAATCATTGATGCGAGTGATGAATGGTGAGAGAGGAAAATTAAGGTATTTGTCTCTTCTTTTGTTACTTTTTGGTAAGTTCATATTTTATAATACAACTCATGGAAATGTTTTATTATAACAGGCCAATCCTAAACTTAAAGTTTTTCGAAAGAAAGGAATACATCTGGAGCTTAAAACTTTGTTGGATAGAATGTTCGAGGGTACAGTTGCTGCTGGAAGTATCACATGGAATCCTGCTCAAGGTTTATGCAATGATGAGGATATTGAGGCCACACAAGCTGATATTGGTGATTGTGTAGGATCTATTGATGATACTTTAAAGTGCAATGTATGTGAAAAGGTAGATGAACCAAGTCAAAGTAATAGCCATAAAAGAGTGGCAGAGAGTTTAATAAGGCAAGCTCGATGGAAGAAAGAAAAAAAAGTGACTAGACCGGCCAAGTTAGCATCGCAAATTGACAGATTTTGTTCAGCCGTTGAAAGTAGGAGCAATGTGACATCTATTGCGAGGGAGTTTGATCCTTACAAAGAAATTATGCAAACATTGAAAGCCATCCCTGAGATTAAGCAAGACCAAATGTTATACTTTTTTTCACTCTCACATTTTGCTAAAAAGAAAGACAACAGATAAATTTTCATGAACTTGGATGGAGATAAAGAAAAGGTCGAGCGGCTCAAGTTTAAGTTGGCAGAGCACAATAGTCATCGCTAGGACATAACTACTTTATTGTTTGAAATCTTTCTACATTATTGTAACGTGACACATATTTTCAATTGGTGTTTTGCACTGTGTTTGCACTACCTGTGAAATCTAGTTCTATTTATGTTCTAATGTGAGACATGTTTTTAGTTGGTGTTTTTTTTATTAGGTAAAGTTTGCATATATATGATGTTTTTAGTTGGTGTTTTTTTGATTAGGTAAAGTTTGCATATATATGATGGATGATATAATTGTTCCATCGATGGATGATCTATATTATTCATCAATTTTCTTATTGTAACTCTATATTTTGTTACTTCGACAGTTATGGATGATTCTTCTGAATGAGAAAACCATGAAATGGGAAAGAGCAATATTGGCAACTTATGGGAGTGGGTCAATGTGCAATCGCTTATAAGGCAATATACAATTACAAAGTACCTTGTATGACATCTTTACATACAGGAAATGCATGGTTAGAAGAGCTAATGACCAAAGATGCTAATCCAATAAGGTGTTATCAAATATTTAGAATGGATAAGATTGTATTTAATAGTTTAATGCATGACTTAGTGACACACTATGGTCTTCAAGGAACTAGGAATATTGATGTTATAGAAATGCTTGGAATGTTTCTTCACATTTTAGGACACGGTGTAGGCAACAGGTTAACACAAGAGCGTTTTCAATGTTCCGGGGAAACCGTGAGTAGGTACGTTAGCTTAGTATTAAGTAAAGCATGTGAAATGGGAAAAAGATTTGATCCAATCAATTGATCAGCAAGTTAGGGAAGTTCCAAAGAAGATCAGAAATAATCGAAGATTTTATCCATATTTTAAGGTACGTTTAGATTATACAATATAAAGGAATAATTAAATATAAATTTCGATTATACAATAATGTTTGGGTTTCGTTTCAGGATTGCATTGGAGCTATTGATGGCACACATATCCTAGCGGTGATACCTTTGCACAATCAGATTCGTTTTATTGGTCGAAAAGGAATATCGACTCAAAATGTATTAGCAGTGTGTAATTTTAATACGGAATTTACTTATGTTTACACAGGTTAGGAGGGACAAGCTCATGATACTCGTATTTTCTATGAAACCCTCAGAAGATTTGATGTACAAATTTCCTCATCCTCCTCCAGGTTCGTTATTAATGGTTTTTGTGCATTAGAACATTAGTATGTATCCTTTACCCAAAAAAAACATTAGTATGTATCAATATGGTATATGGTATATGTTGATTAAATTTACATAATATTTGTGTAGGTAAATATTATTTAGTAGATGTCGGATATCCAAATCAAACAGGTTATTTGGGGCCATACAAAAAAGTTAGATATCATTTGCCAGAATTTTGACAAGCTCTTGCACCTTCAAGTTATCGAGAAGTATTCAACCGTCATCATTCATCGCTAAGATTAGAAATTGAGCGAGCCTTTGGTGTATTGAAGAAGAAGTGAAAGATTCTAAGCACATGCCAAGTTATCCGTTTAAGAAGCAAGTGAAAATTGCTATAGCAGCAATGACCTTGCACAATTATATATGAAGAAACGCCGTTAGTGATAAACATTTTGCAAGAGCAGATTTGGATCCCAATTATGGATATTCAGTTGATCTTGATGATGTGAATGGCGGGGCTAGTGCTTCAAATAATAATTTATTTTCTAACATAGCACATTTACGTGATCAAATAATCATGAGTTTAGTAAATACTTAAGATGCTTGTAAATTTCAGTGATAATTTATTTTTTTCCTCGATGCATACGTGACAATGTTTATTACAATTGAAGTACTCTCTTTTTGCAAAGATGTGGTTTACTTATTTATTGATTTGTTAATATATCTCTTTTACATTACTCTAAACGCGAAAATATAAAAGTTACAGTCATTATTGTTTTTCCAATTTTAAACAGATTAAAATTAAAAAAACTTAAATTGGTCAAATCGAGGACTTTCTCCAAACATATATTTACCAAACAGCATTTCCCCAAAGTTGTTTCTAATGTCACTTTTCAATTACAGTTTACCAAACAGTCTTTGCATTTCACCAAAATCTTTTAAACTATAATGCTTTTCTCCAAAAGCTTTCCCCAAAAGTATTCCCAAACGCAGCCAATGTTTGCTACAACTGAGTTTTTCTTTAGTGGGAGGAGAAGATTGTTTATTGCTTATGTAGAATTTAAGCTAAGGTGAAGATTTGTTGATTATGTCTATAAATTTTGTATGGGCTTGGGCAAACGTTAAGGTTTGAGAGTAATATAAATATTATTTTTGTCAAGTTAAGTTAAGAAGTTGAGACAAAAAAATCCTTAATTTTTTGGCCACCTTTTGTAATCTTGATTTCTATAGTGAATTTTGCTTTTCTCCCTGTGGTTTTTCCCACAAGGATTTTTCATATAAATTTGCGTGTTCTCTATTTTTCTCATCTTTAATTTTGTTATTGTTTTCGCACCAATCATACAGACATGCCATTTCCTTCCCCGTACAAACCCTTGACCTTGATTGGAACACCAAGTACGCAAAGTTGTCCCTCCCAATGAACCCCGACTTCTCAACACCGTCCTCCGTGGCCCTCAACAAATATTCCGACTTGAACAACGACGCTCCATCCTCCACAAACTTTGCTCCCTTTGTTTGATTCAAATCACATAGACCCTCGATTTCAAATCATGAACAACCTCACACTACAAAAAAACATGTTTTTTCCGACGAAATTTCCAACGAAAAATTTGGAAAAATCAGTTGAAAAACGAATTCCCAACGAATTTTTCAACGAAAAAAAATTCGTTAGTAATTCGTCGTCGTAAATTTTTCTAACGAAAAATTTCAATTTTCGTTGGAAATTTGCGACGAATTTTTTTTCGTTGAAAAATTTGTTGGAAAACTCGTGACTAAATTCGTTGGAAAAACTACAAAAAAATTTTTTTGGTCGAAAAATCGTGGAAATTTTTTTTCCAACGAAATTTTTTTTTTGATCAAAAAATCGCCCTCGCTAGCCATGGCGAGGGCCGAGCTGGCCTTGGCCGGCGAGCTCGAGCTGGCCCAAAACTCTGTCAGATTTGGGCGAGCTCGGCCCTCGCCGGCTATGGCGAGCTCGGCCCTTGCCGGCGACGAGGCTGGGCCTCGCCTGCCATGGCGAGGGCCGAGCTCGCCATGGCCAGCGAGCTCGAGCTCACCCAGAACTCGTTAGATCTGGGCGAGCTCGAGCTCGCCGGCCATGGCGAGCTTGGACCTCGCCATGGCCAATGAGGTCGAGCTCGCCCAAAACGCTCGCCATGGACGGCGAGGTCGAGCTCGCCCAAATCTGAGCGACCTCGAGCTCACCGGCAACGGCGATGAGGTGGTCGAGGAGCATGAGGCTGAAGTCGCCGAGGACGGAGTGACGTCGGCGATGCCAATCTGGATGAGGCGGCGAGCGAGGTGGCGGCCCATGGTGGTGTCGGGGGCACCGACCGCCGTGGGGGCCTGGCCGTGGATGGCAGCGGCGGCGCCTTTGGGGAGGGAGTCAGCGTCGCCCGAGAGGGGCTTGCAGGAGTTGAGGGCCCCAATCTTGGTGTCCATGGCGCCGGAACCGGAGGAGGAGGGGAGGAGGCGGAGGGGGAGGCAAAGGGAGAAGGTGAAGCGAGGGATTGCAATGGAGGTTGTTCGCGGAGAGAGAGAATGTGGAAATTGAGAGTTGAGGGAATAATGAGCGCGAAAATATTGAATAAGAAAGGAGTAGGGTTTTCGTTGTAAAATTCGTGAAAAATTTCTCACAAATTTTGCAACGAAAATTGTACACACTAAAATAATTGCCCGGAAAATTGAAATTCGTTGGAAATTTTCGCCACCAACCCCACTCTCATCGCCACCGAACGACGGAGCCTTAAACCCTGAATCGTCCACCCCCAAAAATCCCCAAGAACTCGCCCGCTGAAGGGCACTGGGACAATCCCTCGAGTGGCCTCCAGTCGTGAGCCGCCCTGTCGCCGCTATCGAGGTCGTGCCGATCTAAGTCGCAATTACGGCATAGCTTCAACTAGGCCGAGGCAGCATCGTAGGAGGTCCCCCAAAGGAGGGAACGAGAGTTCTTGGTGAAGAGGGGGTTGTGGTGGAGTGGACCTCGCGAGCGAAAGACCCAAGAGGGAGCGGGAAGAGATTCCGAGCCTTAACGGGTTGAAAATGAGTTCGTTACGACCCATTTACATTAGACTTTAAAAATTTTAGAATCCAATCGCCACTGGACTCTTCAAACTTGGAACGACACGTTCTAACAAATTCGGGTAATACATGGACGTACGTCCCATCTCGATAGGTCCAACGCTGGGACACGCTAGACGGGGCGGCTGAAGTCTGTCGGATCTCCGTGGGAACCGTGAAAAGTTGTTTCGCGGGGATGACGATGGTAGCCTCGAGCCGTGTGATTAAGACCTGCGGGGGCCAGTGATCGCGAACCGGGCGACAGAGCCAAAGTCCAAAAGCGTCGTGGAGCACCGCCCGCGCCGGCGGCCCGATTCCCCCCGCACCTCCTGCCGGAACGCAAACGAACGAACGAGCGAGCGACGACAAAAACAACTCCGCCATCGTCTCCCCCTTCTTTCCTTGTCCGGGATCCTTCCTAGGTGGACCCGACCACGATCCCCCGGCGTCGTACTTTCCTCAGTTTTATCCCGACAGCTTTCACCAAATCCGATGGATCGTTACGTTATCTAGCGACGGCCACACTCTCCCGAAACCGTCTTCTCCTTCTCCTTCTTCGTCGAAAACGTCATCGCCGGACGCCGGGAGCAGCAGCAGCACGCACCCCCCGCGCGCGCCATGGAGCTCAAGCCTGGCCTGTCCGCTCTCGTCACCGGCGGAGCTTCCGGCATCGGTAAAACCTTTCCCCCTCCCTTCGCTCGCTTCTGATCGCCGTTCGGGATTGGTTCCTGTTCTTGCGGCGAACGGTCTGGCCCGACGACTGACTCCCCGAGTTTTCTCGTCGTCCTTTGCTTCCGTGGATTCTGATGCTTGCCGATGTCGTCGCGACCGATGTGTCTTCTCGTCGTCCTTTGCTAACGGCCGTGTATGTTCGTGCGTGTTGCGATTGGTTCGGGGAGTTGTGTGATTGGATTTGGCTTTGGATGGTGTTGCAGGGAAGGCCCTGTCGATAGCGCTCGCGGAGAAGGGGATATTCGTGACGGTGGTCGATTTCTCGGAGGAGAGGGGGAAGGCAGTGGCGCTGCTCGTCGAGAAGGCGAATTCCAAGTTCCACTCCGACTTGGGATTTCCGGCTGCCGTCTTCGTGAAATGCGATGTGTCCAACTCGAGTGAGTGCCTCGTTTGTCTCTGCTCATGATTGCTTTTTTGGGATTCACGGGTTTACGAAAATTCTAGTGAATGGTGTTGTCTCGTTTGGATAGACCGATTGAGTAGGTTGTTGTCTTCCTTATAAAACAGGGGAGCTCGTCAGTGCCTTCGAGAAGCATGTTGCGACATATGGGGGATTGGACATTTGTATTAACTCTGCCGGCATTGCCACCTCGATCCCATTCCAGAAGGATCAGACCGATGGGACTCGTTCCTGGCGACATGCGCTCAATGTGAATTTGGTTGCTGTCGTTGACTGCACTCGTCTTGCGGTAAGACCACATTTTTCAAGCACTTAGCTTGGTGATGCTGCAGTGACCAAGTTGAGCTTTGTGCATTTGCCTGAGATTATCATCTTGTATGCAAAAAGTGCATATCCATGGTCTGTTCTTTCTCTCTTCCTTTCCTTCTTTCGGTTGGAGGGAGCAATGACAATTCTGATTGCTAGTGGGTACTGCTTTACTGTGAGGAAACTAGCACAAAATGATTCACTCTTCTTAATAGATCAAGGCCATGGAATCTGCTGGGAGACCCGGTGTAATAATAAACATGGGATCTGCTTCAGGTCTTTATCCTATGTACTCTGATCCTATCTACTCTGGCTCAAAAGGTTAGTTTTCAGTTATAGCCTCCTTTCATTTTTCAATTTCAATTCTATTTCCCCAGCTACATATACCTGACGGAATTCCTGCACAAGTGTCACTCTGGTGATACCACTTTTTAACTATTAGGAGACTATATAACACTGCAGGTGGTGTTGTCTTGTTTACCAGATCACTTGCACCCTACAAACGCCGAGGAATTCGCATCAACGTACTTTGCCCTGAGGTGCTGTATCATATTAGAAGGTTTTGTGATGCAATGTACTACTGTGATTAAAACTGAGGAAGATTGTTTCTTTTGATTGGTTATCTCGTGCTGTTTGAAAGTCCTCAACACTTGACATAGGCACTTTTAATGACATGATTATTCATCTTCCTTTTTGTTTTTTTTCCCCTGAAGTGCTTAATTGATTGAAGATTCATTTTTCTGCTCTCAATTCCAGATATGGTATGGGTGGGACTATCGTCTTCGTGAATCTCGAATCTTGCTCGGTTTTATCAGAACTTTCTCCTTTATTAATCTTAATATCAAGCAAGGGTATTATCACGACCTGAAATTTCTGTGGACCTTATGGAGCATTTGACTCTTCTTCTGATGTTTGATAGTGTTATCCTCTAGAGATGATCTCTCCAAATACTCGTTCTTGATCAGCGAAGACAAATAATCTGCAAGTTGATCTTCACTGCAGAAGAAGCTCTGTTGTCCCGCTATGTTTCTGTATGTTGAGTGACACCTTATGAACTAAATTCATAATGGAGATGAGAAACATTATTCTACCACGAATACCTAACATAGTTTCTGTGTTGAGTGTTGGATATTTCTGATTCCTTACACCTTGTTTTTGGAGCAGAAAGCAGAAAAATATATGTCCGTGTTTTTTTTAACTAGTCGTAGCACTGTTGGATTGTCTGAAAAGAATTGAAATCTGGAGTTTGAAAGGGTGTTGCAGTTGATAAAATTTTTAATTGGTTTGCTATAGAGGTTCTCTTCCGAGGGTACAATAAATGAGCTCTCATGGATTTATGGAAGGAACTTCAAGATAGCATTGCTAGTTTATGGAATTGTACTTGGTCTTTTGAGGGAATAAACTGTGTTAGCAGTTGTACTTGGTCCCTTTAGGGTGTGAAATAATATAATAATCTCAGCTAGTCTATCTTTCTTTGCCAATTCTTGCTTTTCATTTCCTTGAGACTGGTCATTGGGTCTATTGGGAGATGCTTTGGTGACTGTTTGGTGCATTATCTTTAGTAAATTTCGTTACTCCTAATGCTGTAGATCAATGGGAAGCTTACATTACTGAAAAATGTTGAGAATTGCGTGCACATCAGGCTATCTTCTCCTGTGACGTGGCCCTTTACTGGTGGTTTGGTTGATCGTTGGTTTAGCGTAAATTTTGATGTTTAAATGCGATTCCTGTACTAAGTGGCAGAAGAAATCTTGCTGCCTTTTCACTTATTTGGTTTTTATTATGACAATATGAAGGAGTATAGAATTTTGTTCTCCCATTTTATCTGACCTGGTTTCCTTCCAAGAAATGTATATTGCTGTGTATGATTCTTAATAGTTGAATCCTTTACTACTTATGCAGTTTGTTCGAACAGAGATGGCCTTAAAGGTGGATTCTGAATTTATAGACTTGATGGGGGGCTTTGTACCTATGGAAATGGTGGTGAAAGGTACATCCATAAACGACCTTCTCCACTTGCTTTACATCTTATCACACGTATACATCACAATGCACGGAATTAAAAACTTTTTTGCATGAATGACACAAATTCACTCTTTTACTGGAATCGAATTTTCTGAGCATGAGTCGTTTGCTCTGGACTTTGGAGCATTTAAAGTTTTTGTATTAAGATGTAGAAATACCATAGAGATGCATACTGGTACAGCTACAAAGTTTGTAGAAAAAGTTAAAGAACTGCCATACATGATTAGTGAGGGACCATTAGGACCCTGCTCCAAAGATGTGCTATCAAATGTAGAAGGGATCACTTCTGATGGCTAGTCCACTTACACTTTCCAGGAGCTTTTGAACTTATCACTGATGAAAGCAAAGCTGGTTCATGTCTATGGATTACAAAGCGCAGAGGCATGCAATATTGGCCCAGTGCAGCAGAAGAAGCAAAATACCGAGTGCAATCCTTAAGTTCCAGAAGAAGATCATTGTATAAAGGACCAGTGAATTTGCAACTTCCTAAGAATTTTGAGAAAATGTGAGTGAAGATAATTCGGGGCTACTGTATCTGTGCACATAACTGAACTGTTCAACCAGAGTATTGGTTTAGCTTCTTATATCATAAACCTGGACTGCTTAGGCATTCCGTAGGTACTCTAGAGATTCCCTCTCTTGTTTTTTTAACAGAAGTTATCGGCTACAGTAGTTCATTGCTCTTGTATAAGTGGAATGACAAATTGCCATGATAAGTTTAGGCTCGATGGTCTTCCATCTGTATGAGGCTTCTGAGCAAACTTCTTTCACAGTTTGACCATGTTATATCATTTTATATCATGACAGCATTTATTTTCCTGGTGCGATTACCAGGGTGCTGGGTACAGCTTTACCATAGCTTATCTAAGAATGATTTCATTTGCATCCTCTATTTTTTTTTTCTTTTACTTTAAATGTGCACAAAGAAGGAAGTCAACGTTTTGCAGAGTAAATCTATTTATCAATTTTCAATGTGGATGTGAACAGTGGACTAAAGTAATTGTAAGCAATGACTTACAGAAATTTAATGGGCTTGACATTTATATCACTGCAACAGCTGTATCTATGCAATTATTAATTGGTCAAAAACTGAGTATGCTTTGGAATTGTCTAATGATGGTTTTCTGCTTCTATTTGTTTGGACTAATAGGTGTCGGAGCACCGTCCATAGGCTGTTACACGGGTTATGTTGATTGTTTAGTTCCAATTTTCTTTAGTGGATTTTAGTTTTTTAGTTAATGGCATGTTTTATTATCTTGTATCCTTATTGAATCCTGAATGGAATCGTTTTCTTTAGCTTCTTTTCCTGAAGAAGCAACTACTTACAACTTAGAGATTATGTTTGGGAATATAAGTATTTTATCAATTGGAAGATCTAATGCTGTATTATAAATTTTGATATTCAGTGTGGTTCACACCTTGACTCACAATTTCCGTAATGCTACCCGGATTATTCGAACACCTTTGAGGTTGCCAATTGAACCACGGCATGTCCTTGTGAAAATACTATATGCTGGAGTAAACGCGAGTGATGTAAGTTCAAGGCTTCTTTTAACAAAGTTAGCTTCCTTTCATCCTGTCTTTCTCATCCTTTATGATTGGTATTCTTTTAATTTTAGGTTAATCTTTCTCATCCTCTACTCATATGTGTAGCTCTGTGTTGGCTGATCCATTTGTAGAACTATGCTTAAAACTTCAACTCGATGATTAGCTTTTCTATATGTTGCTGTACTAAACCTCAAAAAGCAAATTGGATCTTTGTAATGTGGCTTATATACAATTGATAAGACTTTCCCTTAATACAAGCCTACTAAGTTATCCATTAACAAACCTATGGGTCAATAGATGACTGATAAGTAGGTATCAAAGTTAGTGTTCCGATTTTTTGAGATGCTTGCTGGTATAACTGATTTTTTCTTTCATTAAGAATCTTTTTTCTCTTGAACTTCAGATGTTTGTTATGCACTTGAAGGTTTTTGACTTGAGATTCAGCTTGCATGTCGAAATCTATACAGAATCCATGTGAACTTCTGAAGCTAGCGCATTTCTTTTCCAGTATTTAATAGAGGGAATTCATTAGAACTCCAGAGATCATCTTTTAGTAATTGTTCATTAGCTAATGTTTATTGTCGCTATTTGACAGGCCCCAAACTGTTAGATTTGCGTGACTCATGTTAGATAGTAGGAGCGATTGTGAATGCTTGATATAGAGTTAGCATATAGCTTTTTTAATAAAAAAAAATCATGCTTTGAACAGGTAAATTTCAGCTCAGGACGTTATTTCCAAGGTGGAAAGGGAAATGTTGGCTCCCGTCTTCCTTTTGATGCTGGCTTTGAGGTCTGGGAAAAATCTATTCTGTTGTCACATTTTGCAATATCCAATTTATGTTGATTTTCTTGGCATATAATTTTGTGGTTCCTCTGGCAGCATCTCACTTGATCAAATGGTATCTTCATGATTGACATGGCAGGCTGTGGGGATAATTGCTGCAGTTGGTGATTCTGTCAAGGACTTGAAAGTTGGCATGCCTGCTGCAATGATGACTTTTGGAAGCTATGCAGAATTTACAATGGTAAAATTATATTCCATAGGGATATTTTAATGTCAATAGCTGGTTTGACCATGGTTAATATCTTTCAGAGACTCTCAGTCTGCAAAGTCATGATGGAGATCCCTGGTTTGTTGTAATAAATATCATATCTTTCTCAGGTTCCAGCAAAACACGTCCTTTCAGTGGCCAGGCCAGATCCAGAAGTAGTTGCCATGCTTACTTCGGGGCTTACAGCATCTATTGCACTAGAAAAGGTTAAACTTTTATGTAATATAGCAAACTATCCTTTTCATTTCCTTTTGCAATTTTATTTGCTGGAGCTGTTGATTTCAGACATTTTTTTAGTTTAAGTACATCAAAACAATTATTTTCAGACACCTGATCATGTCTCATATGACATATTAAAACTTGTGTTTTGCTCTTATTGAAAATCTAGGCTGGACAAATGGAATCTGGCAAAGTGGTTCTTGTTACAGCTGCTGCAGGAGGGACTGGGCAATTTGCTGTCCAGGTCTGTTTCTTATTCAGATTGATGCTATTAAATTAGTATTATTAGATCTATGACTATGTGATCTTGCAACTTATTAGAATTGCAGAGGTCAGTATCGAGGGAACAAGATGAGACGATCTCTATCTGTAGTATTTTCACATGATATTAATTGATTGATGTCCAGCAATTAGTCTAGCAATAAGGTAACTTACTAAAGTGAAAGGTGCTGAAGAAGACACCATGGATTAGGGAGTCATTAAGTAAGGATAGATTGAAATAACATTTTTGAAGAAGTCCCTGCAATCAGGTCTAACTCTTAGAGGTCCTCTTAACTGGTGTTCTATCTACAAAGCTTGCGAAGCTGGGGATCATTCTTTTATTATCCTTTATAAACCTTGTTCTGGCTTTGTTCATCTACTTAAATGTTACTCCTAATCTTTTCTTTAGGAGGTGTGTGTTCTTTTAATGATCAGCTAATGTACCCCTCTGTCCAGAGTATTCAAAACCAATCAAAATTGTACCCTCCTGCAAATTTAGGTGTTCGTTATCCAGACTTCTTGCTATCTAGTTGTCTACTTTTCCATTGTTAGAGATTGATTTTTCCAGATGTAGATTTAGATGAATTAAAAAATTACCTTAAGTTGCGTTTGCATATTTGCATGTGGCCTTGTGCCCTTGCATTCATGATTCCATGTGTTTGCTGAGAGGGAAAATTGCACTGCAGCTTGTTGATATTATCATTTCTAATATGTTTGCATTTTCTTCCACTATAGTTTCCCTTTTTCAGGGAGAGAAGAATCTCTTCTTTCTTAAGCAAGACACTGCATGTACTTAACGATGTTCCTCAGCTGCTCACATATTTTACACTACTAAAAGTCACTTTGTCTATCGTGACCATTCAAGCTTGCAAAAATTGCGGGAAATACAGTAGTAGCAAGCTGTGGAGGGAGGGAGAAGGCCGTGCTTTTGAAAGAATTGGGAGTTGATCGTGTGATAGATTATAAAGCTGAAGACATCAAAACTGTATGTCTCCTAAACATCCGTTCATCTGTTCTACTCTCCTTTTTGGACACAATGTGGGGGTTGAGAAATCAGAGACCCTGGTTCATTCATGTAGTGCAGCAAATTATTTCTAGATAAGTTCACTGTCACACACGACTCAGATTAGCTAGTTATATTGATTATGTAAATAGTAAATGAGAATATTCATCCACATATGCACAGATCCTATCTTACCTACTCATGCAAAATTAACTTGTACGTGAAATTCTGGAAGTTCTCTTGACCTTCAATTTCATTTTATGTGGGCATCTGAATGCCAACGACACTATCCGCATTTTCAAGTTTTAATTTTCCTATCTGTAAAAGAGCTGCAGAAGATAAAAGGTGATGGTGTTACAGAACCTTGTTTTTCCTCATATACAACACTTTGAAGTGAACGACAGTGTGCATAAATAAGTAACTGGTTTTCTCTGACTTTTTTGTATTTTCGTACCATGTCTCAAATAGCTAGCTTCAGCCTTCCTTTGTGCATGAACTTTATGCAGCTTCATTACTATTTTCTATATTGTAACAATTCTTGTAGGATTATGTCTAGAGTCTAGACTGTTTTCTGCATTTTCTCTATTCCTGGGTTTAGTTTTTATGTGAACTTTCATTTAAAATGAATTCATTTCTCATGATTTACAAGATAATGCATGATACTCAAATAGAAGTTTATGTAGTGAGCTTTTTCTCTATCTTTTCCAAATTTACAGGTTTTGAAGAAGGAATTTCCGAGAGGCGTTGACATAGTTTACGAGTCTGTTGGTGGGGAAATGTTTGATCTTTGCTTGAATGCTTTGGCCATATATGGACGCTTGATTGTAATTGGCATGATTTCTCAGGTATTACTTCCTTATGTTGTTGACATCCATCTGAGCCAGATCTTTTTATCACGAGTTTCCCAGCAATTCCAATGTCCAACTTAGTTATCTTGATTAGGCCATGCGGGAATTTTTACGTTCTTGCTCTCACTTTCAGTGAGATACCCTTGAAAGGAAAGTTAGGTTTCTGAAGTTTTTGTATGAGTCTTGCGTAGATGTAATTCATGTTAGAAGTTATACTGCAATCACATTTCTGTGCAGCAGAGGGTTGCGAGACAGACATTAAGATGTTTTACTTTGTATAATGGGGAATATTGGTTAGAGATGCTATAGAAATAAAGTAGACTGTGCAAAGAGTCTTTGTAGCAAGTGCTATATGTTTTTTATCTATATGCGTATATGATTTTTCTCCAGTGTCTCCTCCAGTTGTGGTCAGTTCCCTCGGTATGCATACTGTCCTAACATTCTTCATGCCTGAATATTAACTATTTGATAGTTGTACATATTATTTAACCTGTACAAAATTACTACTTTGATTGTAGTATCAAGGAGAGCATGGATGGACACCATCCAAGTACCCTGGACTTTGCGAGAAACTTCTGTCTAAAAGCCAAACGGTGGTATGTCTACTGCATCACGGCCAGTGATTGTACTCTACTGCAATAATTTTTCTCTTATTAATGCGCCAACTATATATCAGGAATAAGCATGGATTATGAATCTTATAGTTGGTTATGCCTTTCTCCCCTTGAAGTGTATAATATGATATTGACAATGTTGGCAGGCTGGTTTTTTCCTGGTACAATATAGTAACTTCTGGCAAGAACATCTAGATAGACTGTTTCAACTCTATTCCAGAGGACAGCTCAAGGTACTACTCTGTTTTTGTTTTACTGTTATACGTTTATTTTACTGGTGAGACTGGACTCTTCCATCATAGATCATGCTTTTTTTTTTTTTATTGTAGATATCTGTTCCTTTCACACAATGCAATGCCCTTTCTTTCCTGTTATCTTATTCCTTTGGCCTTATTATGGACATCTTGCAAGATTTTGACAACTAATTCTCTACCAAAAGTCACTGCCTAACTTAATCTGTAGAATCAGTTGGATGATTCTCTCTGTGCCTAAGTCGCTAGCTATCTCTGCTGAATTTCAAAGTTCGCCAGACTTAATCTTCTAACTGAATGCAGGTGGCCATCGACCCAAAAAGATTTGTGGGTCTCAATGCTGTGGCAGATGCTGTTGAGCATCTTCATTCTGGTAGAAGTATTGGCAAGGTATGTACATTTTCCACAAACCCCATGGATATTTTGGGCACGTCATTGCAAACTCTATTACTATGTTTTTTTTTTCGCTGCATAATAAATTTTGAGTATGAACAAAATCTTATTCCAGGTGGTGGTTTGCATAGATCCAACTTTCACTGATCAAGTAGCAAGACTTTGAATTCTGTGATCAAGGCTGTTTGATTGGCTTGTTAATATTCGTCAAAGTTGAATTGCAAAGGAATATGTTTGAAATAATGACTCAGATTGCATATCCTTCCAAGTGATTATTAGGGAACTGTAGTAAGAGACCTCCTTGAGAAAATGTATGTTTAATCTTCAACAGTAAAAACCAAAAGGTTACAAAGGACTTGTAAGTGAAAAATATGAATGGTCCATGGTTCTTGCCAGGCCACAAAAGCTGGTAAGACCCCATTTGATATTCCAACAATCCTCATGTGTCATTTTCATAAACTGAATCATTTATCAGATTGTTGCGATGTAACAGAAACGACATAATTTTTGTCATAAACAGATCAGTTGAAGGATCCCATTCAACACCCTGGCTTTTTGTTCAGCTGGGTGTTAATAACATGGAGATCGCCGTTTGATTCTTTTTCCTACCTAATGCTCTTGGTGTTAAAAAAAGTAGTGATGTCAATACCCCCACCACGCAATTAACCACATGATAAGTTTTGAATGTTTCAGACACAATGGAGTCAAATGTGTCTTGTACAATTTGATGATACAAAACGCAAGCATGTTGCTGTTAATTTTAGATAGAACCTAAGGAGAGATACTGCCCCAGCAATGAATTAAGCCAAAAAAGTGTGTTGCCAGTCATATACCAGCCGTGAGCGCATACACAGGAACGCCTTGCGCTCCCGTTCACTTCCTACCTGTCAAAACATCAAAATAGTTACAACCCTATGGCTGGAAGACGGAATAGCATATGTATTGAGAATGGGAAGCATTCACAATTTCACACAGCATGCTATCAATCAAAGTTATTACCTCATTAAAGCTAAAAGGAATGATAGACTCTCTGCAGTTCTGTTCACTTTTGGATGAATGGAATGTTCCACAAGTTTCATTTATTGTGACGTTTTAGCATTACGTGCAGATATATCTATATCTATTTCATATTTGACTTCATGCAAATACTAGACTTAAGGTTTTTTATGCCCAGATGAACAAGATCGGTAAACTAACTACTTGGGGAGAGTAGGAAGCTCTCTTGGTAAATCTCATTCAGATAGATAGATATGTTTGCTCTGCTGATGGTAAAACTTGAAACCAAAAGTGAGCTATAGAAGATTAGAGGCAAACTTGCCATACTGAAAAATGTTTAGCATTAATCTGTCGGCTCTTTGTAGCGTGCTTCATAAATTTGTTCGCATTCATTATATTTCCTCGAGTCCTCTTGTTAGAATTGACAACAGCCTTGAAGCAGTGATTCAGATAGTGAAAGAAAAGCCATTGATGCAACACAACTTAATCCAATATTTAGAAGTTTGAAAGAACGGTGAGTAACTTCTTACTTGCTCTAATCCGTTTGGCGCTTCGGGTTAAGTATGGGACATCTGCTACCCTTTCCTCTTCTTTAAGGTCTCCCGCTTTCTTCTTCTCCTTTCCATGGTCTTTTGTTTCCTCCTCTTTGGCGACTTCCGCTTCCTTCTCCTCCGATTCATAGGCTCTGACAATATGGACCTGGCGAAAGGCAAGTGCTAATTTGTAAAGCCAGCATAAATGCTGAGGAGTTAATTTAGGTTCTTCAACATTGATGGTTAAAATTGCTCAGCAAATAGTGAGTTGAGTAGTGATCTATCTCCAATTCTTCCATGCATACCCGGTGGTTCAGAAGATTTACCTTGAATGTCAATGGCTCGATCAGCTGAAACACTAAAGCATCTCCATCGACGAGATCGTGAGCGATGGAGAAACCTCTCCATCCGCCACTTAGGCCGTTTTTTTCAGTGAGATACTTGGTCTCAAATTCTTCTCCATCCTCATCCACAAGAGTCACGGTGTCATCACGGTGCGGGAGATGCTTGTGGCAGAAGTTATGTTGAAGGCTCTTGAAAAATATTGGAGACAAATCATCCATTAGAAGCACTGGCAAATAGCTCTATCAGCTTCTTAAAGAAACTTTTAGCCAGTTTTAATGCAAGGTAAGCTACACGGCCTACCTGTAATTTCAAAGTTTGCGCCTTTTTTCTAATTACAAGTCATTATCGCATGTTATTACTCATCAAAGGTAGGGGCGTCGGTTGCTACTACAAACTCAAAGCAGCTTATCAAGACTGCATTCACTACAAAGAAGCAGCTAAGGAACTGCAATAGATCGATTACTACATATCTCATGCTGTTTCGAAGTGGTAGAGTAAGTGCTTATTGAACTCTTCCACTGTTATATTCATGATGAAGAATCATTCGAGATCTTCTCTCCTTCAAACAAATCACAAATAACCATACCAATTGTAGGAGTGTGATTTATTCTCTCCATCGACAAAAATGTACAGGAGTTGACGATTCAGTGTTTACTTGAACATATATATGTATTAACTCATCAGATCATTTCGTTTCTCACCCCATCCTCTTTTCTAGTCAAGGCAACGATCTAACACGTGCTACTGGATTAACAAAGCGTGGTGAGAGTGTAGTCGACATGGCACAGCAATTTCCTACATATCAACATTCGAAGAAGAGTGCAGACAAAAAAAAGGGTCGATTCGCTTACTAGCCAAAAGCCTCCCGTGACATGTGACTGAAGCATGGGCTTGATAAAGCTTGGGAACTCTGCATCTAAACTGGATTGAAGTTGCTCTGCTCTCTCAATGGCATATGCCCTTATTGCATCAGAAGCATATACCCTGTTCGACAGATCTCTTCGAGAGTAGCTCCTACTAGAAAATCATAAACTTTAGATACTTTGCTCGGGAATATACAATCGAATACTGGAAGAAAACCAGTGAGCTCTCATAACTAACCTCCTCACTCTTTCCAAAGGACCGATTTCGAATACCTGCAAAAGGGGTATCCTTAGGTTATCCCCACATGTAGGAGGGCCATAGAACTACTTTCATTGATCATATCACAAACAGATTCAAATACCCTGTTCATGTCTGTATTACTTATAGTTAATCACGCTTCCTCCATCAAAGTTTAGCCTTTCGACCCTTTAGAGTTAATAATATGTCTTCCGATAATTAAGCATTATTCGATGTTATGGAACCAGCAGGACAGCCACTCTTGCTGCAAAACATTTCAACCAGTCTCTACCACAACGGCATTTCAATACCCAGATTTAACAGATGATTTTCTTAATCACTGACAAGCCATCTCTAGAATCTTGTGAACAATCGGTGCGCTCATCTCATTCATCACAGGAGCTCAAAAGTTGACATCTTTGAAAGCTACATAGCAATAGAGCACCTATATACGTTCCAAAAATGTCGCAAAAGTTACTGTCCGAAACTTCCAACCATAAATCTTCACATTAAACATACTAGTTGAAAATGCATATCATGGTGCGCATCAAAAGAGGCCCTTTTTGTGGGACGGCTTAGTCCCTCGAACTTGAGCACACGCACATGCCCACAGAGAGAGAGAGAGAGAGAGAGAGAGAGAGAGAGAGAGAGAGTTCTTACTTCCTTGTAGTTAGGAGCAGGTTTGTTGGCCGTGCGACTCGAGCGTCTCACGGGCACGGAAGAAGGCTCCGACTGCTTTCGAGGAGTCCGCATCTTGCTCTGCTTCACCTGGCCACGCAAGTAAAGAGAACCACTTTAATAAACCAAACCACTCAAACACACGGCACTGCACATGTACACATTCTGAAGCAAGCTGTGTATTACGACCTCAAAGAAACCATCCACAAACACATTGTGAAATGCCTGAAGCAATGCGAAAATACACAAGCACAAACGAAAACAGAGAGAGAGAGAGAGAGAGAGAGAGAGAGAGAGAGAGAGAGTACTGTGGTGGACTTAGGGGAAGTGGCGACGAGGGCGGCGGCAAGCTTGTTGAGATGGAGCTCTTCCATCCTCTTCTTGTTCTCTTCCATCCTCTGGCGACGGCTCTCCTCGTAATCCCTCTTCGTTCCTGCCATCTTCTTCCCCATTTTCCTTTGAAACCTCACACCCAAATCTCCTCCCGTTGTGGGTATTCCAATGGAATGGAGAGCTTGCTTATCTGAGAAGAAGAAGAAGAAGCAGGAGAGAGAGAGAGAGAGAGACCGTTCCAGTTATGTGGGTGCTTCGGACACAGCAGAGTAGCAGAGAGTGCGTTTGGGCGCCCAAATGACCGAGTTGGTAAGGTATTACATTTGAACTTTTTTGAGTTCAAAATGCTGGCTGTTCCTTTCCATTTCTTTAATGCCTTTTCTTAGCCATGAAATGATGGAGCATGATGTGATGGGAAACCCTTATGATAGTAGTTTAGATTCTTAAACAAATGTGCACCCTGAGTGGCAATCACATTCGTACGTTTAAAATTGGGATAATTATACAAATAATTTTTGAATTTTAATTTATATGTAATGTGATCTCCAAACATTTAATTTGTTCAATGTGGTCCCTAAACTTTATTCTAATATGCAATGTGATATCTGAACTCTTGGTAAATTTTCAATTTAGTCCATGAATTATATGGAAAATATTTAATATTTTCTTTCCATTAATTCAAGCTCAATGACAATAATGAATATTTTCATAAAATGTAAAGATTGAATTAAATATGTACTAAAAGTTTATAACCATGTTGAACAAATTAAAAGTTTAGGAACTACATTGCACATTAGGGTAAAATTCAGAGACCACATTAAATAAATTAAAAGTTCATAAACTACATTGCACATTAGCCAAAGTTCAGGGACCATTTGTATCATTTCTCTTTAAAAATTCGATTCTATTTCATGTCGTGTTCAAATAAAGTTACAATCATGTTCTATGAGTCATTTTCCATAAAACACTACATTAATTCCAACGAAGTAAAGCGACAAAAAGGTTTTTCAATCTCCTTAAGTCCCATTAAAATACATCAGAAACGATTATCGTCTCAGGTAACATCTAAGGCGATCAAACCATGATTTGGTTGCCTTATGTCCAACCAAAGGCAACAAAGTATTTCGTCGCCTCAAGATGTATTAAAGTTTTAAAGTTTGTCCTGTTCGGCTTGACCTAAGGCAACAAAACAATGATTTATTGCCATAAATTTAAATTTATCCCACCTTTGATTGAATCAATGGCGGCAAAGTATGAATTTTATTGCTAAAGTTTGACTTAAAGTGACAAGACTCTGTTTTGTCGCCTCTGGAAAACCTAAAGCGATGAAAGTTAATCTAGTCGCCCAGCCTTGATGTGTTTTTCTTGTAGTGAATCTCAAATCATTAATCATTTAATTTCCTAAAGGACATTAATAGTACTGTAATTTTTGTATGATGTTCACTATGACATCATAACTTTCCAATTGATTATTTAAGTTTGTAACTTCTGAAAATTGATCATTCAATTGACATCAGCCACTCGTGTTGTCAAAAACTCACATGTGGCATTCTTTTAGAATAAATAATCCAACATGTCTCAGTGAAGATTTCAACCTTTAGATATAGATCAAACGAATTTGCTTGGTAATAAAAATTTGCTCGGTAATAAAAATTTGCTCAAAATTATGAGATTAGGTTGAATTTGCTCCTAGAAAAAACCTTCCCCCCACATTAAGAAATTATGTGTAATTTTTTTCCCAGAAAAACCTTAGCCCCAAATTCCAATTTCAATTTGAACGAATTGTTCAGCGAAAGGCGGCCCATCTCGTCCAAAGCGATAGCCAAGGTTTGATGTCAAGGTTAGTTGTGGAGAGAGGAATGGTGGGCGCCGAGGCCTTGCAGAGAGAGTGTTCGGGTGATGATGTTGGTGGCAGCCAAAGGAGGACGGCAGCCAGCGTGGTGTCTGAAGTGAAACTTTGACTTTGGTTTGCAATTGAAAAGCGGACTAGGGTGTGAATTGCAACCTAATTCAGTCCCAAAACCTCAAATTGAAGGCTAAGTAGGGCTTAAATGGCATCGTTTTAAAACCTTGTCCTCATCATCATCTCTTCAAGTGAACCACCTCAAATGGTTTAATATTGAATTAATGCCATGCAAGGTCTTCAGAAAAGGGGAATCGTCGATTTAACTTAAGTGAATGTTTTTTTGAAAGTCATCGACCGCTTAAAAAGTCACGACACTGAAAGTATGAAAGTTATGGCATTATTAGTGTCCTTTTTCGGCTATAGGAAAGAGAAGTGGCTCAGCCTACTCAATCTCGTCTTAAAAAGGTTAACTTGAGGAAATGTCCATGACGAAACAAAATCAAAACAGGAGAAAGAAGAAAGAGCATCAAATGCATAAAATGATCAATTTGACTTAGTGAGATTTGGTTGACAAGAGTTTCGGTTCGGGCCGTGCCTCACCTTAACTTGTTGACCCATCATAATGCCCTTTCAGACCAAAAGTATTCTAAGAGGGTAAGAATCACCCATTGCATGAGTCAACTACATTTTGCATACGATTGAATGTTGTAAGGCATGTGTCGGCACCTAAAATTGGCCAAAATAGGTATAGCCTTTTTGCGAGAGACATTGTCTTGATGAAGCATCGACTATATCAAACAAGATATAGACTTTATATTTATATGATGTTAGGGAGTTTATGCCAACCAAGTGTGATTGGCATAGGTTTGGCCAGTAGGAAGTTTGAAATCTTCGAAATTGGCATTGGCCAGTTGGGGCACTGCCAACGTAGAAAAGAGAAGTAGAGGATGTTAGACCATGACCTTGGCATCTCGGGACGTGGAAATCATGGCACAAGGCAACTGGGCTTCAAGTGGTAGAAGCGATTGGCATGCCGTGAAACTTGTTAAAGTCCAAGAAAAGTGCGAGGAATGTTATATTCTAATCAAACGTCATCCCTAAAATTAAGAGCGATGGAGATTGTGGTCAAACATGTGGCAGAAGCAATATACGTGTAGAAGCGGTTGGCATGAATATGAAACATATTACTAGAAATTGATATCAGCCATTTTTATAACGTGGGGGACATCGGAACACATCAAAGACGTGGAAAACATCTCCTAGAACATGGAAAGTGAGATCCTAAAGGCTCATAACTATATAAGGTTGTCTCAACAAAGAAGAAGGGCACACATATTCAACCAAATTGCAACAAAATATAGTTATTTTACTTGGAAAATTACCAAAAAAATCATAAATCTAATGTGCTTGTGTTAATTCAGTCTTAAACCTTTCAATTTAACCAATTTAGTTATAAACATTTTTAACGTTTTACCACTTTAGTTCATCTGCCCAATTTTGATCAGATATCGCTAACGTGGATGCCGGCCATCTTACATGACATAGTCAGTGCTGACGTAGATAAAAAAAAAATTACAATTTTTTTGAATTTTTTCCTTTCTTTTTCTTGTTCTTTTTTTCTTTTTTTTTTTCTCTTTTCCTTATTATCTTTTTTTTTTCACTGTGGCCAGCAAGGGTTGCCGCCCTTGCCTAGATCTAGGTGAGGCCACCTTCGCCCACAACTGGCGAGGCCAGGTAAGGGCTGCAAACCCTCGAGGGCTTCACGGCCTTCACCAGCCACAGTGACAGGAAAAAAAAGGGAAAAAAGAAGAAAAGAAGAAAGAAAAGGAAGATGAAAAGAAATAAAAAATAATTCAAAAAATTTTTAAACAATTAAAAAAAATTGTTTGTGTCAGCGCTGTCCTACGTGTCGTGTGACAGCAGAGGATGGCCAGCATCTATGCTAAGTAGGACGATCGGCATCCATGTCAATGATTTCTGGCCAAAATTGATCGGATTGACTATATTGACAAATTGTCAAAACATTTAGGACTAAATTGGTCAAATTAAAAGGTTTTAGACTGAATTTACATAAGTGCAATAGATTTATAAAATTTTTGGTAATTATACCTATTTTATTTAGGTTTCTTGTTCTTTTTTGTTTCATTAGTAAACTCTAGTACCCTTGTAAGTTTGATTTGAGCTTGCTGTCGGGTTTTAGCTCTGTATCATAATTAAGTATAGTTCATGTTCCTTTCTAAACTGTAATCGTCTGATCAATAATACCAGGATAGCGTGTGTTGCCAATTTCGAGTTCTGTCTTCATTGAAGTGTCTTTTCTTAGGGGGCTGACATTCATTTGGCAAATTTTGGGGGAAACAATGCCACAATTAAAGATTGTTGATCTCATATGCTAGCTGGTAATTCTAAGTCATTGATAAGAAAAGTAAATAAAAGTTGGTAGAGTACAGGAGACTTTTTTTGAGAGACAGAAGTATGGAATTCCAAAAAGAAACAAAGACGACTAACTCCCGTAAGAGTTTTTTTTTGTGGAAAACTCCAATAAGAGTGCGTAATGTTAAATTAGTTGGTAATTTTTATCGGAGAAAGCCTACTTTGTAGGAACCAAAAAGGATATAGACAAACTTTGATGATTTTGGTGAGAAGTACACAGATACACAAATAAGAGAAAATAATATTCAAAATGTCTTTTGCACAGGCTTTACACAGAGGAATACAAGCTTAGTTCTACAAGCTTTTTCTCACAGCTCTCAATTCTCTCTTTTTATGGCTTTCCACACATACTTACACAAATAGAGAGGGGACAACCTATTTATACTACTTCTAAGAAAATTTTCTTGAATACCAAGTTTGTGTTAAAGACAAAAACAATTTTAATATTTCTAACAGCCTCCCTTAAAATTGATTTTAGAAATCAACAACACCAAACTTCATCTTTAATTTCTTGAACAAAGCCGCCTTCAATGTTTTCGTCAAAATATTTGCAATCTGATCCTCGGATCTACAGAAATCAAGCTCAATCTCTCCATTTTTTACTAGCTCACGGATATAATGATACTTATGTCTATGTGTTTGCTTTTTCCATGAAAAATAGGATTCTTGGCTAATGCAACTACCAATTTGTTATCATACACCACCCGCCTGGGTGGCGCTGCTGGAGCGCGCACTCTTCCTCTCGCAAAAGGTTGAGTGTTCGAATCCCAGGCGCTGCAGGGTGACTTAACCGGTGGCACGTGTGTGGTGACTAGCATGTGTCGCCCCCGGGGTTTACTCTCCGACTGTCGGCCGTGCGGGGGTTCCCTGGGTTATCAAAAAAAAAAAACTTGTTATCATACATACCACCCGCCTGGGTGGCGCTGCTAGAGCGCGCATTCTTCCTCTCGCAAAAGGTTGAGTGGTTGAATCCCAGGCGTCGCAGGGTGACTTAACCGGTGGCACGTGTGTGGTGGCTAGCACGTGTCGCCCCCAAGATTTACTCCACGGCTGTCAGCCGTGCGAGGGTTCCTTGGGTTATCAAAAAAAAAAAACTTGTTATCACACATTAATTTTGTAAGACCTTTCTGTTCATGCATCAGTTCACAAAAGCATCCTATGAAGCCATATCCCTTGACACGCTACTAAAGCTATTGCCATGTATTCTGCTTCAGTTGTTGAGAGCGCAATAACTTGTTTTTTTGAGGACCAAGAAATTATTCCTGATCCGAGAAAGAATGCATATCCAAAAGTACTTTTCCGCATTTCAATATATCCTGCCCAATCACTATCTGTATATCCCATTAAATTGAAATTGTCAATGTAAGAATATAAAATTCCATGATCACGAGTTCCACTGACATGTTGTAAACTTCTTTTTGCTGCCTGCAAATGTGGTTGGTATGATTTTTCCATGAATCGACTAATAATTTCCACGCCATAAGTAATATCTGGCCTAGTAGAAGTCAAATATCTTAAACTGCCAACAATACTTTTAAAATAAGTGAGATTTACTAGTTCATGGGTTCCTTCTTTCTTCAGCTCTAGTTGTTCTGCTACGCGGGTCCGAATTGATTTGAGTGATTCCATATTGAGTCGCTTCAAAATATCATGAGCATATTTTTGCTATGAAACAAATAAGCCATCATTTGTCTGCTTTACTTCATGACCTAGAAAATAGGACATCAATCATAAATCTATCATCTCGAATTTGCTAGTCACAGCCTCCCTGAATTCAGCGAACATCTTTTCACAGTTTCTGTAAATATCAAGTCATCAACATAAAGACACACAACTATAATATCACCATTAGAATTTGACTTGATATATAGTGCATGCTCATATGGACACTTTTGAAAACCATGCTCCAATAGGTATGTGTCAATCCTTGTGTACCAAGCTCGAGATGCCTGTTTTAGCCTATACAATGCTTTCTTCAGTTTGTAAACTTGATTTTCACGCCCTTTCTTCTCATAACCCTATGGTTGCTCCACATAGACTTCCTCTTCAAGGAACCCATTCAAAAATGCTAATTTCACATCCATTTGATGAATCTTCCAATGGTTCTGAGCTGCGAGTGCTAAGACCATCCAAATGGTATCCATTCAAGCCACTGGTGCAAATACTTCAAAATAATCAATACTTGGCTTTTGCTTATAGCCTTTCACGACTAGTCTAGCTTTGTAACGGTCCACTTAACCATTGAGTTTGTACTTTGTCTTGTAAACCCACTTGACACCAATGGGCTTCTTACTAGATGGTAAAGAAGTTAGCACCCATGTGTTATTCTTTTCATTGGAGTGGATTTCTTTATCCATTGCTTTGATCCACTTTTCATCTACAGCTACTTCATCATAGGATATTCAGCAAATAAACACAAATTTACCATAGTTTCATCAGTGATTTCATCACTATCACTGTCATCGTCCCTTATGACCACTTAATCCCTGAATTTTGATGGAGTCTCTCGCAGTAGCTGTGAATGACGTAATAGTGGTTCCAAAGTTGCTGTTGGGGAAGAAAATGCATCACCAGTCGAAGATGATGAAGAAGATGCACCACTAGTCGAAGATGATGGAGGTTTTTCTGCATCTCCCTCCAACGATTCATCTTCGATGGTAATGTTTTTCTGACTAACTTTTTGGTTCCAGTCCCAAGTTTCATCTTCTAAAACCTGGACATCCCTGCTGATGACTACCTTTTTAGTGACTGGATTATACATCTTATAACCTTTAGTTGTGTCGTTGTAGCCAATGAAGATGCACTTTTCGCTTTTGTCATCCAACTTCTTCCTCTGTTCATCTGGTATATGGGGATATGCCACGCACCCAAATACTCATAGGAACAAAACATCTGGCTTATTGCCACTCCAAGCCTCTTCTGGGGTTCTTCCAAGAACACTTCTTGTTGGACACCTGTTTAGCACAAATACAGCACAAGCAACGGCTTCTACCCAAAACTTTTTTGGTAAATCTTTAGCCTTTAGCATACTCTTTGCCATTTCAAAAATTGTTCTATTCTTTCTTTTTGCTATACCATTTTGTTGAGGAGTATAGCTAACAGTCAACTAACATTTTACTCCATGAATTTTACAGTATTTGTCAAATTCGTTAGAAGTAAATTCTCCACCTCTATCCAATCTCAACGTCTTTAGATTAAAACCACTATGTTTCTCAACATAGACTTTAAATTCTTTAAATTTGCCAAAAGCTTCTGATTTTTCTCTTAAGAAATATACCCATGTTTTTCTGGTAAAATTATCAACAAAAATTAGCGTGTACCTTTTTTGTCCAACTGATTCCACCTCAATAGGGCCACATATATCTGTATGTACCAACTCCAAAGGTTGCTTGGCTCTTCTAGCGTTTCCAATTGGAAAGGATTCTCGATGCTATTTTCCAACGAGACATCCTTCACATGGGTGGTCTGGACTGAAGATCAAGGCATGCCAGTCACCATCCTTTTCTGGACGAGTAATTTTAGTCCACGGAAATTTAGATGACCGAATTGAAGATGCCACAGCCACTTGCTATCTTTTCCGTCGCTTGAAAGCTCAACAGAGTATTCTTTTGAAAGGACAGAGGGAACATCCGATTCTTTGTCATCTTCGTCGTTGTGATCAACTTATTGTTTACACCTCTGATAGTGCAAACTCCATTTTCAATATTAATTTCATGACCTTTTTCGGAAAGTTGCCCAACACTAAGCAAATTCTAGAAAAGTCCTGGCAGTAAACGTTTGCAATAGTAACATCAGTACCATTTTTTGATTTGATATCAATGTTACCTTTGCCTAAAACAGGAATTTTTTATTTATTCCCAAAGTTGACTTCACCACAAACTGTCTCGTCTAATTGCGAGAATAGCTCCTTTCGGCCACACAAATGATTACTGCATTCGATATCGAGATACCAAATATTAGCATCCATGGTATCCAAGTCATCCGTTTTGCATGCTAACACCACGTTCTCATCAGCATCGACAACATATACACGTTCTGACTGCTTGTACCCTATGTTTGCTCGACATTCGGATTTGTAATGTCTGAATCTGTTACACTTAAAACACTTGACCTTTGATTTGTCATGTATTTTATACTTTCCTGTGGAATTCTAATTTCCACCTCCACCTCGGGCACCTCCACGACCTCGGGCACCATGATGGCCTCCTCGATTTGAGTGAGCAACTCGACTTTGCAATGCTTGCTCAGGATTCGAACTGATGGACTTTTGATTCATTCTTTGCTCATGCGAGCATAATGAACCCATCAACCGCTCCAATGTCATGGTTGATATATCTTGGCTTTCTTCGATCACCGCAACAATGTAATCAAATCTCTCAGTCAAAGACCTTAAGATTTTTTCTACAACTCGAACATCTTGGAGTTCTTCACCATTAACCTTTAGTTGGTTAACGATGGTTTGCACACAATCAAAGTACGACAAAATAGATTCAAAGTTATTCATGCGTAAAGACTCGAAATCTCCTCGAAGTGTTTAGAGCCACACCCGCCTAACACGATCATCGCCTTTGTAGGATTTTTGCAAAATATCCCACGCTTCTTTCATGGTCTCTGCACTCAATATTTATTCAAATATCGTTTCATCCACGGCTTGAAAGATCGCATATAATGCTTTCTGATCTTTCTTTAGAAATTCCACCAAAGAGTCTTTCTCCTCCTTTCTTAAAGCTTCGAATGCTTTAGCATCGACTATTTCGGTGTAGCCATTTTCCACCAGGTTCCACAAATCCTACGATTTGAAAAGAACCTTCATCTGGACAGACCAGTTGTTGAAATTCTTTCCATTTAACTTTGGAAGTTGTAATTGAACGGAACTGGTGGATGTCATTGCTGGCTTTGATACCAAATGTAGGAATCAAAAAGGATATAGACAAACTTTGATGATTTTGGTGAGAAGCACACAGATACATAAATTAGAGAAAATAATATTCAAAATGCCTTTTGCACAGGCTTTACACAGAGGAATACAAGCTTAGTTCAACAAGCTTTTTCTCACAGCTCTCAACTCTCTTTTTCTATGGCTTTCCACACACACTTACACAAATAGGGAGGGGACAACCTATTTATACTACTCCTAAAGAAATTTTCTTGAATACCAAGTTTGTCTCAAACTTGAAGACCAAGTTTGTATTAAAGACAAATAATTTTAATATTTTTAACATACTTATCACAATTGTTCTAAAGGTCCTTCACCTATTATACGATAGTCAATCCAGTCCTAAATTTTCTAATTTGGCTAATATAGTCATAAACCTTTGACGATTTTTTCAATGCCGCCATTCCAATCAATTTAGAATAGAAATTATTAATGTGGTGGTCCAAGCAGCACCAGCCGTGCCACGTCGGGTGGTCAGCATCCACGTCAACGATTTTCAACCTAAATTGGTGTCGCGACCTTCCCTTTGGTGAACCACCAAAAGGAATGGTTAATGGATTACTAAGGTTACACTTAGCTTGAGTTTTCCTAAGCATATACCAATTACAACTTTTGATTCAATTTTAAATTGCAAATTAACTCATTCAATAGTCACCGCTAATCTATTAATGGTAGATCGATTAAAAACCCAAGTAAAGTGTGGGAGTATACTTTACTTTTATGAACCAGAAATTTAATGGATTTTGGGACTTGATTACGCTAGATACTTTAATTTCCTTTCAGTACCTTTTTTCTTTTAGTTTCAAAAATATTTTTGGAAGTAACTTGGATTGATTTTAAACTTAAACACTAACATATGAAGTGTATGCGGGTGTGCAATCATTAAAATAGCAACCAATAATCAAAGCATTTAAATAAATAAATTGCTAGAAAGCAAAAACTCAAACACCACGAATTAATTAAAAGCACTAACTGTACTAAACCTAATCTAACCATGGTTTTATAGACAATTATGCAATTTTAATTAACACTTTTGGGGTTTTTGTTTTTTATGAAGATTAAAATATGTGCAATGACCCACCTGCACATGACCGAGTTGGTAGGCGTTTTCCTTCCCTCCTTAAAGGTTCTAAGTTCGAACCTCCGCTCGGTTCCGTAACTTAAGTGGAAAGCCCTGGCGATGGGTTGCTAGGCTAGTCTCTCCCGAGGTATAGGCATCTCGATTACCTGTGCGGAGTGGTAGATCCTCGGTTACAAAAAAAAAAAAAAAACTTATGTGCAATGCATGTAATGCCAAGTTAACTCTAAATTATGTCTATATGACCTAATTCTAATGACATACAAAATAAATCAAATCTATGCTAACATGGCATGCAACTTTGACTAGATAAACCTAATATGCAATCACTAAATGACATGGCAAATATGACATGGAATTGATGACATGGCATGGATGATGACGTGGCAAACATGATAGCATGGCATAGATGACGTGGCATGACAACATATCATGTGACATTCAAAATTTTCATACTCTATAATAATAT
The DNA here is from genome assembly GCA_031216285.1 of Syzygium syzygioides. NCBI lineage: Eukaryota > Viridiplantae > Streptophyta > Magnoliopsida > Myrtales > Myrtaceae > Syzygium > Syzygium syzygioides. The sequence continues at coordinate 19,878,096 of CM062248.1, forward strand.
TTAGAATGAATTTCCGCGACGTAATCGCCTAGAGCCCTATGCATTAGGATTAAATCGATAGACGTTGGCGTGTACAATAGTAGTGTAGAATGATAGTAATTTAATTACCGCCATATTAGTTGTAATTAGGGGTTGATGTACTCCGAATTACTTGTTCGATATTCAAGTTTAAATTTACTGGATTGAAGTTTTTCCCACATTTAGTATTGTTCACTAATTTTTTTGTTGGGATCAGTATATTTTTTAGATTTATCTACGTTCGAAATGGATACTAAATTTTCTTGTTTGCTTACCGATTTATTTGATATTCTGATATTTTTAACAAAACATTTATTTTGAAAGACACGTTGATGAGTCATCGACTATTCTTCAACTTGCGTTTCTTTCTTCGTGCTCAACTTATTGTTTTCAAGCACATGCTCTAGTGACATTGAATCTAGTCTAGTCTTGATGTCACACGTTGCATCACCAATTTTAACTTCCGTTAATTAATGCATTGGTGACTGATGCTCACACTTAACCGAAGCAGAGGAGCTCTTCGTCATTTCCACCAAAATATAGGCGACATTTGAAGCTCATTTTTTTTTGGTCGAAATTTGAAGCTCATTCAATGGACCATTTATGCCCTTAGCCGAGTATTTTAATCGGTAGAGCTTTTAGATTTTAGGTGATGAAGTTTCTCCTTCGTTAACTTCCGTCTACCGACTTTCTTCATCTTAAACTTTCGTTTTCATCTCTCGCGAGTAAAAGCGAAGGCCCCACACTCGTATTAGTAAAATTTCTATCTCAATCTTTCCCATCCGGATGAGGTAAACCATTAATTCTCATTACTTTCTATCAACCGGTTTTGTTGTTTGGAAATTAAGTTTTGTTGATTTTGGTTTTGTTTATTTTGTCTAAAGGTGATTTAGAGCTTTGAGTCCGAAAGTGAAAACCCTAGGCACTAAATTGAGTTTATCCACTTGGTGCTTTTGACTTAGTTGATTGAAGTGTGTGTGATTTTAATTTTAGTAAATTTGATGATATGTGTGAGTATATGCAATAGTAGTGTGTTGAGATGTGTTGATTTGGTTTCTTTTTTTGATACTTACATGCCTAAAAGTTGTTTGATTTGTTTTCTTAAGGTATAACGTCATGCTGTGCGTGAAAATGATAAATTTGAACTTGGAAGTGTTATTTTGTAATATTCATATTTAAACATCATTAGTAATAGTCACTTATTGAGTCTCAACTTGTTTCAAAGTCTAAACTTATGTTCTGAATCTGACCTTGCTTAAGAGTCTGAACTACTTTCTGAGTCTGAACTTGCTTTCTAAGTTTGATTACCTACTGTGGGATACAATTTTTTTTAAACAAGAAAGCTAAGCAATGAGATAAGCTTAGAATCACGTGATATATTTATTCAATTCAAAATTGAAAACAAATAAACCGACAACCCAATCTTAATGCCTAAAGATCGAATTATCGATCTCGTGCACATTTCAAATGGGAAACTTTCCTAATCTGATATGCCTAAAATTAATCTCAAAACAATCAAAGTTAGATCACGATACCAGCCAATTAGGCAATAAATATAGAATTCAAATTCGGTTTGAAAAATTTACCTAATTCAAGGACTCATTTCCAAAACGTGGACCGTCGATAGAGGGCTCGCCGTAGCCGGCGACGATCAAGCTAGGACCGTTTGTCCAAGGTGATCTCGGTTGTGATGGATCGCCAACAGAGCTCCAGAAAACCTGCAAAACAAAAGTGTTGTGCCTTGACGATTGGACAGCAAAAAGGTGCGACGGTTCAGACTCGGTAGGACGATGCTGGCGACGACGGGAAGGGCTGCAAGGCTCCGCCAATCGTCAGAGAAGCTCACGAGATAAAACAGGGACAGCGGCTGGTTAAGTTGCTGGAGCAGGCAACGGTGGTGGTGGTCGGACTCACTTCTGGGCGTTGATCACAGGCTGGAGCTCATGGCAGAAGTGGTGTTGTCGCAGTCAGGACTTGGGAAGCAGCAACAGATCGTTGGGAATCTTTGCGGCTAGGCTGGAGTTGTCACGGCCAGGGTGCAGGCGATGGTGAGGCTGCGATTTGTGGAACAACTTCGTCGTTAGAGAGCTTAGCAAGGCTATTGATTGCGGATTGGAGTTCGACGACGGATGGCAGCAAAAGGAGCAACGACGATGTGAGGCCTGCTGGTGCAAGGCGAGGTGCATGAGCAAGACGTGACCGACTTGAGCTCGGCCTCGGACCCTCTCTTTTGCTCTCTCTATTCTCTCGTTTTTTTGTAAATTTTTCTGATGTGCTCTTAATGTCTCTAACCTCTTGTCCTTTTGTGAAGACCTAACCTATATTTATAGTAAAAACCTAGGTCTAATTCTATTATTCAGGCTCATTTTCAGCCACATTAAAGAAGTAATGAGCTATATTAACATTAAGCTAGCCTCTTATCATTTCTAACTCAAAGAAGTTATATGGGCTCAACCCAATTCAATTAAAGCTCGTAACCTATCTCCATTTGTCCAAGGGATTTTCGGCCATTATGTGTTCTATGGGCTTGGCCGAATTTTGATTCTCTTATGGGCTCAATCTAGATGATTTGATTAAGTTTAGAACCTTTATTTAAGTCCATCCACCGCTAATCCAATTTAATGGCAATTTTATGAGTTTATCTATTAATGCAAATACAAAATAACTAAATGTAATTTAATTCATTTTTGCTTAGGAGCAGAGGTCGATCCCTAACTATATGAATCACCAAAATTTAGATGTTAACAATTGATCGGATAGACTAAATTAGAAAATCATCAAAGGTTTATGACTGCATTAGCTAAAGTATAAAGTTTAGGACTGAATTGGCAGTCGTACAATTGATTTAGGACTTTTTGGACAATTTTCCTCTCTCATTATAGTGGGTAAATTCCAAGAACAAGTTTAAATTTAAGAAGTTGATAATTGTCAAAGCAAATAATAGTTGTTAAACAAAAAGAAAAGTTGTTAAATTAAAAAGAAAATAAATATCCGTTAGTAATTCAAATGAGAGTTGGTACCTCAAAACTAATCAGAGAGAAATCAGTAAGTCACTCAAATAAAGTTTAGTAATTCAATTTAAGACGTTGGCAATAAAAGTAAGTAAAAGTAGTAAGAGATAAGAATTTTTTTTATTAGAGATAAGAGAAGTGAGTAATTAAGAAAAATAAATGCTGGTAATTAACTCAAACAAGCGTAGGTAGCGCACAATTAATAGGAAAAAAATTAATAATAGCTCTTAATAATGTTGGTAATTTCTAAATAGAGTTGGCTAATTTATTGGGTTGGTAAGCAAATAAAAATGAGAAACTGAATAGAAAAGTTGGTAAATTTGAAAAAAAAAACGTGGTAACCAACTCAAATGAGAATTAGTAAACCAAAATTAATTCATAACCTAATGATAGAAAAGCAGATAGTTGCACAAACAAAGGTCGGTAATTGCGTATAAGAGTTGTTTTTTTTATAGTATTTGTGAGAAAGACAAATAAAAGTTAGTAAACAATAACAAAAGTCAATAAATTAAAAAGTCAAATAAATGTTAAATAACTCAAATGAGAGTTGGTAATCCAAAACTAATAAGAAATTTAATCATAGAAATTTGGTAAGTTGCTCAAATAATTTGTGATAAATACATATAAGAATTGGCCAATTTTAGGTGTTGGTTGAAAGACAAATAAAAATTGGTAAATAAGAACAGTTGGTAAGTGGTGAACTATTCAAAAAAAGTTGGTAAGTTCGTAAAGGTGCTGAGAAGCTATTAACTAGTTATCGAGAAATTGGATAGCTGGTAATATTTTTTTTACCATCATTTTTTTTTACAATTATTAACTGTTTCAGAAATCTACCATTTCAAAAATAGAGGAACGAAGTTAAGGCATCGTCTTTGCTTACTAAGAGCATATGCGTCTTTGTTATGAAATTCCCTGCGGTTAACATTTTCCATTGGCAATTAGTCAAATATAGTTTGGGATACGGTTCAGAATTTCTAAAATGAAGGTTCTTCTTCGACGATGATGTCAATTCTAGAGCATCCTAGAGTATGATGTTTCCGGTAGGGGTGTCAATTGGTTAGGTCCAACCCAAGAACTGGATTGAACCAAACCGAAAAGTGATTATGCTCACTTTTATTGTGCCTAACTGAAAAGTGTTTATCGGTTCTGTGGGAACCGGCTTGGTCCTTGCTTCCTTGTACCGACGAAACTAGCCAGAGGTAACCCTAAATTAAGATTAGAGCTCTTTCTCTCTCTTTTAGACTTCACAGCTTCTCACCTCCCTTTATTGTGCTCGACCCTCTCAGCCTCTCGCCTCCCTTTCTTGTGCTCGACACTCCACCTCCCTCTCTCACGCAGCTACCACCAGAGTCTCGCGTAGCCACCATCAGAGAGAAGCTAGACGAAAGTAAAGTCACCATCACAGCGAAACTAGATGAAGGTAAAGCTCATCATGTGGAAATGAAGGGTGAAAGAGAGAGATGAAAGAGATTTGTCAATGGAGGAACTATTGGGTGCTTGATAGGAGTGAGCATGGTCCGGATTGAGTTGGTTCAACACCTAACCCTGGGACCAACCCAAGCAGTGTTGGTTTCTAATTTTTGGGACAAAGGACCAACCCTATTGAGCTTGGGACGGAGGACTGGACCAATCCTATGGGTCTGGTCCGGTTCCAGGGTCAATCCGAGACCAGCTAAATTTTTTCATGTTTCATATTTTTTATTCCTTGAAAGGACAAACGGTACACTTTAAAAATATATATCCATCGACAATGCAATATTGAGTAACCAAACTATGGATCCCGGTACAAATCAAATAAAAATCTCAAGTAAGGCAACAACAAAAATCTCCACTTAATAGTATACGAATACGTGAAATAAAATTAAAAAATAAAATGGTAAAAATACATAACATAAACCATGAATTATACAATTTCATATCTTATTTATTCTTAAAAGATTTCTTCAATATTTGAACACCTGAAAACAAAACAAACAACTTCATATCTTGTTCGTTCGTGAGGAGCCAAGGAGGGCCAACTGAGGCGACCTGTGTTCGCCATTCGTGAGGTGCCGAGGTGGGCCAAGAGAGGCAAGCTGGTTCATGAGGCGAGCGAGGAGAGGCAGATGTAACGAGCAGCACAGAGAAGCGACGAAAGAAGAGAGGCAACACTCAATAGTCAAGAGGGTTTCTATTGAAGAAAAGGAGGGAGGGGCCTTAGGTTCTTTGAAAAATAAATAAATACATTTTTATTTATATATTATTATATAAATTGGGTTGGTTCAGGTTGGACCAATTCTCAACTTTGAGGAGCGAGGACCAACCTGCAAAGTACAGGGTCCAAGGGTCCCAGGACCAAAGACCGACCCAGTTTCCTTGGAAACAGTACTAGGATTGGCCGGGTTGGGCCAATCCAGGGTCAACCCTAACCATTGCTCACCCCTTACTGCTTGATAATGATGAAAGAGAGTAGAAAGAGAGGTGTGGGTGTTTTAATGATAAAAGGAAAATGGACAACCGCCAAAATATTCCCTAGTGGAGTGTGTTAGTTCCCTCTCTACCCACTTGGCTAAGGAAATGTTTCTTTGGTCTCACAAAGACTCAAAAAAGCAATGAGATATCTTTCTTTTCAATAAATTAATAAATCGTTTAAAAAAAGAAAAGAAAATACAGTTGTGGATAGCTGTATCGAAATGGAACCAAGAATCGGTTCCCTATTTCAAAATCGCTCAGTCCAATTCCCGATCAAGAGCCACAAAGTCGATTCCTAGTTCTAGGCCGAGGATTGACCCACTCAAGAACCGATCACCCTTAATTTCAAGACTAGTTCTTTGCCAGTTATCTTCAATATCTAGTCCATCTCTTTCAAGTCCAAGGTTCCAGTTATAGCATTAGTAACATGTGGTATTCTGAAATTCAACTCATTTTTGGGATTTATGGAATGAATATATCTTCGATGCACTTTTAGTTAAATCTCACTCGAAATTGATCACTCTTAAAAATACTAACTATTAGGGAATAGCTAGCTAAGAACTAAATAAGTGACAAGAACTTGACCATAGATTGGCATTTCGACCATGAGGATTGACGAGGGAATATTTTGAGCTATTATAGGCCGATCCAAAGATAGTTATGGAACGACTCGCCAATGTTATATAATTGGATCGCGGGTGATTTCGCTTGGCAATTGTATGAATTTTGAACGATCCTAAACCTATTCCAAACGATCGTGTCCATCAGAACTAGTGATTGACCCTCGCAATTACATGACAACAGAGGTCGCCATGGCTTGAGTAAATTTAAATGTGGTTTGATAATCGAGTCAACTACGGGTCGATACACGTTACTCTTAAAAGCCGCCCGTTAGTTTGAGATACACTAAAGTCGAGATTGATTTATTTTGGGAGATTAGTTGTGAGCCTTAGGATCTTGGCTTGGAGAAGAAAAATGAATTTTGACCATTGGATCCTAGTAGGGTGGCTGATGGGGTTTGAGTGGAGTTAGTAAACACCATCCTCTCACTGTTCTCTCTCTCTCTTGCCATTTGATCAAGTTTACTTCACTCTCTCCCTCACTCTCCTCTTCTTTGGCTGAAGCTCACCACCACCATTGCCGACCAGCCCTTGCTCAGCTGTGAACCATTGTTCCTCGCCGCCTCACACCACTACCACCATGATCTCTCTCTTTCGGACAATACCACCCTAGTAGAGACACCACTGTTCCAGCCGTCTGTCTGTCGAGACCACTGCTACTCCGGTGAAGCTACTACTGTTTGGCCATGACTTGTGCTGCCCTTCTTGCTCGGTTTCTTGCTTAGGCTCCCTATTAAGTGGCTCCCTAAACCTTGGTTAGGATAATGGGTTACTAATGGCTTCTTTAGGGGATGTTTCGGGTTGAATTAGGGGTTGATTAAGGGCTGTTGATAGGTGGTTTAATTGTTGAATGAACTTGGTTTGCTTGATGGTTCATGTTGATTGATTCTCGGATTTATTACTGCTGTGCTTCTGTAATTTGCTATTTTTGTGGAGACTTTGGTAGGCCAAATCTAAAGTGGTGTTTTTCATGAAAGTTGTTCCTAATATCTTGAAGTATGACATATTTTAAATTTGGAATTTTTGGAAGTCATTTGGGATTACTCAGAAGTTCATCTTCAGACCGGATTTAAACTACCCTGGATTTCTATTCATTGACCTTCTTGTCTTTCGGAATTTTTATAAATTTTTCTAGATCTTTTTTCAACAAATTTTCGTAGAAAAATTGTTAAGGACATGTCTTTCTATGACATATAAAAATTTCAAAACTTTCTAAAGAGATTTGGATACCGAACGAGACACGTTTTGAGGGATGAATGGTCTATTCGAGTGACATGATTTTCGTCTGACTTCTAGTGACAAAAAAGACATGTTTATAGTTTGAACTGGGTTTTGTGTTCTTCATAAGAAATGTTTATCGAGATGTTTTCTATTACATATCCAAAATTTAGAATTTTTGGAGTTGTTTCACTATTTATTTCAAAAGGAATTCGGTTGCTATGCATCCGCCCAGGAATTGCCCCGATTCACGTGTACTCGATTTTCTCTCTTTCGGATAATTATCCTATGATATTATTACATTTGAAAGGCATGGCACTTTGTTGGACGAATGTGGATTTGGTTTGCATTCGGCTAATTCACAAATATAAAAATTGACAATGATTGTTGAGGTATGTGCATGATCATGATACGTTCCACCTAAGCAGGAGTTCTAGACGATGCCCGGCGGGAATTTGGATGCCGTCTAGGTAGGGGTTCTAGACGTTGCCGATCACGGTGGAAGCCGGATCAATGCTTCTAAGTGAAGTGCCGTTTGGTACTTGGCTTGCCAGGGAGTGTTCGATCTTAGACGTTGTCGTCGTCGACGTAGTGGGATGATGCCTGGTTACGCCTGAAGACCGGCCCAAGAGGCTATTAACAATGTGGATATCTATAATGTGTGTTATGCATTGGGGAATGCTTTGTGCCTGAGATCGTTGTCAAGCAAGTCTAGATTACTAGTCGTATTAGGTATAATTATACCTTGGATTGTAATGTATGTGCTCAAGGAGCAATTTCCATGCTGTGTCAAATTTCTAATGTGCAGGTTTTATGTATGTGACAAGGCAAGGTAAGGGTGCCTGTGTTTGTTTATGGCACATTGGTTGTTAGGATTGCATGTTTCGGATTGTTCGGACGTACATATTATCCTAAACGAGACTTAGGGAGTTTACTTATGAAGATTTATTCTCATTGTTGAATTATAACCATTTTAGACCCCCAACTACGACTAGTCTTCCTCAATGTTTTGGGATACCCATGGGTGTGGACCATATGGAAACAAAGTATCCGGTTGGTAAGGAAAAGATGCATATTAGGCATTATACAACGATATGGGTAGACAAGGGTTTAGATCACTAAAAGCCCCGTACACTTTTGGCATGATTTTATTGTGATAGAGACGAGGTGACCGGCCCAATCCGAGAGTTTCATGGCCCTCATCATGGCAGTGATAAAGTAATGAAGTGGGATCTCATGGAGATTGATTCCCCCTAACGAAGAAGTTATTGATCCCGATACTGATCTTTTTTGTTGTGCAAGGTTCTCGTATAATGACCTCTAATAAGGCTTGTAATTGGATATTTGTATTTAACAATGTGTTTATAAAAGTGGATTGTTGATGTGTATCAAATGTTTTTCTACTATCTCGTTTATTTGTATGTTGTATAGAGAGTTTAAGTTTACTTCTGCTTGCGTTCATCGTTAGAGATTCATTTGGGTTGGCAACAAGTCCTAGGATATCGCATACTTAACGATCAATGCAGGATATCGCGTGTTCATGGGGTTCGGGGCGCAACACAACAATTACAGGATAATTATAGACATTACATTACATTGCACATATACTCCCTGTCATATGACTGGAGTCGCATTGCGGGCAACACGAAAATTCTTTCTGGTCATCCCGCGTCTAATAGCTTCAGGATCAGGAGATCTTCACGCCCAAAGAAAAAGAAGAAGACAATTGTACTTACCAAAAAGTTGCAGGTCAGGATGGACAGGTCGTGCATCCTGTGACTGTTTCGCCGCAGCCTTTCATTAGCGCGCCTCGCATGGCTGTCGTGATGGATGGCCATGTCCTTCCATCTACCAGGGGGCACTAGCAACTTGTTGAAATGCCATTTCAAACCCGTAACTGTCATTGCCTGTGGTCTCGATTTCAGCATGTAGCCTACTGATCGCACGCTTCGTTTCCGTAAGCTCAGCTTCAAGCCTACTCCTCTTCTCCGCAGCACAAGCCCGTTCACCCTTCACTTCCTCGCATTTCCTCGATGTCAATGCCAGACTGATAAGCCGGCCGAGCCGGGCTCGTAAGAACCCCACATCCATGCCCAGGTCCTCGAATGCCTTCAGAGTCGTGGCCCACACGTCGAAGTCCTCTATAGAAGTTGTGATCCTCGAAGCCCTGATAGCATCCGCAATGTTCACCGTTTCAGAGATTATTCCTGCTGCCAGCTTATAGTTCAGGCCTTCGAGGAGGCAAGTGTGGAGAAATGTCTTTTGACACCTACACAGCTCGTAGTACTTTGCTCTGAGGTGCGCGGGGAGTTCGGAGTCAATAACCAAACCCTTGGTGATTATAGAGAAATTTTCAATACTTGTCACGTCTTTGAAATCAATGACAGATTCAGAGAACTGAATCCCGTAAAGACCATTTGAAACGAGGTCATTGGAGTCGGTCTTGGGATGATCTGCAACAGATTTGCAATCAGTGTTACAGATCTCGAAACCGTCCTCATGAATGTTCTCTGGAGTAAGTTCCTTTGCAAGAGGCACCCAATAAGTGTCATCGTCTTCTTCTTCGCTGCTCTTGGTGTGTTCTGCACAACTCATAATCAGAAAACGGGGAAGAGTGAAGAAACTCCATATGACAAGAAGAATCACATAATCATTTTGGCTTCAGGAATACCAGGATTGACTCTTCTTGAGCAAGGACCCAAATTTATCAGGCCCAGAGCCCCGTCCACCTCGCTGAAATTACTCGATCTCACAATGTACACCTGAAAACGACAACCGCAGTATCAACCCATATAACCTGTACTACAGTGACCAATCGATTTGTTATAATCACAACGTTGTTCCTCGCCACCTTATTTGATTGAATCAAGAAACTTTCAAAAACAGTCATGAAAAGGGACATATCAGAGTAAAGAATAATCTTCAAAGCTATGATAACCTTGAACTGGGTTGGCATGACTAGTTGAAACACTACTGCATCACCCTCCATTATGCTGTGAGCAATCGAAAACCCTCTCCACCCGCCACTCAGGCCAGTTTTAGCACAAAGGTACTTTGTTTCGTATACTTCCCCGCTCTCATCTTCCAACTTGATCGTCACATCTTCCTTTGGCAAGTGCGAGTCACAGAATTGCTTCGGAAGGCCCTGTCACCTAAGAGAATTAGCTCGTGTGTCTTTGTCAGCAATCATAATCTTCACGAGATTGAAACCGTGCGGCTTAATGGGGCACAATACCATCCAAAATACACGAGTCACGTGGGACGGGAGCATGCGCTTGACAAAGCTTGGGAATTGCAGCGACAAGGACGACTGAACCTCTTTGGCTCGTTCCATGGGATCGGTTGCAACGGCACTGCAATAATCATCTTCCTTGGCTCTCTTTCTTTTTTGGCTACAGCGAAGTGTTTCAGCTCGATCACAAGATAAATCAAGTGCTCTAATGAGTTGAAGCAGGATCGATAACCACGGTATCTATTTGAATGAACTTGACTAACCTCTTTGGCTTCGCCATATCACGACAGCTTACCTGATCAGCAGCTCGTAACTGTATTGCATTCGGGGTCAGTTTTTAGTTTAAGCATGCCAATAGATGTGCTCGACCGAGTTTCAATACGACGAGAAGTGTGTCTAGCTAAACACGATATTCAAGCAACAATTCTACCAATCAACCTATGACCTCCAAACGTATTACTGTGCACAAATCTCGGGTTTGTCTAGATAATCGACTTTTATTTTATGCTCAAATGAAGATTTTCTAAATGCATTCACGAAAATTGTAGCACTGGCTAGATCAAATGATATGAATCTATTTTACATTCGAGCCCAAAATAACAGATGTGAAAGTCAGATTCATATGTGAATAATGAGAAAAAAGAAAGAAAGCAAAAATTTCACAGGAACCGTTCAAGTTGGAACTCGACGTACTTCAACAAAGAAGCACGAGTACACATCAATAATGGCCAAAGCAAACGGTGAAGAGCAAAACAGGGAAATAGAGTAAATAAGAAAACAGAGCACGGAGATTGAGTTCAGCGCACTTCTTCATCACAAGTTCCATGAGCACGCGACGGCCTTCTGAGGAGTAGATTTCCCTTCCTTCTTCAGTGACCTTCCTCGCTGAACCTCACAGAACGCGAGTAAAAACCAACATTTGAAAAACGAATCACATCATAAATATAGAGAGAGAGAGAGAGAGAGAGAGAGAGAGAGACCATTGGAGGATCTACGAGAGGCTTGGTGCTGTCATTATGAAGAATGGTCATGGCTCTGATGGAAGACGACTTTACAGCTCTCTCTCTGTCTCTCTCTCTCTCTCTCTGTGACTAGCACAGTCAGAGACAAAAAGGAAACTGTACTAATTTCTGAATCTTCACTGTTTGGCGTAAAGTGAGGTGCCATTTTCAAAAGTTGTTCATGATCTTTGAAAAGAGTAAGCACTGCAGGTACGTGTCCCCAAAAAAAATCCAAAAATGGATGCAATATTTTAAGATTTAGAAAAAAAGAGATTCAAAAGTTTTAAATGAACTACGATACACCGCTCGAGTTCAATCAAGCTGTCTGTCTCAAGCCCGAGTTTAACTCCATTAAAAGTTTTCCATAAATGCAAACTCGGCTCAACTCGACTTCATCAATAGTTAAATTTTAGTCCGAATTCGAATCGAACTCGAACTTCAATTCTTAAGATGTAATACAATTCAAAAAAGGATTAATTAGTTATTTACAATATAATAATTAAGAATACAAAATTAAAAGTACCAAATAAATCAACTACTCTATTAGGTTTATGAACTATATGAGAAGTCTTTCAAAGTTCAATCTCAACTCCATAAAAACAGAAACTCGAGCTACTCATACTCAACTTGAGAAGAATCATGCATACTTCGATTAAAACCCTAAATTGAGTACAAGTAACTTAACTCATTTACACCTCTCTATATACCAAAATATGATCAAATTTTGGTTATTATCAACATATGATAGATTTAGTCGAGTAGAGTTTGATTATTTATTAACAGAATTATCGCTAACTTGAAGAGAATCGACAACGCGCTAATGAAGCCATTTAAGTTATGGATGAGAATCTTGAAGTTGATCGACGAAATAATTGATATTGACAGGGTGCAATCGACACAAGGATAATCGCTAGGTGGTTAATTGATTGTCGCTATTTTAGGATTATTGTAGATAAGTGTTTTTATATATAATAGGAGACACATGGTAATTTCTTTTGGATATTGTAAATTCTCATAACCATTAAGAAATTATTTCTTTTTCAATAACCATTTGTACCATCCGTTTCTAACTGTCGATTATAAAATAACCACATCATACTCTTTGTAAGTCCCCACCCCCGAAACAAACAAAACTCATTATCTTTCACTTATATTTCATTTCATGTATCACAGTTGCAGTTTTTAGATATCTCGTCGTCGATTAAATTAATTGTGGCTTCTGCATCTTCATCGTCAACTAGACTCTAGCGTTGTATCACTCTATCATTTTACTTTGTCTTCGATTAAATTCCGGCAAAGTGTTTTGTACTTTACATTTATTAAATTCCGTCGAAGTATATCTATTAGTTTCCTCGTGCTCTAGTGATACAAAACTCATCTCCTCTTAAAAAAATCGAAAACGAATTTTGTTGAAAAGTATTCCATCGTCGATTAGATTGCGGCGAAACATTTTCTTGACATGCCCAGTGGGACTACTTGTAGTTTATTTTGAGAATTAACAATGCCAAGGACAAAGAATCACCTTGAGCTTGATCCGGTCGCGGGTAATAGCCCTGGTGAAAGGGTCACCCAGTCCAAGACCTCATCCACTCCTGCAGTGATAGAGACAAGCTAAGGAGGGGATGCCGACATCCCACAACACCTTACGGAAGAACAATTAAGGGGGTTGGCACCAAACCCCACTTTGGTGGCTGCCATGAAGAGATTATTCGAGGAATAGCAAAGTGAGATGGAAAAACACCAAATGAGACATCTCCATGATGCAATCAAGCAAATGGTTGTTAATGCGATCAATGATGTCATCTCAACAATAATGTCATCTCAAGGCTTGGGACATCCGATCAGTTCATACTAATCCAATTGAGCATGGCAGCTTCCAAGTATGTTCCTCCAATTCTTAGTCAATTGAACAATATAAATAATTTAGGCCAAGTGCTCACCCCATTGGTGACGATTTTACAAAGGCTTGAAATCCTAAGCAAATTAATTTGATCAATGGAAATGACCAAATTAGTCCAATATAGACTAATTATGTTGATAATAATATGTCAAATCAAAATATTTCACGGAATGGACCTCCAGTTGGGCCAATTCCAAATGGGGATAATGCGAAGCCTTGTGGTGCAATCTTACCTCCAAATGCAAGAATTTACCATAAAGGCCAAATGTGCCAATTAACCCTAATGTCAACAATCACATTCAGGATCGACCTTTGAATCATGATCCTAGGGTGTAGGAAGATCAAGTCTATCCACTCATAAATCCAGACCAAGTGGCTGAAATGGTGATGCAACAAATAGATGATGATAGAGGGATTATCAAGCCTGTTTATTGGAAGGCTATATCCTAACTGGGTCGATAATGTTCACTATCCTAGGGGACTCAAATCTTATGATATTTTGCTATTTATACTGGCGAAAATGACCAATTGACCCTTGAATTTGTCGATTTATTGCCTAGTGTGGAGAGGCCATAACAAATGAATTCTCGAGACTTAGCTTGTTCTATTTGTCTTAATCAAAATCTGGCTTTACTATACAGATTTATCTCCTAATTCAATTTATATTGAAAAGACAATTTCATTCTTAATTTTATAAATTGATACATGAGGTATTGATTTCTAATTTTGCTATAACTCTATCAATATGCTAACGATTCAATCGATTGGTTTGTTGCTGGATTGAAGAGAGCTAGAAAGAAATGCCTTACTTCGCTGTCAGAGAAAGAATTCACAAATTTCACTATCTGTGGATTGAAATTCAATCTTACAGATATGTTTGAAGGCCAAAATTTTGCCGATTTATTCCAATTGGTAACTGGAGTGTTTAAGTATGAGCAACTATTTAAGAACAAAGATAGAGAGCCACATGATGACTCTACACAAACGTGGATTTCATCGAATTTGCCGATGACAAGAGGGCATACAATGACTCTTCATTATTGAATTTCAGAAAATCGAATGATGAACGAATCATTCAATTCTTTTAAAAGGGGCATTTGTTTACACAAAAAAAAAATGACCAACTTTTGGTCATTATCAATATATGATAGACTTAATCGATAAGAGCAAAATTTATCATTTATGAATAGAATTATCGGTAATTTAAAGAGAATCAACAACTTGCCAATGAAGTTATCAACGACACCCAACGTGAAGAACTTGAAGTTATTGATGAGAACTTTGAAGTTAATCGACGGAGTCATCGATATTGACATTGAGCAATCGACACGTGGATAATCGCTAGGTGGCTATTTTTATTGCGACTATTTTAAGATTGTTGTAAATAAGTATTGTTAGATAATAGTAGTTCACGTGGAAACTACTCGTGGATAATGTAACTTCTCATAACTAATAGAAAGTAAATTTTTTTTCTTAGTAACCATTTGAAACCTTCATTTGTAATATATGTTTGTAACCGTTGATTGTAAGCTTTATATAAACACATCGTACTCTTTATAAACCCTCCTCCCAAACAAACAAAACATATTATCTTTCAATTATCTTTCATTTTTTGCATCGTAGTTGTAGTTTCCAAATATTTCTTCATCGATTAAATTTTGACGTATATCTTAGTTGTAGCTTTCAGATATTCGTCGTCGATTAAATTCCAGCGATACATCTCTCTATCATCTCACTTCATTGTCGTTTATGTTCCAGCAAAGTGTTTTGTACCTTAACGTTGATTAAATTCCGTTGAAGTATATCTATCAATATCCTTATCCTCCAGTGATATATCATATTCGAAATCGCCACAAAACCCGTCTTAATAAAAACCAAATAAAGAATTTAAGTGAAAAAGTATCTCGTTGTTGGAAAAACAACCTCTCTTCTCTCCAACCGAGATGTGCATTGCTATGAATTTGTCTGAAGGATTCAGTCAGGAGAATCAGTAAAAATCAAAATGGCCTGATATACACTTTCCTTTTAGCAATAGACTCCCTTTTCAATTAGAGATTCGCAACACTACACATGTTGGTAAATTTTCTAACTCTTCATAATCAGGATGATCTCTTCATCTCCTCCAAAAGAAATCATGTCAAAAGCCAAAAAAGTGCACTTCACAATCACCAAGGAGCACTAGCAACTTCTTTGAATGTCATCTCGAGGTCATCACTCCCTCTGCGTAAACTCTCGATCTCATCATCGAGCTTGCTTATCGCTTCTCTTACTTCCGCGAGCTTAGCCTCGAGCCTGCTTTTCTCCTCTTCGGCTTGAGCCCGTTCACTGTCCGCCTCTCTGTACCTGTTTGACCTCATCGCAAGTTCCAGGAGCTGCTCAAGCCGGGCTTTCAAAAACCCCACGTCCATGCCCATGTCTTGAAATGCCTTCAGTGTCTTGCGCCAGATATCAAATTCCTTCATTGACGTCGTGATCCTCGAAGCCCGGATCGCGTCTGCTACATTCACTGTCTCCGAGATTATGCCGGCGGCAAGTTTGCAGTTCAACCCTTCAAGGAGGCGACCGTGGAGATACGACTTTTGACTCCGGCAAAGCTCATAGTATTTGAGTCTAAAGTGGTTGGACAATTCGGAGTCAATGACTAGGTCATTGGCTATTATCTCAAAGTTCTCGACGCTTCTCACATCTTTAAAGTCGATGAATTTTTTGGAGAACCGGATTCCATCGAGGAATTCAGAGACAGGATCTCCAGGATCACTCTCGACCTGATTAGCGATGGGCAACAAAAGTGCATTGCAGGCTCTTAAGTCGTCATTTTGAGAGTTTTCTGGAGGATTTTCCTTTGTGAGAGGCTTCCAATAATCATCATCCGATATTTCGCAGGTCTTGCAGCCATTCTCTGATTCACAGTCGGAAGTGAAGAACAAAGAAAGACTGGAAAGCGACAGCCTAGAAATTATCTTGAAGCAGAAACATACCAGAATCCCCTGTTTTTAAACAGGGGTCCAAACTAAGGAGGCCAAGAGCCCCATCCACGTCATCGAAATTGCTTCGTCTCACAATGTAAACCTGAAACCAAGTTCTAATTTGATCATCAAGCAGATTACATGCACCAACTAATGAACTAATTGATGCTAATCATGACCGAGAGGGACGCTCGCAAGCGTCTTACATACCAAATACATCACTAGCAGAACAAATCAATCTCTCAGAGAATACTTCTGCGGCCCTTTCAAGAAAGTATTCGAACTTTCGTAGTCTTTCTTAATGAAATGATTAATGATGTTACGATGCATCTGTATATCACCTTAGCACGGAGGTTTTCCAAATCTTTCACTTTCTAGTGAAACCATTTTAACCAACTTAAGTGCCTGTTTACGCCATCGAAAACCCTACTTCTTTTCACCTCCTTTAATATAGTTCCAACCAAGCATGTGGTTGCTACCTTTCTTTCAAAAATGGCTTGCGGTTCCAGCATTCCTGCTGTTTCTTTATCTAAGAGAAGAGAACCCTGAAATAGAAACACGTTTTCTTGAAAACCTACAAAAAAATGGAATCTAAAGACCTCCTATTAACATACGGAATGTCAAATTCTTTTTGTAACCTTCTCTCCTTGCAATAAGAATTAATGGTAGAAACGGAACCGAACGCATTCTGGAGTAGTGAAGAAACTAATATTATTCATAGCTGAGAATGGTCTACATATTATAACCTTAAAACGGGTTGGCTTGACTAATTGGAAAACCAATGCATCGCCCTCCTGCAAATTATGAGCAATGGAAAACCCTCTCCAGCCACCACTCAGGCCCGTCTTTGCCCCAAGGTACTTCGTTTCGTATCCTTCGCCAGTTTCGTCTTCTAGAGTAATAGTAACATCTTGCCGTGGCAAATGAGAGTCGCAGAATTTCTTTGGAAGACCCTGTCAACAAGAATTTTCGGGTCATTAAACGCTTCAAGCTCTTGTTTTCAGGACACTTGAACTGCACCGGATATAAGCATGAGACTCACCAGCCAAAACCCACCAGTAACATGTGATGGTTGCATATGCTTAACCATGACTGGATACTCTGGCGATAAAGTAGACTGAACTCTTTTTGCTCGCTCCATAGCATCATTTGCAGAATCAGTGCAGTATCGGTCGTCTGGGGCTCTCTCTCTCTTTGGACTGACATGGAAATTTTTCAGATTTGATCATTAAAGAATCAGATTCTTTCTGCCCTTCTTCACAAGAGAACTTAAAATGTGCAACAAGTTAAGATAGGCGTCACAGCCATTGCAATGTACTCAACTAACCTTTTCAGCTTACCCAAACCACAACAGATTACCTGATCAACAACAATGAGGAAATGTGTAAAAAGAAGTCAGTCATTTAAGCACACGAAATGTTGTTAAAAAGAATTTAATAAGATGCAAATTTAGTAGAGCAATTCATTTCAAAGTTAAGCTTGAGACGTAACACTTGAACCATGGCTTCTCTGACAGCTCAAGAGTTTGAAGTAAACAGTTGAACAAGTCGAGAGATCGAGAGAGTAGTTGAAATCTACGTGTTTATGTTTGGACAAAAAATCCATCTTGAAATTTGGATCTTGCAAACATGGACGCCCTCTGTTTCTTCCTTCACTCACTCACTCACTCACTCTCACCCATATCATTTCTCCTAACTTCTCGTTCAAGCACGCCATTGAAATCACATTCCAGAGATTGAAACTTCAACAGGAGTGCAGGCACGGGACAGAGCACTAACATAGAGAGAGAGAGCGAGTGAAGGACTGAAGAAACAGAGGGCGTCCATGCTTCTCACCTGCTTATTGGAGGTTCCTTCAAGACCCAATGGCTTTCCACAGTGCAGCTTCTCCTTCCTCTTCAGCGACGTTCCTTGCTGAACCTGAGCAAAATGTCAGCAAGAAGTAAAAAGAAAGAAAGAACACCAAGAAAGTGAGTGACTGAAGAGGACTGAAGAAACAGAGGGCGTCCGTGTTTCTCACCTGCTTACAGGAAGTTCCCTGAAGGCCCAATGGCCTTCTGGAGAGCAGCTTATCCTTCCTCTTCAGCGACGTCCCTCGCTGAACCTAGACAAGGAAGGTTGTGGGAGAAAAAGAAACACCAAGATAGAAACACAGACGTCCAGAGAGAGAGAGAGAGACCTTGGAAGGTTGTGGGAGAGGTTGCGGCTTCTCGTCCTGACGAATCGCCATGAGAGAGACTCCTCCTGGTGGAAAAGATCGCGACAACACGAAGAGCGTCAAGGGCATCTGCGGGCAGGGACTGTGACGGGGCAAGAATGTAAGAAGAACTGAGGAAGATGGGAGGACCGTTTGGTTTCGCTTTTGAACCAAAAAAATATTAGTAATTGCCGTCAAACAACTACTCATCACGCCTAGAAGTGGGGCCTACCCTAGTGTCCGTACTTG
The DNA here is from genome assembly GCA_031216285.1 of Syzygium syzygioides. NCBI lineage: Eukaryota > Viridiplantae > Streptophyta > Magnoliopsida > Myrtales > Myrtaceae > Syzygium > Syzygium syzygioides. The sequence goes on from CM062248.1 coordinate 19,896,958, forward strand.
GTAGGCTTGATTGGAGCCAAAATTTGAAAAGAGTTCATTTCTGGAGTTGCCAATGACAAAAATAATCAGACCCAAAAAAAATATGAAAAAAATAAATTAATAAAAAAAAGTGCAATTTCTATGAGGGTAAAAATGAGGTGAGAGGAAAATCACGACTTGTTAGGATAATTATTCCGATGAGGCCCTTACGTTTAGGACCTCAAAGGAATGTTACCAGCATCATCGAAGTGTTAGCACGATGCTAGAAAATAAATTACAAGAATTTCAGGTCGTTTACAATCTTTTATCTCAAGTTAAGAAACGAGGGTATTCAATCTTACGAGACTTTAAAGTAATTTATTATTTGAAATTTTATGAGACCACATAAAAGTTTAAGCTATTATATAAAGACATGATTTAATATTTTAATATTCTAATACTCCCACTTACGTGTAAGCTATAACTAGGGAGGAAATAGAGATCTCAATTTGAAGTCAGGACCTTTTGTTTTAATACCATGTAAAAATTTTATGGAACTACTATCAACTATTCTAAAAGTTTAAGTTATTAGATGAATGCGTAATTTATTATTTGAATATTCTAATATACTAAATGTGAAATATAGGTACTAACTTGTCATTTACAAGGATTCACACGGAACTTATTATTTGGGACAATCACTAAGCATAAGTACCATCACTTACAACAATTTGAGTTGTACTAGTATGCCATTGGTTAGTATCCATATCTTCATGTTACGAACTCTATAGCCAAACTACCATATATAAGTGCAATAAGTTACGAAAACTACAAGTAAAATTACAACCTATAAAGTTAAATTACTACCTAACTATGTGATTTACCTTGGGGTGATTATTGATAAATTACATCAATCCAAGAATATTACGGCTAAAAAGGGGATCGGATTTTTTGCTTAGGGACCCTAGAAACACCTATCTTAGTTATCCAAATCCTTTTGTTATAAAGAGATTGCATACTCATTTCAAGCAGGATGGGCCTGACTTACCACTATTGGAGGCATGCTAAATAACTTGCCAAAATTTTAAGAGCAGTAATAGGGCTATCAAACTCAAACTAGTGTCATGGTATATATAAAACTTGATTTATTCATGTCGTCTGATTCTATCATAAAAATATTTTAACGCATTGGCAACATATTGTTAATGAAAATGGGCAGAGTCGTGTAAGTTGTGCTGCTTGGGAGACGTGTTTGTTTTTATGGGAGGCTTGATTATCTTAAGATAAATTTGCATCGTTTTCGAGTCATATTTTCGTCTTATCATTGTAAAACCGCAAAATCCATTTAACTTGGAAGACAGGAGAGAGGATAACGTTCAACTAGTTCGTAAACCATGTAATATTAGGTGTTTCTATCCAGCTCTTTATTTCATAGCTAACCCTATGCGTAGCTTTTCTATGGCTATTTAAGGATGATGAGTGCAAACTGGATAAATGTTGGATAAGTGTAAAATCAGGACATAAGGTTTTGATAATTAATTGGTCAATTGAGGACTCAGGTTTTAAAATAGGGCCAATAAGGTCTCAAAGTTCAGTATTGGTAGAATTTAGGGGTCAGAGTCCGACGTGGAATATTTTAGTCATTTGCCACGTATGATTTCATACTGACGCCTGAATTCCATTTGGGGCAAGCTGGAAACCTAATTGGCACTTTTTTAAAGCCTGAAGACCTGAAATAATTAAGGGTGCGTTTGATAACCATTTTGTTCCCGAAAATAATTTCTACTCATAAATGATTTTTTTTATTCTATTCCCGGAATCAATTTTTAATCATTTGAATGCGTTTGATAATTGTCCAACATTTATATTCTTAGAATAGAAAAAGAACAGGAATGCGTTTAGTCACTACACAAAATTTCTTTTTATTAATAATATTTTGAATATTTTAATATTTCTTTTTATCTTTTTTTTCCGTTCTTTCTTCTTCTCCTTCCTTCGCCCGTGGCCAGGTCGCCGACGCAAGCGAGGGCGTCGTGGCCCTCGCTGGTCGTAGGCGAGGGCCACCCTAGTTGGCGAGAGCGACGGATGGACCCTTGCCGCCGCCTTTGCCGAATCTGGCAAGGGTTTGATGAGGGCGACCCTCGTCCAAGCCGCGGGGATCCAGCCCTCACTAGATTCATTAAGGGCAGCCCTTGCCACTTGCGGCCTGGGCAAGGGCAGCTCGCAGCTTAGGCGAGGGTTGCTTTTGCCCAGGCCGTGAGGGTCTAGCCCTCGCCCTCGTCGATGAGGGCCGCAATGCCCTCGCCGGCCCTTGCCTATGCCCAGTCAATGTGGCCGGTTGCCGGCCACATGCCAGGAAAGAAGAAGAAGAGCAACAAAAAAATTTCTTTTCTATTTTTTATCTTTTATATTTTATTTTTTATTTTTTATTTTTTTTATTTTTATTCTTGTTACTAGAATCGAGAATCAACTTTTTTTAAAATTTTTTATTTTATTCCAAAACTAATTATGGGAATAAATGTGTACCCAATAACAAAAAAATTATCAGACGGATTTATGGTCTTTTTTGGTTCTCGAAAACAAAATAATAGAATCAGGCACTGTTTGGCCGGTTACTAAACAAACCCTAAAACAAAACCTTAAATCCTTAATTGACCAAAGCACAAGTCTTGTCCATGCATTTATCTTGAATAATGTGTATCGTAGGGTTAGTGTTGGGACATGGGCAAAAATTGGATTTAAGATTTGGATAGTTGGTCAATTGAGAACTTTTTAGGATTTTAAAAAACGGGTTAATTAGATCTTGAGCTCACCATCGGTGGAATGAAGGAATCGGAGATCCGACTTGACTCCAATATGGAATATTTTTAATCTTTTGCCACGTAAGATTTATGACGCTTGAATTCCATCCACAGGGAGCTGGAGACCTACTTGGCGTTTTTTAAAAAACCTTAAATCCTCAATCGACGAAAGGCCAAAATTCAGTCCTGTTCCTGCATTTATCCAGAAAATTGTCCATTATATGATATTTACCAAAGGCCAAAATCTTCAATTTATCAAAAAAAATCTTAGATCCTCAATTGACCAAAGGCTAAACTCTTCTAAAAATTGGTAAGAGTTAAAAAATGTGCACGGGGCACTAGTCTATAATCTCATTTATAATTCAATTTTCAAATCACTGACTACACATAACATGAGGAAAGCCGATATCCTTCAAATTATAGAATTTGGTCTATTAGGTACTTTATAAGTGTTCTAGGGGCAGTCTAGCATTTTTCTTGTTAAAAGTAACACACGGACAATCGAATGCGGCCTTATTGGTACATCGATGGACCCCAGCATCCGGATAAGGGTTTTCCATTTATAGGGAGCAACAGATGGGGAACATGCTGCGCAAAATCTGGCTTTACAATCTTAAGACAAAGCTTTGGGAGGCTAAAAAGATGAGGAAAGGAATAGGAAACATTCCTAATGGATTGAAAAGAAGCACGAGTTTTGATGTTACAAGCAAGAGAGTCGCGTCCTTGTATGATCTACCAATAGAAACGATCCTCGATCATGGTTGTTTACAATAACGTATATACATAGTAGTTCATATACGATGATGTCGAATCACACAAAAACTCGAGAAATCTAGGATCAGTAGGGGAGATTTTTCTTGTCAGATTCGACATTCATAACGTTCCTGAGGAACCGATCATTGAGGATATGTTGCAACCCCTCAGTTGGGTATCTCCGGTGGAGAATCTATGTAGAGTTTGGCTATCTTGATTTGGTCTGGAAACTAGAGTTTATGTGCATAAGCACCATATGATAAACAAATAGATAAAATTGGTCTTCAAGGACATCTTTTTTTTCTTTTAATTAAGTAGAGTAAAACATTATATCCCACCAAATTTTAAAGTATTATTTTTTTTTTGGTAAGGAATTTTAAAGTATTATTCATATTTTAAAAAATCATAAAGAGCTTATATATGAATTCACGTCACAATATGTACTCGCGAAAGCTTCAAGAGACGATCACATCACTCAATCTTGAGAATTGGTAGACAGAACACACCGGATGACTTGAAACACCGTATTTCCTACGCATACTCAGTCACAAGAAGTTGTCATTTACATGTGAATCAACACCTCTATACAGCCGATACACACTCGATAAACTCGGAAAACCATATTTCATAGCCATTCTTGGTCACAAGAAAATAGTTATTTATATGTGAATCCAACGCCTCTACACATCTCTATTTACACTAGTACAGCTGAATCTCCTTCAAACCATCAGCAGTGATCCCGTAGTACCCGTCGCTAGTAACGAGAATCGTCTATAGTGCTATTTCACACTTCAGTGGACCACACAGTCACACGCATCTTATATAGTCGATGAGGAACGCGATCATTCTTACATGGATTGGACTTGTCTATGTAAGATCCATTCTGTCATGCTTTTCTGTACACTTCACGCCAGAGAATTACCAAGCATCAGCCTTTATATCCACAGTACCTTTGGTTTCACAAGATGTCATGCCAAGCTTTCCGTTGCGGACGATCTCGCCAGTTTTCTCACAGAATTTCCAGCAAAGTCATACAAAATTTTCAGCAAATGTTCCTGAGGCCCCTGACTGTACCTTACGTTACAATCTTGACCTGCGTATGGATTTGATATCACGAGATGGTGACAGCTTCCGAGCACAAGCATATGGCTGTCCATTCAAAGAACCAGAAAACTTAATGTCCCAACCCTCCACGTTCTTGGGTACGCAAATGTCGAACAGCATCTGGCCCAATATGCTGTGCGCGCTGATCCCTGGGGCATTCTGTGCAAGATTGGAGGACTCTTTTCGCTCATTGTCGGAGGACCCAGAGGCTGCATAACCGTCGTTCACTGAACTTGGCAGGAAGAAATGGTCACTGGGTCCTGTGGCAACCCTTCTTAGGCTCTGGTTGGAGTTCACAGCTGCATTTTGGAGGTCACATATCAACTCCGAGATCTCGTCATACTTGCTCCCCATTCTAGTTCTCTCTTCCTCGAGTCGCTGGAATCGTTGGGAAAATATGGAAGCCGCCTTTGCAAACAAACTGGCTATGGCGGCACGATATTGGATTGGATCATGCTTATAATGACCTGAAAAGCCAGAGATGAGAATTTAGAAGGTCTATAAGCCAGAGGCAAAGTAAAATCTCCCTTGTCATTTAAACATGGTAGGCTTCCTCGGATCACTTGGCAGGAGCCAGATAAAAGAATGTGGTGGTCTTCAGGGCCACATGGGTTGTATCAACATCATGATTTGTACTCTGTGTTTATTGCAAGAATGAATGTTCAGCCATCAAGGGTGCATTGTGAATGAATGTATTTTGCTATCTACGGAAGGGATGTATCAATACGCATGATGCATATGTATGCATGCATGTACATATTTATGCATCTATCTACATGGTAGGCATATTGTCTATATATATCTATGGTTTGCATAGATGTGTTTACATGAATAAGAATGAGATGAGACTGTTAGATATTGAGCCCAGGTTGGAACATTGTAACTGGAATTCATGTTTTAGATCTAAAAAGACCTCCACATAGACAAGTGCTCAAGATACCATACTGCGAGTTACTTATTTTTTCGTCAAGTTCTTTTACTTCATCTCTCAATTGTCAATATAGCACCAAGTGCAGGGTGCACATGCAAGTTTGATTTCAAAGGAGTTTTCAGTTCTATGCTAGTAGGGAAAGCAGAAAATGTGCTTGAAGACGCATTAGGTGAGCAACTTTCTAAAGAACCGTCTTATTATTAGAATCAGGCCAACCAAAAAATAGCATCATTCAAAATATTTTCAATAAAATGAGCAAATTACTCAACATGACTATAGAGAAGCGAATTTAAGAAAAGCAAACAAAATCCTGAGAAAATTCATACAAAGAAGAAACTTTCTCTGGATAAACGCGTTCTCATTCTCTCTTTTATTCAGGAGAATAGTGAGACAATTTTTTCACAGTGGCCAGAAAGGTGTTAAATCAGGCACCTTCGATATAGAAAAAAAGGTATATATATGCCATTATGGTGATATTATGTGCACAATGCAAGAGGGGAGGAAACCTGGCCAAACTGAAAATTGAGCCAACCCAATCAAATGATACTTTGGTCCTATTTTTATAAGGTTCAGATTTCGGTTCTTGATTCGATTTTGGCTCTGCAAGCACAGAAGTGCAAGGAAACGAAAGCTCTAAGAATACTATACAGGTGTTTCGTCTATCTTTTATCTTTTGGATTTTGACTTTTCGATATTCATTTTAATGCTAAATGTGTAAGTTTTACATATATACCATGAACACCTAAAACTATTAAAAGCATAAAAATATTAACGTCTAAAGTCTACACAAATTTTTCTGAACTTTGATTTGACAGGAATTTGGAATGAGGCTTAATAGAGCTTTAAAGCCCCTTCATGCAACCCCACTAAATTCGGGTTCTCAGTTGTTAATTAAGTTTTTGCTTTTGCAGACACCTGCCAGCTTGTCCTTTTTGAGTAAAGTCAACGATAAGCAATTTCGCACATCAAAGCAGTAGGTCACCTCATTTCTCCTCTCTTGAGCAAGGATTGATCCACTAGTAAATGCTTATGTACTCCAGGACCAATCATTACCATTGAATACATAATACCTTACAAAGAATAAACTTGATGGTTGCGTTTAATCCAGGAGCACCTTAACCGTCTACACCAGGAGAACTTAAAATTTGCATCTCTCTCCCTCCCCTGACCCCCCCACAAACAAAAAACAAATAAAATACCCATGCACAAAACCCGACATCCAAAATTACTCATCTCCCTCTTTTCAACCTATATCAGATCTAAATTTTCAAAACTCTACCTTTCTTATTTCTCTCTTTAAAGATGCACTTCCTGTTTTCAAGCTTATAGATCCACTCTGGCTGCACCTTTTGTTTAAAGCTTTGACAGATAAATGGCGGAAATTCATCTGAATGTTATTCGTTAACCGAGCAAAGCACAAGAAAAGGTATTTAAAATATATTTCTGCAGGTTATGTTGTTCTTTCAGGTTTTCAGCCACTCCTAGGGTTGGCTGGCTTCTTTCCACCTCCCTTGCTTGCCTTTCTATAAGAAGAGAGGGTCCCAAACCAGCAGAAAAAACAATAAGAGAAATGAGTTAAACCTTTTTACAAAACCAGTTTAATCAATTCTACCCACTTCTTATATGTGCAAGTCGGGTCATGGGCTTGGTAGGAAAACTCCTAAGTCCCCACCATATAGTTCTGTTATATTCACTTTGTTTACATGAAATCGCCCAGCCATTTTACCCTCCTGCCATGCAAGACAAGTTCCCAATGCAAGAGCAGGAATTTTCTCAAGCATAATAAACAAAGAAATACGGGAAGTATAACCTACCACCAAATATAGAGCATGAACTTTTTTTCATGAAAAAAACAAGAGCATCTATCAATGATAATGTGTCATAAAAGAAGACACAGTTCTGTAACAAACCATTGTGAGAGGAGCCACGTAGCTTCACAAGCTTAACATCTGCACCAGAACCTCGTAAATCCTCAGCAAAGGTGAAGATCGTTTGATAAGGAGCAAGGTTGTCATCTTCTGAGCATAAAATGAGATATGGAGCTCCAATGCACTACCAATGAGGAAAATTTATTTCAGAAAATAATCAAGCAAAGCAAAAGAGATCTCATTGAGCAATTCAACTTACAACTGAAGAATGCAAGTTTTGCCAATACTCAGCACGCTGGGCTCCAAACCTGGTAAGATAAAGAGCATCTAGACCAGAGGAAACACCTTTGACTATCCAAGAGGCGACTTTTGCTGGTACAGGCCTTTTTAGGATGGTAGAAGGCAGAGTAAACCGAGAACCAAAATCACTGGTAAAATCTACTGGACCGGAATCAAATATGTGCCCAGAAACACAGTTTCTCACCAATCCATATTTGTCCTTCAAGAAAGAAAATAACTTTCAGAGCTACATATGCATCATAAAAAATATTGACAAGATATCAAATGAGATAGACATGAAAAGGGGAAATGTATTCGACATTTGAAAGCCTCAATCAGAATAAAGGGAGCTTATGCATACCCAATTCAGCTGACTCTCACATGGTCTCTCGATAATCTGCTAGAACAGCATGTATTTAGATTATATTATTGAAACATGAAAACTGAACACATTAGTGAACACTTTAAATTTATAAGTACTAGATCCAGACAGACAACTGCTGGACATACCTGAAAAACCTTGCTCATACAGGCCTTTGAACCCGCAGAAAAAGCTGCAAAGACTACAGGACATGGCTTAATTTGTAGCTCCTGCATTCCCACAAAGACTAAGTAGTATCACTTTACCGTCGTCTTAGATTTTTTTTCAACAAGGGAAAAAAGTAGGAGCGAAGCTTCACATAAACAAAATAGTGCTACACACAAGGAAGAGAATTCTACCATAGCAAGCCCTAATTTCTATAAGATAACATTAAATTACAACAGATACAAAATACCGAGATAGGATCAGCACAGAAGTTTGTACAGTATACAAAACAACCACAATTTGTTGCACTATGACGAAAACTAACCTTGAGAAGCTCATTGAGAACAAAAATTGCCATTGACATTGCCTTCTCAGAAGCAAACCTGTAAAAAACTCTCATGATTTAAGCTTTGTATAACCCAGAAATAGGGAAACTCTCCCACATGCGAAATGAAAGCCCAGAAGAAAATTCCACACCATTTTCTTTCAACTGAATATTTTTCAGCAATTCCAACAAACAAGAATCCCAATTTTGTACAGCAGATAAATAAGATGAGGAATCTCTACTTCATTGAACAGACCTTTTGCAATTAGAGAATCAATAATTGGTAGAAATTACAACTCACTTCAAGAAATTAGAAGGCTGAATATCTAACTTCGCACATTGCCATATGTTATTAAGCTAGAGATTTGTTGCTTTCTTGATAACATATTTCACCATTTACTTTCTTCAGGGGATATGAGTAATGCGGCTACATTCAAATATGTGTGATAACTGATAAGTATGCATAAATTTCATCAGCATCGACACGGATTACAAATGCCAGCAGATATACTCCCTATAAATGCACTAGGGCAGCAATAGTATGGCCAAATAGGGTACTTCACACGACTACATTTGTGCCTCACAATCTTCAGCTAAAAAGCAACATTTGCAAGGTTATTAGACTTCCTTCTCCATCCTCATCCACATTTTCAGAATTTAAAAATAGCTACTGTACCCTGTAGAATATGAACGGTGGCCAATGCGATATACCAATTACCTAAAACTTTGGTTGTAATGATACAATGCAAAAGTTAATCATGTTGAAGGAATACAGTATAATCGCCCATTCTTTGCATCTTTCCATGGTAAGCGTATCTTGAGGTAAATTACTTCCATGGTCATTCAATTCTTGCATTACTTACAATTAGGTCACTCTACTTTCAAAATTTTCAATTAGATTATAATACTTATAGTTTGAATTGGATCACTCTGCCAAAAGAACTAATAGAAAACTGTAGTGACATCATATTTCCGTGAAGTACCATGTCAGCTCTCCCAAACATTTCTCAAATGGAATAGTAACGCAATCAAACAAATTGAAACTATTTCAAAGTAGAGTGACTTCACTGAACAGCATAAAAGTATAATATTATCATTAAAAGTGGTTCGTCGACTAACAACTTTTACCCCTGAAACTAAGCTTTTCAAAATCTGGATCCCTTTTCTAGAACTTCACCCCATTCAAACACCCCATTCAACAATTCTACCTAGATGATTAATATGTGATACTTGTGTGCATGTCGTACTCTCTTCAACCCAAACCATCAAAAGAAACTCGAGTATCACATGGATGATAGACAGGCTAATGGAAAGCTATAAGGCAGATTACTTTCAACCGAAACTCTGTTCTTTTCGTGTGATGCCTAATTCCAAAAGCCAATAACCATTTTTGTCTCGTTTATGTGCTGTAAGACAGTTTTGCACCTCTTAAGAAAACATAAGAACAACACCGCATCTGGTTAGGCCATCAACCAAGACCCCCGTTTCGATTGATCCAAATACTTGCTCCATCCAAATTTCACATCAAGTTTCCAGACACGACACATGAGGCCACGAAGTGTTACATCCTCATTCATGGCAAAAAAAATAGCAATCTTCAAGCTTAAGATAAAAGAAAAGGTTGAGACTACAATAAATCATCAACCTAATGTCCCAACCTTGCTCGACTGACAACCCTCATCTACTTTAACAAATCAAAATCGTCGAAAATGAAGCATAAGGTGCACACAATTGCACAAACCAAGCATCGAGCTCAGCCCAAGTCAGAATCACACAATCGACATACGTCTCCACGCTTCTACACAAGAAAAAGAAGGAAAGCACTGTACTGAGAAATTCCACTCGAAGCAGAAGAAAAATCAACTCACGCGTTCAAGAACCCGGCATGACAAACGAGGGAATCCCACCCGAGAGAGGCATACAGCTCCACGTAGCTCCTCAGATGCCTCTCCTGAATCGAGACCCAGGCGAAAATCACCACAACCCCTCTGAACCCACTCCCTCGAGCACCCCAATAAACACTCCCACCGCCACCCACCATCTCCGAAACAGCTCCGACGGCCGGCGGGGGCGATGAATTTCGAGGCTTTGGCCCGGAACAAGAAGTGGGTACGACAAATCTCGTCGTGGGTAGGGAGCGATTCGGTAGTTCTTCGGTGTCGCCACAGCCACAAGCGCCTGAAGCCTCCGTTCGGTGAAAATGGGAACTAGTGCGAGACGATGCAGACGGGGCCAGGGGGTAACGACGCTTGGGCTTGAATGGGTGGTGGGCGAGGAGAGGATCATCGATGGAAATGCCACGTCCGATATTGCGTGCCTTAGGATAAAGCTCGCGACTTTGGATCAACGTGGTGGTGTGCGGCACAAGGTCAAATGAGTTCACCTGTGAACATGGAGAACGGTCGAAGGGTCGTTGACGATGACGACATCCGCAAGAGTTTCCTTGGAAGGAATTAATCTTTTCCAGATTTTTTTTTTATTGATTCCTTGTCGGGGGTCTAAATTGTGAACAAAGAAAAATTAATTTTATCAGTTAATCGATCGGATCATACGCCTTGGGTATATGTTTCTTCTGGCTTCTCTTGATCCCTAAATAATTTTTTTAAAATTTTTTACTCCCAGATTTTTAAAGTGAATATTAAGATTTCTAAAGATTAACGTATGATTATACATACCACCCATCTGGGTAGCGCTGCTGGAGCGCGCACTTTTCTTCTCGCAAAAGGTTGAGTGTTCGAATCCTGGGCGCCGTAGGGTGACTTAACCGGTGGCACGTGTGTGGTGGCTAGCACGTGTTGCCCCCAGGGTTTACTCCCCGGCTGTCGGCCGTGCGGGGTTCCCTGAGTTACCAAAAAAAAAACGTATGATTATACATGTCAAAAAAAATTTGAACATTTCGAAAATCTCCAAGTATTTTGAGTTGGATGAAAGTCAAGACATGTGAATTCCACAACGTTTGCAAAAAGTCAAAAAGTTAAAAAAGCAGACATCGAAGGTCATGTCCCCATTTCGCCACAAAGTGTGTAAAAGAGATCAATCTGAACATTTTTTATTGGGCAGGACGATATATCAACGCGAAACTAACTCGGGAAAAATCATAACTCATCGTTCGAAAATAAATGGTCGATTAAAGCTTCGTTTTGTTTTGCGGACAATTATATTTTTTTTCCTAATAAAGTTTGCTTGAATTGCTTACAAAAATGGACAAAGGGAAAAATATTTTTATCATCCATGGAAATATTTACACTTATATTGCTATTTGTAATGACAATATTTTTTTATAGGTTAATTGTTTTAAGAGATATAAGCGATCATTTGTAAGAAAATATTTTTCAAATTATTCATTTTTCACATATAAAACGGGGCTTGAAATGTAAATTATTCTAATAATCGGGCAGAGCTCATAATGGGGCCTAAATTTGCTGTCCAAGCGTGGCTGAGTTGAGGACAAATGCGAACCACGGCTTCCTAATAAATATGAGAGATTAATAACTAAATAGATACATGAATGCAATTAATTATCCATGTGAAGTCACATTTAGAAATCAAATTTAGGTTTCGTCTATCTCGCAAAAAATAAATTATTTAAAAAATATTTTTCCAAAAACGATTTCTTATATTACTTACATAACAAATTAAAGAAATTTTTTTCATCGTCCACAATATTATTTAAACATAAATTATTGTCGATACTTAAAAAAATTTCTTTGTTTAATTATTTGGGTTAATACCACGAAAAACCTCAAACTGGTACACCAATGACAAATTTACCCCAAATTATTTTTTTAACCACAAAAAGAAATCAAACTGGTACACCTGTAATAATTTTACCCCGAACTATTTTTTTTACTACCAAAAGCCCCACATTGATACAATTGCAATAATTTTACCCTTGAACTAATTTTTTTGCCACAAAAAATCCCAAACTAATACACCTATGATAAATTTACCTTCTATTAGTTTCTGTTAAATTTTATTGTCAAATTACTAAGTTTAATGACACATGGTAATTGATAGATGTACCGATTTTGGGTTTTACCCTTTTGTTTGTCACAAGTTTACCAATTTATGATTTTTTTATGATATTAATCCAATTTAACGGACACTAACGGATGGTAAATTTGTCACAAATGTACCAGTTTGGGGTTTTTAGTGGTCAAAAAATTAGTTTTTGGTAAAATTATTGTAGGTGTACTAGTTTGAGGTTTTTGGTGGTTGAAAAATTAGTTCGAGGTAAAATTATCACAAGTGTACAAATTTGGGGTTTTTGGTGGTTAAAAAAATAATTCGGAGTAAAATTGTCACAAGTGTACCAGTTTGGGATTTTTCATGATATTAACCCAAAAAAACTTATGACCTTTAAGTGAACACCATACGAAAGTTATAACACTTATGATGTTCTTATCCCAAGTAAATGGAGAAGCTGGTTTTGTTTCTTGTTTATAGAATTGTGTAATGCACTTGTCGCGGTTGGGATTTTTCTTTATCCATTTGAGGATGGGTTTATAGAATGGAGACACAAGTTTAACCATAAAGGATTTGGCCTTTGGAGGAGCAGGTTTGCAACTAATATTGCAACTTAAGATGAGTAAAGATGACACAAGTTGCGTGTGACGTTGTAGGGGTCAAAGCTGCCATGTCAAGCAACACGTAATCATATCTTACCTATCTTAATTCCTAGTGATGAGTAAAGATTAACGTATGTTTATACATGTCGAAAAAAATTTGAACATTTCGAAAATCTCCAAGTATTTTGAGTTGGATGAAAGTCAAGACATGTCAATTCCACAACGTTTGCGAAAAGTCAAAAAGTTAAAAGGCAGACATCAAAGGTCATGTCCCCGTTTCGGCACAAAGTGTGTAAAAGAGATCAATCCGAACATTTTTTATTGGCTAGGACAATATATCAACGAGAAACTAACTTGGGAAAAATCATAACTCATTGATCGAAAATAAATGGTCGATTAAAGCTTCATTTTGTTTCGCAAAAAATTAAATTTTTTTCTTAACAAAGTTCGCTTGAATTACTTGCAAAAATGGACAAAGGGAAAAATATTTTTATCGTCCATGGAAATATTTACACTTATATTTTTATTTGTAATGACAACTTTTTTTTATCAATTAATTATTTTAAGAGATACGAGTGATCATTTGTAAGAAAATATTTTTCAAATTATTCATTTTTCGCATATAAAACGGGGCTTGAAATGTAAATTACTCTGATAATCAGGCAGAGCTCATAATGGGGCCTAAATTTGCTATCCAAGCGTGGCCGAGTTGAGGACAAATGCGAACCATGGCTTCCTAATAAATATAGAGATTAATAACTAAATAGATACATGAATGCAATTAATTATCCGTGTGAAGTCACATTTAGAAATCAAATTTAGGTTTCGTTTATCTTGCGAAAAATAAATTATGTAAAAAATATTTTTCTAAAAACGATCTATTATATCACTTACATAACAAATTAAAGAATGAAAAATCCCAAACTGGTACACCTGTGATAAATTCTTTGGTTAATTATTTGAGTTAATACCACGGAAAATCCCAAACTAGTACACTTGTGACAAATTTATCCAAAACTATTTTTTTTGCCACAAAAAAACTTAAACCGGTACACCTGTGATAATTTTGTCCCGAACTATTTTTTTGACCACCAAAAATCCCACACTGGTACACTTGCGATAATTTTATCCCTAAACTAATTTTTTCACCACAAAAAACCCTAAACTAGTACACATATGACAAATTTACCCTTTATTAGCTTTCGTTAAATTTTATTGTCAAATTGCTAGGTTTAATGACACATGGTAATTGATAGGTGTACCTATTTTGGGTTTTACCCCTTTGTTTGTCACAAGTTTATCAATGTGTGATTTTTCATGATAATAATCCAATTTAACGGACACTAACAGAGGGTAAATTTGTTACAAATATACCAGTTTGGGATTTTTAGTAGTCAAAAAATTAGTTTGGGATAAAATTATCATAGATGTACCGGTTTTGGATTTTTAGTGGTCAAAAAATTAGTTCGGAGTAAAATTGTCACATGCGTACCAGTTTGAGATTTTTGGTGGTAAAAAAAATAGTTTTGGGTAAAATTGTCATAGGTGTACCAATTTGAGATTTTTTATGATCAAAAAATAATTCAGAGTAAAATTATCATATGTGTACCAATTTAGGGTATTTTGTGGTATTAACCAAAAAAAAATTTATGACCCTCAAGTGAGCGTCATACGAAAGTTATGACACTTACCCGAGCAAATGGAGAAGCTGGCTTTGTTTCTTGTTTATAGAATTGCGCAATGCGCTTGTCACGGTTGGGATTTTTCTTTATCCATTCGAGGATGGGTTTAGAGAATGGAGACCCAAGTTTAACCATAAAGGATTTGGCCTTTGGAGGAGCAGGTTTGCAACTAATATTGCAACTTAAGATGAGTAAAGATGACACAAGTTGCGTGTGGCGTTGCAGGGGTCACAGCTACCATGTCAAGCATCACGTAATCATATCTTACCTATCTTAATTACTGGTGGTTTTAGTTATTATTTTTAGGGGTGTCAATGGTTCGGTTTGTGTCGAGAATCGTACATACCCGACCCAACCCGTTCATAAAAGATAAATGTCATTTGTGACCCGAATTCCTTTTTCTTCTTCTTTTTTTTTCTTTTTTCTTTTTTGAGTAGGGCAACGGAAGGTGAATCAAATTTTCCAACACAAAAATTTCCAACAAATTGCCGGGAAGCAATCATCCAAAGTAAGAAAGGCACCACAACTGGGACCACAGTTGTAGGAATGTTGCATTTGCTGATTGAAGCTTTGGGGAAAAAAAAGAAGAAGAAGAAACGGCTGGTTTTAACTTCAGTCGCACCTCATCCAGCATTTTCATCTTCTTCGCCCTCCAATTTCCAGTCTTCGCCTTTTGTTTTCACTCAAAATACCACTCACGACCATGCTTCTTGCCGCTCGGTTCTCAGACCCTTCCGGCGGTGGCGAAGCAGTTTGTCGACACGATATGTTCCGAGTGGGCCAAAAGGTAATGAACGCAACAACAAACCTAACGAACGGTCCTAGGTAAAGCTTGAGATTAAGAATCAATTGACTTGAATCGAGAGTATAGA
The DNA here is from genome assembly GCA_031216285.1 of Syzygium syzygioides. Classification (NCBI taxonomy): domain Eukaryota; kingdom Viridiplantae; phylum Streptophyta; class Magnoliopsida; order Myrtales; family Myrtaceae; genus Syzygium; species Syzygium syzygioides. The sequence goes on from CM062248.1 coordinate 19,912,625, forward strand.
GAAGCACGCCTCTTCATCAGAGACGAAGATCTCGTTGTCCTTCTTTTCTGCATCCGAACGGATGAATCTGACCATCTGTGGATGAATCGAGGACTGGGGTGGAGGAAGGAGAGATGGACCCCGTGGAAGAAGACATCGATTGGGAGGGTTTCACAATCTGAAAGTGAGTGGGTCTAATTTACTAAAAACCCTCAATTTTAGGTTCAATCCTAATTTTGTTCCGAACGTTTTTTTTCTAAAAAAAATCCTAAACTTTAGCTTCGGTCCTAAATCTGTGTTCAAACTTTTCTTGTATAAAAAAAACCTAAATTTTAAGTCCAATCCCAAAATTTGCCCCGAACTTTTTTTTGTCTAAATAAAAATCAATCACCAACTTTCGATCTAATATCAAATCTATCCCTGTTAACCCTTCATCTATAGATCGTCATTAGTTGTTTGAAGTGGCATTTCCATGTCGGTTAGAAATCCACATTAGTAAGGTGACGTGGAAAGTTATTTTCAAAATGAAATCATTCTTTATAATGAAAATTACGGAAATTAGGGATGACTAACGATGATTTTTGGACAGGGGTTACTGATGGCAGAATTTGGTCTAGAGTTAAACTCAATGATTTATTTTTAGACAAAAAAAAAGTTCGGGCAGAATTGAGACTGAACCTAAAGTTAAATATTTTTAGGGAATTAGGCCTATGAAAGTATGCTTCGGTTTGTTTCAGTTTGACCCCGAACCGGATTGAATTTTTTTAACACATTAACCGAACCGGAAAGAGACCCAAAATTTTCAAGGTCGGTTAGTTCGATTAGGGTTTTTTTGACATGCCAAGAAGGCCACAACCAAAGAGCCCAGGTCATAAATTATAACGAGCATGCATTGTATTACACCTTGTTTTGGCCCAAGTTCAAAAGCCCATGTCACAAGACTAGTTTGCATTTGGTTCAACTTTTTCAAGGGTTATGGGGAAATGCAAAGGACTTTAACCTAAAGCGCTTTTATTAAAAAATTGTGTATTAGGAAACAACTTTAAGAGAAATACCATTTAGTAAAAACACATTTGAAAAGTCCCTTGGGCGATTAATTTAAGCTTCTTAATTTTAAATTTGTTTAAAATTGAAAAAATAATGTCTGCAACTTTAATAATTTAAATGTGGACAAGAATGTTAAAGATATGCATTAAAAAATTTATAAATAAAAAATAAAATTTCCTTTTTTGCTAAAAAATTCAAATGGAAAAAATTCACATCAAAGTGAACTCTTCAATTAAAAAGAGAGTACTTTCAATACAATAAATGTGGTAACATATGCCCCAAGAAAAGAAATTTATTATCCTTAAAAATTGTAAAAATCCTTAAATATTTCCTAAACTTATGGGTCGTAAACGTGCCATTCAGACGCTATGCTGCCCTTCTCATTTACATCATCCGGATCCACTATATATAAATTGGGATCCAAATTTACTCTTGCAAAATCTATATCTTCACGGCATTTCTTTGTATATGAGCTGCTAGAATTTTCACTTGTTTTTCATCACCATCCAAGTTCATGAAGATTTGCCTATTATCTTTCTTTTATGTAAAATGAGTGAGTGCAAAAAAGTATAACTTTCGGTGTTGCTTAATTTCAAGTATGGCTTTTAATGTCTATGATTTTCTTGTAAGGATCAAACTCCCTCGCAAGAGATGCGGCAATGCTCCTATTTTCAATAGTTGAAGTCAATTTGAATTGTTGGCTTAGTAGCTGTAGTCAATTTCTTTTCTTTCCTTGAGCTTGCCTCACTGAACTCTGCGTCGCTTTTTTGTGGCTTTGAGCCTCAATTGGTTTTATAATTTTTTCATCTATATTTCACTCTATATTATCATTAGTAGATCCTGCACCATCAGCGATATCAAGTTGCGTGGCCATAATATCCTTATCAACACATAAACTTTGTGTAAGATTTCATGTGATACTTCCAGTAATAATGTAGCTCTGAACATTCTATCCAACAAAACTTCAAGATCCGGATATATACCTTTCGTTCTAAAAACTCTAAGCGTATGATTGGCCTATTATAATAACATGATCATGAGTTGTATCATACAACACGAACTTTAAAAAAGTAACAAAAGAAGGAGAAAAGTCTGAATTTTCCTTTCCCATCATTCATCGCTTGCATAAATAGCTTTCTTCTTTGGATCTCATCTTAATTCTGTTTCCTTCTTAACCAATTGCTTCCATTTTTTTCCATTCTTCCCACTACTTACTCTTTATTTGATTTTATCATACTTTTTGCCTCTTGAACTCCTCAAATTTATTAATTATGACTGTCCATCCTTCTCTTTTGTTGTTTGCAGGACGATTACCTTTTTCAATGTATTCAATACACAGCTTACAAAAAGGTTTCCACATCTTCCAAGTTTCAAAATGCCTTTTCCTTTGATAAACTTGCCATCTACTAATACAATGACATGAACAAATTTGAGAGGTACAAACAAATGAGATTTATCACAAACCAATTCGAAATGAACACATGCATTTCTTAACACACAAATAAAGTCCTAAGATACTATTGCAATTGACAATTAACAAGTCAGTTAACTCCCCCTCATATATTAGACTGTGTTTGGTTTAGCTTTTTGAAAAGAGTTGTTAATTTTTTTAGATGCCTTTGGCCAAATGCTAGCATTGGCAAAAACAAATGCTGCTTTCAGAATTTTCTGAATGTAGTTCCCATCAATTAATGAAATTTGATAAATTACCCTTTTGCCTTCAAAACCTTACTAAGGTAGTGTATGGTAATCATTTTGGTTCTATCCAGAACTAATTTTCTGTTCCCAGAAATAGTTTTGGACCAGAAACCCGTTTGGTAACGCAATTTCGTTTTTCTATTTCTTGAATAACTTTTTATTCCAGAATCGATTCTGGACTAGAAATCAGAACAAAAAAAAAGTAAGGTAGTGAATGATAACCATTCTGTTCCGAAATTAGTTCCTGAAACAAAAATAGATTTTTCTATTTCTGGTTCCAGGATGAGTTTCTGAGAAAAGAAACCCGTTTGATAACGATAAAAAATTTATATTTCTGGAACAGAAACCCGTTTGATAACAACATAAAATTTCTATTTCCTGAAATAAAAACCCGTTTGATAAACAATAGAAAATTCTATTTCCAGGAACAGAAATCCATTTTTTAGAAATGGAATAAAAATAATTAAAAAATTCGAAAAATGCCTCAAAATCTCAAAAAAATTCGGAAAATCCCAAAAAATCGAAAAATTCCAAAAAAATTCATCAAAATGTCGAGAAAATAAAAAAAACTCAAATTTCGAGAAAATAGGAAATTGTTTAATTATTTTCAAAAAAAATTAAGAAATAAAATATTTCAAAACTTCACAGAATTGCTTAGAATATCTGTGGCCACCTACTGTTTGCGTAAATTTTAATTTTTGTGTGATGTCAAAAAAATAAAAAAATAAAAAATTTCAAAACTTCACGAATAGTTTTAAATACTTGTGGCCACCCACTTTGAGCGAAATTTAATTTTTTTTAGGTGCAAAAAAAATATGAAAAATAAAAAATTTCAAAACTTCACATAATGGCTTAGAATACTTCTGGTCAGTCACTTTGAATGAAATTTAAAAATTTTGAGGTGCCCAAATGGTATTTTTGATTTTTTGATTTTTTAATTTTTATTTTGTCACCTAAAAAAAATTAAATTTCACTCAAAGTGAGTGGCCACAGATATTCTAAGCCATTATGCAAAGTTTTGAAGCTTTTTTATTTTTTTTGGCATCTAAAAAAATTTAAATTTCACTCAAAGTGGATGGCCACGGGTATTCTAAGCCATTCTATGAAGTTTTGAAAATTTTAATTTTTTTTGGAAATCTCAAAAAATTTAAATTTCTCTTGAAATGGGTGGCCACAAGTATTCAAAGCCATTCTGTGAATTTTGAAATTTTGAAATTTTGAAATTTTTTTTGACACCTAAAAAAATTTAAATTTCGCTCAAAGCGGGTGGCCATAGGTATTCTAAGCCATTCTGTGAAGTTTTCAAATTAATTTTATGTTGAATTCGTAACGTTACGTACACCCGCACATAAATTCTATTCAAATTAATGCAAATGGCTAAGCACTCGAACGTGTCTTTAGCATTCAACCACCATCGCTCTTGATATTTGCTCTCAATATTTGTGAGTATGCATCGTTCCTCGTAATATCCCAAATGCTTATGGAGAAAAGTAAACCAAGCACATAACATTACAAGAGCCAAATAGGAGATCCCAAAATACCACGTCACATTACAACATCCAACATAAAAAATCCTCAAATGCAAAATAATGGAAATACATTAGAAAAGTCGAAAACACATTTTCATGGAATCTTCGCCATATTATTATCAATTGCCAATTAATTGGCAATTCTTTTCTTAAGCATGCTGATCTCGATATCCTTCTCGGTCAATGTATTGTCAATAACCTCATCTTGTGCACTTCCAAACGGGTACTCTGAATCACCACATCAGGCAAATTTCTTATCCATCTTGTCTTGATCACAGATGTAATTATGAATAGCACAACATGCAATTACAATACATGACTGCTTTTAAATTGAAAATGAAGGCATATGTCTCAAAATGAAAAAAATGATTCTTTAATACTCAAATGATCACTCAATAACATTCCTTAGTGAAGAATGCCTATGGTTGAATAATTCTCTTGCTGTTGCTGCTTGCCTCACTCCACCCCTAAAATCATTAATATGATACCGTTCCCCTTTAAAAGGAGTCAAAAATCTCGGAGCTGCAGCATAACCAGAATCTATCACGTAGTATTTGCCTATCACAAGGTATTCATATATTGATTATGATTCGCAAATGTAATACAGTTATAAAGAAAATTATCCCATGAAAAACAAGCAAATACCTGGTGGAGGTTGAGGAAATTGTAAGTAATGTGTCTTGAGTGCTCCCGAGAGCACCCGACAATCATTGGCAATGCCTTTCCAACTAGCATACACAAATGTAAATTTCATATCAAATGAATAAATACACGTCACATTCTGAGTGGTAATTACTTTTCCGCCTCTAAATGGGATCTGTTTCGACACTGGTATAGAAACATGAATGTGAGTGTCATCAATAGCGTCTATGCAGCCCTGTCATTTCAGTAAAGACTAGCATTATATAAGATTATTAACAAAATGTAAATGACGGTGTAAAGGAATGTGTGAAAATCCTATCTTGAAGTAAGGATTATAATTAGGATTGGTAAGAATTTCTTCTAGGATAACATCAAATGAAGGTGATACGATAATTTCTCTTGCCAGATTTAGAATTGCTTGCAACACTTTGGCAAAGTAATTGCTGATAGTTTATCTCGAATGTTGGAATCTCTTGCATAAATCTCTATTCGAGTTCTTGTGAGAAATCATAGATAAAAATATCCCAACTTGTTCGTCTACCCTAATATATCGACTATTTACCAACCAACCCCTTGCCTTCATTAAATCACAAAGGTTGAGAAAGACATGCCTCTCCATTCGAAAAGCTTTATATATCCTATCTGAATGTCCATAAAGAATCTCTCTTATCCATTCGGGCCTTGATAATTTACTGTCCCTAATAAGTTCTCTCGTGTGCATAGACATGTTCAACGAAAGAGTACATATCCATGATTTCAGTATATTAAGTTCAAAATCATCGAAGACCTGTTCAATTGGTTCAACTGATGCTATTGGACGATTATTGCTATTACTTTCACCCCCCTTCATATTACCTACGCCCTTGCACAAAGAACACAAACACAAAAAATAAGTCAGGAATCAACAATAGCCACAACGTCATCATAGTTGCATAATTAAAACCAAACCAAAGTCATCATAGTTCCATAAATAAAAAACAAACCAAAGTATCTCAAGGACACAAGTCATTAAGTGAAAATAAAGCAAACATGAAAAAGTCATCGTAGTTCTCAACATCTATTCAAATGGATTCAAGAAGACCGTGTCTCCTTTCAGGTAAAGATATGACGAAACCCTCTCCCAATTGGCATTAAGGCATGCTTAGTTCATAGCTTTATTGTAAAGATTCTACTCTAAGTCAGGCATGTCATTTAAGATGGCAACCATGGCTCCCGTGGAGTAGGGGTTCTCGGGTGGGGAGGCATGTGAGGTGATAGAGCCACTTGTTGATTGACCCGCCTTGGACTTGATCATATCTTGAATGGCTTTATAGGTGCTAGCAATATCATATGTGCTACTCTTTCTCCTCCTCTTGGAATTTGGGGTTCTATCCATCTTGTGATTCTCGCGAACTTGCGTGGCACTCACGATAGGTGTAAAGACTCCATCACTAAGTTCGTTTAGATCACCTACCAAAGCACCACCACCATTGTCACCACCACTACTATTGTCTTCCCCCTCCAACACCACCAAGTATTCTGCATTTCCTACTGCGTAATCCCCAGTAGCATGTGTATCGCCAAACACGATACACAGATCGGGATATTGAGGAAACCCATCCTTTCGGAATTTAGCCCATTCGATGTTATCCTGCTATTTCAAAAATAGTGACATACGTCAGCAACATAATCGAAACATACATCCATAATAAGAACAAAATAAACCAAGTAAACTGATACATTGATGTGATCATCCCATACACTTGGATCCTCCACAATAACCGTTTTTTTTAACATTATCCTATCCAAATTCAGATTGTGAAAGAAGCTTCTTATAGCTCACGTACTGTCTCCTCAATTTGTTTGTCCTGTTCTTCAACTGAACTACAGTAAACTGGAGTGTTGTTTGTTTATTGAACTCGGTAACTATGTTATTCCACCCTACTCTGTTGTAGGTAGTAGTGGTGCGATTTCCTCTTTGTACCTCTTCTACTATTAAGCTTACAAGCAAATTAGTTAAAGGCTCTGTCCACTTTGCCACAAATGCCTCTTTTTGAGATGTCATTTATCCTTAACTGGTCGAACATCAAATGAGCCATATCATATGGTGTACCAATTCAAATGTAGAAGATTTGATGTAAAGAGCCATATTATCTACAATTTGAACCATTCGATGTATATGTGCTTTAATGTTGAGTGTTTTGATAGATAATTAGCGCTAACTTTATTGTTTGAGAAATTCATACGAACTCAGCAGAAGTGCAAATGATGTAGGAGTATACTGATATATTCAGGCAAAACTTCGTAAATGGAAAGCGAAAAGGAAAGTAAAAAAGCCAGGCTTTATTTACTAAGAAGACCTGAGTAGCTAGAGTGTGGAAAAAAGTCCGGGTGGCTCTTCCGAGTTCTCCTTTACTTACAGGTGCAGCAGCTTGTACCTGAAAAAAATATTTGGTTAGAGTTTCATGGAAGCATTTGTTGGAAAAGCTAAAAGGACAAGTCACAACAATGAGAAATATCAATCCTAGTGTAATTACCCATATACCATTTTTCATTTCTTCCCTAAGCCTTCACTGGCGAAAAAAGTCTCATTTTCTCAATTGGAACTAACAATTAGCAAAATTTTGAAAGAATTGAATTGAAACTTCAGCATAGGGCTAAGGAAGACTCATATGAAGCAGTTCTAAGATGAAAAACATGCGATCCGAAAGCAGGGTACAAACATGATTATGCTTCTCTTGATTTAAGAAACCAAAGAAGTTATATTTATCATTCTATTTGAATCTGATTTCCCACTTTGCCAACAAGATTGTGATTTGTACTAGTAAATACAAACCGGAAGTAAAAACCATGCATTAACCAAACTGGAAAACAGGGCATCATAAAGATGCAAATGTCGCGGACACAGAACGTAACCACACGATACTATCAACTTCATGTCTCATAACAGCTGCCACTGCACATTGATTCTTCTTTTTTCATTTTCTTATTAGGTCTCTAGAAAAAACCTGTCACCATATCTCTCTCTCACATGCTTCTTTTAGAAACCAAACCACAGGTAAATCCGACGAGTAACAGAACACCTAGCAGACAGATTAAGGGCGAAAAATCACTTTCCATCCACTTCTGCAGAAGAAAATTAATGTTTAAAAAAAAGAGATGCGTCCAGGTCAATTCTCATACCTTACATAAAACAAGAAACTACCACCCGTCAAGCTACAGTACAGTTCTCAACTTGACTGCAGCATGACTAGGTATTTGCCACCTAACCTATAACACACAGAGTTTAATAAAAACCATAAGACAATTTAATTCAATCCAAGCCCATGAGAATGCATAGTAACTACTCAATAAACCTGACTATGACACCACTCAGCTCAAGTTACACCATCTGATCATGTCCTCACGTCTTTAATCGAAATATTTGGTCAACTAGCAGAACCGGAATAGAATGATAGGAAACTTCAATATCAAACAAGCAACTATTCTCGACGAACTCAAAACTGAAAGTACAGGACCGGAATAGAATGATAGGAAACCGGAAAACCAAACAGTGACCACTGTCAGTGGTTTTCCACAAGAGCAACATGATTAGCATTATAATGATTGCCAGTAATGTCCAAAACGGGGGAAGAAATAACAATATTTGCACAAAGAAACCGGTTAGTATATAAAAAGGGATAAGTATATGAAAGGGATAAGTATATAGATCATTAATAACAATAATCACTGGAAAGAATGATCTTTAGACTTAGGGCCTATTTGTTTATGTTTTTTAAAAGTAAGTAGCAACTTTTTATTTTCAAGCAAAAACGTAAATACTATACAAATTTTAAAGAAATTATAATTAATTATAAATAAATGTATGTGTCAGCATTTGTATAATGCAAAAGTTTCAAGCTTTGAGCCAAGATAAAGTCAAATTGTGTCCGCCGCAAGATTTAGATTAAGCAAATGGTAAAAAATATAAGCCTATCTAACCACGCCCTTAAATAACTAGATGGCTCTCTAAAATACCGAAGATACATGTAAAATCTCTATGGGTGAAAATATAGGCAATAGCCAAATTAAAGGGTCGAAGCTATCTGTTTTTGTATCTGATCAAGAAATGAAGTTTGCTTTTTCCCTCTCCTCTGTTGTGCTTAATTATAGTATGAAGCTACAGTTGCACTATCGCAGAAAAGTATAAGAGAGAAAATGGCATAGTACTAGTCATCAATCATATTTTAGCATTCTTGAAATTCAATAAGGTTCACATGCCATAAGAACAGCATCATATGAAAGTTACAGCAGCTAATTAGAGTTATGCAATGGCAGCTAGTAATAACTTCTACACATAAAGCCAACTCTTTCTTCTTGTTTATATTTTCTATAAGATAAGTAAAACGGAATCCACCGGTAAAAGACTTGGATGTCCTTGTAAACGACGAAGCATAGACAACAAGTTGCTACTAGTGCAGCAACTGCAACAAAGGGGATAAACAGCAAAACTAACTGTTGAAAATCACACCAAATTTCAAAGGAAAACCAGCATTTACGATTTGCAACTGTCATCTTATCCATCCATGGGGCAAGACAATTCAGAGAATTGCAACTAAATAATCGCAATTAGGCCCTATATGTCTATTTATCCAATATCATGTCAAATAGCCCTCATGTTGTAGTTTAGTTGCCTCTTTCACGCATGCAAGCAGCAAAACAATAAGCTCCCACGAGTGTTTGTGATTATCAGCAAGCTGCCTCTGCCGCTGAACATGATCTGTCAACCTCGCCGTCGCCCAAATCTAGGCGATGGCGAGGTCAACCAGCGGCCTCACCTAGGTCTAGCAGTCAACCTCGCCGTCGCTCAGATTTGGGCGACGGCGAAGTCAATCGGTGGCCATGGTGAGTCTGAAGCTGACCCCCCCGATCATGGCTACTTCCAAATCTAGAAAAGAGAGAGATGAGAGGAGATCCAGCGTACGATCGAAGCTTATGTGGAGCAGGAGTGAGCGAGCAAGCGAGCGGCCCTGACTTCCTCTCGATCGAAGCGAGCGAGCGAGCGGCCCTAGCTTCCTCTCGGCCCTAACTTCCTCTCGACAGCGACAGAGAGAGAGTAGAGAGAGAGACGAGCTTCCAGATCAGAGAGATGAGAGGAGACGAGACAGATGTGTTTTTTTGAAGAGAACGAGTTCCTCAAAAATGATTCTAACATTTGTTCAAGAAATGAAAAACCTGAGGTAGCGCATGGTAATCATTATTGTTCTGTCCAGAACTAGTTTTCTGTTCCCAAAATTGGTTTTGGACCAGAAACCATTTGATAACGCAATTTCATTTTTTTATTTCTGGAATAACTTTTTGTTCAAGAACCAATTCTGGACCAAAAATTAGAACAAAAAAAAAGTAGGTTTTTCATTTCTTGAACAAAAGTCAGAATCATTTTTGAGGAACTCGTTCTCTTCAAAAAAACACATCTATCTCGTCTCCTCTCATTTCTTTGATCTGGAAGCCCGTCTCTCTCTCTCTCTTCTCTCTCTGTCGCCATCGAGAGGAAGCCAGGGCCGCTCACTCACTCGCTCGCTCGCTCCTGCTCCACGTAAGCTCTGATCCTGCGCTAGATCTCCTCTCAACTCTCTCTTTTCTAGATTTGGAAGTTGTCGTGATCAGGGGTCAGCTTCGGCCTCGCCATGGCCACCGGTCGACTTTGCTGTCGCCCAAATCTGGGCGACGGTGAGGTCAATCGGCAGCCATGGCGAGTTTGCTCGGTCTCCCCTAGATCATGTCAGCAGCAAAGGTAGTTTGGGGATAATCACAAACACTCATGGGAGCTTATTGTTTTGCTGCTTGCATGCATGAAATAGGCAACTAAACTACAACATGAGGGCTATCTAACATGATATTGGATAAATAGACACATAGGGCCTAATTGCGATTACTTAGTTGCAATTCTCTGAACTGTCTTGCCCCATGGATAGATCAAATGATAGTTGCAACTCCTAAATGCTGGTTTTCCTTTGAAATTTGGTGTGGTTTTCAACAGTCAGTTTTGCTGTTTATCCCCTTTGTTGCAGTTGCTGCACTAGTAGCAACTTGCTGTCTATGCTTCGTCGTTTACAAGGACATCCAAGTCTTTTACCGGTGGATTCCGTTTTACTTATCTTATAGAAAATATAAACAAGAAGAAAGAGTTGGCTTTATGTGCAGAAGTTATTACTAGCTGCCATTGCATAACTCTAATTAGCTGCTGTAACTTTCATATGATTCTGTTCTTATGGCATGTGAACCTTATTGAATTTCAAAAATGCTGAAATATGATTGATGACTAGTACTATGCCATTTTCTCTCTTATACTTTTCTGCGATAGTGCAACTGCAGCTTCATACTATAATTAAGCACAACAGGGGAGAGGGAAAAAGCAAACTTCATTTCTTGATCAGATACAAAAACAGATAGCTTCGACCCTTTAATTTGGCTATTGCCTATATTTTCACCCATAGAGATTTTACATGTATCTTCGGTATTTTAGAGAGCCATCTAGTTATTTAAGGGCGTGGTTAGATAGGCTTATATTTTTTACCATTTGCTTAATCTAAATCTTGCGGCGGACACAATTTGACTTTATCTTGGCTCAAAGCTTGAAACCTTTGCATTATACAAATGCTGACACATACATTTATTTATAATTATTTATAATTTCTTTAAAATTTGTATAGTATTTACGTTTTTGCTTGAAAATAAAAAGTTGCTACTTACTTTTAAAAAAACATAAACAAATAGGCCCTAAGTCTAAAGATCAATCTTTCCGGTGATTATTGTTATTAATGATCTATATACTTATCCCTTTTTATATACTAACCGGTTTCTTTGTGCAAATATTGTTATTTCTACCCCCGTTTTGGACATTACTGGCAATCATTATAATGCTAATCATGTTGCTCTTGTGGAAAACCACTGACAGTGGTCACTGTTTGGTTTTCCGGTTTCCTATCATTCTGTTCTGGTCCTGTACTTTCAGTTTTGAGTTTGTCAAGAATAGTTGCTTGTTTGATATTGAAGTTTCCTATCATTCTATTCCGGTTCTGCTAGTTGACCAAATATTTCGATTAAAGACGTGAGGACATGATCAGATGGTGTAACTTGAGCTGAGTGGTGTCATAGTCAGGTTTATTGAGTAGTTACTATGCATTCTCATGGGCTTGGATTGAATTAAATTGTCTTATGGTTTTTATTAAACTCTGTGTGTTATAGGTTAGGTGGCAAATACCTAGTCATGCTGCAGTCAAGTTGGGAACTGTACTGTAGCTTGACGGGTGGTAGTTTCTTGTTTTATGTAAGGTATGAGAATTGACCTGGACGCATCTCTTTTTTTTAAACATTAATTTTCTTCTACAGAAGTGGATGGAAAGTGATTTTTCGCCCTTAATCTGTCTGTTAGGTGTTCTGTTACTCGTCGGATTTACCTGTGGCTTGGTTTCTAAAAGAAGCTTGTGTGAGAGAGATATGGTGACAGGCTTTTTCTAGAGACCTAATAAGAAAATGAAAAAAGAAGAATCAATGTGCAGCGGCAGCTGTTATGAGACATGAAGTTGATAGTATCGTGTGGTTACGTTCTGTGTTCGCGACATTTGCATCTTTATGATGCCCTGTTTTCCAGTTTGGTTAATGCATGGTTTTTACTTCCGGTTTGTATTTACTAGTACAAATCACAATCTTGTTGGCAAAGTGGGAAATTAGATTCAAATAGAATGATAAATATAACTTCTTTGGTTTCTTAAATCAAGAGAAGCATAATCACGTTTGTACCCTGCTTTCGGATCGCATGTTTTTCATCTTAGAACTGCTTCATATGAGTCTTCCTTAGCCCTATGTTGAAGTTTCAATTCACTTCTTTCAAAATTTTGCTAATTGTTAGTTCCAATTGAGAAAATGAGACTTTTTTTGCCAGTGAAGGCTTAGGGAAGAAATGAAAAATGGTATATGGGAAATTACACTAGGATTGATATTTCTCATTGTTGTGACTCGTCCTTTTAGCTTTTCCAACAAATGCTTCCATGAAACTCTAGCCAAATATTTTTTTCAAGTACAAGCTGCTGCACCTGTAAGTAAAGGAGAACTCGGGAGAGCCACCCGGACTTTTTTCCACACTCTAGCTGCTCAGGTCTTCTTAGTAAATAAAGCCTGGCTTTTTTACTTTCCTTTTCGTTTTCCATTTATGAAGTTTTGCCTGAATATATCAGTATACTCCTACATCATTTGCACTTCTACTGAATGCTTCTGAATTTCTCAAACAATAAAGATAGCGCTAATTATCTATCAGAACACTCAACATTAAAGTACATGTACATCGAACGGTTCAAATTGTAGATGATATGGCTCTTTACATCAAATCTTCTACATTTGAATTGGTACACCATATGATATGGCTCATTTGATGTTCAACCAGTTAAGGATAAATGGCATCTTAAAAAGAGGCATTTGTGGCAAAGTGGACTGGGCCTTTAACCAATTTGCTTATAAGCTTAATGGTAGAAGAGGTACAAAGAGGAAATCGCACCACTACTACCTACAACAGAGTAGGGTGGAATAACATAGTTACCGAGTTCAATAAACAAACAACACTCCAGTTTACTGTAGTTCAGTTGAAGAACAGGACAAACAAATTGAGGAGACAGCACGTGAGCTATAAGAAGCTTCTTTCACAATCTGGATTTGGATGGGATAATGTTAAAAAAACGGTTATTGTGGAGGATCCAAGTGTATGGGATGATCACATTAAGGTATCAGTTTACTTGGTTTATTTTGTTCTTATTATGGATGTATGTTTCGATTATGTTGCTGACGTATGTCACTATTTTTGAAATAGCAGGATAACATCGAATAGGCTAAATTTCGAAAGGATAGGTTTCCTCAATATCACGATCTGTGTATCGTGTTTGGCGATACACATGCTACTGGGGATTACGCAGTAGGAAATGCAGAATACTTGGTGGTGTTGGAGGGGGAAGACAATAGTAGTGGTGGTGACAATGGTGGTGGTGCTTTGGTAGGTGATCTAAACGAACTTAGTGATGGAGTCTTTACACCTGACCTGAATGCCACGCAAGTTCGCGAGAATCACAAGTTGGATAGAACCCCAAATTCCAAGAGGAGGAGAAAGAGTAGCACATATGATATTGCTGGCACCTATAAAGCCATTCAAGATATGATCAAGTCCAAGGCGGGTCAATCAACAAGTGGCTCTGTCACTTCACATGCCTCCCCACCCGAGAACCCCTACTCCACGGGAGCCATGGTTGCCATCTTAAATGACATGCCTGACTTAGAGTAGAATCTTTACAATAAAGCTATGAACCAAGCATGCCTTAGTGCCAACTGGGAGAGGGTTTCGTCATATCTTTACCTGAAAGGAGACACGGTCTTCTTGAGTCCATTTGAATAGATGTTGAGAACTACGATGACTTTTTCATGTTTGCTTTATTTTCACTTAATGACTTGTGTCCTTGAGATACTTTGGTTTGTTTTTATTTATGGAACTATGATGACTTTGGTTTGTTTTTAATTATGCAACTATGATGACGTGGCTATTGTTAATTATGGAATTATGATGACGTTGTGGCTATTATTGATTCCTGACTTATTTATTGTGTTTGTGTTCTTCGTGCGATGGCATGGGTAATATGGAGGGGGGGTGAAAGTAGCAGCAATAATGGTTCAATAGCATTAGTCGAACCAATTGAACAGGTCTTCGATGATTTTGAACTTAATATACTGAAAGTATGAATGTGTACTCTTTCGTTGAACATGTCTATGCACACGAGAGAACCTATTAGGGACAGTAAATTGTTAGGGCCTGAATGGATAAAAGAGATTCTTTATGGACATTCAGATAGGGTATATGAAGCTTTTCGAATGGATAGGCATGTCTTTCTCAACCTTTGTGATTTAATGAAGGTAAGGGGTTGGTTGGTAGATAGTCGATATATTAGGGTAGACGAACAAGTTGGAATATTTTTATCTATGATTTCTCACAATAACTCGAATAGAGATTTATGCGAGAGATTCCAACATTCGAGACAAACTATCAGTAAATACTTTGCAAAGTGTTGCAAGCAATTCTAAATTTGGCAAGAGAAATTATCGTACCACCTTCATTTGATGTTGTCCCAAAAGAAATTCTTATCAATCCTAAATATAATCCTTACTTCAAGGAACGATTTTCATACATTTCTTTACACTGTTATTTACATTTTGTTGATAATCTTTTATAATGCTAGTCTTTGCTGAAATGACAGGGCTGCATAGGCTCTATTGATGGCACTTACATTCATGCTTCTATACCAGTGTCGAAACATATCCCATTTAGATGCAAGAAAGGAATTACCACTCATAATGTGATGTGTATTTGTTCATTTGATATGAAATTTACATTTGTGTATGATGGTTGGGAAGGTTTTGCCAACAATTGTCCGGTGCTCTTAGCAGCACTCGAGACACAACGCTTACAATTTCCTTGATCTCTACCAAGTATTTGCTTATTTTTCATGGGATAATTTTCTTTATAACTATATTGCATTTGCGAATCATGATCAATATATGAATACCTTGTGATAGATAAATACTACGTGGTAGATTTTGATTATGCTGTAAATCCGGGATTTTTGACTCCTTTAAAAGGGAAACGGTATCATATTAATGATTTTAGGGGTAGAGTAAGGCGAGCAACAACAGTAAGAGAATTATTCAACCATAGGCATTCTTCACTAATGAATGTTGTTGAGAGATCATTTGCGATGTTAAAGAATTGTTTTTTCATTTTGAGACACATGCCTTCATTTTCAATTCAAAAGCAGTCATGTATTGTAATTGCATGTTGTGCTATTCATAATTGCATCCATAATCCAAACAAGATGAATAAGAACTTTTCCCAAGTTGGTGATTCAAAGTACCCATTTGGAAGTGCACAAGATAAGGTTATCGACGATACATCGACCGAGGAGGATATCGAGATCAACATGCTTAAGAAAAGAAGTGCCAATCAATTGGCAATTGATAATAATATGGCAGAGATTCCATGAAAATGTGTTTCCGACTTTTCTAATGTATTTTCATTATTTTGTATTTGAGGATTTTTTATGTTGACTCTTGTAATGTGACGTGGTATTTTGGGATCTCCTATTTGGCTCTTGTAATGTTATGTGCTTGTTTTACTTTTTTCCATAAGCATTTGGGATATTACGAGGAACGATGCATACTCACAAATATTGAGAGCAAATATCAAGAGTGATGATAAAGACGCGTTCCAGTGCTTGGCCATTTGCATTAATTTGACCGGAATTTGTGTGCGGGCGTACGTAACGTTACGAAGCCAACGTAAAATTTAATTTCAAAACTTCACAGAATGGCTTAGAATACCTATGGCCACCCGTCTTGAGCGAAATTTAAATTTTTTTAGGTGTTGAAAAAAAATTAAAAATTTCAAAATTTCAAAATTTCACAGAATGGCTTTGAATACTTGTGGCCACCCATTTCGAGAGAAATTTAAACTTTTTGAGATTCCCAAAAAAAATTAAAAATTTCAAAACTTTATAAAATGGCTTAGAATACCTATGGTCACTCACTTTGAGCGAAATTTAAATTTTTTTAGGTGCCGAAAAAAATAAAAAATTTTAAAACTTTGCAAAATGGCTTAGAATACCTGTGGTCACTCACTTTAAGTGAAAATTAATTTTTTTAGATGACGAAATAAAAATTAAAAAAGCAAAAAATCAAAAATACCTTTTGGGCACCTCAAAAATTTTAAATTTCACTCAAAGTGAGTGACCAAAAGTATTCTAAGCCATTATATGAAGTTTTGAAATTTTTTATTTTTCATATTTTTGTTGCACCTAAAAAAATTTAAATTTCTCTCAAAGTGGGTGACCACAGGTATTTTGAGCCATTTTGTAAAGTTTTGAAAATTTTCATTTTTTTATTTTTTGAGTTTTTTTCGGCACCTAAAAAATTTAAATTTCGCTCAAAGCGGGTGGCTATAGGTATTTTATAAGACATCTGGTGAAGTTTTGAAATTTTTCACTTTTTAATTTTTTTTCGGTACCTAAAAAAATGTGAATTTCGCTCAAAATGGGTGGCCACAGGTATTCTAAACTATTTTGTAAAGCTTTGAAATTTTTTATTTTTTTATTTTTTTTAGCATCTTAAAAAAATTAAAATTTACATAAAAAATGGCTGGCCACAGGTATTTTAGGCAATTTTGTGAAGTTTTAAAAATTTTGATTTCTTGATTTTTATTTGAAAAAAATCAATAAATTTCCTATTTTCCAGAAATCTGATTTTTTTTTATTTTCTCGACATTTTGATGAATTTTTTTGGAATTTTTCAATTTTTGGGATTTTCCAAATTTTTTTTGAGATTTTTAGGAATTTTTAGGAATTTTTAATTATTTTTATTCCATTTTTTTTTTAAAATAGATTTCTATTCCTAGAAATAGAATTTTTTGTTGTTTATCAAATGGATTTTTGTTTCAGGAAATAAAAATTTTGTGTTGTTATTAAATGATTTTCTATTTTAGAAATAAAATTTTTTTATCATTATCAAATAAATTTTTTTTTTCAAAAATTCAACCTGAAATCAAAAATAAAAAAATCCATTTCTGTTTCGAGAACTCCTTCCGGAACATAACTTATCGTTCACCTCCTAAAATTCCGGAAGCAATTGATTCGTGCTGCTTTGAGCTTTTCTAGTGCTCTAGGGTTTTGCAGAGGCGCGGGGTTTCTGTTAAACCCCTAGCTCGATCCACCTCCACTGTATCGGCTCCATCGTCGGAGCCTCTCGTCGCATTCGAAGATCAACTCCTCGGTCGTCGGAGAAGCCGATTCTGTCCTCTCCGGCGAGTTTCAGCGAAGATGGTGCGCCCCAGGGCTCCGTCGAAGAAGCAGCAGCAGAAGAAGAAGGGCATCGACTTCAAAGTAAGAAACAGGCTTCTCGATCCGCACGAGCGCGCCGATACGCGCACGCGATCGAGCGCGCGCGCGCGTTCGTTTTCGACGTTGAATTCCGGCCGTGCTCTGTGACGACTTGATCAGTGCGATGTTTGCTGCAGAAAATCAAGCGCAAGGTCGGGAGGAAGCTGCCGCCGCCTAAGAACGCCACGAACACCGAGATCAAATCCAGAGGTACGGGAGCTTTTCCCCCCTGGAGTTTCGCAGTTTCCGTGGGGCATGCGCCGCCGGTCTGTCGGTGGCTTCCTGAGTAAACCCATTGAAGCATAGTGTTTTGATGGGATCTTAGTTTGATGTGTGTTTTTTCCGCCGCAGCAATCGTTCTTCCCGAGCAAAGCGTGGCGTCGGATAGGGCGGGGTTAGCTGTGAACAAGAAAGGTCTGACTTTGAAGGAGCTTCTCCAGCAGACGTCCCACCACAATCCGAAAGTTCGACGGGGTAACTTACCAGCAATTGAATACTCTCATTAGTTGGGAGAATGCAAGTAATCTTGACTTTTGGCGTTGGATTTAGATGGAGAGTTTTGTGCTAAGTGCCAGTCGTACGTCCTAACACACTGCAGAGCTCCTTTGATAAAAGGGCAGATTGAAACGTGTCAAGATTGTTCTTTTAACGAATATGTATGCCATTTAGGACAGGGATACGTAGATGATTGAATCAGACTTTAGAACCTGAATCCAGCTGAGCTGGACTTTTGGCATCGTGTTCAAGGGGACACTTTGAAATGGTAGAAGTGAATCACTTAGCATTTCTTCGCGAAACACGTATTGTTATTAGAGTACTCCGTTTGATGTTGATGTCAAGTCTGCTTAGTTTTTGCTGTTGTTTCTTTAAAGTTTTTTCTGTGGGTGATAAATTGTAGCAAATTGTTCTCCTCTTTCTTATGGCACTTTAATCAAGCCCTATCGAGCCAATGGCTTAGTGAAATTAGCTTCTGTAGGCGGTTCTCTTTGGGTGAAAGTCGTCGAAGCAAAATATAACGTTGATCTCAATGGTTGGTGTACCAAGGTTGTCTGTTCTGCTTATGAGGTTTGAGTTTGGAAATAAATTAGAAATGAGAGGAGCTCTTTTATCTGGTGGATTAAATTTTAAATTGGACAAGGTAGAAGAGTTTACTTTTGGAATGATGTTGTGGTGTAGTGAAGTGCCTTTTAAGTCAGTTTTCCTTACAGCTGACAAGGATACCATGGTTTCTGACTCTATGTCTCTGAAGGATGGTTCAGATAATTGGCTATCGGAATCCAGTTTCATAAGGAGTTTTAATGAGTGGGAACTTCCCTCGATTGACTCCTTTTTAGCTCTTCTTTATTCTGTTAAAGTTCGCGGCTCTGGGGATGACAAGATGGTTTGGGACTCAGCTAATAACAAGACCTTCAGTGTTAAGTCTTGTTATAATGGGGAATTCTTCTGCTTGCATGTACCCTCAAAAGCAATCTGACTGTTCAATATTTCTCCTAGAATTTTTTTCATTTGCTGCACAGTAGCTTGGAATGAGATTTTTACAATTGACAATCTCAGAAAATGGAATTCCATTGTTACGCATTACTGTTGGATGTGTAAGCATTCAGGTGAATCTGTTTCCCATCTCTTTCTTTATTGTAACTTTGCCCTCAAGCTTTGGAATCATATCTCTAGTTTGTCTTAGGTAGTATGGGTCATAAGAAGACGTGCCATCCAGCTTTTTAGTTGTTGGCCTGCCTATGTAGGAGACTCAATTTGTAAAATGTCATGGATGTTGTACCTCTTTGTCTCATGTGATGGATTTGTAAAGAACGCAATAAGAGATTGTTTGAGACAGTTTTCCATTCTTTTATTGGGCTTTGGTCTTCTTGTTTTGATTCTAGATATTCTTATAATCTTTTCCTTTTGCTTGGTTTTGCCAGGTTATTTTTGTACATTTCTAATGTACTAAAAGTTTTCTCTTTATCCTTTACTATCTATAAACAGCTCCAACATCATAATTAGCTCATGAGCTACTTGTTTCTTCTGCTATCAATGTTTATGTCTTATCTAATGCTTATCTTAACTCAATTTACATTTATTGTTGGTATAGATGCGTTGATGGGCATAAAAGATTTATTCCTGAAGCATCCTGATGAGTTGAGGCTACACATGTATGCTGTTATAGAGAAATTGCGCGAGCGAATTGGTGATGATGATAAGTTGGTTAGAGAGGCACTGTATCAACTTTTTAAGTCTGTAATATTTCCCAGTTGTAAAGAGGTAGGCTGTGAGTTCCCTTGCATCATTTTGATGTTTGCTGCATAATGCAAGCTAAAGCACTATCCTAAATAGGTGAAAGAGTTCCATTTATCATAGCTAGCAAATCTTTGATTCTTCCATATATTTGGACTGTAGGTTAAGATGTGACATTAAAAATGTGAATGACCAGTGGAAGTTCAAAGTTAGATATGGAGGGATGCACATTGTCTGACTTTTGTTTTCTGCACCTTATGACCTCATTGATAGTTGACAGACGTTTCGACTTTCTATTCTATATTAATTGTAGTTGCATGAAACTTGTATTTACAACTAAATGAACTTGTTTTATCTTTGGATTTTCTTAGAATGTAGTAAGTTCTTAACTGAAGAATGTGTGCTTTTGTGATTGTCATGCCTTATGAGATGTTATTATGGTCTTCATGATTTGACTGTCTATTGTATGCCAACAGCATGCATTTTCATGGCATATGGCCATATGATAGGGGAAGATGACCTTACTGTAACGATTAGGATATTGTGATTGAAAGGTCACGTGGTTCAGTGGTGTAAACAGTCTTTTTGCCAAAAAAAAGTAAGGGGGAAGGCTGTGTATGATAGACAACCATCCTCCACGGAGGAGCTTCGTGTGTAGGGGAATGAAGTAGGGATCACTCTTATTCTAATACCTGAGTAGTGAACTCTTTGGATTAGATTGGACCTAACTCTTATTCAATAGTTGTGAATAAGGGAGAAAGTTACTTCCAAGTTCAAATATTCTCTTTGAAAAGTGACAATTTATCTAGAGTTTATTGGTGCATTCTCTTATGGAACTTGTTCAGTTGACATCGCAGGGCAATCAAGGGCCTTTCGTTTCTCTCATGATGGCGTATATTTTCAATGCAATGACACATCTGGCAGTAGATGTGCGGTTGATGGCTTTCAGATTTCTTGGCCTCGTTGTTCTGCACTATCCCCCAACGTTTCTTTTGTATGCTGAGAAGGTATTTCAATATACCACTCTCAATAGAGTGGAAGAAAACAAAAAACGTGTATGAGAGGGAGAGAAGGTCATACTGTAGCTGCTATGTCAGGATATTACTGTTGGAGTGTTTTTTACCTATTGTTAGTATCCATTAGAACATTAGGTGTTGCTCAATAATTTGTTTTCCTTTAATCCTGGATTTTTTGTGGACTCCTAAAAGTTTCGCATTTATTGGCAGATTCTGCAAAACTATGAGGATATACTTTGTAAGCATCAACTTTTTGCCCAAGATAAGAGCAAGCTGAAGACTGCCCTTGCTGGACTTATGTGCTGCTTGTCATTATTGCCATGCAATGACCAAGAGGATGATTCGTCTGAAAAGGTATCTTCCATTTATTTACTTTAAATTGTTCAGCTAAATGTCTTTCTCTGTGGATGTCTGTTGGTTTTTGGTGGAGAAAAAGCTAGCTGAATCATTTTAAGTTTATTATCATCTCCTGTGTCAAAAGTAGCTACTTTCTTGATGCTTTATGTTTTAATTATTACTGATCTGTGACTGGATGCTTAAGTTGGCTTTATTTTTCTGAAGCTTGCTTATTGAGGGAGTTATCTTATTAATTGTATGTCCTGGTTTATGTGGACATTAGGATTTTGAAGTGAGGATACAGAGAGGTGAAGTGGAAGTTTGGAAGAATATGGTTTCATAGCGCCATTAATGTTATTATTTTTGTATTTTTTAAACAATTATTGAGGTCGGTTTGGGCTAATTGGGCTTCATCGTCTCAGGCTGGTTAGCCCAGACCAGCCTGTATCACAACCATATCAGGCCCGAAAGACTGGTCCGATCATATCTCGGACAAAAACGGTCTGGGCTTTTTGGGTTTTCAGGATTACTCTTACACCGCTACTAATATGTATAAGTGGCCCAAACAAGAATCTTGAGTGAAGTACTTTCTGAGAGAAGCAAAGCAAATGTTCCTCTTGTAGGTCAACGCATTTTTCTTCAAATGACCATGTCTTTATTCTCTTAAGTGTTTCAGGGGTGCAACTTACTAGCGATTATGTTAAGGCTTGTTTCAATTTTGAATATGCACAGACGTTATCTTTGGTTCCTAACATCTCTGTAACATTGATCAGAAAACAGCTGGAAAAAGGTTATTGCATGGGTTTGAGCAGGATGTGAATGCAAATTCTTCCGGTTGGTAAATGTCTTTTGCCCAGCCTTTAGTTTCTCATTCCTTTATTTGGATGCAAGTAGATTTTGATAGTATGTTTGTAGGGGTACTTAATCTTGCACCTGTTGGAGCTTTTGCATTGAAGTGTCAACATTCTCTTAATGATTAGTGAGTCTTTCATAGGATCTAGAGAAACATTCTTACAATGTCTGAGCACACTGGTTGCTGATGCTTGTCTAGGTGGCTCCTGGTGCTATAAATAGTAAAGGAGGGAATAGTATTCTTTTCTTTTCTTTTCTTTTTTTTTTGGGGGGGGGGTGGTGTGAGGTGGGGTGGGGTTGCTCAAGTGTCTTTTGTTTAGATGGTGAAATCGTGGATCTGTCATGTACATATCACCTCCAAGAAATTGAGGTGTTAGACATTTTCTTCTTTAGAATTTCGTTTCTACTTGAGTGTCTTGGGTTGGAGTTAACTTGAGTTTAAAATTTACTTTTAGTTGCGCGTCTTGGATTCGGGTTTGAGTTTAAGGGATTCATAAAGGACAGGGAAGTGTTAATGAACTTTGGTTTGTCTAACTTTTGCGGGATTTCATTTCTGTCCCTGCATTGTGAACTTTCACCATTTCCTAGCCACACTTTGTCAGTTATCTAGTTTTGATTCTTCGGAAAACTAGATTTAAGATTGCTAACTGATATGCAGAGTTAGCTCAGTTAAGAGGACCAATGATGGAACGCTAAAATAGCTTCAAGGATTGAGAGTAATGCTAAAATACTTGATAGACTAAAGTATACTAGATTATGCTCAAGGTACTGGAATGAAATAGTCCACTTGCATTTTGTGTGGCTGCTGATATATGACCTCGGAAAGGACTGGTCGGAATTCTTGGGAATTAATTTGACGAGATTTGCAGTGGGAAACAAACAATGAGGAGTAATAAAAAGGAATCACGTGTAAATGCCGAGAGACCTAGGTTTTTCCCCGCTGTATTATGTTAGTAATTTTTGCATGTACTTATCCATCATAGTTTTCAACCCTTTTTGGGATTCATGTTATTAGTTCAGACCCACGCCTTCTGATATTCTTATTGTGAAAGTGATCTAGAAAAATTGTCTATGAAAAAAATAATAATAATAATTTAGTCATTATGAGAAGACATCAGTGACTCTGTCCATACTGTGTATTTAGATGTCGTGTTTGTTTTTATCTTTTTTCTCTGTTATTGCGATTGAGTTATTGTAATTGTAAGTGGTAACACCAACCCTTACGTTTTTCTTGTAGGATATGCTCTTGTCCTGGAGAAATTAAAGGATCTGGTGCCAGTTTTGATCAATTGCCTCAGGGAGATTTTATCTGTGGTTAATTCGATGCCTTCACTAGACTTCCAATCATTTGATTGTATGCTGTGCATACTTCAGAGCATAGATCTTGCTGTTAAGTTTTTTATTTCTAGGATTGGTAAGGCCGAGTCCGATTTACAAACTACTCTTGGAGGAGCCACCTTGACCACATTGGATCAAGGTGTGGCATCGGTTATATTGAAGAGGCTATGTGTACTGTTTCCGCTGAATGCAGCCCACTGTGTTTCGCAGAAGGTAAGACTCATACATCAAACATAATTTTCCCGTCCCAAGTGAGTGTGTGTTTTTCTACTTTGTTAAGTTTGATTCACATTTGATGAATAATTTCAGATTCGTTCTGTTACTGAGTTCAATAACAGAATTAAAGCAGTTAAAAAATTGGTGGCACTGGGAAATCTATAAATGTAATTTAGTGGGTTCATCGAACGATATATTTGGCAGATGAATGGTTTCTGCAACACTGGAATGTCAGATAACACTGCATATAATAACATGACAGAGAACTCAACCATCCAGTACGGGGAAAATGTGATATGACCTTTTGAGCTATCACAGTTAGTCCAAGCTTAGTCAGATTTTCATTGATAAATTCCTCTGAGGTTAGTCAGCTTCACTAGCTAAGTAGCTCACTGACTAAGTAAATGATACATTATCAAACGATATCCAACTAGGATTAAATATCTTTATATGCTTTGCATGGTATAATAACCAAATGTGTCTCTTGTGCCGTACCGGTTTATGCTCTTTAGAGCTACTTGCACATCATATCTCTTGCCATCATGTCTAGATTATGTATTCAAATTAATAGAGTGAGTATCACAATACAATAATCAGTTTAGCCTGTCCGCAGTAAAGGGAATTGCTTTACTTTTACACTAGATGATAAATAAGAAATGCTTATGGTTTTAGCCGAAAGTCTCGAAAAATGGAAAACCATTTAGACCATAGATTAGCCACTATTGAAACTAATGCTCTCAATTTGAATTATTTATCCCACCTTGGATTTCTGACATGTATTCGGGCCAATCCATCTTGTCGTCCACCAATCACTGTGTAAAGCCAAATCGATGTGCCCATGGCTGGGACATGTCTATTGTCCCCATTCCACAAAATCCTTACTTTTGGAATCTAATAAGCCATATGAAGGAAATGGAGAGAGAATTGACTAAATAAGCTTGTTTCCAGATTGTCAAGCTGATGAGGGGCTTTGCAAAAGACATCCGAGCCCAAGTTAGACAACACTTCTAAGCCCAATGCCAGAAATCTAGTTTTTCCCAAGTATTTAGTTTTTCTCCTTGGATCTCAAGTAATACATTTGCAGATCTAAGTTGGATGTTACAGGAATTTGCTCTTTTCTACTTGGATTTGATTAATGCGTATTGTGCCCTCTGCCTTAACCTTCTACTCTAACATAAGCAGGGCCCTATTCCAAGCTTTTAATACATATCAAGAGACTTAATTAGTTAAATAGCTTCAAAATATAGATTGTCTTTTCATCTGATGACATTTCTCATGTGAGTGTACTCATGACTGATGTTGCATCGTTGCTAAAATTATCTTCAGGCACTACATTTTAAGTTCTCTTGTGGTTGGCAGGACAGTGATAGGTACTTCACCCTGAATGTCGTGATTGCCGACATATTTCTGAGCTGTAGCGAATGGATCTCTCCTCCCGATGATCTGTCAGAGAGATTTCTTGAATTTGTAGAAGTAATGCTGCTTGGGAAGGTTTGATTGTTTCATTATTTCATTCCTTGGTTTACTAATTTTGATCTGTGTCTAATTTTCTGTCAATGTATCTTACACTTGTAATATACTATACAGGGGTTGCATAAAGTAACTTGTTTGGTTGCCAAGATTGGTATTTTGTTGGCCTGGAGTAGGGTTATCCTGTATGACAATTGACTAACAAAAAATGTGATTGTGTCGGGTCTTCATCACTTCTGTGGATGGGCATTTTTGTAAGTAGGTCATATTCAACATTTAATCAAGGGTTGGCACATTATTCGATATACTAATTTTAGACTACTATCAATATACTGAACATTATGGTTTTGGGTATGAAGGATTGTATAGAATAACTCTGGTCATGAAATGAGCTAGAATCTAATTAGAGAGTGAAGGAAACCACCTATCATTTTGCAGAATTCTTAAGCACAATCTTATATTATTGATCCATCTTTCCTCTTATGTTGCTTGGACTTCGATGGAATGTCTTTGTCTCTCCATATTACTGATTTTGAAGGAAACCACTTATCATTTTGCAGATAAGTGACAATGCAAAGAGTGAAGCAACAGTCAGCGACAAGCACTTGCTTCTCCCCTTTATACCAAAACTTTTGGCGCAGGTTCCTAATAATTGGAAGTCTCGCCTTCTTCAGGTTGGTTGATTACATGCCTTTAGGATCTTGTCTCTTGCAACTACATAACAAACTAGTTTTCCCTCTTATTTCCTTCCTATGATTCATTTCCTGTCCAAGAGCATCCTATTCTTTTGAACCAAAGCTTTACTGATGATATGGGGAAATTTGGAAAAATGAATGCTGCTGACCCCCTTGTTATGGAAAATTCAGGCATTTACGAGGGCATTCAGGGATTGCAATCATCAGTCTTCTCTGAAATTGGCCTTCCTTTCCATTGTCGAGGAAATAATGATACCTGTGAGTTTTTATTATTGCTCCCCCTTTGCTGAAACATTTATGTTCGGTACAAGTTCCTTGCATAAACTCAAGCGTATTTTAGATTGAACTGTTTTGAGTGAACTCTTGCATCCATATAATAGTACACACATTGATGTCCACAGAGCATGTGAGAAACTGTGTTGTCTTTTGTTGTAGATTTGTTCTGTTGACTAAGTCACATGTTCTGTTTCCTGCGTCCCTTACTCTGCATAATCGAAAGAAATCTTGCTTGTTGGCAGGGACAAAACATGATATATTTAGATGTGAGTGATCCGGAACTGTTGGACCATCAGATTGCTTGGATAAGAGAGCTTCCTACATTGCTAGTCGTGCTGGGTGAAAAACATCAGTCGGTTACCCAGGTACTTCATAATGCTATTTACGGTAATATTTTTTTCTTTAATGACCTAAATGGGTTGAATCTTGCATTGTTAAAAGAAATATCAGCTATTACTAGCAGCATGCAGAAGTTACCGTTTCTTCTAAAGTTACCTTATTCATCAATGAAGTAATTTGTGAATTTGCCTTCTTGTAGGTGGTGTTACGTCTTATTCTTCGCCTGGGACAATCTGCTTCATCAAGACCCGCCTTACAGTGGGAATATGATAACTTACAATATGCACTTCAGGATTTTTTCTGCGAATGTCACGATGAAAGTGAGGTTTAGTGCACAATGTTTTCATGACTAATAGTTACTTGTGTAGCAGACATCTGACTTTTTGTAATGTCAAATGCAGGCAGTGTTAGTTATGGACCATTCATAAGGCTTTCTCAAGATTGTCAGGAACTTGCGGTTTGTTGCCTTTATTATTTCTCCCATTTGGATTCTGCTTTGCTGGAGGCAATAGCCAAATGCTGTCTATGTACGTTTCTCTAACCATAAAATGTCTGAGATTGAATTCGAGATGCAATCATTATGCACTATTAGATGCTTGAATGCTTGATAAATTATTTGTGCATCAACATGATATTATTGCTATTTTTAATGATGAATTTAAGTGAAGAAATCATCTTTAGATACTCCATCGATAGATGTCCTTGCACTTAAATAATGAATAGCATCTACCAGAGAAGCGGCTTATGAATATGGTCACTAAAACATCATTAGTCTGAGTTCAGTGTTGATTTGCCTTCAGGCACTGTTATGGTCTTTTAAGCTCAAGTATGTCCGAATTTGTTGGTATGTTTTGGCCAAGGAGAGCTAAATTGCATCAATGCAAGTCAAGTAACACGAGAAGACATTTTTGCACTTTGACAATCTTAATCTTTTCTGTGGATGCATATTTTTATAAAACACGTTGAAACACGTGGTATACTGCTCAAGCAACTCATGAGATTCCTCTATTTTCCATTTTACTATGCTCATCTTCTGGTCTTCATCGCCAATTCATTTCAGGCAATGATCTGGAACCTTCAGTGTTATTCCGCACGATAGAGGTTCTTGATTCAGCCTACGCTGCTGGACATATATGGATATCTGACATCATCAGTTTGTTCATCACATTACTTTCGCATTTCAAAGTTTCTCCTGGTAATCTCCAACATTTTTCTTCTGTGGGTAGTTCCTTGTGGTTGCTTCCTTTCCTGATGAAACTACTTTTTTCGACAGATAATAATACCCTTTCAGTTAAAGAACACAAGCCAAAGATTTCGAACTGCGGAACGCTTCAATTATTGACAAGTGTTGTTTGCTCCTGCTTTATGCATATTGGTGATGAATCTACAGTCCTTCAGATGATAGAGAAAGTGATAATTGATCAGATAGTGAGTCATCTTAACTGACTGCCTGTGATTGAGTTATTGCAACTTATGATAATTGATTTTTCATCTATTTATTCTTGAACAAAGTTCGTATGCATCTACTGTAATTAACAGTTCATTCCAGCAAGTACTTGGTAAATATATTCCGGATAGACTGAGCTCTTATGTAGTTTGTTTCTTTTCAGAAATTAAAACCATTTCGTGACAATGCTTGTGCCTTGCTCCGACTGCTTGTCACATTGGATTCTAAGCCAACCAGACTCTCTGAGCAGACTATTGACAGTCTGGCCAGTTTTCTTGCTCTATATCTGATTGATCATTTTTCTGTAAGCTCTCTCTCTCTCGCTCTCTCTCTCTCTCTCTCTCTCTCTCTCTATACATTTCACAAAAGCATGCATCGATCTTCTGTTTGTTCAGTTCATCTTCAATCACTTAATCCTTCAATTGCAACAAAATTCGGGTTAGAACTAATGCTAATGATATTTTGCTTGAATAATCTCTGAATTGGGCTTCCATATGGTACATACGAGTGTGGCGTGGTTTTTAGTAATAGTTCAATTTGGCTTGGAACTAATGTTAATGATATTTTGCTCGAATTATCCAGGAAACAGTCTTTCATGTGGTTACAAACATGTGTCCCATGGTTCTTATTAATATTTGTTATGATTGGGTAATCTACTGGTTTTCTATCTGATAACTATTGGTCTGTACTTAAGTTGCTTAGGAAAGTCGGTTGTCCATTTCTTTTTCTGATCAGCAGGCTCAAGAGTCAAATGTTTGTTGTTATCTAATCAGACGTTTTATTCATATATTCAGGTCGTAATCCCCAACATTTCAGGAGATGATGATGAAGCTGCTGTTGCTGTTCTTGAGCGCATGACCCATTATTATGTCATACCTTGCTTATTCTTGTTTGATCGAAGTCGCAAACTTCTGAAACTAGTTTTAAACACGATGGAATCATTGATATCTGATAGGAGATCATTGTCTTGTTCCGAAAATGGTAGCCATTGGACAGATCATTCAACTAATGTTATCACCATTGTTTATGTCCTTCAAATGATGCACAAGGACTTTAAGATTCGACATATTCTATCTTCGTTCAAGGCAGAGATTGAATGCATGCTAAGATCATTACAGGTTTGATTTTGCGTTCTAGTTTATATCAATTATTTCTTGCCGTGCTTGTTTTAGTTGTTCACAGGCTATCCCATTTCTTTCACTTGATATGTTCCTTTTGGAATTTCTGAGGGGGACCGATCAAGAATTGGAATGATGCTTGACAGTAAAAACGTTCTGGTTAGATGTGTTCATACTGTATTGTGCAGTGTTGAACTGTTAATCCATGCGGAAAGGTCATCATGTAACTTCATTATTCTAATACTCGTACTTTGATTATGCTCTACTTTTATTTCTTATAAAGAATGCATCTATGAGCTTGCAGTCATTACTTTGGCTTTGTAGTTTAATCATGGGTCTCCTCTCTTCTCCTTTACAGGCTTTAGTGGAAAATAGTACTACCTTGGAGGAAAGACACAAACTACAGTGTGCATATGTTCGAGTACATAGGATGTTGGGTAATCTGCAAGAAGGGACGCCTTGCTTGTTGTAGATAATGGAACATGCATTAGCAGGTCTTGAGTCGCTTCTAAATTTAAATGCCGTTTTTTTCTTTTTCTCCCTCTTTGGTTAATACGTCCACTCAATGAGAGTTACTGCATTGCATTAATCATTCTTTAAGCCTTCGTTCTTCAAGTTTTAAAAAAGTAGCTTCAATGCATGCAATTCTTTACTTATAGATATTGCTTTTGATTTTTATTTTATCTACATGATGAATATCTAAAACAAATGGTGGAACTTGGTAAGTCGAAAAACAAAAAATTATCTCGTTATGCAGCAGTTAAGACTAGTGACATCTTTCTACAACATATGAATCACATTCGTAAAGGTGGGTTTTGAATTTGTTTTTCCCGACAAGTTTGCCTGTGATTTTTGTAAGTTGCATTACAGCAAATGAATGAGTAGATTCTGCTGATTGAGGGGAAAAGAAAGAGACTGCAGTGGGCTAAAATCAGTTCTCTTTGTTTAGGTCTTTATTGGGGGTGATAATGGATGGTGGTATAATTCATGTTCTAAGGCCATTGTCCTGACTGCTACCAAGTACCAAAAAGTAGTAATCATTAGGAAGGGATTTCATGGATGAATGCTGAAAAAGTTTTCCCTATACTTTCCGCAGACTAGGTTACATTAGGTGCTTTTTTCTTTTTGGCTTGTCAGTTTCTGCTAAAAATAATCAATGCCGTTTCTCTACCTCATAAGATGCACTGTCATAATAGTAAAAGAAACTTTGAAATGATATCGGTATAGTTGAGACAGTGTGGCATTCGATAAATTCAGTAGGTTTTGATTTGAAGTTAGCTCATCTAACTGCACTAGAATTTCTTTTGAAGCTTTACTGTTGGTAATGATACTTCTGCTCACTTAACGTTGTGTTGCAGCGTGTCTCCTGATGGTGAAGCAAAAAAGACTGGAAGAATACAAGTCGCCAACCGGTCGAAAGCAGAGTCTTGACCATCGTTTGGAAACAAATTGTTCAAATTTGTGCTGATCTAAGCTTTGTCTGCTCGTGCACGCGGGATGGCCCCTGTTATGGAGATGAGAGCTTGCTGCAAGTTCCTGGCGATGTTCCCATGGGAAATATCGTTATGGATATGAAATTTTGTAGCTCGAGTCATTAGGCAATTTCCTTTGTTTTCGTGCTTTTTAATTTTCTCATTTTATGTGGGAAAAGTAAAGTTTGTATATGCGAAATTAGCTTCTAATTTTATAGCAGTAGCATCTGTTTTCCTAAACTGCCTATTGCATGGTGCAACAAAAAAATTACGACGGCTTAAACGGGAGAGATGGAGAGAGCAAGAGACATAACCGTTCAATCAAAACCTGAACCAAGCACATAAATCACAGCTCAAAAGTCAAGTCCACATATCAAGCTCGGTATAGATTTTTACTTGGGTAAACTCCAAAATCTCGATGAAAGGAAGATTATTTTCTGAAAGTACATGTGACTGTCTCAGGTAGCCCTGAACTTGAGAGATTTTGTATCTATGGCCCCCTTGAGTTCGTTGCCGATCAACGATCACGTGCTTGTCACATGTTAAAATACACGATTGCGCAGAGAGAGAGAGAGAGAGAGAGAGAGGGTGGGGGGGGGGGGGGAGGTCAAGCGCCTCTCAAGCACCGAGGGTCCGTGTGTTCCCGCTATGGTGCCGCCCCAGGGCAATTTGCTAGTTGAGATAGCTCAATTCCTTTAGGCTGAACATTGACCAGGGGAGCTTCACTAATGGAGGAAGATAAAAGAGAGGAAGAGAGGCGGATGAACGCTAGTGGCAGCTTCCGAGCGCCAGCAACGTTCCTACATTCTCTTGCGGGGTCAAATGAGTCGGGCCATACCCAAACAAATTTGTCTGCTCAAACAAACTGCTGAAGCAGCACGTTTTAAGCCTTTTGATGCTTCGTCGAAGCTCATAAACCCATATCCTTGCCCCCACCTTATACGTGGGATGACTTATTTAAACCCATCTTCCATCTCAAAATCCTTTTATCTCTCCCATTAGGGGCAGAGCGGTGCGAATGTTTGCTAGGGTGAGTCAAATTGCTATCCCTAAATGGACATAAATGCTAATAAATGTTGCTCATTTCAATAGTCTACGATGTCGATGTACTTTAATCTTTAGTCTTGCATCTTGTATACCTTAGGTCCCCTCTTTGTCATGTTTGAGCTTCTTTTCCTAGGTTATGGAGTATAAAAAAAGAAGATTTTTATACGATATTGAGGCAGAGTCAACTGTCAATTACCGTTGACGCAACTTCTAACTTTTTTTTTACTCATTATTTTCCTTCTAGAGCCTTGAAAAACTTAAACAAGTAAATTCACAAAAATTACAGGAAATTATATATGATATTGCATGTCAATATATACTTTGAAAAGATTTAGATTGTTCCATGTAAATTAGTTGTCAAACTATGAAACTGATAATCCTTGGGAAAAGGTTAAAAGTGTTGAGGAAAACTCCTACTGATTTTGAAGTTAACAAAACCTTCCATAATGTTTGTAAATCTGATACTCATTCTGAACCTTCTCATTTCAGGAATATATGTTCTGGAAGCTTAGAATGAAGTTTTTCAGATTTTACAAGAATTATCTATGTTCTGAGATATTTTTTAGACGCAGAAATAATTCAGACTTTATAAGTTCTTGAAGATCCACGAAAGCTAAAGTTCTGAGATTCAGAAAATTCAGAAGCAGACGAGTAAGCTGAAATTTTTCAGAAGCAAATGCAGAAGTTGAAATTTTTCAGAAGCAGATGTAGAAGCTGAAATTTTTCAGAAGCAGACGCAGAATCTGTAATTTTCAGAAGTAGACGAAGATGCAGTAATTCTTCAGAAGCAAAACTCAGAACGAAGAATAACAGCTAGTGATCTGGCATGGATTTCACAGAAGGAAAGTTTTGATTAGATCAATCTTAATCAAATTGATTGACAATCAAATACTAAGACAAGAATGCTTTACAACGGACAAAACTCTACTTATGGAAATCAAGATTCTGATTGTATGGGCGACCAGAATCAGCGGGATTCAGAACTTGTCATCCAACGGCTACTCAATCCTTATTATACAAATCTGTCCAAGGTGAAGATTGGAAGATGATCCTCTGTAAGTTGTCCAACGGCTAGTGTGGATGTGGAGGAGTATTTAAGGAGATCGCGAGCAGCAGAAGATGAACAAATTCAAGAATCAACAAGTCCAAAGTCTGAGCATACTCCATTCTATTCTCTTGTCGTTATGCACTTAAGATCAAAATCTTGAGGATTACTTTGTAAAGAGTGATTGTGTGAGATAGAGAGTCCTATCATACACAATAGTCCCGACACTCAAAATCCGTAAATTCCTCTTGATTACATAGTGAAATCCAGCCGGTAGGCTGTAAGCGTGGGAGAGTGGATGTAGGCTTGCTATAAGCCGAACCACTATAAACTCGTGTGCAGAATTCTCTTTTCCTTATCTTTTTACATTCTGCACTTCAGAATCTCTCTCATTTAATCTAACTTAAATATGAATTTCATTCAGACTCTGTTATTATTCATTTTTAATTCCGCGTAAATTTCAAAGATTTGTTTAGGATCACCTATTCACCCCCCTCTAGGTGACTCGTGCTAGCCACTTCAATTGGTATCAGAGCGGGTTGCTTATTTATTGAAATGTTTTACTTCTGAGCTAACGATCTATATGGTTAGCTATGGTGCTCCAGGATTCATTGAAGGACAGAGCAACAACAGACCACCTTATTTCGATGGCAAAGAATATAGCATCTGGAAAAACAAGATGAAGGCATTCATCAAATCAATTGATCACATGCAATGGGATGTTGTCATCAGAGGAGTCAACCCAAAGTCTTCAGATTCAAAAGAGAAAGCAGATGCAAGCAAACCAGCAGATCTTTCTTTATCTCAAACTGAGATATCTAAAAGAGAGACTTTAGATTCAAAAGCAATTTATTCTCTCTACTGTGCTTTATCTCCTATTGAGTATAAGAAAATTGCTGCTTGTGAATCAGCTAAGGAAATCTAGGATACTCTTTATATTACATATGAAGGAACAGATCGAGCCAAAGAAACTCAAATCAATATTTTGCTTGGTCAATATGAATCCTTCAAAATGAAGCCTGGAGAATTAATTGCTGATTTTTATGATAGGTTTACTGACATAGTAAACGGTCTTGCTTATCAAGAGCAACTAGTTTCAGATGCACTGAAAGTCAATAAACTTCTGAGAGGGCTGACAGAACAGTGGGATAACATCAAAACATCTCTTCGAGAGACACAAAGAATCAAGCCTCTATCAGTGAATGAATTGATTGGAACTCTTCAATCATATGAAACTGAGAAACGGAATAAGCAAAACGAATCCAGAGGTAATAAGTCAATTGCATTGAAAACTAACGTTGATTCTGATGCAGATTCTGAAGATGAAGATGTTGATGATGAAGAACTAGCTCTCTTCATAAAGAAGTATAAGAAAATGAAAATCAGAGGAAGAAACCTCAAAGGAAAGAAGCCCTTTGAGAATAATAGGTCTATCGATGAGACAGAGAGATCAAAGGATATAATATGCTTCCACTGTAGGAAACGTGGACACATTAAGCCAAACTATCCACTTCTGAAAAAGAAGACCAAGCTCGAGAAAGCAAAGAAGGCCTTAAAGGCAGAAACCTGGAGTCACACAGAGTGTGAAGATAGTGATGAAGATATCTGTCTGATAACAAAGTCAGATTCAGACTCAGATTCTGATTTTGATCCTAAAGTGGAAATCGAGGTAAAATCTTCTGAAATGTCTATCGAAGTGCCAAACTATATTGATGAATTGTGCTTTGAATTTAAGACTGCTCTTAAAAGAATATCTTCTTTGAAAAAGGAAAATTCTTCACTTCGGCAACAGGATGTTTCACAAAAAGAAAGGATCGATTTCCTTCAAAAAGAATTTCATCAAATCAAGGAAAGTCGAGATTTTCTTTCCAAAGAAAATGATGCTTTGAAAAAGGAAGTTTCAAAAATCACTTCCAACTTTTCAAAAGGTTCAGAAACCTTGAAGCATATTCTTTCCATTCAAATCCCTTACTATAACAAATCTGGTCTTGGATTTGTAAAGGAAAGTGATAGCTTAATTGATTTTCCAAAAGTCAAGGAGAGATTAAGACAAAGATCTCCTCGGCAAGTTTATAAAAACCATTTCCAAAAGAATTTTGTAAAACCTGTTGGACGAAGTGCACTTAGGTGCTCAAAATGTGGAGATCCACAACATTTTGAGAATGAATGTCCTAAGGTCTGGAGACCTGTTCGAAGAGATTTCGTTAAGACAGCCTACACTAATACTCAAGGACCCAAGCAAATTTGGGTACCAAAGAAAACTTGAGATGTTATGATTTTTGCAGGTTACCACAAATAGAAAAAGAAAGTGGTACCTAGACAGTAGATGTTCTAGACATATGACAGGAGATCCAAGCCTATTTGCTGATCTACATAGTCTGAATGGTGGAAAAGTTTCCTTTGGAGGAAATACCAAAGGACAAATCATTGGCAAAGGAACAGTTAATGTTGGAGGACTCAGAATCAATGACATTTTGTTGGTAAAAGGACTAAACTACAATTTGATCAGCATAAGCCAGCTTTGTGATACAGGCTTCAGAATCAACTTTCAAGAAGATACATGCTCAGGAACAAGCAAAGATTATTCTCAAACATTCACAGGAAAAAGACATGGCAATATTTATCTTCTGGATGTTAATCCAAACTCCACTCATTGCTTAATATCAATCAAAGAGGATTAAGATCTTTGGCACGGAAGGTTGGAACATATCAATATGAAACAAATCTCAAAAATCTTAAACAAGAAACTAGTTCGAGGTTTGCCAGATTTGAAATACAGGAAGACAGAATTATGCAATGCCTGCATGCTAGGAAAACAAGTAAGAACTTCTTTCAAATCTATACATCATGTTTTTACTAATCGTGCCTTGCAGCTTCTTCATATGGACCTGTTTGGACCAACCAGAACTCAGAGTATTTGTGGTAAGAAATATTGTTTAGTTATTGTTGATGACTTCACAAGATTTACATGGGTATTCTTTCTTGCACATAAAAATGAAGCATTTTCATATTTTACAAAATTTGCAAAAAGAGTTCAAAATGAAAACGGCTATACCATTTCCTGCATTAAAACTGATCATGGGGGAGAATTTGAAAATCAAAGTTTTTCAAACTTTTGTGAGGAAAATGGCTTTCAACATAATTTTTCTACTCCATACACACCAGAACAAAATGGTGTTGTGGAAAGGAAAAATCGTTCCTTGCAAGAAATGGCAAGAATCTTATTGATTGAAAGCAAGATTCCTTTTCATTTCTGGGCAGATGCAGTTTTTACAACATGTTATATTATTAATAGAGTTTTTCTCAGACCCATTCTTGAGAAAACCCTCTATGAGCTTTACAAAGGTAGAAAGCCTAGTATCTCATATTTTCGAGTGTGTGGTTGTAAATGCTTTATTCTAAAAAATTCAAATGATCGCCTTGGTAAGTTTGATGATAGAGCAGATGAAGGATTCTTACTTGGATATTCTACTACAAGCAAAGCATACAAAGTATACAACAAGAATTCTCAAACTGTAGAAGAAACAATGAATGTCAGGTTTGAAGAAAACATTCAGACTCACAAAGATGAATCTGAATCTCCACATTCAAGTATCTTCTGAAGGTCATTTAGAATCTCAAAAGATCGAAGATTCTGTAGAAAATGGAAAAGAAGACAAAATACCGACTCAATAAAAAAATTCAGAGTCTACAGATATTCAGAAGGAAAAATTTGACAAAAACTGGAAACATAAATCCAGTCATCCGAAAAACCTGATCATTGGAGAAATAGAAGATGGTATCAAGACCAGATCCAAACAAAAGGAGAACATCAGCAACTTGGCATTGATATCTGAAATAGAATCAAAAGATGTTGAAGAAGCTTTATCAGATGAAAGTTGGATAGAAGCTATGCAAGAAGAACTTCAGCAGTTCAGAATCAATGAAGTATGGGAGCTTATGCCAAGACCCAAAAACCATCTAGTAATTGGAACAAAATGGGTGTTCAGAAACAAACTGGATGACAAAGGGAATGTTACAAGAAACAAGGCAAGACTGCTTGTAAAAGGCTATTCTCAAGAAGAAGGCATTGATTATGATGAAACATATGCACCAGTTGCAAGGTTAGAAGCCATTCAGCTATTATTAGCTTATGCTTGTTTCCATAACTTTAAACTGTTTCAGATGGACGTGAAAAGTGCCTTCCTGAATGGATACATTAAAGAAGAAGTATATGTGGAACAACCACCTGGTTTTGAAGAACCAAGAAAAACTGATTATGTTTACAGACTCCAAAAGGCCATTTACGATTTGAAACAGGCACCCAGAGCTTGGTACGAAAGGTTAAGTAATTTCCTTCTGCAAAATGATTTCACAAAGGGTAAGGTAGATACAACTCTATTTGTTAAGAGAAAGGGTAAGGATTTTCTACTTGTTTAAATCTATGTTGATGATATTATCTTTGGATCTTCTAACGAATCTCTCTGCAAGGAATTCTCTAAGAATATGCAGAACGAGTTCGAGATGAGCATGATGGGAGAACTAATATTCTTTCTTGGCTTACAAGTAAAACAAATGAAAGATGGTACTTTCATTTGCCAAGAAAAGTACGCCAAGGAGATAGTCAAGAAATTTGGATTGCAAAATTACAAGAAGACAGACACTCCAATGTCTCAATCATCCAAGCTAGACAAAGATGTAAATGGTAAAAAGGTTGATCAGAAGGTATATAGAAGCATGATAGGTTCTCTATTATATCTTACTGTATCTAGACCTGACATAATTTTTAGCGTTTGTATGTGTGCGAGATTTCAGTCAGATTCAAAGGAATCGCATCTTTCTGGCTGTAAAGAGGATAATCAAATACATTGGAACTTATCCTATGCTAGGTCTTTGGTATTCTAAAGATTCAGATTTTACTCTTACTAGTTATTCAGATGTTGACTTAGCTAGATGTAAAGTGGACAGGAAAAGTACTACAGGTACATGCCAACTTCTTGGAAAGATGTTAGTATCCTGGTATTCAAAGAAGCAGAAAACAGTCGCACTATCAACAGCAGAAGCAGAATACGTAGCCTTGGAAAGTTGCTCTGCACAGATTCTGTGGATGAAGCAGCAGTTGCGAGATTTTGCTATTGAAGACTCAAATGTTGCAATCAAATGTGACAATACCAGTGCCATTAATCTCACTAAGAATCCTATTCTTCACTCTCGAGCCAAGCATACTGAGATCAAACATTATTTCATTAGAGATCATGTTCAAAATGGTGATGTGAATGTTCAATTTATTGATTCTAAGAACCAATTAGCTGATATATTCACAAAACCCCTTGATAAATCTTCTTTTGAATTTATTAGAAACAAGCTGTGCATTACTTATCCTTTTTGAAGTGTTTCACATACAGGAATATTTTTCAGACTCAAGTGATCTCAGTCTAAACATTTCTCAGACTCACAAGAACGGTACGTACAAAGTTTAAATTTTGGCGGAAATATTTT
Source organism: Syzygium syzygioides (assembly GCA_031216285.1). Classification (NCBI taxonomy): domain Eukaryota; kingdom Viridiplantae; phylum Streptophyta; class Magnoliopsida; order Myrtales; family Myrtaceae; genus Syzygium; species Syzygium syzygioides. The sequence goes on from CM062248.1 coordinate 19,950,817, forward strand.
TGGCAGGATGTTTTCATATTTGGAAGTAAATCAGGTACGTATCCTAATTCATTTGGTTAATAGTATTTAATATATTATCTTGATTTTATACTGATCTTTTATGCTTCAGAAAATCTATTTCATTCATATTTACTTTGGCTTATTTTACCTTCTAAAAATAACCTTTTATTCCTAAAACTCGTCCTTCACCTTTATAAACCTTTTCGTCTCTTCAAAATCCTTATCAGTACGAACCTCTTTCTGTGCGAACTTTTTCTTCTCCCGTTCATCACAAATACTCCAAGTTTTCTTTTTTTCTCCAAGATCTCATCTTTGTGATCTAGAATCAATCACAATGCCTTTAAAGAGACGCTCAACAAGGATTCTAAACAGAGATATCAAGTCGTCAAAGAAGCCAGAGTTCATGGAAATTTCTGATACAGACTCAGATCATGGTAATGAATCTTCTGAAGCGTTGCAACAAGCAGCGCAACCATCGTCTCCTCCAAAAGACTCGGGTAAAACTAATTTTCGCCTCTCTAACATCAAATATGTTTGGAAAGCTTACAAAAGATTGAAAAAGGGTAAAGCATCTGATTCGGCTCTTCGTGGATGTTTAAAAGATAACGATTTTCAATTTGAAGAAGAGTTAGTTCACTGCTACACTAGATTGTTTCCTAACCTTGTATCTCAGTCCACGAGTACTCTCAGTAAAGGTAAAATGAAGATTGGAGAATCATCTACTCCATCGCAAAGAAAATTAGTTCAGTCAAGTCCTAAATTGCCCACGGATTGTAAGGGTACAATCGATGAGGATTCCAGACTGTATTATAATTTCACCAAAAAGATGGGCATTGCTCATGGTGAAAAAGGGAGCGAAGGTTTGTTCTTTTCTAAAGTTCACCATGAATATTATAAATTGTTGCTGAACAGAGGAATTATGCAGCATCGAAGTGTCGATTTTGACTATCTCAATCGGGTTGGCATTCCTATGAAACATCTTTTTGAGAATTTGGGTATGATAGAATTCTGCTTTCAATATGCACATACATATGCAGAACTAACTGCATATTTTTACTCGAATCTCTCTTTTTTGTCTCCCAATAAACTTCAATTCTCTGTTGGAAGCAAGACTTATGATCTCAAGGTAGAAACTCTGGCTCGGATTATTGGTGTCAAAAATTACAGATTCACTCTATTTAACGTGAGTTTAGAAGAAGCTTCTAAGGCTGCATCAGAAAATCCAACATTTACCAGAGGTTGTAAGCGTCTGATTTCCTATTCAGACTTAACCAGGAGAACAGTGATCTTACATAAGATCATTATCAATTGCTTGAGACCTAAAGCTGCTTCTAAAACTGACTTGTCCAAATCCGAGATCAAGCTTATTTGGGCAATTCTGAATGGACATCAATTTTCTCTTCCTTATATTATCATATTTCATATGTACAGAACAGTTTTGAAGGACAAGGGACAACTCCCTTATGGTGCTCTTATCAGTAGAATATTTCATTTCTTGAACATCACTATTCCTAATAGTTTGTGCAAGACTTCTGTTCCTTTAATGCTTGTTGGAGAGAAATGCTCATCAAGATGAATTTGAAGCAGTTTGACTATCGAAAAGAGAAAACTGCTATTGATAGTGCAGAAAAAGGAAAATCTGTTCAGAAGTCAACAGCAAAAATTGAGAGAGTAGCAGGAAAGAGAGCAGAACCAGCAAAGACAAGCAAGTAAAGTGCTTCCCCAACTCCCCTCAAAGTATATTGTAAGAAGAGAAAACTTCTTCTACGAGATGAAGATGATGAGTCTGATCATCTTTAGATTGTACATGGCGATCTTGTCTCAGTTTCTGCTGCAAATCGAACAACTGAAGACTCTAATCTGCTTTCGATAATTCCATACACTACTCCACTGCCGAAAAATGCAGGTCAGTCTTCTCTTGAATCTAAAGAGCATGCTTCTGCAGAAAATGCACCTTTTTAGGGGGAGATTCCCGAAGAAGCACCAATGCAGTTCGATCAGACTGAGCCAGAAAATGTCCAAGAACAGTCTTCTAACAATTAGAACATCCTCACACTTCTGCTTGAAATCAAGGACAAACAAGTTGCACTGGAACAATAAGTAAAGAATCTGCCGAAAATTGTTGAGGAAAACAACAACACTCAACGTCTTCAAGCAGCTGCAGATAAAGCAGAACTGGAGGAGGCCATTACCCAATGCTCATCCAACATGGAGAAGGCGGTGGGTCAATGCAGTTCAAAGATTGAGGAGGCTGTCTCTATTTTGGAAAACTTTCAACTGATCCGAACTCCTTCCAAAAAATAGCTTGTTTAAAACTTTTTCTCCCAAGTCTTATTTTTTTGGTCTATAAATTCATTAACATTATTTGTTCAGACTGGTTATTCTCTTAATATTAATGCCTTATATTCTCTATATTTATCTTTTTGCTGATGACAAAAAGGGGGAGAATTTATATGCAGATTTAATGCAGGCTATAGATAAAGGAAGCAAAGAAGCACAGATTTCAACAGAGTTTGATCTTTCAATCTGTGATTAATGCGCTGAATATGATTGCTTACTTCCAATTTATTTCAAATTGATTCAATCTGCAGGAAAGTTTTGTCACCATAAAAAAGGAGGAGATTGTTGAGGACAACTCCTACTGATTTTGAAGTTGACAAAACCTTCCATAATGTTTGTAAATCTGATATTCATTCTGAACCTTCTCATTCCAGGAATATATGTTCTAGAAGCTTAGAATGAAGTTTTTCAGATTTTACAAGAATTAACTATGTTCTGAGATATTTTTTAGACGCAGAAATAATTCAGACTTTATAAGTTCTTGAAGACCCACAAAAGCTAAAGTTCTGAGATTCAGAAAATTCAGAAGCAGACGAGTAAGCTGAAATTTTTCAGAAGCAAATACAGAAGTTGAAATTTTTCAGAAGCAGATGTAGAAGCTGAAATTTTTCAGAAGTAGACGCAGAATCTGTAATTTTCAGAAGCAGACGAAGACGCAGTAATTTTTCAGAAGCAAAACTTAGAACGAAGAATAACAGCTAGTGATCTGGCATGGATTTTACAGAAGGAAAGTTTTGATTAGATCAATCTTAATCAAATTGATTGACAATCAAATACTAAGACAAGAATGCTTTACAACGGACAAAACTCTACTTATGGAAACCAAGATTCTGATTGTATGGACGACTAGAATCAGCAGGATTCAGAACTTGTCATCCAACGGCTACTCAATCCTTATTATACAAATCTGTCCAAGGTGAAGATTGGAAGATGATCCTCTGTAAGTTGTCCAACGGCTAGTGTGGATGTGGAGGAGTATTTAAGGAGATCGCGAGCAGCAGAAGATGAACAGATTCAAGAATCAACAAGTCCAAAGTCTGAGCATACTCCATTCTATTCTCTTGTCGTTCTGCACTTAAGATCAAAATCTTGAGGATTACTTTGTAAAGAGTGATTGTGTGAGATAGAGAGTCCTATCATACACAATAGTCCTAACACTCAAAATCTGTAAATTCCTCTTGATTACATAGTGAAATCCAGCCGGTAGGCTGTAAGCGTGGGAGAGTGAACGTAGGCTTGCTATAAGCCGAACCACTATAAACTCGTATGCAGAATTCTCTTTTCATTATCTCTTTACATTCTGCACTTCAGAACCTCTCTCATTTAATCTAACTTAAATATGAATTTCATTCAGACTCTGTTATTATTCGTTTTGAATTCCGCGTAAATTTCAAAGATTTGTTTAGGATCACCTATTCACCCCCCTCTAGGTGACCCGTGCTAGCCACTTCAAAAAGGTATAATTTAAAAGTTTTTTGATTAGGTCCACTGTGTGTGTAAAATATAAATTACATATTCACCGCTGAATGATTGACATACGAAGAAATTCGGGTAGAAAACTAACTGCAAAACACACATGTCACTTATCTATCAATGAATATGTAAAAATATTTCTACACTGCCGAATAATAATGCCAATTCAAAATTAAAAACCATTTCAAATCGGCTAGATCGAAGTACGAAATTACGAATGCTTGGCACACTACACACGAGGGTGATGGGAGCTCTAAAAGTGTTCTCCTTGGGTTTTGATTGAATGTGATTGGCTAGAGCATGTGCACAAAGTTGTGCAGTAAAGTTGATTATATACACTGAATACATCGTATCATATGATAAGGACATTAATAAGACACAAATGGTCATCGAACTAACTTATTGATCTAATTGATGGCCGATAGAGCCTCAGGTGGCGTAATTGCCCTCCTTCCCCCTCTCCTTGGTCAAATTCATCGACGTGGCAGTTTATGTGAACAATTCCTGAAAGATCGATGAGGCAATTTTCTCTACTAAGCCCCGTTTTTTTTTATGCTTGTATGCACTGAATTGACCGACTTAAGTTATAGTTACCTTCACGGTCAAATTCTTGCGATCTTTTATACTTGGGCAATTCGGTTAGCTTAATAGGAAAGAAATCTAAACATGCCGACCCCCCTCCCCCATCACTTCCGCCTTGGACACCACGGTGTCGCTAGGCGCGCACCACCGTCGGACCGTCTCGCCACCGTCACACTCAATCTTCCAAAATATGGTCCCCTCCCCCGGCCACTTTGTGCGCAAAATGGCCATCCCATCCATGAGCAGCAACGCTAGGTTTGAGTCGCTTATAGTTCGGAATTGCAGACTTCAAGTCGCACCCTACACTCGTGGAAGGCATCGAGGTTCGTAGAGAGAGAGAGAGAGAGAGGAAGTGCGCGCGCACTGAAGGCACGAATGTAAAAATGAAAAAAGAAAAGAAAAGAAAAGAAAGGGAGAAAAAGGGAAATAAATCCAGACCACTCAATAACACATACAGTGAAGTATATTCATCTCTCTCTCTTAACTTTAGAAGATCTCAATTTCACGAGGCAAAGTTTTTGACTTTAGTCCAAAAAATTCAGAATAGGCAATCCATCTGCCCAGCGTTTACTAACTATCCTGCTTGACAAAAAGGAAGTCCCTTAGAAGGGCTTGTTTGGCTCAAATGAGCACCGGAAAAATACAAATGGTATTTAGTCCAACAAATGAGCACCGGAAAAATACAAATACTTTTAGGTTAAAACCCTTTAAGAAAATATACAAATGGTATTTGGCAAAAAATTCTTTATAAAGTTACTTTGATCTAAGTAGTGTTTGATTTTTTTTTTTTTGTAAAGGACTTTGGGACCCTTCTTCTATTAAAAAAAAAGTAACCTTCCACAGTGCCGGCGAAGGGCTACGACCGTTGGCGAACCAGCGACCAAAGCGGTCATCGCATGGAGCCGCGCGACCCAAGCGACGTCCGCTTGGGGTCGCGCGACCTCAGGCCTCGTCGCCTAGGTCGAGCGACCTCAGCCAGCCCCTCGCTGGCCCTTCGCCGTCTAGATCCGGTGTCATCAGCCACTCTCGCTGGTTGCCTCACGAAGAAGATAAACAGTAATAAGAGGGGCAAAACCGAAATAAGCTAGAACAAGTGGTGGTAGTTCGGAGAGAAAAAAAGTTAGTTTTAGTATTCCAAATGCTAGTATTTAGCCAATGGAGTCCCAAAATGAGTTGCCAAACACCTCATGCTGAAAGTCCATTGAGAAAGCTGAACCAAACATGGCCTTAAGTCCCTCTTGAGCTCCTCCACGATCTGCTTCGTGAAGCGTGAAAGAGAGAGAGAGAGGCAAGAAGAAGAAGGCATCAAGATCGAAACCCCATCTCCTCCTCCGCTCCTCCTCCTCTCTCCTTCATTAATAATAGAAAACAAAAGGCGACATTCTTTCCCCCACCCCCAGCACTCTCTCATCATCACTCCCCATCCTCATCTTAATTTTTTTATCACTAACTAAAGTTGCACCAGATCCAAAGCAAAGAACTCTTGTTTGCGTGGAGACCCACCTCTTCCCCAATACACGTGCACGACCCCTTCCTCTTTCTTGAGTATCATAACAATTTTCGGGATTCACACAATAAACTCCTCTCCTTTACCAAAAAAAAAAACTCCTCGGACCTCGTTCGTTCGTGTGAGATCCGTTAACGTACCCTACATCATTTATCTACTTTATGTATAAGCCGCATTAGAAACGATATTCGGGGAATTTGAAGAACGAGGGGGTGCACATGAAGTAAATTGGAACAAACCCTAATTCTGATACCAACTTAGATTATTTAACCGAAAATCTTGAGTTTATAGGTGGAGAAAAATTATATGTATAAACTATGTAGACATGCGAAACATTTAATCCAATATATATATATATATATATACATATATGGGGGACGGACACGAAGTAAATTGGGGCAAACCCCAACTCTGATATGATATTAGATTATCCAACCAAAAAATGTGAGTTTATAGATAGAAAGATATCATACGTATAAACCATGAAGACATGCAATACATTCAACCAATATATATATATATATATATACACACGTGGAGAGCGATCATACATATAAAGAGCGTATAAATTGACAAGTAATGCGATACTTCAATAAAATTTACGATCATGCAAGAGAGCCGGAAGTTATTCTTCGATATATTCTATTCTAACTTCTTGATTTATTCTCTCTTTCCTTTTGTGCATATCGTGTATTGATCCTCACTTCACATCAAGATCGTGATTCCCCTAATTCACCGTCGATCTTGATTGGCAAACAATGCATGACAAAGCCCGCTTGTTTGGGGGGCAGATTACTACTACTGCACTTTCCATCTAAATATTCAGAAACGAATTAACTAATAATACTTCATAATATTTATGTAATTCGAAAGGTCAGAAATATTTTGACTAAACAAAAGCTGAATTGCAAAAGCAACGAGATCTACAAAAAATGCAAAACCATAAAAAAAAAAATCAAGAAGAGATCAATTTTTCTAATTCTTATTGGGTCAACCGACGGTGTAAAGGAATTTCTCAGGGTTTGTGCGCGATTTTTCGATTCCGACAATTGTATCCGACATATCATTAGCAGATGAATGTTTCTATTTCGCGACTGTTTGTCTCAGAAATGATTTTATGCGCGCGGTATTTCACAAAATAAAAAAAAAGTAGAATTTTCATGTCCGGAAAAGAAGTTCCAGAAAATGAGTTGCCATTTGATGCTGGTGATGTGAAATATGAATGGGGGGGAATTAAGCATGTGAACTTGAGTAATTTAATTCAGAAAGCTGTGTCTAAAAAACAGAGAAAAAACACCCTGCCATAATATATAAAGTTGCTTGCTTCTGGATCAGGCACGTGCCTGGTTTTATCCTCACCCTTTTTCACTAATTACTATGTTGTAACTTTAATTATCTCCCTCTGTTGATATTAGCCTTTACGAGTATTCAATCCACTTGACATGTTAACTTTACTAAATAATACACAAACATATGGATAAAAAAAATAACCACGCTCATTCAGAGAACTCAATTAAACATGCATAATTATACTCAGGCAATTATATATATAATGCTCGCCCCGCAAAATATAATTGATAAAATAGCATTGATCATGAGTCATTTCCATTCTGTCAAAGTAACCTGCATTACTTGTCTACAACACTTTACAGCACTTTATGTAACACTTTACAGCACTTTATGTGTTCTTTATATAAAAGCTATCTCCCTCTACTTATAAGTTTAAGTTTTCGATTTAAACTTTCGAACATTCTTGAAAAAAAAAAAGCAATGCTACTAACTGGGTCATAATTCTGATTTTAGCTACGAGACGTGAAGATCAATGTGATTCGCCTTGCTATTGCAGACAATCAAAGTATTTCACGTCGCTTGTTTACGAGATTATCACGGTCTCGCTCACCAATTAACTTCTAACTTTTGGACCAGGGGGGGAGGGGGATTTCCGCTCCAGTTCCACTTCGCGTGCGCGTGGCCTCTCTCTCTCTCTCCCGTCACTCCACGCCTCCCGTCCTCGTGGCGGCATTAAAGTATCCCCACGCCGCGAATCCACGGGATTCATACCCTCCTCGCGCGCACGTACCGCCCGCGTGTCGCGAGAGGCATTGTGCCAAAAGGAGGAGCCGCCCGGGGGGGGGGGTGTGAAGGAGGGGAAGGAAGGAAGGGAAGGAAGGAGTTACGTGCGTGGGCTGTGCGTTTGTGGGGGGGTGGAAGTCAATGCGAGAGGGATGGGGGTCCGCCCAGCCGCGAGGCATGTGCGCAGTGTTTTCGCCTGTCTGTCGACGCCCCAAAAAAAGAAGGTATTCGAGAAGCGCCCGCGTTCATGACGACGGACAAAATCCACAACAGCAACCCAAAAAAAGAAAAGAGAGAAGAGAGACAGAGAGAGAGAGAGTATATTCTCGCCTGTTTTTTTTTTTTGGGTCGAACAGTAAGTAGTACATCCTCACTTTAGGCTCCCAAAAATCAAGTACCCTTTATCGGCAGGAATATTTGGGTATAGCAATCATTAGATATATATATATATATATATATATAAATATAATTCTCAGGGGGAGAGCGGGACCGAAATTCGCAATTTCATGTAAAATCCGGGGACCGAAACGGGAAAAAAAGGAAGAGGGGCTTCTTTTGCACCTCGTAGGAAACGGAGAAATTACAGATATATATATATTTTTTATTCGTAATTCTCGACTGGGATTTTCTTCTCTCTTTTTTTTTTTTGGCATTTTTCCGGCGAAGGGGAAGAGAGAGGGAGGGGGAGACGAGGGGTGTACGCGTCACCGAATTCAACCGCTTTCCAATTCCGTCCACGCTCCTTCTCTTCGCTTCGCTTCTCTCTCTCTCTCTGAGACGTCGCCAGCTGACCTCGGCCGCGTCACCTCGGCGTCACTCTCTCTCTCTCTCTCTCTCCCTCTCTCCTCTCCGTCCTCCGTCACGGCTTCAAGGGGACCCACTCGTAGCGACCTTCCAGGGGGGCGTCCATGGCGACGTCATAGTTGTACCTGCGAATTCGGGAAGAAGAAGAAGACGACGACGACGACGAAGGTGAAGAAGAAGAAGAAGAAGAAGAAGCAGATGCATCACTTAGGGTTCAGATTCTCTCTCTCTCTCTCTCTCTCTCTCTCTCTACTACAACGAATGGAGGGAGAAACGTTCGAAGAATGCACACTCACTTGTCCGCGAATCGCTGCCGCTCGCGCTCCTCCGCCGCCGAGAAGAACGATTCCAGCTCCGCTCGCGACGGCATCTCCGCCCCCGCCGCGGGAGGCCTCCCTCCGCTCGCCGCCGCCGCCGGTTTCGCCATCGTTGCCGATTTGGCGGCGGCTTCCTCGCCGCTCCTCGACGCAGTGGTTTCTCTGCTGCGATTGGGAGGACGATTGACAGAAAGTTCGTCGGCGGCGCAGAAGACGACAAAGGACAAGGTTTCCTCGTGTCCGGAGCGAGTTAAATAGAATCGAGAGAAAGAAACGCGAGGGGAGGAATTTAAGAAGGGATCGAAAATCGAAGAATGAATGGACGCGGAGTAACCTGAAATCGCCGTTGCATGTCGACGCTTCGGTTTCGAAACTCTTCGCCTGCGACTGCACCGTTCGAGATCTTCAGTTAATTTAGCAACGGAGGTGGCGAAACGGCCGGAAATTCTCTCTCTCCCTCTCTCTCTCTCGCGAGCGCGCGCAGACGATGGAATTCGCACGGGGAAACGGAGAGAGAGAGAGAGAGAGAGGGAGAGGGCGATCGAGTGAGCTCGAAATTCACCTGCTGCTGCTGCTGCTGACGATCGACGGCGGCGGCGGCGCCGAGCTTCTCCTCCGCAGGGCCGACGGACTCCTCGTCGCTCCCCGCCGAGGAACGAGGCGGTTCCGACGGTCCGGAGCTCGAGTCGGAGTCTCCGGGCTCGATCTCTCCGGACCCCGACGTCGGCGCGCCGATCTCCTCCGACGAGTCCGGACACGGAGGGAGGAGCGGAGGGAGAGGCGGCGGCTCCTCGCCGCCCCCGCGCTCCTCCGGCCGCGGCTCGAGCGGCTCCTCGCGGGCGGCGTCGGAGGCCGCCGGAGTCGGAGCTCCGGCGAGCTCCGCTCGCGCGAGCCGTCGCGCCGGGCGATGCTGCTCCATTGCCAGCGTAGCGTCTCGACCTGCGTTGGGGGATTTGAAGTGGAGACTGGGGGGGAGAGAGGGTGCGCGAGACCGAGATGGACGGCTGAGATTCGTTTTGTATTTCGAAGGCGATGGTGTGGGCCCCCCCTCCCCCACAGCTTGGGATTTGCGCGCCCTACCCTAACGCATAGCTGAGCTCGAAGCGGGAATGCTTTTCCACCTCGTTCGATGTGGCGGCGCGCTTAATTTTTGGATCAAAGCAAAAGGGACTTATCTACCGACGTAACGGTCTAATGTTAGGCGACGTGAGGATTAGAGGCGTGTTTAAGATGGCCCCGCTCCGCTCCGATCGCTTCTTGCCCGTGTCGTGAAGAACGCCGTGCTTGGAATCGCGCGAGGCTCGTGTATCGACGTGACGGTCGCTGATCGAGCGGGGCGCGAGGCCGACAAGAGCCACTGCAAGAGGCGGGGCGCGATCGCCTTTGAGAGAGAGAGAGAGAGAGATGAGGTCATAATCGCCCCGTCGCGGAAATTGTCGTCGTCAGCTCCATTGTCGGCAAATTTTGATATTAGGTTCTTCTTAAGGGACGAACGGAGATTAATTTTGAAAGGTGCATGGATCATTGTAAACCGAGAAAAAATGTAGTGGTGAATGTGTTCTGATGGTTTCATGAGAAGGTGTATCGTATTATAGTAAACTAATGTTAGCTAGCTTCAAATTTTACTACTATTTCATAGGGGAGGTTGTTTTCCAGTTTGGTTCCGGTCTAGTTCTAGTCCAGTTCCAAGGTGGAATCGGGAACCGGACTGGGAGGATGGGTTCTCAAGTTTGAGAACCGAGGATCGGACTGATTGATCCTAGGACCAGGAATCGGACCAAACTGGTCTAGTCCAATCTAACCGTTGTACGTGATTTTAGTTCACATTTGACTATTTCTTTTTTAAAAAATAAAAAATAAAAAGAGTATATGTTGTCGGTCTTGTCAAGTCCGGTTTCTGTGTTCCCCTTAGAACCGGGAATCAGACTGGACCGCCCGGACATCGGTTCCACTTTTAGGAATCGAAAACCGGACCAAATCGGCCGGTCCGGTCCGGGCGGTCCGTTTTGGCATACCCATACTATTTCAAATGGGAATCATTCGAGAACGAATTCAATCTCTATTTGGTAACCCTGCAAGTCGGGCTCAAGTATCAATTGGAGTTACAATGTGGCCTTTCTCTTTTCTTTTTCAGAATCGGAAAAAACATGGGGGAATTGTACTTAAGCCACAAGTCGAAAAGGAGGTTGTTGTACTTAACCTAGACGCGTAGATAAGTTACTAATCAGCAGACAAGCAAAGTAGAGTTATCTACTCGTTCTTAACATAACACGAACGGAGATTCTCAATCTGGCTCGGTGCCTCTTTTGGCGTCTCGCGGAATCTCGACCGTCGATGCATTAGAAGTTATTTTCAAAACCAAGCGATTGGGATTATTGCGACACTTGTGCAAGCACGTATGGGGGGATAATTACAGCATCTATTGTATTTATGTCAATTCAGTTCTAAATATTTTAATTTGATCAAGTTGACTCTAGACCTTTTCACAATTTGTCAATTCAATCCATCCTGCAAATTTTAGTTGGAAGTCGCTGACGTGGACGCTGCCCATCTTACATGGCATGACCGGCGCTAATGTTGATAGCTTTTTTCAATTTTTAAATTTTTTTTATTTTATTTTCCTTTTCTTATTTATTTTATTCTCTTTTCCTTCGTTTTGTTTTATTTCCTTTCATCTGTCAATGGTCGCGAGCCAAAAGAAAAAGAAATGAACAATTCAAAAAATTGAAAAAAATCGTTTTACGTTGGACAGCCGGCGTCCATATCAGCGATTTCCAATCAAAATTGACCGGGTTGACTAAATTGGCATATTATCAAAACGTTCAGGATTAAATTGGCGAAATTAAAAAGTTTAGGTTTGAATCGGCACAGATACAATAAATTTATGGCTTTTTTAGTAATTTTCCCCGTAAATGGAACGGAGGACCCTCGTTCCTCTTACACACCCGCACGCCTCCGAGTCGAAGTGGAAATATAAGATTTAACGCGTCAAAAATCCAGACTTTTACAGCACCTATGCACTATAATGCAGATCACCCAAGTTCCTCCTCCTCCTCCTCATCATCATCATCATCGGCAAGAAGAAGTAGATAGGACAAATTTGGGACACGAATCAGCAACCTTGACATGTTAATTCACAGGGACCCACCAAGCAAGGACAGCAATCAAATGGCCCCCCCCTTCCTCCTCCTCCTCCTTAACAAATTGGCATACATCCTTCCAAATTGGAAGGTCTTGGAAGGAAGGGAGGATCATAAATGGGGGGGCTCCCCTTGAGTCCGACAACGAAGTCTTCTTACTCGAAGCTGGACATCTTCTTGGGTTGTTGTAGAGGGGCGTGTGGTCCTGGCCTCCTAGGAACCTGCTTTCGATTACGAGTACGGTTTCCTAGAACAACCCGAGGAAGGACAAAGATTTCTCTATCTGAAGAAGGCATCTCATGAATGAGAGGCAACGTCGCTATCGAGTTAAAAGTAATTCTTGACATGCGGTGATCTCGTCGTTCAGTAACTATGAACAACGACACGACGAAAACATTGCTATTCGCTTTTCTTTGTTGTTGCCCCTTTTTCGGTTTTCTTGGGATTGAAAGGATTTCGATCGAGAAAGTTTGAACTGCCGAGTTGCGAGAACATTGAAGCATTTCTAAGCCGGTCCCGATCTCATGCATGGGGAATGTGGAACTTCGACCCCCAACGTGCTAGGTGGTCGGCGGGCTCGTCGGAGTTGAGAATCTTCGAAGAGGATGTACGTATCAAATGATTACCGATTGGTGTCTATTTGATACAATCAGCCTCTTGGACCCCTACATGGTACCACTTAAGTATCTGGAATACAATGTTATTGATACAATCTGAAGATGTTTGTCTGAGAAAAGCACATGCACACCGAGTATAACCCAAATCATTAGTACAACAAAACATTGCAAAAATGAAGTAACAGAAGGATAATTTTCATAGGAAAACACGAGTCCCACCACAGCTTTCTTCACTCACCGTGATTGATTCTGTTCGTGGACGTGCGTTGAATTGGGCTGCACTGGCTACGGAACGAGAGAGTTGGTTAAGATGTATTGCTGTCTGATTTGATGTTTCACACATGGAATGAACCTGACAACTGAACTACCTGGGACCGTGATCCCGGTGTACGCATGTTACTGTTTAGGCAAAGAAGCGTACAGAATTCGGTTGCATCAGGATACACAACTGAAGGTCATACTTCGCACAGCGACAACGATTCCCACGTAAGAGATCAACTCTTTGTACTCCAGAATCAATCATATGCATAAGTCGTTCAATGCCTAGAGAAGTATTTCATGGTATGTTGGCCCCTTGCAAGCCTGTAATCTCTCACTTCAGTTACTTTCCAAGTATGTCATAAGCATTTCTTTTATTGAACTGAATGGTGTTAAAGTGTTAATCTCTCTTTGTTCACCGAGTACAACTCCGCCCAATCTCTCTATCGGAATATCTAGGCCCCGCCTTGCTTATGTTCTTAAACTCAAAGATCACAATAATTACCAGACAAAGCTGATAAAAACAGGTAAAGAGAATTCACAATCAGTGGTGTCAATGGTATAATATGCGCCTTTCCTTTCCTTGAGATGTATGAATACAAAGTCACGTTACATCGACTCTCCTCGTTGCATTGCCTGTTATAACTTGATTTAAAATGCGACAGAAACACTGAAACAATCCTACAAGCATCGCAAGTATAACAATGGGGTAAAAACATACCCCTTCCTTTCCGTCTTGTGCCACTTGTATCCATTTAAAGCACATTCTTCACTTGAAAGAAGTTCGGGCGCTCCTTATTTGCAGCTTCAACATCATCAGGCGATGCCACTGATGCCACAACTCCCTTATCCTTAATCGATTCAATTATATCAGCAAAATCTCTGAAATCCTTCAAGCTGCGAAACAAAAAGGTAAGGTTAAAAGAAAATATCAGAAGAAAGGTGAAAATTACTCGTGCCAAGCAATGGATGCCGGATGGTAACGAGAAAATCAGCAGAGTCTGGCCTGCTACATTAATTAAGTATATGATAATTTTAACCTAGTTTATCACTCATAAAAAAGATCATGATTTTTCCTGTTAGCAATTAGATTCTTCAATTGTTTAACTTTTTGGCTATTGATACTACCGAAACTATTTTCATGCAAGTGCATGTATAGACCTTCAAAACTTATGACTGCAAAAGATTTTCATAAGTAGAACACCGCCTGATTGGAGGGTCTCTTCCAAACGATAATGAAGCACTGACTATGACTATGATCACTCCGTAGTCTGTTCATCTGAATCTTAAACAAGTATCCCCAGGACAGTATCAGCAGGATTTAAGTCAAAAATGTTCCACTCTCATTGGTGGAAGATGGAAAAAAATCTTTACCTAGTGGACAGTATTTCTTCACGCCGCCTTTGCCGCTCTTCCTCTGTAATTCCCAAGAGGTACTGTAACAAGCTGAAAGAAAGGATTAATCACAAGTTACAACAAATACTGAATAACTAAGTTAACTTACTCTTTTCTCCCCTGCATCTTGAATGAAAGCAAACAAATACAAAAGGAAGCAGAATGTGCCATCAGCATACCTGCTATAACCTTTGGCATCAGGTAACTGGTAAGAGTCTACATCTCCAATGGTCCCAATAATTGCTTTGTTTAGGGTATCATCATCCATTTCCAGCTCTCTTAGAAAAGCTCCAGTTGCATCATAAATGTCAAGCGTTTTTAACAAGTTTGGATCCCGATAAGATAAAAAAGAGAAGACTCCTGGGTACAAAAACCGTAAGTTCAATGTAAAGCTCCAGCAAAGATATATGTAGCCCGCAAGATAACAATGTAAAGCCTCACCTGAGTGTGTATCAAAGTCACAGAAACCTCCATAAGCCCCACCACTGACACGCACACGGTCCCACAACCATGTATTACTAATGTATTTTGAGATGACATATGCACTACCATCAAGTTGATATCCCGTTTCATAGATGTTAGCTGCTTTTCCAACATAATTAACCTGCAGAGTGCCAGGTCATATGTCAGTGAGTCGGAAAAGAAGCCAAGGCCAACAGAGTTACTCAAAGAAGTGATTCTAACCTGAGTGGGTATCACAATAGCTTCATTTTCCTGAGAAAGGCATGCCCTCCAGGTATTGGCCCCAATATTTGAATTGCTGGGAAGCATATCAAGAAATTTGCTGACAAACTTCTCTGAATTTTTCAGGTTCCCCCCATCAGCAGTCATATTTATCAAGCAACCATCCCTGGAAAGCAATGACTTGCGAATCTCCTCAAGAGATGAAGAAATTCCATCCCAGTCCCGATCAACTCTCTCTTCGAGATCTCGTAGAAATTCCAGGTAACTGCATGCATAATAAGAATGCCATAACTTCCATTAGACAATAGCTTTAACATCAAATTTCTTACAGCAGTTATGGCAACTACAAGATCCTTGATGCAGAAGGGAAGGAAAAAGATTGCAACTCATGTACGCTTATTCCTTTTATTCTTTTCCTTTTTCTTTTTCTGTTTTTTTTTTTTGGGGGGGGGGGGGGGGGGGGGGGAGAGGGATGGTAAGGGACAATTAGGCAAAAAAACAAAGAACACTTCCAACACAATAACAAATTAAAAGTTACAGATGATGCACATACAATCAACAGCTGCACGTCCATCCATGTTCCAGGCAAAGAAACAAAAGAAAGCAGTTCAAAAACCGAGACATATCTAGAATAGTATCCACTTGTCAATAATTTAGAGAAGGTACAGATTATTCACATATATGTTACGCTGCAATCATGGGATTTTTGTGGATCAGAAAGTCAAAGAGGAGGAGGAATATACTGGTAGATTTACAGCCAAAGCATGATCTCCCATCCAAGGCCATGGAAGGGCTTATACCTAGTCTCACAGGAAAGGACAGTAGCTCCTCAACTTTTATGGGCTAAGGCTCAAAGAAATGCAATCAGTGATCAGTCAGGATTTTAGGAAATGTGCACTAAACTCAACGAATGGAGTGTCTATCAGCATCAAACTCCTCCAAGTTACTCTACCTTTTATCCTTATGTCACTGCTCAATCTGTCATAGGATGAGAATATCTTGCTTTGAATGAAATCATACAATCTCTCTGTAAAAGGTGTTTTCTTATTTACTCAAATGCAGTTCGTATGGCTGTTCGATTATATACGTTATCATTACCACTTCTCAGTGTAGATTAACAGAATGGAAGAAACACAGCCAAATAAGAAGACAGAACCGCGGGATGGAAGTAAGTTAACGAAAAATCCCAGTTGCACCACCTGATGCCACCCATTTGCTCAGAAATCCACCCAGCAACATTCAGCTTTGCATCCATCCTAGCAGCTGCAATTCCGTGGCCACTGCCTCTCAGCCGATTCTGCGCATAAAAACTACATCTGAGCAAACTCACAAATGGTGATATGTGTTGTCCATATTAATAAAAATCTACCTCCATTCTTGCTTTGCTCTGGGACACAAACTGCTTAAACCTCTGCTGATCCGTAAATTGAACTTCTTGAAGAATGCAATTAACCTTAAAGGTAAATAGAAATATAAGCCATTTATCAAGATTACATACTAAACTGAAATGATAAAAAAAGTATTAGCAAAAGTCAAAGCCCAAGGAGGAACGAGCATTAGAATAATAAAGTAATAACACATAAACTAAATCCATTCTTATCACATCAACAGGCAAACATTGAGGTTTCTCACTTACGTTTTTAAGATAACAAGGCTACCTTGGCATGAGCATAATCAAGTCTATGGACATATTCCAGTCAACTGTAAATGTTAGAATCAAATGTCAAATAAAACAGACAACTTGTCAGATCTCCAGATTCAAATAAGAGGGATAGATGGACGGATCTCCTTCTTTGTTCATACATAACAAAAAGGATTAACCTTTCATTTCTTGCATAGCCAGAAAGCCTCTTTGAGACACTTACTGAACTAAAGACTCTCCCAATCCCCTTAGGTAATAGGGCCCCCTCAGCATTACTTCTATGATCTTAGGAGCAATCCCAAGCCCGACTCTAATAGCTTTACCCCACGATATCCTCTGGAAGATGAGAACCAATTTTAGACAATCTGCATGCAGCATTCCGTGTTTATATGCCGTTAGTTTGGTCTTCTTGTAGAAACTATCCTTTCTCTTTTTAGGCACTTCCTCCAATCCTCAATCATAAAGCTCAGAGAAAGAGAGAGGAGGAGGCCCACAACAAATTCATGATTGACTGCATTTTGTCCACTTAGTAGCATCAATCTCTACTATCATCCTTTTTTTTTTGTCTTTATATGTAAAGAGAAATCCCTCTAGGGCATGAACCAGCTGCAAACCCATATGAAGAAGGGCTAAATTACAGGACAAAGCATCCACATTATCAACCAATGAATTTACATCCACCAATAATTTTCCACTACACTGAAAGAGTAAGGGTTTGACTATTGTTCCATAATTACAAACACAGAAGACTCCTCTCCCTCATAGGCACTTGTGTTTCACTATTTCCAAACCAACCAAAATCCAGACAGGAATCTAACGCATCCTACCTTTTGCAGCGCACAGCAAATGAATCCACCTCTGTTGTCTAATTTAACAAGTATAAAATCATTTAAATTTCTGACCTCTTCATCAGTTATCCTCCCCTTTGGCCTCGCCCAAAAAGGGCTCTTACAAGTAACAAGAGAAAATGCACAGCTGTTGGATAGTCCAAGCTGGCTAAAAGCCATAAAAATTTGAGAACTCTCCTTGTATGTCTCTGTATGCTACATTATTTGTAACTTTAGAACAACTCATTTTTTTATGCTTAAATTTAGTCTTTCATATATTTGGGGCTTTTGCTATCATCGTGACCTTATTAATCAGGTAACCACACATCTTCTGACACCTAGCATGCCTCAGGGTGCAAGAGCTTTCAAAGCAAAGACTAGACAAGCATTCAAAGCAACTATAGGCCAACCAGAAAGAGCACTTCAACCAGTAAAAATTATCTACTGCACGGAAGTGAAGCACATTGTCACAAAGAGTAAAAAATTAGAACCAATATACCAGATTGAAGAGGTCTTCGGTGTGTCCAGCCATGGCTTTGCCGCGGACAATGATATGGCTACAAGGATCCTCCTTGCCGCGAACTGATGATGTTAATGGATAAACAGATATGCCTCCAGTTTTCCTTCCAATTAATTGATTGAGTTGCACAAAAGTTAAGTCCTTTGTCCCCATCTCCAACAACGACTGGCTGTAAGAGTGTTAAGTTCAGCAAAAGAATCAAATTAAAATCCCGTTCACTGACAAAGAAAGCATTTCAAAGAGAAATTGACATGTACATTAGATTGATCACTGCAGCCACCAAGATCAACAGCATAGCAGAAGAATACTTTCTCTATTTGTGCTTTCAAGGCATATCTAACACATGATGATATCAGATTTGAATCAAACCTAATCAAGCCTGAGCACCTATCTGAGTCTTGGCGGCTGTGTTAACTTTTACAATCTTTATGAAGTGATGAGAATAACATGCTCTCTCTTGAATAAAACTTACCAGAAAAGAGGTACCAATTGAAGAAGTTCTTGCTTCAGAGAACTCATATTGAACACAACCTCAGTGTAAAGAACATCATTTGTGAAGAGATCGTGTTGCAGAACTTTCACACCATTAATATCTCCAACCTGCATTACCATGCGAATGTTAAGAAGCCTGGCAATATGATACATAGCTTGGCATCACAAAGTTAACATGGTAAATAGGTTGACCTCTGTAGGTACACGTATAGGCTCTTTAGGAATGTCATGCAGAGAAAGGCATGGGACAGTTCTCAAAGCTTCTGGTGGGTCGGGAGTTTCCTGCTTCAAACGTAGCTCCTGTGTGGCACGTGCTAACTCAGCTAAATCTTCTTCTGTCATACTTGCTTTGACTTTCTCTAGAATTTCTTTCTCAGCAGCTTCGTCACGGGAAGCTTTCTCTGGATCAGGCTGAAACAGATGATGCTTGTCACAATCTGACATGTCAAATATGGAAGCATTATGGACTCTGTAAAGCTCCATACCTGCATTTCAACAGTAACAAGATGCGGATTGTTCAAGATGAACTTCTCTATCAGTGGAGAGAAAACAGCCTTGGAGCCTTCCTTGGCTATTCTTGCTTTCAAGGCCATCAAGGGCTCCTCATATTTTAGTGGCTCAAAAGGATCCATGTCGTATATCCATTTGCCCTATAGATACGGAAACAGGTCAAATAATTGAACCAAGGAAGACAATAACTAAACAAGATTGCAAAATCCAGCAGCAAGAAATGGAAATTTGGAAGAAAATTAAAAAGCCTTCTTGCTTACAATGGACCGAAGCATCAAAGACAAGCCGCGGGGAAATGATCCAGTGTTGTTCTCTCTGAGAGAAAACTCAATGGTATTCATAGATGCCTCTACAGCTTCTGTATCAAAACCTTCCTCTGCTAACTTATTCAGGGTACTCATAATCAATTCTTGTACCTTTGGAATGTCATCTTCGGAAACACCCTTTAAACCAATACTGAACTGAGGCTGAAGGAGCTCGTCCTCAATCCCACCTCCAACAATAGCTTC
Source organism: Syzygium syzygioides (assembly GCA_031216285.1). Taxonomy (NCBI): domain Eukaryota; kingdom Viridiplantae; phylum Streptophyta; class Magnoliopsida; order Myrtales; family Myrtaceae; genus Syzygium; species Syzygium syzygioides. The sequence continues at coordinate 19,970,507 of CM062248.1, forward strand.
CCCCAGACCACTTTCTAACAAAATTTTCCTCAGCGGAGAAGCAGGAAATCCCAGCATGAGATGATCCAAAAATCCAAGCGTAAGTTCAGTCTCCAAGTCTAAGGGTTTATCTGACAGCAACCAATTAAGGCATACCATGTGCTTCTTCTTCAACTCACCACCTTCACCAGCAGGGTATTTTTCAACAATCCTAACTGGCTTGGAAAACAATTTTTGGGTTTGCACTTTTGATTCATTCGCAGCGGGACTTGCATCAAACATGCCAAGGTACTCTGCAATAAAGGTTTGTGAGATTCTCTGCTCTACATAGACAAAACTCAGCACAATTTACTGAACAATTAATTCAAAGCACATATAAACAGAAACCACACACCAGATTTTTCCATAAAACAATAGAAATGATTGATCTATTTAGTGCACATAACCTTTGCCTAACACTGTTTAAAAACCAAATCCAGTTTCCATGACATACGACAATGAGATCAATACTGCTAAGTAATCTTTGCCAACTTCTACTACCATATCATTCAGCAAGAAAGAACTATTCTACTTCTAGGACATGAGATAGAAAAGTCGATATCTAATTCAAAGGTATACATTGCACTTGCAGTAATAGCATGAGTAAAATCGTCAAATTACCGCTAAGGATGCGTAGGCGCTCATTTGGATCATCATCCCCATAAAACCATATCCTAGCGTTGCTGGGATGGTAATACTTGCAATGGAACTCCTGTACGGTTCAAAAAAGAAATAGAGAATTTAGGGACCAATAGAAGAAATCCTTTAGAAGTATCATCATCAGAGCAATCACTACCATGGTTAGTTTCATTCTTTTCCATTCTAGGCATTCGAACTTTTAGAAGTTGCACTATATTATGATGCTGACTCTCATGAAATAGGTAAATGTTTGTCACTATAGAAGCTTACAAGCAGTAGTAGCATCATGATTCCATCCGTAAAAACACTAATTGGGTCGGAACAAAATCAATAGGGAACAAATGGAACTACGTGCGAACCTTGAATTCCTCAAATGTCAGTTTAGGAATAACTTGTGGATCGCCTCCGCTGTCAACACCATAAGTATTGTCTGGAAAAAGAGCCTGCCATATATTACGGTAAGGTGATAAATGAGGTGTGGATTTAGATGCCAACTGTTAGTGAACTTAGATCAACAATCGAGTGCCTTCAAACAAATTAAATCTTTAGCATGCTAGTAGTGTCAGCCGCATAGCCAAAATATGACGGTCTCAAAAGCAATAATATCAATAACAGGATGAGGGAGTTTACAGCATGAAGAATATTTATAGACAAAGAAAAAAGGATCAAGCCAGATTCAGGAATTTATAAAACCAACTGGACCGAATAAAATTGTCATCTGCTCTCTATAAGCAGGTCAAACAGATTCTATTTTAGGGAAAAAAAGAAATCATATTAATGGAACCTAGTGGATGTTGATGTCAATATGATGGCGCGTTAAGGGCTTAAATGCCTTCTAGCCCGAAAACCAAACTAAGGAGGGTGCTAAAATTGACTTCAGACACCAAGGATACATTAAGAAAAGAAATTACAGAAATATCAGGAAAAACAATTATAAAATTCATTAAAACACCTCAAAGGATATACTGGTTATTTTTTTATTAATTTCCACATAGGTCTTACAAATTAATCAGCTCTAAACTACAGCCATATTCTGGCCAAAAAAAAAATTAAGTCATATCAAAATGTTCTGCAATACATGGGGAAAAGAAGTCATCTATATAGAAAATCCTAGTATGCATAGAATCTGCCAGGATATTTAAATCCCGAATTACATTCCATAAAAGTCAACAGCTATCCTTTAGCTTTGCTCTATCTCTCAGCATAGGAAAAAACATTCTGAATTTAAAACAGTCAAATAAGTACATCTCCGGTCATCTTAAACTGAAAGTGGAAAAAATGAATAAGGGGTGGAGAGACTGCACAGTGGTCTGTTAGAGCGAATACATTTGTTAGATGTTTCATCTATACTCAGACTTGGAAAACCTGGCAGAAATATGAAAAGACCGTAGGATATGCAAAACTAAAAGCAAAATTCCAACATGTACCAAGACGTTCTATGCTTCAGATTGAAGATTGAATAGTCTTCTGAATTTACAGATATACAATGCACAAAAAAACTTGCCTGCTGCGAAGCTCGACCCAAGATACTATCAGGCTGGGAATAGACACCTTTCATCTCATTGAAGACGACACCTGATATTCAGCATACCTTCGATTAGTTACCAAGAAGGCGCATTAGTAAAAACCTATACTATTTGTAAGATTATATTCAATTGATTGAGTTTCACTTGCACATCATTTATAGATACCTTTATAAGAAATTTCTTCCGAAGGATTGTTGAGTTCATAATGCCAACCCTCCTGTTGAAACGTTTGAATGTCATCTATGCATTTAGGGAAGAAGACAGCATCCAAGTACACATCAACCAAATTATAGAAATCCTGTTCCAATCACAGCAGTCAAGCATCAGAATCAGCACTAGGTTCATTTGAACAGATCTCAAGTATCAACAACCTACTCTTCACCTTCGTATTAGTGGAAGCAACAGGGTAGCAGGTCCTATCAGGATATGTAAATGCATTCAGGAAAGTATGTAAGCTGCCTTTCAGCAACTCAACAAATGGCTCTTTCAAAGGATACTTCCGGGACCCACACAGGACACTGTGTTCAAGAATATGTGGAATACCAGCGGAATTGTTTCTGCATGAAGAATTCAGTAAAGCAAAGGTTGTAAGATATTGAGTACTGTTAGGGGATAAAGGAAAAGACAATGCACATATGACAATCATCCAGAACCTTGAACTTAAAGAACAAATTAAATTTCAACTGACATGATTCAAAAACAGAAAAAGAACTTATTTCTCTTCTTTGCTAGAGTATTTCAATATAAGGAAGGAAAAGGGTACCCTTGGTTAAGCCTCGATTAAAAGATATGGCACATTAAAACCGTTTTGTACATTATCCACCACATCTTTCCACCTATGGCTTATGGCCCAGGAGATATCTAGTTCTATAAACTTCTCTCTAGATTTTCTTATGCCATACCATGTCTAGCAGGGAGGTCAGAATCCCTGAATCTCAACCAATCAAAGAAATGCACCACAAAATGGGCAACTAAAGGGGATTCTATTGTCAGGTAGTGCCCTAAAAGAATCTTGACGAGAAGCCTTCCGTAGCATTATATGAGAAATGTAATTTAACTCACCCCGTCATCCCTTACCTAATTAAAAATAGTTTCGTAACATTAGAGTCAGGATCTTTTATACAAATTGACGTCAAACTATGCTCGACAAATCTTAAATTCCAAATATATGTGACATCCATAAAATAATTAAATGTCATCAAGCAATACTCCTTTCTGGTTGGAAACACCAGAAAACTAAGAAAGAATAATGTTCAAAGGCAAGCCCTGGTCCAAACATGACAGCAGAGGAGATTTTGACAAGTATGATCACAACAACAGGACATCTCAACCTGTCACTATACTCCCCTACCTATATCCTGTAGCATTACTCCCCTACCTATATCCTGTAGCATTTTCCTTGAGGTGCTGGAATAGGACCGACAGTATGAATAAGAATGATCCATCAACATGCCATAATTTCGACACTCTAACCAAGACTTGTCAGCAAAAACCACCAATACTCTTTCGGGGTGATATTTGAAGAAGGAATCACAGAGAGACAAATACACATAAACTAATAATCCAGTTCACCAGGTAACCTGACAATTTCGTATTTGTTTTTTTTTGGTACAGACAATTTCGTATTTGTTTTACCAAAAAAAAAAAAAAAGACAATTTCGTATTTGTTGACATTTATATTACAGAAGAACTAGCACAAGCATAAATGAAGATAAGGTAAAGGTGTCCATCTAGAGTTTACGCCTAATCTATATGTAAAGGATCATCCTACATATCCAACTTTTCGTGTAGCAAGCAATTCTTGCCTACAAGCTTTTTTCCAATAAGTAAGGTATGTAATGATGAAAAGAGGTGGATGAAATGATAGCCAAATATGAGAAAAGACACATAAAATCGAAGGCAACGACTCCACTATAAGAAATTAACAACCCAAAAAAAAAGGAGAAGAAGGTCACAGAATCATCAAGGCAATCTTCTCATATTAACTCCACGTAACAACTCAACCAATGGAGTAAAACGATAGATTTGGCGATTTTAGCTACTGCTAACCCACTCCAAAGTACCGCGCTTCCCTCTGCGGATGCCAAATAGAATTCGGTATAAAGAGCACTCACGGCGGGGTCCGGAAAACAATCCCAAAGACTTTGTTCTCGTCGTCGTTCGACACGGACATCACTTCGGCACCAGTCTTCTTATGCCTGAAGAGAGCCGCCCTGGATTTGCACTCCTTGATGAACTCTTCCGACACCTTCTCGAATCCGTACTTCTCGGCGACCCCGTCCTGGACGCCAGCGACCTCTGCAAATCCCCCCAAGCACCAGTCAGAACCCAAATGCCAAACCAACTACAGACCACCACCGGCGGCGGCGCGGCGTTAAGCGCGCGAAATCCACCGCAGCAGCTCGCGAAAGCGTCGGCCGAGCGGTGTTTTACCTGGAGAAGGCTGAGTCGGGGTCGCGATGGCGCGAGGAGAGAGCGCGGAGAAGTTCCGGCCGAACCTGATCGGAGAAGAAGAAGGAGACGAGGAGGAGGGAAGAAACCGGCATCGCCGGTGGTGCGGGGGACGCCGGGAGGCGCCGCTAACCGGGCGGCCGCCGGCGCGAGCAGACGAAGAGGAGGAGGAGGAGGAGGAGGAGGAGGAGGAGTAGGGAGGTCGGTGGAGCCGGCGGGCGTGATGGGAGCGGGAGAAGAACCTGGCGCAGGAGAGGGAGGAGCGCAGGAGCGCCGTTCTCTCCATCGACGGAGCTTCGCGAGCGAACCGGAGGAGCTGCTCCTGCAGAGGCGAGCGACGATGATGACGAAGGCGACGAGGAGAAAGGATGAAGACCTAAGAAGAAGCGGAGGGGGTTTTATGGTGTGGATTGGGAGGGAAATGAGAATACAACCGGTGGTTTGGGAGTGGCCTCAGCTGCGCAGCTTTTCAGACCCAAAAGAAAAATTAGTTGCGTAGCTTGATTTTTGCCCAGAATAATTTGAGGGGAAAATCTCGAGGAAAAAAAACAAGAAAAAAGGGAATTGATTCATTTGGGAAGAAAATGTGAATGAATGGATATTGGAATATTTTAGATTGTTCAGCAAATTGAAGGGCAAGAAACGTGTAGATGAATTTAGAGTGGAAAAGTATGACCGCCAAAACAATGGCCACTGAGATGCACCAAAAAGTTACATTTTCTAGGGCCCCGGTTCTTTCGAAATCCCTCGGCTTTAGGTTCGATCTCAATTCCGCTTTGAACCCTTTTTATTTTTGTCCGAAAAATCACAAACTTTCACTCCGGTTTTAAACCTGCCCTCGTTAACCTCTATCCATGAAGTCTCTATTGGTTTCTTCGGAATTGTGGACATCAGGGCCGCTCATGGGTTCGTTATCAGAACATGCGTATTCATCCATATTTTCACATTTGTGTGGAATAACATCAACCTTCTCGTGCTGATTATCTTAAAGAAACCCGTGGCCATTTTTGGACGAAAGGCCAAGGGGGTCATATTTGAGATTGGAGTGAAAGTCATTGGCTTTTTTTTTAGAGAAAAAAAGTTGAAGTAGAATTGGAATTTGATCTAAAGTTGGGAGTTCATTAGGGAATAAGGCCTATTTTGTGTCACCAAAATTTCTTGTCAAATATACTCTCGGTCACAATTCCCTCCAAAATCCTATGCAATTGCTTATAGTGGACAACGGCAGGCAAAGTAATCGACTTGGATCCAACGTGGCTTTAATAAATGAAGTTGTTTTGACATGAATTTCCTTATTATAATCTTTGTTTTTTTCTAAATCATGGCATTATTTCGCAACACGTTGTAAGATGAGAATTCATTTGAAGAATATACATGAATTTTGTGGATTTATTTGACGAAGTTAAGAGGTTTAAATTGGTGTGGAGAGATAGGGAGATATATGCGCAGTATCCATGTCAAAATGGCAAAACCTATATCGAGAAAAGGGCATTGAAGTTTTCTCAGCAATCAGTCATGACAATTTGCTTGTTTTGAGAATTGCTTTGTTAATATTATTTTCCATCATGGTTTAATTAAGACCTCTCCATTTTCTTTTTCCTTTTCTTTCCATTTCTTAGCTTTTCCTTGAAGAACTAGCCAGAGAGGATAACAAAAGCATGTTCTCTTCGAATTGGTTCATTGGTAATAAGAAGTTGACCGGCAACTTGTTGGCCCGGTTGATATTTTAGTAAGTTACCACGGAAATAATGAGGGAAAATAACACCAATGATTCATGAACTTTATCTCAATGTATAATGTAATCTCTAAACTTTTAATTTGTCCAATGTGATTCATGAACTTTGGCCTAATGTACAATATTATCCCTGAATTTTTAAATTGTTGAATATTATTCTTGTACTTTTGTTACATGTTCAATTTAGTCCTTGGACTATATGAAAATGTTAAATAAATTTAAAATTTATGGATCATATAGCACATTGCGCCAAAATTCATAGACTATTTGTGTCATTATCCTGAATAATGATTATACCACTCATTCACATGGAAAATGCTTACATCCTTTTCTAGTAGTGTCGGTTAATTATTATAGCTTACCAACAATATCATTATGTTCCCACGATAAAGTTCAATATTAGATTGTTACCCATTCTTCCATTTACTAGTTCCCCAATCTACTTGTCAGTAATATACTAACAAAATAATGAAATATACCAGGTTTACATAACTCGTAGATTATGAATAGTAGCTCAATATTACGAGCGGTTGCATTTATTTATTAGTAACTTGTTAGATGATACAATGGATTTTCTCCTATCAAAGTATTACCAATTTACTGTTAGGTTTTACAAGGGGGGCTTGTTTAATGGTTTCTAAGAGCCTGTTTGGTAATGTTTCTGTTTTTCTTTTTTTTTTCCTTGGAATACCAACGACAGTTAATTTTTTTATTCCCCGGTATAGAAAAATGGCCAAAGAATAGACTTGGAATAGAAATAAAAAGTAAAAAAAATATACTTTTCTGTTCACGGAATAAAAAGAAAAACAATAGAAAAATAAGATTAGTTTTCTCTCTTTTTCACAAGATATTTCCATACTAAATCCGAAACCTCAAAACCCTAAATCTTAACCTTAAAACCCTAAACCCCAATATCCAAACCCTAAACACTAAATCCCTAAACCCCGAAATTCAAAACCCTAAACCTTAAACTCAAAACCCAAATCCCAAAAACCCCTAAACCTTAAACCATAAAACCTAACCCCTAAAACCTGAAACACCAAACCCAAACCCCAAACCCTAAAACCTAAACACTAAAACCCCAAAACTCGAAACACTAAACCCTAAACTCCAAACCCCAAATCCCTAAAATCCCAAACGTTAAATCCTAAACTTTAAACCCTAAACTTCAATTTTCTCGACCACCACTCTATATTTAATTTGTCTATAATGAGTAATCTTCTTTATGATTGTATTAAGGTTATCCAATTCAATATCATAACATATTCTAATTCTATTTCTAGTCGAGTTTTATTCAAATATAAATTGTTAAGTATATACTGACATTTTTATAATTACATGAAAGAATTGGGAGTGGAAATTTTTAGGGTCGTACCAAATGCATTTCTATTTTTTTTTCTATTACAGGAAAAGAAATTTTATGTAGTTACAAAATGCATTCTTCTGCTCAGAAACTCATCCAAGAAATAGAAATAAAAAAGAAATTATTTACGAATAGAAATTGTTCTCGGGAACATAAACGTTATCAAATAGACCCTAAGTTATCAAAGATATAATGAATGTTGTTACTAACTGTCTCTAAGTTTTACAAGTTAGCTCTCTTATTTATAGGTAAATCATTAATGAAAAAATAGTTTTATTCAAATAAAGTAAAATTGCCACTAGCTATTAAGTTTTATAAATGGGGCCTGTAGTCAATAGTAAAGGCAAAATTCCATTTAAGGGTATGAAGTGAAGCCGTCTTCTCAAAAGAATATCCATAGTGGCTAATTTAGGGTGCATATGGTAACATTTATATTTCTAGAAATAGTTTATTTTCAGAAATAGTTTATTTTTAATTTCTATCCCTTAGACGAGTTTCTGAATAGAAGATCGCGTTTGGTAACTGTATAAAATTTCTTTTCTTGGAATGGAAAAAGAACGTAAAAGTGTTTGGTATAATCATAAAAAAATTTGTGACATGGAATTTTTTTTAGTTTTTTTAATGATTTTCTAAGATATTTCTAATTTTTGAACATCTTACTCCTTTAGCTGGTCGCCAGCCTCGACGCTGATCGATGACAGGCCAAAGACGTCGAGCGGGCTTCACCAGTCCTCGATAAAGCTCGACCTCGCCTAGTCACCGCGAGGTTGGTTTTGCCTGGCCATGGTGAGGCCAACCACGACAAGGCTCAACCTCGTCGACCATTGCGAGGTTAGCTTTGTTTTTTGCCTTCCTTCTTCTTCCTCCCCTAGCCAGCTGCTACGCCTCATCGATGGACAGGGACCGACTAGAGACAAGGGCCGGCAAGGTTGAGCTCTTGTAACCACCGTGAGAATGACCTTATTTCAGAAATTGTTCTCGAGAATAAAAAGGTAGATTTTTTTTATTTCTTATTTATGTTCAAAATCTATTTCCCTGGCCACTTTTCAATTTCGAAGAATAGAAAAATTAACTAGCGTACACAAACGGATTTCTATTCTTTTTCTATTCTAGATAACAAAATAACAGAAAAATAGAGAAATAAAAACATTACCAAATGCACCTTTAGTTTCAAAGAAGGGTTTAGAGTGACCAATTTAGTCTCAAATAAGGGTCTGAGTTCATCGACCAATCAAATCTCGTAAAATGTCAGGAGTATTTTTGTCCAAGGGTATTTTTTTTTATAATTTTCTGTCCTTTTTTTCTTTCTTTTTCTTTTTCTTTTTGTGTGTTTTTTCTTTCTTCTTTTTATTTCATCTTCCTTACGGCTCTTTCTTGGCTCTACATCACCTCCATCTTAATTTACAACCACTAAATAGTTGATATTATAGGTGAACGATTCTAAGTTTCTTACAGGTTCCACTCGGAAGTTAGAACCTATCCGTCGGAAGAGGTTCCTAATTTTTTGAAATTTGAAACCTACCCGGCATACCCTGGAACCTATTTTGTCACAGGTTTTAGGGTCTAACTGGTTCTTTTCTTTTTTTTTTTTTCATTTTTAGTTAAATAAAATGAAAGTGAACACAACAACAAAAATAAAATTTCTTGTTTGTCAATAGCAATAATAATCCATAAAAGATAAATATATAAAATAAAATAGAAAGTTCAAAACACGTAACATAAAATTTAAATTATAGAACTTCAATCGTCAATCATCCATGAAAAATTACTCCAAATTCTAACCACCTGAAATCAAAAGAAGCAACAATCATAATTAAGCACTCACTAATAGTTTTAAATTAAAATAATTATTAGAAAGTTTCACCACATATATTCATATCACTTCAACTCGTAAACCAAGTTTCAAAACGATTAAGTGTGAAGTTGGCTTATCACAGTCCAAATCCAAATGGAGGTTGATATGGAAAATATTAAACATTTATAAGTGCTTCTGACCTAGTCTTTTCATCTCACGACCTAATCCAAAATAAAAAATGCCGCTCGACATTTTATTCAATGGCCTTTTACACTAGGTCAGAGCCGTTTCCACGGGTTAAAGACATAAACTTAACCAATTTATGAAGCTTGCAGTGTATTCCAAGTAACTAGATGGCTCTCTGTGTCCCTATCCTTAGGCTATCAAAAAGTACTATTTATTTTTTTAGTTGTACAACTCATCGCCTTGCATGTTCCTGCAAGAGCGATCTCGAATTCATATAGTTTATAAAGCCGGTATGTCCTTAGATTGGGGGTTAAAAAACATCAAAACCTTGTCTTAAACAAAGAGAGAGAGAGACATCAAAAAGTTTATAGAATACCAAATGGTTCATGAATCTAATCTATCCACAACAACTTCATGATCAAACTATGCCCATCATTTAATGTTACGCAGGTTTCTAATGGAATGGAACATATACTTTAGCTGCTGTATCAAAAGAAGAATAATTTCTTATAAAATAAAAATTGCTCTATTTTTTTTTTAGGATTTTCACGGTTCCCTCGACTCGGTTCTCAGTTCCGAGGGAACTAGGAACTGGCGGTTCCTAAAACAAATGGAACCGAGAATTGGATCGGCACATTGAAACATGGAACGGAACCGATTCCCACCAGTCCGATTCTTGATTCTACCAAGAATCATGCTCACCTCTAGTTGATACATAAGCGGAGATTCAATGACTGAAAATTTATAAAACACTCTAATCACCAAAAACGCAGAAATTACATAGACTCAAACCCCGAGTCAAAAAATTCTCACTCATCTCCACAAACCAGCTGCTATAATCTTTTGCCGATCTTCAATTTAGAGTTTCTTAGGAATGCTCTGTTGGGTTTAGGTTGAAGAAGGAGATTTAAATGATCAGTTTGAACTTTGAAGGGATCGAAGAAAACAACGCGGCCACAAAGACCGGTCTCATTGTTGACGAGAGCTTGCTCAAGGACGAATTTGAGTTCGAGCATTGAGGACGATAGTGCGGAGGATGACGAGCAAATGGCTTACACCTCCAAGCTTAGTCTTCCGCTGTGGCCATGCTCGACCATGAGCACACGTGATCTAGATCTCAAATCGAGCACGAGCATCAGATCTCGGATTGCTCATGCTCGATCTGGGGCTTGAACTGACCTCCATCTAATGACGGAGGTGCGGGATTTGCTCTCGAGGGCGGTGGCGGATGAGGTCGAGGGCGTCGATGGGGAGAGAGTAAGGGACTTTGGAGGAGGAGATCTGCAGAGTAAGATGGAGGTGTGAAGAAGACGATGAAAAAAAAAGAGAAAGAAAGAAAAGAAAATGAGATTTTTTTAAGAAAAAATACTTAGACGAAAATAATCCTAACTGTATATAAGTTTTTAATGAAGAAAATAATGATTTTACCATTCTCAAATGCAATAGTAGTTTACTAACTATATTTAGATTTTAAAATCCGACCATTCCATTGTATCAACTTAATAATGAGATCATTGATATGAAAACTCTTGTATTCAATAGTACATTAATTTGACTGTCGTAAGTTGATTGAGTTGTTGGTAACTTTGCTACACGGCGGGCTTACCCTAGTAAATTACACAATTTACTAGTAAGATTTGTTTCCAATGGCAAACAAATAAACATATTGATAATTTAGAATTGATAGATGTTGTTATTGTTTCTTTGGGTTGGTCACATACATATGCCAAAAGTAAACATTTTCAGGTAAACTACCAATTTTTCGAACAAAAGAAAAGGTAAACTGTGAATTCTATTGATAAGTTATAAACTTCAATATACAAGATTTTATTTCCAACTTCTATAACTTACTATTGAATTGAATTTTGGTAAATTCATTACTTTGGTCGCTAGCTTATCACCCTAAATGGCGAGCCTACCTTGGTATTGTAAATTAGTAATTTCTCCAATACATTATTACCATTTATTGTGGATAAAAAAATTTATTGCGGAAAAAGACAAGGTTTGGATGAGATGGGGCCTGTCTCTCATTGTTGTTGGAATGTGTTGAGACCAACAATGCTGCTTAGAATGGGTCGAATAAGTTGATTTATAAAATCAACAATTTTTCGAGGCATAGCTCTAGTGAAGTTCTTATAGGTGTTTTCTAACTCATATTTTTTATGACTAGGTTGTATATGGGTTGTAAATATCTAAGGGTTAATACCACGAAAAACCCTAAACTAGTATACTTATGATAATTTTATCTCAAATTAATTTTTTGACCATAAAAAATTTTAAATTGGTACACCTGTGATAAATTCACCTTCAATTTGTTTTCGTTAAATTTTATTGTCAAATTACTTTGTTAAATGACACGTGATAATTGATTGATGTACCAATTTTATGTTTTACTCTTTGTTTGTCACAGTCTTACAGGTATACCGGTTTGTAATTTTTCGCGGTATTAATCCAATTTATCAAAAACTAGTTTAGGGTAAATTTGTCACAAATGTCCCGGTTTGAGATTTTTAGTTGTCAAAAAATTAGTTTGGGGGTAAATTGATCACATGTGTACCAATTTAGGGTTTTTCGGGATAAAAAAAATTAGTTTGGAGTAAATTATCAAAGGTGTATCAATTTAGGGTTTTTCGTAATATTAACCCAAAATATTTAAAGGGCCGGCCTTAGATTGAGGCTAGTTAGGACTCCGGAACAATCCGGCGGCGCATCATTGGTACGCAACCAGCCAGATCGACCTCCACTTCAACCTCATATTCTTCTACCTTCGCTTCTTAATCGCGAAGGTACGAGAGCAATCGCTTCTTTCTTTTTCTTGTTTTGGCTCTTTTGCTGGAGTTATGTGGGTTCAATTCAGTGTCGTGGAGCGGTGATTCAAACGTGGTTGCTTTTGTTACTCTCTTTCAAATGTGGTCCAGTGATGATGGAGGTGTCGACCTCATCTTCCTCACCCCTCTCCATCCCTCCCCCTTCCCTGCCATTGCTCCCTATTGCTACGAAGCAAGATGCCTCCCGCTTGATTGCTTGTCTCCACCCATTTGCTACCTCTAAGTTCGATAGATGCGGGAACAGTTTGATAATATAGTATGCAATATACTTCTATTAGATAAATAATGTAATAAATAAAGATACGGAAGATAATGCACGTAGAGGTTTGGCTCAAATCAAGTCTATGTCCATTCTCTTAGACTAACATTGATCAGTAGACTAGACTAGTAATATCGTGAATAGTTACAATGAAGCATGTGGTACTTTTACCAAAAACTGATAGATCCCACTATCAATACATAAGCATTGCTCACACACTTATACACTCCTCAAAACAAAGACTGCAAGTGAATAAAATCATGCTCGCAACATAGTAATAACACATAGGAGAACACAAGTGAATAAAATCACGCTTGCAACACAATATGAATGTGACTATATCAATGTTTGTAAATTTCTCAAATTTTCATTATATATCATCCATTGTGAGTTGACATTCTTGTATAGGCTTCGGTTTTCAAACTAGCCATTGAACAACTTTCAAGAGGATCGCTTTGTTGTTAGAAATGATGAACATTATTATCGAAGATTTGGTCATCTATACAATCAAATCTTCTTGATTATGGTGAAGTTTCCTCAAATAGAGTCAGCTATTCTTGGTAATAGTCCTTTCCCCGAATAGGTAACAACCAATTGGATTTTGCTTCAGATATTCATCCAGGCCTGAAGCTAGTTGTTGATCCCTTTTAACCTACAAGATTCGTCAAAGGAATATCTAGGTTCTCTTATCCAAATTGCGTAAACATGTGAAATTTTTTTTCTCCACAAATGATATAGTGAGGTGCTTCTATAAGCAATCCACTAAATCTATTTAATCTTCCCACCGGTAGTCGACTCACGTACGATTGTTCATTTGGTCTTCTTGAGTACACTAGTGTTCTAGACCTCACACAACTATTTATCTTATCACGGTACCTCCAAGTGTTCAAGAACTTCCCATTCTTCCTAACTTGTTCTCCTTCTATCTAGGTTCATCTAACTTCTATCAGTCTTCTCACTTTGTACTACGGATTCCGTCAATAGATGATAGATTATCCCTTATACCAATATTACCTAAAATAAGACAACATATGTATTTATTAGATAATAATGAGAAATAAATGGTTTTGTCCATTTCAAAATATCATAGGATGTTTTTTCAACATAATGTTCGGTTTAAGGTGTCAATCTTGGACCAATCAACCAACAGCCTGATTGGCCAATACATTGCTAACTGCAACGGTAAGATCATATTTCCAATGACAAATTTTTAAACAGCTTGATAACTTACCATTGAATATGGCGTTCGTAAATTCCTCAAAGTTGGTAATTTACTAAAGTTAAAACCGGCCAATGTTGGTAAGTGACTTTTTTGAATGGAAAAAAATCCCTTACTATATTGGTAACTAACTAACCTGTAAGTGGACCTAGTCAGTAAGATACCATTTCACAGCTAAATTTTTGTTTTGAGTGGTAAATTCCTACATAAGTAGATAACTTATAGGGTTAATACCACGAAAAATTTCAAATTGGTACACTTGTGACAAATTTACTCCAAACTAATTTTTTAACTACCAAAAACCTCAAATTGGTACACTTGTGACAAATTTGCCTAAACTAATTTTTTGAACATAAAAAATCGAAAATTGGTACATTTATGACAAATTTACTTTTCGTTAAATTGGATTAATATTATGAAAAATCACAAATTGATGAACATATGACAAACAGAGGGTAAATTCCAAACTGATACACTCGTCAACTGCCACGTGTTATATTAACTCGAAAATTTGATGGTAAAATTTAACGAAACTAACGAAGAGTAAAATTATTACAGGTGTACCAATTTTGAATTTTTCGTGATATTAATCCTAACTTATCTTCTACTTGAAATGAATAATTTCCTTACTCCGGTGGTCACTTACTACATTAAAAGCGGCCCTATGTTGGTCAAACATTAATGTCGTAAGAAAATTACTATTTTCATCGTCAAGTTTTTGTTTTGAGACGCAAATATTTTCAAAAAGGGTATAAAGTACTATGGGATTTGACGTTCGTAAGTAGTGAATATTATTGGTAAATTACCAACACGTTGCCCGTTAAACGATTTTACCCAAAGGACTTGAAACTTACAAACCATTCAAGAAAATTACCACACACGGAATATGGTTCCTGGCGAATGTAAACTGAACTTTGTCTTTTAATACAAATAGAGGTAGAGATAACAAGAATAGGCCCCGCACACAAAGGAAACTACTTATCGACAGGAATACCTTTGACCCTATTTGTCCTCGTTCATGAAGGAGACCAATTTCTTCATCATGTTCACAGCATTATCGCAGCTAGGATTAATCAAATGAAACACGTGATTCTCCCCCGGTGCTTCCATCACGTCCACAACTCCACTCCATCCGCTCTCACTCAACACCTCCTTGTAATACCAGCCCCTCTGTCTCAACATATCCTGTTCAGCAACACAGATTAGGACCCTGTTGACACCCAAACCCGAGAGCCTCGGGTCAGTCGCCGGGTTCATCAGTGGGTCGTCACACCCGGTGGTCGTTGGTTTCGCCGCGAGCCAGAGGTCCCTGATCTTGGACGTCTTCTCGGGTTCGGTGGGCTCCAGAGGCAATGGCTCTTCACCCCAGAAGTAAGGATGCACCATAATAACGCCCGGAAATTCGACTCCACTTAGCTTCTCCTCTCCAAGTCGGATGCCCATGTTGTGAACTATGTTAGCACCGGCACTATCTCCAGACATAAAGACCTACGAAGAGTTTAGAGAATGTTGTATTATTCATGTATGCACATTGCTGAATATGTCTGAGGATGCTGTGATGAACAGTTCAAGCAGGAAATTATTTTGCCATCATAGACCTCAAACATTGTTTTTTGAAACCACCAAAATGGAATGACACTTATAAGTTTTCGTCCAACTGTTTTCAACTGTTTGAGAAAACTCACGAGACCGGTCGATCGCTAGATAGAATAGCAAAACATACAATCTAGCGCCTATGATAGAACTATTAACCATCGTTTCATTACAAATATATTTTAAGAACAATTTAGCAACAAATTTTTAGTATGGCTTATTTTTGCTTTTGGCTTATTCTTCTAACGTAGAGTTTGAAATAGATTTTCTGTACTTTTTCAGTGTTGAGAACCTCAAATCTTTAAAATTCGTAAAGAATATTATCTGCAGTGGCCTCACTATTTTTTTTTAGTATTCTACAATTGAAGCTGACCTTGTTGTAACATTTATTTTGGAGGCAAATTCAAACGGGTTTTCTGATTTGGTCTCAAGCTCTCTTGATAGTACAAGGCAAAGATAATGGACCGATTTTTAAAAGTCATCAGAGAATCTGTGTGGAACAATTTCCTCACAATAACCATTTCTATGAAAAACGGGTGTTGTAACTCTTAGAAGATGTTTGACAAACTTCTCATGACTGTTAGTAACCTCAAAGCTGTAGCAGTCTATAGCAGAGATGGGCACGGGGCAAGGGCACTGGCCCAATGGGTCGGACTTGCCCCGTGCCGGGCACGAGGTGATGACAGGGCAACGACGGGGAAAGTTTTCATTTCACGGAACGGGAATGGGGGACGCGATCCCCGTTCCCGTCCAGCTTCTTGCCCACTAGCATACAATAGCTTTTAAATAATCGCCTCACCCAACTTTGCTGGATTGTAATTCTAAAACACATATCACCAAAAGCACCAGATATAACAATTCGCTGCGCAAAATCGCTATGTTACAGCCACAACTATACCAAACACATGTTAGATCTATGTTATGAGTTTGGACGTCATATCTGTTATACATCTGTCAATACGTGATCTAAGTAAAAAATGAAAGAACAATTACAATTACCTTCTTGAGATCGGCATGAGAATTCAACCACTCCTCGGGGCCGTTCCCGGCGGAATGAGAGGCCACCCATTTGAGGGCGGTCCACGAATCATCATAAGCAGCCGGAAGAGGATCCTCCGGCGCTCTTCTATATTCGACGGAGACGACAATGATGTTAGCCTCCGCGGCGAGGGGATTGAGATAGTTGTGGTAAGTCGGCGACCATGCCGTTTCGATTATGAACCCTCCCCCGTGAAAGTACACGAGCACGGGGAGCTTCTGGAGAGCGCTGACCGCCACTTTAGGGATGTAAAGCCTCGCCAACACGGCAGGGTCCGACGAAATGGTGACGTCCTTCGACTGGACGCCGGTTTTCTCGTCAAGCGATGCAGGGACGGTGGCCGTGCCCATGAGTCTCTCCACTCGGCCATCCTTGTAAACCTTTGCCAACGGAGACAAATCATTGACCACTTCGGTTTCCATGAAGTGTTTGAGCGAAAGAGAAGCAAGACTGAGGAGAAGAAGCAAGAGAGTTAATCAGGAGTTCAAGTCCGAAGTTGTCTTCTTGCAGTATTTGCTGTGTTTTTTTATATGCCTCGACATCGTCGTTAGTCTTCTTTGTCATATGCGGAAAAGGAAGCATTTTCGTGCGTTGGTTTCGTGCTAACTTCGTTTGATGCGATGGCCACGGTGTAAGAAATCTGGCAAGACATTTGTCGGGAAACGTGATATTGACTGGGTGAAGAAATTTGACCAGAAATATTGAGTGGATGAGAAATTTGACAGCTCGGCATTGAAATTTTTTGCTTATCTTTTGACTAACCAATGTGGGATTTTTTCTGGTTTCATTGCGTCTTTGGTGAAGCTTCCATTAATGCTTGCCATAAGAAGAAGATTGTGATTTCCCTTCTATGGACATATCCGAAAGATATGGAGTCAAGCTATCCTCATATTAAGTGATATATAGTATAATGTAGGATAATGTAATATGGCATACTACCCTAAAAAAATCTAAACTTTAGGTTTGATCCCAATTCTACCCATATAAAACCCTCAACTTTAGATACACTCCCAATTTATCCTAAACTTTTTTTATCTTATAAATAACTACTAACTTTTACTTAAGTCCCAAATTTGCCACCGTTAACCCTTCGTCCAAAAATTATCTTGACAACCTAGAAATGAAAAAACTCTCGAATGTGAGTCTTGAGTGCGAGCACTTCAACCGCAAGAGGTGGAAAACTCTTGAGCACGAGAGATTGAATATTGAGTGCGGGAAAAATGGAAGGAAAACTCTCCCAATAGTAAGAGTAGTTGAAAATGGCCAACCCTAATTGCTCTAATTTTTACCCAAATTTCAGATCCAAGAAAACGTCGTTTGGGCTGACATGGAAATTCATTATCAAAATATGTTTTCTTGGATTTGAAATTCAGGAAAAAACTAAAGTAATGACGCAGAAATGCCATATCAATAAGGGCAATAGTAGACGGAGTGTTAACAAAGGTAGATATGAGAATTAAGCAAAAGCTTGTGATTTTTTATGAGACAAAAAAAATTTACGGTGAAATTAGAACTATACCTAAAGTATGTGGTCTTTATGAGATGAGAAAAAAGTTTAGAGTAGAATTGGAACCGGATCTAAAGTTAAGGGTTTTTTAGGGTATTAGGCCAATGAAATATAATACAATATAAAATAATTAAAGTAATTAATAATTTAGGAGTTTAATTAAAGTTTTTTTTTTATAATCGAGGTGTCCGTGCGACCGGCAAGCGATGACTCAGCTATAAACCGGCGATGATGCACGACTAGTCCTCGAGTAACGCTAGCGTAGGACCCACTACCACGGCGTCACACTTAAGAATCCCTAACGACTAGGCTGAGATTCGAACTTTGATCCCTTCGTAGGGGGACCAGAGCACAAGCCAACGTAGCCGCTGCGGGCGGTGGTGAGTTTAATTAAAGTTAAGTGTTGAAAATCACAAACTTTCACTTCGGTCTTAAACTGGCCCTCGTTAACCTTTGTCCATGAAGTCGCTATGGGTTTCTTCAGAATTATGGACATTAGGGCCGCTCGTAGGTTCATTATCAGAACATGCATATTCATCAATATTTTCACATTTGTGTGAAATAACAGCAACCTCCTCATGTTGATTATTTTAAAGAAATTGGTGGCCATTTTTGGACGAAAGGCTAAGGGGTCATATATGAGATTGGAGTGAAAGTTATTAACTTTTATTTTTACGAAAAAGAAGTTGAAGTAGAATTGGAATTTGACCTAAAGTTGAGAGTTCATTAGGGAATAGGCCTATTTTGTGTCACCAAAATTTATTGACAATTATACTCCCCATCACAATTCCCTCCAAAATCCTACGCGATTGCTTACAGTGGACAGTGGCAAGCAAAGTAAATGACTTGGATCCAACGTGGCTTTAATAAATGACGTTGTTTTGACATGAATTTTCTTATTATAATCTTTGTTATTTTCCAAATCACGGCATTATTTCGCAACATGTTGTAAGACAAGAATTCATTTGAAGAATATACATGAATTTTGTGGATTTATTTGAAGAAGTTTAGAGGTTTAAATTGGTGTGGAGAGAAAGGGAGATATATGTGTATGTTTCATGTCAAAGTGGCAAAAACCTATATCGAGAAAAGGGCATTGAAGTTTTCTCAGCAATCATTCATGACAATTTGCTTGTTTTGAGAATTGCTTTGATAATATTATTTTCCATCATAGTTTAATTAAGATCTCTCCATTTTCTTTTTCTTTTTCCTTTTTTTTTTCCATTTCTTAGCTTTTTCTTGAAGAGCAAGCCAGAGAGGATAACAAAAGCATGTTCTCTTGGAATTGCTTCATTGGTAATAAGAAGTTGACCGCCAACTTGTTGGCGCAGTTGATATTTTAGTAAGTTACCACCAAAGTAACAAGAAAAAATAATACAAATGATCCATGAATTATATCTCAATATACAATATAATTTCTAAACTTTCAATTTGTCTAATGTGATCCATCAACTTTGGCCTAATATACAATGTTGCTCCTGAATTTTTAAATTGTTCAATGTCGTCCATGGACTTTTGTTACATGTTTAATTTAGTCCTTGAACTATATGAAAATGTTAAACAAATTAGAAATTATGGATCATATTGCATATTGAGCCAAAATTTATGAACTGTTTGTGTCATTATTCCAAATAATGATTATACCGCTCATTCGAATGGAAAATGCTTACATTCTTTTCTAGTAGTGTCGGTTAATTATTATGGCTTACCAACAATATCATTATGTTACCACTATAAAGTTCAATATTAGATTGTTACCCATTCTTCCATTTACTAGTTCCCCAATCTACTCATCGGTAATATACTAACAAAGTAATGAAATATACCAGGTTTAAATACCTGGTAGATTATGAACAGTAGCTCAATATTACGAGCGGTCGCATTTATTTATTAGTAACTCGTCAGATGATATGATGGATTTACTATAGTCAAAGTGTTACTGATTTACTTTTAGGTTTTACAAGGGAGCTTTTTTTTTTGGTCATCCTACTTTATCTCTCACTCACGATACACACTCAGACTTGCGCCCCACCTTTTGTAGGACTGGGCATCGAAACCCACATCTTAAACTACGCGGCCCCACTTCTACCCCCTGCGAAAGTGGGGATTCGAACTCCCCACCTCCCCCTTCTCAAGTGAGAAGGGTGGCCACTGGGGTAAACCCCCGGTGGTTTACAAGGGAGCTTGTTTAATGGTTTCTAAGGGCCTATTCGGTAACGTTTCTATTTTTCTATTTTTTTGTTCTCCGAAATATCAACGTCAGTTAATTTTTCTATTCCTCGGAATAGAAAAATGGCCAAATAATACATTTGGAACAGAAATAAGAAGAAAAAAATATACTTTTTGGTTCATGGTAATAAAAAGAGAAAAAATAGAAAAACAAGATTAGTTTTCTCTCTTTTTCATAAGATATTCCCATGCTAAACCCGAAATCCCAAAACCCAAAACTTTAACCTTAAAACCCTAAACACCAATACCCAAACCCAAAAATCCTAAACACTAAATCCTTAAACCCAAAACCCTAAAACCCGAAATCCAAAAGCTGAAACCCAAAACCCGAATCCCTAAAACCCCAAAACCCAACCCCTAAGACCCCAAACCCAAACCCCAAAACCCCAAACCCTAAAACCTAAACACTAAAACCCCATCGACCAAAAAAAAAAATACTAAAACCCCAAAACTCAAAACCCGAAACCTGAAACACTAAACCCTAAACCCCAAACCCCAAATCCTTAAAATCCTAAAACCCCAAACCTTAAATCATAAACCCTAAATCCTAAACTTCAATTTCCTCGACCATTACTCGATATTTGCTTTGTCTATAGCAAGTAATTTTGTATATGATTGTATTAAGGTTATCCAATTCGATATCATAATATATTCTGATTCTATTTCTAGTCCAATTTTATCAAAATATAAATTGTTAAGTATCTACTGACATTTTTATAATTACATGAAAAAATTGGGAGTAGAAATTTTTAGGGTCATACCAAATGCATTTATGTTCTTTTTTCATTTCAGGAATAGAAATTTTATACAGTAACCAAACGAGTTCTTCTACTCTGAAACTCGTCCAAGGAATGGAAATGGAAAAAACTATTTATGAACAAAAATTGTTCTCGAGAACATAAACGTTACCAAATAGACCCTAAGTTACCGTAGATATAATGAATGTTGTTACTTACTGTCTCTAAGTTTTACGAGTTAGCTCTCTTATTTATAGGTAAATCATTAATGAAAAAACGGTTTTATTCAAATAAAGTAAACTTGCCATTAGCTATTAAGTTTCATAAATGGGGCCTGTAGTTGATAGTAAAGGGAAAATTCCATTTAAGGGTCTAAAGTGAAACCATTTTCTCAAAAGAATGCCCATAGTGGCTAATTTAGGGTGCATATGGTAACATTTATGTTTCTGAAAATAGTTTATATTCAGAAATAGTTTTTTTTTTATTTCTATCCATTAGACAAGTTTCTGAGCATGAGATTGTGTTCGCTAACTTTACTAAATTTCTTTTCTCGGAATAGAAAAAGAACATAAAAGTGTTTGGTACGATCATAAAAAAATTTGTGACGTGGAATTTTTTTTTAGTTTTTTTAAAGATTTTCTAAAATATTTCTAATTTTTTGAACTTCTTCTTCCTCCTCTAGCTGGTCGCTAGGTCTCAGTGATGGCCGGCGACAGGCCAGAGACATCGAGCGAGCTTCGCTAGCCCCCAACAAAGCTTGACCTTGCCCAGCCACCGTGAGGTTGGCTTTGCCCAGCCATGACGAGGCCAACCACGACAAGGCTCGACCTCGTCAACCATTGCGAGGTCGGCTTTTTTTTTGCCTTCCTTCTTCTGCCTCCTCTAGCCGGTCGCTGGGCCTCGTCAATGGCCAGCGACCAACCAGAGAAGAGGGTTGGCAAGGTCGAGCCTCACACAAGCACCGTGAGGATGACCTTGTTTCAAAATTTGTTCCTAAGAATAAAAAAGTAGATTTATTTATTTATTTATTGTTTCTGCTCAAAATCTATTATTTGGCCACTTTTCAGTTTTGGTAATAGAAAAATTAACTAACGTACACAAATGGATTTTTATTCTTTTTCTGTTAAGGAGAATAAAAGAATAGAAAAATAGAGAAATAAAAATATTATCAAACGTGCCTTTAGTCTCAAAGAAGGGTTTAGAGTGACTAATTTAGTCTCAAATAAGGGTCCAAGTTCATCAACCGATCAAATGTTATAAAATGTCAGGAGTATTTTTGTCCAAGGGTATTTTTTTTATAATTTTCTTTCCTTTTTTTCTCTCTTTTTCTTTTTGTATGTTTTTTCTTTCTTCTTTTTATTTCATCTTCCTTACGGCTCTTTTTTGGCTCTACATCACCTCCATCTTAATTTACAACCGCTAAATAGTTGATACTATAGGTGAACGAATCTAAGTTTCTTACAGGTTCTACTTGAAAGCTAGAACCTGTCTGTCAGAATAAGTTTCTAATTTTTTAGAACCTGAAACTTACATTGCATGCTTTGGAACCTATTTTGTCATAGGTTTTAGGGTTTAACATGTTCCTTTCTTTTTTTTTCATTTTTAGTTAAGTAAAATAAAAGTGAACACAACAACAAAAATGAAAGTTTCTTGTTTGTCAATAGCAATAATAATCCATAAAAGATGAATACGTAAAATAAAATAGAAAGTTCAAAATACTTAACATAAAATCGAAATTATAGAACTTCAGTCCTCAATCATCCATGAAAAATTGCTCCAAATTCTAACCACCTGAAATCAAAAGAAGCAATAATCATAGTTAATCACTCAATAATAGTTTTAAATTTAAATAATTATTAATTAAAAAATAATTATTAGAAAGCCGCCCCACGTATATTCATATCACTTCAACTAGTAAACCAAGTTTCAAAACGTTTAAGTGTGAAGTTGGCTTATTACAGTCCAAATCCAAATGGAGGTTATTGTCGAAAATATTAAACAGTTATAAGTACTTTTGACCTTGTCTTTTCATCTCACGAACTAATCAAAAATAAAAATGCCGCTCGGCATTTTTATTCAATAGCCTTTTACACTAGGGGCCGTTTCCACGAGTCGAAGACATAAACTTGTTCAATTTATGAACCTTGGAGTGTGTTCCAAGTAACTAGATGGCTCTCTGTGTCCCTATCCTTAGGCTATCAAAAAGTACTATTTATCTTTTTTAGTTGTACAACTCATCGTCTTGCATGTTCCTGTAACAGCGATCTCGAATTCATATAGTTTATAAAGCCGGTATGTCTTTAGATTAGGGGTTAAAAACATCAACACCTTGTCTTAAACAAAGAGAGAGAGAGAGAGAGACATTAAAAAGTTTATTAGAATACCAAATGGTTCATGAATCTGATCTATCCACAACATCATGATCAAACTATGCCCATCATTTAATGTTATGTAGGTTTCCAATGGAATGGAACGTGTACTTTGGCTGCTGTGTCAAAAGAAGAATAATTTCTTATAAAATAAAAATGACTCCATATTTATTTTAGGATTTTCTCGGTTCCCCCAGCTTGGTTCTCAGTTTCGGGGAACTCGGAACCAGTGGTTCCTAAAACAAATGGAACCGAGAACTAGATCGAGGCATTGAAATCTAGAATGGAACCGATTCCCACAAGTCCAATTCCTGATTCTACCAGGAACTATGTTCACCCCTAGTTGAGACATAAGTGGAGATTCAATGACTGAAAATTAATGAAACACTCTAATCACCAAAAACACATAAATTACAAAGACTCAAACCCCGAGTCAAAAAATTCTCACTCATCTCCACAAACCAGCTGCTATAATCTTTTGCCGATCTTCAATTTAGAGTTTCTTAGGAATTCTCTGTTGGGTTTAGGTTGAAGAAGGAGATTTAAATGATCAGTTTGAACTTTGAAGGGATCGAAGAAAACAATCCGGCCACAAAGACCGGTCTCATTGTTGACGAGAGCTTGCTCAAGGACGAATTTGAGTTCGAGCATTGAGGACGATAGTGCGGAGGATGACGAGCAAATGGCTTACACCTCCAAGCTTCATCTTCCGCTGTGGCCATGCTTGACCATGAGCACACGTGATCTAGGTCTCAAATCAAGCGCGAGCATCAGTTCTCGGATTGCTCATGCTCGATCTGGGGCTCGAATTGACCTCCATCTGATGACGAAGGTGCGGGATTTGCTATTGAGGGTGGTGGCAGACGAGGTTGAGGGCGTCGATGGGGAGAGAGAAAGGGACTTTGGAGGAGGAGATCTGCAGAGTAAGATGGAGGCGTGAAGAAGACGATGAAAAAAAAAAGAGAAAGAAAGTAAAGAAAATGAGATTTTTTTAAGAAAAAATACTTAGACGAAAATAATCCTGACAGTATATAAGTTTTTAATGAAGAAAATAATGATTTTACCATTCTCAAATGTAATAGTAGTTTACTAACTACATTTAGATTTTACAATCGGACCATTCCATTGTATCAACTTAATAATGAGATCATTGATTTGACAACTCTTGTATTCAATAGGACATTAATTTGATCGTTGTAAGTTTATTGAGTTGTTGTTAACTTAGCTACACGGCGGGCTTACGTTAGTAAATTACACAATTTACTAGTAAGATTTGTTTCCAATGGCAAACAATAAACATATTGATAGTTTAGAATTGATAGATGTTGTTATTGTTTCTTGGGTTGGTCACATACATATGCAAAAGTAAGCATTTTCAGGTAAACTATCAATTTTTCGAACAAAAGAAAAGGTAAACTACTAATTCTATTGATAAGTTATAAACTTCAGTATACAAGATTTTATTTCCAACTTCTATAACTTACTATTGAATTGAATTTTGGTAAATTCCTTACTTTGGTCGCTAACTTACCACCCTAAATGGCGAGCCTACCTTGGTATTGTAAATTAGTAATTTCTCCAATACATTATTACCTTTTATTGTGGATAAAAAAAATTATTGCAGAAAAAGACAAGGTTTGGACGAGATTGGGCCTATCTCAATGTTGTTGGAATGTGTTGAGACTAACAATGGTGCTTAGAAACCACCCGCCTGGGTGGCGCTGCTGGAACGCGCACTCTTCCTCTCGCAAAAGGTTGAGTGTTCGAATCCCGGGCGCCGCAGGGTGACTTAACCGGTGGCACGTGTGTGGTGGCTAGCACGTGTCGCCCCCAGGGTTTACTTCCCGGCTGTCGGCCGTGCGGGGGTTCCCTGGGTTACAAAAAAAAAAAAACAATGGTGCTTAGAATTCTTACCAAAAAAACAATGGAGCTTAGAATGGGTCGAATAAGTTGATTTATAAAATCAACAATTTTTCACGGAATAGCTCAAGTTAAGTTGTTAGAGGTGTTTTCTGACTCATATTTTTTATGACTAGGTTGTAAATGAGTTGTAAATATTTAAAGGGCCGGCCTTAGATGGAGGCTAATCCGGAACAACCTGGCGGCGTGTCGTTGGTACGTGACCAACCAGATCTACCCCCACTTCGACTCCATATTCTTCTAACTTTGCTTCTTAATTGCAAAGGGAGAAAGGCACTAGAAGTGCCAAAAATTGTGTATGGTGCTCACTTTAATGCTAAAAGTTTTCGCCAGCTCACTTAAGTGCCAAATTGGAGAAAAAACGACCATTTAAATGGTAACGGTGAGAAATTCCGGCCAAATTAATTACGTGGCCTTTATAATTATAAATTACTGTTGACGTGGAATATCATTTAAAAAAATTTCTCCACGTGGATGTCCAAAACGACGTTGCATGCTTCTGTGTGGTGGATTGCGTCAAAACGACGATGTTTCCTCTCCCTCACCTAGACGACGTCGCACGGCTTTGAGATCTTTTTATCTCAGACTGATCATTATCAACATCCTCTCGGCATCAACATCGCTTGTCGTCGCTCGTCATCGCCGTCGCTCGCCGTCGTATCTCTGCAACCCAGGTTTGTTATCTTCTCTCGCTGGCTCATATGTTGGAAAATTAGGGCTTTGAGGCGAAAGTTAGGGATCTGACGGCAAAATTAGGGTTCAGAGGGCAAAATTAGGGCTCAAAGAGAAAATTTAGGGCTCAGGAAAAATTAAGGTTGTGATTGTGGGTGGGGACCTCAATTTCTTTAATCATGGTATCATTTTCTTTTGTGGGGACAATGGTACTTGCAGCCGTGGGGACCTTAATTTGTTTAATCATAGTGATGTTGTTTAATCACATCGAATTATTTGATCACAGTATCAGCTTGCAGCCATGGGGTCCTCAATTTGTTTAATCGCGGTATCAATAGTAAGGTTGCGATTGTGGGTGAGGATCTCAATTTGTTTCAACAATTCGATGTTGTTTTGTTGCCACTAAACAATGTATGTGATTTCTTTTCCAATGAACGACAATAGTTGTTGACAATATGGTTATGTATTTGTAGCCTGGGAGAACTTTAGAATGCTTATCTCTTAATGTCGCCTAAGTCGAGAGTCAAGGGCTGCAACCGAAAGAAGAATATAACCAAGGTTAACTAGAGCATAATTTAGTAATAAAAGTGCTCCGAAACAAATGACACGAGCGGCATGTCCAAAGACAAGAGCACAGGTAGGAACAACAACAAGAACACAAGCAAGTCCAAAGACAACAGCACAAGCAAGTCCAAAGACAAGAGCATAAGCTAAAAAGAAAAGGCCAAATGTAGTTTCAGTACAACAACCTCCAAGTCTAGTGCAATAAGCTTCAAGTCCAGTACAACAACCTCAAAATCCAGTTCAAGTTAGAAAGAGTGCAAGGATTCAAGTCAGAGGTCCATCTAAAGGGATAGAGACTAGGGGGTTATGCATATTGACGATTGATGGGAGGGGGTGCTGGATATGGTAGTTTTTATTTTTTGTTGGTAGGTTGTGCTTGATATGGTAGTTTTTGTGTTTTGTTGGGAGGTTGTGCATATGGTAGTTTCTATTTTTTATTGGAAGGTTCATATGTTTTAGTCGGTTATTCAGATTGACCAAATGTACATACTATGTTCAATGTCAATGGATAGATATTTATTTTGTCCATGTTTTTGTCATTTCCATATTTTGCTTTTGTTTATGCTAGTTATGTTGGTGTTCCTAGTTGTGTTGGTTGTGTTGCTGGGTCTAACTGGCTTGTGCAGGTTGTGCTTGATTTTATGTGCTGGTGCAAGCATAAGAAGCATCAGCACATGCTGGTGCAATGTGCTAGTGCATAGTATTGTACTTGCACTAGCAAGCATAAGATTGCACCGACAGCTTGGTGGTGCTGGTGGCCAAATGGTGGTGGTAGTGGTGGTGGTGATGGTGGCGCTGGTGGCCGAGAGTGATGCTGGTGGTTTTGGCTAGCGAGGCAAATGGTTGTTATGTTGTATGCTGGTGCAAGGTTGTGATAGGGCTGATGTTGTTTTTGGAAGTGATGGGCTTATATTTTGTTGCTAGTGGAAATTGTGGATACTAGAGTGTTTGTGGGTGTTGGTCAGTGTTTGCACTGGCAGTTTTATGTGTTGTAATTTTGGGTATGCACCAGCAACTTTACTGGTGTATCTTGTGCACTAGCACCCTTTAAACCATGACTGACATTGAAATGATCATTTTCAATTATGATTGGCACTTAAGTTATCACTTTCAGAAAAACTTAGCACTCAAACAATCATTATTTATAACTTATGGCACTGAAATAGTCACTCGTGAATTTGTTACCACTCCTTAATTTGGCCATGGTTTGCAGTAAGAGTTGCAGTAAACTAGCAAACCATTACTAAGCAAAACATGCAGCAAACCATTACATATGGAGCAAACCAAACATTTGAAGCAAAAACTAAGCAAATTAACATTGACAATATACAACTGAGCAAGAAAACTTTTAAGTGCTCACAATCAATGAATTTCGACCTTCCATTTCCCCTTATATTGCAGCAAACCTTTTGTTCCTTGTAACAATTGCAGCAAACCAACAATATACTTACAAATAACCCAATACAAGTACAAACATATTCCACTAATCTTCGACTATGGTAGACATACAAATTTCTTCTCATTACTCACTTAACATTTGATCATAAAATAGGCTACCCAAGAGAATAACAACACTATCAATACTTGATAAAAGTTTTTTTTCAATTTTCAGCCTTAAACTTCCTTCTTCAAATAGTTGGCCAGACATGTTAAAGCCTTCATTTGAACTTGCATTGAGTTGACATCCTCCATGTCATTAATGTAAGTGGAGGTTGATATTATCCTTCAAGTAGCTCCGAGATCACCTCCTTCGCTCAACCGGAGAATTTCGTATCTACCCATTCGAAATATTTGTACTTTGACCCTTCTCTATACCTAGCGCATCCATGGAATCTTTTCTTGTGATTCGACCGAGTCCAAAATGTTCTTTTTAGACTCGGTAACCCACAATAATAGTAACACTCACAGTGTAGTTTGCTTTGTTAGGACGAATATGAGCTATTGTAAGTTCATGCCCTCCATTTATAAGATTGAGCAGGTAATTTTGGGGGCGAACTAAAATAAATGCTCAAATTGGCCAGTTAGGGTTTTCAAATTGGGGTTCTCTTTCAATTTGAGGATTTAGGGTTCTTATTTGGGGAAAATCTATCGAACGACGTCGGTTTTATTGTTGATATGCTGATTGGACCTCTGACGACCCACGTCGGCTTAAAAAATTAATAAAAAAAGGCCACGTCGGATTTTCGGCTAATTAGATTGGAGTTGGCACTTAAGTAAAGGTTTTTAAGAAAATTTGACACTTAAGTGATCTAAACGAAACTTTTGGTATCGAAGTGAGTGCCGTACACAGCTTTTGGCATTTATAGTGTTCTTCTCCCTAATCACGAAGGTACGAGAGCAATCGCTTCTTTCTTTTTTTTGTTTTGGCTCTTTTGCTGGAGTTTTGTGGGTTCAATTTATTGTCGTGGAGCAGTGATTCAAACATGGTTGCTTTGTTACTCTATTTCAAATGTAGTCCCATGATGATGGAGGTGTCGACCTCGTCTTCCTCTCCCCTCTCCATCCCTCCCCCCTCCCTGCCATCACTCCTTATTGCTATGTAGCAAGATGCCCCCCACTCGATTGCTTGTCTCCACCCATTTGCTATCTCTTAGTTCGATAGATGCGGGAACAGCTTGATAATATCGTATGCAATATACTTCTATCAAATAAATAATGTAACAGATAAAAATACAGAAGACAATGCACGCAGAGGTTTGGCTTAAATCAAGCCTACGTCCGTTCGCCCAGACTAACATTCATCAATAGACTAGACTAATAATCTTGTGAGTAGTTACAACGAAGCATGTGGTACTTCTACCAAAAACCAATAGATCCCACTATCAATATATAAGCATTGCTCACACACTTGTACACTCCTCAAAAACAAAGACTACAATGAGTAATAACAGCTCCTAACATAGGAGAACACAAGTGACTAAAATCACGCTCGCAACACAGTATGAATGTGACTCTATCAACGTCTGTAAATTTCTCAAATTTTCATTACATGTCATCCATTGTGAGTTGATATTCTTATATAGGCTTCAGTTTCAAACTAGCCATTCAACAACTTTCAAGAGGATCAATTTGCTGTTAGAAATGATGAACATTATTATCAAAGATTTGGTCGTCTACACAATCAAATCTTCCTAATTGTGGTGAAATTTCCTCAAATGGAGTTAGCTATTCTTGGTAATAGTCCTTTCCCCATATAGGTAACAACCAATTATATTTTGCTTCAAATATTCATCTGGAATTCCAGGCTTGAAGCTAGTTGTTGATTCCTTTTAACCTACAAGATTCGTAAAAGGAATATGTGGGTTTTCTTATCCAAATGCGTAAACATGTGAAAAAGATTTTTCTCCACAAACGATATAGTGAGTAGACCTGTTAAACGGGTGGGTCGCGTCAGGTTTGGGTCGGGTCATAAATGGTCTAACTCAAATTGGCCCATTAACCAATTTATGACCCATTTATTTATAGTGTAAATATCTCGACCCATACTCAACCCGACCCATACCTAACCCATACCCGACCTGACCCAACCCGACCCGACCCATATTGTTAAAACACTTTTATAGTTAACCCAATCTAGAAATACTTATTTCTTATGGTTTTTTTTTAAATTATACTGCTAAAACATTTTATGCAATACAAACCTAGTGAAAAATTTTTATAATTTTTTTTTAAAATTGAGGTTCTATTTGTTTTGTGAAAAGTGCGACATTTCTAGAAAATATTTTCCATAAAGTCATTATCCAAGAAAATAACAAAATTTTTGATGTTTGGCTGAAACCTGAAAATAAACTAGAAAATATTTTTCGATATTTAGTATATAAAATATGATTTGATTTTACTTTGCTCATTCATTTTAATAATATTAATATATTTTTTTATTTTTTAAATCTAATTTTAATTATTTTTTATTTTTCTTTTTCCTTTATTTTTGGCTGATCACCGGCTGCTGTGGCCGACGACTGACCACAGGCGAGGACGAGCTCGCTGGAGGCCGACGAAGCTCATTCTCGCCGATCTGGCAAGGCCGAGGCCTCGCCGACCTTAGGCGAGGCTCCAGCTCGCCTGATTCCGGCAAGCCGAGCCTTGCCAGCCTCGGATGAGGCTCCACCTCGCCAAATCTGACCAGCTCGAGCTCGCCCGAGGCTGGCAAGCTGGAGCCTCGCCACAGGTCGGCGAGGCCAAGGCCTCGCCGGGAATGGACGAGCCTTAAGGTTGTCGAAATCGGTCAAGCTCGAGGCTCGATAGATTGGCAAGGCTGGAGCCTCGCCACAGGTCGGTGAGGCGTCGGCCTCGCTGGGATTGGGCAAGCCTCGAGGTCGCCGAAATTGGGCGAGCTCGAGGGTCACCAAATCGGTGAGGCTCGACCCTCGCCTAAGGCCAGCGAGCTCGAGCTTTGCCGGCCTCCAACGAGGTCGTCTCGCCCCAGTGGTCAGTCACTGTGGCCAACCACCGGCCGAAATAAAAAAAAAAGAAAAAGAAAGAAGAGAAAAGAAAAAAGAGAAAATAAAAGAAAAAGAGAAAAAATAAAAATAATTAAATTTTGATTTTTTTTAAACATTTTTATAAAGAGGGAGAGAGTGTGTGGATGGGTCTAGTGGGTGGGTTGGACATGCGTTCCAAACTTAATCCATTAAGGCTTATTTATCTTTAAGTTTTAAAATTTAAAACTCATTTAAGGTTGACTCTTTAAAATTAAAGTGATCCATATATGACCTATTTATTTTTAAATGGGTCATATATAGGTTTAAGACCCATTTTGACACCTCTAAATTAGTGAGGTGCTTCTATAAGCAATCCATTAAATCTATTTAATCTTCCCTCTATTAGTTGACTCACGTACTATTGTTCATTTGGTCTTCTTGAGGACGCTAGTGTTCTAGACCTCACTCAACTATTTACCTTATCACGGTATCTCTAAGTGTTCAAGAACTTCCCTTTCTTCCTAACTTGTTCTCCTTCTATCAAGGTTCATCTAGCTTCTATCAGTCTTCTCACTTTGTACTACGTATTCCGTCAATAGACAATAGATTATCCCTTATACCAATATTACCTAAAATAAGACAATATATGTATTTATTAAATAATAATGAGAAATAAATGGTTTTGTCCATTTCAAAATCATAGGATGTTTTTTCAACATAATGTTCGGTTTAAGGTGTCAATCTTGGACCAATCAACCAACCACCTGATTGGCCAATGCATTGCTAACTGCAACCGTAAGATCATATTTCCGATGACAAATTTTTTAACAGCTTGATAACTTACCATTGAATATGGCGTTCGTAAATTCCTCAAAGTTGGTAATTTACTAAAGTTAAAACCGGCCAATGTTGGTAAGTGACCTTTTTGAATGTAAAAAAATCCCTTACTATATTGGTAACTAACTAACCTGTAAGTGGACCTAGTCAGTAAGACACCATTTTCACCACTAAATTTTTGTTTTGAGTGGTAAATTCCTAGATAAGTAGATAACTTAAAGGATTAATATCACGAAAAATCACAAATTGGTACACTTGTGACAAATTTATCCAAAACTAAATTTTTAACCACAAAAAATCCAAAACCTATACAATTATGATAAATTTACCTTTCGTTAAATTATATTAATATTACAAAAAATCACAAACTGATAAACATACGACAAATATAGGGTAAAACCCTAAACTGGTACACTTGTCAACTCCCACGCGTTATATTAACTCAGAAATTTGACAGTAAAATTTAACGAAAATTAATGAAGGGTAAAATTATCATAGATGTATCGATTTTAAATTTTTCGTAGTATTAACCCTAACTTATATTCTACTTAAAATGAATAATTTCCTGACTCCGGTGGTCGGTGACTATATTAAAAGCGGTACTATGTTGGTCAAACATTCATGTCGAAAGAAAATTACTATTTTCATCGTCAAGTTTTTGTTTTGAGATGCAGATATTTTCAAAAAGGGCATAACTTACTATTGCATTTGATGTTCGTAAGTAGTGAATATTATCGGTAAATCACCAACACGTTGCCGGTTAAACGATTTTACCCATAGGATTTGAAACTTGCAAACCATATAAGAAAATTACCACACGCGTAATATGGTTACCGGCAAATGGAAACTGAACTTTGTCTTCTAATACAAATAGAGGTAGAGATAACAAGAATTGGCCCCGCACACAAAGGAAGCTACTTATTGACAGGAATACCTTTGACCCTATTTATCCTCATTCATGAAGGAGACCAATTTCTTCATCATGTTCACAGCACTATCGCAGCTAGGATTGATCAAATGAAACACGTGATTCTCCCCCGGTGCTTCCATCACTTCCACAACTCCACTCCATCCGCTCTCACTCAACACCTCCTTGTAATACCAGCCCCTCTGTCTCAACATATCCTGTTCAGCAACACAGATTAGGACCCTGTTGACACCCAAACCCGAGAGCCTCGGGTCAGTCGCCGGGTTCATCAGTGGGTCGTCACACCCGGTGGTCGTCGGTTTCGCCGCGAGCCAGAGGTCCCTGATCTTGGACGTCTTCTCGGGTTCGGTGGGCTCCAGAGGCAATGGCTCTTCACCCCAGAAGTAAGGATGCACCATAATAACGCCTGGAAATTCGACTCCACTTAGCTTCTCCTCTCCAAGTCGGATGCCCATGTTGTGAACTATGTTAGCACCAGCACTATCTCCAGACATAAAGACCTACGAAGAGTTTAGAGAATGTTGTATTATTCATGTATGCACATTGCTGAATATGTCTGAGGATGCTGTGATGAACAGTTCACAGCAGGAAATTATTTGGCCATCATAGACCTCAAACATTGTTTTTTGAAACCACCAAAATGGAATGACACATATAAGTTTTCGTCCAACTGTTTTCAACTGTTTGAGAAAACTCACGAGACCGGTCGATCGCTAGATAGAATAGCAAAACATACAATCTAGCGCCTATGATAGAACTATTAACCATCGTTTCATTACAAATATATTTTAAGAACAATTTAGCAACAAATTTTTAGTATGGCTTATTTTTGCTTTTGGCTTATTCTTCTAACTTAGAGTTTGAAATAGATTTTCTGTACTTTTTCAGTGTTGAGAACCTCAAATCTTTAAAATTCGTAAAGAATATTATCTGCAGTGGCCTCACTATTTTTTTTAGTATTCTACAATTGAAGCTGACCTTGTTGTAACATTTATTTTGGAGGCAAATTCAAACGGGTTTTCTGATTTGGTCTCAAGCTCTCTTGATAGTACAAGGCAAAGATAATGGACCGATTTTTAAAAGTCATCAGAGAATCTGTGTGGAACAATTTCCTCACAATAACCATTTCTATGAAAAACGGGTGTTGTAACTCTTAGAAGATGTTTGACAAACTTCTCATGACTGTTAGTAACCTCAAAGCTGTAGCAGTCTATAGCAGAGATGGGCACGGGGCAAGGGCACTGGCCCAATGGGTCGGACTTGCCCCGTGCCGGGCACGAGGTGATGACAGGGCAACGACGGGGAAAGTTTTCATTTCACGGAACGGGAATGGGGGACGCGATCCCCGTTCCCGTCCAGCTTCTTGCCCATCACTAGCATACAATAGCTTTTAAATAATCGCCTCACCCAACTTTGCTGGATTGTAATTCTAAAACACATATCACCAAAAGCACCAGATATAACAATTCGCTGCGCAAAATCGCTATGTTACAGCCACAATTATACCAAACACATGTTAGATCTATGTTATGAGTTTGGACGTCATATCTGTTATACATCTGTCAATACGTGATCTAAGTAAAAAATGAAAGAACAATTACAATTACCTTCTTGAGATCGGCATGAGAATTCAACCACTCCTCGGGGCCGTTCCCGGCGGAATGAGAGGCCACCCATTTGAGGGCGGTCCACGAATCATCATAAGCAGCCGGAAGAGGATCCTCCGGCGCTCTTCTATATTCGACGGAGACGACAATGATGTTAGCCTCCGCGGCGAGGGGATTGAGATAGTTGTGGTAAGTCGGCGACCATGCCGTTTCGATTATGAACCCTCCCCCGTGAAAGTACACGAGCACGGGGAGCTTCTGGAGAGCGCTGACCGCCACTTTAGGGATGTAAAGCCTCGCCAACACGGCAGGGTCCGACGAAATGGTGACGTCCTTCGACTGGACGCCGGTTTTCTCGTCAAGCGATGCAGGGACGGTGGCCGTGCCCATGAGTCTCTCCACTCGGCCATCCTTGTAAACCTTTGCCAACGGAGACAAATCATTGACCACTTCGGTTTCCATGAAGTGTTTGAGCGAAAGAGAAGCAAGACTGAGGAGAAGAAGCAAGAGAGTTAATCAGGAGTTCAAGTCCGAGGTTGTCTTCTTGCAGTATTTGCTGTGTTTTTTTATATGCCTCGACATCGTCGTTAGTCTTCTTTGTCATATGCGGAAAAGGAAGCATTTTCGTGCGTTGGTTTCGTGCTAACTTCGTTTGATGCGATGGCCACGGTGTAAGAAATCTGGCAAGACATTTGTCGGGAAACGTGATATTGACTGGGTGAAGAAATTTGACCAGAAATATTGAGTGGATGAGAAATTTGACAGCTCGGCATTGAAATTTTTTGCTTATCTTTTGACTAACCAATGTGGGATTTTTTCTGGTTTCATTGCGTCTTTGGTGAAGCTTCCATTAATGCTTGCCATAAGAAGAAGATTGTGATTTCCCTTCTATGGACATATCCGAAAGATATGGAGTCAAGCTATCCTCATATTAAGTGATATATAGTATAATGTAGGATAATGTAATATGGCATACTACCCTAAAAAAATCTAAACTTTAGGTTTGATCCCAATTCTACCCATATAAAACCCTCAACTTTAGATACACTCCCAATTTATCCTAAACTTTTTTATCTCATAAATAACTACTAACTTTTACTTAAGTCCCAAATTTGCCACCGTTAACCCTTTGTCCAAAAATTATCTTGACAACCTAGAAATGAAAAAACTCTCGAATGTGAGTCTTGAGTGCGAGCACTTCAACTGCAAGAGGTGGAAGACTCTTGAGCACGAGAGATTGAATATTGAGTGCGGGAAAAATGGAAGGAAAACTCTCCCAATAGTAAGAGTAGTTGAAAATGGCCAATCCTAATTGCTCTAATTTTTACCCAAATTTCAGATCCAAGAAGACGTCGTTTGGGCTGACATGGAAATTCATTATCAAAATATGTTTTCTTGGATTTGAAATTCAGGAAAAAACTAAAGTAATGACGCGGAAATGCCATATCAATAAGGGCAATATTAGACGGAGTGTTAACAAAGGTAGATATGAGAATTAAGCAAAAGCTTGTGATTTTTTATGAGACAAAAAAAATTTACGGTGAAATTAGAACTATACCTAAAGTATGTGGTCTTTATGAGATGAGAAAAAAGTTTAGAGTAGAATTGGAACCGGATCTAAAGTTAAGGGTTTTTTAGGGTATTAGGCCAATGTAATATAATACAATATAAAATAATTAAGGTAATTAATAATTTAGGAGTTTAATTAAAGTTTTTTTTTTTATAATCGAGGTGTCCGTGCGACCGGCAAGCGATGACTCAGCTATAAACCGGCGGTGATGCACGACTAGTCCTCGAGTAACGCTAGCGTAGAACTCACTACCACGGCGTCACACTTAAGAATCCCTAACGACTACGCTGGGGTTCGAACTCTGATCCCTTTGTGGGGGGACCAGAGCACAAGCCAACGCAGCCGCTGCGGGCGGTGGTGAGTTTAATTAAAGTTAAGTGTTGAAAATCACAAACTTTCACTTCGGTCTTAAACTGGCCCTCGTTAACCTTTGTCCATGAAGTCGCTATGGGTTTCTTCAGAATTATGGACATTAGGGCCGCTCGTAGGTTCATTATCAGAACATGCATATTCATCAATATTTTCACATTTGTGTGAAATAACAGCAACCTTCTCATGTTGATTATTTTAAAGAAATTGGTGGCCATTTTTGGACGAAAGGCTAAGGGGTCATATATGAGATTGGAGTGAAAGTTATTGACTTTTATTTTTACGAAAAAGAAGTTGAAGTAGAATTGGAATTTGACCTAAAGTTGAGAGTTCATTAGGGAATAAGGCCTATTTTGTGTCACCAAAATTTATTGACAATTATACTCCCCATCACAATTCCCTCCAAAATCCTACGCGATTGCTTACAGTGGACAGTGGCAAGCAAAGTAATTGACTTGGATCCAACGTGGCTTTAATAAATGACGTTGTTTTGACATGAACTTTCTTATTATAATCTTTGTTATTTTCCAAATCACGGCATTATTTCGCAACATGTTGTAAGACAAGAATTCATTTGAAGAATATACATGAATTTTGTGGATTTATTTGAAGAAGTTTAGAGGTTTAAATTGGTGTGGAGAGAAAGGGAGATATATGTGTATGTTTCATGTCAAAGTGGCAATCATTCATGACAATTTGCTTGTTTTGAGAATTGCTTTGATAATATTATTTTCCATCATAGTTTAATTAAGACCTCTCCATTTTCTTTTTCTTTTTCCTTTTTTTTACCATTTCTTAGCTTTTTCTTGAAGAGCAAGCCAGAGAGGATAACAAAAGCATGTTCTCTTGGAATTGCTTCATTGGTAATAAGAAGTTGACCGCCAACTTGTTGGCGCAGTTGATATTTTAGTAAGTTACCACCGAAGTAACAAGAAAAAATAATACAAATGATCCATAAATTATATCTCAATATACAATATAATTTCTAAACTTTCAATTTGTCTAATGTGATCCATCAACTTTGGCCTAATATACAATGTTGCTCCTGAATTTTTAAATTGTTCGATGTCGTCCATGGACTTTTGTTACATGTTTAATTTAGTCCTTGAACTATATGAAAATGTTAAACAAATTAGAAATTATGGATCATATTGCATATTGAGCCAAAATTTATGAACTGTTTGTGTCATTATTCCAAATAATGATTATACCGCTCATTCGAATGGAAAATGCTTACATCCTTTTGTAGTAGTGTCGGTTAATTATTATGGCTTACCAACAATATCATTATGTTACCACTATAAAGTTCAATATTAGATTGTTACCCATTCTTCCATTTACTAGTTCCCCAATCTACTCGTCGGTAATATACTAACAAAATAATGAAATATACCAGGTTTAAATACCTGGTAGATTATGAACAGTAGCTCAATATTACGAGCGGTCGCATTTATTTATTAGTAACTCGTCAGATGATATGATGGATTTACTATAGTCAAAGTATTACTGATTTACTTTTAGGTTTTACAAGGGAGCTTTTTTTTTTGGTCATCCTACTTTATCTCTCACTCACGATACACACTCAGACTTGCGCCCCACCTCTTGTAGGGCTGGGCATCGAAATCCACATCTTAAACTACGCGGCCCCACTTCTACCCCCTGCGAAAGTGGGGATTCGAACTCCCCACCTCCCCCTTCTCAAGTGAGAAGGGTGGCCACTGGGGTAAACCCCCGGTGGTTTACAAGGGAGCTTGTTTAATGGTTTCTAAGGGCCTATTCGGTAACGTTTCTATTTTTCTATTTTTTTGTTCTCCGAAATATCAATGTCAGTTAATTTTTCTATTCCTCGGAATAGAAAAATGGCCAAATAATACATTTGGAACAGAAATAAGAAGAAAAAAATATACTTTTTGGTTCATGGTAATAAAAAGAGAAAAAATAGAAAAACAAGATTAGTTTTCTCTCTTTTTCACAAGATATTCCCATGCTAAACCCGAAATCCCAAAACCCAAAACTTTAACCTTAAAACCCTAAACACCAATACCCAAACCCAAAAATCCGAAACACTAAATCCTTAAACCCAAAACCCTAAAACCCGAAATCCAAAAGCTAAAACCCAAAACCCGAATCCCTAAAACCCCAAAACCCAACCCCTAAGACCCCAAACCCAAACCCCAAAACCCCAAACCCTAAAACCTAAACACTAAAACCCCACCGACCAAAAAAAAATACTAAAACCCCAAAACTCAAAACCCGAAACCTGAAACACTAAACCCTAAACCCCAAACCCCAAATCCTTAAAATCCTAAAACCCCAAACCTTAAATCATAAACCCTAAATCCTAAACTTCAATTTCCTCGACCATTACTCGATATTTGCTTTGTCTATAGCAAGTAATTTTGTATATGATTGTATTAAGGTTATCCAATTCGATATCATAATATATTCTGATTCTATTTCTAGTCCAGTTTTATCAAAATATAAATTGTTAAGTATCTACTGACATTTTTATAATTACATGAAAAAATTGGGAGTAGAAATTTTTAGGGTCATACCAAATGCATTTATGTTCTTTTTTAATTTCAGGAATAGAAATTTTATACAGTTACCAAACGAGTTCTTCTACTCTGAAACTCGTCCAAGGAATGGAAATGGAAAAAACTATTTATGAACAAAAATTGTTCTCGAGAACATAAACGTTACCAAATAGACCCTAAGTTACCGGAGATATAATGAATGTTGTTACTTACTGTCTCTAAGTTTTACGAGTTAGCTCTCTTATTTATAGGTAAATCATTAATGAAAAAACGGTTTTATTCAAATAAAGTAAACTTGCCATTAGCTATTAAGTTTCATAAATGGGGCCTGTAGTTGATAGTAAAGGGAAAATTCCATTTAAGGGTCTAAAGTGAAGCCATTTTCTCAAAAGAATGCCCATAGTGGCTAATTTAGGGTGCATATGGTAACATTTATGTTTCTGAAAATAGTTTATATTCAGAAATAGTTTTTTTTATTTCTATCCCTTAGACAAGTTTCTGAGCATGAGATTGTGTTCGCTAACTTTACTAAATTTCTTTTCTCGGAATAGAAAAAGAACATAAAAGTGTTTGGTACGATCATAAAAAAATTTGTGACGTTGAATTTTTTTTTAGTTTTTTAAAGATTTTCTAAGATATTTCTATTTTTTTTGAACTTCTTCTTCCTCCTCTAGCTGGTCGCTAGGTCTCAGTGATGGCCGGCGACAGGCCAGAGACATCGAGCGAGCTTCGCTAGCCCCCAACAAAGCTTGACCTTGCCCAGCCACCGTGAGGTTGGCTTTGCCCAGCCATGGCGAGGCCAACCACGGCAAGGCTCGACCTCGTCAACCATTGCGAGGTCGGTTTTTTTTTTTGCCTTCCTTCGTTTGCCTCCTCTAGCCGGTCGCTGGGCCTCGTCAATGGCCAGCGACCAACCAGAGAAGAGGGTTGGCAAGGTCGAGCCTCACGCAAGCACCGTGAGGATGACCTTGTTTCAAAATTTGTTCCTAAGAATAAAAAAGTAGATTTATTTATTTATTTATTGTTTCTGCTCAAAATCTATTATTTGGCCACTTTTCAGTTTTGGTAATAGAAAAATTAACTAACGTACACAAATGGATTTTTATTCTTTTTCTGTTAAGGAGAATAAAAGAAAAGAAAAATAGAGAAATAAAAATATTATCAAACGTGCCTTTAGTCTCAAAGAAGGGTTTAGAGTGACTAATTTAGTCTCAAATAAGGGTCCAAGTTCATCAACCGATCAAATGTTATAAAATGTCAGGAGTATTTTTGTCCAAGGGCATTTTTTTTTATAATTTTCTTTCCTTTTTTTCTCTCTTTTTCTTTTTGTGTGTTTTTTCTTTCTTCTTTTTATTTCATCTTCCTTACGGCTCTTTTTTGGCTCTACATCACCTCCATCTTAATTTACAACCGCTAAATAATTGATACTATAGGTGAACGAATCTAAGTTTCTTACAGGTTCTACTTGAAAGCTAGAACCTGTCTGTCAGAATAAGTTTCTAATTTTTTAGAACCTGAAACTTACATTGCATACTTTGGAACCTATTTTGTCATAGGTTTTAGGGTTTAACATGTTCCTTTCTTTTTTTTTCATTTTTAGTTAAGTAAAATAAAAGTGAACACAACAACAAAAATGAAAGTTTCTTGTTTGTCAATAGCAATAATAATCCATAAAAGATGAATACGTAAAATAAAATAGAAAGTTCAAAATACTTAACATAAAATCGAAATTATAGAACTTCAGTCCTCAATCATCCATGAAAAATTGCTCCAAATTCTAACCACCTGAAATCAAAAGAAGCAATAATCATATAGTTAATCACTCAATAATAGTTTTAAATTTAAATAATTATTAACTAAAAAATAATTATTAGAAAGCCGCCCCACGTATATTCATATCACTTCAACTAGTAAACCAAGTTTCAAAACGTTTAAGTGTGAAGTTGGCTTATTACAGTCCAAATCCAAATGGAGGTTATTGTCGAAAATATTAAACAGTTATAAGTACTTTTGACCTTGTCTTTTCATCTCACGAACTAATCAAAAATAAAAATGCCGCTCGGCATTTTTATTCAATAGCCTTTTACACTAGGAGCCGTTTCCACGAGTCGAAGACATAAACTTGTTCAATTTATGAACCTTGGAGTGTGTTCCAAGTAACTAGATGGCTCTCTGTGTCCCTATCCTTAGGCTATCAAAAAGTACTATTTATCTTTTTTAGTTGTACAACTCATCGTCTTGCATGTTCCTGTAACAGCGATCTCGAATTCATATAGTTTATAAAGCCGGTATGTCTTTAGATTGGGGGTTAAAAACATCAACACCTTGTCTTAAACAAAGAGAGAGAGAGAGACATCAAAAAGTTTATTAGAATACCAAATGGTTCATGAATCTGATCTATCCACAGCATCATGATCAAACTATGCCCATCATTTAATGTTATGTAGGTTTCCAATGGAATGGAACGTGTACTTTAGCTGCTGTGTCAAAAGAAGAATAATTTCTTATAAAATAAAAATGACTCCATATTTATTTTAGGATTTTCTCGGTTCCCCCAGCTTGGTTCTCGGTTTCGGGGGAACTCGGAACCAGTGGTTCCTAAAACAAATGGAACCGAGAACTAGATCGAGGCATTGAAATCTAGAATGGAACCGATTCCCACAAGTCCAATTCCTGATTCTACCAGGAACTATGTTCACCCCTAGTTGAGACATAAGTGGAGATTCAATGACTGAAAATTAATGAAACACTCTAATCACCAAAAACACATAAATTACAAAGACTCAAACCCCGAGTTAAAAAATTCTCACTCATCTCCACAAACCAGCTGCTATAATCTTTTGCCGATCTTCAATTTAGAGTTTCTTAGGAATTCTCCGTTGGGTTTAGGTTGAAGAAGGAGATTTAAATGATCAGTTTGAACTTTGAAGGGATCGAAGAAAACAATCCGGCCACAAAGACCGGTCTCATTGTTGACGAGAGCTTGCTCAAGGACGAATTTGAGTTCGAGCATTGAGGACGATAGTGCGGAGGATGACGAGCAAATGGCTTACACCTCCAAGCT
Source organism: Syzygium syzygioides (assembly GCA_031216285.1). Taxonomy (NCBI): domain Eukaryota; kingdom Viridiplantae; phylum Streptophyta; class Magnoliopsida; order Myrtales; family Myrtaceae; genus Syzygium; species Syzygium syzygioides. The sequence continues at coordinate 20,012,489 of CM062248.1, forward strand.
TCATCTTCCGCTGTGGCCATGCTTGACCATGAGCACACGTGATCTAGGTCTCAAATCAAGCGCGAGCATCAGTTCTCGGATTGCTCATGCTCGATCTGGGGCTCGAATTGACCTCCATCTGATGACGAAGGTGCGGGATTTGCTGTTGAGGGTGGTGGCAGACGAGGTTGAGGGCGTCGATGGGGAGAGAGAAAGGGACTTTGGAGGAGGAGATCTGCAGAGTAAGATGGAGGCGTTAAGAAGACGATGAAAAAAAAAAGAGAAAGAAAGTAAAGAAAATGAGATTTTTTTAAGAAAAAAATACTTAGACGAAAATAATCCCGACAGTATATAAGTTTTTAATGAAGAAAATAATGATTTTACCATTCTCAAATGTAATAGTAGTTTACTAACTACATTTAGATTTTACAATCGGACCATTCCATTGTATCAACTTAATAATGAAATCATTGATTTGACAACTCTCGTATTCAATAGGACATTAATTTGATCGTTGTAAGTTTATTGAGTTGTTGGTAACTTAGCTACACGGCGGGCTTACGTTAGTAAATTACACAATTTACTAGTAAGATTTGTTTCCAATGGCAAACAATAAACATATTGATAGTTTAGAATTGATAGATGTTGTTATTGTTTCTTGGGTTGGTCACATACATACGCAAAAGTATGCATTTTCAGGTAAACTATCAATTTTTCGAACAAAAGAAAAGGTAAACTACTAATTCTATTGATAAGTTATAAACTTCAGTATACAAGATTTTATTTCCAACTTCTATAACTTACTATTGAATTGAATTTTGGTAAATTCCTTACTTTGGTGGCTAACTTACCACCCTAAATGACGAGCCTACCTTGGTATTGTAAATTAGTAATTTCTCCAATACATTATTACCTTTTATTGTGGATAAATAAATTTATTGCAGAAAAAGACAAGGTTTGGACGAGATTGGGCCTATCTCATTGTTGTTGGAGTGTGTTGAGACTAACAATGGTGCTTAGAATTCCTTACCAAAAAAAAAAAAATGGTGCTTAGAATTCTTACCAAAAAAACAATGGAGCTTAGAATGGGTCGAATAAGTTGATTTATAAAATCAACAATTTTTCACGGAATAGCTCAAGTTAAGTTCTTAGAGGTATTTTCTGACTCATATTTTTTATGACTAGGTTGTAAATGAGTTGTAAATATTTAAAGGGCCGGCCTTAGATGGAGGCTAATCCGGAACAACCTGGCGGCGTGTCGTTGATACGTGACCAACCAGATCTACCCCCACTTCGACTCCATATTCTTCTAACTTTGCTTCTTAATTGCAAAGGGAGAAAGGCACCAGAAGTGCCAAAAATTGTGTATGGTGCTCACTTTAATGCTAAAAGTTTTAGCCAGCTCACTTAAGTGTCAAATTGGAGAAAAAACGATCATTTAAATGCTAACGGTGAGAAATTCCGGCCAAATTAATTACGTGGCCTTTATAATTATAAATTAATGTTGACGTGGAATATCATTTAAAAAAATTTCTCCATGTGGATGTCCAAAACGACGTTGCATGCTCCTGTGTGGTGGATTGCATCAAAACGACGATGTTTCCTCTCCCTCACCTAGACGACGTTGCACGGCTTTGAGATCTTTTTATCTCAGACTGATCATTATCGACATCCTCTCGGCATCAACATCGCTTGTCGTCGCTCGTCGTCGCCGTCGCTCGCCGTCGCCGTCGCTCGCCGTCGTATCTCTGCAACCTAGGTTTGTTATCTTCTCTCGTTGGCTCATTTGTTGGAAAATTAGGGCTTTGAGGCGAAAGTTAGGGATCTGACGGCAAAATTAGGGTTCAGAGGGCAAAATTAGGGCTCAAAGAGAAAATTTAGGGCTCAGAAAAAAGTAAGGTTGTGATTGTGGGTGGGGACCTCAATTTCTTTAATCATGGTATCATTTTCTTTTGTGGGGACAATGGTACTTGCAGCCGTGGGGACCTTAATTTGTTTAATCATAGTGATGTTGTTTAATCACATCGAATTATTTGATCACAGTATCAGCTTGCAGCCATGGGGTCCTCAATTTGTTTAATTGCGGTATCAATAGTAAGGTTGCGATTGTGGGTGAGGATCTCAATTTGTTTCAACAATTCGATGTTGTTTTGTTTCCACTAAACAATGTATGTGATTTCTTTTCCAATGAATGACAATAGTTGTTGACAATATGGTTATGTATTTGTAGCCTGGGAGAACTTTAGAGTGCTTATCTCTTAATGTGGCCTAAGTCGAGAGTCAAGGGCTGCACCCGAAAGAAGAATATAACCAAGGTTAACTAGAGCATAATTTAGTAATAAAAGTGCTCTGAAACAAATGACACTAGCGGCATGTCCAAAGACAAGAGCACAGGTAGGAACAACAACAAGAACACAAGCAAGTCCAAAGACAACAGCACAAGCAAGTCCAAAGACAAGAGCATAAGCTAAAAAGAAAAAGCCAAATGTAGTTTCAGTACAACAACCTCCAAGTCTAGTGCAATAAGCTTCAAGTCCAGTACAACAACCTCAAAATCCAGTTCAAGTTAGAAAGAGTGCAAGGATTCAAGTCAGAGGTCCATCTAAAGGGATAGAGACTAGGGGGTTATGCATATTGACGATTGATGGGAGGGGGTGCTGGATATGGTAGTTTTTTTTTGTGTTGGTAGGTTGTGCTTGATATGGTAGTTTTTGTGTTTTGTTGGGAGGTTGTGCGTATGGTAGTTTCTATTTTTTATTGGAAGGTTCACATGTTTTAGTCGGTTATTCAGATTGACCAAATGTACATACTATGTTCAATGTCAATGGATAGATATTTATTTTGTCCATGTTTTTGTCATTTCCATATTTTGCTTTTGTTTATGCTAGTTATGTTGGTGTTCCTAGTTGTGTTGGTTGTGTTGCTGGGTCTAACTAGGTTGTGCAGGTTGTGCTTGATTTTATGTGCTGGTGCAAGCATAAGAAGCATCAGCACATGCTGGTGCAATGTGCTAGTGCATAGTATTGTACTTGCACTAGCAAGCATAAGATTGCACCGGCAGCTTAGTGGTGCTAGTGACCAAATGGTGGTGGTAGTGGTGGTGGTGATGGTGATGGTGGTGCTGGTGGCGCTAGTGGCCGAGAGTGATGCTGGTGGTTTTGGCTAGTGAGGCAAATGGTTGTTATGTTGTATGCTGGTGCAAGGTTGTGATAGGGCTGGTGTTGTTTTTGGAAGTGATGGGCTTATATTTTGTTGCTAGTGGAAATTGTGGATACTAGAGTGTTTGTGGGTGTTGGTCAGTGTTTGCACTGGCAGTTTTATGTGTTGGTGTAATTTTGGGTATGCACCAGCAACTTTACTGGTGTATCTTGTGCACTAGCACCCTTTAAACCATGACTGACATTGAAATGATCATTTTCAATTATGATTGGCACTTAAGTTATCACTTTCAGAAAAACTTAGTACTCAAACAATCATTATTTATAACTTATGGCACTGAAATAGTCACTCATGAATTTGTTACCACTCCTTAATTTGGCCATGGTTTGCAGCAAGAGTTGCAGTAAACTAGCAAACCATTACTAAGCAAAACATGCAGCAAACCATTACATATGGAGCAAACCAAACATTTGAAGCAAAAACTAAGCAAATTAACATTGACAATATACAACTGAGCAAGAAAACTTTTAAGTGCTCACAATCAATGAATTTCGACCTTCCATTTCCCCTTATATTGCAGCAAACCTTTTGTTCCTTGTAACAATTGCAGCAAACCAACAATATACTTACAAATAACCCAATACAAGTACAAACATATTCCACTAATCTTCGACTATGGTAGACATACAAATTTCATCTCATTACTCACTTGACATTTGATCATAAAATAGGCTACACAAGAGAATTAACAACACTATCAATACTCGATAAAAGTTTTTTTCAATTTTCAGCCTTAAACTTCCTTCTTCAAATAGTTGGCTAGACATGTTAAAGCCTTCATTTGAACTTGCATTGAGTTGACATCCTCCATGTCATTAATGTAAGTGGAGGTTGATATTATCCTTCAAGTAGCTCCGAGATCACCTCCTTCGCTCAACTGGAGAATTTCGTATCGACCCATTCGAAATATTTGTACTTTGAGCCTTCTCTATACCTAGCGCATCCATAGAATCTTTTCTCGTGATTCGACCGAGTCCAAAATGTTCTTTTTAGACTCGGTAACCCACAATAACAGTAACACTCACCATGTAGTTTGCTTTGTTGGGACGAATATGAGCTATTGTAAGTTCATGCCCTCCATTTATAAGATTGAGCAGGTAATTTTGGGGGCGAACTAAAATAAATGCTCAAATTGGCCAGTTAGGGTTTTCAAATTGGGGTTCTCTTTCAATTTGAGGATTTAGGGTTCTTATTTGGGGAAAATTTATCGAACGACGTCGGTTTTATTGTTGATATGCTGATTGGACCTCCGAAGACCCACGTCGGCTTAAACAATTAATAAAAAATGGTCACGTCATATTTTCGGCTAATTAGATTGGAGTTGGCACTTAAGTAATGGTTTTTCAGAAAATTTGACACTTAAGTGATCCAAACGAAATTTTTGGTATCGAAGTGAGTGCCGTACACAACTTTTGGCATTTATAGTGTTCTTCTCCCTAATCATGAAGGTACGAGAGCAATCGCTTCTTTCTTTTTTTTTGTTTTGGCTCTTTTGCTAGAGTTATGTGGGTTCAATTTGTTGTCGTGGAGCAGTGATTCAAACATGGTTGCTTTGTTACTCTGTTTCAAATGTAGTCCCATGATGATGGAGGTGTTGACCTCGTCTTCCTCTCCCCTCTCCATCCCTCCCCCCTCCTTGCCATCACTCCTTATTGCTATGTAGCAAGATGCCCCCCACTCGATTGCTTGTCTCCACCCATTTGCTACCTCTTAGTTCGATAGATGCGGGAACAGCTTGATAATATCGTATGCAATATACTTCTATCAAATAAATAATGTACCAAATAAAAATACGGAAGACAATGCACGCAGAGGTTTGGCTTAAATCAAGCCTACATCCGTTCTCCCAGACTAACATTCATCAATAGACTAGATTAATAATCTTGTGAGTAGTTACAACGAAGCATGTGGTACTTCTACCAAAAACCAATAGATCCCACTATCAATATATAAGCATTGCTCACACACTTGTACACTCCTAAAAAACAAAGACTACAATGAGTAATAACAGCTCCTAACATAGGAGAACACAAGTGACTAAAATCACGCTCGCAACACAGTATGAATGTGACTCTATCAACGTCTGTAAATTTCTCAAATTTTCATTACATGTCATCCATTGTGAGTTGATATTCTTATATAGGCTTCAGTTTCAAACTAGCCATTCAACAACTTTCAAGAGGATCAATTTGCTGTTAGAAATGATGGACATTATTATCAAAGATTTGGTCGTCTACACAATCAAATCTTCCTAATTGTGGTGAAATTTCCTCAAATGGAGTTAGCTATTCTTGGTAATAGTCCTTTCCCCATATAGGTAACAACCAATTAGATTTTGCTTCAAATATTCATTTGGAATTCCAGGCTTGAAGCTAGTTGTTGATTCCTTTTAACCTACAAGATTCGTAAAAGGAATATGTGGGTTTTCTTATCCAAATGCGTAAACATGTGAAAAAGATTTTTCTCCACAAACGATATAGTGAGTAAACCTGTTAAACGGGTGGGTCGCGTCAGGTTTGGGTCGGGTCATAAATGGTCTAACCCAAATTGGCCCATTAACCCATTTATAACCCATTTATTTATAGTGTAAATATCTCGACCCATACTCGACTCGAGCCATACCCAACCCATACCCGACCTGACCCGACCCGACCCGACCCGACTTATATTGTTAAAACACTTCCAATCTAGAAGTTTCTTATGTTTTTTTTTTTAAATTATACTGCTAAAACATTTTATGCAATACAAACCTAGTGAAAATTTTTTATAATTTTTTCTAAAATTGAGGTTCTATTTGTTTTGCGAAAAGTGCGACATTTCTAGAAAATATTTTCCATAAAGTCATTATCTAAGAAAATAACAAAAATTTCTGACATTTGGCTGAAACCTGAAAATAAACTAGAAAATATTTTTCGATATTTGGTATATAAAATATGATTTGATTTTACTTTACTCATTCATTTTAATAATATTAATATATTTTTTCATTTTTTAAATCGAAATTTTAATTATTTTTTATTTTTCTTTTTCCTTTATTTTTGGCTGATTGCCTGCCGCTGTGGCCGACGACTGACCACAGGCAAGGACGAGCTCGCTGGAGGCCGACGAAGCTCATTCTCGCCGATCTGGCAAGGCCGAGGCCTCGCCGACCTTAGGCGAGGCTCCAGCTCACCTGATTCCAGCGAGCCGAGCCTTGCTAGCCTCTGGTGAGGCTCCACCTCGCCAAATCCGACCAGCTCGAGCTCGTTCGAGGCTAGCGAGCTGGAGCCTCGCCCGAGGCTGGCGAGCTGGAGCGTCGCCCGAGGCTGGCGAGCTGGAGCCTCGCCGGGAACGAACGAGCCTCAAGGTTGCCTAAATCGACCAAGCTCGAGACTCGATAGATCGGCAAGGCTGGAGCCTCGCCACAGGTCGGTGAGGCGTCGACCTCGCCGGGATTGGGCAAGCCTCGAGGTCGCCGGAATCGGGCAAGCTCGAGGGTCACCAGATCGGTGAGGCTCGACCATCGCCTAAGGCCGGCGAGCTTGAGCTTCGCCGGCCTCCAACGAGGTCGTCTCGCCCCAGTGGTCGGTCACTGTGGCCAACCACCGACCGAAATAAAAAAAAAAAAGAAAAAGAAAGAAGAGAAAATAAAAAAGACAAAATAAAAGAAAAAGAGAAAAAATAAAAATAATTAAATTTTGATTTTTTTAAAACATTTTTATAAAGAGGGAGAGAGTGTGTGGATGGGTCTAGTGGGTGGGTGGGTTGGACATGCGTTCCAAACTTAATCCATTTAGGCTTATTTATCTTTAAGCTTTAAAATTTAAAACTCATTTAAGGTTGACTCTTTAAAATCAAAGTGATCCATATATGATCTATTTATTTTTAAATGGGTCATATATGGGTTTAAGACCCATTTTGACACCTCTAAATTAATGAAGTGCTTCTATAAGCAATCCATTAAATCTATCTAATCTTCCCTCTATTAGTTGACTCACATACTATTGTTCATTTGGTCTTCTCGAGGACGCTAGCGTTCTAGACCTCACTCAACTATTTACCTTATCGCGGTATCTCCAAGTGTTCAAGAACTTCCCGTTCTTCCTAACTTGTTCTCCTTCTATCAAGTTTCATCTAGCTTCTATCAGTCTTCTCACTTTGTACTACATATTCCGTCAATAGACAATAGATTATCCCTTATACCAATATTACCTAAAATAAGACAATATATGTATTTATTAAATAATAATGAGAAATAAATGGTTTTGTCCATTTCAAAATCATAGGATGTTTTTTCAACATAATGTTCGGTTTAAGGTGTCAATCTTGGACCAATCAACCAACCACCTGATTGGCCAATACATTGCTAACTGCAACGGTAAGATCATATTTCCAATGACAAATTTTTAAACAGCTTGATAACTTACCATTGAATATGGCGTTCGTAAATTCCTCAAAGTTGGTAATTTACTAAAGTTAAAACCGGCCAATGTTGGTAAGTGACTTTTTTGAATGTAAAAAAATCCCTTACTATTCTTACCAAAAAAAAAATCCCTTACTATATTGGTAACTAACTAACCTGTAAGTGGACCTAGTCAGTAAGACACCATTTTCACCACTAAATTTTTGTGATAAGTAGATAACTTATTACCTAGATAAGTAGATAACTTAAAGGATTAATATCATGAAAAATCACAAATTGGTACACTTGTGACAAATTTATCCAAAACTAATTTTTTAACCACAAAAAATTCAAAACGTATACAATTATGATAAATTTACCTTTCGTTAAATTATATTAATATTACAAAAAATCACAAACTGATAAACATATGACAAATATAGGGTAAAACCCTAAACTGGTACACTCGTCAACTGCCACGCGTTATATTAACTCAGAAATTTGACTGTAAAATTTAATGAAAATTAATAAAGGGTAAAATTATCATAGATGTATCGATTTTAAATTTTTCGTAGTATTAACCCTAACTTATATTCTACTTAAAATGAATAATTTCCTTACTCCGGTGGTCGGTGACTATATTAAAAGCGGTACTATGTTGGTCAAACATTCATGTCGAAAGAAAATTACTATTTTCATCGTCAAGTTTTTGTTTTGAGATGCAAATATTTTCAAAAAGGGCATAACTTACTATTGCATTTGATGTTCGTAAGTAGTGAATATTATCGGTAAATCACCAACACGTTGCCGGTTAAACGATTTTACCCATAGGATTTGAAACTTGCAAAGCATATAAGAAAATTACCACACGCGTAATATGGTTACCGGCAAATGGAAACCGAACTTTGTCTTTTAATACAAATAGAGGTAGAGATAACAAGAATTGGCCCCGCACACAAAGGAAGCTACTTATTGACAGGAATACCTTTGACCCTATTTATCCTCATTCATGAAGGAGACCAATTTCTTCATCATGTTCACAGCACTATCGCAGCTAGGATTGATCAAATGAAACACGTGATTCTCCCCCGGTGCTTCCATCACTTCCACAACTCCACTCCATCCGCTCTCACTCAACACCTCCTTGTAATACCAGCCCCTCTGTCTCAAAATATCCTTTTCAGCAACACAGATTAGGACCCTGTTGACACCCAAACACGAGAGCCTCGGGTCGGTCGCCGGGTTCATCAGTGGGTCGTCACACCCAGTGGTCGTCGGTTTCGCCGCGAGCCAGAGGTCCCTGATCTTGGACCTCTGCTCGGGTTCAGTGGGCTCCAGAGGCAATGGCTCTTCGCCCCAGAAGTAAGGATGCACCATAATAATGCCCAGAAATTCTACTCCACTTAGCTTATCCTCTCCGAGTCGGATTCCCATGTTGTGAACTATGTTAGCACCGGCACTATCTCCAGACATAAAGACCTACGAAGAGTTTAGAGAATGTTGTATTATTCGTGTATGCACATTGCTGAGCATGTCTAAGGATGCTGCGATGAACAGTTCTCAACAGGAAATTATTTGGCCATCATAGACATCAAATATTATTTTTTGAAACCACCAAAATCGAATGACACTTCCAAGTTTTCGTCCAACTGTTTTCAACTGTTTGAGTATTATCTGCAGTCACCTTACTTTATTTATTCTTTTTGATAGTATTCTACAATTGAAGCTGACCTTGTTGTTAATATTTATTTTGGAGGCAAATTCAAACGGGTTTTTTTATTTGGTTTCGAGCTCTCTTAACAGTATGAAGGTAAAGACAATGGACCAACTTTTTTACAAGTCGTCGAGAGTCTGTTTCGAACAATTTCCTCATAATAACTATTTATGTGGAAAACGGGTACTGTAACTTTTAGAAGATGTTTGACAAACTTCTCATGACCGTTAGTAACCTCAAAGCTATAGCAATCTATAGCAGAGATGAGCACGGGGGCGAGGCACGAGGCGGCGCGACACGCAGGGAGGGTCAGGGTTGGTACTAGCCCGCCTCGCCCCACTAATCCACCCTTTATACAATTTAAGAAAAAAATTCTATTTTAATTTCTTTGGATTTATGTGTTTATATTATCTGCTTTAAACATATGATATAATTTCAACACATGACGCTATCCTTTTCAATAAAATCTACCGATGAGCCCATTCTTTCTTATGAAAAAAAAAATGATAAAAATGAGGAACATGTCTAATAACCATCTAGCAAGTGGTTTTAGTTCTTTTTGCAAAAAAAAAATTGATTTTATAGCGGGGCTCGCGAGGTTGGACTTGCCCCGTGCCGGCTGGGCACGAGGTGATGACAAGGCAATGACGTGGAAGGTTTTCATTTCACGGGACGGGGACAGGGTCGTGACCCCCTTTTTCCGCCCCGCTTCTTGACCATCACTAGCATACAATAGCTTTTAAATCATCGCCTCACCTAACTTTGCTGGGTTTGTAATTCTAAAACACATATCACCAGAAGCACCAGATACAACAATTCACAGCGCAACACTGCTATGTTACAGCCACAACTATACCAAGCACATGTTAGATCTATCTTATGAGTTTGGACGTCATATCTATTATATATCTGTCAATACGTGATCTAAGTAAAAAATGAAAGAACAATTACGATTACCTTCTTGAGATTGGCATGAGAATTCAACCACTCCTCGGGGCCGTTCCCGGCAGAATGAGAGGCCACCCATTTGAGGGCGGTCCACGAATCATCGTAAGCCGCCGGAAGAGGATCCTCCGGCGCCCTTCTATATTCAACGGAGACGACAATGATGTTAGCCTCTGCAGTGAGGGGATTGAGATAGTTGTGGTAAGTCGGTGACCACGCCGTTTCGATTATGAACCCTCCCCCATGAAAGTACACCAGCACGGGGAGCCTCTGGAGAGAGCCAACTGCCGCTTTAGGGATGTAAAGCCTCGCCGACACGGCGGGGTCTGAGGAAATGGTGATGTCCTTCGACCGGACGCCGGTTTTCTCGTCGAGCGACGCAGGGACAGTGGCCGTGCTCATGAGTCTCTCCACTCGGCCATCCTTGTAAACCTTTGCCAACGGAGACAAATCATTGACCACTTCGGTTTCCATGAAGTGTTTGAGCGGAAGAGAAGCAAGACTGAGGAGAAGAAGCAAGACAGTTTAATCAGGAGTTCCAGTCCGAGGTTGTCTTCTTGCAATATTTGCTGTGTTTTTTTATATGCCTCGACATCGTCGTTAGTCTTCTTTGTCATATGCCGAAAAGGAAGAATTTTCATGCGTTGGTTTCGTGCTTACTTCGTTTGATGTGATGGCCACGGTGTAAGAAATTTGGCAAGACATTTGTCGGGAAATGTGATCTTGACTGGGTGAAGAAATTTGACCAGAAATATTGAGTGGATGAGAAATTTAATAGCTCGGCATTGGAATAGTTTGCTTGTCTTTTGACTTAACCAATGTGGGATTTTTTCTGATTTCATTGTCTGTGGTGAAGCTTCCATTAATGCTTGCCATAAGAAGCCGATTGTGATTTTCCTTCTATGGACATATCCGAAAGATATGGAGTCATGCTACCCTTATATTAAGTGATATATAGTATAATGTACGATAATGTAATATGGCCTACTACCCTTTAAAAATTCAAACTTTAGGTTCGATCTCAATTCTACCCATATAAAACCCTCAACTTTAGGTATAGTCCCAATTTATCCAAAACTTTTTTTTTGTCTCATAAATAACCACTAACTTTTACTTAAGTCTCAGATTTGCCATCGTTAACCCTCTATCCAAAAATTCTCTTGACAACCTAGAAATGAAAAAACTCTTGAGTGTGAGTCCTGAATGCGAGCACTTCAACCGCAAGAAATGGAAGACTCTTGAGCACGAGAGATTGAATATTGAGCGCAGGAAAAATGGAAGGAAAACTCTTCCAATAGTAAGAGTAGTTGAAAATGGCCAACCCTAATTGCTCTAATTTTTACTCAAATTTCAGATCCAAGAAGATGTCATTTGGGCTGAGATGGAAATTCATTATCAAAAGATGTATTCTTGGATTTGAAATTCAAGAAAAAACTAAAGTAATGATGTGGAAATGCCATATCAATAAGGGCAATAGTAGACGGAGTGTTAATAGAGAAAAATTTGAGAATTAAGCAAATTTTGTGATTTTTTATGAGATAAAAAATTTTTAGGGTGGAATTAGAACTATACTTAAAGTAGTCTTTATGAGATGAAAAAAATTTTAAAGTAGAATTAAAACTAAATCTAAAGTTGAGGGTTTTTTAGGGTATTAGGCAATGTAATATAATACAATATAAAATAATTAAAGTAATTAATAATTTAGGAGTTTAATTAAAGTTAAGTGTTGAAAATATGTTTCGAGTTTAAATGCATAAAGGAAAGTTGATTCAAGCACATTTACTTGATCGAATAGGTTTCCTAATTTGAGTAGATTTTTTAATTAAAGCTTCTTATTTGGATCTAATATATATAAGTATGGGTTCCTCATGTGGAGAAGTGAGAGACTGCTTCTTTTGTCAATTACAACATGAAACAATCCAAAAGTATTGAAATTTGGGTGAATTTTCATGCAGTGGTGTCGTGGAAACTTCATTTTGATGTGATGGTGACAGAGCAAGAAGTTTGACAAGGTATATATTCGGAACCGTGACAATGACTGGATCAAGAAGTTTATCAGAAATATCGAGCTGATAAGAAATTTGACAGCTCAGCATTAATTTTTTTTAATTAGTACCAAGAAAAATCTCAAATTCTATGGTAAATTTACTCAAAATTAATTTTTTGATTACTAAAAAAACCTCAAACTGATACATTTATGATAAATTTACATTCTATTAAATTGAATTAATATCACGAAAAAATCACAAATTAATACACTTAATCTCAAACTGATATACTCGTTAATTGCCACATGTTATCTAACTTAGAAATTTGACGATAAAATTTAACTAAAACTAACGTAGGGTAAAATTATCATAAATGTATCAATTTGGAGTTTTTTGATAATAAAAAAATTAATTTAGAGAAAATTTATCATATGTGTATTAATTTGGATTTTTCTATGGTATTAACCATTTCTTCTTTTTAGGTCTTTCAGCCAACGAATGTGAAATTTACTTGTTTTCATCTTGTTCAACTTTTCTAAAGGATTTTTGGAGAAAATTTTGGGTGCTCGATAAGTTTTTTTGGGACCTCTTTGGCTCAAATGCCAATCTTGACAAAGTTGAAAGCTCAAGATAAGTCAATATTTTTGAAAGACCACTTTCATTAATTAATGAAATTTGGCCAATTGCCCTTTTTGACCCTCAAAAGCTTATTGAAATGTCCAATTTTGCTCCTTCTAGAAAAATAAAACCCGACTTCTCATCAATCCGGCCTCTTATCTCTACACTGCTCCTTTTGCTTTGCTCTGTCTTGCTTGACTGCTCCATTCGCTTCGCTCAGTTTTTCATCGATCGCTTGCTCTCTCACTCGCCAGTAGATCTGCTTTTGATTGTTTAGATGCGTGCTTTTCGTGGTCTCTCATTCTTGTCTGTAATGTTTGCCAAATTGGAGTGGCTTGTGCTTAGTCATTAGTCGTGGCGGCATTTGTCCTCATTCACCCATTGTCGACGTGGTGAAGTTTAAAACCCTCGTTTTTGCCTCAAGCATGAACAGATTTCCATCCTAAATATTTGCTCTGAGATTATGTCAAGATTCATAATAAACCCTTTTTGTTTTGCTTTTAAAAAATATGAATGATGGCCCCGCCAAGTTTCTTGCTTTAGTCGCTGGAGGATCTGAATATGTGGAGGATCTATTGATTGGATGAGCTTCTTTAAATGATTATTTCTTTCCATGTGTGGTGTTTTGTGAGGTGTTTTTTTGTGGATTGGATAGGGATTGCATTAGGTTATTGGGATCGGTTATTGTCGTTTTCTTTTGGTTGCATTGTGATGTTTGAGCTGAGAAGTTGGTATTTCAAGGGGAAATGTAGTGGATCGGTCCCAATTGAAAGTGAGGATCCGGAGTTTAACTCATGGTGATCATATCTTAGGGCCTTTTGATCTTATTTGTGTGTTAAGTAATACATGTGTTCATTCGAATTGGTCTATGGTTAATCTTGTTTGTGTTTTTTTTTTTTTGATAACCCAGGGAACCCCCGCACGGCTGAAAGCCGGGAAGTAAACCCTGGGGGTGACATGTGTTAGTCACCACACACGTGCCACCGATTAAGTTACCCTGCGGTACCCGGGATTCGAACACCCAACTTTTTGCAAGAGGAAGAGTGCGCGCTCCAGCAGCTCCACCTAGGCGGGTGGTAAGTTAATCTTGTTTGTTTGTGCCTCTCAAATTTGTTTATGTCATTTTACTAGTAGATAGCAAGTTCATAAAAGGAAAAGACATTTTGGAGCTTGGAAGATATAGAAACCTTTTGTTGGAATGAGCGGCATACATCCGGATCTTGAAATTTTGTAATTAGAATATTCATGATATAGCTGCTAATGGAAGTATCACATGGAATTATATATAAGGTTTATGTGTTGATGATGATATTGTGGCCACACAATTGCAAATCGGTGATGGTGCAAAATCTACTAATGATAATATAGAGTGTAATGTAGGTGAAAAGATTGTTGAACCAATTGAGGCTTGAAGTCATAAAAGAACAGTGCAGAGTTTAGTGAGGCAAGCTCGAGGAAAGAAGGAAAAGAAACTGACTATAACTAAGGATGTTTGTAATTTTTAAAGATAATGAATTTCTTTCCTCGGATCTTATGTTATCACGTTTATTGTAACGAAAGTACTCTATTTTGAGAGTCCACTTTTGATATGAATTTTTTTCATTTGAATTTTTTAGCCAAAAAAGAAATGTTATTTAATTATTTATAAATTTGCTAATACAAATTTTTAACATTGTTGTCAACATTTGAATTATAAAAGGTGCATACATTATTTGTTCCAATTTTAAAAAAATTAAAAATTAAAAAGCTTAAATTAATCACCCAAGGGGCTTTTCAAATGTGTTTCCGCCAAACGGCATTTTTTTCGAAGTTGCTTCTCAAAGCACAACTTACCAAACACTCTTTGCTTTTCATGGAAACCTTTAGACTAAATTCCTTTGCATTTCCCCAAAATCTCTTGAAAAAGCCGAATCTTAGTCATGCCTATCTATTTCTATACAACCCTAGTCATATTGGATAGACAAAAATGGGGTGAAGAACAGCAGAAGTGCTAAAACTTATGTACGATGTTTATTTTAGTGCCGAAAGTTTGTTTTTGATCACTTTAGTGCCAAAATTTTTTAAAAACGATTACTTAAGTGTCAACTCCAGTGAATTTGGCCGGAAATTCGATATGACATTTTTTTTTTATTAATTTCTAAAACTGATGTGGCTCGCCGGAGGATTTAGTTAACATATACATATCAAAACGACGTAGTTTAGCATGTACACTTGGATTTTTCAAATATTTTTTCTGATTTTTTTCTTTCTTTTCTTTTTTTTTCTTTTCTTTCTTCTTCTTCTTCAATCTCCGGTCACCATCATTGACCAGAGGCCAACCACAGACCGTGGCCAGCCGCCTGGCCTCGCTCGAACGAGGCCACCGTCGCCCGCCACAGGAGAGGCCCAGCTAACCCTCACCTAGGCCAAGGCGAGCGAGCCCCTATAAGGGTTCGCCCCAGTGAGGGCTCCCCTCGCCAAATTCGACGAGGCCGCCATGGCCTTGCCAGGGCTCGACCTCGCCTAGGCGAGACGAGGTCGACCCTTGCAGGGCTTGCCCGCCCTCGCCCAGGCTAGGGTTGGCCAGGCCTCGCCTATGGCGAGCGACGACTGCCTTGTCCAGGCAACGCCAAGCGGTTGGCCGTGGCCAGTGGCCAGCCTCCAGCCACCGCCGGTGATCAGAGGTAGTAGAAGAAGAAAGAGAGGAAAAAAAGAAAAAAGGAAAAAAAATCAGAAAACATATTTAAAAAATCTAAATGTACACATGGAAATGCCACGTAGACTTATTTTTTTAAAAAAAAAATCCAACTAAGATTAAAATTTTAATTATGAAAGCCACGTATTAATTTGACTAGAATTTCTCGCCGTTGGCATTTAGGTGATCGTTTTTCCTCCGATTTAGCATTTAAGAGAGCCAGCGAAAACTTTTGATACTAAAATGATTGTCGTACATAAATTTTGGCACTTCTAGTGTTCTTCTCCCGATAAAAATGATAAAGTCTTGATGGCCCATTGGGCCCATCTACGAGTCCTGCAAGTCTTGGACTCGCTAGCATTTGCGCATGTTCTGTCCTCGGACATGCACGACTTTAACCCTTGGAGATGAATTTTCACATCAGCGCAAATGAGGTTTTTTTGAATTTGAAACCTGCATAAAAATTTGAGTAAATAGGATTGACTTTCTTCAATTGCTCTTGCTCTTAATAGAGTCTTCCTTCCATCTCGCTAGGGGATGTTCGATTTTACGTTCAGTCTTCAATCTCTCATGCTTGGGAGTCTTCTGCCTGTCGCGGTCGGAGAGCTCATGCTTGGAGAGCTCGCACTCTAGACACTTAGCTTTGGAAACTCGAATAGCTCGCGCTCGAAATTTTTCTATCTCTTGATTATCAATGAGAAATTTTGGATGGAGAATTAACGAGAATAAATTTATGACTCAATTTTTTATGAGACAACTAAAAGTTTAGGGTAGAATTGTGACTGGACCTCAAGTTTGGGGTTTTCTATGGGATAAAAAAAAAGTTTAGGCTAGAATTGAGACTAGAGTTAAAGTTGAGATTTTTTAGGATATTAGGCCATTGAATTATAGAAGGTCTAGGCAAATTCGGGTACGAGGAACACATTGGCACCGGTGATCTTCCCCTTTATAACTCCGATTTGGACTATGACATGAACCAATGTCATATGATACTTGAGATATGTCCCGATTGTCCGCAGATTAATACACCCATCCTTTGGCAGTGATCTTTCGAATTTCTACGACGATATACAATGTACAAGTTGGGCACCACTACTTAAAGCCCCTGGTTTGCTGAAGAATGCGACGGTGACCGCTTATTAATGAACACGTGGTAGCAGGATGATATCGCTGACGTTGTTTAACCCAAAACGAAATCGACCTAGATCATCATTATAGTAATTGAGTGATTGCATTGGTACTTCGATATTATTGTCCTAGCACTCCGACATGGTCGAGCTCTTAAGGCTTTAAGTATAGACCAGAGGTCCAACTATTTCTTGTCGCAGCTTCGTTTTGTAAGAATGAAGTCCATGTATCCGAAATAAAGAAGGGAGAGACAATGCTGATGATGCCCTCATTTGGTTGGTTCTTGATCCATTTTAGTCCTGGTTTTCCAGGGTCACATTCTCTCTTGAAGCATGTCGTTGCCAACAAAACTCTGGAACTAGAACCACTGGTGGTTCACTTGTACATAAAAGGCCAGGGCAAACAGTTATCAGATGCGAGAACCTGAGGCCTCAACACTAGTATCAAGTATCGGCAAGTTTAGGGGAGAAAAGAAGAGATGGGTTTCTGGTCATTGTTCTGCAAGTTCTCATCATTTGTGTGATGGGAGCTTTTATGGCGACTGGTCGCTGCAATCTTCTCCCCACCGATGCTAGGAAGGCCCCGAACAAGGTAAAAAGCTGAAAAAACCAAGTATAGACTAGCATAGATGGTGTTTGTTTAAGCAGTCAGAAGAGTTAAGCGGTAACTCTGCATTCGAAGAGTCTGGAATGGTTCATTGTTGGCTAATTTTTCTGCTGAATGCAGCTAGTGTTCATTGCCTTCGCACCCTCGCTGATTTTCGCCAGCCTGACCATGACAGTTACTCTTCAGGATATAATCTCCTGGTTAGGCAAACTTGCATCTTCTCACTACTAGCAAATTGTGTCCTCATTTCTTTCCTATAAAAGTAGAAGGTGCATATTAGATTTTGTTTTCTCATAGTATGTTGCGCTGTTTGTGGAGCCTATAAAGTTCTTGTTGTATTTGGTCTTTCAACTGCTCTGAACTGTTCGAATTTTGTTGCAAGGTGGTTTATGCCCATCAAACATTGGAATTTCCTTCCGCTTTGGCGGGGTTCTTGGATGGAAACTTGTAAAAGTATCGAAACCGATGTCTCACCTAGATGGTCTGATCGTTGCCGCATGGAAACTTGTAAAAGTATCGAAACCGATGTCTCACCTAGAGGGTCCGATCGTTGCCGCTCATTCGACAGGTATTCCTGTCTTAAGAAATATGATGACCCGCTTCCTTGGCATCGTCGTTTAACATGAATTGAAAGGCGAATTGGGTTGTTATTGTTTCCTTAACTAATTGCCATTAGGAAACTTGGGAAATCTAACCCTCATTACAATCCCGGCGGTCTGTGATGAGGGCGGTAGCTCGTTTGGCGACTGGAACGCTTGCCGCTCTGCTGGACCCTCATAGGCATCATTTCCCAATGTCGGTATGTTCCCTTGTATGTTTAAATCATTTATCAAATGAAAAGATTGGCTTCTCAGTAAAAGCAAATCAGGGATGTGTAGTAAATACACGCTTTCATTGTTTGCCGTCTTCGGCGTGATCAAATAATGCCTCCAGTTCTTGTTTCTGGTTTTAGCCGCATTGAGTCTTATAATGCTCCAGTGTGTGACTATCTGACTCAAGTGTACTTTCTTTCTGGTGTCAAAGCAGCTTGGTGGTTTCTACATCTGGACTTATAAAGCGTGAATGATAATCATTCTATTTTAGAAATCAAGTTTTGGCCAAAAATGACTATTTTTATTCCTTGGACGAGTTTCTGAACAAAAATACACATTTGATAACTACACAAAATTTTTCCCTTTTGGGAGGCCGCTGGCTAGCAAGTGGACGGCGGCAAGCAATCAGCAGAGGACGGCAGGCGGTGGCGAGAGGCGACGGGAGGTGGCTGGTGACGGATGACGGCCGGCAAAGGGTGGCGGCAGGAGGAGGCGATGGGAGGCGACGGGAGGTGGCCGGCGGATGGCGGCAGCAAGCGGCGGATGGGCAACTGGCTAGTAGCGATGACGAGCGACGAAAAGACTTTTTATTTCTCAGTTCTGTTCTAGAAATAGAAAAATAGAAATATTTTACTTCTCATTTCTATTTCAAACTTATTTTTTAAATCAAAATTTATTTCAGAAATTGAAAAATGAAATTGCGTTACCAAACGAATTTCTTTTTCAAACCTGTTCCTTGGAACAGGAAAATAGAAAAATAGAGAAACATAATAGTTATTGTGCGCGCCTATACCTACTAACTATACCTACTAACTGATCTGAACATCGTCCACGAAGTATAAAGCGCTTCAAGCAGCCAAGGAGGCTTCGAAGGTGCCTAACGTCGACTCAAATGCCGGTTGAGAAACATGTCTTCTCAAAGATAAAGACGGAGGACAACAAACTGTTGTTAGTGTATGTCAGCAGCCCTCTTTTCAGGTTTCCTCTCGGGGGGAAACGGGAAGAGGATGAGTTTAGGAGTATTGCCTAAGGTGGGCCAACGGCCCTCAATTAGGCGCAAGTTATCCCAAGCCCATACTTGGCGCGATGTTGGATTTCATCTTAAAGTTCAATTTAACCTATGAGATTCTAGGAATCACTACTAGTCTTTTTGGGATCGGCTAGAAATCAAATGAAATACGAAAATTTTGTCTCGTTTCTACGTAATCAGAGACTAACTTGGTCTAGAAACTTGATTATGCTAATCATTTAATTAGCCCCCTTTTAGTATCTATAACTCAATGGGATTGTTCATCAAAGTGATCAAGTGTATTTTTACGAATTATGACCCTAAATATTTTCGAGTCAGTACGTGTTCATGCAAACATTTTTTTTTTTTGGGTTTATTATGTTGTTAAGGGTTGTCCTAACCGATCTAGAAAGGGAAATAACAACCAATGTATTAAAGGTTTCTGAATTAAATACACGAGTATTTTAATCCTCAAAGTAAATGTACGGAAGTGAAAACCCGATACTCATTGGGCAAAAAACATACATGGCTATGTTATAAGCCTGCGACATGACTCCCCATAAGCTAAATTTGAATCGAGTTCAATTTCTTGTCCAAAGGATCGACCTCCCAAGAAAGACTAAACTACCTGAAAAAGCATTTGCTAAAAAAAGTCCCAACTATATATACCAGCTAAAATGGAACTAAGTTAAATCAATACTAAAATAAAACAAAGCTTGCCTCTAAGCCATTTTTTTAAAATTTTTTTGGAATTAAAAAAATAGATATTTTAATAATTTTCAATTCCGAGCAAAAGAGGACTCGGGCCGGGCCCTCGAGCCCGGTCCGAATAAGGGGGCAAGCCACAAATGGCTATTAACTAAGCCTCTTCCAAACCGACATTTCCTCACCGGCGGCGAGCACAAGCCGCGGGAAGACTTGCAAAACAGGGGATAAAAACGAGCAAGCGTATGCTCCGTCTCGGTCTTACAATAACGGCAACACTCAATAGACAGCAAAGCTTCTTTTTCAGTCGTTCTAATACCCGGCCAATGCGCATCCTAAAACGGACAGAAATCAAATCAGTAACGCGGGCGGCGTACTGGATTGACTCGGGCATTTCATCGAACACGTAACGAGCGACTTCCTGGTGGTGTTCGTGCATTGGAAACAAGCCGGAAACATCGGCGTCCAGCCCAAGATTCGGTTTAACATCAGGTTTGGTCTCGGTTTTGGGTTCAAGCAGGGGGTGGGTTTTGACGCCTTTGCTCGTACGTTCGCCAAACCGAGATGCTTTCGTACCTTGACGAAAAGAACTTCGAATCGCGACACAACCGTGAAAACGCGAGCCGGCTCTAACACTTGTTGACAATCGACATCAGGGTCGGAGTAGGGATTTCGAACGAGATTTGGCGGCTCGCAGGTTCTCGGCTACGAAACGGAGCAAGACAGGGCACTTCCGGTTCTCCTTCCAGAGATGAAGCTGGCGGCGCCCTAACGGTGACGAACGGCAATGACTGGCGTCAGGAGTTGTGGGAATCGAAGATTTCGAGCAGTCTGATGTTCATGGTCACAGAAACTGGGAACGACCAGAGAACCGAACCTTAGAGGAGACACTCCCTGGTTTGGTAGAGACCGTGATGGATGAGAAAAATGGTGAACTCGAAAACGTAGCTATGGTGGCCAGATGATGGTGTGGGCACGGTGGCCGACGATCGGAAAAGAGGGGAATCTGTGGGTTCAGGGCTGAGGTCCTGTGTTAGAAAAGTGGCGTTTTTTGCTCTGTTACGTCTCTACCCCGCTTTGGTTCGCCCTGTCACCCTCAAAATTAAAGGAGCGAGCTTGTAAATCAAGATGGGATGTTGTGATTCCTCCCTTTTCCTTTTTCTTTTAAAGGGATAAATACAAACGGTTCTTGAATTATGACATAATATGCTATGTGGTCTCTACACTTTTAATTTGTGATCCCTAAACTTTACCCAAATATTTAATGTGGTCCTTGAACTTTTAATTTGTGTAATATGGTCCTTAGACTTTAGTACATATTCACTATAATCCCTGAATTATATAAAATTTTCAATGTAATCCCTAATCTTGAATTAATGAAAGGATTATAGTGAACAGTTTCATATAATTCAGGGACTAAATTGAACATGTACCGAAAGTTTAAAGATTACATTGCACAAATTAAAAGTTCATGACTATATTGCATATTAGATTAAAATTCAGGAATCACATTATACATTTAGCCAAATCTCAAACTATTTGTATCGTTTTTCTTTTTTTTTTTTATCCAAAAGAGCCACCTTTCTCTTTTTTTTCATTTTCTAGCCGCCGACCATACTTCTGTTTTTTGTAGGGTTTAGCGTGGTGGTAGCAAGTGTCAAGCTTGCAATTGTGAGGATTTGGGCCATTGAGGAAGTGTCATGTGGCGTGAGAATTTTATCTGTAGAGAGCAAGGCGCAGTTTTTGGTGGAATTGGGCTGAGCTCTGTTCGGCCGTGCCTAATGTGCTAGGTCAATCCTAGTCAAACTTAATTGACCCGAGTCTTTACCATCTTTGATAATTAACCGAATCTCTTCGGGATACTAGTTGAGGAATTTCATGTGTCAACAGCCATCAGCATGACTGAGGTCTCACAAGAGTTGATACTCAACGAGTTTACCAACATTCGTTGCCCCAAGTGGTAAGGAGCCTCGGTTCCTTAAGTAGGGTCTCGAGTTTGAGTCTCGTGTATGGACCAAACGGCGTTAGGAGAGCCACCCCCTGAGCATCTGATAGTGCTCGATTCCGGATTTAGTCAGGGACACCCCGGATACCATAAGGTCATAAACCAAAAAAAAAAAAACATGGAACTGGAGTCCTGGGATTAATTGAATATAACGCTCATATTACTCCATTACCATGTCAAACTAACTGAATATCAAATACTTCAAAAAGTTTGGACAAACATGAAATATTAGGTATTTTATTTACCATCAACATAATATTATGATACTTGTGTTGAAGTTATTTTTATGTATCCCACTCTAAATTTAAAAAGAACCTTCATCGAAGTTCAAGAATTTCACTGGAAAAATGATACAAACAGCTCGTGAACTTTAGCTCAATGTGCAATTTGGTCCCTGAACTTTTAATTTATTCAATATAATATCTGAACTTTAGCATAATGTTCAATGTGGCCCATGAACTTTTAATTTATTTAATGTGGTCCATAAACTTTTGGTTCATGTTCGATTTAGTCCATGAACTGTATAAAGATATTTAGTGTAGTCCTTCTATTAATTCAAATTCAGGGATTACATAATTGAATATGTATCAAAAGCCCAAAGATCACATTGAACAAATTAAAAGTTTAAGAACTACATTGAACATTCGACTAAAGTTTAAGGATTACATTGAACAAATTAAAATTTCAAGGACCAAATTACATATCGATCCAAATTTTAGGGACTGTTTACGTCATTACGCAAATTTCACTCAAGCCATTTGTACAGTTAGAGTCAACTTATAAGTCGACCAAAACCACTCCTTTTCTTTTCTTTGTTTTGGCCCATGTAAGTCTTGGTCTTCTTCTTTGACCAAAATAAAAAAAAGAAAGTCTTGTTCTTCTTGGACGAGAGAGAGTATTGTCAGACTTGTATGATAAATCAAACTAGTTGAATATCAAGAAACGTGGTTTTATGAACGCATTTTCTGCAAAACGGGTCCATCCGATAATCTCCGATATTTCTCGGAAAGCGCTCTCACTATCGAGATTCCTCGTCGTTCTAAGCCTAACACGTAATGATGATGAAAGAACGATAAGCGTGTTAGAGTGATTGTTGGTGATGATTAGTGATGTTCATTATGCCTAGCATTATTGGGCCAGTGGACCCCGTTAGTCTTCCCTTTCGTTAGCTAATGCAGCCATCGCAGGAAGGTTGGAATGTTCTTTCGCTTGGCTGCTGCTAAGCCTTTTGGGCTCCTCCTCAGTCTCGCTCCTGGTTTCGTCAGACAGTCTCGTAGTTTGGAGCTGATGGGAGTGTTATGGACGGCATTGTTTGATCCTCGCCGGCTGTCCTTTGGGCCGAGCGTCGCCGGCGTCGGTTTCGGAGCAGATGGGAGAGAGTGTTGATGCGCTCGCCGTTGGGATTCTCCACGTCTTCTCAACTTCGAGTACCATGTCTTCCGATTTCTTGTGATTAGTGATAAAGTGGGAATAACTCCTAAAGAGTTAGTGAGATGAAAAGATAAAACGATTTCTTCCTGTTTTGCTTAGCAAAGAAGTAAAGGGAGAGGCTTTACTCCCACAGTCCCACACTCACTTTTTGCCTTTATATGTTAAGCGATCATTGAAGATGAAAGTCATGGCAAGGACAAGGATGTCTCTCCAAAGAACGATGGAAGGCGTGGTAGCAGGAGGAGTGGTGATGAGGGTGATTCTAATTTGAAAACACTTACCTAGTGGGAGAAAAGATGCGAGTCCGGAAAGAGCGACGGTAAAGTCTTGACAGAACGGAGGAGCACGTCTGTTCGGCGAATGGAGGCTTGGTAATCGTGGGAGCTACGACGAGGGTGACCGTAATTTGAAGATGCCTTCCGAGATGAAGAAAGCACACTAGTCAATATCGAGGGATGGAATTCTTGACAAAAAGGGCAAGCATCGTCCCTTTAGAGATCAAAGGCAAGCTTGGTAGTAGGGGGATCAATGGTAAGGGTCATTCTAAATTGCAAATGCCTTGCTTGATAAAGAAAACGCACAAGTCAATAGCGAGTGACGTGAGCCACTTTTCCATCTTGCTAGAGCTCAGACATGACTGAGATTGACTATTTACCATTCCCTCTCTTTCTTTCGCATGGTCTTTGGGACAGGAATGAGGATTCTGCGCTGGTGGCTGCCTTAGATGGGACTGGATATTTGGTGGGCAGTGATCTCAGGAGGGTCATCTAGTCATTCGCATCTGGACCTCCTATTATTCTTCACTTCAGGCCAAGCAAAATCCTTGTGGACCTACCGGTGGCTTCTTCATAGACTGTGGTGACGATGATTGGGAGCTCTAAGAACACCATGAGCACTTGGGCAAAATGGTATGACTGACAGACCACTAAGTTGCTCCTGAACAGATAAATTATCTGTGTTCATGTGACATGTCTGCTAGTGCTAGGGCCGTGGCTTTATTGATCTTTTTGCAGGTTTGGTCCATGTGAATTAGGTCAGTTGTTGACAAATAGTGTTGGAGCAATCCATAGACCGAAAATGTGGAAACCGAAGAAGGATGTCACCTAATTTCAATACATTACCTGGGGTGATGGCTAACTTTTTGATTCTGATTTCAGATACGAATGTGAATTGTCATACGGTTTTCTCAGGAAAAGGGTTGACTATATGTTTGAAAATTTTGATTCTGCGGTTAATCTTTTCTTGAGAAAGCAAGACATGCTCACGATTGGGCTTAATTGTGATGTTTGCATTTCTGAAACGCATATCAAATTGGCCATGTTGATGCCCGGAAAAATCTTAATTTTTGTCTTGAACATGTGATTCATGTGATTAAAATATGGATGATGGACTTTTTGGACATTAATCTGTTGGTACAGTGTGGCAAATCAGTTACTGCATTCCTCAGTTTTGGACCTGTGGGTGGATGTATTCAATCTCACGTTTCTGTCTGCCTTCAAGAATTAGGAATATCTCCTGCTTACTGTGGATGTTACTTACGTCTCTGGTCTCTTGTTACTTGTAAAAACTGTTAAGGTTGCAAAACGAGGATGCTTTTGATGTGATACTGTCACTACCTGCTCCAGAGATCCATAATTTAGGAGTTTTTTGTTGCGTCCACACAGCCTTCTCCAGCAATATTTCATGTATCTTTTATGAGCGCTCAGAAGCTTCGTCCATCAAATTGATGACATCAGCCAGTTTGTCTGCTATTCCGTTCAAATGCCAAATGAACAATTAAAGCTGTTGGGGGTTTCTACTTTGAAAAAACCTTCCAAGGGGAAGAGAAGGCGCAAATCTGGAAAGAGTAATGTGAGTCTCAACAGCGAGGACAAGCACATTTCATCAGGGAACGAAGGCAAGCATGGTTATATTAGGAGCAACAATGAGGCCGGTTGTAATTTGGCAACGGCTTCCAAGATGATGGAAACACATGAGTCAAGAAACAGTGGTGGAGATCTTGACAGAAAGGATGAGAATGTTTCTACAGACAACGAAGGCGGGCTTAGTGATATTAGGTGGGATGATGAAGTTGATCCTAATTTGAAGACGCTTTCCAAGAAGAAGAAACAAAGGAAGTCTAGAAAGAAAAATAAAAAAAAAAGACAAGCTTGTCTCTTTAGAGAATGATGGCAAGTTTGGTAATAGTCGGAGCAATGATGAGGGTGATTCTAGTTTGGAAAGGCCTTTGAAGACGAAGAAAGCATACAAGTCAAGAGAGAGTGATGGAAATCTTGACAAAAAGGACGAGCATGTCTCTTTGGAGAAGGAAGGCAAGCTTGGTAAAAATAGGAGCAATGATAAGGATGATTGTAGTTTGAAAATGCATAGCAAAATGAACAAAACAAACAAGTCTGGAGAGAACGATGGAGGCCTCGACAAAAAGGAAGAGCCTCCCTGTTTAGAGAATGAAGGCAGGCTTGTTAGCAGTATGAGCAATGAGGGTGATTTGAATATGAAGACACTTTCCAAGAAGGATGAAAGTCGTGACAACAAGGATGAGCATGTGTCTTCAAAGAACGATGGCAGGCTTGGCAATATGAGTGATGATGAAAGTGATACTAATTTGAAAATGCCTTCCAATATGAAAAACTTGCACACGTCAATGGAGAGTGATGGAAGTCTTGATAAAAAGGACGAGCATTCCTCTTTGGAGAATGAAGGCAAACTTGGTTATAATCGGAGCAATGATGTGGCTGATTGTAATTTGAAAATGCCTTGCAAGATAATGAAAGCACACTTGTCTGGACAGAATGATGGAGATCTTGACAAAGAGGACAAGCATGTCTCTTTAGAGAACGAAGGCAGGCTTGGTGATAGTAGGAGCAATGGGGGTGATTTAAATTTGAAAAAGCTTTCCGAGAGGAAGAAAGGAAGCGTGTCCAGAAAGAAAAATAGAAGTCTTGACAACTGGGACAATCATGTCTCTTCAGAGAATAATGGCAGGCTTGGTAATACCAGGAGCGAAGATGAGGGTGATCCTTATTTGAAGATGCCTGCCAAGATGAGGAAAGCAGACAAGTCACTGGAGAGTGATGGATGTCTTGACAAAAAAGACGAGCATGTCTCTTTTGAGATTGACGGCAAGCTGGGTAGTAGTAGGATCAATGATGAGGGTCATTCTAAATTGAAAATGACTCACTGGATAACGAAAACAGTCAAGTCTGGGTGTCAAAAGGACGGGCATGCCTCTTCAGAGAACAAAGACCGGCTTGGTAACAGTAGGAGTGGTGATGAGGGTGTCTCTTCAGAGAATAATGGCAGGCTCGGTAATACCAAGAGCAGAGATGAGGGTGATCCTAATTTGAAGATGCCTGTCAAGATGAGGAAAACACACAAGTCACTGGAGAGTGACAGATGTCTTGACAAAAAAGACGACCATGTCTCTTCAGAGATTGAAGGCAAGCTTGGTGGTGGTAGGATCAATGATGAGGGTCATTCCAAAATGAAAATGACTCGCTGGATAAAGAAAACACTCAAGTCTGGGTGTCAAAAGGATGGTCATGTCTCTGCAGAGAACGAAGACCGGCTTGGTAACAGTAGGAGTGGTGATGAGGGTGTCTCTTCAGAGAATAATGGCAGGCTCGGTAATACCGAGAGCGAAGATGAGGGTGATCCTAATTTGAAGATGCCTGCCAAGATGAGGAAAGCAGACAAGTCACTAGAGAGTGACGGATGTCTTGACAAAAAAGACGAGCATGTCTCTTTTGAGATTGACGGCAAGCTTGGTAGTAGTAGCATCAATGATGAGGGTCATTCTAAAATGAAAATGACTCGCTGGATAACAAAAACAGTCAAGTCTGGGTGTCAAAAGGACGGGCATTCCTCTTCAGAGAACAAAGACCGGCTTGGTAACGGTAGGAGTGGTGATGAGGGTGTCTCTTCAGAGAATAATGGCAGGCTCAGTAATACCGAGAGCAGAGATGAGGGTGACCCTAATTTGAAGATGCCTGTCAAGATGAGGAAAACACACAAGTCACTGGAGAGTGACGGATGTCTTGACAAAAAAGACGACCATGTCTCTTCAGAGATTGAAGGCAAGCTTGGTGGTGGTAGGATCAATGATGAGGGTCATTCCAAAATGAAAATGACTTGCTGGATAAAGAAAACACTCAAGTCTGGGTGTCAAAAGGATGGTCATGTCTCTGCAGAGAACGAAGACCGGCTTGGTAACAGTAGGAGTGGTGATGAGGGTGTCTCTTCAGAGAATAATGGCAGGCTCGGTAATACCGAGAGCGAAGATGAGGGTGATCCTAATTTGAAGATGCCTGCCAAGATGAGGAAAGCAGACAAGTCACTAGAGAGTGATGGATGTCTTGACAAAAAAGACGAGCATGTCTCTTTTGAGATTGACGACAAGCTTGGTAGTAGTAGGATCAGTGATGAGGGTCATTCTAAAATGAAAATGACTCGCTGGATAACGAAAACAGTCAAGTCTGGGTGTCAAAAGGACGGGCATGCCTCTTCAGAGAACAAAGACCAGCTTGGTAACGGTAGGAGTGGTGATGAGGGTGTCTCTTCAGAGAATAATGGCAGGCTCGGTAATACCGAGAGCAGAGATGAGAGTGATCCTAATTTGAAGATGCCTGTCACGATGAGGAAAACACACAAGTCACTGGAGAGTGACGGATGTCTTGACAAAAAAGACGACCATGTCTCTTCAGAGATTGAAGGCAAGCTTGGTGGTGATAGGATCAATGATGAGGGTCATTCCAAAATGAAAATGACTCGCTGGATAAAGAAAACACTCAAGTCTGGGTGTCAAAAGGATGGTCATGTCTCTGCAGAGAACGAAGACCGGCTTGGTAACAGTAGGAATGGTGATGAGGGTGTCTCTTCAGAGAACAATGGCAGGCTCGGTAATACCGAGAGCGAAGATGAGGGTGATCCTAATTTGAAGATGCCTGCCAAGATGAGGAAAGCAGACAAGTCACTAGAGAGTGATGGATGTCTTGACAAAAAAGACGAGCATGTCTCTTTTGAGATTGACGGCAAGCTTGGTAGTAGTAGGATCAGTGATGAGGGTCATTCTAAAATGAAAATGACTCGCTGGATAACGAAAACAGTCAAGTCTGGGTGTCAAAAGGACGGGCATGCCTCTTCAGAGAGCAAAGACCGGCTTGGTAACAGTAGGAGTGGTGATGAGGGTGTCTCTTCAGAGAATAATGGCAGGCTCGGTAATACCGAGAGCAGAGATGAGAGTGATCCTAATTTGAAGATGCCTGTCAAGATGAGGAAAACACACAAGTCACTGGAGAGTGACGGATGTCTTGACAAAAAAGACGACCATGTCTCTTCAGAGATTGAAGGCAAGCTTGGTGGTGGTAGGATCAATGATGAGGGTCATTCCAAAATGAAAATGACTCGCTGGATAAAGAAAACACTCAAGTCTGGGTGTCAAAAGGATGGTCATGTCTCTGCAGAAAACGAAGACCGGCTTGGTAACAGTAGGAGTGGTGATGAGGGTGTCTCTTCAGAGAATAATGGCAGGCTCGGTAATACCGAGAGCAAAGATGAGGGTGATCCTAATTTGAAGATGCCTGCCAAGATGAGGAAAGCAGACAAGTCACTAGAGAGTGACGGATGTCTTGACAAAAAAGACGAGCATGTCTCTTTTGAGATTGACGGCAAGCTTGGTAGTAGTAGGATCAGTGATGAGGGTCATTCTAAAATGAAAATGACTTGCTGGATAACGAAATCAGTCAAGTCTGGGTGTCAAAAGGACGGGCATGCCTCTTCAGAGAGCAAAGACCGGCTTGGTAACAGTAGGAGTGGTGATGAGGGTGTCTCTTCAGAGAATAATGGCAGGCTCGGTAATACCGAGAGCAGAGATGAGGGTGATCCTAATTTGAAGATGCCTGTCAAGATGATGAAAACACACAAGTCACTGGAGAGTGACGGATGTCTTGACAAAAAAGACGACCATGTCTCTTCAGAGATTGAAGGCAAGCTTGGTGGTGGTAGGATCAATGATGAGGGTCATTCCAAAATGAAAATGACTCGCTGGATAAAGGAAACACTCAAGTCTGGGTGTCAAAAGGATGGTCATGTCTCTGCAGAGAACGAAGACCGGCTTGGTAACAGTAGGAATGGTGATGAGGGTGTCTCTTCAGAGAATAATGGCAGGCTCGGTAATACCGAGAGCGAAGATGAGGGTGATCCTAATTTGAAGATGCCTGCCAAGATGAGGAAAGCAGACAAGTCACTAGAGAGTGACGGATGTCTTGACAAAAAGGACAAGCATGTCTCTTTGGAGATTGAAGGCAAGCTTGGTAGTAGTAGGATCAATGATGAGGGTCATTCTAAAATGAAAATGATCTGCTGGATAAAGAAAACACTCAAGTTTGGGTGTCAAAAGGACAGGCATGTCTCTTCAGAGAACGAAGATCAGCTAGGTAACAGTAGGAGTGGTGATTCTAATTTGAAAACACTTTCCAAGAGTTACAGAAGTCTTGACAGAAAGGTGGAGCATGTCTCTCTAGAGAATGAAGGCAGGCTTGGTGAAAGTAGGGGCAATGATGACACATGGATGAACCTAAAGAAACTTGTTAATGGTGGCACTTCTGGGGGTTGGATTGGTAAAATCTTTGTATCAAATACAGAAATCTCTAAAGGAAGTAACTGCAACATCCTCCTTGAGGGCTTCTATGAAGGTCGATCTGTCATACTGAAGCGCCTTGTTTGGGGTCATGACTATGTTGGTTCACTACAAATACAGGATCTGACAGCATCTGACCGAGACTCAATTATCACTTGGTTATTTGGAGCAGAGTATGATCAGGATTTCGTGTATCTTGCTCTGGAGTTATGTGCTAGCAGCTTAGATGACTTAATAAGAGCACATTCAAATTCTTCAGAGATATCTGTCTTCCCTGATGACCCAGCATCAAATGCTATCATCAAGTACAAAATGCGATTGGATTTGGTTAAGGGGATGATGCAGGATGTGAACTTGTGGAGGGAAGATGGCCATCCCTCACCTCTGTTGCTCAAACTGATGAGGTAATTTCTATGTTGTGACATGCGGAAAAAAAGGTTTGAACTGAGACATTACCACAGAATTTTGCTTCTGGTGGCACTCCTAAAATAAACAGTTACATACTTCATATTGTATTTTGTGCTTGCTTGCCTATGTTCTACTTTTACATGACTCTCAAGCATGTTCACGGCGACAATCTCCATGCCTCAATCAAACTGGGTCCTTTAGACCTCTTCTTTTGCTGGCGGTGATTCTGAGTTACACATGAGACAGGCAATTATTAGGCCACTAACTGGCCTCGAGTTACCCTGATGGATTTGATATCATGGGCTGAGTTTTGGTCCTTGCATGTTTCAGTTTCATAAATTAAGGTTATTGTTACTATCTAGGCTGAACTTGGCATTTCTTACTATGATACTCAGTTAGTAATCATTTAGTTATAAAGTGGCAGATTTCCCATTTTAATTGAATTTGGCTTACAGGGGGTGGCAATTCGTATTGTGTTACCTTGTTCATCTCAATCCTTATTGTCATTTGATAATTACTGAAATAGTTTAAAGTCGATGAAAAAACCGGATTTTGCAAAAAGGGTCATGTAGTTTAAGTTTTGAGTTGGTCATCCTCATGTTGTTCCGGATTCGGGTTTCTATCTGTGAATTGCTCTCTTATCATCTCAAAATTTGCCACCCGGCTTCTTGCAGCAGTTGTCATGATACAAAAATATCCTTTCCACATTTTCGTTCTTCTTTTAATGATAGACCTAATGATTATTTTTTCTCCACTTTTGTCTTGACATTCTTACTATGTCTCATCTCATTTTGTGTTAAAGAAGTTTCTATGAATTGGGTCTAACTATCAATTAATGCCTTCAAGTAGGGTTTCTATTTCTAGCTTTTGGTTAATCGATTATTGGTAGAGGGCAGACGACCGCCCTTGTCCACATACCTTGCCTTCGTTGATCTTGAATGTCTGTTTAATTGATGGAAAACATTGTTTGGTTCATATGTCTTGTTGGTTTAAGTGCTAAGATCGACTCTATATTGTCATACAGGGATGTGGTCTCAGGGCTTGTCCATTTGAATCGCTTAGGAATAATTCATCAAGTGTTAAAGCTTCAAAATGTCTTGATTACTAAGGAATTATGTGCCAAGTTATCTGATACGGGCAGTAGTATACTCCTCAGCGGTACGTTTTCCTCAGGATATCATGGCCCTGGTAAGTGCTCTTGACGGCTTTACCTGGACCCTAGATCTTCCTTGCATCTAAGATTGATCCATGCAGGTCTGAATCTGTTAGGTGATACTGTAAAACCTTCAGCCACATAATTTCAGCTGTAACAGCTGTCTTTATTTATTTATTTATTTAAAGAAGACCTATATCAAAAGTTGGATCACTCGATATTCTGCTGTCTAGATTGTGGTATGATTCTGGAGATCCAAAGAGTTTCTGCCGCTCTCTTTTGATTGACTGTTGAATCCGTAATGCCACATCTGTATATGTCTGTCACTCAATATTTTGCTGTCTAGATTGTGGTATGACTCTGGAAATCCAAAGAGTTTCGGCCACTCTCTTTTGATTGACTGTTGAATCTATAATGCCACATCTGTATGTGTGACAGTAGCTCTTTGACAAATGCATATACCGGATGTCTATCTTGCAGATTGTGGCAGCTTGGGATTGCAAGGGCCTGAACAACTTTGTATTGCCCACCAAACATGCTCAGTCGATGAGTTTGGTCTTAATTGTGTCTCATCTTTTTGCATCACTGGTGGAAGACATGCATTTGGAGGCAGTCTAAAGGGCGATAGTAATATCGAGGAGAATACAATGGATTTGTCCTTGGTGGAAGTTATGCCAGAAGCTGCAGATTTGTTTGCTTGTTTACTACACCCTGATCCTTACCTGAGGTGAGAGTACCGTGTCATGTGCATGATCTCTTTTTCTATCCTTCGATGGATTTTATGCCAGTCATTCCTATTGTAATATTTAGGGGACTGAATGATTTTCAGGGATTGTAATTATGTTTCTTGCTAGTAATTGGGGTTGGAGAAAATCGTTTTCATCTTCCAATTTTTCATTAAAGATGCTTAGTGAATCACTGAAGTTATCTGTCTCTTGTGACCGAACAACAAAAGAATATTTACATTCTGAACTCTTCTAATGTCTAGCAGGCCAAAGGCATTGGAGCATGTCTACTTAGAGGATGAAGGCAGGCTTGGTAATTGTCGGAGCGATGATGAGGGCAATCCTAATTTGAAGGCACTGCCCAAGAGGAAGAAAAAAGGCAAGTCTAGAAAGATAAATCAAAGTCTTGACAACAAGGATCAGAATGGTTCTTTAGAGAACGATGACAGGATTTGTGATAGTAGGGGCTATGATGAGGGTGATCCTGGTTTGAAGATGCCTTCCAGGATGAGGAAAACACACGAGTCAATAGAGAGTGATGGAAGTCTTGACAAAAGGGACAAGCATGTCTCTTCAGAGATCGATGGCAAGCTTGGTACTAATAGGATCAATGCTGAGGGTCAGTCTAAAATGAAAGCGTCTTGCTGGATAAAGAAAACACACGAGTCAGGAAAGAGAAATGATAATCTTGACAAAAAGGACCCGCATGTCTCTTCAGAGAACGAGGACAGGCTTGGTAACAGTAATAGTGGTGATGAAGGTGATTTTAATTCGAAAACACTTTCCAAGAGGAAGAAAAGACGCAAGTCTGGAAAGAGTAATGGAGGTCTTGACAGAAAGGATCATCATGCATTTTCAGAGAGTGAAGGCAGGCTTGGTAATAGCGTGGGCAATGATGATGCGGGGATGAACCTAAAGAAACCTGTTGGTGCTGTCACTCCTGGGTGTCGGATCGGTAAACTCTTTGTATCAAATACAGAAATCGCTAAAGGAAGTAAGGGCACCATCATCCTCGAGGGCTTCTATGAAGGTCGACCTGTTGCAGTGAAGCGCATTGTCCGGGCTCATCACCCTGTTGCTTCACAAGAAATAAAGTCTCTGACAGCATCTGACCAAGACCCAAATATTGTTCGATTGTATGGAGAAGAGAATGATCAGGATTTCGTGTATCTTGCCCTGGAGCGTTGTGCTTGCAGCTTAGATGACTTAATACTAGCACATTCAAATTCTACAGAAAAATCTGTTTTCCCTGATGACCCAGCATCAAATGCTATCATTGAGTACAAAATGCGATTGGATTCAGTTAAGGGGACGATGCAGGATGTTAACTTGTGGAGGGAAGATGGCCATCCCTCACCTTTGCTACTCAAACTGATGAGGTAATTTTTTTGTGGTGAAATTTGAAAAAAGGTTTTCGAACTAAGAGATTACTGCAGTATTTTGCTTCTGGTGGCACTCCTACAATCGACTGTTGTAGACCTGTTATTGTATTTTGTGCTTGCTTGCCTATGTTTTACTTTTACATGACGCTCAAGCATGTTTACAGAGAAAATCTCCATACCTCAATCAAACTGAGTCCTTTAGACCTCTTCTTTTGCTTGCTTTGAATCAGTTCTCAGGCAGCAATTTCCAAGTCATACATAAGAGGCAATTATTAGGCCACTTGGCCTTGAGTTACCCTGATGGGTTCGATGTCATGGGCTGAGTTTTGAACCTCACGTCTCAGTTTCATAAATTAAGGTCATTGTTGTTATCTAGGCTGATACTCAGTAACCATTTAGTGATAAAGTGAAAGATTTCCCATTTTGATTAAATATGGCTCACAGGGGGGGCAATTTGTATTATGTTACCTTGTTCATCTCAGTCATTATTGTCATTTCATGTTAAGCCGAAATAGTGTAAATTCGATGCAATATGAAAGAACTGGATTTTGAAAAAAAGGTCATGTAATATCAGTTTTGAATTAGCCGTCCTCGTGTTGTTCCAGATTCAGGTTTCTCCCAGTGAATGAGTTCTTCTCTCGTGTAATCTCAAAATTTGCCACCCAGCTTCTTGTGGCAGTTGATCAGAATACAGAATTATCGTTTCCATGTTTTTCTTTTAAAGTAGTCCTAATAGTTTTTTTTTTACTGTCATCTTGACATTATTTCATTTCTCCTTTCATTTTGTGTTAGAGAAGTTTCGATCAATTTGGGTATAACTGTCAACCAACGCCTTCAAGTAGGGTTTCTGTTTCTAAATGATGGTAATCAAATATAAGTAGAGTTCACACTACCACCTTTTTCACAAACCTCACCTTCGTTGATCTTGAATGTCTGTTTGATTAATGGAAAACAACGTTTGGTTGACAGATGTCTTATTGTTTTAAGTCCTAAGATCTACTCTATATTATCATACAGGGATGTGGTCTCAGGGCTTGTCCATTTGCATTGCTTAGGAATAATTCATCAAGGCTTAAAGCCTCGAAGTGTTTTGATTACTGAGGAATTATGTGCGAAGTTATCTGATATGGGCAGTAGTAAACTCCTCTCCGGGGATACGTCTCCCTCAGGATATCATGTCACTGGTAAGTGCTCTTGACAGCTTTACCTGGACCTCAGATCTTCTTTGCATTTAAAATTGATCTATGCAGTTATGAATCTGTTTGGTGATACTAAAACCTGTAGCGGTATAATTTTAGCCATAGAGCTTTCTTTTTTTCTAAAGATCTTACATTGAAAGTTGGATCCCTCAGTGATTTTGCTATCTAGATTGTGGTATGATTTTGGAGAACTAACAGCTTCTGCCGCTCTCTTTTGATTAACTGTTGAATCCACAATGCCGCATCTGTATGTGGCTGAGTGATAATGGCTCTTTAACAAGTGCGAATACCTGATGTCTCTCTTGCAGATTTTGGCAGCCCGGGATTCCAAGCGCCTGAACAACTTTGTCCTGTGCACCAAACATACTCAGACGATGTGTTTGGTCTTGGTTGCATCTTGTTCTTTTGCATCACTGGCGGAAGATATCCATTTGGAGTCGGTGTAAAGGGCAATAGTATCATCAAAGAGTACCCGATTGACTTGTCCCCAGTGGAATTTTTGCCAGAAGCTGCAGATTTGTTCACTCGTTTACTAAACCCCAATCCCAACCTGAGGTGAGAGTACTGACATGTAATGTGCATGATCTCTTTTTCTTTCTACACTTCAATGGATTTCCTGTAAGTCATTTATCAACTCTCAATTCCCTGTGGCACTCAAATCTTCTGTGTATCCGTTCCTTCTGGAAGTACAATGACCGAACAATATTGAACCGTAAATGCCATTGATAGTTGTACATGTTCACACAAAAGCCGATTACAGGTAGCTGCTTTAACTTGTCAGTACTCAAAGATGCACATGCCGATCATTCCTAATGTAATTTTAACGGGACTGAATATTCGCAGGGATTATAACTATGTTTCTTGCTAGTAAAGGAGGTTAGAGAAAGTTGTTTTTGACTTCCAATTTTTCATTGAAGATGCTTAGGGAATTACTGAAGCCGGTCTATCTCTTGCGGCCATAAAAAAAGGACATCTACATTCTGAACTCTTCTAAAATCTGGCAGGCCGAAGGCATTGGAGGTGCTTGGCCATCCACTGTTTTGGAATTCAAAGACGAGACTGTCCTTTTTCCGAGAAGTCAGCGACTGGGTAGAATCGAGAGCAAAGGGAACAAAATCTGATCTTCTGGAAAAACTGGAGAGCATTGCTCAGCATGTTTTCGACGAGGAATGGCACGAAAAGATAGATTGTAAAGTCATTGAGCACCAGTGTAAATTCAGGGCCTACAAGTTTAAAAGAGTGAGAGACTTACTGCGAATTGTGCGCAACACGTTTAGCCATTACAGAGAACTTCCACCGAAAATTCAGGTATGTTTCTACTTTCCAGTGCAAATAATGCATGAAAATTTCACATCTACAATGACATGGACATTACTGATTACATTACTATCACCAATACGTGAAGTCAATATTTTACGTTCGATGTTTATCTCTCTACTTTACAATCATTAAACACGTCCTGCGGTGAACCATCGCTGTACAGTTATACGTGATTACTGCAACT
Organism: Syzygium syzygioides; assembly: GCA_031216285.1. NCBI lineage: Eukaryota > Viridiplantae > Streptophyta > Magnoliopsida > Myrtales > Myrtaceae > Syzygium > Syzygium syzygioides. Next base: position 20,048,711 of record CM062248.1, read on the forward strand.
GAATCTCGGCAAGGCTTATAGAGTGAATGTATCCGCGAGCAGTAGTGTGGACTTTGTGGCTCATATTCGGTATTGTTCTGATGGTTGGATGTGGCAGGAGATAGTTGGATCATCTCCCGAGGATTTGGACAGCTATTACGCGAAACGATTCCCCAGACTCTTGATTGAAACGTACAGATTCATCTCCATGTGCTGCGAAGATGAGGAACGCTCTCTCTTTCCGGAGTACTTCAACTGGTGATCACAATGGTTTATCAGCGACGAACTTCGCAATAATCCGGGTCGATGACCGCAATTTGCAGGATGGTTGATTTCGGCATCGTGTGTATGAAGACGAAACATATACATTTAGGAAACCTGTATGTGCATGTTTATATGATGTATATATGGTTTGTGGTAAATTGCTATCTAGAGGTGATTGATTCATGCCTGTATATGCCTAAAAGAGAAGGCAGAATTTTCATAACATGTTTTTTCTGAGCCGTTTTTTTGAGCCGTTCATAGAGTGTTGACCTACTACTATCCATAAGCGTAAGATATATTATACTGCAATTTCTGCTGCTAATGTTCTTTTTGACGGAACAAAATGGACTTAATCCAAACTAAAATCGAGTGATAATTAACATTTAAATTAGGATTGAAACCACGAAAAATCCTGTACCGGTACATCTGTGATAAATTTATTTTAAATTAATTTTTTGACTATAAAAAATTCTAAATTAGTACATTTGTGATAATTTTACCCTCCGTTAGTTTTACTTAAATTTTACTGTCAAATTTCTGAGTTGGAAGGCACATGACAGTCGATGGGTATACCAGTTTGGGGTTTTATCTTTCGTTTATCACAAGTATACCGATATGTGATTTTTTGTGATATTAATTCAATTTAACGGGGGGTAAATTTATCATAAATGTATTAATTTAGGGTTTTTAATAGTCAAAAAATTAATTTTAGATAAATTTGTCACAAGTGTACCCTTTTAGGGTTTTTCTTGATCAAAAAATTAGTTTGGGATAAATTTGTCACATGTGTAACAATTGGAGATTTTTTGTGGTATTAACCCTTTAAATTAATATACTAAATAATGCGACAGATTTTAAATACTTGAGTTACCAAGTGATCCATGTTGTGGACCGAATCAGATTTGACTAATGTGCTAGTGTCGATTGACTGCTTGGACTGGTTTGAGCACGGGCCTAAAAATATCGAATTTTTTAATTAATATCACAAAAAACCCCAAACTAGTAACATTCATATCACATTCACCCCCAATCAAATTTTTGTTCACAAAAAATTCTAAATTGATATATCTGTGGTACATTTAGTTGTAACAAAATTGCATGCCATAAAAAACCTCGAACTAGTATACTCGTGATAAATAAACTCTCCATTAACTTTTGCCCAATATCCCATAAATTATTGATGTGAAAACACAAACATGTACAACTTAGATGATCAGCGTGTGATGAGAATCTGATGTGGAAATTCAACATAGATGGGTCTCATAAATGATGTTGTTTTGGAGAAAACAATATGAAGAAATGAACTAAGATTGGGATACACTGTTCTAGTTTGATGAATTGTTCTAGCATTTGCTTCTGATATAAGGTGAGCATGGTTCCAGGGTAGAACTGGGAACCAGAGAATTGATCCGATTCTAGGGTACGTAAAGTATGTTCTAATTTCAAAAAATTGAGGAACGGGTTCCAACAAGTAGGTCCCAGTTGGATTTGGAACAAGTCTATGTTTCTCTTATTTTATGTTTTCGCGTGATCTTGCGATAGTCCTTGATGTCCAATGATGAGTGTGTAATCTAGAACAACTTGTTCGAGCTTCAATTTCCAATGATATACATGATTGAGATTTTTACTTTGTTAATATTTTATATTTTTCGTGCATCTAAGTATAAATTGTGATTAATGGATTGTAGCAGCAAATAGTGATAATTAAAGTAATGGTTCACTGTAATCGTTCAATTAAAAATACATGTAGAATCTAAGTAGACCCTAGAATCTCTGACATGATAAGTTATAGATTTAAAGATATGCAAAGTGATATGCTGGGTGGTATCTAGTTTTAGAATCTAAGTAGACCCTAGAATCTCTAACATGATAAGTTATAGATTTAAAGATATGCAAAGTGATCTGCAGGGTGGTATCTAGTTTCCAGACATTAGAAAACCGATTTCAATTGATAAGTTTTAGATTTTAGGTGAAATCTAAATCGAGTTTACAATCGCTCGGTCCTATTTTGATATGCCCTTTTGGCTTGAAGCTATCAATGGCACGATAATGAGTTAATGACCAGTTTAGGCCATTTTTCAGTGACTTGTCATGTCATGTTCTCTGTGCTGGGAGATAACTCCACCGTTTCTCTGTTTTCTCTTTTTTTTTGCATACCTTTGCTTATGGCTTCTACTTTTGGACAGAAATCATGACACTGCGCTGGGTTGCTGCCCCCGATGGGACGATCCATTTGGTGGACAGTGATTCTAGGAGGGTGATCTGGTCGTTCACATCAGGACCTTACTATTGCATTTGACGTTGGTAGTGAGAAATAAATAAATTTTTTCACTGTTAAACTTTTAGTTTGAGTGGTAACTTTCTTTTAAAGGTTGATGATAACTTACTATTACATTCGGTATTGGTAAGTAGCTAAAACTATTGGTAAATTACCATCGATGTACCAACAAAGCGATTGCCCATTACATGATTTTACCAATAGTATTCAAAATATACAAATCATATGAGAAAATTACCATGCAAGGAACATGGTTCCTGGCAAATGTTACCTAGACTTGTCTTTTAGTACAAATAGATATAGAGATAACAAGAATTAGTCCCTATTTGTCCTCATTCATGAAGGAGACCAATTTTTTCATCATCTTCACATCATTATCACAGCTGGGATTCAACAAATGAAACACATGATCCTCCCCCGGTGCTTCCATCAATTCCACAGCTCCCCTCCATCCGCTCTCGCTCAACAACTCCTTCTACTACCAATCCCTTTGTCTCAAAGTATCCTTTTCAGCAACACAAATTAGGACCCTATTGACACCAAAACCTGAGAGTCTGGGGTCGTTTGCCGGGTTTATTGGTGGATCATCGCACCCGGTGGTCGTTGGGTTTGCCGCAAGCCATAACTCCTTGAGGAAGTACCTCTTCTTGGGTTCGGTGGTCAGTGGTTCGTTGCCCCAGAAATAAGGGTGCACCATAATAGCACCTGCAAATTCAATTCCATCTAGCTTCTCCTCTCCCAACCGGATGCCCATGTTGTGAACTATGTTACTATCACCAGCCATAAACACCTATGAAGAATTTATAGAATGTTGTAAGGATGTCTAATAAACAGCTCTCAACAGATTACCATTGTAAATGTTGCGGAAGACAAGTGATCGAACAATAAAAGTGATAGAATAAGAAAATAAATCGGACACCAAATTTACGTGATTCGATCGTAGTGACGTACATCCACAGGGAGAGCAATACGGAATTCCACTATAAATCAAACAATACAACGGAGATTACAACCACACTCGAGTTACTCAAACACTCTAAGTGTTTTCCGAGCTCCAATTACATCCAATAATTCACGCAGTGTTTTGCTCTATAATTTCTCACGAAATAATCTGTCAATCTCGTAAAAAAATTGTACACAAATCTTATCATAACATTTAATTGCTACTAATACTTAAACTCTTGATTGTAATTTGCCAAAGAAAGACCCGTGAAACTCTCTGCCAAGCACTCTATTTCGGCGCTTCAAGTCATTTGCGCTAGAGAGTCCCACCAACAAAGAACATATATATATTGCCAAAATAGAACCTGCGGAAGCCGACTCCAACACGGAAACGTTAATCCCATTCAAGAATCCAAATTTGGTCAATGGTCTAACACTTTCCCTTTTAATTTTCCTTGGACCGACTTCAATTAGGATGTAATAAACTTGAATTTCCTTTTCTTACTTTTCTGACCAAAAGACGGACTTCTCCGAGTTAGCAACAATCCAAGTCCAAATATGGACTTTCTTAATAGAGACACGTTCGATTATCTGAAAACATATAAGCTGCATTTCATATAATTTTATTTCGTGTTGTGTTTTGTTCACGAGCTCAAACTCGAGACATTTTCAACAATCTCCACTTTGGCTCGACGTTTGAGCCAAGTTACAATTGCTTTAATAGAATATGAATTTCGCTACTACTCTGCCATAGCCCCAATGGGCTCAATCGCCACAGACGTTTTCCAAGTTCAAGCCTCGCTTGAACTTCGCCATAGCTGTGGACCTCATCAAAACACCAACTCCACGTGCACCTTTAACTGCTCCACAATAATTTTTCGACACAACCTTCTCAACCGCAGATAAAGCAAAACCATTATTGCATCCATATCTATCAGGAGATTGAATATGCACCTTGTCAATTTCAGCAGTTACAGTAACTGTTGGCTCAATAGGCTCCACCTTGCTACAAGCACCATCCATGTTGATTACTTCGTTAGCACTTGCTACCTAAGGAGTTTCTGGTTGCAACTCTACCTCAAGCTGAACACCGTCTAAATTCGTATAAACACTGTTTTAACACTCCTAGTTAAAAGTATTGGAGACTCGTCAAATGTAACTTCTCTGTTAATAATAGGTGAATTTGATTCCGGGCACCACAACTTATAGCCCCGTTCACATTGTGCATAACCTAGGAATATGGACTTTTTTGTCCTCCCATTGAGCTTATCATCACTAACTCGAACATAACATAGACAACCAAACATTCTAAGAACTGAATAATCATCAACGTTACCTGACCACACTTCTTTGAGAGTCTGACATTTAATCACAGTTGATGGGATCTATTTTTCAGATAGCTCGCTATACTAAGCGTATCCACCGAGAATCTCCTAGCCATACTAGCACTAGAGAGCATTTTGTGGGCCATCTCTAGTAATATTTTGCTTATCAACTCTGCAACATGTAGTGATTTATTGGCACTAAAGCGGTGTCTCATTGTGCCTTCCTTCATGCAGAATTCGATTAATAGTTTCGAGCAAAACTCCATACTATTGTCAATCCGTACCTGCTTGATCGTTTTATTACTCTCCTTTTCGATCAAAGCTTTTAACTGCCTGATCCTGACAACAGCATCAAACCTGTGCCTTAGCACAAACACCTAAGTCTTCCTTGAGTAGTCATCACCAATTGTTAGCATAAATCTGGCACTCTTCCTCGAAAGAAATCGCGACAACCTGCGAACACCTAAGTGAATTAATTATGCAATATCCATGGTTTCTCTGACAACCGTACTAACTGCACTTTCTGCTATTGATCTAAATCACAGCACCTGCATACATTCAATTTGTTAGCCACAAAATCACATAGCAAATTCCTTTCACTTAGAACCTTCAAGCTTCTTTCGCTAATGTGCCCCAAACACATATGCCATACTTCAAACTCTCGAACAAATGCATCCGACGTCTCCATAGCGAATTCCATTACTGTCTCACCTTGAAGCTCATACATGCTATTTTGCTTGATTCCTTTCATTAACATCAAGGCACCTCGAAGAACTTTCAGAACTCTACCTTCTGAAGAATACTGACAACCAGCTGAATCCAGGGCACTTAAGAAAATCAGACTTTTCTTCAACTCTAGAACATGCCTTACTCCAGTCAATGTCCACACAATACCATCATGCATTCTGATTCTGACATTACCAACACCAATAACATCGCATTCAGAATTGTTCCCCAAGTGCACTTTACTACTATTCGTGCACTGATAAGTAGTAAACCAGTTTTTGTTTGGTGTAGCGTGAAAAGAATAGCCAGAATCCATAATCCATCCGCCAAACGACGAATTATCAGTGACAGACAAGACATAATCGGCATTATCCGAATTATCATCAGCTATAGCTGCAACATCATTCGCATGATCAACTCTAATTCCCTTACCCTTGTCGTTTTTCAGCTTAAGGCAATCCCTTCTAATATGCCCCCTCTTGCCACAACTCCAACAGACAATACCACCAGTCCTAGATTGACTTCGTCTATTCGAGTTCATACTGCTTCTGCTAGTATGTGTACTAGTTCTTTCTCTATTTTCACCTACTAAAGTAGTAGATCGCTAGATTCTCTTCTACGGATGTTCTTACTCAGAATTAAATCTTGAACACCATCAAACGTCAAACTTGTTACCCAGAGGAATTACTAACGGCAGTAATAGTAGTATTCCAACTATCAAGCAATGAGGATAATAGAATTAAAGCACGTACCTTATCTTCAAAGTTAATATCAACTGAACTCAATTGACTAACGATCACATTAAAATCATTAACACGTTCAGCAACTGACACACCTTCGCTCATCTTTAAATTAAACAGACGTCACATCAAATAGACCTTGTTGATCGCAGAGGGCTTCTCGTATATGTCCGACATGGCTTTCATCAAACCCGCAGTGGTTGTCTCTTTCATGATGTTAAACGCAACGTTACATGCCAATGTCAGCCGAATAACACCCAAAGCTCGTCTATCCAGCAATTTCCAATCAGCTTACTTCATCGTCTCTAGCTTCTCCCTAGACAAGGGCAAGTGCAGTTTCATCTGATATAGATGATCCTCAATTTGCATCTTCCAGAAACCAAAGTCTTTTCCATCAAATCTATCGATTTTCACTTTTTCTTCTTCTATCGCCATTGATTCGCTTCGACTCAGCAAATCTAGCTCTGATATCAATTGTTGCGGAAGCCAAGTGATCGAACAATAAATTGACAGAATAAGAAAAAAAATCGGACACCAGATTTACGTGATTCGATCGTAGTGACCTACGTTCATGGGGAGAGTAGAACAGAATTCCACTATAGATCATGCGATACAACGGAGATTACGGCCACACTTGAGTCACTCAAACACTCTAAGTGTTTCTCCAGTGCCAATTACATTCAATAACTCACGCAGTATTTAGCCTCACAATTCCTCACGAAATAATCTCTCAATCTCGCAAAAGTTTTGTACACAAATCTTATCATAAGATTTAATCACTACTAACACTTGAACTCTTGAATGTAATTTGCCGAAGAAAGACCCGTGAAACTCTCTGCCAAATACTCTATTTTGGCGCTTCAAGTCTTTTGCACTAGAGAGTCCCACCAAAAAAGAACATATATATATTGCCAAAATAGAACCTGCGGAAGCCGACTCCAACACGGAAACGTTAATCCCATTCAAGAATCCAAATTTGGTTAATGGTCAACACTTTCCCTTTTGATTTTCCTTGTACCGACTTCAATTAGGATATAATAAACTTGAATTTCCTTTCCTTACTTTTCTGACCAAAATACGAACTTCTCCAAGTCAGCAACAATCCAAGTCCAAATATGGACTTTCTTAATTGAGACACGTTCGATTATCCAAAAACATATAAGCTGCACTTCATATAATTTTATTTCGTGTCGCGTTTCGTTCACGGGTTCAAACTCGAGACATATTTTCAATAGTAAATATGAAAAATTGGTTTTGAAACCACCAGAATCAAATGATGATTTCCAAGTATTTGTTGATGTGTTTTCGACTATTTGGGGAAAAAAAACCATAAGTGTCATAACTTTGGTACGATATTCACTTGATTGGCATAATTTTTTTTTTCGATTAATTGAGTGCTATAACTTTCATATGATGCTTACTTAAATGCCATTAACTTATTCTTCAATCGATCAATTAAATTTCATAATTTGTTTAAAAATGTTCACCACAAGTGTCATGATATTCAATTGATCAAAAAAAGTTATGGCCAACGAGTGAGTGCTATATGAAAGTTATGACACTTGTACTGTCTTTATCCTCAATTATGTGATGGGTTTCTAGATAGAATAGTAAAGCATTTCTATATCTGTTTAATAACAAATTCAAAATCTCCATTGCCCAACCAAAACCATTTTGAAATTTGAACACAGAATTTAGCCAAAACCATATTTTTTTATTTACTTATAATGTTTTGTTTTTGAAATATGAAATAATATCAATACAACAATAAAAACAATATCTTCCAAGTTTTACTTTTGTAAAGAATGCAAGCTTGGAAAGTATAGGGGCGTGCATGGTAACATTTCTATTCCAGAAATCAATTTCTGGCAAGAAATAGAAAAATCTATTTCTATTTTGTGGACAAGTTTCTAAGCAAAAATGTGTGTTTGATAACGATATAAAATTTTATTTCCGAAATAAAAATTCATTTGATAACGACACAATTTTCTCTCTTCTGAGTGGCCAGCAGAGGATGTCATGCCCCGAACCCCATCAAGCACGTGACACACTTCTCTGGTCGAATAATGCGATAATCCTAAGGTATCGCTGACCCAATTTAAACTCATCAGAGATTTATATCCATCAACAAAAACCACAATTAATACCCGGACAATTATAACTAGGGTAAACAGGGGGAACAAACATATACGTTTCTCATCAAACTTATATAATATTTACAATTTACAAACCTCCATATACATAAACACACTGAACTTATACACTATGAACCACCGATATCAAAAGGGATCGATAGCCTAGGTATCCTATCTCCAAAAATAGTATACTCCAAAAACCTATTCCCAACCCTTACACTAGCTCTTACGCCCTCTACTTGGTGTCCACTCAGAATATGATTCTTTAGCACTTGAGTCTGAGTCCTTCTGAATTGTCGGCTCCTCTGAGGACTCCGGCTCAGCCTCGATCTCAATCAGGTTACTGATATTACCCGATTCCGCTGGAACTTCGTTCTGCTCCTCCTCAATTGGCTCTTCATCTGACTCGTCCTCTGGCACGAACTTGGGGTCAATCCATTGCTCATATTCGGGTACGTGCTCCGGTTCTTCTTCGGGCTCATCTTCTGGGGCCTCTTCAGGTTCTACCTCTGGTTCTTCCACTAGAATTGGCTCGAGATCCACGTCCATTGGATCGTACCCCGCTTGCGATTCTTTAAGCTCAGGTTCATGTTCAGCCCCCGAAGGCTCAGGTACTACAGGTGCTTGCTGCAGTCCAAACTGCGTCAGAGTAGTCTCTAAGCTAGTCTTCTTGTCGTTGGGAGGAGGTATGGTAGACGGGTCCCAATCCCCAACTCCATCAAAGGGGACGTCAAATCCACGGATGGAACGAAACTTATCTACCCTATTTCGAAAGAACCAAGTGATGTACGTATGGGATTGCTAGAGGGGTAGTCTTATGTCTACCCAAACTATCGTCGTATGCTTAACCCAGGTTATATTATCATCTATCGAGTATTCTACAATGCTGTGATCGGTGTGTATTGGTACTCCAAAACGCTCAGGCGGCGGCGGTGGAGGATTCATTGCTCAGGCCGGTGTTATGAAATTGTGGGTTGAAAACAACCATGAGAATACATCTCAGCAAGCACACACCCTAAACCCCACTTAAGTTATCACGTATTTTCAGACAATCACAATCGCAACCATACACGGCTATCACATAACAGGCACACAACTATGTTTACCTGGGCCTTTTTAGCATGCAACCTGCACGTTAGTCACAATAACACCATTTCCAATCACATGCACATTCTAATTAAATTTTGTGCGTTCGTTCCGGCCTCATCACATTCTTTCCACACAACTTACCAGTGACCCATGTAATGATACCGCCTCAGGTTCACCGCGACCATCTTATACTCAACTCGCCAGTGACTCGCGTAGTAGTACCGTCTTAGGTTCACCGCGACTAACTCATAACAATACTTCAAGGCCCGCGTAATGGTACTGCCTCAGGTCATGTATCTTGCCCTCATAGTGGTATAGCTTCAGGCTCAACACCCACCACTTAGTGCACAACCCGCGTAATGATACCGCATCAGGTTGGCTATATTCACATCACTTCTCGGCCCGCGTAATGGTAACGTTTCAGGCCGTGTATCTTGCTCGCATAGTGGTACCACGTCAGGCTCAACACTCACCACCTACGACACAACCCGCGTAATGATACCGCCTCAGGTTGGCCGTCCTCCAGTAATACCGGGCATCGTCCCACGTAGTCGTACCGCCTCAGGACGGATCAATTCCCTGCGTAGTGATACCGCCTCAGGGATTATCGCAAACACACATACTGTGCTGCACACGATTTCTCACTTGTTCACACGCTCAACACTCAATTGTCAATAAATTAGCCAATCATACGTGGCCCGTGCATGCACCAATTCACACGCATTTCTTATGCTCAATAAGCATCTAACATAGCCAATTGACAATTGAAACCAATTCAGCCTGTACGTGCATACAACGGTCCACATTTAAAACAACCAATACACATTTCAACAAACATACAAGGCCAAAAATGGGCCCACAATCATAGCCACATAATGAACACAAATTCAGCCTTTCTTCACCAAATTCAAGCCATAACGAACATCATATTCCAGCCACCATACCGTGCACCAAACCGACACCATTTGCCCTTAAATCGAGTCAAATACTCGTCACTACGAGTCTCAATTTTCAGCATTCAATCCAACACCAATTCAGCCTTGAAACATCACAATTTCAATCTCAAATCAACCAATTTCAATCCTCAAACCGGTCCATTGAATTATACCCCAAAACAACCACTAATTTAGCCAAAACCGCATCTAATTAAGTCCGATTCAACCCCTAAAATTATCTGTCGATACCCGAAGTCCTAGATAGACTTTAGAGCGCGACTTACCTAAACTCTAGATCGACTCGGCTAGAGTGGAAAGGGAATGGCTGATCGGCAGCAAGCAGGGGCACGCGGCGGCAATTGGCCGCGGCGAAGCTTCCTTGGCCGCTATTCATGGCCACGGGAGAGAGAGAGAGAGAGAGAGAGAGAGAGAGAGAGAGAGAGAGAGAGAGAGAGAGAGAGAGAGAGAGAGAGAGAGAGAGAGAGAGGATGGCGTGAGGGTGGTGGTGCGGCTAGGTGATGGGGGGTGGCAATCGGGTGGACGGCGACCGTCGAGCAGCGGTGGCGCGGCCAAGGGGGGGCGATCGGTTCGGTAAGGAGAGAGGAGGGAGCTGAGGGATAGAGAGAGAGAATGATGAGAGAGAGAGGATTTGGGTTTAAATTATCAAGGTCAATTATTGAAGTCCCACTGACCATCTTGCCCCTCTCTCACAAATTCAATTAATGGCCGAGATTCATTTTTATCCTAAGATCAACGGCCCGGATCCAACCTTTTCCAAAATATCCAAGGACAATTTGGGAATTTTTCAAAAAGTCCAAGGGCAAAATTATCCAAAAATCTCTAATTCTAAGGATAGGCGAAATTACCAAAATGCATTTCCCAAATTACATTGGCCTTAACAAATTTCCAGGGGTAAAATGGTCATTTTTCATTTCTTGCCAAAATTCAGTTTTTCTGAAGGATACGGACAAATCCGAAGCTATCTAAGCCAATGACAACATCATCCAACTATCTTGTCGTGACATTCATAATTTCCAATGTCAAACTCGGTCTCTAATTGATGTTTAAGTTCTGAATAACGTAGCTTGCACATATCTCGTACTAACGGGTAGTTTTTGGGGAAATTCACGCATTTGACCTGTGGCCGATACTGAATCATGCCACATACAAGTTTACTCGGGTCGTGATGACCTCGGTTGTCACTTAATCATGAGGATCGACCACTAGATCCGAAGGGCACGATTGTTTGATATAGTTTTAGGGTCATTCGTCAATTCATTTCGTAGTTCAGCAGAATTACCTGCGATCCACTAATATGACAGTGGCGAACTGATCCCTAGTTATCCTTGGATTGGCCTACAGTAGCTCAAAATGTCACCTCGACGATTTTCATGATCGAAAGTTAGTTAACGATCGAGTTCTTTGGTCGCGTGAATTTAAATCCCTAATTAGCCTTTCCTTAATAGTTAATATTCCTGAAGTGATCAATTCCGGGCGAGATTTAACTACAAGCACGTCTATAAACTATTCATCTCATAAATATCAAGTGGGTTAGATTTCAGAATGTCATAGAGGACGGCGGGGGGCGGAAGACGGTGGTCGGCGGTGGGAGGCCGCCGATGGTGGGAGGCGATCAGCGCTGGGCGGTGGATGGTGTCAGGCGGTGGAGCATAGCGGCGGATAGCGGCGGTTGACGTCGGGTGGTGGAGCATGGCAGCTGGCGATGGAAAGCGGCCGGCGGCAGAGGGCGGCTAGCGTCGGGTGGCGAAGGACGGTGGTCAGTGGCAAGAGGCAGTCGGCCGGCGGGCGGTGGATGGCGGCTGGCAGGTGGTGGCGAAGGATGGCAGGAGGCGGTGTTGTGCGGGTTGCGACTGATGTTGGGTGGTGGCGAACGACAGAGGATGGCGGTGGGAGGAGGCGATTGGCGAAGGATGCTAGCGAGAGGCGATCGGCAGTAGAAGAAGGCGGCCGATGGCAATAGTGAGTGGCAAGGGGATGGCCAGCTAGTAGCGTGGGCGAGCGATAAGAATAGTTTTTATTTCTCATTTCTATTCCACAAATAGATAATTTAATTTTTTTACTTCTGATTTCTGTTCCAAATCTATTTCTAGAATAGAAATTTGTTTTAGAAATAGAAAAATAAAATTGCATTATTAAATAGATTTCTGTTTCAAACCTGTTCCTGGAACGTAAAAATAGAAAAATAAAGAAACATAAATGATTTCATGTGATAACATTTTTATTCTAGATATCAATTTTTGACTAGAAATAGTTTTTTCTATTTCTATTCTGTGAATGAATTTATGAGCAAAAATGTGTGTTTGATAACGATACAAGATTTCTATTTCTAAAATAGAAATTTGTTTGATAACGATACAAAAATTTCCCTTTTGGGAGGCCGACGGAGGGCGACGAGGGGCGAAGGATGGTGGCTGACGGTGGGAGGCGGACGGCTGGTGGCGAAGGATGGCGATAGGAGGCGATTGGCAGCGAGCGGCAGCTGGCGTCGAGTGATGGAGCACGACGGCTGGCGGTGGATAATGGCGGCGACGATTGCCGGGTGGTTGCCGTCAGGCGGTGTAGCATGGCAGTTGGAGGTGGAGGATGGCGATCGGTGGTGGTCGTAGATGGTCGGTGGCAAGAGGCGACGGAGGGCGGGCGACAAGAGGCGGCCGACGGCAGAGGGTGGCCGAGGTTGGGCGGTGGAGCACGATGGTCGGCTGTAGAGGACGGCGGCCGGTGGTGGGCGACGGCTGGAGTTAGGTGGCGGAGGACGGTGGTTGGCGACAAAAGGCGACCGATAGGTGGGAGGCGACGATGGGTGAGTTGCGATCGACATTGGGTGGTGGCGAATGACGGAGGATGACGGTGGGAGGAGGCGGTTGGCGAAGGACGCTGGCGGTGGTGGGAGGCGGTCGGCGGCAATAGCGAGTGGCAAGGGGGTAACCGGCTAGTAGTGAGGGCGAGTGATAAGAAGAATTTTTATTTTTCATTTCTTTTCTAGAAAGAGAAAAGTAATGTTTTTTTACTGTTCTAAACCTATTTCTGGAATAGAAATTTGTTCTAGAAATAGAAATATGAAATTGCGTTACCAAACGGATTTCTGTTTCAAACCTGTTCCCGAAAACAGAAAAATAGAAAAACAAATAAATAGAAATGTTATTATGCGCGTCCTAGTTAACCTAAATGGGACAATTGTTTTCCATGTGTGTCGCCTTCACAATTGTCCCGCGTTGACTAAATTTGTGAAGTTGGAGCATGATTTGCTCTTTAAAACCAACCCATGACGCTAATCTTCTTGATAAAATCTACCAATAGGCCATCTTTTTATTATGGAAATAATAAAAATAAGAGTAAAATGTCAAATAACCATCTAGCAAGTGATACTGAATGTATTTGAGCATACATCCATAAAAAATATACTAGCTTGTAAAAAAATTGCCTCACTCAATTTTAAGGTATTGTAACTTTCAAACATACATCGCCAAGTACAGCATATACAACTATATCAAGCGGATCTATTATTATGAGTTTGGACGTAACATCTATTAGCATATTATATGCCAATAAGTGATCTCGTTAGAAAATGAAGAACATTTCCAATTACCTTGTTGAGATTAGCATGAGAATTCAACCACTCCTCGGGGTCGTTTTCCGGCAAAATGAGAGGCCACCCATTTGAGGGTAGTCCATGAATCATCGTAAGCCGCCGGAAGAGGATGCTCGGGGGCCCTTCTATAATTGACGTAGATGGTGATGATGTAAGCCTCCGCAGCTAGGGCATTGAGATGGTTGTGGTAGGTCGGCGACCGTGCCATCTCCACCACGAAGTCCCCTCTGTGAAAGTACATGAGCACGGGGAGCTTTCGGAGAGAGCCAATCACCGCTTCGGGAATGTAAAGCCTCGCCGACATGCCGGAGTCCTATGAAATGGTGACGTCCTTTGACTGGACGCCGGTTTTCACATCGAGCGATGGAGAGACGGTTGCCATGCCCACTAGTCTCTCCGCTCGGCCATCCTTGTAAATCCTTACCACCGGAAACAAGTCATTGGCCACTTCTGTTTCCATTAGGTTTTTGGCTGAAATAGAAGCAAGAATGCTATTGAGGAGAAGAAGAACAGAGAATTAAGCAGGAGTTGTTGCGTTCTTGCGTTCTTACATCGTCGATAGTCTTTGTCATATCTGTAAAGAAGAATCTTCGTGCGACTGGCGTTGTGTAAATCTTTGTTTGCTGCGATATTTACTATGAAGAAACCCCCATTTGTTTTATTTGGAATGATGATATTGACAGGATAAGAAATTCGATAGCCGGCCGGATCGGACGCACAATTGATTTTTTTTTTGTTCGTCTTTTAACAAACACAATATTTAAATTCTATTTATTTCGCGAAAAGTGAATGATTTAGAATACTTTTTCCTTAAAAACGATTATTCGAAATAATTAGTCAATTAAAAAATATTTTCATTAACGACGAGATTTATGTCTAAGCATCTTCATAAATAATGTAAATATTTTTCGTCCATTCATTTTTGTAAGCAATGTAAGTTGTTGTTTTTATGAAAATATTTTTTAAATAATTCGTTTTCAATGAAACAAGCCGAATTTTACTGGTTTTAAAAAGCCTTTGGAAGATATAGTATAATATATTTAATATAAACATAGTATAGTATCATATAAAGTTAAAGTAATCTTAACAAATCGCGAAGTAATCAATAATCAGGAGTTTAATTGAGTTTAAGTAAGCGAAATAAGAATTGAGTTGTGCTTGACAGTTCAAATTGACAGAATATGTTGAGGAACAACTAAAAGATTTTGTTATTTACTTGCATTAATTTCTCTCGCGGATTAAACGTGCACATCTCCAAATCCAGCTTGAGACTGGTACGATCTTCACGAAGAACGAATCTACACATTATTAATGAAAAAGTATTTGGAGAGAGAGAATCCACATCTGAAACAGAAGAGAGTTCATTATGGGCCTAATTTTCTAAAAAGTCCCACTTTCAGTCTAATCGTAATTTGATCCTGAATGCTTTTTGGTGTGGAAGAAGAAAATCCCTAATTTTCACTTCAATTCCAAATTTATCAACGTGTCAAAAAATCGTCATTGATTTCTTCAAGATTATCGATGTGATAGTAAACCTCTTACTAGCTTTGGTGTTGATAATCTTGAAAAAATTAGAGGCCTTTTTGGATTCATGTGCAGATTTGGGATTAATGAGAAAAATTTATGATTTTTTTTAGAAAAAAAAAGTTCGAAGCAGAATTAAGATTTGACCAAAGTGGGTGTTTACGTGGGAATTATTCCGTTTACATTAGTCAACCCTTGAGCCATCATCTTTGACCTGCCTCCTGGCATAACTAACTTAAAATTACCGGCCGTAAATAATTATGGACACTAATTTCACCTGCCACGGTGCGACCCATTACTCGATGATTTTGTAGATGACAAAACTACATACTCGATAACTTACATATCTATTTAAGATGGATGTAAGGAAATATACGTCTTTAGTGCCGCAGATGTAGTCTTTAGTGCCGCAGATGTAGGTTTTAGTACCGTGAGTTACTTACATTGCAGCACCAATTGGCTATGAAACGAGATCGCAATTATACGAAAACTATGAGGTTTACAACGGCTAATTGATTGAAGAGGGATGTGCATGGATCGAGCTGATTCGTACTGATATGGAAAAGTAATCTCATGCGACACTAACTGATGCTACGCGATTTTTGCCGGAATATGAGTTTGGAAGAATTGAAGATAGAACAGCTAGTTGAGGTTTTACCCGACATATGTGATGACTATGTCTATAAGCTCGAGAAGCCGAAATCGGATGAGAAGAAGTGCACAAGTTGAGAATCGGGGAAACCGAGAGCTTATCATGCTTATTTGTTACTCTTTTTACTTTAGACTCTGTGAATGTTTTGAGAGAGTTTCTAGACTGTATTCATGGGCGTTTTATTCTTTGGTAAACACAGAGTTGGAGTGTTTTACGAAATAGATCCTGCAACTAGAAGCATCGACTATCGTTCCAGCAGCTGCTAAGGATGTCATCTTCTGCTGTGAGCATCTACTAATGTTATCTGCATAACATCAGCTGACGTGCTGCGTTACATTGCGGATGACTTCGAGTTGATACATTTGTGTATGACATGTATCGCCTCAGAGCCCTAACGCCGGAAACCATGCTTCAACTTACTGGAGTCTTGCCGAGGCTCGCTGGTATGATTGTTTTTACTTCGGCCTTCTAATTTGGATTTGTGAGAGAACAGGATCAGGGAGAAAAAGGATACTAGTAGTGAATTGGTAGGTAATTTAACTCCAATATACAACATTTCATTGCCAACTTAAAAGAAAAAACTTATTGTTGAATTGAACTTTGGTTAATTCATTTATTGGCGGTAACTTACCACCCTAAACGCGCGTGCATTACTAACTTTTGTTGCGGGAAAAAAAAAGGTTTGGTAGGGACGGGGACCTACCTCATAAGTTGATGGAATGTTAGATTTGAGGTGCCGTTGAAGCACCAACTTCCCATTGGGTGAGCCTGTCACCAGAGTCACTTCAGGCGAGCGGCGGAAGCCCAAGATGGACGATACACCTAAATCGAGGCCCGTTTTTCGCAAACCAACCAAGATTTTTTAAGATCAACGATAGATTGGGTAATCTAACCTGTGACTTTCGATTTGCAAACCAAGTCCGTACCGCTTAGTCATTTCCAACTTTAATGGCAAGATTTCCAGTGGTAAATTTCTAAACTACTCGATAATTAACCATTAAATTTGTCGTGCGAACTTAGTAAAGTAAAATCGAGCCTATGTCGATAAGTTACTCATTTCAATGACAAGTTACAAAACTTCAATTTTTATATATAATGACAAATTCTGTGTTTGTTGGTAGCTAACTAACTTGTAAGTGGACCTACTTATGTAAGTTGCCCATTTCACTACTAAGTTTTTGTTTTAAGTGGTAAATCTCTAAGTAAGTAAATAACTTATGTTCCATTTGAAGTTGATAAATTCCTTACCATAGGTGGTGAGGTGCTACATTAAAATCGACTCTATGCCGGTCAATTACTCATATTGAAGGTAGATTTCTATTTTCACCGTCGAGTTTTTGCTTTGAGTGGTAAATTTTTTTAAAATGTCGATGACTTACTATTGCATTTGACGGTTGTAAGTAGCTAAAATTAATTGGTAATTACCATCAGCGTACCAACCAAGAGACTGACCGTTACACGATTTTACCAACAGGGTTTAAAACTTACAAAACACATTAGAAAATTACCACACAAGGAACATGGTTCCTAGCAAATGGAAACCTAGAATGGTCTTTTAGTACAAATAGACATTGAGATAACAAGAATTAGCCCCGCACACAAAGGAAGCTACTCATTCATGAAGGAGGCCAATTTCTTCATCTTCACAGCATTATCACAGCTGGGATTCCACAAATGAAACACATGATCCTCCCCCGGTGCTTCCATCACTTCCACAGCTCCATTCCATCCACTCTCTCTCAACAACTCCTTGTAATACCAACCCCTCTGTGTCAAAAAATCCTTTTCAGCAACACAAACGAGGACCCTTTTGCAACCCAAAGCCGAGAGCCTCGGATCCATTGCCGGGTTTAGTAGCGGGTCGTCGCACCCGGTGGTCATTGGGTTTGCCGCAAGCCAGAACTTCTCGACCAAGGACCTCTTTTCGGGTTTGGTGGTCTCGGAAGGCAATGGCTCGTTGCCCCATAGATAAGGATGCACCATAATAGCGTCTGGAGATTCAATTCCATGTAACTTTTCCTCTCCCAATCGAATGCCCAAATGGTGAACTATGTTACCGCCGGCGCTGTCTCCAGCCATATTATAGAATGTTGTATTAGTGTGCATACTTATTGCTGAGCCTGTTTAAGGATGCCATAAACAGTTCACAACAGAAAATTATGTTACATCATTAAAAGTATTAGTTTAATTGATAGAACAGTAAAACATTATTATATTTAGTTACCGACATATTTGAAATCTCCACTGCCCAGCCAAAACCAATTTGAAATTTGAACAAACAATCTAGGGCGTATGATGAAACAAATAACCATTATTCCATTAAACATACATTTTAAGGACAATTCTAGGAATCAACTTATAGTGAGGCTTTATTTTTCCCCACAATAAAACGACCCATGGGGCTTGCAGCGGGCAGATATTAGCCCCATGTACAATTTCAGAAAACAAGCTATTAATTTTTTTTAGATAATATATGCTTCAAAAATATGAAATAATATTGATGCAACCCTAAGAACAGTCTTTTATCTCGACAAGTCCTGCTTTTGTAGAAAATGCTAGTTTGTAAGTCCTCTAAATAAGCTTTGACAAAAAAAAAAAGGTCCTATAAATAAGCAATATGGAACGATTGTTCGTCATGTGTTTCATCTTCACAATAGTCCCACTTTGACAAATTTGTAAAGGTTGGAGCTTAATTGTCTCTAAAACAACACATGATGCTATTTTCTACTTCATGAAATCTACTTAAGAGGCTATCTTAAAATAATAAAGATAAGGAAAATGTGAAATAACCGTCTAGCAAGTGGTATATGTTCTTTTTGAGGAAAAAAAAATTGATTTTACGGCGGGGTCACTGAAGCAAAACCTTCCGGCATGGGGCGGTGAAAGGGATGATCGACTTGATCCTCGTCCCTACCCCGCTATAAGTGTTGTAACTTTAAAACATGTATCACCAAACATGTGCTAAATCTACTGTTGTGAGTTTGGGCATCTTAACTACTAGTATGTATATGCCATCTTAACTACTTGCATACATATGCCAATAAGTGGTCTAAATATAATAAGTGGTTTAAATATAAAATGAAGAACGTTTAAGATCACCTTCTTGAGATTGGCATGAGAATTCAACCACTCCTCGGGCCCGTTTCTGGCAGAATGAGAGGCCACCCATGTGAGGGTAGTCCATGAATCATCGTAAGCTGCCAGAAGAGGATGCTCTGGTGCCCTTCTATAATCGACTGAGATAGCAATGACGTTAGCCTCTGCAACTAGCGCATTGAGATGGTTGTGGTAAGTTGGTGATCGAGCTGTTTCGAATAGGAAGCCTCCTCCGTGAAAGTACAAGAGTACGAGGAGCTTTTGGAGAGAGTCCATGGCTGCTTTTGGGATGTAAAGTCTTGCTGATACGGTGGAGTTGGAAGAAATGCGTTGTCTTTCGACTGGATGCCCGTTTTCTCATCGAGCGATGGAGAGACGATGCCTGTGCCCATGAGTCTCTCCACTCGGCCATCCTTGTAAATCCTTACGTATGGAAACAAATCATAGGCCAATTTTGTTTCCAAGAATTTTTTAAATGAAATGGAAGCAAGAGTACTATGGGGGAGATAAAGAAACAGACTTAACCAGGAGTTCTTGCATTATGTGGCTGCTTTTTATAGACCTAGGCATCGCTGATAGCCCTTGTCATATGTGGAATGGAAGAGTATTCATGCCATCAGTGTCGTGTAAATTGGTTTGGGTGATGCATTTGATGACCCAACACCCATTTGTTTTATTTGGAAGTGGCTACTAATTTCCACGCATGGCCAACCTTAAAAGCAGTTCTATGTATTCTTGTCACAAGAAGCCGATTGTCATCACCCTTGTGGAGACATATCTAGAAAATATGGAGTCATGCTATCCGTAAATCTAGAGACATATAATGTAAAACAAAATAAAAAAAATCCATAATCAAGGAGTTTAATTAAGGTTGAAGTTTGATGTGACAGGATATATTGAGAAATTTATGGATGTCAGTATGATAGTTCCAATAATTAAGGATTTTTTTTTTTGTTAACTTGCATCATTTTCCCTAATAGGTTAAACATCCACAAATTACCATCAAACTTATGGTTGTTACTATATTCACTTGGAATGAATCTACACATCACAAACGGATAAGTTTTTGAGAATTTTCTTCTAGGTATGAAAAATAAGATAGCATACGATGACCCAACACCCATTTGTTTTATTTGGAAGTGGCTACTAATTTCCACGCATGGCCAACCTCAAAGGAAGTTCTATGTATTCTTGTCACAAGAAGCCAATTGTCATTACCCTTGTGGGGACATATCTATAAAATATGGAGTCATGCTATCCATAAATCTAGAGACATATAATGTAAAACAAAATAAAAATAATCCATAATCAAGGAGTTTAATTAAGGTTGAAGTTTGACGTGACAGGATATATTGAAGAATTTATGGATGTCAGTATGAGAGTTCCAATAATTAAGGATTTTTTTTGTTGACTTGCATCATTTTCCCTAATAGGTTAAACGTCCATAAATCACCATCAAACTTATGGTTGTTACTATCTTCACTTGGAATGAATCTACACATCACAAACGGATAAGTCTTTGAGAATTTTCTTCTAGGTCTGAAAAGTAAGATATCATACGATGACCTAATACCCATTTGTTTTATTTGGAAGTGATTACTAATTTCCACGCATGGTCAACTTCAAAGGAAGTTCTATGTTTTTTTGTCATAAGAAGCTGATTGTCATTACCATTGTGCGGACATATCTAGAAAATATGGAGTCATGCTATCCATAAATCTAGAGACATATAATATAAAACAAAGTAAAAATAATCCATAATCAAGGAGATTAATTAAGGTTGAAGTTTGATGTGACATGATATATTGAGGAATTTATGGATGTCAGCGTGAGAGTTCCAATAATTAAGGATTTTTTTTGTTGACTTGCATCATTTTCCCTAATAGGTTAAATGTCCACAAATCACCATCAAGCTTATGGTTGTTACCATCTTCACTTGGAATGAATCTACACATCACAAACGAATAAGTCTTTGAGAATTTTCTTCTAGGTCTGAAAAGTAAGATAGCACACGATGATCCAACACCCATTTGTTTATTTAAAAGTGGCTACTAATTTCCACGTATGACCAATCTCAAAGGAAGTTCTATGTATTTTTGTCACAAGAAGCCGATTGTCATTACCCTTGTGGGGACATATCTAGAAAATATGGAGTCTTGCTATCCGTAAATCTAGAGACATATAATGTAAAACAAAGTAAAAATAATCCATAATCAAGGAGTTTAATTAAGGTTGAAGTTTGATGTGACATGATATATTGAGGAATTTATGGATGTCAGTATGAAAGTTCTAATAATTAAGGATTTTTTTTTGTTGACTTACATCATTTTCCCTAATAGGTTAAACGTCCACAAATCATCATCACGCTTAAGGCTACTACCATCTTGTCATGCCCCGAACCCTAACAGACTCGCGACACTCCTATGACGGTTGTATCGAATGCGATGTTCTAGGATGCGTTGCTGACCCAAACGAGATACCTATATGAGTACGCAAGCGGAAGCAAAATAAAACAACGCAGACAATAAATAATGACAGAGGGATAATACAGCATAAAACAATAATGTCATAGCAATGAAAAACAGTCACTTACAACATTCGGCCAAACAATCAGACATTAGGCTCTTAGAGTTAACATCCACAATTATCATAAAAAAAAAAGGACAAGTGATAAGGTAGGTTGACCAGCTGCACAAAAAGGGCTCTGCCAAAAAACTTTTAAACCCATCACCCAAACACTTCTATGGTTCCCAATCTGAATTAGACCCTGAAGACTCTGACTCCATGTTAGAGTTGATCTCAATTAGTTCTTCCTCATTACCCAGCTCCTCCTCGAGTTTAGACTCCATGGGCTCTGGCACAAGCTCAGGCTCTTCTTCAGGTCTTGAATCACACGCTAACTCTGCGCATTAGTCAAATCACAATAATGCAATAATAACTCAAGAACATAACATGATCACTCGATCGTCATAACCACGTACATTCACCCAATTCAACTAAACACATTTCGCATGCGTGTCCAACCGACTAACCACAACTCGAGTCAACACGCCTTAGGTCCGGCCCTCCGATCAATCCAAACTTAGTCTCGCGTAACCATGACTCAAGAAATTTCTCTTAACAGGTGTAACCACGCCTTAGGTCATTTCTTACCTTTTTGGCCACACCCGCCTAACCACGTCTCAGTTTGGCAGCTCTCCGATCAATCCGGGCATAGTCCCGCATAACCACACGTCAAGACATTTCTCATGACTTGCATAACCACGCCTTAGGTCATTTCTTGCCTTTGTAGCCACACTCGCATAACCACGTCTTAAGTTGGCAGCCCTCTGATGAACTTAGGCTTAGTCCCGTGTAATCACGCCTCAGGACATTCCTCATGCACATACGTCACACACAATTTGCCAATATCAATCTAACACGTTAGACTATTCAAATTCAAGGCATCCTCACCACATTAGCCCACCAATCAGACCTTCAAGTCGGCCACATTCAGACATCGATTTCACCCACAAATGCCACGACAACTTAGTCGTTGAACCCATCTCGATCGATCACTAATTTAGCCACAAAATCACCACCGCAATAATCCATAAACCAATTACATTCAATTAATTAATCCCTACCTAACTTAGTCACTAAATAAATACTAATCACCCCTAAACAAGTCTAATAATATCCAAAGTACTAAGTAGGGTTTAGGAAGTCATTTACCTAGGTTTTGGCCTAAGAAAAATCGCAAGGAGGCCAAATGGCCGATTGGAGTAGCGGCGGGCTTGGTGCGGGTGAGGGCATAGCGAGCGAGTGGCTCGACCACGGCTCAGTACAGCCTTCAGCCACGGCTTGGGACTCTCGGCCACAATCAGGCGAGAGGCCAGGCATGCGAGCGAGCAACTGGGCACAACGGGCAAGTGGCTGGGCGAGCTCAGCCACGACTAGGACGACGGCCAGACGTGCAGGCAATAGGCTCGGTACTCGGTACGGACAAGGGTAGTGGTTAGGCTGTTCGGCCACAGCTGGGACGATGGCTAGGCATGCTCGGCCATGGCTTGGGTAGCAGGCTAGACAACATGGTTGGGTGAGCGGCAACGACGACAGGGGACGACGGTGGTGACGGGCGAACGAGCAGGCGTGCAACGAGCTAGCGAGCAATGGTGACGGCGAGCTAGGGCTGGGCAGAGAGATGCGGGGCGGCGGGTGGTGTAAGGTTGACTACCGGCGAGCTGCAGCTGGGCGCACGGTGGCGGCGGCGGCGATGGGCTCGGCCAAGCGACTCGAGAGCAGGTGGGCGGCTAGCTGGCAAGCGACGGTGACGGCGTGCAATGGCTGGGCAGTAGCGACGATAGTGGCGACAGGCTCGACCAAGAGAGCTACGAGCAGGTGGGCGCGCGAGCTGTGAGTAGGTGGGCGGCAAGCGACAGCAACGACAAGTGGTGGTTGGGCGGCGAGACGCGCAACGGTGGGTAGTGCAAGGCGGACGGCAGACAAGTTGCAACTGGGTGCACAGAGGTCGGGTAGAAGGCGAGCAAGAGGATCGGCGAAGGGGAAGGAGGAAGAAGAAAAAAAGAAAGAAAAAGAAGAAGAAGAAAGGAGAGAGAGAGGTCTGCATGGCAGAGGGGAGGGGACGTGCACAGAGGGGACGTGACCGGTGGAGAGAGAGAGAGAGAGAGAGAGAGAGAGAGAGAGAGAGAGAGAGAGAGAGGAAAGTCAATTTAATCGAGTACGATCCAATGGCCCATGTTCAAACTCGAAGTCGATCCGATGGTCCACAAAAAACCTTAATTTATAAATTTGGAAAAAGGCAAAAAACACTAACTAAAATACACTAAGAGGAGGGTCTATTAGTCAAAATTCGCACTCCATCCAAATTTTACTTTTCACCAATTTCGAGCAATACCAATGTTGGTGATAATAATATTGTTACCATCCAATTAAACTCGTTATAAAATCCCGAGAAATTCGATACCAAAGTTCGGGCTCTAAATAACAATCAAATTCGATCGAGTATGATTTTAGCGAAATCTCAAATTTAAAAATAATCAAAAAGTGATTAGTTTTGTGCGAGATTTAACTATAAGTACACCGACGAAATACACGTTTTATAAATCCAAAAAATGGATGGAAATTTAGAATGTCACAATTCTTCCTCTCTTACAAAAATTTCGTCCTCGAAATTACAACGCAACCCAATTATTCGAACAAATGGGGGTATTGATGTTGCATCAACTCTTCGCTATCTCATGTTGCACCTTCGATTCTATAATGCTCTCAAATTACTTTGATCATCGGAATTATTTTTCTCTGCAACACTTGCTCCTTTTTGTCCTCGATCCTTATTGGCCTTTCTACGTACGACACTCTATCGTCCACGTTTATTTCTTTATAATTCAGCACATGGGTCGGAATCAGTTCGTATTTCCTTAACATAGACACATGGAATGCATTGTGAACTTGGGACAAATTCAGTGGTAGTGCGAGACGATAGGCCAAAGTACCAATTCTCTCTTAGATCTTGAATGGATCTACATACCTCGGACTCAACTTCCTTTTCTTGCCAAACTGTAACTATCCTCTCAATGGCAATACTTTGAGGAAAACGTAATCCCTTACTTGAAATTTCAAAAGCCTACATCTCCGGTCTACATAATTCTTTTGGCGGCTCTGAGTGGTCTTAAGCCTGTTCTGAATCACCTTGACTATTTCGACTAACTGCTGAACTAACTCTGGACCTGTGATGCTCCTCTCACCAACTTCATCCCAACAAACTGGCGTTCTACAAGCTCTGCTATACAATGCTTCAAATGGTGTCATTCTAATACTTTGCTGATAGCTATTATTGTGGGTAAACTCAACCAGATGCAATTATTCCTCCAAATTACCCTTAAAATCCAATACATACGCCAGCAACATATCTTTCCAAGTCTAAATCGTCCTTTTAGACTAGCTACCGTTTAGGGATGGTAGGCCGTGCTAAACTGTAACTTTGTTTCTAATGCCGTCTGAAAACTTTTCCAAAAAACGCTAGTAAACTTAAGATCACAGTATGAAGTAATCATCACTAGCACTCCGTGAAGATGGACTATTTGTTGCACGTATATCTCGGCATACCTTTGCAAGGCGAAGTCTTTTCGCACCGGCAGAAAATATGTTGACTTTGTCAATCGGTCGACTACCACCAAATTGAATCATGACCCCTCTAGCTCCTCGGTAATCCTATTACAAAGTCCATTGTGACATGTTCCCATTTCCACTCAGGGATTTTCAATGGCTATAATATTCCACTCGGTTTGCAATGCTGTACCTTCACTTGTTTGTATGTTAAACATTTAACCACGTGCTTGCCTACATCCACTTTCATGTCATTCCACTAATAATGTTGTCCCAAGTTCTGATACATCTTTGTACTACCTAGGCGAATACTGTAATTACTACAGTGAGTTTCTGACAAAATCTTCTCCTTCAGTTATGTATCACCGGGCACTCACAACCATCCATGGAACTTCAGAATCCCATCCTCGGGTACTTGAAAGTCCGATTTCCTTTTTGTAACATCCATTTTCAGAATCTTTTGAATCTCCGGGTTCGTCGATTCTAAAGCCTTAATCTTAGTTTGGATTTCCGATTCAATCCTTAATGCGACAAGCAGACTTGAGACAAGACTTATTTCAAACTTAAACTTCGAATCCTGAACTCCCTCCAACAAAGTCTATTCCTTGATCATCATATGTGCGATGCTCAATTTCTAGCTCAGTGTATCCACTACTTTATTAGCTTTTCCAGGGTGATATAGAATGTTGTAGTCATAGTCCTTAAGGAGTTTCATCCAACAACACTGTCTCATGTTCAATTCCCTTTGAGAGAATAAGTACCTCAAACTTTGATGGTTTGTATAAATCTGAAATTTCTTCCCATATAAGTAGTGTCTCCAAATCTTAAGAACAAAGATAATCGCGGCCAATTTCAAGTCATGAGTCGGATAATTCAGCTCATATGATAACCTCACACCCATTTGTTTTATTTGGAAGTGGCTACTAATTTCTATGCTTGGCCAACCTCAAAGGAAGTTCGATATATTCTTGTCACAAGAAGCCGATTGTTATTACCCTTGTGGGAATGTATTTAGAAGATATGGATGTCAGCATGGGAGTTCTAACCGTAAATCTAGAGACATATAATGTTTAAGTAAAAGTAATTTAAAACAAAGTAAAAGTAATCTAGAAACATATAATGTAAAACAAAGTAAAAGTAATCCATAATCAAGGAGTTTAATTAAGGTTGAAGTTTGATCTGACAGGATATATTGAGGAATTTATGGATGTCAGCATGAGAGTTCTATTAATTAAAATTTTTTTTTCTTGACTTGCATCATTTTCTTTAATAAGATAAACGTCCACAAATCACCATCAAGCTAAAGGCTGCTACCATCTTCACGTGGAACGAATTTGCACATCACAAACGAATAAGTCTTTGAGAATTTTCTTCTAGGTCTGAAAAGTAACATAGTATACGATGACCCAACACCCATTTGTTTTATTTGGAAGTGGCTACTAATTTCCACATATGACCAACCTCAAAGGAAGTTCTATGTATTCTTGTCACAAGAAGCCGATGGTCATTTCCCTTCTGGGGACATATTTAGAAGATATGGAGTCATGCTATTCGTAAATCTAGAGACATATAATGTAAAATAAAGTAAAAGTAATCCATAATCAAGGAGTTTAATTAAGGTTAAAGTTTGATATGATAGGATATATTGAGGAATTTATGGATGTCAACATGGGAGTTCTAATAATTAACGATTTTTTTTGTTGACTTGCATCATTTTCTCTAATAGGTTAAACGTCCACAAATCACCATCAAGCTTAATGCTGCCACCATTTTCGCTTGGAATGAATCTACACATAACAAACGGATAAGTCTTTGAGAATTTTCTTCTAGGTCTAAAAAGTAAGATAGCATACGATGACCCAACACCCATTTGTTTTATTTGGAAGTGGCTACTAATTTCCACACATGGCCAACCTCAAAGGAAGTTCTATGTATATTTGTCACAAGAAGCCGATTGTCATTACCCTTGTGGGGACATATCTAGAAGATCTGGAGTCATGCTATCCGTAAATCTAGAGACATATAATGTAAAACAAAGTAAAAGTAATCTATAATAAATGAGTTTAATTAAGGTTGAAGTTTGATGTGACAGGATATATTGAATAATTTACGGATGTCAACATGGGAGCTCCAATAATTAAGGATTTTTTTTCTTGACTTGCATCATTTTCTCTAATAGGTTAAACGTCTACAAATCACCATCAAGCTTAATGCTGCCACCATTTTCGCTTGGAATGAATCTACACATAACAAACGGATAAGTCTTTGAGAATTTTCTTCTAGGTCTAAAAAGTAAGATAGCATATGATGACCCAACACCCATTTATTTTATTTGGAAGTGGCTACTAATTTCCACACATGGCCAACCTCAAAGGAAGTTCTATGTATTTTTGTCACAAGAAGCCGATTGTCATTACCCTTGTGGGGACATATTTAGAAGATATGGAGTCATGCTATCCGTAAATCTAGAGGCATATAATGTAAAACAAAGTAAAAGTAATCTATAATAAAGAAGTTTAATTAAGGTTGAAGTTTGATGTGACAGGATATATTGAGGAATTTATGGATGTCAGCATGGGAGTTCCCATAATTAAGGATTTTTTTTCTTGACTTGCATCATTTTCTCTAATAGGTTAAACGTCCACAATTCACTATCAAGCTTAAGGCTGCTACCATCTTCACGTGGAATGAATCTATGCATCACAAACTGATAAGTCCTTGAGAATTTTATTCTAGGTTTGAAAAGTAAGATAGCATATGTTGACCCAACATCCATTTGTTTTATTTGGAAGTGGCTACTAATTTCCACGCATAGCCAACCTCAAAGGAAGTTCTATGTATTCATGTCACAAGAAGCCGATTATTATTTTCCTTACGGGGACATATCTAGAAGACATGGAGTCATGCTATCCGTAAATCTAGAGACATATAATATAAAACAAAGTAAAAGTAATCCATAATCAAGGAGTTTAATTAAGGTTGAAGTTTGATGTGACATGATACATTGAGGAATTTATGGATGTTAGCATGGGAGTTCCAATAATTAAGGATTTTTTTTGTTGACTTGCATCATTTTCTGTAATAGGTTAAACATCCACAAATCACCATCAAGCTTAAGGCAGCTACCATCTTCATGTGGAACGAATATGCATATCACAAATGGATAAGTCTTTGAGAATTTTCTTCTAGGTCTGAAAAATAAGATAGTTCATTAGGAGTCACTTACTTGATCTAGAGGGTCTCACCTTTCTAGCTATATTAGTCAACCCTTGAGCCATCGTCTTGGACCTGCCTTCTAGCATAGCTAACTTGTAAATTACAAGCTGTTAATAACAATAGAGACATTGATTTGCCCTGCCACAAGCATTTGATGTATGTATTAAGGGACAAGGCTTTGTTCGATCTCTTACCCTATGATTATGATGATGACAAAACTTCATACTCGATAATTAACATTTTTGTTCTAGTGGATGTGAATTAAGAGCTGTAGATGTAGGTTACCGTGCTATTTACATTGTCAAGAAAATCTCCTTATGATGTTTTAAAAAATCGAAAACTTTCACACTAATTATCATATGATAAATACACATGTTGTCATAATCGGATGTTGCCGATGTAAGGAAGATTTTGCCACTACCAAAGGTTTCCTAAGCTTGCAGTGGAAAGGCGTCAACAAGATGGATGATTCTTGATATAGGGAGACCAAATTTGGCAGAATGAGGTGCTCATGAGGATTTGGAAGCATCATGGGAAGGTGAACATTTGAGTAGTAATCGCTGCTATACTTAGGAAGACCATTGGATTGTAGACCACAAGTTAATTTCCATCAACTAGTTTCGAAGACCCATTGAGTCATTGTTGATACCTAATTTTGATGACTAATTTTAGTTATTCATTGCATATAAAAAGTAGGGATCGACCCTGGTGCCTAAACAAAAATATTAGTTAAATTGCATATAAATATTAGGAGCATTTTAATTAAGTTCTTATGATATTGCATTGGAGTTAGTAGATGTAAGCAAGGAGGATTATGAGCTTAATTAAATTAATTGAATTAAGCCCATAAGGTGAAAATCAAATTGAGACTATTAAATCTTCATGATGGAAAATTTGTGCCAAGTTGGAATTGATTTATCAAATTTAAACTTGTAAAGCAATTAAACTTGATATTATGCCAATTTAAATCAAAAGAGATAATAGGAGAGCTTTGTATCGTTAAAGATAGGGTAAGTCTCTTAAAGTCCAAAATAGGAAAGTAAGGGATTTTGATCTTAAAAGAAAGGGTTAATACCATGAAAAACTCAAAACTGGTACATTTGTGACAAATTTACCCCGAACTATTTTTTTTACCACAAAAAATCCTAAACTGGTATATCTGTGACAATTTTACCCCGACCTATTTTTTTGACCATTAAAAACCATATACTGGTATACCTGTAACAATTTTACCCCCGAACTAATTTTTTGGCCATCAAAAACCCCAAACTGGTACACCTGTGATAAATTTACCATCCGTTAGTTTCCGTTTAATTTTACTATTAAATTGCGAAGTTTAATGACATGTGGTAATTGACATGTGTACCGGTTTCAGGTTTTACCCTTTTGTTTATCACAAGTTTATCAATTTGTTATTTTTTGTGATATTAATATAATTTAACGGATACTAACATATGGTAAATTTGTTACAAATGTATCAATTTGGGGTTTTTAATTGTCAAAAAATTAATTCGTGGGTAAAATCGTCACATGTGTACCAGTGTAAGGTTTTTGGTAGTAAAAAAAAATAGTTCGGGGTAAAATTGTCATAAGTATACTAGTTTGGGGTTTTTGGTGGTCAAAAAAATAGTTCGTGGTAAATTTATCACAAGTGTATCAGTTTGGGGTTTTTTATGGTAAAAAAAATAGTTCGAGGTAAAATTGTCATATGTGTACCAGTTTAGGGTTTTTCGTGGTATTAACCCTAAAAAAAACTCTAGACTTGCACCTAGAAATATGTGCCTTGAGGGTTCACAAAGGGGTTGATAATACACAATAGAAATTAAAAAGGACACAAGAGAGCACAAAAAACAAGAAACATCCACGAGCTTTTTTTCCACCCCTGAAATCTCAGCATGCGATTTCATGAAATCGACGAGAGCACATTATTAATTAACCGTTGGATTGCGTTCAAATTTTTTGGGAAGTACGGTAAGACATTGTTCTTGAGTTTGTCTGGTGGGATTGATGAGAACATATCTGCAAATATCTTTGATGGAGAAAACCGAAATAGTCGGACTTGTGGAAGAACTCAATGCATGGTCTCTTGAAAACGGTGAGTACGCTTTTGTTCTAATCAGAATGCATTGAAATTTTGAGGAAACCTCCATGACACCTAGTTCTTCATCTTCACCAAAGGAATTAAACATCAAAGATCCGGAGATACCACTGTGATTCTCAGTCCTTGACGTTACCTCTTGCCATTCCTCACCGGTTACCTGCGACCCCGATAATCCAATTCAAGTAATTTCCTAAGTTATCTTTGATTCAAATATTCAATTGCCTAAATTGTGGTTATTTGACTCTAACATGATTTATTTTGAGATTTTAGTTGGTTTCCATATAAGAAGTCTCCTCTTGAGTCATGCATAATAGCCGAGGTTTTGATGTTCAAGACTTAAGATCAAATCCTCGATGGTGATAATTTCCTATTTTTGAATTCAATGGATAATTAATTATGTGGATTGAAATATTGCATGATATTTATTTTAAGAAGCTATTCTAAAACAAAAAAGTTGCATTGCATGTAAGGATAGTTTTTCTTATTTAGAATTTGCATACCTGGTAGTAATATAGTAATTTAGGAAATTTCCTAATTTAGAATAGGATTTAATCTAAGTTATTCCTAGTTTAAATTAGGTAATTATATATTTTATGTAGTTTCCTATTTTAACCTTTAGAGAAAATCACAAAAATAATAAGCATATATATCATATAAAATTAGTTGCATCACTTGCCGTGTCATCACATGCCATGTCATCGTTGCCATGTCAGTGTTTTCACATCGTCATATTTCCATGTCATAATTTTCATGTCATTTAGTGATTGCATGTTTAGACTCGTATAAATTAGATTACATGTTATGTTAGGTTAGTTCATAATTTTTGCACGTCATTAGAATTAGGTCATGTCACATGTTATTAGTTTGATAATTTAGGTCATGTCATATGTCATTAGTTTAATAATTCATACATGTTAAACTTGAATTGAACTTGCATATAATTTAGTTTTCATAAACAAGAAAACCCAAACGAGAATTAATTAGGATGTCATTGCTTTTAGAAATTATGTTTAGATTATGCATGCATTTTTAATTGAAATCTTGCAAATATTGATAAATTAATCATCGTAAGATTGTGCTTTGCTTTACATTGAGGTTAGCCATATTTCTAGCAATTTATTTATTTTTTGCTTTAATTATTAAGTTATTTGAATATTACATTATTGATTGAGTACCCACATGAACATCCATCATATGATGGTGGTTTAGAATTAAAATTAACCAAGAGTGCTTGCAACATTTTTTTTAAATAAAGAGAAAAGGTACCGAAGGGCGTTAGATTAATCTATCGTAACAACGTCCCTATATCCATGAACCTCTACTTTGTAGAAGTAAAGTGTTCTCCCGCACTTTACTTAAGTGTTTAATCGACTTATTAATAATCGATTAGTGAAGACACCTAAATAAATTGATTTGTATGTTTAGATTAATTAAATTAAAACCCAAAAATTGCTATTGATATGGGCCACGGAGTGTTCATACTAAGTGTAAGCTTTGTGATCCATTTGCACGACTATTTTCCTTTTACCGTTTCAATTATGAAGCCTCCTCTGTGAAAGTGCTCTAGTAAATGGAGCTTTTGGAGAGAGCTGACAGCTGCTTTTGGGATGTAAAGTCTTGCTGACACTGTGAAATCTAATATACTGGTGACGTCTTTCGATGGGACGCCAGTTTTCTCGTCAAGTGATGGCGAGACGGTGGCCGTGCCAATGAGGGTCTCCACTCGGCCATTCTTGTACATCCTTACCTACGGAAAGTTCTTCGGTGAAATGCAAGCAAGGGTAATATTGAGGAGAAGAAGACAGAGAGTTTAATCAGGAGTTTATGTTGTGTTCTTGCATTATGTTTCTGTTTTTGATATGCCTAGACATGATTTTACCAACCAGATTTAAATTACAAACCATATACGAAAATTAACGCGCACGGAACAGAGTTGCTGGCAAATACAAAACAAGATTCTGTCCTTTAGTACAAATAGAGATAGAGTTAGCAAGAATTGGCCCCGCAGACAAAGGAAGGTACTAATAAACAGTAATACCTCAGACCCTATTTGTCCTCGTTCATGAAGGAGGCCAATTTCTTCATCATCTTCGCAGCATTATCACAGCTGGGATTGAACAAATGAAACACATGATCCTCCCCCGGTGCTTCCATCACTTCCACAACTCCACCCCATCCGCTCTCACTCAACAACTCCTTGTAATGCCAATCCCTATCTCTCAGTATATCCTTTTCAGCAACACAAATCAGGACCCGATTGAAACCCAGACTCGAGAGCCTCGGGTCGTTTGCTGGGTTTAGTAGCGGGTCGTCACACCCAGCGGTCTTTGGGTTCGCCATGAGCCAGAACCTCTCTGCAAAAGCCCTTTTCTCGGGTTCGGTGGTCTCCGATGGCAATGGTTCGCTGCCCCAGAAATAAGGATGCACCATAATAGCACCGGGGATTCCAATTCCATTTAGCTTTTCCTCTCCTAGTCGGATGCCCATGTTGTGAACTATGTTACCGCCAGCGCTGTCTCCAGACATAAACACCTATGCGAGAATTTACGGAACCTGGTATTAGTGTGTACGCTCACCGCGGAAACTGTTCGAGGACACTATGCTAAGTCACCTTAATTAATTTTTTTGATAGAATTCTACAATTTAAGCTGGATTTTTATTTATTAATTTTGGAGGTTAATCCGAATAGGTTTTTTTATTGGCTTCAACCTCTCTTAATAGTATTAAGGCAAAGATAATGGACCTATTTTTAAAAGGATTAATGCCACAAAAAACTCTAAACTAGTATATCTGTGATAAATTTACTAAACACTAATTTATTGACCATAAAAAACTTCAAATTTGTACATCTGCGATAAATTTACTTTAAACTAATTTTTTTACTATCGAAAACTATCAACTGGTACATTTGTGACAAATTTACCCTACCTCAAATTTGATTAATACAAAAAAACCCACAAATTAATATATTTATGAAAAACAGAGGGTAAAACGCCAAAACTGATATGTGTCAGTTGTCACATATCATTTAATTTAGTAATTTAATAATAAAATTTTTAAAAAAATTAATAAAAATTAAATTGATTATAAATATATCAGTTTAGAATTTTTTCGCAAGAATAAAGGAGTGTTGTGACTTTTACGTGTTTGACAAACTTAAGCAGTTGTAGTGCCCTCAAAGCCACGGCAACATTTAATATGCATTAAACTGTGGGGCATGTTCGACCAAAAAAAGAAAAGAAACTATGGGGCCGGGGCGGGGTAGGTATTAGCGTTGCCCACCTGCTTTTCTGCCCCTTGTCCGCTTTAAGTAAAAAATGTATTAATTTTTTTGAAATATTTTTCTTATAATATTTCTTTTAAAATATGAAACAATGTTAATACAACCCTGAGAACAATCTTTTCTCCTTATGAGTCTTGCTTTTGTAAACAATGCGAGCATGGAAAGCCTTACGATTGCTTACCTGATTCATCTCCAAAATTGTCCCCCATTACTAATTTGTGAAGGTTGGATTTTGACCAACCCACCACGTTCGTGCCCGTTGTTAGCATATGGCAGATTTTAGAAAACTGTCTCATCTAACTCCAACGTGTTGTAACTTTTAAACATTTATCACAAAAATTTCCATATGCAACACTTCATTGCACAGTCATAACGCAACAACCCTATATTATAGCCACAATTATACCACATGGACATTAAATCTACTGTTGTGAGTTTGCACTTGGTTTTCATTCACTACAAAAAAACTGTAATTTAGCTACAATATATTTGCGACGACAACAGTATCGTCGCTAATTAGTGACAACAAAAGGCAAATAGTCGCTAAGTGGCGACGAAATTAGTGACCAAGTTAATTTCGTCGCCAATTACGGAAAATAGCGACAGCAACAGACAATTAGTCGCTAATTCGTCGCTAAATAGCCACGAGATAAAGATGTCGTCGCCAATTTGCGACAATCACGCTTTTCTGTCGCTAAATCACGACTACATTCAGCGACGGCATTTTTATCATAGCTAAGTAGCTACGAAAATACTTGGTAGTCGCAAAAACACAGTTTAGCGACGCATCGTAATTACTTCGTCGCTAATGTGATCTAATGTTACATTTTACGTTTGTTGGTCTCTGGACAGTTTAGCGACTAAGTTGTCGCAATCTCGTCTCAAATTAGCGACGATATTAGTACCGTCACTAAATAGCTACTATATTTACCTACGACTTGTGTTTAGTCGCTGAATAGCGACTATCTTTAGCGACGATTTAGTTTATTAGTCGCTATTTAGCGACGAAGTAAACATATTTCGTCGCTAAATATAGCTTATATCAGCAACAAAACAGACGATTCATTCATTTCGCAGCACTCGATCTCTTCTTCCTCTCTGTCTAAACGAGAGCCCGACGCCTACTTGGAGTAAGTACAAGTTACCTGGAGGTGGAGATGCGTATGCTTTAGCGAAGAAATCGGAAAAGCTTAACGGAGTGAGAAATTCGCGATTGAAGAAACCGCAAAAAATACACCATTGTCCCAACTTGTTTAATTTCAAGGTAAGTTATTTCTTCTTTCAATTTGACTGATATTTCTGTCTATTACGCGTTGTTGTGTTGCCGTTATACGTTGTTGTTTACACGAGATTGATTTCAATCCTAATATGGGGTTAAACGACTCGGATACATGTGACACCCCTCATATGTTTGTTAAAATACCGTAATGAATCTTGACATTTGTTGAGTCGGGTTTTCATCGTAGGCATCATGGAAGGAGATAGGTCTTGGATGTATAATAAGAACTTACCTAGGCGTGGAGGATTAACCGATGAGTTTCGTGCTGGGTTGGAAAAATTCATGGCGTTTGCTAGTTCACAAGTTGAATACATGAACGGAAGTAAGTTAAGGTGTCCGTGCAAAAAATGCAAAAACAGTAAATTCCAAGAATATGATATCGTTCAGGAGCATCTTTATAGAAACGGTTTCACTCCGAATTACTACAATTGGACTTGCCATGGTGAACCATTTATGTCTCCCGAGGAATATCGCAATACTCACCAATTGCCTTGTGTACGGGAAGAATGTAGTAGTGCTAGAGATGAATTAAATCCATATCAGAGAATGGTGCTTGATGCAGCTGCTCATAATTTTGGATGGGAAACGAACCAAACTAGCACCCATGAGCATGGAAGCTCCAGTCATACATCACAGTTTGACAACTCTGGTGACACAACATTTGAAGAAAGTGTGTGCCATAAATTTCGTGACGTGTTGAGTTCAGCGGATGAACCTTTATGGGGAGGTTGTGACAACCACTCAACGCTATCGGTCACGGCAAGAATGCTAAGTATTAAAGCCGAGCATAACGTGTCAGAGAACTGCTTCAATTCTTTTGTGGAAATAATGCGTGAAGCATTACCCCGTGATAACAACATGCCGAGTTCCTTTTACGATATGAAGAAGTTAGTGCATGACCTGGGTCTTCCGGTTGAGTGGATTGACGTTTGCATCGCAGGGTGTATGTTGTATTGGAAAGAATATCAATCTGCTGAATCTTGCAAGTTTTGCGGTGAGCCTAGATACAAGGTTCAAAGGAGGCATGGTGGTAACCATGCACGTAGACCAGTGAAGCAATTGTTTCATCTGCCGTTAATTCCTAGATTGCAAAGGTTGTTTGCGTCTCGAGCTACTGCTGAACACATGAGTTGGCACGCAAACCATGAAACTGAAGAGGATATGATGTGTCATCCTTCCGATGCATACGCCTGGAAACATTTCGATAGAACATACCCAGATTTCGCAATGGAGCGACGGAACATCAGGCTAGGTCTATGTAGTGATGGGTTTGCCCCATTTGGTAAAACCGGAAAAAACTATTCATGCTGGCCAGTCATATTAACGCCGTACAATCTCCCTCCTGGCATGTGCATGAAGACACCTTATATGTTTCTGACATTGATCGTGCCCGGTTCGCATAACCCGAAGAAGATGATAGACATTTACATGCAACCATTGATTGAAGAGTTGCAACAACTATGGAATGTTGGTGTTCCAACCTATGATGTTTGCACCGATAAAACATTTCTATTGAGGGCTGCGCTTCTTTGGACGATAAATGACTTCCCAGCTTATGGAATGTTGTCTGGGTGGAGCACAGCCGGCCTGTTAGGATGTCCGATTTGTATGGAGAAATCAAAGTCGTTCCGATTAAAACATGGTAAGAAGGCGTGTTACTTTGATTGCCACAGACAATTCTTACCGATGAATCATCCATTTAGAATGAATAAGAAAGAGTTCGTCAAAAAAAGGATTGAAAGGACACCTCTACCAATGAGGTTGACCGGTTATGAACTTTGGGAACAAGTCCAAACCTTCCCGACCGTTGTTGAAGCCCCGCAATGCATACCTCATTCGTATGGTTCTACGCATAAATGGACAAAGCGCAGTATATTTTGGCATTTACCATATTGGAAGACCCACTTTGTTCATCATAACCTTGACGTCATGCACATAGAGAAGAATGTTTTTGAGAATGTCATCAACACGGTGATGGACGTCCCTGGCAAAACAAAGGACAACCTAAATGCAAGAAAAGACTTGCGAGACATTTGTGATCGGCCGACTCTAGGCGTGGAGCCAAGCAGTATTGGTCCAAAGCCAAAAGCAGTGTACACATTGACCAAGGAGCAGCGACGTGCAGTCTTAACATGGTTGAAATCTGTCCGATTTCCTGATGGGTATGCTTCAAACATCCGGAGATGTGTTGATTTGAATGCATGTAAGTTGTCAGGTATGAAAAGTCATGACTGTCACGTCTTTATGGAGCGACTACTTCCAATAGCGTTGAAGGAATTTCTGCCAAACTTCGTCTGGGGCGCTCTTACTGAATTGACGACTTTCTTTCATGATATTTGCTCGACAATGTTACGTACATCACACATGGAGAAGCTGGAGAAAGATATTCCAATCATCATGTGTAACTTGGAACGGATATTCCCCCCATCGTTCTTTGATTCAATGGAGCATCTACTAGTTCATTTGCCATACGAAGCAAAACTTGCAGGTCCCGTCCAATTTCGATGGATGTACCCATTTGAGAGGTAACAATGTTTTTCATTTTGTATAGATATGAAACTACCTATCAACGATGTTGAACTAAAATGTCGTTTTCCATATAGGTTTTTGTATCATTTGAAGAAAAAAATTAAGAATAAGGCATGTGTGGAGGCTTCAATTTGTAATGCATACATTGTTGAAGAAGTGACTACATTTGCATCATACTACTTTGAGTCGCACGTGCAATGCAAGAGGCGGAGACCAGGACGAAACGACGAGGGACCGCTAGATTCGGATTGTAACTCATTCTCCATTTTCAATTATCTTGGTCGACCAAGCGGCGTATGTAAGTTACGTTATATAACGGGAGAAGAAATGCATGCAGCCCACACATACATTTTATTGAATTGTCCAGAAGTGGAGCCATACTTTCAGTAAGCATTTCATATTAGACCTCACAATGTGAATGTATATACACATATATTGTGTCTAACCATTCGGTAATAAATTATTCTTTCTTGGCTCAAATCGAACAGAATGTTTCGGGCATCCATGTCAGGAGTATCGCCTGATGAGCTCGATCGTTTGTGCAATGTCCATTTTGCAGCATGGTTTAAAAATTATGTAAGATCGACGTGCAGTGTTAACTTGTAGTTTTCATAAAATTTTGATATTAAGCAATACTCTATGTATACGTACATATATGAATAACTTATTCATATGTGTCATTAGGTTCACAATATTCCAGCCATGATCGAGAATGAAGGGTTGTTATATCATCTGTCATTGGGTCCAAAAGCAATAGCAATAACTTGGCCAGCATATTTTGTCAACGGTTATAATTTTCACACGCAAGAATATGGCAAGGGAAAGGCCACGATGAATAGTGGCGTCTGTGTTCGATCTGGGAGCAGTTTGATGGAGGCCTTTTACGGCTTGTTGGATGCTATCATACAGGTAGAGTACCCTGGTCCACCATTGGCCGTTACGTTATTTAAATGCACGTGGTTCGACCCTATCAAAGGAATGAGGGTGCATCCGAAGTTTAATTTGGTTGAAGTTAATCACAAGAGAAAATATATGAAATACGAACCATTTGTATTGGCACAACAAGCAATTCAAGTCTATTACGCATCATATCGGAGCTTGAAACAGGACAAAGTTGAGTGGTTGGCAGCATGTACAATCAAAGCGCAAAAAAAGATCGAACAACACTGGAAAGATACAGCATATCAGCAAGAGGTCGTTCTGCACACAGCTGAACCTTATGAATATAATATTCCATCTTTACAAGACCCACATGGAGCATTGATCGATGTTGATGAAAGTGAAGTACGTCAATCGAACTTGCATCATAGTGTTGAAGAAGATGAATTTATCACTGATGATGACGAGGACACTGATGAGGAAAACGAGGACACCGAAGACGAAGACGAGTTTTATGATCATAGTGAAGATGCAGAAGACGACGATTATCATGACAACGACGAAGATGACAATGACAACGACTTTGGGTTTTGAAACTTTTATTATTCTTCTTTATGACATGTATAACGTATTTTATGGTTTATTGTGTTATAATTAATATTCAGAATATACGGTATATTTGATAATATTATTTATGAATCAGGTGTATTTATATACAAATATATAACAAGGTAATTAGGTGTATTCTGTAAAAATTAGCGACAAGTTTGTCGATGTCGTCGCCAAAAAAGGCCGAGAGTTATAAAATTTGCAATGGGGTACATCTTTAGCGACCAACCATAATCAATAGTCACTAATTAGCGACGGACCCTGTTCTTGTCGCTAAGTAGTGACGGAGACGTGGTCGGTCGTCGCCAAAAGTTACCGAGAGCTCTAAGCATTCGGGGACATCATTAGCGACGGATCACATATCTTCGTCGCTGATTGGTGACGGGGAGATCATCTTGTCCCTAAAAGTTAAATGTTAGCGACGGAGACGTGGTCGGTCGTCGCCAAAAGTTACCGAGACCTATACAATTTGGAGTCGGGGACATCATTAGCGACGGATCACATATCTTCATCGCTGATTGGTGACGGGGAGATCATCTCGTCGCTAAAAGTTAAATGTTAGCGACGGAGACGTGGTCGGTCGTCGCCAAAAGTTACCGAGACCTATACAATTTGGAGTCGGGGACATCATTAGCGACGGATCACATATCTTCGTCGCTAGTTGGTGACGGCGAGCTCATATCGTCGCTAAAAGTGAAATTTTAGCGACGGCGACGTGCTCGGTCGTCGCAAAACTTACCGAGAGCTATTCAATTTAATTGCATTCGGGGCATCATTAGCGACGGATCACATAGCTTCGTCGCTGATTGGTGACGGGGAGATCATATCGTCGCTAAAAGTTAAATGTTAGCGACGATGCTGTCGCTGATTGGTCGCCAAATGTGGCGGAATTATGGATTTGATTCAGGCGTTTTAGCGACTACTTGGTCGCGATACCGTCGCTAATTAGCGACGGACGTTATTAATTGTAGCCAATTAGCGACGATTCGTGGCTATGCCGTCGCTGAATCAGGATAACCTAAGTTCGAAATCGATTTTTCCCCATTCTGTCTCTCTCTATCTCTCCTCTACTCTCGCTCTCCAGTCAGACCTCCGACGCCGCTCGATCGCCCGCCGCCGCTCGTCTGGCCTCTCGCTGCCGGTCGTCCGCCCGCTCCCCGCCGCTCGTCCAACCCGTCGCTTCCTCGCCGGCGTCGCAGCGGAGCTCAAGCGAAGCTTGCCTCCAGAGCAAAAGTGAAGTAGCTTGCCTCCAGAGCAAAAGTAAGTTTTGGCAACATATCTTCCTAATTCTTATTGTCCTACATGATACTGATGCACTTCGACACGGTCCGGTAAATTGGCACTGACCGCAGTCGACCACCAAACCATTAGCCTTGATGGCTTGTAATGGACAAGGAAGACTTGAACAAGTATTAAAGTTAGAAAGTGTCCCTTTAATACTCTCACCGGAGAAAGTTGCCTTTTTTTCACAGGTTTGCCCGCAGGCCGATGTAGTTGAACTTCTTGTCTATCTCGCTGAGCCTTGCCATGTCTGTCAGCTTCTTGTTACGATATCTCATGGTGCAGATGATTCAACATATCCGTCGACAGTTGATGTAAGGACCGGACAGGACCTTGATAGTCTCAAACTGGTCGTGGAGGTATATCTCATCTTTGTAATTCCATAGTCTTTTTTTTTTGGTCAAAATCACTCCGTAGTTTGACCACTTGAATTCGTGTAACTATGATGGCTGAGCTGATAAAGAAACTATTTTTGCATAACAAATTTATGGAAAGTGGATTTTAATGCGATTCATAGTCCTTGACTGCAGTTATAATTATGATTTTTTCTAAGAAGCATTAACTTTTTTGTACTCCTAAATGGTTATCTGATGGGAAACACTTGAGAGGATATGACATCACTATATGTGCTGCACATATAGAAGTAACAGAGTGATCGAGATACTGTAAACGGAGTTTATTATAGGTCTAGACTTGTGTACATTTTCTGGTTAGCATGCTAACTAATGATTAGATTGGGCCCAAGAATGCAAGTCTTTGCACAAAATCTTTTAAATTTTGTCTGTAAAATATGTGGACATCAACTTCTATCCAGTTCAAATGCAAGATGTTTTATTTTCATTCTACATTTTAAATTTATTTATCCAAATTGTCTGAAAGCAATATTTCTACTGTGAAACTTCACCAAGAGCTTTTCCTTCTCAATAATGTAAGCGAACAAATTCATGAATGGAAAACAGGGGGCTGTAATCCCATTTTCAGAAAAAGTGTTGTCTTTTAACATTTGATCCTTGTAGCCTTTATGCACCCTATACATGCTTCTGGCTGTATCAGCTTGTGCATTAATGTACCCCACAAATTGACCAGCTAAATGGTTCTGTACTTTTATTTTTAATACACAAAATTATTTCAGTGAAATTTATATAAAAATTTTCCATACCTATAGCTATTTATGATCACCTACTTGTGAGTAAAGGCATGAAGAAGGTCCATTGGATGAGTGATGTTCTTGGCACATCCTTTTTTATTGGTAGGTTATTATCCCAGAGAGTGAAGAAGAAATACAACAAATCTTGCTATCCTCTGTGTAGAGTTATGATTACACGTGCTTTTCATTTTGATTATACACTCGTGTCAAAGAAAACTATAGAAAAGAATGTTCCTCCAATTGGCAGGCTTGTTATCTCAAAGTCAAGCTCCTCCATATGGGGTGGGGTTTTGTTTGGAATTTGATCGACTGTAGTGAAAAGTGGTCACTAGTATAGAGTAATATTTGTCTAGTGGTACTGATGTATGTGGGTGGAAAATTGAATGAGACACCTAGACCTTCGGAACCAGAATTTATAGTAGTGTGGCTCCTCTGTAGCCTATTTCCATCATCCAATTATACCAAGTGTTTTTACTTGTGCTATGAAGTGCTTCTATAAACGGACCGACGAAAGAACCTG
Source organism: Syzygium syzygioides (assembly GCA_031216285.1). Classification (NCBI taxonomy): domain Eukaryota; kingdom Viridiplantae; phylum Streptophyta; class Magnoliopsida; order Myrtales; family Myrtaceae; genus Syzygium; species Syzygium syzygioides. The sequence goes on from CM062248.1 coordinate 20,090,958, forward strand.
TCAAGGAGCTAGCTCGTGGTTCAACAAATCCAACGTCTGGTTCTAAGTGTTAAAATAAATAGAATGGTTACAATGGTGAGAGTGGCTAATGGTTTGGTGGTCGACTGCGGTCAGTGCCAATTTAATGGTTACGATAGAAAATCCTGTGGAAAATGTGTCGCCAAACGGATGCACTTCGACACGGTCCGGCTTTTTAGCTGCCGCCGTACCAACCAGACTCGAAGAAATTTAAAGAAATCGTCCTTCATGATACTGATGTTACCTTTTGTAATGTTGTTTTCCCTATGCAGGAAGAAGAACAATATTTACACACTGCAAGAAAAATGGTAAGTTTTTAATTGGGTTATAAATCATTTCTAGTTAGTAAATAAATTGTTCTAACTAGTTTGTTTTTCCAATGTGCACCAGCGTCCAAATCAGAAAAATAACAACAAGGGTAAGGGTAAGGCTGATGATCAACCGACGGTCTATACACGTGGACGGGCCAGAGGAGGGCGTTCAATGCCAGTCGTGATCAGGCCGGTCGACGAGGCTAGTCCCCCTCGACGGACCTTCATGCCCACGCCCACTTGGGTCGATACGCCCCCCACAGAACCGCAGCCTCAACAGTTGGAAGACGAAGGAACGGAGGAGACTCAATCTGAGGGCGAGCCTTTGATCACAGCACGATCATCGGTAGGCCAAACGTCGACACCGCCAAGCGCCGAAGATGCGGATGATAATTGGGTCATCGATGATGAAGGGAGGAGGCGGATAGAACCGTTAGGAGACTCGTAAGTACAATATGATGAAAGGGCATAATTTTTTGTTATTAACTGTATAGGCTAGATTTTCTTTGGAATTTGAGATGTTTTATGTATTTTTTATGTTTAACAAATGCAGCTTCTACAGAGCGACGGTAGTCCTGCGGGACTGGTATCGTATGATCAACAATTTTTGGCGTGGGCCATATACATGCATTACGCAAGCGCCGGAGGAACATAGGAGAGTATGGTGGCAAGAGTTCGAGGTAAGTGTAAGATCGGTTTGTTAGTGACATTTCTAAAATGTATTGGTAAATTGAGTTAGCGTTTTTTTTTTGCAGCGCAAGTACTATTGGGACAGATCTATGGATAGCGAGGTTAGAAGAATTTTAAACAAGAAGGCCGGCGATCACATGCGAAATGTGATGAACAAGGCGAAAACCACTCAGAGGCAGCCGGCTTGGATAGACGATCAGTCATGGGGGGAAATCCATAGAAAGTGGGCTAGTGAGGAGCATAAGCGCGCCAGTGAGAGGAATAAAGTTAATCGAACTTCCAGTTCCAGAGAATCTGGGATTGGGACGTATGCCGGCGGCTCCATCACAGTTGCGGAGCACAAAAGGAAGATGGTAAGTATTGTCAGATTGTCAATTTATTCCGTTAATAGATTGTATGACTAGTTGGAAGTCCGTTTTGTATGTTAGGCGAAGGTGTTGGGAACGCTGCCCAGCTTCTCACAAACGTATGAGCGGACCTTCATGAGAAAGGACAAATCATTCGTCAGTGGCACGGCGAAGGCCGTTAAGGTATGTTCGAACGTGATGATTTTATAGCAGATTAGTTGATTGTGATGCATGCCTAGTAACTTTTAAAGTCTGTACGTAGGAAAAATTTGATGAAATGCTTGCATCTACGGCGGGTGTCGGGAGTAGTGGCAGCGGCGAGGGTACAGAAGGGACGTCGCCCTCGATTGAAATGTCGCAGGCCGAGCAAGAGAAGCTGTGGTGGCAAGCATCTGCAGCAGTGAAGAAAGGGAAGGTGTACGGGTTGGGGTCGTTAGCCCGGGACAGCATGAAGTCGGTAGGCACATCTTCTGCTGGAACGAGTTCAAGGCGCAGCGCAAGAGAGAGTGAGCTGGAAAAAAAAGTGGAAAACCTCGAGAATCTACTTGCAGAGAAAGACGACAAAATGAAGAAGATGGAGGAGAGACTAGATGCCATAGATGCCAGAGATGAGGCAATGCGCCTCATGCAACAACAATTGAGTATGCTATTGAGACAACAGCAGGGTCAGCATTCGCAGCAAGATGATGAGGATGAAGCAGCCGAGCAGACTGGACTTCCACCGGCACCCCCACTCGATGAAGACCATGAAGAGTAGATACATTTGCTGAACATTTTTGATATGTACGAATGATAATTGTTTAGATACATTTGCTGAACCTTTTTGATATGGGTACTTTTCTTAGATATTTACTTTTTTGCTTCTATATTTCGTTATGCGTTGAATGTTATGACTTATCAGGTAGAACTGAACAAAAAACAAAAAATAAATATTAATCGTTCAAACAGCTTTAGCGACGCTACGATCTACTATCGTCGCTATTCTGGACGATTTAGCGACGAACACTAGCCTTTGTCGCTAAATGGCGACGAATCGGCGACTACCTTGTCGCTAAAGTGGCCGAGTGATACCATTTTGCATTCGGGACAACGTTAGCGACGGACTATCTAATCGTCGCTATTTAGCGACGACCATTAGCTTTGTCGCTAAATGGCGACGAATCGGCGACTACCTTGTCGCTAAAGTGGCCGAGTGATACCATTTTGCATTCGGGACAACGTTAGCGACGGACTATCTAATCGTCGCTGTTTAGCGACGACAATTAGCTTTGTCGCTAAATGGCGACGAATCGGCGACTACCTTGTCGCTAAAGTGGCCGAGTGATACTATATTGCATTCGGGACAACGTTAGCGACGGACAATCTAATCGTCGCTGTTTAGCGACGAACAGTAGCCGTTGTCGCTAAATGGCGACGATTCGGCGACTACCTTGTCGCTAAAGTGGCCGAGTGATACAATATTGCATTCGGGACAAAGTTAGCGACGGACAATCTAATCGTCGCTGTTTAGCGACGACCATTAGCCTTTGTCGCTACATGGCGACGAATCGGCGACTACCTTGTCGCTAAAGTGGCCGAGTGATACCATTTTGCATTCGGGGACAACGTTAGCGACGGACAATCTAATCGTCGCTAATTAGTAACGGAAGAACACATTGTCGTCGCCAAAAGTGACGGTAGATGACAGTGTTGTCGCTAAAAGTGGCCGAGAGCTATAATATGCATTCGGGACGTCATTAGCGACGGGGGAGAGAGTTATCGCTAATTGGTGACGGCAGTAGACATTGTTGTCGCTAAATATGCGATACTGAGTTCCATGCATGCTGGACATATTTGCGACTACAAGAAAAATATCGTCGCAAAAATTTGCGACGATCATACTCTTGTAGTCGCTAAAATATTAGCGACGCCAGGTGTAGTTCGTCGCGAAATGGCGACTAATGGTTTGTCTAGTCGCTAAGTTGCGATATCTGAGTTTTGCGACAGATGTGTTAGCGACGAGGCAATTTGTCGCTAATTAGCGACGAATTGCCATTTGTTTCGTCGCTAATTTTAGCGACATGGTTTTTCGCAACGAAATTTGGTTCGTAGCAAAAGTCGTCGCTAAAAAATTATAGCGACGAAAATTTGCGCGTTTTCGTCGCTAATTGTCGTAGCTAAAATGCAGTTTTTTTGTAGTGAATTTTAATAGCCGGCCAGATCAGAAAGATATGGAGGGATCCTATGCGAATATCTAGAGATATATAATATTGTATAATATAGTACAATATAATATAATGTAAAGTAATTGAAGTAGCTCGTAAAGTAATCAATGATTCCGAAGCTTGGTCAAGGTTACGTAAGCTAAGTGGAAAATTGAGTTGTGCTTAAAGTTTGATTTGACAGAATGCACTGAGGAAACTGTTGATATGTCATCACGAGGGTTCCTATAATTAAAGATTTTGTTAATGAGAGGGAGATAGAGAGAGTTCATGTCTAAAAATTATCATTTGTTATTTTTTATTTGAGCTAATTCCTTTAGAAAATCTATAACTTCAGGTTTAATTTTAATTTTATCTCAACACTTTTTTCGTCTAAAAATATCTCAACTTTCATTCTAGTCCAAAATCCGCCCACTTGTCCAAAATTTATCATTTAAAGTTATTAACATCAAGAAGCTGCCGTTGTTCGATACGAATGTAAGAATATTGATGAAGACGTAGTTTTTAATTAGCTTGGTATTGATAATTTTGAAGAAATTAGTGCTAAAATTTTAACGTGTTGGCAAATTTAAGATTAGAGCTAAAGTTATGAATTATTTTTTAGACAAAAAAGTTCAAGTTAAAATTGGGATTGAAGGCAAAAATTTTTTTAGGAAAGTAGCCCTATTTGATTTGGTCATACTTGGGAAGTCTACATCTGAGAACTAAGATCGTTTGTTATATTTGATTTTGGGGGTTGAGAGAGAATCTAGATCTGAAAAGCAAGATAGTTTCCAGTCAACCCTTCGAGGCCCCGTCTATGATCTGCCTCTTTGCATACCTACCATAAAAATATTAGAGGCGGTAAATAACAGTAGAGACATCATTTTGCGAACCTTTGCTAGCATAAGGGGCCGTTACTTTTCATTAGTAACTGATCACATGTCCTAATTTATAAAAGAGAAATGATTAAGTGACAGTCTATTTTAGATCACAAAAAAATAGATAAAAAATAATTATAAATTCATGTGGGGTTCACTCATTTTACAATTTATGACTCATAACGTGCTGTTATTCTCATAATGACCTAAAGACTATTAAGCTAGCAAAGTCCTTTGTAAAAGGTGGGCAACTGGACAAATATGTTCTCTAGTTTCAAGCATGAAAAGAGTGGGGGATAGGGCTCCGTAAGTTTTGTTAGACTAATCGAGCCGTCATGCAGTTTGCTACTTGCATTCCAAGCACGTATGAAGTGACAAGGCTTTGTTGGATCTCTTCCTCGATGATTTGATTATAACAAAGCTACATACTTGACGATTGACATGCTTGTTTGAGCGGACGCAAGGAAATATAGGCATGTCTCAAGTGTCGCAGATGTAAGTTACACTACCATATCGATATCACGGTCATGAATACAAATGGTGAGTTGGTTAAATATGAAAGTAATCTACGACAATGGCCATCAACCTAGTGAAGATTACAGCCATAATCAGCCTATCTGCAAATGAGGACTATGAGATTTACAATGGCTAATTGATTGAAGACGAATCAAGAAGAATGGAGCTGATTCGTACTGATATGGAAAGTAATCTTATGCAAAACTGACTGATGTCATGTGATCTCTTCCCATGTGAAGATGAATACCAGTTTGGAAGAATTGAAGACATAACGGCTAGTTGAGGACAACTTAAGCTCAAGAAGTATCAGATGAGAAGAACCATACGACGACATTTGGCAAGCCTATTGTGCTTATTCATTTCACTCTTTTACATAGACTCGCGAATGTTTTGAGAGAGTTTCTACATTGTATTTAGGGGCGTTTTATTCGTTCGAAAACACAAAGCTGGAGTGTTTTTATAAGAGATAGGTCGTAAGTATTGAAGTAACAAATCAAATAGCAAAATATTAGTGGTTATAATGCTGGATCTTCTACAAATCAACATGGACATAACACATCTAGCAAAGCATTCATGAGTTGACAATTTAGAGATTTTTTCCTGATTTGCAATTTCTATGTGGATAAAATTGTTATTTATGAGTTTAGCTTCCACCATGATTGTAGGCGATGTCTTTCATACTACACAAAGTACCAATGAAATTGTTGTGCTTCATTGATTGATTATCTGTTTTTCTTCATGGTATCATAGCCACGTAAGGGCACGTTAATCTTTTCCTGTGATAAATCAAACAGCAAAATATCATCATAGTTATAGTGCAAAACCTTCCAAAAATCAGCACGGAAATAACACATCAACCAGAGCATCCACGGGTTAGGGTAAGGTATTGTAGAGCACCTACAATGCTTCGAAAATGAGACGGATGAGAGTAAGGCGTATCACTGTGTTTGAATATTGGCTGCTTATTAGCTATGACAATAGCAATTGACTTGCATTGCGCTAAGATGCTCAACTGAAAAGGTTCGAGGCATATTTTCATGGTGAGAGAAAGAGTCTATCAGTAGAGTGATTGACTTCAATGCCCAAGAAATAATGAAGAGTGTCGAGGTCTCTCTTGAAAACCACTTGACCAAGTGCTTGTACAAGATGGTTTATCAATTGTGGAGAATCACTCATGAGAACTATATCATCCCCACAGAGCAATAGAATGATAATACAACTAGGATGATGACAAACAAACAATGATGGATCAGTAATGCCGGATAAAAATCCATGCTCAAAAGAAATTCACCAAACTTGTTGAGCCATGCCTTAGGAGCTTGTTGGAGCCCATATGGCGGACACCAGAGTAATTCGACATAATCAAAACGAGATGAATAACAGAAGCGAGGTGGTTCTTCCATATAAACAAAAACATTGAGATTACCATGTAGGAATGCGTTCTTGACATCTAATAGGCGAGTTTCCCAATTTTGAATAGTAGCAATGGATAGAACAATGTAAATGATACTTGTTTGACTCTCGGAAAAGTTTAATCAACGCACCTTTTGTAATAAGTTAGGCTTTCAGTTGATCAAGTCTATATGTCACTACTTTGTGCACCTGTTTATATCCAACCACATACATTGAGGGACGACGGGGAACAAGTTCCTATGTTTTATTGATTGTAAGAACATCCAACTCCTCAAGTATAGTGGCTGTCCAACTATGGTGTTTTAAGGCCGAATAACAATGTGTGGCTCAGGAGGGATAGATTATAGTGCTAGATTGGCATACATTGGATTTGGATTCGAGATCCTGGTCTTTGAATGGATAATCATGGGATGCACTAAGGATTTGGAAGCTTCAAGCTAAGACTAAACTAAAGATTCACTCTCCACTGGTTGTGGCACATGATTAGAGCGAGTAATAGATGATACATTTGAGTTTTGTTCTATTTTAGCCAACAAACGTGAACGTTTACGTGCAAAATCAAGGTCCGTTGGTGAACAACCATTGTGATCAATTTCTAAACTAAATTGGGGCATGGTCCAAATATCACGTTTTTGTTTGTGATGGACTTAAAATAGAATTATATTGCAATAGCTCCCCCTCAGGAGTAACCTAAGAGAAAGAGGCAAAAGGAAAATAATGTCCATAAAAAACATGTTGAGATATATAAACATAACTGGTAGATTGATAGAGACAACAATATCCTTTATACTTTTCACCATATCTCAAAAATACACACGACAAAGAGCGCTTGTCAAATTTATTCATCATGTAATTGGGTAAATATGGACAACAACAATTGTCAACCACTTGGAATAATGAGTAATTAATTCCTTAAGTAAGACCCAATATGAGCTTCAGTTGCCTAGAGCAGTGAAAGGAAGCCCATTTATCACATAATTCATCATGGTTAATGCTTCCACGTAATAGTTGAGTGGCATAGAGAACTCAAATAATGTACTAAGCCCGAATTCAATAATGTATCATTGTTTCCTCTTAGCACCACTGTTTTGCTCTGGTGTACGTGGATAAAAGAGTTGTTGTATGCCACATTCACGAGAATTGCTCGTGAATTCACCTCCTCTGTCAGATTGATAATTTTCACATCAAGCCGATTATAATCTGATTTTTGAAAATATAGGAAGATCTAGAAAAAAGCTTTCGCTTCAATTGATACAACCAATGGAAACATGAGAAATTATTAATAATCATTACATAATATCAAAATTTTGCATAGAAGAAACTGGGCTCGATCCCCAAATATCACAATATATTTTCTTCAATGGATGGGAACATCGAAATTCAAATAACAAAATGAGAATCTTGAACTCTTGCTAATGTAATGACTTGAACATAAAGTGCTCGTGGATTTATTTACTGAAATCAAATTATCACATTGCAAAAGCTATGAACACGATTGTTTGAATGGCCTCATTGGCAATGCCATGTAAGTTCATTCACAACAGTAGGCATCTATTATTGTTTCAGTAGTTGCTGCTGTTATGGAGACTTGGCGCCTTTTCGTTCAGCATTTGGAATGCTCATTTGGACTCTAAAGTTCCTTGATCAAATGCAAATGATGTTTCTTGCAATTTTTTTTACTCACTTTGGGGAGATGCAATTGCATTTGGAATGCTCCCCAAGAAACCTTTGGCCAATGCTTCACCGGAGGTGCTTTGAGAAGTTACATTTTCGGAATGCAACTTGCACTGTTCATCGTCACTGTTTATCTTCCCCAGAGGCAGGTCCGGCGGTCGGCGATCACCGCTTGAGGGCTAGCTCGACCCCAGCGACCATCGCCTAGGGGTCGTGTGACCCCGGTGACCACCGACTAGGGTCACCAGACCTCGGGTGTCGCTGGGGTCGCACGACCTAGGCCAAGCGTTGCCTGGATTGCGCGACCTCAGTGATGCTCGAGGTTCGGCGACCCCAGGCGGCGATCAACGGGGTTGCGTAACCTTGGTGCAGTGGTCGCCTGAGGTTCGCATGACCCTGTTGACCACCGCTTGGGGTTGCCGGATCTCTGGCGTCACCTGGGTCGTGCTACCCAGGCCAAGTTGCCCTGGGTAGCACGACCTAGACGACGCCCGAGATCCAGCGACCCCAGGCGGCGATTGCCGGGGTTGCGCCACCCCATGCGGTGGTGGCCTACGACTAGATCTGACCGGTGGTTAAGCTCCTCTGGATCTTTTTTCTTTATAAAAAAATATTAGCAAAAATTCTTTAACCCAAGTTTATTTTAAAAAATACTTACTAAATATTACTTACATTTCAAAAAATCCTTTTAGCCCAAAAATAATTATATTCCCCTAAATGCATTTCCCCTCAATCGAACCAAATGGGCTCTTTGTAGCTCGTGATCTACTGGACTTGGTACTCGAGTCCAGACTTCTGATATTATGAGACAACTAGTGCCGAAAGAGAGGGCTCGACGTGGACAGGCATATATTGTGATTCAATTTTTATTTTCCCTAAACAACTTTACAGATTGTACTTCCCTCTACAGTATCGCTGACATTTTCTACACAACATCAGCAGACGCGTTGCATTACATTGTGGGACGAAACAATATCGACAAGGATATTTTCAAGTCGATGCATCTGTGGATGACAAGTATGACCTCAGAGCCCAGACTTCGGAAACCATGCTCAACTTACTGGAGTCTTGCCAATGCTGGCTGATAGAATCTTTTTTTCTTTAACCTTCAAATTTGGCTTTGTGGGAGAACAGGATGAGAGATGGAAAATATACTAGTAGTGCATTCCAAAATGAGGTGAAATAATGAAAATAAGGAAACTATAGAAGGTACTCAACAAAAATCAATGCATTTCTAAAAGATTTTGAAGACAAATCGGAAACAAAAAATATGCACCGAACTCTTATTTCATAAAGATGGCACGCTTAGTACAAAGTAAAAGAAAGTATTTTATTGAGTAAGCTTCTTTTAAAAATTAGCTGGAAAATAACAAGAAACCATCACATGCAAACTCTCCTTAGGTTGTTCGATTTGATAGTCATATACTTTGGTTGTTTAGTGCAATCAATAAAGGACAACATAATCTCAACAAGTAGTAGACATCTAGCTACTTACATTAGTGTATCCCGGCTCAACCGAGGCATCTTGGGGCTAGCTCAACTGAGGTATTCAGGCTCAATCGAGGCATCCGGGCTCAATCAAGACATTCGGGCTCAGTCAAGGCATCCTAGCTCAGCGAGGGCATCCCAGCACTAGTTTACTGAGACATTCGAGCTCAACCCAAGCATCCTAGTTTAACTAGGGCATCCCGGCACTAGTTTACCAGGGCATCGCCGCTAACACTATGTGACAACGGTCTTCTTCTTTCATTTAGTGATCACATATCGTGGGTCACACAAGCCGGCTTATTATCACTTATCTTAATTCACACATACAAGGCCTTAGTTGCTATGTACACATGAAAAGCTTACAAGCTCATAAAACATAGTTAAGAACATCAACGTATCACACAAATTACTGCATCCAAGCGTCGTATAACCATGCACAAAAACAACATAAAATAATTCACACGGGTTCATTTATTACATAGCCAAAATCCATCGGTGATGGTTTAGTCCCTTTTATGATCATCAAATAATCTTGTTCTTATCTTGATAATATTAGCCCATGAAATTGTGTAGTGCTTGTGTGATCCATGCTCTATAGGGTAAATTGCCTAACATGCAGGGTCGTAGTCGAGGGCATGTGGTTCGGTCCGCCATACTGAGCACTGGCTCGGAGCCGAACTTGGTTCGAATTTACACTCCTCAATGTAAATCCGTACTAAGCTGAACTCATCCCGTGACACCACAATATGAGTATGAGACCATACAACACTCCGTTTTGTGACTCATACGTGTCTTGACTTGTGACCATGAAGCAAAACAACAAGCACTCGCGCAACACCACGTCACATCAAATGCGAAACATAGGCAAGACATGGAAAATACCAACCATGACCAATCAAACGACCGAACATAGTCCAAGCAAATCATATCACAACGCATCTAATCTTCATTTCCCCATATTAGGGAGTTCACTTATATGCCGCATTTCAACCACGTAACATACCACCCTATCCAAGTGTTAGGTAATCCACTCACCTATAAGCTCAAAAAATATCTACAGCAGTCGGCAGTGGCCAACGGTGAGAGAGAGATGATTAGTTTGATGGTGAGGGAGAGAGAGAGACGTGGGAGGGAGAGATGAGAGGAAGAAGAGGTGATGTGTGGAAACTAACGGGGGAAACCAATCCTATTTATAGGCAAATCACTAACTTGTTCACCAAGTTTAAGAGTCAAAGCTTGTTTCCCAAGTTCTTGACTCTCTAGACTCTTCCAAGTCAAAACTTGCTTCCCAAGTTCTTGACTCTCTAGATTCTTCCAAGTCAAAACTTGCTCCCTAATTCCTTGACCATGATGAAGCTTCTTATGCAAGTCTTTAATTGAGGCCACACATCTCTCATTTAAAAGCTCATAATGTATAGATTTTGTTTCTAGAAAACATCAAATTGAAATTGTAATGTTTCCATATAGAAATTGATGAATTTTTGAAATCAGGCAAAACCGAGTAGTTTTGCACCATTCATGAAATCGGATTTGAAAACATAGTAAATGAACTCCAAAAATTTTCAAATTTGAATATGTCATAAACAAGGCCTTAAAAAACATTTTCCGTGTGGTACACAAAATCTAAATCTTTCTGTAACTATAACTATTAATAGCTTAAAGACAGATTAAAATTAGTTTGTTGGAACAGAATCTTTGCTTTTCAATGTAAGCTCTTTTCAAAATCCAATTCATCTAAAAAAATTCCCAAATTATATATATTATATATAAAGAAGTTCTCAATAAATTTTGTGAAGGAAGTTTGTTCAAAATCGGCCTATAAAAGTTTGTAGAAAATCGAGAAAGTGTGAACATCACAGAAATATCTATTATAGGTAGTTTTACACGGTCCTAAAATTAGGCTATCATACTACTTATATCAAGTCCAAAAATTCTGAAATTACAATAAGTAAAACTTCAAGATGTTTGTAGAAACTTTTAAGAAGGAAGTGTTTGGAAATTCGGATCATAAAAGTCTTCACAAAAATAGCAAAATGAAGGGGTACAGAGGATACGAATCTAGGTTTTCCAGAACAAGAGTAAAATTAGTTCCGATTGAGGAAAACCTCCAAACTTAGCCCATATCCATTTTTTGGGGACTGAAATTGATGTTGTTACAATTTCAAAAGGTTAAATAGTTAGGGTAGCATGCGAAATATATTTTATAATGGAGATTTTCTTTGCAATAAGGCCAATTTGATGATGAAGGCCTTAGAAATGCAAAATGCAATGCATGTACCTAATGATTTGTTGAAATCCATTGAGTACATGAAAAAGGAAACTCACAAATAATTTCAACAACTCATGATGGAATTGATCATGAGAGAGTCATCGAGTGATGGACTCTAAGTTTCATTGAAAAGAAGTATCAACCAATTTTATGCTTTCAGACTTTTTATGTATGTATGTATGTATGTTATATATATGAACATGAACATAATCATAATCCTTTTTACCTTTAAATAACGTATTAATGAGCAAAAAGTCAATTTTTTATAATTTGTCTTACTAAAAATAAAATAGTAAAGTGTAAGTACGCATTCACCCTCTTAGAATCTTAAATCCAACACGGGCGTTCTCAACGTTATGTTTCGAAAAAGACGTTATGCTTTGACATGGATGCTACAAATAATCATAAGATATTTTTGTGTGGACAAAGACGTTATGTTTCGTACGTAACTGCCCAAAAATCAATGAAGTATTCAAAGTCGACACCTTTCATGGTATTGTGCCACGGCCATTTCAAGCATAGTCATGCATTCCATATGTTTAACTTACGAAAATATTATTGTAATGGATTCTTACCTAATGATCACAATAATCATAGTTAACAAATCAGCCACCTTCTTGATTCGCATCATAAACACCTGATCAGAAGTTGTGGTATTGCTAATTGTGGTGGTGCCTTCTCAAGCAGGACAATTTCCTCTCGTACCTAAACAAAATGAATCCCCTTAATTTAATTCGTAAAAAGGTATTAGATGAAATATTAAGCTCATTGATTCACGCAGAAATAGCAGTCCTTGATTCTACCTTTTGTTTCTAAACTTTTCTGACTTTTCTAATCAAATCCTTGTATTTAAATTTTTTTTATTCAAGTCTTTCTACTTTTCCCAACTTTCCAAACAAGTCCTTTGCACTCCAAACTCAGCCAAATCCAACTGAAGTGGTTGTGAGATCAGGACATAGTATGATTGTTGACTCCTAGACTTTGATACCTATTACTTGTCATTCATCACATCAGAAAACTAGGATCGAACTTGCCCCTTAAACAGAAATATAAAAGTTGTCATAGTTTACATTTGCATTCTACATTGCATTACATGGCATTTAGGTACTAAAAGCATCCAGGACTGACCAATTTGCATCAAGCACATCACAGGGAGCTGGAGATGAACTCGATAAACGGCCCGGCATAAGATATGAGCAAAAAATTAAGTTTGGTGTGTGGAATAAGCTTAAACTTAAGTTCAACACGAGAAACAAGCTTGAAATTGAACTTTCCAACTTCTTTGGAGTTTAAGCTAAAGTTTAATGCAAGTGGTGAACTCCAAACTTAACTATCCAACTTTCTTGGTGCTCGAACTCAAGTTCGGCATGAGAGATGAACTTAAAATAAGTTTCCAACATTCTTGGATTCAAGAGTAGCTCGATGAGCTAAAGTAAGTGAATTCCAACATTGTAGGAGCTCCAAGGTGCTTGGGGATAATTTAAAGGGTTAATACCATGAAAAACCCTAAACTGATACACTTGTGACAAATTTACCCCAAACTATTTTTTTGACCACAAAAAACCTTAAACTGGTACACCTGTGACAATTTTACCATGTAATATTTTTTGACTATCAAAAACCCCACACTGGTATACCTGTGACAATTTTAACCCCGAAATACTTTTTTGGCCACAAAAAACCCCCAAACTGGTACACTTGTGACAAATTTATCCTCTGTTAATTTCCGTTAAATTTTACTATCAAAATGCGAAATTTAATGACACTTGGTAATTGACATGTGTACTGGTTTTGGGTTTTACCCCTTTGTTTGTCACAAGTTTACTAATTTATGATTTTTTGTGATATTAATATAATTTAACGGACACTAACAAAAGGTAAATTTGTCACAAATATACCAGTTTAGGGTTTTTAGTAGTTAAAAAATTAGTTCGGGGGTAAAATTATCATAGATGTACTGGTGTAGGATTTTTTGTGGTCAAAGAAATAGTTCTGGGTAAAATTTTCACAAGTATACCAGTTTGGGGTTTTTGGAGATCAAAAAAATAGTTTGGGGTAAATTTATCACGGGTATACTAGTTTGGGGTTTTTTGTGGTAAAAAAATGTTCGGGGTAAAATTGTCACAGATGTACCAGTTTAGGATTTTTCGTGATATTAACCCTAATTTTAAATGACAATTCCAAACTTCCAGGAGTTTTGTCCTAATTCAAGATGGGGGGAACTAGCTTTCCAACATCCTTGGAATCTTGTCTTATTTCCAACATAATAGGATTATGCTCTTGTCGCGACCTCTCCTAATGGCGAATCACCTAGGGTTTGGCTAATAGATTGCTAAGCTTACATTTAGATTGGGCTCTTCTAAGCCTATACTAATTTGCGAATTAGGTTCAATCTTTACCATGCAAATTAATTTCATTTTAGAGTCACTACTAATCAGTTATTGGTGGGTCTATTAGAAATCCAAGTAAAGTGTGGGAGTGTACCATACTTCTATTAACCATTGATTAAATGGATTCGTGAACTTGATGATTACATTTGATTACTCTAATACTTTTTCGGTACATTTTCTCTTTTATTTTCAAAAATATTTTGTAGACAACTGGGATTAATTTTGAAACATAACTACTAATAATGAGGAGTGATCATGCGGGTGTGTAATCAATGAAAGTAGCAACCAACAATCAAAGCACCAAATAAATGAATTACTAGAACAAAAGAATTCAAACACCAAGAATTAATATAAAGCACTAAGCATACTAGCATAACCGTGATTTTCTAAATAAATATACTAGTCTAATTAACTCTTTTTTGGGTTTTTCTTTTATTCATAAAACTAACCATATGGCATTCTAATCTTGGTTAAATATGCATAATGACATGTGACATGACCTAATTCTAATGATGGGCAAAAATAACATGAAACTATTCTAACATGACATGAATTAAATGAGCCTAAACATGTAATCACTAAACGATATGGCATGTAATGTGGCAATAACATGGTACTCATGATGACATGGCATAAATGACGTGGCATTTGACATGGGCATGGTGGCATAACAAACATTGATGATGTGGCATATGACATGGCAAGCATTGAAGACATAACATGATGACATGGTAGATAGTGATGCAAGTATGATGCAACTAAATCTATATGATAGGCCAATGATATTTTGGTATTTTTTTTATCAATTGCAATTAATAAATAAGGAAATAAATTATATAGAGTGAAATATTATCCAATTCCAACTAGGAAATAAACTAGGTCAAATCCTAGTTTTAATGAAAACCTCTTAACTAGATAAACTTTATCCTAGCATGAAATCTAGGTAGAAAAAGCTATCGCGAAAATTTTATTTGAAATCTGTCTAAATCTATAATATCTATCCTAATCTTATCTAATCTTTTTTTATTTTTTTGGAATATGAAACAAATCAAACAAAGATAATCATCAATTGCAAAAGATAACCACAAATCATCAAAATATAACAATCAAATATCTCAAAGATTATCTAATCGACTTGAATTTGGAAATAAGTAAAACCAACACCCTTATCCTAAGACTTAAGGATTATGTTGCTGATTTTCTGTGTAGTCGATAATCCTATCTCATTGGTATAGATCGAACTATCGACCATGTGCACATTGTCAAACTAGGAAATAATCCTAATTAGATATATCTATCACTCAAAATATGCAAGTTAGATCACCATTTATTCAATTTAGGCAATAAGATATCAAATTCAAATTCGGATAAGATTTTACCTAATTCAAAGATTTGAGTCCAATTCGAGGACCAACGGATCTCGCGGTGGTGACCAGCAGTTGTGCATTTACAGCCAAGGACAGCCGCGGTGGTGGCTCGCTGGTAGAGGTCTCGAATCATGGCTGGCTTCTTGGCTCGACAACACCGAGGACTCGGGAAAATCTATAAAATAGAAGCAAAACACCTCAGGGACGGTGCAGGAAAATCAGAGCCGAGTCATTGTTCTAAGGCCAAGAAAAAAACAACAATTCGTTGTTGTCGTGGTGAAGGTGCTGCAGGTCGCCATTGGTGCAGAACAAGGGAGCGGAGCCATACGCCGATGAATTGAGACGACAATGCAGGGCTTGGTGTGAGCAGACAGCAACAACTTCGTCCGCTTGCGGCTGGAAGGAGATGATGCCGTTGTCTCCTCACGTTGCCGATGTAGATCACGAGAGTAGCAACTTCGTCGGCTCGCGATGCAGGACTAGTGGTGTCAACGACAAGGAAGCAGCAAACGTTGACGGCGTCAGGACTCATCAAGATGCTTCTCGGTCGACTGGAGAAGTAGTGGCAACAGCATATCGTCGGTGTGGAGTCACATGAGGGTGTTGTGTCACAGTTACACTGGTTCTTTGTCGTCGAGCAGCAAGCAGTGTAGTGGGAGCTCAGAGCAGCAAGTCGTCGCCGAGATTGGTCTCAGCTAACCTGGAGGTGCTCGACAGTGTGGAGCAGCGGCCGAGTCAAGGAGGTGCGGCCGTGATGGAATTCTCAGCCGCTTCTCTCGCCTTTAGCTCTCTCTTTCTCCAAGTGTTTTTCTCTCATGTGTTCTCTCCAGAATTGCCAAACTAGACACGTTTTATGTAGCGACCACCTAGGTCTAAACTTTATGAAACGGAATTGATTTAGGCCTTATTAAAATAATGTGTTCCAATAGCCTAAGACTTTTCATTAATTAAACTCCAATGAGATGAATTCCATTAAATTAAGCTCAATAAGCCCCCGCCCCTCTGTGAATTTCGGCCAGTGCAAGTCTTGCGGGCTTGGCCGAATTTTCTCATCTCGTGTTTATTTAACAATAGGCTTAATTATTAAGAACTTAACTTAATTAAGCTCAAAGCCTTTCAATTCTAATGGGCTAAACCCAGATCAACTAAAGCTCAAGACCTTCTTTTGCCTTGCAATTTTAATTCGGCCAGTGCAACTTCCTTAGGGCTTGGTCGAATGGGCACAGTCCAAATAATTCCATTGAGTTCAAAATCATCCATCACCGATCCAATTAAAATGTGATTTTTTGGAGTCTATCTATATGTTATGAAATGCTCATAAAATCTATATGCAATTTAGTGAAAATTATTTTTAATAGAGGCCGGGGTCGATCCTTAATTTTTTATGCAATAAATTATTAAATGAGACGTCAAAATTTAAGTATCAACATATTATAACATATTTTATCTTAATCCAACAACGTGGTAATTGGTTCTAAATTGGACAAAGTGGATAAGATGGCATGATGTGGCGCCACTTGGAACTATCTTGGCCGTCCAACAACCATAAGAATTCACGCCCATCAAGCTTCATTCAAGCCTCACATGCCATTGTCACATGCCACTCACATGAATTGATCACCTGTCGATCATATGGCTATCATTTCTCACTTCAATGGACAAGCATGTATTGGAACATACCTCATGAATAGCCAGCAAAATCACGTGCGACTCACATAAATCCTTATTATCTCATTTGTCCATTCCTAATCCATTTAAATCTCAGCCCTTAGTCTCTAAATTATCTCATCCACCGGTCTTCCAACCATCCTCTTTTATCTTTTCAATTCCCACTGTACATTCAAAACCCCCATGGCCGACCAGTCTAGCCCATCACAGTCATCCATCTCTTATCCCATTTAATGTTAACCGTTAATCTAATACTAAGCTCTATCCAATCTCTTCTAATCTGATTAGGGCTCCCAAAGCCTACAAATAGGATCATATGGGTAGCCATTCAAGGCATCCACACACTCTCACTCTCGCATTCTCCAGACTCTCTCTCCCCGCCTTAGGCGTTCCACCGGCGACACTCCTCCCCCAAGGTGTTCCAATCGGCGGATTCCACTCTTCATCGTATCCTCTATTGGCGTCCATTACCTTCATCCGTGATCCCACTTGGCATCCATCCTCACCGGCGGTCATCCCTCAAGACCACATCGTCGGCCAACCCCCCTCCAAGGCGGTCTCCACTCCTCTCAGCCATCCGTCACCACCATCATCCACTCAAAGTGAAGACTGTCCACCGGTCCTCCACATCATCCCGCGGCCTCAATCACAACATTGACTCGGTCCCATATCGAGAGCATCTTACCATGACCGTCCCTCATCTGTGGTCGTCCACTGGTGTATCTCAATTGGCCATGCCTCAATTTTGTTCCTTGATGATTCTCAGCTGTGTGGAAACCAACCCAAGGTAGGACTAGTCTTCAATTCAAGTCCTGGTGGGATTTTTGCTGAAGTTCTTCCATGTTAGACGTTAGTCATGTTATGTAGGGCGTAAATTGATTTAGGAATAATTTGGTCTCCTCAAATAAAAAACTAGACTCGTCTTTTAGTTCAAATGGAGATAGAGATAACAAGAATTGGTCCCGCACACAAATGGTGCATTTGGCAACATTTCTATTTATCTATTTTTCCCCAAATAGAAAAAGAACAGAAATCCTTTTGTATACATTAGTTAAATTTTCTACTTCTCTGAATAGCAAAGTGACCAAAGAATAGATTTGGAACGGAAACAAGAAGTAAAAAAAAAATTACTTTTTTGTTCCTGAGAACAATTTCTAAAACAAGGTCATTTTCTTTTTTTTTTTCCTTCCTTCTTCGTCCTCCTCTAGACGGTCGCCGGGCCTTGGCAGTGGCCGGCTAACATTTAGAGATGAGGGTTGGTGAGGTCAACCTCACCTAGCCACCAAGATGTTGGCCTTGCCATGGCTAGGCGAAGCCGACCTCGTGATGGCTGGGCGAGGTCGTGCATTGCCGTGGCGAGGTCAAGGGTTGAGGTCAACCTCGCCTATATCTGAAAAGGTCAAGCCTCGCTGGCCCTCGCCCTTGGCCGATTGTCAGCCATCGCTGAGGCCCAGTGATTGGCTAGAGGAAGAAGAATAATGGAGGAAAAAAAGGAAAGAAAAAAAATTCAAACAAATTAAAAAAACCTTGGAAAATTATTAAAAAACAAAAAAATATTCCACGTCACAAAAAAATTTAGGGTTGAACAAAACGTTTTTCTATTCCAAGAATAGAAATTTTGTACTGTTATCAAACGCGTTCTTCTATTTAGAAACTCGTCTAAAGAATAGAAATATAAAAAATTATTTCTGAACAAAAATTATTCCCAAGAATAGAAATGTTACCATACACGTCCAAAGAAAGCTACTAATTAACAATAATACTTTTGACCCTATTTATATTCATTAATGAAGGAAACCAATTTCTTCATCATCTTCACAGCATTGTCACAGCTGGGATTGAGCAGATGAAACACATGATCCTCCCCGGGTGTTTCCATCACTTCCATAAATCCTCTCCAGCCTCTGTCACCCAACGCCTCCTTGAAGTACAAGCCCCTATGTCTGAAGATATCCTTTCCAGCAATACAAATTAGGATCCTATTGAAAGCCAAACCCGACAGCCTAGGGTCCATTGTCGGGTTTATTAGAGGGTCGTCACACCCGGTGGTCGTCAGGTTTGCCGCGCGCCAGAGGTTCTCTACCCCGGACCTCCTCTCAGGTTCGGTGGTCTCCGAAGGCAATCGTTCGTTGCCCCAGAAGTAAGGATGTACCATCATAACACCTGGAAATTCAATTCCTTGTAGTGTTTCCTCTCCCAATCGGATGCCCATGTTGTGAACTATGTTAGCGCCGGCGCTATCTCCAGCCATAAACACCTATGAAGAGAGAATGTTGTATTAGTGTGTACAATCATTACCGAGAATGATCAAGGATGCTGTAATAAACAGTTCACAACAGAAAATTACGTTGCGTAATTATCAAACATTGTTTTTGTAACCGCCAACTGTTTTCAATTATTCGAGAAAACTCAAGCAGCCGATCGATCACTGGACAGAATTGCAAAACATTGTTTTATCTAGCTAATGACAAAGTTGAAATCTCCACCACTCAGCCAAAACCATTTTGAAATTCGAACATACAATCTGACGCCTTTGATGAAACAAATAGCCCTTATTTCATTAAAAATATTTTCTAAGAACAATTATTACAACCAATTTTTAAATCGCTGCTTCAAATTTTAAAAGGAGCTTGACAAACTTCAAACAATTGTAGTACCCGTGAAGCTGTAGCAACATATATAATAGAGATGGGCATGGGCCGCCACGCCGAATGAGGCGAATTTTCCCTAGACAAAAATGGCCCGAAGGGTATGGGGCAGGCAAAAGGCAACAAGGGGCTAATGCGCCTCCTTGTACAATTTATATATATATATATATTCATTTCTTTTATTCTATTTGTTGAAAAAAATGTGAAATAGTATTAATACAATCCTAAGAACCATCTCTTCTCCTTACAAATTGCTGTCGTAGAAGATGCAGGCTTAGAAAGCCCTCTAGGTAAGCAATTTGGATCAATTACTTTCCATGTGTTTCATCTTCACAATTGTCCCATATTGACCAATTTTGTAAACGATGGAGCTCGATTAGCTCTTTAGAACCTACCCATGACGCTATTCTCTTTTATAAAATCTACCCATGAGGTCAATCTTTCCTATTAAAATAATAAGAATAAAAACAATGTCAACTAACCATCTAGCAAGTGGTATCAGTTTTTCGACAAAAAAACAATTTAGTATTAGTTCTTTTGGAGAAAAAAATTATCGATCCTATGGTGGGGCCCTACGAACGCAAAACGGGCCCGCAAGGGGCACGCAGCGGTTGACGGAACGGGGTTGAGGGACGTGATCCTCGTCCCCGCCTTGCTTCGTACTCATCCCTAGTATATAATGGTATTCAAGAAATTGCCTATCCCAACCTTAAGATGTTGTAACTTAAAAAAATATATCACCAAAAGACACCAGATACAACACTTCTTAGCACAGTCATAAAGCAACACTTCGATACTACAACCGCAACTATACCAAACAAAAGCCGAATTTACTATTATGAGTTTGGATGTCGTTTCTAATAGTATGTATATGTCAGTAAGTGATCTATATAGAAATTGAAGAACGTTCAAGATCACCTTCTTGAGATTGGCATGAGAATTCAACCACTCCTCGGGGCCGTTTCCGGTAGAATGGGAGGCCACCCATTTGAGGGTAGTCCACGAATCGTCGTAAGCCACTGGAAGAGGATGCTCCGGTGCCCTTCTATAATCGACGGAGACGGCGATGATGTTAGCCTCTGCAACTAGGGCATTGAGATAGTTGTGGTAAGCTGGCGACCGTGCCGTTTCAATTATGAAGCCTCCTCCATGAAAATACACAAGCACAGGGAGCTTTTGGAGAGAATCGATCGCAGCTTTTGGGATGTAAAGCCTCACGGAGACAGTGGAGTCCGATGAAATTGCAACGTCTTTTGACTGGATGCCGGTTTTCTCGTCAAGCGACGGAGGGATAATTTCCGTGCCTACAAATCTCTCCACTCGGCCATCCTTGTAAATCCTTACGAATGGAGACAAATCATAGAGCAGTTCTGTTTCCATTGTGTTTGAAGTGAAATAGAAGCGAGTTCGCTGTTGAGGATGAGAAGAAAGAGAGTTGATCAGAAGTTTACATTGGGTTCCTGCACTAATTTGCTGATTTTTGTATGCCCTACGGACTTGCCTTGTCTCGTCGATGGTCCCCGTCATACGTGGATAGGAAGGAAGAATCTTCGTGCGATTGGTGGTTGATAAATGCGTTTCACGAGATGCAATTTTGTTGAGATGGCTCGATCATACATTGTGTCTATTATAAATTTGGATTAGATGGCTCGATCAAGGTTGTTGAGCATTGATTCTTTGCTTTTTAGGTCGACCAACTGTTGGATAAATTCAAATGGCATTAGCTAAATATTACAACAATACGGAATTACAAAGAAACGAAATTGCAATAACAAAGTAGGAATCGATACAATCGAATACCGAGGCCTGTGTTCGACACAGTTTCCTTAAAACAGATTCGTTCCCTCCCGCACGCGATTGAGGTTTTGCGAACGTCTGTCTCCCAGGATACAACGGCTGACAGCGAAGAAGAGATCGCGGCACTTCCAAGCTTTCGGCGAACTTGAACAAACTCGGAAACGAACACTATCGAAAACAATGCAAATGCAGAGAGCGTTTTCCAGAAGGAAAGCAGCAAACTGTTTTTCCAGAAGGAAAATTGAGAGAGCGTTTTCAGAAGGAAAACAGGAGAGAACGTTTTTCCAGAAGCTGCAGAGCTCAGCAAAATCACCGAAAGAATGATTTCGATGAAAAATATAACTGAGGGGAGAGCTGTTCGGGACTAATAACGGACGATTAAATTAGCCGTTACAAAATCAATTGCGTCCGGAATAATGGCCGATTAATTCTGCCGTTACGAAATCAATATCGCAACAGCTTGCCGCACCATTAATCATACGTTACAAATCCGTAACAGATTGAGTCGAATAATTAAATCAGAAGGGCTAGCAAAATTGGGCCTGTCGCGGGGCCCACTTTTCGGTCCGGCAATCGTGTACGCAGGATGCGCGCTCGCGCCCAAGTTTCAGCTCGTCGGGCGTCGGATTTGCACCCCCCTGCGCCTGCGCGCGAGGCAGAGAGTTTGTGCTACAATAGTTACCACTTCAAATAAGTGTAACCATATATAAAGCACTCCATAGCCTTCTTCCTTTTCCATGTGGGACTAGTGCTTTCCACTTCCCACTTCCAACTCAAGGGTGTTCTTTGAGCATCAATTTCTCATTCACCCATCCATCAATTTGTCCCAAATTTCCAACACCAACCTCATAAGCTACAAAATCTACTGGTATCTTTTATTTCGAAATAGGTCAGTTGGAGTATTATACAAAGGTAGGTAGGTGGTGTTTTTTTTTTTTGGTAACCCAGGAACCCCCCGCACGGCCGACAGCCGGAGAGGTAAACCTGGGGTGACGCTAGCGCAGGACCCACCACCACGGCGCCACACTTAAGAATCCCTAACGACTACGCTGGGGTTTGAACTCTGGTCCCTTCGTGGGGGGATCAGAGCGCAAGCCAACGCAGCCGCTGCGGGCGGTGGTGTAGGTAGGTGGTGTTTGTAGGGGATAACCCGAAGAATTTGAAGAATCATTTATTTCAAAAGCGGGTACAACGCGAAATATATTTTATAATGAACATATTTTTTGTAGGAAGGCCAATTTGATGATGAAGGCCTTAAAATGCAAAATCCAATGCATGTACCCTAATGAATTGTTGAAATCCATTGAGTAAATGAAAGGGAAATTTGGAAATATTACCAAAAAAGTCTTAAACCTATTATAATTGTGCCAATTCATATGTAAATCTTTTTTTTTGTGTCAATTTAGTTTTAAACATTTTGCATTTGTGTCAATTCAATCTATCTGACTACTTTTGGTCGGAAATCACTCACATAGACACCAACCGTCAAACGTGGCGCGATCGGTACTGACGTGGATATTTTTAAATAATATTTAATTAAAATTTATTTTTTTATTCTTTTCTTTCTCTTTCTTTTTTTAATCCCTCGCCCAACTACTGGCGAGGCTCACCCTCGCCAACCCTTGCCTTTACTTGGTTGCCGAGGTCCGATGATTGGCTAGCGGAAGAAAATGTTCATGTCAGCGCCAACTGCAACACGTATAATGGTCGGCGTTCATGTCGGCGATTTCTTATCAAAATGGCCGGATAAACTAAATTGGTACAAATGCAAAAGATTTAAAGACTCAATTGGTAGAAAATAATTTAGGACTAAGTTTAGAACTTTTTTGATAATTATCCCAAGGAAACTAAAAAATGGATTTCAACAACTCATGATGGAATTGATCATGAGAGAGTCATTAAGTGATGGCCTCTAAGTTTCATTGAAAAGAAGCATCAACCAATTTTTATTTTCAAACTTTTTATGTGTGTATGTAAGTATGTTACACATATATGAACATGAACATAATCATAATCATAATTGTTTTTACCTATGAACAACTTATTAATTAGCAAAAAGTCAATTTTTTTTTAAAATTTGTCTTTTGAAAAATAAAAATAGTAAAGTGTAAGTATGTGACATTCTAAATTTCGACCCACTTGGTATTTATGAAATGCATAATTTCAATAACGCACTTGTAGTAAATCTCGTCCAAACTTGATCACTCTTGGGACACTAACCAATAGGAAAAGGCTAATTAGGAATCTAGATTCGCGCGACCATAAAACCTGACCATTTACTGACTTTCGACCATAAGGATTGTCGAGCTGATATTTTGGGCTAATATAGACCAATCTAAGGATAGTCATGGATCGATTTGCGAATGCCGTATAATTGGATCATAGGTGATTTCGCCTCGCCAGAATACGAAATTTGTGAACAATCTCAAACCTATTCCAAACTATCACATTCTTTAGAACTAGTGATTGATCCTCGCAATTATATAACAATTGAGGTCGTCATGGCTCAAGTGAACTTAAACGCGGCTCGATTTAGTATCAACCACGGGTCGAATATACGAATTTTCCCGAAAGCCACCTGATAGTTTGAGATACGCTCAAGTTGCGTTATTTGGAATTAGTCATTAATTAGAGACCGAGTTTGGATATCGAAAATTTTGAAAGTCATGACAGAGTAATTGAACGACATCGTTATTAACATGGTTAGCCTCGGATTTGTCTGGATTCGTTAGAAAACTGAAATTTTGACAAGAAGTGGAAAATGACCGTTTTGCCATTGGGATTTTGTAAAGACCAAGTGTAATATAAGAGGGGTATTTTGGTCATTTCATACCAACTTTAGAGGTCAAAATTTTTGGATGATTTTTCCCTTGCACTTTTTGTGAAATTCCAATTTTTCCCTTAGATATTTTGATGGGAAACAATTTAGGCCATTGATTTTAAGATAAGATCAAATCGTGGCAGTCGATTAGAAATTAGAGAGAAGGGTAGAATGGTAATTTTTCAGGGGAGGGGGTAGGCTAGACTAGGCTTTTCTTTTCTTTTAGTTTCTTTCTTTTCCTCTCTCTCTCTCTCCCCTCATTTCTCACTCTCAACTCTCCCTCTCTCTCTTCTGGCTGAGAACTCCCTCTCCTCCTCTCCCTCACGTGAATTGGCCAACTGGCTAACCAATCGCTGCCCATTCACCGCCGTTCCGTCGAACTGTCGCTCGCCCTTTCGCCGTGTCGCACCACCACTGCCACAGCCATATCTCTCCCATGTTTTCCACCATGAAACACCCTTACTAGCCCCCATCTCAGCCTAGCACAATCGAGTAAGCTAGCAGCCCATTGCCGCCGGTACCCCTCATCATGTGATGCCGCCGCCGTTGCTTTTTTCCTCTATACAGCTGCCTGGGAGTGCTCAAATCTTGCTTGGAATCACAAGTAAGTGATAATCTAACGCTTGCCTAGGATAACGAATAATTTCGAGTTAGTTCGGGCCCGTTTTAGCAAGTTTTAGGGATTATTCGTAGAGAAATGGTTGGACTAATTTGACTGAGTGGTTTGGATGGAATTGTGATTTTTCTATGGTGGTTGAGTTGCTGTGCATATTGTGGCTGAATTAGTGCATGTTTATGTTCGAAATGTGGTGCGTATTGGATTGGGGTTGTCGGTAGGAGTACGACGCCCTTGAGTGGTGTAATTTGGCTTAAAATGCAAAAATTCGCGTTAAATTGTGCACGTGCGAATTGAATTGGTAAAATTGTGGGTGAGCATGGCTTATGGGTAGCTTGTACATGTTGGATTACATGTGCGAATTGGTCATATGAAATTGGCATGAGATTGGATGCCGATGTGTTATATGGCCATTAAATACGTCGTTTTTACGCGGGGTCTAGATAATAAACGGAAAATGTGTGTACATGTGATAACATAATCCCTGAGGCGTGTTTACGCAGGAAATTGAACCCGTCATGAGGCTTGTTACGCGGGACGATGCTCAGTTTTATAGGAAGACAGCCAACCTGATGTGTTTTACGCTAGATGTACCGTAAAAAGGAGATAATGTTGTGCCTGAGGCGTATTACGCAGACTAGAGACACTGAGTCTGAGGCGTTTTGACATGGGCTATAGAAGTGTTGTTCAACCTGATGCGGGTTACGCAGGTTATGTTGTAAAAATGGAGATAGAGTTGTGCCTAAGGACATTATCTATAAAGTCTGCTTAGAATTTGAATATCTTTTGAACTTTAATCTTAATCATTAGTTTCCGCTTTAAAAATTGATCAAAAGTTTCAGATCACCTATTCACCCCCCCTTCTAGATGATTCTTGCTCGCTTCGTCATTTCCAACTTCTTTGGAGCTTAAGCTAAAGGTTAATGCAAGAGATGAGCTACGAACTTAACTTTCCAACTTTCTTGGTTCTCAAACTCAAGTTTGGCATGAGAGATGTGTAAGAATAATTGTGGCACACATGATGTTATTAATTAATGGTTTAATAATTATTATGTTATAACAACTGTATTGGCTATAAAGAGGTGCGACTTTTACGAAATGGAATGTGGTTTGATGGAAAGCACTTATTGATAGCCCATATAAATAGAGTATGGTCCACTCTCCACCCATAGAAGAAAGAACGTACAGTTGTACTTTGTCCTCCATCAAATAAAATACATTAAAAAGAAAAGTGGGTTAAGGGAGATAAATCGGATTTTGACGTTTCTCCTGTTTCTGCAATAATTATCTTCAAGAGTAACACTGTGGATAAAAGTCTGTCCATTTTATTGTGAAAATCATGAAGATCTAAGATCCTGAATTTCAAAATTTTTCCGCATAAAAGGATTACGTTATCACTTACAAGATGAACCTAAACTTAGGTTTCTGACATTCTTGGATTCAAGAGTAGCTTAATGAGCTGAGGTAATTGAATTCCAACATTGTAGGAGCTCGAAGGTGCTTGGGATAATTTAAATGACAATCGCAAACTTCTGGGAACTTTATCCTAATTCCAAGATGAGGGGAACTGGCTTTCGAACATCCTCGGAATCTTGTCTTAATTTCAACATTGTAGGTTTATGATCCTAATTCTGATAAATTTTGTCTTAATCCAAGGACGTGGAAATTGGTTCTAGATTGGACAAAGTGGAAAAGATGGCACGATGTGGTGCCACTTGGAATGATCTTAGCCGTCCATCAACCATTGGACTTCATGCACATCAAGCCTTCATTGCCGCCTCACATGCCATTCACATGCCTTTGTCACATGCCACTTACATGCATTGATCACCTGTCGATCGTATGTCTATCATATCTCACTTCCATGGACAAGCATGTATTGGAAGATACCTCATGGATGGTCGGCCAAATCATGTGCGACTCGATTAAATCATTTTAATCTCATTCGTACATTCCTAATCCATTTAATATCAACCCTTAATCTCTAAACCATCTCATCCAATGGTCGTCCAATTATCCACTTTTATTTTTTCAATTCCCACTGTACATCTAAACCCCAATGGCCGGCCAATCTAGTCCATCACAATTGTACATCTCTTGTCCCGTTTAGTCCTAACCATCGATCTAATCCTAAGCTCTATCCAATCTCTTCTGATCTGAATAGGGCCCCCAAAACCTATGAATAGGACCATATGGCCGACCATTCAAGGCATCCACACACACGCTCACATGTGCATTCTCCAAAGTCTCTCTCTCTCTCTCTCTCTCCTCCTTAGGCATTCCATGGGCGACAGGCATCTCTCTCTCTCTCTCTCTCTCTCTCTCTCTCTCTCTCTCTCTCTCTCTCTCTCTCTCTCTCTCTCTCTCTCTCTCTCTCTCCGCCTTGGGCGTCCTACCGGTGACACTCCTCCTCCAAGGTGTTCTAATTGGTGGCTTCCACTCATCATCGAATCCTACTTTGGCGTCCATCACCTTCATCCGTGATCCCACTTGGCATCCATCATCACCGGCGATCATTCCTCAAGACCACATCATCGGGCAACCCCCCTCCAAGGCGGTATCCACTCCACTCAGCCATCCATCACCACCATAATCCACTTAGAGAGAAGAGTCCCCACTTGTCTCCACTTCATCCCGTAGCCTTGGTCACAACGTCGACTCGGTCCCTTGTTGAAAGCATCCTTCCGTGACCATCCCTCATCCGTGGTGGTCCACTGGTGTGCCTCAATTGGCCATGCCTCACTTTTGTTCCTTGGTGATTCTCAGTTGTGTGGAAAACCAACCCAAGGTAGGACTAGTCCTCAATTCAAGTCCTAGTAGGATTTTCGTTGAAGTTCTTCCATGTTAGATGCCAGTCGTGCCATGTAGAACATTCCTTCATATCAGCATTTTCAAGTCAAAATTGGCTAGAAGGATTATATTAAAATTTCACAAAAAGATTTAAGATTCAATTGATAAAATTAAAAGATTTAGTATGACATCCACAAATAGGTTTAGGAATAATTGGTCATTTACCCCTAATAAAAAATTAGACTTGTCTTTCAGTACAAATGGAGATAGATAAAACTTCGGTCCCGTACACAAAGGGAGCTACTAATTTGACCCTATTTCTCCTCATTCATGAAGGAGACCAATTTTTTCTTCATCTTCACGGCATTATCACAGCTAGGATTGGACAAATGAAACACATGATCCTCCCCTGGTGCTTCCATCACTTCTACAACTCCACTCCATCCGCTCTCGCTTAGCACCTCCTTGTAATACCAGTCCCTATGTCTGAAGATATCCTTTTCAGAAATACAAATTAGGATCCTATTGAAAGCCAAACTTGACAGTCTAGGGTCCATTGCCGGGTATATTAGTGGGTCAGCACAGCCGGTGGTCCTCAAGTTTGGTGCGAGCCAGATGTTCTCCGCCATAGACCTCCTCTCAGGTTCGTTGGTCTCCGAAGGCAATGGTTCGTTGCCCCAGAAGCAAGGATGTACCATAATAAGGCCTGGAAATTCAATTCCTTTCAGTGTTTCCTCTCCCGATCGAATACCTGTGTTGTGAACGATGTTAGCGCTGGCGCTATCTCCAGCCATAAACACCTATCAAGAATTTTGAGAATGTTGTATTTGTTGCGGAAGCCAAGCAATTGAACAATAA
Source organism: Syzygium syzygioides (assembly GCA_031216285.1). Lineage (NCBI taxonomy): Eukaryota > Viridiplantae > Streptophyta > Magnoliopsida > Myrtales > Myrtaceae > Syzygium > Syzygium syzygioides. The sequence goes on from CM062248.1 coordinate 20,119,700, forward strand.
AATTGATAGAATAAGAAAATAAATCGGACACTAGATTTACGTAATTCGGTCGTAGTGACCTACGTCCACGGGGAGAGCAGCATGGAATTCCGCTATAGATCAAGTAATACAACGGAGATTACAACTACACTTGAGTCACTCAAACACTCTCGGTGTTTCCCAAGCTCCAATTACGCCCAATAACGCACACAGTGTTTACTTCTTAATTTCTCACGAAATAATCTCTCAATCTCGCAAAGGAACTATTCACAAATCTTATCACAAGATTTAATCTGCCAAATCACTCGTACTTTTTCTTCAATATCACGCACGAAGAAAATGCCAGAATGTAATTCCACGAACAAAATCTCGAACCTAATGCCAAGCACTCCCATGCAAGCGGCACTTCAAGAATCTTCGTGTATTCATTAACAACAGCCACCAAGACTTCGGCACTTCAAGTCTACGTGAAAGTCTACGTGAAGAAGCATCACCTAACTTTAATTATGTGCAGATATATATTAGTCAATATATGCTGCCCTTTGCCGAGTCCCACTAAAAGTTGGACTTCTGTTATTTCCTTTACTGACACATGCTGAGTTAGAGAAGGAAACCAAGTCCACTTTCCTATTTTGTTGACCAATGTTTATACGGAAATTGATTTCTGTAATCTACTGGAATTTTTGTTGGACTCAACGAATCAGCAACTTGAAATCCAAATATCCACTTTCCTTTTTGAAGTCTATTTTTCACTTGGGCACAATATCCTTCCTTTCTTTCTTTGTTGACCAACTTTAACGTGGAAGCTCCATGTTCGATGTAACAGTCCGAATTTTGGCCCATTTTTGGGAATTATAAAACGTGTAATTCGTCAGTGCGCTTATAATGGAATTTCGCCCGGGAACTGATCACTCTCGGGTTCTTATTTTTAAAATTAGAAATTTTGCTAGAATCGCACTCGATCGAATTTGACCGTTATTTATACCCTGAACTTGGCAGTCGATTTCCGGAAGTTTCGGGATGAAATAAATTAGACGGTGTCGACATTAATGTAGCCAGTATCGAGATTGTCAGGAATAATGGAAAAATTGGGGTTTCTGACCAGGTGCGAATTTGGACTAGTAGACCTCCCTCGGTAAAATTTAGTCTCATTAATTTGGCCTTTATCCCTTTTTATGTGCGAGGCCTAGTTAGGACCTGTAGACAACTTTCGATTTTAAATTTGAACCCCCGGTTTGCGTTTAATATTTGAATGAGTATAATTTTTTAAAAAAGTTTCTTTCTCTCTCTCTCTCTCTTCTCCTCGGAACTGTGCGCGCCCCCCTGTCCGGTCACGTCTCTCTCTCACCTGCCCCCTGTTGCTCTCTCTCTCTCTCTCTCTCTCTCTCCTTTTCTTCCTTTCTTTTCTTTTTCTTTTCTTCTCTTTTTTTTTTCTTTTCCTTCGTCTTCTTCATCTCTCCCCGACGCCCGACTTGCCTGCTTCTGCTTCATCCCGCTCGTCCGCCCATCCAGCTCCGCCTCCGCCTCCACTCGACCCCGCGTGCCGCATCGTCGCCGGCCAGCTCGACTGCCGCGTCGTGCCGTCCGTCGGCTGCCATGCCCGACGCTGCTTCTCTCTCCCCTCCCGAGCGGACGAGCTTCGCTTGTCACCGCTTGCCGCCGCGTCTGGCGAGACCCGGGCGCCTCGCCTCGCCCCGTCGCCAGCGCCGCCGTCATCCCCGCTGCTCTAACCATCTCCGTCGTTGCCGTGAGCTAGCCCAGCCCAGCTCGAGCTCGCCGTGTTCGGCCGTCTCAGCCCGCGAGCCGCCTCCGCCTGGCCGCCACTGTCCGTCAGCTCGCCGCGCCGCCCTATCACCGCCGCGAGGTCGCCGGTGCCGTCGCCGTGGACCGCCGTCCCCCTCACCTCAGTCGAAAGCCTTCCTCCCCCTCACTCTCTTCCCCCGACTCTCTCTCTCTCTCTCTCTCTCCCTCACGCCCTTACCGCCGACCGCCGGAGGAGCTCCGCCGCCGTCGGAGCTGTCTAGCCGCCGCCGGAGCCTCGCCCAGCCTCGCCCAGCACCACCCGACAGCCCCACCTCTCCCTCTCTCTCTCCGGATCGCCGCGACTAGCTGCCCTCCATCCAAGTTCGCGCCGTTCGCCGGAAACCGCCGCCGGCGTTACTGTTCCGGCGAAGGGGAGCTGCTGTCCAGCCGCCATAGCCGCGTGTTCGGCTTGGTTTTAAGCGTAGGACACCCGGTGAGTTTGAACCTAAACCCTAATTAGGATTATTTGCATTTTTAGACAAGTTTAGGGGTTAATTAGGGTAATTTAGGAGTTAAATTGTGAAAGTGATTATGGATTGTAATTGTGATCGATTTGGTGGATTATTATGATGATTTAATGGCGGATTAGTGGGCCGAGTGGCGCGATAAGTGGGCTGGACAGTTTGGACTAAATCGGGCCGAGTTCGGGATTGTTCGAATTTAATACGTGGATTATAGTGCGCGTCGTAATTGGTCTAGTGGTGGCGGATTTGGATGATATTTTGGAGAGTCGAGTAGAATATTTTGAGGATATTTATAGGCCCGAATTAATCTGCTGTTGAGGCTGGCCATATCGGGATTTAATTGGAAAAGGCGCGATCGATTTGAAGTTTAGCCGTGACATTTTTGGGAAGGATTGCACTGTGTAATTGACTGGCTAATTGAGCCTAAGTTGTGGTTAATTTGATGATACCATGTAGCGTGTGTAGCGTGGTTGGGAGTGGAAGAGCATGGCGGGCCCCTAATGCGTGAAATTCGTTGACTTGGTTGTATGAATTTTGTGCATGAATTGCGTGTTAAGTTGATGCCATGGTTGAATTGAAATTGATTGTCTGAGTGGGCATGTTGATTTATGGAATTGAATATGCGCGGTGCAAGTTGAGCTTGTCACATGGTGATTCGCGCATGTGAATGCTCAAGTGTGAATGAATAACCATGAATGTGCATCTCACGCATTGGCACGACATGTGCATATACGAGCATGCCCGAATGACGTGTGCGTTGTGATCACTTAAAATGCCCTGATGCGTTTTACGCGGGGTCCAGATAATAATGAGTTGTGTGATCACATAAGGACCTACGGGTCGTGACCTTCGGGTCAATACCGTCCTCATGCACTTTGAAGCAGGACGATGCCCGGTACGTTCGGAAGGCGACCATCCTCATGCACTTTGAAGCAGGCTCTGGTTCGCAGGGAGATCAGTGTTGCGCCTCATGCACTTTGAAGCAGGCTAGAGACACTGGGCCAGATCGGTTGCTGCGCCTCATGCACTTTGAAGCAGGCTAGACGCACCGGGCCGTGAAAAAAAATTGATGACTCGAGTCGTGACAATAATAATTTGGGCAGTGTGCCAGTGTGTCAGTGTGGGCCAGTGGGCCGGGAATTGCACGTGTCAAGTCCATGACATTTGCATACATGAACATACATTGACTGGCATGCAAGAATGTGAGAATCAGTGCATAAGTATGTGATTGGCATATGTGTGATTATGAGTGCCACTTATGTACTGTGATTATTATATATGGATGTGCCTAACCTGCAGGGTCAAGTAATTTCTAGATTCGGGCCGAGGGCCTGAGTCATCTACTGTTTGGACTGTGTGCTGTTTGTTTAATACTTGTCAGGAGGTGCATGTTAGCCTAGTTTAGGTTTAGGGAATTACTCGCTGAGATTTATTCTCATGGTTGTTGAAAACCGACTTTTCAGATCCCCGGTCTTGAGGATGACAGGTGTACTGATGCATTTTTGGGAGAAGCCCCCGACTAGTTGTAGTGCCTGAGCCCCGAGCCACTTATCCCTTTTTGTTAGTAGTGGCCTTGAACCACTTTTGATTTTTGGTATTCGGGCTGTACTTAGATATTGTAAAGGATTTCCATTATTAGTACAAGTAATGATTTCAGTGGTTATCCTTGATTATGCGTTTATCTATGTACGAGTGGTTTTAATTACTTTCGCATGCGCTTTGAATCTCTGTGTTGGATTTGGGTCGGCGACGCGTCCTGGGACGTTGCACACAAATCGACCTCTGCGAGGGATGTGGCGTACCGAGAAGTGCGGGGCGTGACATTCGACTTTCTTGTTTCAATGGGCAAAGACTCCGATGCACATTCCAACATTAATTCATAATTTGATTTCATAATTTTTTCCATTGCCTCCCTTCGGACATCCGTAAAATATCCAATTCGAAATATTCAAACTTCCGCATATAATATTTAATTTCGGATCGAATTTCGTCTATTGGGCTTAAACTGGAGACATATTTTAATAATTTTCACCTTGGGTCGATGTTTGAGCCAAGTCACAATTGCTTTGAGATAATCCGAATTTCGCTACTGCTCTTCCACAGCCCCAATGAGCTCTACAGCCATAGATGTCTTCAAAGTTCAAGCCTCGCTTGAATTTTGCCATAGCTGTGGACTTCATCAAAATACCAACTCTACATGCACCTTTAACTGCTCCACAAGGATTTTCCGACACAACCTCCTCAATCGCAAATAAAGCAAAACTATCGTTGCATCCATATTTATTCGGAGATCAAATACGCACCTTGTCAATATCAGCAGTTACAGCAATCGTTGGCTCAAAAGGCTCCATCTCGCTATAAGCACCATCTATGTCGATTATTTCCCTAGTACCCGCTACTTCATGAGTTTCTGGTTGTAACTCCACCTCAGGCTGAACACTGTCCAGATTCGTATAAACATTGCTATTAACACTCCTAGCCAGAAGTACTAGAGACTCGTCAAATATAACTTCTCTGCTAATAATAGGTGAATTTAATTCCGGGCACCACAACTTATAGCTCCTCTCACCTTATGCATAACCTAAAAAACATGCATTTCATTGCCATTCCATCGAGCTTACCATCACTAAGTTGAACATAACATGGATAATCAAACATTCTAAGAACAGAATAATCAGCAACGTTGCCTGACCACACTTCTTCGGGAGTCCGACATTCAATCGCAGTAGATAGGAATCTATTTTTCAGGTAGCTCGTCGTACTAAGCACATCCACTAGGAATCTCCTAGCCATACCAGTACTAGAGAGCATTTTATGGACCGTCTCTAGTAATATTTTGCTCATCAATTCTACAACATGTTGTAGTTCATTGACACTAGTGCGGTGTCTCACTATGCATTTCTTCATGCAGAATTCATTTAACAACTCTGAGCAAAACTCCATACTACTGTCAGTCCGCACCTGCTTGATCGTTCTACTAGTGTCCTTTTCGATCAAAGCTTTTAACCGCTTGATCCTGACAACAACATCAAATTTGTGCCTTAACACAAATACCCAAGTCTTCCTCGAGTAGTCATTAACAACTGTTAGCATAAATCTGGCACTCTTTCTCGAAGGAAATCGCGACAACCTACGAACATCTAAGTGAATTAATTCTGCAATATTCGTGGTTTCTTTGACAACCGTACTAAATTGCACTTTCTGCCGTTGATCTAAATCACAACACCTGCATGCATTCAATTCGTTAGCCATAAAACCGCATATCAAATTTCTTTCACTTAGAACCTTCAGGCTTATCTTGCTAATGTGCTCCAAATGCATATGCCACAATTCAGACTCTTTAACCGATGCATCCGATGTCTTCGCAGCGAATTCCATCATTGTCTCACCTTGAAGCTCATATAGGCCATTATGCTTGATTCCTTTCATTATCATCAAGACACCTTGAACAATTTTCAAAACTCCACAGTTTGAATAATACCGATACCTAGCTGAATTCAGGGCACTCAAGGAAATCAGATTTTTCTTCAACTGTGGAACATGCCTTACTCCAGTCACTGTCCACATAATACCATCATGCATTCTGATTCTGACATCACCAACACCAATAACATTGCATTCAGCGTTGTTCCCCAACTGCTCTTTACTACTATCCATGCACTGATAAATAGTAAACCAGTTCCTGTTTAGTGTAGCATGAAAAGAACAACCAGAATCCATAATCTATCCGCCAAACGACGATTTATCAGTGACAGACAAGACATAATCGACATTATCCGAATTACCATCAGCTATAGCTGCAACATCATTCGCAGGATCAACTCTAATTTCCTTACCCTTGTCATTCTTCAGCTTAAGGCAATCCCTTCTAAGATGCCCCCTCTTACCATAACTCCAACAGACAACACCGCCAGTCCTAGACTGACTTCGTCTATTCAAATTCATACTACTCCTGCTAACACGTGTACCGGTTCCTCCTCTATTTTCATCTACTAAAGCAGTAGATATATGTTCGTCAGATTCTCTTCTACGGATGTCTTCACTCAGAATTAAATCTCGAACACCATTAAACGTCAAACTTGTTGATCTAGAGGAATTACTAATAGCAGTAACAGTAGTATTCCAACTATCAGGCAATAAGGATAATAGAATCAAAGAACGTACCTCATCTTCAAGGTCAATCTCAACTGAACTCAATTGACTAACGATCACATTGAATTCATTAACATGATCAACAACTAATGCACCTTCGCTCATCTTCAAGTTAAACAGACGTTGCATCAAATAGACTTTATTGATCGCAGATAGCTTCTCGTACATGTTCGACAAGACTTTCATCAAACCCGCAATGGTTGTCTCTTTCACGATGTTAAACGCGACATTACGAGCCAATATCAGCCGAATAACGCCCAACGCTTATCTATTCAGCAATTCCCAATCAGCTTGCTTCATCATCTGTGGCTTCTCCCCAGACAAGGGCAATTGCAGTTTCATCTGATATAAATTATCCTCAATCTGTATCTTCCAGAAACCAAAATCCTTTCCATCAAATCTATCGATTCTCACTTTTCCTTCTTCCATCGCCATCGATTCACTTCAACTTAAGTAAGGCCAGGCTCTGATACCAATTATTGCGGAAGTCAAATGATTGAACAATAAAATTGACAAAATAAGAAAATAAATCGGACACTAGATTTACGTGGTTCGGTCATAGTGATCTACGTCCATGAGGAGAGCAACACAGAATTCCACTATAGATTAAGCGATACAGCGAATATTATAACCACACTCGAGTCACTCAAACACTCTCCGTGTTTTCCAAGCTCCAATTACATCCAATAACACACACAATGTTTAACTCTCAATTCCTCATGAAATAATCTCTCAATCTCGTAAAAGAATTATACACAAATCTTATCACGAGATTTAATTTGCTAAATCACTTGTACTTCTTCGATATCATGCACGAAGAAAACGCCGGGATGTAATTCCACAAACAAAACCTCGAACCCAATGCCAAGCACTCCCAAGCAAGCGGCGCTTCAAGAATTTTTGCGTATTCATTAGCAACAGCCACCAAGACTTTGACACTTCAAGTCTACGTGAAGAAGCATCCCCTGACTTTAATTATGTGCATATATATATTAGTCAATATATGCTGCCCTTTGCCGAGTCCACTAAAAGTTGAACTTCTGTTATTTCCTTTATTGACACATGTTGAGTTAGAGAAGGAAACCAAGTCCACTTTCCTATTTTGTTGACCAACGTTTATATGGAAATTGATTTCCATAATCTACTGGAATTTTTGTTGGACTCAACGAATCAGCAACTTGAAATTCAAATATCCACTTTCCTTTGTGAAGTCTATTTTTCACTTGGGCACAATATCCTATTCTTTCTTTCTTTGTTGACCAACTTCAACGCGGAAGCTCCATGTTCGACTTTCCTGTTTCAATGGCAAAGACTCCGATGCACATTCCAACTTTAATTCATAATTTGATTTCATAATTTTTTTCCTTTGCGTACCTTCGGACATCCATAAAATATCCAATTCGAAATATTCAAACTTCCGCAAATAATATTTAATTTCGAATCGGATTTCGTCTATTGGGCTTAAACTCGAGATATATTTTAACAGTATTAGTGTATACAATCATTGCCAATTATGATCAAGGATGTTATAATAAACAGTTCACAACAATGTTACGCAATTATCAAACATTTTTGGTAACCACCAACTGTTTTCAATTATTTGAGAAAACTCAAGCGACCGATCGATCATTGGATAGAATAGAAAAACATTATTTTATCTAGTTAATGACAAATTTGAAATCTCCACCAGTCAGCCAAAACCATTTTAAAATTCGAACATACAATAGAGCGCCTTTGATGAAACAAATAGCCCTTATTCCATTAAAAATATATTCGAAGAACAACTCTCGCAATTAGTTTTTAGTTTTGCTTTAATTTTTCCTGTTGGCTTATTCTTCTAACTTTAGAGGATGAAATTATCTTTACAGCATTGAGAACCTCAAAACTTTAAAATTCGTATGGAACATTATCTTCAGTCACCTTAACTTTTGGATAGTATTCTATAATTTAAGCTGACCCTTTTTGTATATTTTGGAGGCAAATTCGAACAATTTTTTTTTTTAAATTCAACCTCTCTTAATAGTATGAAGTCAACCTATTTCTGAAATTGAACAAGAGTCTGTATGACACACTTTCCACAAAAGCTACTTTTGTGAAAATGGTTGCTGCAAATCTTAAACGGTGCTTGTCAAACTTCAAAGAACTGTAGTACCCTCGAAGTTGTAGCAAAATATAGTAGAGTCGGGCATGGGGCCGACAATAGCACGAAGGGGCTAACATACCCCTTGTACACTTTAATATATATATTTCTTTTATTTTATTAGTTGAAAAATATGAAATAATATCAATACAATCCTAAGAACCATCTCTTCTCCTTACAAATTGCTTTTGTAGAAGACGCAAGCTTAGAAAGTCCCCTCGGTAAGCAATATGGGGCAATTATTTTCCATGTGTTTCATCTTCACAATTGTCTCATATTGACCAATTTTGTGGAGGATGGAACTTGATTAGCTCTTTAGAGCCTACCCATGACGCTCTTCTTTTTTATAAAATCCACCCATGAGGCCATTCTTTCTTATAAAAATAATAAGAATAAAACAATGTCAAATAACCATCTAGCATGTGGCATTAGTTCTTTTTTGAAAAATAATATATTAATTCAATGGAGAGACCCCACGAAGGCAAAACCACCCGCGGGGGGCACCGGGGGGGGCACGCCGAAGTGACGGGATGGGTGCAAGGGACGTGATCCCTGTCCTCGCCTCGCTTCGTACTAATACCATTCAAGAAACGGCCTATCCCAACTTTAAAATGTTGTAACTTTAAAACATATATCACCTAAAGATATCAGATACAACACTTCATAGCACAGTCATAAAGGAACACCGCGATATTACAGCCACAACTATAACAAACAAAAGCCAATTCTACTATTATGAGTTTGGACGTCGTTTCTAATAATATGTATGTGCCAGTAAAAGATCTATATAGAAATTGAACAACGTTCAAGATCACCTTCTTGAGATTGGCATGAGAATTCAACTACTCCTCGGAGCCGTTTCTAGTAGAATGAGAGGCCACCCATTTGAGAGTAGTCCACGAATCGTCGTAAGCCGCCAGAAAAGGATGCTCCCGTGCCCTTCTATAATCGACGGAGACAGCAATGATGTTAGCCTCCACAACTAGGGCATTGAGATAGTTGTGGCAAGTCGGCGACTGTGCTGTTCCAATTATGAAGCCTCCCCCATGAAAGTATACAAGTACATGGAGCTTTTGGAGAGAATCAGTCGCAGCTTTTGGGATGTAAAGTCTCGTGGAGACGGCGGAGTCCAATGAAATGGCAACGTCTTTTGATTGGACGCCGGTTTTCTTGTCGAGCGACAGAGGGATGGTTTCCGTGGCTACAAATCTCTCCACTCGGCCATCCTTGTAAATCCTTACGGTTGGAGACATATCATAGAGCAGTTCTATTTCCATTGTGATTTGAAGTGAAATAGAAACTAGTTCACTATCGAGGATGAGAAGAAAGAGAGTTGATCAGAAGTTTATATTATGTTTGTTGAGATATACGTGTGAGTTGTGTTAGAAAAGTCTCACATCGGATCATTGATGTGGTTTTGAGTAGTTAATATATTCTAGTTGGTACATAATTCATTGGCTTAAGTTTTTGAGTGAAGGTATGATGATGGGCTCGGACTTGAGCTCACTCTTGGCAATCATGAGTGAAGGTATCGTGTTTCTGCTGCGCATTCCCAACAAATGGTATCAGAGCCGATGGTTAATTGGTGGGCCTCCAATCTGTTCAAGTGTTTGGTGAATATCTCAACAAAGAAATTTCATGATCGACACTTGTTTCGGGTGGAAATTGCCAGGTCTAGAAAGAAATGACCAAGGACAGTTGGCCTGGTAACGCGAGATAGAGACCATGAGCGATGCAATTCTAAGTTAGCAGTTGATGATGGTTGTTGTGCATAATTTCTGGTGCATTGTAATGACTTAGAGATTCAAGTTGAGATAAGTTAATGAAGAGGAATACCTAAATTAAGAGGAAGCAAACCTAACTTAACCTAACCTAACACTGAGCTCACATGTGAGGGGGAGATTATTAAGATACATGTGTGCATTATTTTAGAGAAGTCCCACATTGAATAATTGATGTGATATTGAACAGTTAATATATCATAGTTGGCCCATTATTCATTGGCTTAACCTTTTGAGTGATGGTAGGTCCAACCGGATATGTTGACGGGTTCGGACTTAAACTCCCTCTTAGCAATCTCCTCAGGTGAATGTATTGAGCTTCTGCTGCACATTTCCAACAGTGTTCTTGCAATAATTTGCTGATTTTTATATGCCCTATGTACTTGCCTTGTCTAGTCGATAGTCCTCGACACACGTGGAAAGAAAGAATTTTTATGCGATTAGTGCTTAAAAATGCGTTTTATAACATTGGAATAGCAGGCCAGATCAGGTAGGCGAGCATTCATTCTTTGCTTGCGAGGTTGACCAACCAAATAAGTGACAAAATCTACTGGTAGCACTAACCTTTCTCGTGATATGGGGTTTGTTTATATGGTTGTCATCTGTCTTCTTCCACACACCAACTTCAATGAAAGTTCCATCTTTGTCACAAGAAGCCGATTGATGTTTGTCTTTTCTAGACACATACAAAGATATGGAGTCATGTATCATGATGTCTGTGTATCAACAGATAAGTAGTATAAAATTATTTAATAAGGTATAGCATAATATAATACAGAAAGTAAAGTGAAGAAAATGTTTTTTTTTTGTCAGGTAAGAGAGAAGTAATCTTATTCGACGGAAAAAAAAAATGAAGTAATCGGAAGGTTAATTAAGGTTGCGAAGTAAGGATTGAGTTGTGCTTTGAAAGTTTGTTTTAACTTAATATATTGAAAAGTTTGTCCGTATGGCTTATGGAGAATCTGTTAATTAAAGATTTACGTGGTTCTTGTCGGTGTCGCCTGCTCCATAGAAGAGTAGCATTAGACTTCACTATATATTAAGCGATATGACGGAGATTACAATAAAACTTTTTAAGTCATCCAAATACTCGGTGTTTCTCAACCACAATTACATCTAATAATTCAAGATGTTTAGCCCTCATAATTTATTGTGAAACAATGCGACATTTCCGAAGGTGAACCACCAAGAGAAAGTTATGGACTACTAAACAAGAATGAAGGTTCCTCTCACAAGGCAATCGCTTATGTTTAGCATGGACTCTCCCAAGTCCTACCAATCTCAATTCGGCACTCAATTTAACATGCAATTTTCATACCTTTTGGAGTCGCCACTAATTAGTTATTAGTAGGTCGACTAGACACCTATGTAAATTGTTGGAGAGCACTTTATTTCTGCAAACTAGAGATTCATGGATATGGGGACTTGATTAGCCTAGGTAAATCTAAAGCCCTTTGGTACATTTTCTCTTTATTTCATAAATATTTTGTAGGCAGTCTTAGTCAAGTTTAACTTAAGCCACTAACATTCGAGAGGTGATCATGTGAGTATGCAAACAAAAATTTAACAATCAATATAAAAGCAGTAAATAAATTGTTAGAGATAGAACTAACCTTGATGAAAAGCAAAGGATAATCTCACGGTGACTAGTTTCCCAAATATCTGCAAGGTATTAATTAAAAATGCATGCCTAGCCTAAATATGATTTCTCTTGTTCAATTCTAATTGATTCTTTATGGGTTTTTCTTGTTTATGGAAACTAAACTATACGCAATGTTAATCTAAGTTTAATATGCATGAATTATTAAACAAATGAGATGTGACGTGACCTAACTTGGGAAAAATTATGAACTAATCTAGCATGACATGCAGTCTAATTTATATGAGCCTAAACATGCATTTACTAAATGAAATGGAAATTATGACACATGTAAATATGATGATGTGGAAATAATGACATGGCAACAATGATGACGTAGCAATGATGATGATATCGTAATGATGATGTGGCCATGATGACTTGTAATGATGACGTGGTAGTGACATGGCAATGCAATGACGTGGAATTGATGCAACAAATTCTATATGATATGTGCATGTTATTTTTGTGATTTTCTTTTAAAGTTAAAATAGGAAACCACCTAAAATATGTGATTACCTAATTCAATCTAGGAAATAATTTAGATTAAATCCTATTCTAAATTAGGAAATTTCCTAAATTATTACATTGCGCCTAACATGAAATTCTAAACTAGGAATGTAATCTATCTTAACATACGATGCAATTTTTTTTATTTTTTCTAACATGGAAATTTATTGAATTAAAGATATGAAATATTAAGCCCACATAACCAAGTATTTTCCACAATTTCAAAATAGGAAATGAGATTAATCAAGAATACGATCTTAAGTCTTAAAGATCAAATTCTCAATTATATGCATGACAGAAGAAGGAAATTTCCTGTTTGATGACACCTAAACTCAAAATCCCATCACGTTAGAATCGATCTATCAATGACATTATCAAATATTTGAATCGAATAGAATTTACGCAATTACCTAATTTAATCAATGGACTCCATAAAGGCCGGCGAAGAGTGTTTCTCGTCTACCGACTCGCAAGGCAAAGACGGCAAGGGAAGCTCACGGCAGGGACTTGCAGGCTCGGTAAGGGTGGTTTGGCGTGTCGGGAAATACTGGACGGCAACTAGAGCGAAGGAAATTTGCCGGAAAACCTGCACAGAGAGAACGAGGCTCGACAAAAGACTAGGCCACGGCAGCTCGGGGATTGAAGGTGCGACGACGAGCGAGCCGGCAGTGAGCACAATGACGAGCGAGGTGCAGACAACGAACGAAGAACAACTGTGATGGTGTCTGTTAAAAGGGATGTAACCAAGGATCAACAACGGCAGCAGGTACTCTAGAATTTTGATGCACAAGTTGTGAGAGATAATTTTTTATGTGGAAATCTTAAATTAAAGAATCTTAGATTTTCACCATTTATTCACTACAAAAGCGACGAGGACGTACCTTTATCCATAACAATAACCTTTTGGAAAATGATTGTCGCAGAAATAGGAGAAATGAAGAAATCTGATTTTGCGCCCTTAACCTACTACTTTTGTCTTCATGTATATATCATACAATCTTTCTATGTCTTGGGTGGAGAAAGGACCAAACCCTTTATATTGGCTATCAATAGATGCCTTCAATAAGTGTCTTCCATCAAAGCACATAAAGAGTTGCACCTTTTTATAAGAGCCGAAATTTTTCATAGACTTTTAGCACTTAAATAGGTATTAAATCATTAATTAATAATATCACGTGGTTTGCAATTATTCTTACTACCGAAAGCAGCAAAAACACCAGGAAGTCAAGGCACACAAGCGAGCAAGAGCGAGCGGTCCCAAGCAGCGGCAAGGAACAATGGATGATTTCGTGGAGTGGCTGAAGAAAAAAAAGAATTTTTCAATTTCCACAATTACGAAACCACATATTCTTTTGAAGATTCTTTTTTCTCTTTTGGGCTCCATTCATTTTACAGAAAATAACTTTCAGGAAAACGTTTTCCAGATTTTCTGTCGTTTGTTTCGTGAAAAATATACTAGTCATGAAAAACATTTTCTAGCAATGGAAAAAAAACACATTCAAAACTGAGGAAAATGTTTTCCACTTTTTAGTCTTTCACCTCATTTTCTTTCAAATAAAACATTTTCCTTTTTTTCCTTTTTCCCTTTTTATTCTTTTAAAATCGAGTTTTTATTTTTTTCCCTTTTTATTTTTTTTTAAATCGAGTTTTTAATTTTTTTTTTTTTGCATTCTTGCTCGGCCGACAATAAGCTACAGGTAAGCTCCAGCCTCGCCTGATTCGGTGAGCTCAAGCCAAGCTGACATTTGGTGACCTCGGGCAAGCCTCGCTTAGCTTGTCGGATCTAGTGAGACTCGAGCTCACTTGATGTCAGCAAGGCTCTAGTGACCTCAAGTGAGGCTCAAGCCTCACCCAGCTTGCCAAATCTAGCAAGGCCCTAACTCACCCAAGGCCGGTCTGTGGCAAGGCTCGAGCTTGCTTGTGACCGGTTGCTGTCTGTTGCCATGGCTGGCAACTGGTCAAGGTAGAAGACAAAAGAAGAAAGAAAAGGAAAAAAAGAAATAAAATAATTAAAATATTGAGTTTTTTTGGTAATTTTCCCTAGTAAATCAAATCGGTTACCGAGCGACGAAAAATATTTTTTAGTTTATGTTCGAGTCTCAGCAAACACCAAAAAATATTGTAATTTCCTAGGAAAAAAACTTTAAGGAAAATATTTTTCAAAACCGTCACATTTTTCTTGAAATGAATGGAGCCTTAATCTCTTCGCACCAATAAAAAGCAGCACCAAAAGCACTCACATGGCACACTTAAACAGCCTGTGAAATGTTGTTTTACGTATCAAAAAACAAAACAAGCCCTTCTTTGCTTGGTCGACTCCAACTCAAATTAGGGAAGTTGATAACCTTGTTTTGCTCCGAAACCTAGTCTGGTTTGGACTTTCTTTTACTACACCAAAATCAGAGAGTCCATCGATAGGCCAGATATCCTTATATTTCAATTGGGGTCGGATTTCATTCACGAGATCAAACTCGAGACATAAATATAACAAATCTTCACCTTAGCTCGACATTTAAGCCAAGTCACAATTCTCTTGCTGGAACCTCAAATCATCACTGCTACTCTCCCATAATCCCTTATGGGCTTCATCGTCACAAACATCTTTTAAGTCCAAGCTACAGATGAACTCTACCATAGACGTGAGCCTTGACTGAATGCTAACTCCTCCAGCACCAGATACTTCATAAGAATTTTCAAGCACGACCACCACTATTACAAATAAAGTAAAAGTATTGTTGCATCTATACTTGTGAGGAGATCAAGTACACACCTTATAAGACTCAAAAGCTACAACGACCATAGATTTTACATGGGTCACCTTGTTAAAGGTGCTACCGTGCCGATTATCGCACAAATACCCACTACCTCATGAACTTCTAGTTTTAGCTCCATCTAGAGTTGAATACCATCCAAATGCGTATGAGCACTATGAATTAACACTCTTACTCATAAGTATTAGAGACTCATAAAATGTAACTCATTTACTGATAATGAGAAAATAATTTATTTAAATGATATAGTTTATTTAATTCAACCAGATTTATTTAACTACAAATTAGTTTGAAATACAGTGTTACGCACACGCAATCACATCTTTATTGTAGAAAGTAAAAAAAGTTGCTCGACTTTATTGAGTCCCTACAAGCAATTCTTTCAAATAGAGATAGAAATAACTAGGGATTAGCCCACCAAAGGAAGTTACTAACACCATAAAGTCTAACCCTAAATATCCTCATTCATGAAGGAGACCAATTTCTTCATCAACTTCGCAGCATTATCACAACCAGGATTCAACAAGTGGAAGACATGATCCTCGCCTGGAGTTTCTATCCCTTCCACTACTCCACTCCATCCACTCTGACTCAACGCCTCCTTGTAATACCATCCTCTGTATTTCAACACATCCTGTCCAGCAACACAAACCAGGACCTTGTTCCAACCCAAGCCTGAGAGCCTCGAGTCCATCATGGGGTTCATTAGTGGGTCGTCGCACCCGGTGGTCGTGGGGTTTGCCACCTGCCAGAGCATTTCGTAGAAGGACCTCTTCTCCAGTTCCGTGGTCTCTGAAGGCAATGGTTCCTTGCCCCAGAAATAAGGATGCACCATCATAACGCCTGCAACTTCGATTCCATTAAGCTTTTCCTCTCCCGATCGGATGCCTAAGTTGTGGACTATGTTAGCACCGGCGCTATCACCGGCCAGAAACACCTATGAAAAATAAAATGAAATGAACTTGTTATATTGATTACAAGAGAGAGAGTGTTGTATCAGTTAATGTACGTTTTTTAATAGCCCACGGAGGCAAGGTACACGAAGGCCAGGCTACCTGACCCTACAAAATCTAACAATCAGGACGACTCAGTTAAATTCAGACTTTTGATCTGTACAGGTAGCCTTGACCCACAGCAATATGCACCTAGTTAGTGGAATTTGAATTGGTGATATCTCGTGGAACTAGATTTCCTCAACTGTCAAACAATTATGCCAATCTTGGGGGTTTTAGTTACCCTGTATATACCATTGCCAGAGAGAATGTTCAAGGATACCGTAAGAAACCGTTCCCAACAGAAATGTATGTTACCATTTCTATTTGAAAGGATGATTGAGCAAATACACCTTGAGTCAAAGATCTTTGGGAAATGACTTTGCATTTCCCCAAAGTTCAACCAAATGCAGCCGATATCCATTGACTACTATTTTGTTTTTTTCTTCATGTAAGTTTTGACAAATCTAACAAAAAGTGAAATAAGAGGAAATATGAGCTGTAGAGACACTGCATGTTTGGTGTAATCGGACCTTTTATAATGCCGAGTCCTCAAACCTTCAAAAATTAGTAAAGAGCATTCTCTGGAGTCATTAATCTTTTATACTTTCAAATTTTAAGCTAATTTTGTACACAGATTCAACAAAGGTTTCTTTTTTTTTTCGAGTTTGGACACCGTATCTGTTAAGTAAATATATGCCTATAAGAGGTCTATAAAGAAAAGGAGAATATTAAAGATCACCTTCTCGAGACAAGCACGAGAATTCAGCCACTCATCGGGGCCGTTTCCGGTGGAATGAGAGGCCACCCACTTGAGGGCAGTCCACGAATCGTCATAAGCTGCTGGAAGAGGATCCTCCGGCGCCCTCCTATACTCGATGGAGACGGCGATGATGTTGGCCTCCGCGACTATGGCATTGAGATAGTTGTGGTAAGTCGGCGACCACGCTGTTTCAAATATGAAGCATCCTCCGTGATAGTACACGAGCACGGGCAGTTTTTGGGGAGAATCGATCGCCGCTTCCGAGATGTAGAGTCGTGCCGAGACAGTGGAGTCCGATGAAAGGGTGATGTCTTTCGATTGGACGCCGTTTTTCTTGTCCAGCGACGGAGGTACGGTCTCAGTCCCCCAGAGTCTCTCCACTCGGCCATCGTTGTAAATCTTTACGAATGGAGACAAATCACAGAGCACTTCTGTTTCCATTACGTTTTGAGTGGAATAGAAGCAAGATTAGTATTGAGGACCAGAAGAAAGAGAGTTTATCAGAATAAGCGACTTGCTGGTTGCATAAACCTTTGCAAGATATGGGGTTGCTTATATGGTTATAAATTTTCCCAATCACAGCAATTTCCACGAAAGTTCCATTGTCATTTTACTTCTCTGGACATAAAACTAAAGTATGGAGTCATGATATATATGTAATAAAATTCAATACCATATAATATAATGTAGAAAGTACTTGGGCAGGTTAATTAAGATTAAGTAAGCGAAGTTTGAATTGCCTTGTGCTTAGAAAGTCTGATTTGACTTATTATATTGAGGAGTTTGTTGATATAGCATGTGGAGGTTAGCTAATTAAAGATTCTTGTTTATTGACTTGCATAATTTACTGATGTAGGCTAAATAACTAAAACATTGGGTTTTTCTAATCTATTCTCTCGCTGTTGGACTAAAATAATATTTGTGAGGCACCGATAAAGGATCGACACCCAATCCGTCGTGACGAATCAAATAGGCAATCAGATAAGATGGGTCCATATTTCATTGTGGAGTTTGATTAGTGATGGGATTGGGAGAGATACAAAATCATCTCAAATTCATCTCCAACATGCCCAACAACCTCGTTTCTTGCTTGATATCGTGGTTGTGGGGATCGCAGATAGAATATAGATTCTTGCATCGAAATTCATGCGCGTGAGGTTGTGGGAGAAAAGCCATCCTAGTGTGTTGTTTCTACCGTTTCTATGCAAATAGTGTGCACCCTAGTGTGTTGTTTCTCCGACCGTGGCTCCGAAATGAAGTGAAAGGAGACCTTAGTTCAACGGCAAAAGTACATTACAAGTGCCATAACTTGTGTACGACGCTCACTTTAATGCCATAACTTTTTTTTATCACTTCAGTGCTAAAATTTTTGAAAAACGATCACTTAAGTGCCAACTCCGGTGCCGTACACAATTTTTCGCCGGAAATCTAATGTGGCATTTTTTTTATTAATTTCTGAAGCTGACATGGCTCACCGGAGTCTCGCCGGAGATTGGCACTTAAGTGATCATTTTTCAAAAATTTTAACACTTAAATGATCGTTTTTCAAAAATTTTAGCACTTAAGTAATCGTTTTTCAAAAATTTTAGCACTAAAGTGGTCCAAAAAAAAGTTATGACACTTAAGTGATTGTTTTTCCTCCGACTTGGCACCAAAGTGATCTGAAAAAAAGTTATGGCACCAAAGTGAACGCCGTACACAAGTTATGGCACTTATAGTGTTTTTTTGCCTTAGTTCAACCGTGTTCGTGAATCCTTAGATTTTGTCCCGTACCAACTCGTGAGATTATCCAACATTGAGGTGAGCGCACGATGAACTCATTATTATTTCTCGAATGTAAATTTTATATATGAATTTTCATCACTTATATATAGTTAAGATATAGGTTAAGAAAAGGTTCCCTCATATAATCTTCAAATGACACTTCACTTTATCTCTATGCTTGTCGTGTGGCAAAACACATGGCATAACCTTGTCACATGACCCAATATGCTTTATAGACTAGAGACCAAAATTTCACTCAAACAGAATGTCGCGGGTCCTGGTGTGACATTCCGAATTTCGATTCATTTTTGGGATTTATAAAATGTATAATTCGTCAGTGTGCTTATAATAGAATCTCACTCGGGAACTAATCACTCATAGGTTCTTGTTTTTAAAATAGAAATTTTGCTAGAATCGCACTCGATCGAATTTGGTAGTCGATTTTTAGACCCCGAATTTGGTAGTCGATTTTTAGGAGTTTCGGGATGAATTTAATTGGACAGTAGCCAGTCTCAAGATTGCC
Organism: Syzygium syzygioides; assembly: GCA_031216285.1. NCBI lineage: Eukaryota > Viridiplantae > Streptophyta > Magnoliopsida > Myrtales > Myrtaceae > Syzygium > Syzygium syzygioides. The sequence goes on from CM062248.1 coordinate 20,138,981, forward strand.
AAGAATAGTGAAAAAGTAAAATTTCGACCGGATGTAGATTTAGACTAGTAGACCTATCTCGTAGTGTGTTTTGGGTTATTTTCTTTGGACCTTTTTCCTAAATTATTAATTAGGATTTTCGTGGGCCGTTGAATCGTTTTCGGATTCGAACGTGGACCGTTGGATCGCGATAATTACCTTTGACTTTTTTTCTCTCTCTCTCCTCCGCTTTTTTCCGCTCACGTCCCCCCCTGTCCCGTCTACTCTCTCTCTCTCTCTCTCTCTGCCGCGTCTGTCCTTCCCCCTGCCATGCGCACGTTCCCACCCTTTCCCCTTGCAAAGTCTCTCTCCTCTCTCTTCCTTTTCTTTTTCTTTTCTTCTTCCTCTCTTCCTCTTCTTCCTTCCCCCTTCGCCTAATGCCGCTGCTTCTGCTTCTTCTCCTTGCTGCCCGACACAGACAGCCCAAGCTCGCCTCCCGCCTAGCAATCGTCGCCTGACCGCGCTGTGCCGCCCCGTTGCCGCTGTCGCCAGTTAGCCCCCCCTCAGCCCCCAACTCCCCTGCCTCTTGCCACCACTACCCCAGCCTTCTCCCTCTCCCCTCCTGTTCGTCGTCACCATGTGCCGTCGCCACTAGTTGGGCCACCGCGCGCATCGTTCGTTCCAACCCGGAGTTGTCGTCGTCGCCCTCCTCTTCCCTTTCTTCCCCTATTTGTGTGTCATGAGCCTGGTTTACCGGAAGATGTCCGGCCTGATGCGTTTTACGCGGGCTGTGTGTCATGAGCCTGGTTTACCGGGAAATGTCCGGCCTGAAGCGTTTTACGCGGGCTGTGTGTCATGAGCCTGGTTTACCGGAAGATGTCCGGCCTGATGCGTTTTACGCGGGCTGTGTGGCATAAGCCTGCGGGCTAGAGATCGATCTCGAAGTTTGAACCTGATGCGTTTAACGTGGGTCGGAGGAGAAATTGAGAAATGGCTGAGTGCTAGTGTGCAAGTGTGCGATAATGCATTGATGAGGCATGAGCATGAGTGCGAGCACTGGCATATGCATAACATGCGTTGTGACATAGAAATGCACGTGTATGTGCTGTGATTATATTCTGCCGCGTGGCTGTTTTTGTTGATTTGACGCCTAACCTGCAGGGTCTAGTGAAATTAGATTTAGGCCCGAGGGCATGAGTCAGTTATGTGCGTATTATGTGTTGATTAGTACTTGTCAGGAGGTGCATGTTAGCCTAGTTTAGGATTAGGGAATTACTCGCTGAGATTTATTCTCACGGTTGTTGTAAAACCGACTTTTCAGATCCCCGGCCTTGAGGATGACAGGTGTACTGATGCAATTTTTGGGAGAAGCCCCCGGCTAGTTGTAGTGGCCTTGAACCGCTTTTGATTTTTGGTACTCGGGCTGTACTTGGATATTGTAAAGGATTTCCAGTATTAGTACAAGTATTGAATTCAGTGGTTACCCTGGGTTATGTATTCATACATGTACGGGTGGTTTTAATTATTTCCGCTGTGCTTTATTCTCTGTGTTGGGTGTTGGGTCGGCGACGCGTCCTGGGACGTCGCACGCTAATCGACTTCTGTGAGGGATGTGGCGCACCGAGAAGCGCGGGGCGTGACATTACCCGTCGCCTAGCCCATTGCCCAGCCGTGCCCAGCCGTGTGCCCAGTTGTGGCCGAGTCACCTGGCCATGTGCCGAGCCGTGGCTGAGCCCCGCGCCCATTGCGCCCTCGCCCGTGCCTAACCAACATTGTTCACCCGGGCCATTTTAGGCTCGAGCCGATTTTCTCCGGACCAAAACTTAGTAAGTGACTTTCTAAACCATATTTAGTACTTTGGGTATTTTATAGACTTGTCTCGGGTTTAGAATGGTTAGGGCGTGATCTAATTTAATTATATTATGATATAATTGTGCTAATTGGATTGGATAAAATAATATGCATGATTTGAGTGATTGTACGTGGTTGACTTGAACGTTGGGTTTGTGGATTGATGTGGCGTGTCGTGAAATGGATTGAATTGTGAATATGGATCGTTTGGTGGTATTGACATGAAATTGATTGAATTGAATGGCGTGTGTATGCCTGTCAATTACAAGCCCGAATTGATCGGAGGGCTACAGACTTGGGACGTGTTGACGACGGTCCTTGTGAAGGCATGAATAGCTGATGTGCCAAATGAATGCGGGCTTGAGACGTGTTGACGGTGGCCCGTTAAAGGTGTGTTGGACCGGGACGTGTTTACATCGGTCATTGGAATTGAGCCCGGATTGATCGGAGAGCTACGGACTTGGGACGTGTTGACGGCGGTCTATGTGAAAGCATGAATGGCCGATGTGCCAAATGGGCCTGAGGCGCAGTAGCGCGGACAGTGAAAATGGACCTGAGGCACAGTGGCGCGGGTCGTGAGAAAGATATTCAGCCATGCATGCGATTTAAGTTTGATTGAATTGACTGGTTGAGCGTATGATTGAATTGGCTGGTTTGATGTGTGGTTGAGTTAATTGGATTGATTGAGTGCAAGTGTGGTTGGTATTTGAGCAATTGTGATATGTTATTGAATTACTATTATTGCATTATCACGTTGTGACTAACGTGCAGAGTTGGCATAGGGTTGATGATGAGATAAGTACAATGATGCGAATTTTATATGTTTTGGGGTAGATTGCATGTACGACCTGTCTGGGTACGCATTGGCCTAGGTGGGGTATAGGTTGTTACTTATTGAGACTCGTTCTCATGATTATTATATAATCATTTCAGATCCGCGACCATCAGTGATTGGAAAAGCTGCAAGGGTAGATCGGAGATCAAGGACAGGTCAAGTACCTAGTATTTTGAGCTCCCCTTTTGTAGATGAGTTAAGTTTGCGAACCATTGCCCCTTTCAAGGAATGTGGTTTTGTTATTGTGGCCTAGCTTGGGAATTATCTTTTTTTGTGGACGTCGTATGTATCTGCCAAGTGTAGGAATTACAGTTATTATTTCGTGCTAATTCCACCCCTTCGTCATTCTTAATTGTCTGGGTCGTTTTACTTTGTTTTCCCATGCCTAATCTCTGATGCTTGGGTTGGGTCGGCGACATGCCTGAGATGTCACATTCAATGATCGACCATTGAGGGGTGTCGTGAGCCGTGAGGGTTCGGGGCGTGACACCTTGGGTGCATCAGGATTCCCTAGACTTCCCTAATCTAACTTCAAGTTGACTATTAGATTGGATTAGTCAATTTTAGAATTGGAGAGAAGTCACCACCAATCATTTTAGGGAAAATTGTCCAAAAAGTCTTAAACCTATTATACTTTTACCAATTAAATCACAAACCTTTCAATTTTGCCAATTGAGTCATAAGCATTTTTGTTTTATGCTAATTAAGTTCTAAATATTTTCACTTTTTGCCAATTGAGTCAATCCGGCTAATCTTGCCATAAATTTAACTTGTTTGGCCCAATTACTCTTTGATTTGAGTTACATTGCATTGCCAAATAAGACTAATGAACTTAATTGGAGTCCAATTGGCCAAATTGAACTTCAATTCATCAAATTGGATGTTAGTCTAGAATGGGCCAAGTTGAATTGTATTAATTGGACCAATTACTATTGGATTTCTCAATCATTGAATCACTAGATTGGTCAATTTGGCTCAAATTCATTTGAATTTTTCAAAATTGATTTCGGATTTGAGTTGCATATAAGAAATTAGGCTCATCCGTATCTCAACTATGCAAATCATTAAGAACCAACTGGAACCCCTAATTAGGGCTTAAATTGGGGGGTTTTTCACTCTTGGCTTAGAATTCTAAAATTGATTTTAAAATTTAATGCAATACAACCTCTAAATTAAATGTCATGAATGAAACTATCTTTAAAAATGACTAGAAATAAAGTAATTTCATTTTTGACTGATTTGAACCAAATTCCGCAAATTAGGGCAAAGTTGATTCTAAATCGATTTTTATAAAATTTATGATACCAAAGTGAAATTAAGCAAAAAATGAGATGATTTATGGGTTTTGAATTTTTTCAATTTTTTTGGACAAAGTGTTGACCAAAAAGTCAACATTTTAGTACTTATATATTAAAATGCCAATTAATGGGTCAAAGTTTGAATTTTTTGAAATTTGATTGTGGAAAAGTGAAATTGACATTATTTTGGGGTTTTTCATGTAAAAAATCAAATTTTGACTTTGGGTTTACTTTTAATCAAAGTTTGACCAAAAAGTCAACTCTTTTTTAGACTAATGTGTAAAAAGCTTGCAAATGAAAGGCCAATGCGAATTCAAATGCTAAATGACTCTTTTTGATTGAGAATCAGAATTTGTCGCGATCAAAAACCCTCATATCAAGTTTTTACCTTTCAAGACGCGTCGGCCAAAAATTATGTGTCAACAGTAACGAGAGCCGGTGATCCTCTCCAGCATTGGTCAAGGGCTCGTGGGCCCTTGTTGTGGCTAGTGAGTATGCCATAGCAAGGGCTTGCGGCTATGCCGCCTAGATTCGGTAGGGGCGTTGTGGCCCTCACCAATGGTCAGCGACCTCTGCCAGTTGTCCACATCAAGATCACAGGATTTGCTAGAAATTTCTTTATAGTGTGATACATCCTAGAGGCTGCACCAAGTAAAAACTTGAAGGAGATTTTGCACTCCTTTGACAAAACCTCTGAAAATTAAATTAGTACAATAATACAACATTTCTCACTAAGTGCATTCGACATGAAAACAAAGATTATTCGGAGAAGATAAAAATCCTAACGAATTCATCACCTTAGGATAAATAGAGATAGACATTAACACCAACATGTCTAACACTATTTATCCTCATTTATGAAGGAGACCATCTTTTTCATCAAATTCACAGCATTGTCACAAGTAGAATTAAACAAATGAAATGCATGATCCTCCCCTGGTGCATCCATCACTTCTGCAACTCCGGTCCATCCACTCTTACTCAGCACCTCCCTGTAATACCGCCCTCTATGTCTTAACATATCCTTCTCAGCAACACAAATTAGGACCCTATTGCAACCTAAACCCGAGAGTCTCGGGTCCATCGCTGGGTTTATTAGCGGGTTGTCGCACCCTATGTTGGTCGGGTTCACTATGTTCCAGGACCGTTCAACCAAGGACCTCTTCTCGGGGTCGGTAGTCTCTGCGGGCAACGGTTCATTGCCCCAGAAGTAAGGATGCACCATAATGACTCCTGGAACTTCAATTCCCTTTAGGTTTTCCTCTCCCAATCGGATGCTCATGTGGTGAACTATGTTGGCACCGGCACTATCTCCAACGAGGAATACCTAAGAATAACGAAAAAAGATATAGTTAAACTCGTTGACAAGAGAAGAGAATGTTTAAGGTGTTACAAACAACTTAAACTTCTAGAATAGTTGTCAGTGTTCCCATAAAATCTTACGTGGTATCAGTGTACTAGATATTGAGAGTTTTCAATTCACTATAAATTTTATCAAGCTGATACTACTATCAATTGCTCGATCACTAACTTATCACTTATTATATCATTGGCCTAGAGTGCACATCGACTTTCATCTATTGTAGCTCGCCATAAGCTAGTATTTCGCTGTTTTGTTATGATGGCCGTGCAATTAGAGTGATCAACTCGTGGGCAGCCTGCTCATCTCGCCCAATCCCGAGAGGTAAATGGGCAGATTTGGGTAATGCTAAAGAAAGCTCGACCTACCCATCTTTGGCCCGATCCCTAGCTTGCCCAATCCGAAAATTACTACATAATAGTTTCATGTTATGGGCAGACTTGGCCAACACAATAGGTCAGACCTTCAAGTTCGACCTGGCGCATCCCACACCCACCTAATGATCAATTTTATGTGCAATTATACGCAACAATTGGCAACTTCTGCTCTATGTTTATTGATGCATATCATCAGGCAAGAATGAAAATTGCTCTAATAGTACACGTTCATATATGATTGTCGTGGAGGAAAAGTGCATTATTAAAATTCTGAACTTGTTACAGCATAATTCTATTCTTCCATACCCATAAGTACGGATTTTTTTTCCGTGTTGGTTAACTTCAACAAATTTTGGTGAATTTAAAAAAAATCGGTAAAGGAAAATGATAATTGACCTTTTTTCCAAGTAATTCATTATATATGAACAGGAAATTAAAGCTGGTAAAAGAAAAGGGAAGTTTTTTCCCTGGAGTCAAGAGATGCTGGTAATTTACAAAAATCCAAAGTACCATGGGTAACTAACTCATATAAGAGTTGGTAACGCAAAACTTGTTGGTAACCTAATCAAAAGTTGGTGATAACTTTAACTGAGGTTTGATAATTGCCAAAAAGAGTTGACAAATTTAAAAAGCTGGTAAGCAAAGCAAATAAAGTGTTAATTCAACAACAAAAAAAAGCTGGTAAATATAAATAAAAACAAACAAACTTTGGTAAACAACTCAAATATGAGTTGGTAACCCCAAACTATTAATTGGAGAAACGTTGGTAATAACAAAGGTTGGTAATTTCATATGATAATTGGCAAATACAAATTTGTAAAAGATAAGAGATATTTTTTTTGCTAGAAATAAGAGAAGTTGGTAATAAAAAAAAACATGAGTGACTAACTTAAAAGTCTGCAACGCAAAATTAGGTAGTAATATAATTAGAGAAAATTTTGTAATGACTCTAGATGAGGTTGGTAATTTCAAAAACAAGTTGGCAAATTTTAAAAAAAATGGTAAGTAAGGAAAATAAAAGTGGTAACTCAATAAAATATTTCTTAAATTTGAAAAACAAACAAATAAACGTTGATAAGTCGCTCAAAACAAAGATGGATAAATTTATACTAGTTGGTAGATTTTAAGGCATTGTTAAGAAAAGCAAATAAAAATTGGGTAAAAATAAGAAAATTCGGCAATTTTAGAAACTGTTATAATAATTGATAATTTTATAAAAAAATGGTGGTAGGTTACCAACAAGTTATCGGAAAATCAGACAGACGAGAATGTTATTTACCAATAGATTTTTAAAATTTTTCGATTCTTTTAGAAATTTATCGGGACTGAAATGATCCATTTTTTAACATAACAACACAATTAAGCTGAAATATATTTTATTTAATTAGCTCTTCCTTAAGTTCAGGCCCAAAAAAAATTCTTCCTTAAGTCGTCAATATGTATTGTCACCTATTTCAAGAAACCGTACTTCGATCAACATGTTAAAAAGCGTTTAGACTTCTCGGGACAAAACATACAAAAAGCACAAACAAGAGACAGAAATATTAGACTAACGAATGTCTAGGTGTTTAGTGTGCTTTTTTACTATTTTTTTACTCCAACTTTTAGAGCTTAAAGCTGGAATTTTTCCATGTTGAACACCTTAAAAAAGAGCTTATACGTTCGCTTGAGGCACATATAATGAGTATAGACTCGTATCTATATGTCACTAAGTAGTCTAGAAACGGGAAGAAAAAAAAAACGAACATTCAAGATCACCTTCTTGAGATTGGCATGAGAATTCAGCCACTCCTCTCGGCCGTTTCCAGCGGAATGAGAAGCCACCCATTTGAGGGCAGTCCACGAATCATCATAAGCCACCGGTAGAGGATGCTCCGGTGCCCTCCTGTAATCGACGGAGACGGCAATGACGTTAGCCTCCGCGACGAGTGAATTGAGATAGTTGTGGTAAGTTGGTGACCAAGCCGAGTAGTTTATGAAACGGCCTCCGTGGAAGTAGACGAGGACGGGGAGCCTCAGGTGAGAACCCACCGCGGCTTGCGGGATGTAAAGTCTCGCCGACACGGCAGAGTCTGACGAAATGGCCAAGTCTTTCGATTGGACGCCAGTCTTCTCGTCGAGCGACGGAGGGACAGTGGCCGTGCCCCTGAGTCTCTCCACTCGGCCATCCTTGTAAACCCTTAGGACAGAAAGCAACTCATAGGCTACTTCTGTTTCCATTTCGTTTCGTGTGAAACAGAAACGGAAAAATAATGATGGGGAGGAAGAAAAGAAGAAGGAAAGTTCACAGTGTTTTTGCATTACTTTGATGTCTTATATACTTGGCCATTGTCGAGAGTCTTTGTCATATGTGGAACGAAAGAACTTTCATTTGGAATGATGACATTGACTGGATACAGGCACGTTTGCGTTGATTCTTGGGTTTTTCTTTTTGACCAGCAAACAAGTGACATTTCCTTGCTTCGTTTTGCCTTTGCAAGACATGGGTCGATCTATTTGGTTATCAATTGCCACACGACCCAACTGTTTGATTGAGAGTTTCGTCGGGACAATTACCAAAAAAGAATTTTCATTTGGAAAGATGACATTGACTGGATACAGGCACGTTTGCGTTGATTCCTGGGTTTTTCTTTTTGACCAGCCAACAAGTGACATTTCCTTGTTTCCTTTTGCCTTTGCAAGACATGGGTCGATCTATATGGTTATCAATTGCCACACGACCCAACTGTTTGATTGGGAGTTTCGTCGGGACAATTACCAAAAAAGAATTTTCATTTGGAATGATGACGTTGACTGGATATGGTCACGTTTGCGTTGATTTTTCAGTTTTTCTTTTTGACCAGCCAACAAGTGACATTTCCTTGTTTCGTTTAGCGTTTGCAAGATATGGGTCGATCTATATGGTTATCAATTGGCACACGACCCAAGCGTTTGATTGAGAGTTTCGTCTATCATGAGAAGTCGATTGTTATTTCCCTTCTCTTGAAAGGACGAATCCAAACGACATTACTCATGATATCTATGTACCTGGCCTATCGGATAACTTTTTTCTGCTGTCACCAAACTTAGGTGGCATTTACAACAGGATCACTGAATTGTGGCTTCAATCACCCAATGCACTGAAGCAAATGGATTCATTTTGGCCAAGATACGGTCAAGTTTTCCGGACAAATGTTTGCACGGCGACTACGTGATGCTGATATAAAAGCCGTAGTAGCTCGTTTTTTTTATGGTTGAAGCCGCTACAATTAATCTTACTACAACTTCTCTGTTATAGCATATTGCGATGATCAAATGATCTGCAAACACAAACCAATCTATTATCGGTCTATATTAAGGAATTATTATCTACTTATTCTACTAAGTTACTAGATAATTGTTGAGACCTAAATTTTGGGGACCCCATTTAAGTCATTCATTGCATAAGAAAATTAGGAATCAAACCCAGTCCCTGAACAAAAAAAAACATTGTTAGTTTACATTTGTATGTTAAGAGCATTTTCATTTAATTGCATTAAGCCCACAAAAACTGCATTTTGATTGGACTGGAGCTTATGGACTTAAATAGGGAGGTCTGGATCAAGCCTACAAGAGCATAAAATTCGGCCAAACCCATTTGAGACCTATTATAGCCGAAAATTGCATGTGTATAGCACATGGGGTTGCCAAATTAGGCAAGATTGCATTATTTAATCAAATATGGGCAAACAAAGATTTTGTCTTTACCAAAAATTTCAATTACAAGGGGAATCAACTTAACAAAGGATAAAAGATATTATGGGCTGAATAAAGGAATATCTTCATAGTCATATTCACGGATAGATTGAAAGAGAAGAAAGAGAAAATTGGCCACAAGAGAAACCGCATTCCTGGCCATGCAAGAATTTCCTAGAAGCAAATGTACATAGGCTGAAAAAGGGAAAGAAGAGAATGTTGGATTCTTGAGAGAAAATAACAAGCTTGGGTTTATGAAAGCATTAGTGTAGGACGCCCACAGGAGCTCTACAGATGTTCACGCTTACACTTCAACTAGAGAGTGGCCGACCTCACCATCATCGTTAATTCCATGCATCAACATCATCATATATACCAACCACACATCATAAAGATTCTCCAATATATACACAGCAAAACAAAACAAAACACAAGGCTAAAAACAGGAGATTCAGTAGTGATTGGAGAATGGAGGAGCGCACGTCCAGTTTTAAAAGGAAAGCCACTAGAAGTAAAACTTGTCATGAAAATACAATCGAGTTCTAAAACTATCAAGAAGTGCAATCGAGTCCTTAAATTTATCAAGAAAGTGCAATTGAGTTAGAAAATTTTCAAAAAGTGCAATCAAATCGTAGAACTTATCACAAAAGTGCAAATGAGTCCTAAAATTTTAAAAAAAATGCAATCAACGAAATGACTTGTTTGGACTAATTTGATAAATTTTAGGACTTAATTGCACTCATGACAAATTGTAGGACTTAATTGCACTTTTTAAAAATTTTATGACTTAATTACACTCTCATGACAAGTTTTAAGACTTCCAATGCACTTATCTAAAAAGAAAATTTTTAGGTTACGTTTGGTGGTTTGGATTTCTAGTTGTGATAGAATTGGATAGGGTAAGATATGAAATCCAAGGAAATTTCTATATTATATCTATTGCTTAGTGAATCGCAATAATAAAACTGGATATTCTCACATATTTCCATATCCATTAATTGCTATGAACATCATATCGGTGTAAAGAAATCAAAAAATTGCACAAACGGAGATGATAAAAATCTCTCACGACACTCTTACCTACTTCATGTTTATTTGCTTATTTTTTTATTATTTTCCCTCTCTTTTTTAATTATTTTCTTTTTATTTCTTTTTTCCCCTTCCATCATTATCCAATAAAATTTTATTGATAATAAACTATACAATATATCTAAAATGTGTAATAAATATGTGACATTCCGAATTTCGACCCATTTTTGGGATTTATAAAACGTGTAATTCGTTAGTGTGCTTATAGTAAAATCTCGCCTGGGAACTGATCACTCCCGATTATTGTTTTTAAAATTGAGATTTCGCTAGAATCGCATTAGATCGAATTTGACCGATAATTAGAGCCCAACCTTTGGTGTCAAATTTCTCGGAATTCCGGAAAGAATTTAATTGGACGGTGTCGATATTAGTGTGGCCAATCTCGATATTACCCGGGATATGTGAAAAGTGAATTTTTGACCGGGTACAAATTTGAACTGGTAAACCACCCTCGCAGTGTGTTTTTATTAACACAATTTTGCCCAAATCCTAAAATTATTAATTAGGATTTTTCGGGGACCGTCGAATCGTTTTCGGATTTAAATCGTGACCGTTGGATCGCGATTTGACCTCTCTCTCTCTCTCTCTCTCTCTCTCTCTCTCTCTCTCTCTCTCTCTCTCTCTCGATGACCCCCCTACGGCTGACACTCCCCCACCTATCCCACTAGCCCATCATTTCTTCTTCTTCTTTTTCTTCTCTTCTTCTTCCTCCTTTCTTTTTCCTCCCCGACGCCGACTGCTTCTGGTTTCTGCTTGCTGCGCCGTAGACCGCCCGCTCGCCGGCGACCAGCCCAGCCACTGCTCGCCATCGCCTCGCGCCGCTGCCATCCCGGCTCCCTTCTGGCCGAGCAGCGCTACCGCCGTAGCCCTGGAACTGCTCGTCGTCGGACCGCCCGAGTCGCTCGCGTACCCGCCGTTCGTCCGGCCGAGCTCGCCGCTGCCGTGCATCATCCACGCCGGTTTGCCCGTCCGTTCAGCTAGCTCGACCTCCGCACATCGCTGCCGCCCCTGGCCGCGCGGAGCCTCCCGTCGCCGGTTCGTCGAAGCCACACGCGAGCCGCACCTCTCGCCGGGCACACCCACCGCCCGTCACCGCCACTCACCGCCACTGTCCGGCACCCCAAACCGCTGCCCCTAGCTACTGTCCACGCTGGGAACAGCCCCGACCAGCCCCCACAGCGGCTGTCACCCTCGCCGCGCTCGTTTGCCATTGTCTGCCGGTTGCCGAGTCCGAACCGGAGCCACTGCGGACCGCCCTCGCCGCCGCCGTCGACCTCGCGCCTTCGCCGGCGTTAAATAAGTAAGTTAACCCCTAATCCCGTGTTTAGGATGTTAAACTTGCTTAAGGTAGTTTAATTTAAGTTTATGGTTAATTAAGTTGGATTAGGTGATAGGTTATCGGTAATTGTTTGATAGGCTATTATTGGATTACGATAAGCTATCGTGTAATTGTGATAACTTATCAGTTATTTTATTAAATAAATTATTTTTGGAATTTAAATATTATTTTATTATTTAATAAATTAATTCCGAATTAAATATTATTATTTTATTATTAAATAATTAATTTCCGAAAATTAAATAGTATTATTTTCGGAAAATTTCTAATGTTAATTGTGATGCTCATGTTGGTTTTTGCTGTATAAGATGGCGTTTTAGAAAATTATTTGAATGATTTTGATTCGAGAAAATATTTTGAATTCCTTGAAAAGAAATTATTTTCAGATATTATTAAATAATTAATTTCAGAATTTAATTATTATTATTTCGGAAAGTCTTGATTCTCAAATTATGATTTCCAGCTTGTATGGTGACGATTATGTCCTGAATTGTTGCATTAAATTGATTATTTGACAAATTATTTTGAATGGACTTTTCAAGGAAAATTTATGGGATTTTGGAATTAAATTATTTTTATGGGCAAAAGTACACTACAAGTGCCATAACTTGTGTACGGCGCTCTCTTTAGTGCCATAACTTTTTTTTGGATCACTTTAGTGCTAAAATTTTTGAAAAACGATCACTTAAGTGCTAAAATTTTTGAAAATCGATCACTTAAGTGCCAACTCCGGTGCCGTACACAATTTTTCGCCGGAAATCTGACGTGGCATTTTTTTATTAATTTCTGAAGCTGACGTGGCTCGCCGGAGATTGGCACTTAAGCGATCATTTTTCAAAAATTTTAGCACTTAAATGATCGTTTTTAAAAAATTTTAGCACTTAAGTGATCATTTTTCAAAAATTTTAGCACTAAAGTGGTCCAAAAAAAGTTATGACACTTAAGTGATCGTTTTTCGTCCGACTTGGCACCAAAGTGATCCGAAAAAAAGTTATGGCATCAAAGTGAGCGCCGTATACAAGTTATGGCACTTATAGTGTTCTTTTGCCTATTTTTATGGTTATGCCGGGTAATTGGTAGTGATGCTTTGTGATTGATAAACATGTTTAGCATCGAAGCTTGCGAAATTGATTGACTGTTGCATGTGTGACATGTGATATTATTGTATGGCATTAATGTGAGCACTATTCATGGACGCATGGGCTAATTGAAAAGAAAATAATTAGCCGGTATGCTTGTGTGCTTGTGTGGTCACACGTTAATGCCGTCTTGCTGTGTATCGCTTGACATTGCCCGATTTATCGGATGCCTGGGGATTATCTGGAGTACCGATACCCTGGATGCCTTGTCGCGGCCCGAGGCCGGACTCGATGCTCCTTACGGAATATCATCTTATTGTAGATCGTTTGATGTTGCCGTATTGGAATGCCGTCATCCTGTGTATTGTTTGATGTAGCCGTGCCCGACGGGGCGGGATGGAGCCCGGTTATACCGGTAGACTGCCATCTTGCTGCAGATCGCTTGATGTATAGTGGCCCCGAGGGGGCGTAATAATTGGATACGTGTGATGCATAGTACTTGATTATGGGGTAGAAACTGCTAGGCATGGTATGGGACGTGCCCAAGCGGATTTTGCCTTATAATCGAGACACGCGCAATTGTGACGCATTAATGTATGGAAAATCTCTTTAAATGCTTCGAGTATGTGACATATGCATTTCATCAACGAGTGTACCAAAGCGAGGTAAGGATGCCTGTGGTTGTTTAATAATGTATTGTTGGTGCTGTGTTGCCTGATTAGGGACCCCCGTGCGAGTTGGCCTCCTAAGCGGGGCTTAGGCCGTTAACTTATTGAGACTTTTGTCTCATTATTGTTGTTAACACCTTTTTCAGGCCCTTAGCGTGTGGACACACCTAGTTTGGTTCAGGGCGTGTGGGAGCTGATTTTTGGAGTTCGACCTGTTGATGAAGTAGATTAACCCTGGCCTTTGTCTTTTTGATGGCTTTTTGTGAAAATACCCGGAGTGGGCTTGTAAGTTTGTTCCCAGGGGTTAGTCAAGTGAATATTAAAAATGGCTTCTGTTATGTTTGGTTTTCCTCTGCTATCCCTGATTTGATTTTTGTCTGAGGTTTGCTGTGTTGGTCGTCGTTTCAGCTTGTGTAATTCAAAGATAAAAAAAAAAAAAAGCAATGGGTTGGCGACGAGTCCTAGACCGTCGCATCGTAATCGACCTTGAAGGGATGATCGGGCGTCGTAGGGTTCGAGGCGTGACAAAATATAAATATTAAATATATATATATATATGAAATTTATTCATAAGATAGAAAGAAATTTGAATATATATATAAGAATAAATTTATTCTTGGTTAGTTTGAATTTTTTATATTAAAATTCAAATATTATTTATATTCAAATATTATTTATTAATTTAACAAGTTTGTTATTCAAGCAAAATAACTTTTATATTATAATTATTAAAAATCCTATCCACTTTTATCCCACCTTTAAAGAGAGGACTCTTTAACTTTTTTAAACTTCCTGAGCGATGCTTTCTCTGCCCTTTTTCTATCCTACGTGAAGTGGGGAAGTGAATGGAATGTCCTCATCTGCTCCGAAGAATTCTCACGCCCAGAAAAGCTAGCTCTCTCGCGGTCGCCGCTCTGCTCAGTCCCGACGCCTGCTATGACGTCCAGCCCTCTTCCCGCATCCGAGCACCTTCGGCAGTGTTACAAGTCCCTGCTGCCTCATCGAGTTCCCATAGCCCCGCCGTGATTGTTCGGCAATTCCAGAACGCCACCGGGTCCAGCTTGTGCAACAAACCCAAACGCTAAGCTGGCCTTTCACCATGTCGCCGTGCCAATTGTTGCGAGTCCCTTCACCGAGAAGTTCAATTTTCTCATTGCCGGTTGCCGGTTGCCGTGCACTTCCTCTTCACCGATCTTGTTGTAGTCGAAGTCCAATTTAGGTATTTTTCTAAAACTTGCATAGTTCAAATATATTCAATTGCCCTTACCAAGAATATATATATAATCAATTACCTAATTGAAATTATTATCGATTCTAACATTGATTTGTTTTGAGATTTTAGGCATATCCTAAATAACAGGAACCTTCCTTTTTCGAGTCATGCATATAATTGGGTTTCAATCTTAAGACTTAGGATTTATCATTAAAAGTCCCGAAACTTGTCAGAAAATTACAATTGAGTTCTAAAATTTATAAAATATAACGTCAAATTCTAAAAGCGTTTTTCTTTTATGTTTTCTCTCATCCACGTGGCCAAAACTTAAACTAAACAATGTCCTCCTACTTCTTGAGGTGCGGGGAAACGTCCTAGTTGCAAGGTGGGATGTACACTGAGTTCCGCGGGAATGCGCAAAGCTTTAATGGTTCTTCAGATCTTCCACGTTATCTCCACATTATTTACTCATATAAAAGATTGGTCGAGAGAAAGTAGAGAGATGCCGACACAGCTGTCCCGTGAATTCCTTAATCCGCAATAAATGCCACATGATGGATCGAAATAAAACGATTGAATAATTAAAATGAATAATTGAATAAAGAGTGTCCTTCCCACATATCAATACAATAAATACTTGAACAAAGAGGCTCCTACACCAAAAGGAGACCCCGGTATCATTCGCATTATACACACGGCGCAGCGAATTTAGTCCTGCAAATCCCATGAGTTCTTCTGAAATAGCCTATGATTTCTCTCCACACCTTCGAGTCTACAAAGACGGCCGAGTGGAGCGGCTCGAGGGCACGGCCACCGTCCCTCCGTCGTACGACCAGAACACCGGCGTCCTGTCCAAGGACGTCGCCATCTCGGCCTCAACACCACGTCTCTCTGCTAGGGTTTACATCCCAACAGAAACCACCATCTATAATCACTCCCATGCAAATAGAAAGAAACTCCCACTTCTTGTTTACTTCCATGGAGGCGCCTTTTGCTTGGAAACTCCGTTCTCCCCCATGTACCATGACTACCTGAACTCCTTGGTGTCGAAGGCCGATGTGGTTGCTGTGTCCGTTCACTATAGGAGAGCGCCGGAGCATCCGTTGCCAGCGGCATACGACGATTCATGGACCGTGCTTGAATGGGTGTCGTCGCATTCGGGTGGTGATGGTCCCGACGAGTGGCTGAGCGCGTATGCAGACTTGAGGAAGGTGTACGTGGCAGGAGACAGTGCCGGAGGTAACATAGCACACCATATGGGGCTGCGATTTGGTGAGTTAGTACCAACTAGATCTCTATTTGCAATGTGCATATTGTTAAAGTATTGTCCCACATCGATTGACAACGGATCCTAAATGGTCTTTATATTCATGTGATCTCTCTCTACTAATAAACTTAAGCTTTTGGGTTGAATTTTCTAACATGTATCAGAGCCAGTGTTATTCCTTTTTGTGATTATGCATCCACCCCCATTAGACAAATACTGCTCATAATCCGGCTTACATGTGAGAGGTGTTTGAAGTATTGTCATATATCTCGCTTGACAATGGGTGATAAATATTCTGTATTTTCATGTGGTCTCCATTTACCTATAAGATTAAACTTTTGGGTTGGACTTTTTAACACATCCCTTGATATTTCAATCAATCATACCCGTTGAATGCCTCATTGATAAGCATCTGTTGAGATTGATTACGAAACATGGACCATAAGGATTCCCATTCGATGTCTCAATCAATCTCGATATTTGACGTTTGTAAATGTGGTCTTGATCAACGATTAAGATTGATTGCAGCACCAAGGTGGGTACCTTTATATCCTTCATATGATTAATTGGTCCTCCTTTCGCTTGGATAGCGACTGAAGTCGCTTGTTAAGAAGTATATTGATATCTCAATGTTCAGTTAAGGCTTGTTATGTAGATGGAAAATTGGATCACATGGTCAGTGTAAAGAAAATTTTACGCAAACAATCTTATTCATCCTTGATCTGAGAGCTTTGACTCCTTGCTCACTCCATAGAATCTTAGTGGGATTCTTTCGTGAGGTGCACCAGATTTAACATGTTGAGTAGAATTTAATGTACTCAATGCATTCATGAGTTGAAGACGTCCTCTCACACTTTGGAAATGACAATGTCTTGGTTGGCGTGACCAGGCAGAACAAGAAACGCACATGCAAGGAACTTCATCCCAATTTCTTAGTGAAGTGAATGTAAAAAGGATTTTTTCCACTTCGATTCAAGTTCCTAGGCTAAGTACACCCGCCACAAGAAGCTTTGCCATGTGCCTTGTTGAAGCATGCGTGAAGTCTGGAGTAGCCTTTTGCGTATTTAAAAATGGTAAAAATAATTGAATTTTGTTAAAGAGAAACTTTAAAACATGTTTAAACTGCAAATCTACTAAATTGAATATTAAATACGTGAAAGCAGTAGCAGTTTTCCTTTTCTTTTTTAGGTAAACGGATAGCTCTCGAATGTAAAAGGTTTGTGGCTTCTTGTTCTCAATGGTTTAATGATGATAGCCTTTTAAAAAGTCATTGGTAATAAAGATATTTGAACTTCTATTTAAATTAAAAGTGTAGATAAAAAATGATATTACATATATAGATGTTAATAATTTGCCTTCAGTGACACGATACTAATAAATACTCAAAGTTGAGAAAAAACACGATAGAGATATTGTGAGAAAATAAGGTCCCAAAATTGAAAGTTAAAAAAGTGGATCAGAGTCAAATTCTTACTCTCTTTTTTCAAATTAGTTATTTGTTTCAAAATATGCATTCAAATCATAAAATTGGGCCTTTGGAATGGTCCGAGTACATAATTCTTTGGAGAAATAGGGCACCAAAAGGGAGAAGAAAGCTGCTGGCAATAGATAAATATAGATAAATCGACATAGATGACAGATGAGGAATCCAAATGCTGCGAAATAAGTCAGATTTGCATGTGGGTGAGATATGTTGAGACCAATTGCTTGTGGCTAACTAACCCCTGCTATTACTACCTAGTGTACAATGTTGAATGATTGCTCATATGTATATCCCACAAAATGTGTTAGTTCTATATATAAATTTGTCCACTTCCTTGCCTAAACTGGCACAATTTTTTTTAATAGGTTGCGCTCTCAAATCTAAGACTTCATCCTGGGTTGGACGAATTGACCTTAGAGGCATCATCTTGGTGCAACCATTTTTCATGGGCAACGAACCAATCGGTAACGAGAGAACCGACCACGCGACACGGTCCTTGCTCGTCGGGCTGTGGCACTTGGCGTGCCCGTCGGCCATGGACGGGTGCGACGACCCGCGAATTAACCCAGAAAAGGATCCGAGGCTCTCGAGCATGGGTTGCACTCGGGTCCTCATCTTCATCGCGGAGAAAGAGGTGCAGAGGGAGCGAGAGTGGCTTTACCGGGACTTGCTGGTGGAGAGCGGGTGGGAAGGAAGCGTGGACGTCATGGAGGCGAAAGGAGAGGGTCACCAGTTTCATCTGTTTCATCCAACGAGCGATGACGCAGTGAGTCTGATGAGACGATTTGTTTCTTTCCTGAAAGAGAACGAGATCAGTCGTGGGTGATGGGGATTGCCTTCTTTCTTCTTTGATCGGTATGGTGATTGCTTATGGTGTTGAATAAAGTCACAAATAAAAAAGGTGTATGCGTAGATTTTCACTGGGGACTTAGTTAAATACGAATATTTGAACTAGGGGTGCGTAAAAACACCAGACCGGACCAGAAACTGTTTGAACCGGCTGATTCTGGACAATAGGAACTGGTTCCCGGTTTCCAGCTTTAATTTAATGAAACCGATGAGTACTAGTTTGGTTCTATCGGAACCGCAAACTGGTAGATGTGGAACCACGCACATGGACCACTCGGACCATATCGGTGTGTGTGTAATTTTTATGTTTTCAGGACCCTAATTCTAGCTTTCATGCTCCTCAGTCCTCACATTGTCTCTCAAAAAAACCCTAATTCCTGTCATCTCTTTTGTATCTCGCTCTCTCACTCTCCATCGCAGTCTCGGTCTCTCAATCTATCAAACACTCTCGTAGCTCGCTCTCAGCACTCACAGGTTGCAACCTTGATCACCGCTTAGGTTGTGAATCGCTCTTCTCACAGCCTCACTCGCTCTCGACATTTGTCATTCCCTCTCCTATAAGTTCAAAACCCTAATTACCATTTGCCCCATTTCTAGTTTCTTCACTCAAGTTTCACGCTTCTCTCTTGCAGTCATAGCCTCGCTCGCCGCTCACGACGCTTGTCACTCCTTTCACAGCCTCACTCCCTCATGGCGCTTGTCACTCCCTCTCCCGTAAGTTCTCAGTCCCCCTCTTCGACATATTGTCTGAGAGGTTGTGCATTGGTACTAGATCTTGGCAGAGGTCCATACGATAATGACTTGTTGGGTTAAGCTTTTCTCTATGATTATTCAGCTGATTTTGAAGTGTAAGGCAGTTGCTGCTGTTTCGTGACTGAACAGACTTGACAGTAGAGTTGCAAACATCAGTTAGTGTTTGTTGAGATTGCTCAATAATTGTTTCGAAAGGTGATTCTCATTTACATCATATCACGATCGGTTCCGTGATCCACTCAGGAACCAATGGGCAATTCTCGATTCCCAGTTTGTAAAACCGACACTTAATGGGCAGCTTCCAGTTCCAAGGTGGGAACCAGTCCATCCTAAAACTGATCACCTTAATAATTATGGTAATTGCTTTTGATTTCAAGTATTTAGTAACATATGTAGCATGAGAGAACAAAATATATAAAGAGCAAGTATCTCCAACATTTATCTCTCTCTCTTTTTTCTCCCATTGATTCTAAATTTGGAACAAAGTAAAAGAGGAATAAAATATTTTGAAAAATACAAATACCATTCCAAAACATTTTTAAGTTTCAATTTTGATCTCTCATTTATTATAAAATTGAAAAAATGTGTATAGTTATAGATAAATTTTTATAGATACATCATTTATTCAGTAAATTTAAAAATCAAGTGAAAAGAGAGAAATAGATATTATTTAGATTAATAATATTCATAATTTTGAATTATAACTTATCTAACTTTTTTCAACATATGACTAAGCAACACGATTTATCTATTCAATTTAGATTTATATTAGAATAATTTGAAGCATTGCATATCTTATTGAATTCATTTACTTAATATTCATTAAGTATAAACATTAAAATATGTTCTATCAATAATCAGACAATAAATATTCAAGAAACATGGACAATGACATTTCATTCAATTTTATGTCTTTCTCTTGAAATCCACTTATTTTAAATATATCTTATATCCTTTAAAGCAAATCTGTTCAGTAGAAAGTTAAATTGAGCATAACTTTTGTTCTAAAGTCCACGTACTTCGAATTGATTTTTTTTTAAAAAAAAGATAAGAGAGAAGTTCGTGAGATAAAGGCTACCAAATTAACGTGATACAACTATATAAGGCTATCAACTGGCTTAACACTAAACACACTAATGACTAAACAAATTCTAAGATACTAATGCTCAACTAAATGAATAACTGCTGCGATGTTAATTTTCCACACGTTTGAATATAGCGGTAGGAAAAAAATGTTTGGTTAGGGGACAAATAGTACTTTTGCCCTTCACGAGGGGCCAATCTGTTATCCCACTTTTCAGATATCAAGTTAGCCCATTGTTTCGGAGAGGTTAATTGGATCATAGATCTGGTAATTTAAGGCTCAAAGGAAAATGTTCTTCTCCAAAACTGGTTTTCCTTTCTCCCCTCGAACCTTTTTGACTCTTTTACGTAACGAAGTCCCGGCTCCTCTGGTTTTCCCGAGTAAATGAATAAAACACCTTTTCGACCAAAAGAAAATGGCAATTGGCATGTAAGGAGCATTTCTTTGTACATAGATTATGTAACTAGGGGTAATTACTTTTAAAAATAATTAACTAGCTATTTCAATCAATAGTGATAAAGATGACTTAGGTCATAACTAACGGTAAAAAGATTAGAACATGGGGTGCATAGTGTGGAAAACTAAAGAACCCGTGGATCCCCACTAAAGCAAGCTCATCTTAGAGAACAAAAGGTAGTATCAAGCGCCATTACATTATCACAATCTTGGGCAAAAAGGGCCTTGAATCCAACAAAAAGGAAACATGAATTTCGTCAAAAGGTGTTGTGATGCGAACGACGATCCTTGGCTTAATCTTTCTCTTGCCATATAAATTTTATTTGTGATCAGCCAAGACCATCTTGGAAACCGGACCAGGACCAGTCAGGTTGGGCCGGTCCAGAGTCAACCCTAGACCAATGCTCACCTCTAAGATAAAGGAGGTTCCATTATGTGTGAGAAACGAGTCAAGGACAATCAACTTCCATAATCATAGTATTCGACTCATTACTTTACTAGGTCAACGACATAGTCATCGGAAAACATCATTAGCATTTCCGGCGACTTCTCCGATTAGAATATGCAATTCCTATGCTGCTCAGGCTAGCAAAAGTTCACAGGCGAATTGTCTCTCCGAGAGAGAATCTTCACTTTGCATTCGCAAATTTGATGAGGTACATCGACCTGTATTCAGCTAAAACGAAATAAGTTTTTTGAAATCGGATAGAAATTATATCCACCTCTCATTTGGTATTTCTATTACTGGGCAGAACAAACAAGAAGAAACGTTTTTATAAGCGCATAAGGACAAGCT
Source organism: Syzygium syzygioides (assembly GCA_031216285.1). Classification (NCBI taxonomy): domain Eukaryota; kingdom Viridiplantae; phylum Streptophyta; class Magnoliopsida; order Myrtales; family Myrtaceae; genus Syzygium; species Syzygium syzygioides. Next base: position 20,160,450 of record CM062248.1, read on the forward strand.
TCAATGATTCATGTGTCCTTTTCCTCGTATATCAAATCTTAATCTAATCTTGCAAAATCGTGAAATCTTAGTGAATTTAATGATTAAAATCAAAGTTTATTGACTTGATTGCAAGATCTTTTACATCTTAATGACCATCGATGAAATTTACCCCAACATTTCCAGGGCCAAACCCCATTGCCAATTACATCTATCCCCAATAGATACTTTTACTTTGACAAGAAGTCGTTACACGGTAGAAAGATAAAAATTTCTACGATTTGAGATGGGATTTCTATAGACATATGCATTTGTGAAAATATAACAATGCCCACGAATGTTACCTAAAACCAGCTTAGACTAGTAAAAATATCTACCTCGAAACTATTTATAAATTATAATTAACATATACGAGAATAATGTGCTCGGAGAACAAAACATGACCACACCTTCAATTAGTTAATGACATTAGTTAGCAGACAAAGTATTTTAAAGGGTCGATATAATAAAAAATCTCAAACTAATAGCCTAATAATACATTCACATCAGACTAATTTTTGTCTGAAAAAGATACCAAATGGGTATCCTCATAACAAATTTACTTCAAATGAAATTTTTGTCTTACAAAAAATTCTAAACCAGTATCTTATGACAAATTTACCTAAAGTAATTTTCGTCTTACAAAAATCCCAAATCGGTATTCCTAACACGGATTTACCCTTCCTTAAAATGCATACCTGTCAACACACGTGAACTTTTCACGTTGAATTTGTCTTGCAGTCATTTGTCACATGTGTTTACGCGTATGTATTTTAACAAAATATTAGACGGAATGCTAATAAAAGGTGGATTTGGATAAGGACACCAGTTTGATTTTTTGTTTAGACGAAAATTAGTTTGAGATTAATGTGTCATAGGTATCAAGTATAAAATAATATGTCATTGAAATATTAATTTAGAATTTTTTATGAGATGAAAATTGATTTGAAGTAAATCTATTATGAGCCAATACTTTAAGATTTTTAATGGTATTAACCAATCTTTAGAGGTGTCAAAATGGGTCTTAAACCCATATATGACCCATTTAAAAATAAATGGGTCATATATGGGTCATTTTAATTTTAAAGAGTTAACCTTAAATGGGTTTTAAATTTTAAAGCTTAAAGATAAATGAGTCTAAATAAATGGGTCATATATGGGTCATTTTAATTTTAAAGAGTTAACCTTAAATGGGTTTTAAATTTTAAAGCTTAAAGATAAATGAGTCTAAATGGGTTGAGTTTGGAACCCATATCCAACCCACCTACTAGACCTATCCACACACTCTCTCCCTCTTTACAAAAATGTTTTAAAAAACTCGAAATTTAATTATTTTTTTCTCTTTTTCTTTTATTTTTTATTTTCTCTTCTTTCTTTGTTTTTTTTTATTCCGGCCGATGGTCAACCATGGTGACTAGCCACCAGGGCAGGACGACCTCGCCGGAGGCCGGCGAAGCTCAAGCTCCTCCGCCTCGGGCGAGGCTCGAGCCTCGCCGATCTAGCGAGCCTCAAGCTCACACGATTCCGGCGGCCTCAAGGTTGTTGACGAATTTCCCTAAGGCTGTGGCCACTCTCAGAAAGGGCGCGTCCGAAGCTGATATTCAAGAGTTAGAGAGCATGTTAAGAGTAAAGTTACCTCTCCCGACGAGGATACTCTATCGTTTTCATGATGGTCAAGATTTTGCCGACAGTGATTTCACAAGTAGTACCCTTGGCGGTTCCCTGGGCATTATTGGCGGATATTCTTTTATAATCACTTGGTAAATGTGCACTTGTTACCTTTAAAACTGGTGATTCTGGAGACGAATCATATCATACGACACCTTGGATTTTCGAGCAGATCCAATTGCATAGTCATGGCTGCTTCTTGCACATCTGGAGAGAAGTTGTTTTTCCTCAACTGTATAGATGGTCAACTTCATGTTGGTACTAGGAATCTTCCCATTGATGGAGAAATGATGCCATGTATTCCAAATGCATTGATAAGTTCGGTGCATGATAGAAATGCTGATCTGCAGCAGGATGCCATGCTACTTTGGTTAGAGGAACATGGTCGTTGCTTGCAAAGTGGCATGATCAAACTTCGTGAAAATAAAAATAAAAATAATTAAAATTTTGATTTTAAAAAAATGAAAAAATATTAATTTTTTTATTTTCTTTGATAATGACTTTATGGAAAATATTTTCTAAAAATGTCACATTTTTCGTAAAACAAACAGAACCTCAATTTTAAAAAAAATTATAAAAAATTTTCACTAGATTTGTATTGCATAAAATGTTTTAGCAGTATAATTTAAAAAAAATCATAAGAAACAAGTATTCCTAGATTAAGTTAAATATAAAAGTGTTTTAACAATATGGGTCGGGTCGGGTATAGGTTGGGTATGGGTCGAGTTGGATATAGGTCGAGATATTTACACTATGAATAAATTGGTCATAAACGGGTTAATGGGCCAATTTAGGTCGGACCATTTATGACCCAACCCCAACTCGACCCGACCCACCCGTTTAACAGGTCTACCAATCTTAAACCTACAATTCTTTTTTTCTTTTTTTTGCCACCACTCTACTAAAATATTTGGTTTGTGGTGGCCCGTCTGACATCAACCCTTCTTCCGAAATTTTTAACTTACTAAAAATAATTAATTCCGACCTTTACAGGTCTAAAGCAACTTCGAGTGACTAAACGAAAACTCTTTCCACAGCAATTTATAGATATATATATACATTAATGATATTATTTAAAATTACTAAAAGTAAAGTTTCAGATCTAACACAGTAAAAGACATAAAGTAAAAGTAAAAAAGAAATTACTAAACTTCTCATAACCACGTAATAACTGCTAAGAAAATAGAGTAGCAGTAATTTATTTTTATTCAATTCATTGTTAGTGTAGAAAAATTCTTAGCACGTCGTTGGACGAGTGATGTGTGCTTTCGTAATCGATTTTCTATCCGAATATTTCCACATATCAAACATCGAGCAGTAAATGTATAACTTATTTTTTACCCCGACAGTAAATCTAATAAAAATCCTAAATGTTATTGTTTTTTCCCAACATAATCGCATTAAATCAAATAATAATTGGAGTGGGAAATGACTAAAGAGTGATCACACCCTTAATAATACTAATATGGAGAGCATCACGGTTCGCCAACGACGTTGCTGGCGAGGACTCGGGCCCGAGTCACCATCGTCGAGAGGATATCGTTCACGATCGTGTCGAAGGGCGACCCCACACAGAACCCGCCACCATGGTAGTGGACGAGGAGGGTCAGTTTCCTGTCCGAGCCATTGGTCTTCAGGACGAAGATGCGGGCCAACACAACAGTCTCGGGTGAGACGACGTCCTTGGACTCGATCCCCATCGACAGATTGAGCCCTACAGGGACGAGGCAGATGCAATCAGGCAGCTCGTATCTCTCCACGTGTCCATCCTTGTGGACTCTGAAGAAGGTATGGAAATCAGGCGGCAAAGGTACACTATAAGTGCCATAACTTGTGTACGGCGATCACTTTAGTGCCATAACTTTTTTTCAGATCACTTTGGTGCCAAGTCGGAGAAAAATAAATTACTTTAGTGACTCCGGCCAAAATTCCAACCAAAAAGCTGACATGGCATTTATATTTTAAAAAAATGGTCTGACTTGTACACGCAAAAATTATGTGGCTTTTTTTCGAATTTTTTAATTTTTAGAAAAAAAATAATAATAAATAAAGGTTGCAACAGCGGCGAGGGAGTCCTCGCCGCTGCTGCCACCAACCCACCACCGCCGGGAAGGGCCGGCGGTGGTGGACGCAGTGGTCAGCAAGAGCCGGATCCGGCGAGGCGAGGTCTCACCGTCGCAACCCAAGCGACGGTGAGGTCTAGCCTCACCATTGCTGGGCGAGGCAAGACTTTGCCGTCACGACCCAGGCGAGGGGAGACCTCGCCGTCGCAACCCGGGCGACGGCGAGGGCTAGCCTCACCCAGCGAAGGCAAGGCCGACATCGCGGTCGCGACTCAGGTGATGGCGAGGTCAACCTCACCTCGTCGGATCCGACCCTCGCTGGGTGAGGCGAGGGTCGCCGGGCCCCAACCAGGGGCTGGCGACCCTCGCCAACCATTGCTCCCACCACCGCCGGGAAGGGCCAGCGGTGGTGGGTTTGTAGCAGCAGCAATGAGGGCTCCCTTGCCGCTACTACAACCTTTTTTTTTAATATAATATAATTTTTTTAAAAGTATACGTCAGCGGGCTAAACGGCATTGTTTTTGGTTTTTAATGCTGACTAGACCTCTCCGGCGAGCCATGGACCTCTCCGGCGAACTGTGTCAGCGTCACATCGGATTTCCGGCAAGCCACGTCAACATTGGCACTAAAATAATCGTTTTTCAAAAAAATTTGCATCAAAATAATCCGAAAAAAAGTTATGACACCAAAGTGATTTCCGTACACAAGTTGTGGTACTTCTGGTGTACTTTTGCCCAAATCAAGTGCTAGCCTGAGTCCACTTCCATTTTTGCAACAACGGTGTGAAACTGAGAGAGAGAGAGAGATAATGATGATGAAGAGGATATTTATGCCGTGAGCATTTAGAATGGTGTCGTTTTGGCGGGGACGTCGCAGTGGATATTTTAAATAGGTGGAGCAATTGTTCCAACTAGTGATGCAAATGGATGGGTAGGGCCAGATTTGATTGAAATGTATACTAACCGATGTATTTCCATGAAATCACAAAACATGTCTTTTTGCATTAATATTGCCATTCGAATTTGACACTCAACATTTTTTTTATCCTTCAGGTCTGATAGCCCATGGTTTTCACACTGTCGGGATGTTTTGCGAGTTTCAAATGTCAATTACGTATCTTGATATTATGGATCGCTAGCATTCCGACAGGACAAAAATCTGGTCGATCAGATGTCGGGTGAGGAAGTAATCGCCGGTCAAATTCTAATGAAACCTTTAGATACCCGGAAAAGGTTTCAAAGCCCAAAACCATACCTATGGGTCTTGAAATCGAATATAACTTTCCAGATTGAAATAAGTTCGGCCCAAATCGAAAGATTTAACCAATATCGATCCATTTTTATGTTATTCAATTTCGTCGATGTGTAACCGACCCAACTCGAATCGAACATATATCCAATTTAATCCAGGCTCCAATTCTTAGTAATTTCTTTAACCTTGAATATGAAAATAGTATACATAAGATCCAATCTCCATTCAATCAATTTTTTTGTGGAATACTCAATTCACAAATATACCAATCTAAATTAGACCCTTTTTAAATCTTCCTATTTTGGTAGGAGCAAACTTCCATCCGAACTCTATTTCAGAACATAATATATAAAAAAAGGTTAATCCCATAAAAAAAAGTCTTAATTTGCTCCATGGAATACCCCAAACGTATACTGTCGTCCCACATATACCTACCGTCACAATTCCTTCCACGGTGGCAATTAAAAATCTTACGAAGTGGGCTCCGCGCATGTTGCCATGTTTCATTTTTTAAGGCCATTATGGACAAAAGTAAGGTATTTTTTACTCACTGATATTAATTTAGAGTATTAGTGAGACAAAAAAATTTAAGATATCGATTTCTTATTGAAAAAAGTTTATAATATATATATTTGAGATTTTCTAGACGGTCGCGGCCCCCAAAATTGAAATCATATCTCCCCGTGGAGCAAAACAATTGACAAAAATCAAAATCCAAATAAAATTTCAAGGAAAAAGTAGTCAGATTGAGGACTGATGACCAACCCACCATGAGAATCATGCCGACACTCCACCATTATTAGTTGCATACTTTTTTTTTGGTCGAAAATTAGTTGCATGCTTGCATGCACGCAATGCGCAAAACGATTCAGCAGACACCACAAGAAACAGAGCAAAGCAAGTAGTTTAGGTGCATCAGGTAAAACATCTTTAGCAGAAACAAAAACATAGCCAAGAATCAGAAAAGGCAAATTTTCAGACACGCTCATAACAATTAAGTTAAAGCAAAATGGACCCAAAAGACACAAACTTTCACCAACAGACCACGGTGAAGAAGCGCAATCGAACCAAAACAAGCAAAACTCCAGCAGATCGGCTTGCAAAACAGCGGAGAATACCACCCACCCAAAGAAGAGAACCCGAAAGGGTGAAAAAGACAACCTTTAAATTCAGCTTCAGAGATGGTGCTTTAGATTCCAGTTGTCGGGCCGACCAAAGGCTAGGGCCAGCAAGGTCGACCTTGCCAGATTTGGGCAAGCTCGACCTTGGCCAGCCATGGCGAGGCTTGCCCTCGCCCGTGACGGCACCCTTGCCAGTGCCGGTGAGGGCAAGCCTCACTAGTGGCCGACCCTAGCCCCTAGCCGGTCCGATAATCGGCCAGGGGAAGAAGCAAAGAAAAAAAAATGAAAAAATTCGAAAAATATATATTTTTATAAATTGCCAGATCAACACTGACTGACTAAAATTGGCCCAATGGACTAAATTGGCACAAATGCAAAAGATTTAGAACTAAATTGATCCAAAGAAAAAGGGTTTATGACTAAATTGGCACAATTACAATAGGTTTATGACTGTTTTGGTAATTTTCCCATATGCATACTTGGATATTATTCTGTCTGTCTAGAATTGTAACTTTGAAAATACATCATCGTGCTACTTGTTTAAATAGTCAATAAACGCGTATTTCTAGGCCGTCATAATGCCTAAATGAAATTACAAAGTTTAGAATACATGGTTAGACAACCCGTTTGGCTAGTCAAAAACGTAACTGTCCAGGTCATTGTGATGCTGAAATGAAATCTTGAGTCATAGAAACATAGCTATGCTGCCAAAATTCTGCTACGCATGTCATTAGGTCGTTATAAAAAATGTTTGGAATCTTATTTTTGAATTAGGCTGTTATTATGCTAGTTATGTTAAAATTATGCTAGAGTGCATGTTGCTATTGTTAATGATACAAATTGTGTAGTTTTGAGGGGATATATGATGGTAGATATATCGAAGTATTGCATTGGGATACACCCATTTACCCGGGAAACAACTCATAGGTCATGTAACGAATGGATTGGGATCGTATGTAAGTCAAAAACTATTAGTTATTGCAATTTGAACCCATGAACTAAGGCCTTGTGTATGTAATCAATCGCTTTATGAATTTGATTTATCTGTCACGCTACATGTGAATCTTGTCATATCATGTCATTTGATCATCGCATTTTGAATTTGATGTGTTGTGTCATGCCACATATGATACATCTTGTCATTTCGTTATCATATTTTGAATCCGATTTGTCATATCATGCTATATGTGAGTATTGTTATAATAAATTCCTACATTTTAATTGATGCGGGAATTTTCTGGATGTCACATTACTACTAGTAAAGCATATCATGTTTTTAACAAAGTATCACGTGAAGTAGAAGAGTCCATCAATGTCAAGTTTGCTGATAATGTGATGGGTGCCCGTGGAAATGATGAAGATGATGAGCCATCATTAATGCAAAATTTAGACATCACTCAACACTAGCAATCTGAATCACAAAGTCAGAATCAAGTTCCAATGCTCAAAGACCGGAAGTACAAGACGAGTCACCCTAAAGAACAGATCATCGATGATGCTGGTGAAAGCATCAAGACCATATCGTTATTCAAGGAACTTACGAACTCCCCAGCTCTAATCTCTAAAGTAGAGCCCAAGGAAATTGAAGAAGCAATCACTAAGGAAAATTGAATCAAAGCAATGCAAGAGGAGTTTCACCAATTCAAAGCCAATGGAGTCTCGAAGCTAATACCACGTCTAGATGGTTATCTAGTAATTGGCCCCAAATGGGTATTTAGAAATAAGCTAGACCACAAAGGACATGTCATAAGAGACAAGACCAGACTAGTTGCAAAAGGTTACTCACAAGAAGGTATAGACTATAATGAAACGTATGCAACGATAACAAGGTTAAAAGCTACTCATTTGCTACTAGCCTATGCATGCTATCATGATTTTAAATTATATTAAATAGATGTGAAAAGTGTATTTATGAATGGCCATATTCGAGAGAAAGAGGCTAACTATGCATGTAAGAATAAATTTGATGTCTCTTTGTGATTTTCACAAATTTTATGTGATGTTGACCAAGATTTGACTTTTAGGTTTGACCAAAAAGTCAACCTTTGATTTATTAAGAAAAAGATAACTAAATACAAATGGATTGGAATGCTCTTCATCTCTATATACAACTGGGACTCAAATGATGATTAAATGACTCTTTTTGGCCCAAAAACAGGCCGTGCCACAATTAGAATCCCAAGTCTCAAGTTTTTATCTCATTGGACATAATGACGAAAATTCAAATATCAACAGCAATCGCTGTTTTTTTGTTTTTTTGGTTAAAAACAGCAACCACTATTAATCTTTTCTTAAACGAAAAATGTGATACACAAAGAGTCAATCCTAATAAACAAATATGTTCACAATATTTATCATGGCTCGTTTTTTTTATTTGTAATATGAATTGATTAATTCAATAGGTTAACAAAATTAATTTTACTAAGCAAAAAAGAAAGGAAAAAAGACATTGGTCCTGATGCATTATAGTACACGAATCAGAAGATGCCATGATACTGTAGTACGATTGGCTCATAATATCCATTCTTAATAATAGACGACTTTAACTAAACAAGTGTCGGACCAAAAAAAAAACTAAACAAGTGATAATCTTGCCATAAAAGTTAAGTAGAAAAGAATATCAATGTGCAATTAAACTCCTTTGTGGTTTTTTTTTTTTTAATGTCTTCAACTTTAACTTAATATTCATGTGGTTTGTACAGTATTTCTGTTATCTTTAATCAAATTAAATGGAATGATTTAATTTACTTCTATAAGTTACATACGAAATAAGCCATATTATTAAAATTTTTTTAAAATATTTTGTGTTTCCCAGTCTCCCTTTCATTGTATTATTTTAATTGATTAAGTGAGTTTTATATATTCAGAAAAATTTTCCCCATTGAAAATAAAGTTGTACTTAAAATTCTAACATAATTTTATTGGGTGACAAGAAATAGAAGTATTCAAATTCAATGAATTTATGTTTTAACAGAAATTTCATTTCATAAAATAGTTCTACACATAATTTTATAAAAAAATTTTCATTAACAAATAAAACAAGTTAGTAGGTTGTTAATTTTCTGATATCACTTTAATTTTCAATTAAAATATTTTAATCAATTCTAGTTATAATAATGGAAGTTATATTATTCTAAAATGTGGTTCAAATATTTTATTCATATTTTGATTTTAAAATTATTGTGTCCAATTTTTCTGTGACTTTAAATATTTACATCAATTGAATTTTGGAAAAAAGGATTGAGTAAAGTGTTAGAAATTGTTTAAATAATTTAAGAATAGAGAGGTAATTTGATTAGTTTAATGAAGGTGATGTCTACGCAATCTACAAAAGTTACATGGCAATAAGAAGTCCGTATTAGTGTATAGATTATGGATAGATCTGTTTTGTGGATAATAGTCTATTTTGTATATGTTTGTTTTGAAAGAAATAGTTATAATGTTCTTTAATTACCAAACAAACTAATTTTCTATTAACGTAATAAGTACTACCTTCTATATTTGACTTATATTTTACAATAAATTATAAATCACGGCATATTTATCAGAATATTTCTCTACAACATTTCTATTAGGCATGGTTGATTATAATACATATATAAAATCATAACTAATTAAACATTTAATTTTAGATTTATATTTTGAAATATTTATCTTTTGAATGTTTATTTTTCTTTTCAAAAACTGAAGCTTTTATTTGGAAAGAAATGTCCAAGTGTTTACATGGAATTAATCTCTCAAAATTATAAGTTTTTATGTGAGTCTTGCAATAATATTTTTTTAAAAAGATGTTGTCAATTTCATGTAATCAAGTTGGCCTCATTTTCAGGGGTAAAAATATGTCAGCGGTAAGTATGATTTGATTGAACCTTTTTCAAAATGCTTAGGACTTAACATAAATTGAACATTAAATGTGGGAATGATAACTATTCTGTTTCTCTAATTTCTTTATTTTTCTGTTTATGGAAATATGTTTGGAACAGAAATCCGTTTGGTGGCACAATTTCATTTTTTTTTTATTTCCTGAACAAAATTTTAGCTCAAAAATAGGTTTGGAATAGAAATAAAAAATAGATTTGTTTTACTTTTCTATTCCTAGACTAAAAACATATATAACAACTCTCTTTTAAATTCCTTGCATAAACATTCATTAAATGAACCAAATATAATATTATCAACATATTTTTGGATTAGGGGTGTCAACAGGTCGGGTCAAGTTGGGTTCTCATGATACCAGAACTGACCCAAAATACTAAACATATATGCTTAGCCTGACCCAAGACAAGACCCGAACAGACTATAGACACACGATTGGACTGGGTCGGGTTGGGCCGGGCCAGGTTCATGTTTCAAACAATGAATCCTAGAAATTCAAGATTCTACGCTCTCTTTGCGCATCACCCAGACAACCACGTGGACCTCGTCACTCACAATCGCGAACTATCTCTCTCTCGTCAGTCACTCTTCAACTTCTCACAAGCGTACCGCTCGCCTTCTTCCATCAGCGAGTCCCCATCATCTCCTCCTCCTTCGCCCCACAAATTCCTCCTCATTCAAAGCCCAGAAAAACCCATGGCGAGCCGACCCTGGCCTGCCCATAGCCGGCACGAGACCAACGCCAGGCCTCTTGCCAAGCCGCAATAGCGATTGGTCCCCAAATCGATGCAAAACGAGACCCTCAGGGACTCCAACCCCGCTGCCACGCTCTCAAGCTCCCTCTGGGACTCAGTAGCTAAATATGCCTAATAAAAGATCGCGACAACGAAAAACTAAGAATCTCTTCCCCCATGGACAGGACGACCTCCGGAAGCTTGGCACCGCTTCAGATCCTAAGCGCAGAGCCGAAGACGAGGGCCGCGAAGGCCGCCGCTCTAGCGGCAAAGAGGATCAATAGGGAGGCGAGGCCTCAACCTAGGCAACCTAGGCGGTCGTGGCGAGCGCCGTGAAGGTGAGGACAAGCGCCACCATGGCCATGTTTGCGAGCTTCATGGCTGCCATTGCCACAATATTGAGCTTTGCAAGGGCGACGAGAAGGGGTTGAGCAAGACAGAGAGAGAGATGGAGCTAGGGTTTCCAAGAGCAAGAGTGAGTGAGCAGAGCAACAAAACCCAAAACCAGAAGAGGCGAGAGAGTGAGAGAGATGAGGAAGAGATCTCCTCATCCTAGGGTTTCATTATTTCGGGTTGGGCTCGGGTACCTGAACCCAATGAAGATCCAAAACAATACCCAAATGTTTTTACTCATACCCAAACAAGTTGAGGCCCAACTCGACCCAATACAAAAATTTTCGAGTCGGACCGGGTTGGGTCGGGTTGGGTCATGTTCGATTGGGTTCTTTTGACAGCCCTAATTTGGATGAGAAGAATGTTTTTACCTTCCTTTCTTGTGAAGAGAATGGTGTCAACTTTACCCTTGTCAAATCTTTTCTCAATCAAGAAGTCGCTTAACCTTCTATACCAAACACTATTTGTTTAAGACTGTACAAGGCTACCTTTAGCTTATAAACATGATCAAACTTTTTTAGATCTTCGAATCCATGAAATTGTTCCACATATACTTTTTTGATATAACCATTAAGGGATGCGCTCTTGACATCCATCTTGAACAATTTAAAATTATAGTAATAAGCATAAGCAAGAAGTAGCCTTATGGCTTTTAACCTGGTCACTGGTGTATAAGTTTCATCGTAATTGATTCCTTCTTCTTATGAGTATCATTTTGCCACCGGTTTTGTTTTGTTACTAGTCACTTTACCCTTGTCATCCAGCTTGTTTCCGAAGTCCCATTTGGTTCCAATTATTAGATAATATTTGGGTCTAGGCATAAGTTCCCATACTTCCTTCACTCTGAACTGACATACTTTGTCACGCCCCGAACCCCTTCGAGCACGTAACACACTTCTTTGGTCGAATGATGCGACATTCCAGAGTATCACCTACCCAAATTAAACTTATCAGAGATTTATATCAACAGCGGAAACCACCAATACCCAGATGATAATAATTGGGGTAATAAGGGAGAATGCACAAATTCATTTCTCATTCAACATAATATAATATCCACAATTTACAAAATCACATATATACAAGCACACCGCACCACCAAACTACATACCACCGATATCAAAAAGGATAAAAAAACCTAGGCACCCTATCACCAAAAATAGTACGCTTCAAAAGCCTATTCCACAACCCCTACACTTGGCCCTACGCCCTCTATTTGGCATCCACTCCGAGTCTGATTCTTCGTCCTCTGAATCTGAATCCTCCTAAGTCTCCTGCTCGTTTGTTGGATACTTTACCACATTAATGTCGATGTGCAACAGTAATGCAAAACGCTGCAACGGCGACGGAAGGTTCATTGATCAAACCAGGATTCTGAAATGTTTGGTTAAAACAACTATGAGATTACATCTCAGTAAGTACACCCCTAAACCCCACCTAGGCTATCACGTACCTCCAAACAACACATACCTGACACAAACAACCACTCATATCAACAATCACACGCGAACCTACCTGAGATTCTTCATACACCTCCCTGCACACCAAATAATAATACAGCCAACATGCCACAATGATGTCTCATTCATGCCGCAAAACTAAAGCATGTAATATGAATTCACATGCATCAATACATCACAATCGCGCGTGCCTCAATTATAAGGCAAAACCCACTTGAACACGTCCCATACCATGCCTAACAGTTTTTACTCTATAATCAAGCACTACATTACACGATACAACCACACTCGCACACTAACTCACGCCATACATTAACTTTCGAAATCCTCACACGTCTTGCCAAATCCAGCTCATTCTCAACCTTTCCACTACTACTGCGCCCACGTAAAACGCATCAGACCAACGGTCTTCTAACCTCGAGAGGCATCATCACCCCATCGGGCCGAGCATCATCACCTCGTCAGGGACGGCATCGTCCCGCATAAACAAACATGCCTTAGGACGGAATCCTACATACACTTTCCTTCTACCGCGCCCGCATAAAACGCATCAAGCCAACGGTCTTCTGACCACATCAGGCATCGTCACCCCGTCGGGCCGGGCATCGTCACCTCATCAGGGACGGCATCATCCCGCGTAAACGTACACGTCTCAGGACAGAACCTACCCCGCATAATCGAACGCGCCTCCGGGTACCACTTTTCCCATCAATCCTATATTCCCGTACCTTCGTTCCACACTCTCCACACGTACCACACAGCCACACATACACACGGTTACACACAAATTCACATCTTGAACACACTTTTCACAATTACCCATCCTCATCATGCGAACACCACACAAACACCCAAGCTTGGCACGCGAACTCCATGCGCAATCACGCCACCACACCTCACAGCCACATAATCACACATACGAGTTCATTCAAGCATCAAACTACCCATCAAAATGCCACGATAACACCAAATAATTCTCGAGAGAGAGAAAAACCAAGAATATATAAAATCGGGTCCAAACTGGGCAGTTGCGCAATGACAGAAATCCATTTGAAATAAATAGTAAACCAACTCCAAAAATTATGAAATTTGAATATGTTGTACAAAACATCTCGATGAACATTTTCCATGAAGAACTCAAAACCCAATTCTAACCATAAACACCTCGTTCTAACACTCAAAATCAAACGAAATCCAGTTCGCTCAAACAGCCCCTGGGGCCATCAAAATATAACTCATTCGGTACCCAAATCATTTTGGAAAATCTTGAAATGTTTATATGTTATAGCCACAAATGTCTCTAACAATTTTTGTTAAGGAAGTATTTTGAAAATAGACCTGGAAAAATTTATAAAAATTCGAACAGACCCGAAGGTCGGGTGAACAGTAAATCGGGCAATTTTATTTTGGTCCAAAGATGGACTTCCGAATGGCATCAAATGATTTCCAAGAACTCCCAAATTAAAGTATGTTATACCTCAAGATGTTGGGAACAACTTTCATGAAGAAATCTTCCTCAAATTCGGCCCACAAAATTCTCTACAAAAATAGAAAACCAGGCAGGTACAGTAACCCCGAATCCGCGATTCACCCCAAACCTCACGGATTCAAACCCGAATCGATTTCTATCGAATTCCAACCGCCTAAACTCATTTCCTGACGTCTAATCCAACCCATAACAACCGCTAACAGTCATGATCAGCAACAACCACAATCAGCCACCAATAACCACTATCAACCACTAAAAATCATTATCAACATCTAAATCCTCTAAACCATATCCAAACGAGTCCGAAACTACCCGACGTCCTAAATAGGGATTAGATCGCGACTTACCCGAACTCTAGACTAACTTGGCTAGAGCGGGAAGGTGGAACGGCTGGCCAGCAGCTCACGGCAGCACACGGCGATGGTGACGGCGACTGCGACGGCAACGGTCTCCCGGCAGTGATCGGCGTCCACGTGGCCAAGAGAGGGAGAAGGGGAAATCGGTAAGGGGGAAAGGATGGGGAAGGAAGCTGGTTCGGTGAGGGGGAGGGGCTACGGTGGAGGGAGAGTGAGAGGAATGAGGAGAGAGAAGGTTTCTTGACTTAAATAGTCAAACTTTGACCAAACTTTTCAAATTCCAATTTTGCCCCTCCTTGCTTGGCCAATATTCTCATAAGCCAAAATATCCAAGGGCATTTTGGTCTAATATTTTGGGGCTGATATTTATCCACAATTAATCCCCAGATTTAATTTACAAAATCCCCAAAATTCGGAATACCCAAAAATAGGTCTATGGGCAAAATCGTAATTTTCCAGTCCCGAGCCAAATTTCCATTTTTCGACCATACCAACCCCAAATATCATTGGTCACACTAAAATGACGTCATCCTCGTAAAAATAGTCGCACACAACCCTGAAAATCAGCATTCAAGTCCGGATCAACTTTCGCGATCAAAATTGCTCAATTTCAATTTTAGGGTCTCTCACTAACGGGCGGCTGTTTAGGGATTACGCGTATCGACCTCGGGTTACTCGAGTCGTGATGGTCTTGATTACCGGGAAAACGCGAGGATTTATCGCTAGTTCCGGAAATAGCCATCGTTCGAATAAAGTTCGGGATTTATTCACCACGAGTACTCTCGGTCGTGCGGAATCACTCGCGATTCAATCGTACGTCATTGGCCAAACTAAATCTGTCACCTCCCTAGGATCGGTCCGCATTGGCCCAAAATATTTCATCGTCGTTTTTTCGAAATCAGTGCCCAATTTGCGATCGGATCCCTAGTCCACGTACCGTTTTCCTAATTAGCCATTCCCTTTCAGTTAGTATCCCGAGAGCGCTCAATTCCGAGCGAGACTTACTAAAATTAAATGAGAATAATATCAATCTCATCGATCCTGGAAATGGATCGAAATTCAGGATGTTACGTACTTCTTCTTGCATTGCTTTGATACAGCTTTCGCCTGAGAGTGCTTTCATCAACTCCTTTTGTAACTATCTCCAATATGAAGGCCTTAGTGTTTATCATTTCCTTGCATGAGGATCGGGTTATAATACCATCGTCTAATTTTCCAAGAACACTTGTGTTTGCAGTTTTTGTCAAATCTTCTATTGTGATCTTCGTTTGCATTTGAAGATTCAAGCTGGTTGACTTCATTGCTCGCTGTGACTTCCTGAGTATATCCAGGTTCCTAAGTATATTGAGGCTGCTAAGCATGTTCAGGTGGCTGAGTATCACTAGTCGCGTGACTATATTTGTTACTTGAGTACCATCAGTTGCTTGAGTATATCCAGGTTGCTTGCTTACATGCAGTTGAGTTTGACCACTCTCTTTGAACTCACATTCATTGATTCTTCCATAATGCGAGAGTTTTCGTTAAAAACTCTATAAGCTTTACTTTGTGGAGTGTCCAAGGAATATTGCTTCATATAATTTCTCATCGAACTTGCTAGGACAATCATTAGCATTCTTAGATTCCATTTGTTTGAGGAAAATGAATTATTTGAAAATTATTTTCCTAAAAATGATCGCTTATATCTCTTTCAAAAATAAATGAATGAAAAATATCTCATCGCCCATGAAAATATGTAGATATTTTGAAAATGAAAACATTTGCTATTGACTTATTATTTCAAGCAATGCAAGCTATTATATTTCAGAAAATATTTTTCACATCATTTATTTTTTGTGAAACAAATAGAGCCTAAAAATCATGGCAAAGCTTCTCTTTATATTTCCAGCTTGTACCTTCCGTTGACTCATTTTCTTGGAAAGAAATAGTGGATTTGCAAGGTGTTTAAGCAGAAATAACAAGAAGAAATGTTTTTACATATGCATTGAAGAAGCTCCGATTATTTATGTGGAAAAATCAACCATAATTAAAAGGGCGTTTTCCTCATATAACTGTTCTCATCTAATCTAATCCATGGTGATGAAATCAACCATCTTCTTGATCAGCTGCTCAGCCCTCTCACTCTTGGTAAACAAATGAAAGCAATGTGCCTCTTCCTTAGCCTCCTCAAGCTCCGCTTTCCCCTCCCACCCGCTCCCGCACAGCGCCTCGTAGTACTTCACCCCTCTGTTCCTCAGCCAGTCCTTCTCCGCCACGCACACCAGCACCCTCTCGCATGCCATCTTCGGCAGGTCCGGGTCGACTGCCGGGTTCAGCTTCGGGTCGTCGTCGAGCCCGGAGCTCGTCGGGCACATGAACTTGTACATCTCGTCCGTCTCTTTGCCCCCGAAGAACGGGTGCACCGCCAGCATGCCCTTGACCCTGATGCCCGCCACGCCGGCCCGGACCGCCACGTACTGGCCTATGTTGGCTCCGGCGCTCTCCCCCACTATGAAGACACGCCCAAGATCCGCGTACTGGTTCAGCCACGGTTCTGGGCCGGATCCATCCGAGTGGCCCACGATCCACTTTAGGGCTTCCAATGAGTCCTCATAAGCAATGGGCAGTGGGTTTTCTGGGGCCAACCTTCAATTACCGGAAGTTATTAAAAATTATGTTGGCTAAAGGTCATAACTATAGGTATTGTATCGCTATAATTATTATATTACCCGGTAAAATTCAACGGTGGTTATTAAACTTTAATAGATCTTGCAATCTAAATGATTGCTATTTTGATTTGAATGACCCAATATACCACTTTTTTTCTTACAATTGATACACTTTAACCAGAATTCGGCCAATATTCCCACGAAGTAACTAACATTGCAGACACGTGACAGTGATTCAGCATCTAAAATTGGCCGTGTCACTTACATTGGAAAATGCACTTCTTTGAAAATTAGTCGGATTCCGATCAAAGTGCATCAATTGAAAAAACATGAAAACTTAGTGCAACGGGGGATTGAAATAAAAAATTCATTAACTGGATTGCAAAATCTACTAAATCTTAATGATCAACGATGATATTTATTGCAAAATTTCCTGCGTCGATCCCAATTGACAATTACATCTACCGCCAACAGAAACTTTAATTTCTACCAGCAATCATTACAAGAGAAGGAAATCAGCATTTCTATGATACGCGATGCGATTTCTCCTAGGCCTATGTATGTATTGAATAGATAACAGTGCCTATAAAATTGACCTAAAACCATTTAAGACTGAGAAAAAATCTCTATCTCGTAACTTTTTATGAATTTCAATCATGTACAATAATAATGTGTACGGAGCAAAAATCATGACCACAACCTTTAATTAGTTGATGACATTAGTTAGGAGACATCATGTCTTAAACCTACAATTTTTATTTTTTGGACACCACTCTACTAAACTATGTGGTTTAAAAATTAATCATTGCTGACCTGTACAGGTGTAAAGCAACTTCTCTGACATGCCACGCCATCATGTCAAGATTTTGAGTGAAGAAGCCAACAGCCCTTTCAACAGCAATCTATGGAAATATACTAGTGATGTCATCTAAAATTACTTCAGTTTTCCAATAATTAGTATCTACCCAGAACCCACTTCGTCCACATCTATTTAAAATATATCACTTTATTCGATAAAGAAAATTTGCTAGAAAGCCCGGCTATCCTACATTCTTAATTCCATTTTAAAAATTATCACTTATTCTAAGATGGGTTGGTTCCTGCATTCTTAGGTATGTTTGGCTTTCTTCAAATTTATAGAAATTAGAAAACGAGGGAATAATGGATGATCACGAGTTAACAAAATTTATGGTGAAGGTAAAAGTACCAAGAAAATAGAATAGCGGTGATTCGTTCTACTATTAGTGCAGAAAAATTGTCACACATCGCCGTTGGATTATTGACATGTGTTTTTAATTAGTTTTCTCTTCAAGGTCTCTCACCGTCAAACATCCAACGGTGTATGTGTATTTATTTTTTACGTTAATAATGAATCTAATAAAAATCCTAATTCTTATTGTCGTTTTCCCAACACAATGAAAAATAAATAAAACTTGAGATCGGACGATAATTTGAGGAGGAGAGACTAAAGAGAGACCACACCCTAAACAACAGCACTAGAGAAAGCATCACAAGTCACCAACGACGTTCTTGGAGGTACCTGTAATCGATGGAGATAGCGACGACATTGGCCTGAGTGACCATCGTGGAAAGGAAACCGTTCGATGCCGAGTCGAACGGCGACCCCGCGCAGAACCCGCCCCCGTGGTAGTGGACGAGGAGAGGCAACTTCCGATCCGGGCCGCCGCCGCCGCCGGCCGTGCGGGCAAAAATCCGGGCCGATACACCTGTCTCGGCCGAGACGACAACATCCTTGGTCTCAATCCCCGTCGCCGGGTCAAGCCCGGCGGGGACAGGCCTGACATGATCGATCAGCTTGTACTTCTCCACGCGCCCGTCCTTGTAGACCCGGAAGAAGGGTCGGAAATCGTGTGCTACCTCCGAAGCGCCGGAGTCCATCTCCACCTTCTCCTTGCTAGAATGAACTATGTGAACTTCACAGAGAAAGAGAGAGATGATGAAGAGCAATTTTATGCGGTGACAAAGACGCCAGGACAAGAGGGGTTGGAGCTAGAAGTCCAAGGCCACATTGAATGAAACTTAACCTCCTTCGGTGGAATGGTTGGTGGAACCGTCTTGGCCGGTGTCGTTCTGGTGGTGGTTAAAATATTGATTGGGGACTTCGTTGTCTTTGCCCTTTTGCTTTGCTCTCCGTTTTCAGTTTGTCAGTCGATCGTTTCGAGCAGGCGGAGCAACCAATTTGCTCCTAAGTAGTGCATTATAAAATGAACCCACATAATTTCCACGAAATTTGTTTGGATTACCCGATCCGGCCAGCTTCGACTCATTCTTATTGGGGGACTAGATCCGATATCTACATAAACGATTCACGTGATACGTTGATAGTTTCGATCGAATTCTGTCCCCATTTTCGGAAACTTTAAAATTTGACTTAGAGTTGATCGAGAGTTGATCAAAGTTTGATCGATAAGGTACAAGGCTATAACGAATCTTTTTGGGAAACTAGACCCAAAGCTACATAAACAATTGGGAAGTTATGTTGATAGTTTCAAATTTTGTCCCTGTTTTAGAAAACTTTTGAATTTAACATAGAGTTGATCGAGAGTTTATCGAAGTTTGATCGATCAGATACGGGGCATATAACGAATTTTTTGACACCAATATTGCTACCCTAATTCGTTAGTCGACCTTTTATACCCTTCGGGACCTGTTGCCCATTTTTTTTGCATTGTCGAAAGTTTTTCTTTCCTATATTTCAATTGCGCATCAAATAAAACTTTCCCAACTTTATGGTAAGTAAATCAAAGTCCTAAATTTTGTACGGAAAATGCAATTAAACCCATTAAACTTTCAAAAAGTACAATTAAATCTAAAATATTATCAAATTGATGCAATTAAATTCTTCTATCAGTTTTACCCTAGGAAGCACGGACACGCCATTTTTGCTTCTCAACACGTGTCCGACACGTGTCGCGTGTCCGACACGCTCGGACACGCTGCCGACACGCTCGGACACGCGGTCAACGCGTGTCGGAGATCCGACATGCCGTCAATGTGCCCGACACGCCGGCGACACGCGAGTCGGGAATCCGACACGTGATTTTCGACACGCACGGGGTTAATTTTACAAATTTCCAAAAATTTAGGGGTCAAAATGTAAATTTATAAAAAAAAGTAAAAAAAAGTAAAAAGAAAAGCAGATAAAGGCTAAAGCTCGATTACTGCATTTTGCTTCTGTGTGGATTTCTTTTTTTCTTTTTTTGTTTTTTTGTTTTTGTTAAATGTTAAATTTGATGGTGGTTTGTGGATTGCTTGTTTTATTTTCTCTAAGTTTTATGGATAATTGGAATTGAATGTAGTTGAATTTGTTAAATTGAAACAATGAATTATATTAACAAATGGTGGCTTAATGGTGGCTTAATGGTGGCTCCTTTTTTCTTATAATTTATTTATCGATTTGAATCAAATTAATTTATCATGTATATATAAAAATTTACTTTTTATATATAACGTGTCGCAACGTGTCGGAATTCTGTATTTTTGAGAAATAACGTGTCGCATGTCGTGTTGTGTCGTGTCGCGTGTCGCGTGTCACGTGTCGTGTGTCGGTGTTACTTAGGTTTTACCCAAGTTGATGGACAGAAAATGATGACCTAGTTTTATTTATTCATTTCTCTCTCCCACGTGATAGGGCACTTCACTATGATTTTGAATGTTTTGTACTCGAGAGTAATAAATAAGTTGAAAAGATTAAGAGAAAGATGAGTAAAATATGTCAAGAAATTGAATTATTTCAAATTAATCCGAAGATTTTGTACAGTAGCTACTCAAATGATTCTCCATAACTAACATTGACAATGTCTTTATAAGTAATCTCCCACCACAATTAGTGTGATAATATACTAATTGGAGGATATAAAAAATTTGATAGTCAATTTTCTTATATATTCCACAATAGTATGCTATTTTGATGATATTCATATTTCATGATTATTGAAAATATTTATACAATAAAAAATGTAATTTAACATGTGTTGTATGTAGATTACTTATTTAAATGCATGGATGCTTTAGGGAGTTCACAAAAATATACATTTCTAACATAAATGCAATGTTCACTGCTTAACGAATTTTAAGGACCGACCAAAAAAAAAAGGACTTTTAAGGAAAATAACGGAGAAAAGAAAATACTATCGTTTTCATATCATGCAAATTCAGTTTCAGATTTATGGAGGATAGGCTATATGTCAATATATCCATGAGTAGACTTAGATCTGCTCATATAGAAGTTGACAGGAAAAGGATATTACAAGTGCCTTAACCTTCATTGGGCGCTCACTCAGTGTGATGATTTTTTTTTCGATCACTTAAGTATCGAAATTTATATACGGTGATCACTTGAATGTCATAAATTTTTTTCTAATCATTTGAGTGACATATAAATTTTTAATTAATCACTTCAGTGTCACAAGTTTTTACAAATGTTCACCACAAGTGTCATGCCACGTCGATTTCGGACACTTGAGTGAACATTTTGATAAAGTTACGGTACTCGAGTGATTAATTCAAAGTTATGGTATTCAAATAAACATTTTTTAAGAAATTGTGGCACTTAAGTTATCGAAAAAAAATATTATGACACTTAAGTAAGCATCGTAGGAAAGTTATGACACTTGCGGTGTACTTATCCTAAAGTTAGTACAGTGAAAATTATTTGTTATCAGACGAAATTTAGATCATTTATGCGATATTGATGTTTCGAGGTACCATTTCCAGGGGAAATGCACCAGACTATTTCCAAAGGTCGAGCCCAATAGATTATCCATGGCTCTCCTATAGCCTAAAAATGACATATTAAAATGCTTGGGCCAGCTTGGCGCTAGCGGTCATGATCGAATGCATGGATCGTGGCTTAGGTTTTGGCTATGTTCAAGTGCATCGATCGTGGCCTAGGTTGAGACAGCACAAGTGTGGCCGAGGTCATGACCGAGTTCATCATCGATCATGGCCCAAGGTTATGACCGAGGGCATCCATCGTGACCGAGTGCATAAATTGTGGCCGATGTCATGGCCCAAGGTGCGGCCGAGGTCGTGACCGCAATGGCCCAAGTTTTTTTTTTTATTGTAAAGGTCATTGCCCAAGCCCACCCATTTAACTTTTGAGACTCTCAAGCCTAAGTTAGGGTGAGCGGTTCCAAGTTCCTCACAAGTTCCACCTAGAATTTGGAACTTATCCTCGGATACAGATTTCTCATTTTTTGAAACTTAGAACCTACCCGTTGAAATCTGGAACCTGGAACTTATCCTGTTACAGATTCCAGGGTCGGTTCCAGGTTCCAACAAGTTCTTTTTTTTTATTTTATTTTTAGTTAGCCAAAATGAAAATGAATATTCATAAAAAAGAATACAAAAGACTAGTTATTGAAAAGTCACATTTTTCTTAAAAGAAAGGGGATAGAACAATAAATAGCAATTATTGGGATGTGACACATATGACTTTAGATTCCAAGGTAAGATGCCACATTTTTCTCAACAAAAAGTACAAAACGTACTCCCCTCCAAGCTCCTCCAAAGTGAAAAAGTTTTTGTTTTTGGTCATCAATATAAGTTGCTCCTCCAAGCTCCTCCACCACCTCCAATACTGAAAGGAAACAGTAAAGATGAAGCTAGAAAAGTTAATTTACATGGAATAGGCACATGACCAGGCTGGTGATCCTCCAATTATGCTTATAAGGATTTCAAGCTTAAAGGATGAGCCAACTGCTCCAAGAACCTCCAACTCCGTATGCCGAAGTAATGATATAAAACTAGAGTAGCCTCGCTTTCACTCCAAATCATCTTCCTCTGAATGGAACTTTCCCAATGAAATGACTCAAAGACGCATGCCCTAATATATTCCTTTTAAACTCCCGCTACACTATGAATACATCAAAAGCAAATGTATTCCTTTTACTTGAGTTTTTCATAGGTAACTTCATATAAATTTTACTGTGAATTTCATAGCAAGTAGAAAACAAGATTTGTGCCATACAGAAAAACATTTCCAAAGAGAATCTTTTGAATAAATTTTTTTGAACCATTTACATTGAGGAGGAAGCATCATGGATGAATCTTGTTTTCCACCTGATAGGTTCCGAATAGGACAAATATAGTATCACTATGGAACCCGCACGCCCTTATTAAGATAAAGTAACTAAATAAGAAATGAACAAAAAAGCAAAAGATAGAACAAAAATCTTGACTAATGACATCGATGAGCCTCATATTTCTAACAATCAAGTTGTTGCTGTCAAATTCAAAAGGATAACAGTTCTTTTGGATTGTGTATTTTCTCTTGTTTTTAGTCCAGGTGGTCCATCACCATTGATTTTCTTGTTTTGTCCTTCTACCAAAGCCAAATTACATTGAGATGATGATTAAAGCAAAGTGTTGATGTTACCTGGAGCGACTTTTATAGTTCGAATAGCTTTCTCAAATTGAAAACTAGTTGTCAAATTTTTTCAAATTAGGCACCTTTCTCCCAAAAATGGCTCCAAGTCCTACTTCATTTCAATAGCATTCACATATGATCTCACCTTTCTTCCATACATGTTGCAAAAGCACAAGAGTAGAAGACCAAACGCTTCTTCGGTGTCCCTTCCAGCATTAAATTTCTTCCTCCTTTAAACAACCATGAGGTCAAAGGCACACAAATAATTGACAAAATCACAAATAACACAACCTTAGCTACTCATTCAAAGACAACCAAAGTATTAAGACAATCCATATCAATTTATTTGTAAAATAAAATAAGTATTACAAAGCCTACCACATATATTCATTACGCTTCAACTGGTAAACTCTATTTACCAACAATAATCTCCTCATTCAGACAATCCATATATAAAAAAAAGAAAGATTAAATAAAATATTCACTTATTACATATATAAAAGGAATTACAATATATAAAGATATAAACATCACTTACCCATCTCAAATTTTTCTACATTTTCGATGTATTCTTCAACATTAATCGGTACACGAATGGCTCTCAACCAATCTTAAGTGCAAATTAAAGCTTCCACTACTTTGGGAGTCAAAGAATTTCGAAAGCCGTCAAGCACATGACCCGATGTACTAAAAGTCGACTCTGAAGCAACAGTAGTTACGGGAATAGACAAAACATCCCAAGCCATTAAAGATAGGATTTTATATTGTGAGCCACTAGTCTTCCACCCCATCAAAAGGTCAAGATCAAGAATATTTTCACTTTTTTCTTCAAGATATTGATCAAGCTCAGATTTGTTGTCATTACACACTTGTTGGTTCGAGTGCATAAAGGTTCTTCGCCAAGCTTGGGCGTCATACTTCTTGATCTTGTTACCTTCACTACCACTGGCATCGGCATTGGAACCACTACTACTAGCACTCAAACTTTGGGAACCAAAATTTCGATCACTTGAAGCAAGAGAAGATTGTTCATAAAATTCATATAAACGCTCCAATGCGTCCTTCACCTTGAAATGCATCTCATTAACTTTCAATTCATCATCATAAATTTGTCCATACAAGAAATTCACATAACTCAACTTGGCTATAGGATCCAACACAATTGCAATCAACACCATTATATTCACTTTATCCAAACTTCCATGGTATTTATCAAATTTCTCTTTCATTTTAATACCCATAGCTTGAAGATTAAGATCCGAAGCATTCGCCGCATCTTTCAAATATTTATACAAAAGAGCTATCCCTTCAAAATAATCATTTGAAGTAACATTTGAACTCCCCGACATTCGATTGGTGGCATCATAGAATATTTTTAGAAATTCCGAAAGAATAATGGCATTTTCCCAATCATCATCTTTAGGAAGATCATGGTTAAGCTCACTGGCAAAAGTTGAATCGTTTTATTAGATCCTTTCAAAAGCTTTTCTAAAATTTATGGCGGTGTCTAACATGAGGTAAGTGGAGTTCCATCTAGTGGCGACATCAAGAATAACTAAACCCTTGTAAGTAATCTTTTCACCCTCAATGCAAGATTTAAATATGTTGGCTCTCATGAGAGAACTCCTCATGTACCTAACCATGTTTCGTATACATGCAATAGATTCCCGTACAATAGTCAAGCCATCTCTAACAATCAAGTTTAATATATGAGCGGTGCACCTCATATGTAAAACACTACCATCTAAGATCAACAACTTTTTTCTTGAAAGTTTTTCCTTCAAATATCCAATTGCAACGTCATTCAAACTAGCATTATCCACGGTGATTGTGGATACCTTCTTTTCTATTCCTCACTCGTTAATGCATTTCTTCACCATTCACCCAATCTCTCTACCCTTGTGACTAGGCATCACCACAAAATTGATGATTCTTTTATGTAACTTTCAATTTTCATCAACAAAATGTGTAGTGAGACACAAATAATTCAAGTTTTGAATGAAACTCCATGTATCGGTCGTGAGTGCGATTCTAGAATTTATCTTACCAAAGTTAAGTCTTCAAACAAGTTCTTTCACAAAAATACACCTTCATATAAAGAGAGGTTGTAACTCGGTGACAAACTCGCGAAATCCAACACACTCAACCAAGAAAAAGGGTAGTTTATCAACTATGATGAACCGAGCAAGCATTTGCCTACAACATTCTTGATTAAATGACCATATTGACAAGACACTACCAGTACTAGAACCTCCTCTTGCCTTGCCAGTCAAGTCTACATTACACGGTGCAAAGAATTTCTGCCTCTTATCAACATTGCAAGGAAACTTCTTACATGTTTTCAAGTGCTTCCTCACTGTGGAAGTACCATAAGCAACATTGTACTTTAACTCAAACCAACAATGAATGCACTTCACCTTATAGTAGTCGAATATATATTTCTTATTAAAAAGAGGACAAAGAGAACCAAGTACATTGTTTGTCACACTCATTGTAGGGGATGGCTTTTCTTTATTTTCATCACCCGACAATTCAAATTCTGTGATCGGAGTCATCTCCTCACATCCGTCAACCTCTATTGACATGTTATCTTAAATTCTTGATAGTTGCTATGTCAATCAAACAACACTGGCCAAGTAAACAAGACGAGAACCTATTAGCTGAGAGCACTTGAACAATCAATCAAATGACACGAGAACAGAACAAGACAATAGAAAAGAAAATGCAATTTGAATTTCAAGCAGCCATATTCCGAAGTTGCAGCCTACTACATAAAGAGGACATGGAGAGTGGATACAGTAACCTTTGATCCGGTAGACTCGAGAACTTTAGCCTTTACCTTTAAGTCTGAAAATGAAATGAACAAAATTCTTGAGGCAATTACGATTATACACATTGCTAGTTTTGGGTTTAAGTGCATAGGTTACCTATGGATTGGGTCTCGGAGGAAATCATAAGGTGAATAGTAGCAACAACGGGCTTGGTAACTCAAGTGAAATTTGATACAAAGGGGTTCAGCTCTTTTACAGGTAGAAAAGCTAGCCTAGGGGAAAGAATCTGTTGGTTCCTAATAGTGGGAACAATCTGGAAAAGTTAGCATAGATTTTTGTAGAGGAGATAGAAGTAATTGGAAAAGGTGGCATCAATTCATACACTAAGAAAAGAGCTTGATGCTGATAACAGCTCCAAACCACTCTACAATGCTGGAAGGTAGCTCAAAAGGCCCCCAAAAAGAAATGTAGCAAGGGGAAGAAAACAGGTGCAGACAAAACATGGTGAAGGAATAGTCCTTACGCTTCTTAAAAGGTGAACTCTCTTGCCTTAGATGAGACCAAACTTTTGGAGACTCCAATTTAGGTTTTGGACGATCCTAAAGATATTGGCTTTGGTGGCTAGCACTAATAAGCCACCAAGATTCCCATGAAAATTTTATGTTGGAATTATTAGGGGTTGGGCACATGCTAGACAATCTTGGAATTGAGGCTCTGGAAAGGCCTGACGTTATTTTTCTGATGGAAACAAAGAATCAAGAACTTGTGGTATGAGCTTAAAATGAATCCAATTCCAGAACTATGCAGTGGTGAATTTAAATGGAATTGTAGGGGGATCAGCAATTTTACGGAGTGATAGGGGGATGCTAACAATGGAATCAGTCACAAATGAAATGTTTGACCCAATTTGTACAGATAGTGGAAAACAAATGAGAATTAACTTTGCACACGCTCCAATAATCAGCTTCCAAAACTAGCTTCCTTCGATTTGGTTGGGGGGGGGTAGGGGTGACTGAGCTTCAATGAAATTTTGTATTGCTTGGAAAAAGTAGACAGGCATATAGCGAAGCACTATAGGTTAGTGGCTCTTCGACACACTAGACATTATAAATGCATGCTCTCTAATAAATCTTGAATGCAAAGGATGCGCATTTACACATGCAAATAATAGGAATTGGGATGCCCATGTGAAAGAAAGACTAGATAGAGCTCCATGCAACGTAGACTGGAGAGTGACGTCCCATAAGTGGAAGCATATGCATTACCTGCTATAGACTCCGACCGCAGTCCTATCTTGCTAACTCTCTTAGCGGAACTTGTAAAAAGAACAAGAGAAATTAAGTTTGAAGCATACTAGCTTGAAGATAATGAATGTGGTCAGCTAGTAAGTTCCTTTTTTTTTTTGTCGAAAGCTAGTAAGTTCAACGTGGAATACTCCAAGCATGGAAATGAACACTTTCTGAAGAAACTACAAAAAGTAATAGAGGCCCTAAAAAGTGGAGCAAGTGGAAGTTCTCTAATGCTAATAGTCAAATCAATTGCTTGAATAGGAAGCTTTAGCAGTCAACAAATGAGCAAATCTTGCATCATGACAGGGATAAAATGCAGCAACTGAAAATGCAAATTGAAGATCCGTGGAAACAAGGAGAAATGTACTGAGGTATACGCTCAAATATACTGGCTGAACAGATGTGACAGAAATGCTGAGGAAGCGCAATGGAGTGAGCACATGCTGTTCTCTCTTTTTGAATAGTATACAGTAAATGTTATTCTAGCTATCTCCCTCTTAACAACACCGGTGAAAGACAAGCTAGTCTAGACATGCAACCAAGCAGGAGGTTACACTGTTAAAAGTGGCTACAACCAACTCTAGGACATTGAGACTAAGCATGAAGCAAATCAAGCCTCATTGTCCTACCAAACTCCAAAAGCCCTCTGGTCTATGGCATGGAATCTAGAGACTCAACCCAAAGTAATGGTGTTTACGTGAAGTGTGTGCCAAAATGCCCCACCCACAAAAAAGAACCTATTCAGAAGGAAGATTGTACCTGAGTTGACATGCCGCCTTTGTGAAAAGAAAACTGAAACTGTTAAACATCTATTCCTTCTCTGTCTAAGGACGAAATGTATCAGGTTGGCCTCTGAGATTGGTATTTAGATTTCAAATTAGGAAGTTATTTGAATTGAAGGATGGCTATTGAAGATTGGTAATCACCTCAAAGCGACTCGTCTTTCGAACTGATCGCGGTCACTTTTTGGCACATTTGGACATAAAGATATTCCTCTATTTTCAAGCATGACTTACCAGATCCTGCAACAACAATGGCGTTTATCATGGCTATGCATATGAATATCTGGAAATGGAATGGCCGAGAATCAGAGAATAGAAACAACCCACAACAATGGCGTGAATGGCGAGGGGTTGTTTGAAGACGTTACGTACTAGAGCGACGAAGCTTTAGAGGAGAAAGACGGCGGCGAGCCTGAATAATCAGAGCGAATCCGCGTGGGGAGATCATAGGACCTACGGTGAAGATAGCGGAGTGAGGCAGAAGTGGGAGAGAACCGTGGAAGCGGAAGCGAAAGCGGGAGTGAGGGTGAGGCGGAAATGGAAGCGGAAGCGGAAGCGGAAGCGGAAGCGGGAGCGAGGCAGAAGCAGAAGCGGGAGCGAGCTTTGGAGGAACGATGATGGAGGATCAGGTGATTTAGGAGAAGAAGCGAGCATTTGGGAATTAGGGTTTCTAAATACTAAATATGTAGTTTATGTTTTAACCTTTAGGGATCCGATTCCTAGTCCGGTTCTTGGTTCCGGTTCCAGTTCCAAGATCCAATTCCCAGTTCCGATTCGGTTCCCGATTCTAATCCGGTTCCAGTTCCTATAGGAACCGAGAACCGGAATCGGAACTGGAATAACCGGTTCCAAAAATGGGGAATTGGGAATCAAACCCTCTATCCATGGAACTTGGAATCGAATTGGATGCATCGGGTCCTGTTCTCCCGTTCCCGGTTCTACCCTGGAACCGCACTCACCCCTAAGCCTAAGTGATTTAATGGATCATCCATCTGCTGATTAAGAGGTTATGAAATTAGATGACAACGATGCAATTCATATATATATATATATATATATATATATATATATATATATTTTTATCTTTTTGGATAATATGCAATTCAAGTTTAGTAGAGAAGGCAAGGCATGACTGTTTGGTCAATTTGAGAGAGAGAAAAAAAATATAGATGCTAAAAGGGTTAAAAGCAAAATGCCTTAGTCTTTTATCTGTTACTAGAGATTGACTTGTGTTGCACGACGATAAATTAGAAATATACTTAACAAGTGAGTGAGAAATGATTCAATTGATAATCATATTAATCACCACCATTCGAGTATTAGGAGGGTGTCATTATTTGATTACGCATTTCTCATAAGATTGTGCTAGATTTTCGTGCTTGTTAAAAAGAAGGAAGTTTAAATCGCTTTAATATTTTTCTTTAATATAATTGAAAAAAGATTTATAATTTGCTTACAACAGAGATAGTATAATTTTACTTGCATTACCATTAAATTTTTTTCATGCCTTATCTTTTATATTATGTCAAAAACTCATCAGAAAAGTACAATCGAATATATTTCATTCTCTAAAAAATTTTCACTTTTAGCAATGAGAAAAATGTAATTAACACTTGGATGATTTTTATTTGTCGTGTATCCAAAAATTTTTAGAAGTACTAAAGAAAACTCAAAACATTAAATGGATTTTCGTTAATGAAAATCATCGTAAATTAATTGCCATTGCTTATTATATCTCATCTCATGAAACAAAGCAACTCAAAAAATAAAATACCAATTGTGTAGCATTTTTTTGAAAGGTTCGAATATTTATTGAATAAAAAATATCAATAACTGTTAAGCTAGAAATCTAAGATAATCATTTCAAAAATGATGTTAGAATATAATGAAAATTTGTATAATAAATTTATAATATTGATAATATTCATAGATAAAATGTCAATAACTATTAAATTAGAAAACAAAGAAAGAATAAATCAATAATGGAAACTATTTAAATTGCTACATTCTTGGATGTACGGTAATAATTTAGTTAAAGATGACAAGAAAAGATGTCATCTTTTGTACGGTCTCGATCTGCCCAAGAAGTTATATTAAGTGAAAAGGCTCGCAAACTTCTATTGCCGACAATGATCGCACGTTCCCCAGCCTTTTTTATAATTAAAACAAAAATACTCTATACATGCTCCATTTGCAATAATTCAATTTTCGTACCATTAATTTTGTATCGGCTCGAGGACGGTCAAAATAATGCAAATTGGAAAAAAAAAATTTCTTAAATGATTGTTCAACAAATATCTCAGTATACTCAGTTAAGAAAATCATAGAAAATTTGTTCAGTACGTATGGGCACTTGTTTGAAATAGGTCACCGATAGAGTGCTCCAACATGGTCGAGTTTTTTTTTTTTCCTTTTTGCCTTTTCAATTTTCCTTTTGTCCCTTGCTCGTTCAAAGGTAGCTAACATTGACCAAGTAGGGTTAGTACCATTAAAAAAAAAATAACTAAACTATACCCATTACGAAATTAATAGCTCAAATGAATTTGTAAAAAAGATCCTAGATTATGCCTAATGTCATACCAATACCATAACCTTTTGCTTTATATCACAAAAATCCATGAATTAAACTCATTGTGACACCAATAACCCAAATCGTTATCTAGACTAACTCTATTTGCCTCATGTTATCCACACAAGCTGCAACGTCGGATTTTTAATTGCCGTCTTGGACGGAATTGTGATCGAAGGTTTGTTTATTGATTTATTTTTTGTCGAGGTACTAGTGACACAAAAAAAAAAGTTGAGAAGTTATTACAACAATTGGCATAATTTAAGGTTTTTAAGTAGTATTTTCCCATAATATAATTTCCTTTTCCTATGTACCGTGCATGGCACGGGTAGGCAGCCAAGCTAGTTCTTAAGTTAAACTTCGGCCATGTCACATTAAGAAATTTAGACAAACATTGCTTAAATTAATAAAATGTTACATGAATTTTTGCCCTAGTTATTTTCATGGACAACTCTCATATTTTCTTTCTCCATCTCTCTAGATTTCTCTCTTGACATACCCACCCAGTTTTCTCTAACGTTGTCGCACTCTCCGACTCTATCTATCTTTGAGTAATTATTCAGTTAGTGCGATACACGTATTAAAGGGACAATGACATCAATAGTCTCTAAACTTTGGCTAAATGTGTAATATGGCCTCTAAACTTTTAATTTGTTCAATATAATCCCCAAACTTTAATCCAATATGCAATGTGGTCCTTGAACTTTTGGTACATATTCAATTCAGTCCTTGAACTATATGAAAATGTTTAATGCAGTCCCTGAACTTGAATTAAAGTTTAGGGACTACATTGAACAAATTAAAAGTTCAGAGATCAAATTGCACATTGGGCCAAAGTTCAGAGATTGTTTGTGTCATTTTTCTTGTATTAAAAGACTTGTGGACTGTCAAATTTGATGGGATCCAACATGCTTACAAGGTCCAAGTGCATTTTCGTGAATACAATACACTCGCTAAAAAAAAGGCTCACTACTTTCGATTGCTGATGCTAATATCGCGTTCCTGCCCTTTGACACACACAAAAAAACAATCTTTTATACAAGTTTCATTTGCAATAATCCAATTTCCAAAGAGTTAATTTTGTGTCAACGCAAGGACAGTCGGTAAATTGCAAATTGTAAAAATTTCTTAAATGTTAGTAGAGGTGTCAAAATGAGAACCCATTTTTTAACCTGTTTTTTTTTTTGTAAAATGGGTCAGATATATATATTTTTTTTTTTGGTAAGGAGAAAAATGGGTCAGATATGAGTTGGCCTATTATTAATAAATGGGTTGCGATGGGTTTGAGCTGTAAATCTTAATCAAATATGAGTCTTAAATGGTCTACACTATTACCCAACACAACCAAACCCACTCTACCTGCAAATCCTCCTCTATTCTGCTTCTGCCTCCGCCCCAGGCGCTTCCTCATCCATTGCTCCTCCCCCTATTCTTCTTCCACTTCGTCCTCCTCTCGTATAGTGGCCGTTGCCTCCCTCGCCGTTGCCGCCTCCCTCTTTGGCCGCAACCGCCGGTGCCCGTCCCCGTCCCCATCCTCTTCAACTTCTGACAAAGGAGCCGTTCAAATCTTGCGATGCTTGAGCATTGCTGTTCTGGTGAGGCCCGAGCCTTGCGGCCCTTAAGCATCGAGCCTCGCCTAGCTTGTCGGATTTGGCAAGCTCGAGCCTTACCAGCCTGAGGCAATGCTCGAGTTCGCCTGCGGTCGGTCGTCGACCGCTACCGTGGCCGGCGACTGGCCC
This sequence comes from Syzygium syzygioides, assembly GCA_031216285.1. Classification (NCBI taxonomy): domain Eukaryota; kingdom Viridiplantae; phylum Streptophyta; class Magnoliopsida; order Myrtales; family Myrtaceae; genus Syzygium; species Syzygium syzygioides. The sequence goes on from CM062248.1 coordinate 20,193,065, forward strand.
AGGAATAAGCAAAAAAAGAAAGGAAAGGAAAGAAAAAAAGGAAAAAGAAAAAAAAATTAAAAATTTCTAATTTTTTGTTAATTTTCCCTAGAAAATCAAATCGGATACCGAATGACGAAAAATATTTTCCAGTTCATTTTCAGGTTTTAGCTAAGCACCAAAAAATATTGTCATTTTTTTCTGCATTCAATGCGATTTATAGGTTTAATTACATTTTTTTTACAAAGTTTTTTATTGTTTGATTTGCTTTTTTAATTTGACCCGAAGTTGTTATTCAAGTAACATATTCGTGTGAAGAGCTTAAAGTGGGTTAAATGGATGGATGCAGGTTTTCCCAAAATATTAATGTATTTTGGTAATATGGGTCGAGTATGGGTATGAGTCATCAAAATTGTATTGCATATAAATGGATCAAAACGAGTTAAATGGGTCAACATGAATCGGACCATATTTGATCCGACCCAATTCCGACCTAATTCACCCATTCGATGGGCCCATGTTCATCTAACAAATGTGTTGGTGCACCTGGTCAACGATGCTCCACCAGGGTCAAATTTTGTGTTCTTTTCCCTTTAACTCTTCTTTAATTTTCTTTTTGTCCCTTTCCCGGTCAAAATTTGCAATAGCCAACGTTGACCAAGGAGTTTAGACCCGAAAAAAAAGAGGACGTTGACCAGGAAGGGATTCGAAAACACAACCGACGCGCTTTGATTGGGGGGAGACATCATCCAGGGTACGAGGCTGAGAGCTTGACTATCAATTGATTTCTATTATATTCTGGAAGCTCAAATTCAATGGCATTGGATCTTGATTAGAGTATTTAATTCAATGGTATTGGACCTAATTTGTAAAAAAAATATAGGTAGAAGATAAGATATAGAAGATATAGAACTTTCACTAAAATTCATACTCCAACGTGTGATGATATCAGTTACAATTATTTTTCTAATAACAAAAATTGTAATTTAATATTTGGATAATTGTAAATTTATCACTTCTCCTAAGATATAAATTTGAACCTCTCGAATATCGACCCTTTTAAAATCAAATTTTCAAAAAAGTGCAAATATTCAAAGAAAATTGAACAAACTTAAAATCTCATTTCAATCTCGTCAGATTTCAAGTCTCGTTTGTACACTTATGTGAGAATGATTTTAGGCGATCTCTCGAATCAGTAAGGAGAAACGAAAAATTACTTTCGAGCCATTGTAGTAGGCTAGATAAGCGAAATCGGCCCTGCTCGAGCAAAGGGCTTCCGCGATCACTCGAGAAATTATTCTTTCGAAATCGATAGCCATCATATCACAAAAATGCGACACATCTCGAATGCGGGATCGAAGACCTTTGACAAGCCAGTGCGCGTCACTTCGTTGCATGTCGGGATGATGAACTCCCTGATTTCTTCACGGCTTTTGAGGAAATCGGAGTAGATCGGTGAGCATAACAGAAATCTAGATTTTTTTTTTCTAATAATTACTCGATATATATAGAACGAAATTATTGTATTTCATAGGGAAAATTCTAAATAAGAGCCCGAAGTGCCCTCATTTTTTTTCGAATAAAGGCTTGAAACGGATAATATGATGATCAAGGGCGTTTTCGTTCTTTTATAAAATTTTTTGAATTTCTTCCTTTTTTTTTCCTTTCTTTATTTCCTTGTTTTTTTTCGGTTTTTCCTTTCCTCTTCGCCGCGTGGGGGGTGGGTGGGTGGGGTGTGAGGAAAAAAAGGGAGAAAAAAAAAATTTGGACGGCGCACCAATGATGAACGACGCAATCGAGGCTCGCCCGAAGCAACCCAAGAAGAGAGAGAAAGAGAGAGAAAGGAAGAGAAGACCGGTAAAACGACGACGGAGAGAGAGGGGGGGAGAGACGGAGAGACGGAGAGCGAGACGCGCTCCCATATAAAACCTACGACTCCGCCACCCTCGCCTCCCCCTCTCTCTCTCTCTCTCTCTCTTTCCTCCTCCGCAGCAGCAGCACTGCAGCGATCGTTTACTCGGTCCGCCCCTTCCCTCCTTAGACCGCGTCTCTCTCTCTGTCTCTCTGTCTCTCTCTCTCTCTCTCTCTCTCTCTCTCTCCCTCCCTCCCACTTCCATTTCCATTTTGACCCCGCACGCGCTCGCTGCCGCACAGAGAGCGAGAGAGAGAGAGAGAGAGAGTGCGAGGGAGGGGAGGCGCGCCGCCCGCACGCAGATCGACTCGCGGGGTGGGTGGGGGTGGGGACCGGGAGATGGCGCTCAGCGGCAGCGACGGCGGCGATCCGAACCCGCAGTACCCGAGCCAGCCGCAGCAGCAGCAGCAGCAGCAGCAGCAGTGGATGCAGCAGCAGCAGTGGATGATGGCGGCGGCGGCGGCGGGGGGCATGGTGCAGTACCCGGCGGCGGCGATGGCGATGATGCAGCAGCAGCAGCAGCAGCAGATGATGCTGTATCCGCAGCATTACGTGCCGTACCACTACCAGCAGCTCGCGGCGCAGCACCATCCCTACCAGCTCCACCACCAGCAGGGGGGCTACCACCAGAAGCCGCAGCAGCCGCGCCAGCCGCCGCCGACCCCGCCGCCGCCGCCGCAGCAGCAGCAGCTGCTGCTGCTGCAGCAGGGCGGGGCGTCGGGCTCCGACGAGGCCAAGACCATCTGGATCGGCGATCTGCACCACTGGATGGACGAGACTTACCTCCACAGCTGCTTCTCTCACACCGGCGAGGTCGACTCCCAAATCTCTCTCTCTCTCTCTCTCTCTCTCTCTCTCTCTGCCTTGGATGTGTAGGTTTAGGAGCGACATTTTGCTATTGGAGTTTCTTCAGTTCTAAGCAAAGTCTCCGATTGTGGTTGGATCCCGGGTGGACTGATGAGTTTGCTCTATTAAGCGCAATGAAGTTAGGGCGAGTGCGTATCAGGAATGGCGCGTTTGTTTGAGGGGAAGTTGGGTTTTTTGGATCTCGAGGGGGAGGTGTTGTTGGGTTGTTTGCCTGAATGCATCGCTCCAGACGATGGGAGATGAGGGAGTTTCGTGAGCTGGGTTCTTGGGGATAAAGCAGATTGATTTGATTGTTTTAAAGGTTTGAAAGTCAAACGTAACGTGCACTTCCGGTCAATTAAAGTGCGTCCCACACGATTCAATGCATCTTCTTGCGTTTAAGCCCATAGATATGCTACCTGCTGGCACAAGCAATTAATGGGTTGACCTATCGAACTTGGGTAATTAGGAGCCCTGGATCTGAGTGTTGAAGTGCTGAGGATTATGAATTGGAGATCGATCTGGTAATACTAACTTTGTGCTTCTAGCTTAAGATTGACGGTGGCTAATGAGGAAGGCTGAAAGATGATTGATTCGGAGAAAAAAAAATGGGATGGGGGGAAACATTGTGATCTAGGGAATGAAGTAAATGCCCTGGAAGAAACACACATTGTTAAGTGAAAGCTTGTTTTTTCATGCACCATTTCTTTTTCTTGTTCTTTTACTTAAACAGTTTTAAGAGATAATGGATGGGTGGTTGTGCATTTCACAAATATGGTTATGTAAGAAGTCCAATGATAGAGGAATATGTGGACGGTCGAGCACAAGGCTCTATAGCAGGTGCAATATAATGTAAGTTTCATGTGGGAACTGGTAGTAGAAAGTCACATTTGGTTAGCCTCCCAGACTAGTAGAGTTGTTCCACATTATCAAATCGATTCTATTTGCTGAACAGGTGTTGATAAACAGGTATACGTGAGAGTGGAATGAGAATTACTAGTGACTTAGATCGGAAATATATATGATTTGGAGTGCCTGTACCAATTCACATCATTCCAATTTCCAATAACAGAATACTATATCCTCCCCCCTGTTGCACCGGCAATTTTTCCTGAAAGAAAGCTCGAACCCGAAGGGTTTTCCAAGTAACTTCTTTCAGAATTTTAGAGGAAGTCTCATCACTTATTTCCCGATCAAGCTTTTTGTGTAAATATATATAAAGAGAAATAATGAATAGGAAACTTGTCTTTAGTTTTAGTTTGTGTTGTGCTATCGAATCAGAACTCCATGGAGATTGAAAGTTGTGCCTTGACAATTGTGATTTTTAGAGGGTGCTTCATGTTTAACCTCATGTAATCTTGGATACTAGCTCTATAATAATTTTTTGTTCGACGAGAATTGAAGAAAATGCTTCCTTTGCTAGGTTTTTCATTTTAAAAGTTAAGGAAATGTGCTCTGTATAATCTCTTTAATCTTTGCCATGGAAGTATTTTCCCGTAACTCCACTCTCATCTTCTGATTGGCTTCCTGCATGTGCAGGTTTTCTCTGTAAAAGTAATACGTAATAAACAAACTGGTCAGTCAGAGGGGTATGGGTTTGTTGAGTTTATTTCACATGGTACAGCAGAGAAAGTCTTACAGAGCTATAATGGCACTTCCATGCCAAATACAGAGCAGCCCTTCCGCCTGAATTGGGCAATGTTCAGTTCAGGTGATAAGCGATTGGACATGGGTTCTGACCTTTCCATATTTGTGGGAGATTTGGCTTCAGATGTAACCGATGCTTTACTGCAGGAGACTTTTGCTGCTAAGTATGCTTCTGTTAAAGGGGCAAAAGTTGTGATTGATTCAAATACTGGCCGTTCAAAAGGTTATGGATTTGTTAGGTTTAGTGATGAGAATGAGAAGTCAAGGGCCATGACTGAAATGAATGGTGCATATTGCTCAAGTAGGCCCATGCGTATTGGTGTTGCTACCCCGAAGAAATCATCCGGGTATCAGCAACAGTATTCATCTCAAGGTATGTGGAAATGATCCCTTCTGTTTATTTGCTTGAGATCATCCTTAAATATCAGGAAGGGTAGTTTTATATCACACAAGTCAAAATTTTGTCTCATATCTCCATTTATGTTTGGTGAAATTAGACTCTTCTTGTACGAGTTCCTGTAATTATGACCCACTCTTGTTTTTTCAAACCTATTGGAATTTTTTGTTTTCCATTTGCTTTTGATATTATTCAGCCATTTAAGAAAACTCATTTTTGGGCTTACCGTCATTTGTATGTGTGGATATCATGTGCATCGGAGGTGTAACGCTTAATGCCTATAACTATTTCAGATTTATTGTAAGGAGGTCCGTTTAATAATGGTTATGGTTGTGCTGCGGCTGTACTGTGATATAGCTGTGCGATCTTGTGTTTTAGAGCATGCATTTGGCAATGCATGTTTTTAGCTGGGTGAAACGGTTACTTACGTGGGAATATGCATCCAAGGACAATGAATCAAATCTTTGTTGATCCTCTCAGCAGCGGATGATCTCGGGCTTTTTGCCAGTGGGGTCAATAAAAAAAATATGATTTCTCTGTTAACATGAGGCAATCCACGATTCTTATGTTGGATAGCTTTTGCAAAATAATCTTTGGATGTTGAGATTTGAGTATTTTAAGCCATACATTAATTTGGTCCATAATTGTCGTCTGCGCCAATTATGGATGATTTGTGCATGTGATTGAGGTGAGTTGCAACGCTGTTATGGGACCGTACAAATGGTGCTGAATTGACCATATAATGTCCTTGGAATACAGATCATATCTAAGACTGGTGGATCAGATTATATGCAGATAAAAATTGCGTAACAAAGATTGCACACGATTCATATCACAATCCTTGCATGTGATTATGCTTAATTGCAATTGCATTATCGACATAGATAGTGCAAGCGGACACAGAACATCCTAAAAATATTGTGTCACTTGAATAAGTTGTGATTCAAGTTCCATTTAAAAGAGGGTTTGAGACCATAACCACACAAAATTTTGGGAATTAAAAATTTTGGTTTTTTAAGTGTTTGAATATTTTCAGTGGATTTATAAGTCAGGAATATTGTTTTTCTTGTGATTGGGATGTTTCATGTTCTATTAGGGTCAAATTTTGTTGTTTAGAGAATTTAGTGGGGTCAAAGCATAAAAATGATGGGGGTAATATTGAAGTATATGAAGACAATTGCAGGCATTAATAGAAATTTTTGCATGCTGACCAGGGGAGTTGCTCGAACTCATGATGTTGTGGCTTTGTCATTGCTCTTCAATTCTCATTTGACTTTGGAGTGAGTAGAAGTTATGTTCTTCTCAGTTGATAAACTGTATCAATAAAGTGTATTAAATTACAGTGAAATAAGTAAAGACTGCGTAAAGGGATCCTTCAATGAAACATGGACACTAGATACTCAGTTGTGGTGAAGAGAAAGGATTTTCATGTCCTTATTTCTTAGATAAGGTCTCTTTGCTTGCTCTCAAGGCTTCTTGAGAGTTTGTTGTCTTGATGTGTAAATTATATAATTTTTTAGGTCCTTGCATCTGCTTCCCATGAGAACTGTAGCCGTGAGGAAATATTTATTTATTTCATCACCCTTATGTTATCACCCTAGAATGTTGAGCTTGTGAATTTTCTGTAAGTCAAATAGGAATATATTAGTTCAGGTAACTCTTCAGCAACAGCTATTTATGATATCACAACATCCTTATTTTATTTAAATCAAGTGTCTTCTGTCTATCTTTGTCCCATCATAGATATGTTCTGATTGTCTCTTTAATTTAGCCTTGGTGTTGGCTGGTGGATATGCATTAAATGGTGCTACTTCACAAGGATCCCAGGCTCACGAGTCGAACAATTCTACTGTGAGTGTTCTCCATACAGTTAGTCATTTGAGCCCTATATATCTTGATAACTCAAGCTTTATTGCAGATTTTTGTGGGAGGGCTTGACTCGGACGTTAGTGATGAAGATCTCAGGCAGGCATTTTCTCAGTTTGGTGAGGTGGTCTCAGTAAAAATACCTCCTGGAAAAGGATGTGGCTTTGTGCATTTTGCAGACAGGTACCCATTCGTATTTCCTTTCGTGTAAAAGAGGGAGAAGAAAATGCTATAAAAAAGCCATCTAAAGTTATGAAAAAGCCAGTAGAGAAAAATGTGGAGGTCATCAGAGCTTTTCCTGCTGAAGGATGGTAGAACACGTAGTCATTATCTTGCTTCCATGTATCACAATTAAAACGGTCTAGTGTTCACATCTGCCTGTTTCTGTCACTAGGAAAAATGCGGAGGTCGCTATGCAGGAGTTAAATGGCACAATCATCGGCAAGCAGTCTGTTCGTTTATCTTGGGGCAGAAGCCCTGCAAACAGGCAGGTAAATTTTTAAAGCTCTTAGTTGATTTTTGGATGCCCCCTTTCCCAGTTTTTTTCAGGGAGCAAAATGAAAAGCTTCTCACATGCTTATCCTTATAAGATAGTCATTTTGGGCACCTTTGCTCATATTTTGGTTGTTCTACTGTTCATTTTTAACTAGCTTTCTTGGAGGTTTTGGTTCATTTGGAAAGAAATAGCATAGTCATGCTTTTGAAGGTTGCGAAACACCTTTCGTTTTTTCAACTGCATGGTGTGAATAGGGGTGGTAAATGAGTGGGTTGTGGGTCGGGTTGGGTCTGGTTTGGGTGGGAAAAGTATAAGTCAGGATCATATTGGCCATTTAGCTCTTATTCACCCATTTTGGTCTTATACGACTTAAATGACCCATACTTGAAACAACCTGGCCACCCAAGTCCACCCAAATAACTCGTATTTTGGATGCATCAAGAAAGTGACCGTTGCCATTGCTCAGCCTTCATCATTGCCACCGTTAGCACAGTCACATTAATGTCGTTGGTAGTTTTGTAAATTAAAAAAAATTAAATCTGAAATAGAAGATTTAATTAAGAAGGATCTAAATTTTTTTTTCCCGACAAAAGATCTCCAAATATTGACCAATTTATAAATAATATCGAAGTTGCAGACTTCACTTTAGATGTGCAACAATCTCTGTAAATAGTTGCAGATATGGACCACCGGTGATGTCACTGGTGGAGATGCCAAAGATGGTTCCATTCTAGGTCTCTCTCTCTCTCTAACAAGCAGTTGCCGGAGAAAGTAATGAGTGGTGGTTCACAGTGCGCAACTGCCACGAGTTTATCTCTCTCTCTCTCTCTCTCTCTCTCTGCTTACACAAAGTGGTCTCTCCGGTCAAAGACATGGTGGTCGCTAAGTCTTTCGTGTCGCCTCAGAATGGCAATCGCCATGCTTGAGACGGCAATGGGTGGTCATTGTTCTCAGTCGACCTCAATGAATTGTTACAAATGATCGGTCAGATTTTGGTGGTGTGGATACATCAGATATTAAAAGCCACAGTTGCCGGCGTGTCTTATAAAACAGTATCAAAAGTCCAGCATGCCCTTCATCTCCTTTACTGGATTTTCCTAGCGACATTATAGATTTCTCCTCTCTTTTCTATGCTTATCAACCCTTTTTTGCCTCTATAATCTGCTTGAACTCACTCAATAGTGGTACGTGGTTTGACAGTGGAGAACGGAGAGGAGTAACCAGTGGAACGGATCATACCATGGTGGATATGCCAATGGGCATGCTGCTGCATCGAACCAGGATTCTGGCCTGCATGTTGCAGCGGTGGCTAATGGGGCTATGTAATAGAAGTAAGCTAAAAAACTTGTGGATGTGGGACGGATGGTCTTCTCGAATTATTCATGGAGTTAAAAGTGCGTGAAGAATTTTTTCCCTTCTAGATTGTGTTTTGACACTAGAATTGCCTAGGGATGTATGAGTACTTTTAGTTGGATTGTGGGAATAGAGGAACAGCTTGATTCTTTTTCGATAAGCAAATCTTAGAAGTGCAACTGGCAACCATCACGCTTGTCTTAAACGAGCCACCAGAATCAAGGTGATCGAGCTCTCTCTCTCTCTCTCTGATCACGGGCTTACGTATATGTCCATAAAGCATTGCAGAACATCGATGAATGGTCTTCTGTCTGAATCTTTCTCCTAAGGTATCTTAAGAATTAGGCTTATTCACTCCGTGTTTAGCCTAAGGATGCATACTGCCGCATTCGTATATACTTTGTAGTTTCCATCGTTTACAGGTGAATTTAGCTAAACATTGCTAAACTGCAAACGAGCTTATCTCAATACTCACTCTCCCTCTGGTTGATGGATTGGGTCCTCTCCCCCAGCAACTGCAATGAGCTCATTGCCGTTGACGGAGGAAGCACCCGGTCTCCTTTGCTTAAGATCTAGACTGAGCTCGTGTGATGTCAGCCTTGTTGCCATCGACAAAGCTTAATGCTTGGCGAGCTTCGTCTGGAGAGGGTAAAGCATAGTTATGGTGGTGGTGATTGGAGCAGGTGATTGAAGCAGGAAACAACCAGTCTCCTTCACTTCAGAATTAGAATGAGCTCGTGCGATGTTGAGCTTGTCGCCATAACCAAAGCTTAATGCTCTGCAAGCTTCATCTAGAGAGAACAAAGCATAGTTGTGGTGGTGGTGTTTGGAGCATCGCAAGGCGGTGTCATGGTGACCCGAGCAAAGGCAATGGTGGCCACGGAGCGGCATGAGAAAAACAGTTGTAGCTTTGGTTAGGAAGTGTGGAATGAAGATGATGATGGCCTAGATGGCCGCCCATGGCGGATTTTGGTTTTTGGCATGGAGGTGGCAAACTTCCCTCTTAACAATTTGAATTATATTTGATGCTGGGTTTGTCGATCTACCTCACGACGACGGAAAAGATTTCAAGGGCACCTTGGCCATTGTAATGAAATGCCCTTGGTCGGACGACTAAATATTTCCCCTCTGGCGACAATGGTTGCGTGAGATGTCACGAAAGGCTCAATTAAGTAAAGTCTATCTATGGATAACGGGAACATACGGTGGCCTGGCATCCAATTATTCCGTCGTTGGAATGTCCTTGTTGGGCACAAAGATCTTCAATCATCTCAGCCATTGATGCATGTGAACCGGACGTGCTTAGTCTTACTGGTTCTTGGTTTTTTGGAAAAATCTACTATAGACCGACGATATACAAATTCATCCACAAATGGGACCATTTAACCACACTTTATAACTTATTATGTCGATTACAGTTAATTGAGGAAATTAATTAAAAAATTTCTTGATAATTTCATTTTGCTTGTGAATTAATCCAACAAAACATAATATCAATTTTGACTGGCATTAATCCTGATTCGTTAAGCAAAGTTAGTTCCTGAGTCCTAGTCGGTCGATGTATTATGCTTTAATTTTGAATTAATCCTTACTTTTTAACTTAATCTATCTAATAGTTGTCAAAACAACATACGCGACAGGACTCACAATAATCAAACGCCGCAGCTTGCTTTTTTATTCATTTATTTTTTCCACTTCCTCTATGGCATATCGATCCCCAAAGATGAGATATAAAATGAAGGAAATTCAAATTTAAACATTTAATATAATCGTTCATAGACTAACATATCCAATATTCGACATGGACTATCAAATGCATTGAAAGTTCAATTATAGAAAAATTTCCCTATTTTTAATTCCAAATGTTTATTTAGGGATGAATTTTGTCCGAAGATTGAGATAATATTTGTCCGTGATGTTATGTGAAATTCCGTTCTTTGTTACCGCTTGAACTTTTCTTTTGATATAGAGGAGATGCGAACAGTTTACTGGGTTCATTGGTGATTTAAAGATGATTTTGAGCGAAAAATATTGGGTAGAAAAAAATGAATAAATATTTTTGTCACCAAAAAAAAAAAATTGGATAGGGAATAAGTGCACTGAAAGTTTTAAAACTTGTCATGAAAATGCATTTTAAAATTTGTTACGAAAGTGCATTTGAGTTTTGAAAACTTTCAAAAAGTGCAATTAAATCCTAAAACTTATCAAATTGATGGAATCAAGTCTTTTTGTTAATTCCATCCGACTTTACTAACGAAAAATACAAACGTAACTTTTTTTTTAAAATTTTCTCTTGCATATATGATGATGACCTAGCTAAAACAAGAAAATATAAAAAACCGACATCGTTGCGTTTTAAATATGATTTTTTAATGCAAATTTTATTTCAATTATATTAAAAAACAAGCTAACTTAAAAAACCACTTCAAAAGGAAAATCCATTGAGGGTTGCCAGGAAGGGCTAGAAATGGTGGGGGTATGGCCAACTAAACCCGCCGGCCCTTGCCTGCGGTCGGCAAGGGTCGCCAACCATTGGCTGGGGTTGACAACCCTCGCTATCGCCTGGGATTTCCTCTTCATTTATTTATTTATTTATTTTTAAAGTTAGCTTATTTAGATCAAAACGATATCATTTTAGCCATATCAGTGCCACATAGGATAGACGAAAAATAAAAAAAAAGTCACGTCAGTATCTTTCATTAGCTAAGTTAGACAGAATTAACGGGATGACTTGATTGCATCAACTTGATAAGTATTAGGATTTAATTGCACTTTTGAAAGTTTTAAAACTCCTTTGTACTTTTAGGACAAGTTTTTTGGACTTTCATTACACTTATCTCTTTCGAATATCACAATTAAGATTATCATTTAGAAAATCGAAAGTATGTTTGCCGCTGGATTGATATAGAAGGAAAAAGGGAAATTTTCAATTAATTTTTCGAGTTAACGGTGTTCTCTTTACCCTTGTACTTTTCTAGTGTTCTATATATTTCCTTTCAGATCATAAATGTCCATTTTTGCCTTTCAGTCTCATTCGGCTAGGATTCTTGTACTGCTTAACTTTCAACTTTGATCTTGCACTTCAGCGTAATAACATAATTTAGACAAGAGACAAGTGTTCATGTGGGCGATTTCTGATGTCAATTCGGCGGGACGTCCCCTCCTTCCCACGAGTTCTCCCACCACGCCAGTGACGCGATACACCGGCCACGCTCCTTTTCTTTCCCCGATCATTAAGCCCCCTGATGCCTTTCCTCGTCTCTCATCCCCCGAACGGAATAAGCCCAGTTCTTTCGAACTTAAAAAAGAAGATAGGTGAACATGTTTCCCTTCTGAAGTGGCAAAGGCCTCTATGCCTAATGTAAGAAAACGAGGATGTTAAGGTAACAAAGTAAGGCCAGCTGGTTAAGGCAGGCTTAGGTTTTCGACCCAAAAAAAAAAAGTAGGCTTAGGTTATGAAATCGCTTAGCCGTTAATTACTTAAATTAATTAAGTAATAATGAGGTGTTGATTGAGACGTAACCAGAGAAAATATGACATACATAGGTTGTATCACATGCGGGACAATTGCTTCAAGTTATGATTATTTACTTCGTACAATATTATAAGGTTCTTGTTATGCTTAAACTTTTTCATACTCCGCTGTAATTATAGTTTATATGATAATCTGATCCAAGCGCAAAGGGCGATTAGTATGCAATTATTTCCTTTACTAATTTACCAGATACAAACCGGGAATAGTTTTTTTCGGGGACAGCCCAATTTCTTTCAGCCTGCTGGTAAACCCCTAGGCTATGTTTGATACACCAGATATAATTCCAGATATGATATAAAATTATCCCATCCAGCATTTGGGTGACTTGAATTCCGAATTTCTCTGAATATAACCTGGATCAAAAAATTCCACCTAGGAGGTGGGATATACCCATATAAGATAACAATTATAAAAAATGAAAAGAAAAGAAACAAGAGAGGTAATGGAGGAGGAGAAGGCACTTTTTGCTGAAATCGCAAAAGATCTATCTATAGAGGAGAAAAAGAGTGGGAGCCCATCGTGCGATGATTCCATCCATGACAGTCTTAAAATACTGTCTAGCTCCACAGTTGAAGACCACGAGCTCCACCGTTATTCGACATTGGAGCGCTGCCTAGCCTCATCCCTATCTGTCTCGATCTCTCTCTATCAAGACCTGTCGGATTAACGTGGTCTAATGCTCTAGACCTTGGATTTGAGGCTGGCGACCTCAGATACAAGGTTGCCGGCCTTAGGAATCCTAGAGCTGGGGTCGCCTGAGGGTGGGGCTTGCGCTCAGTGTTAGTCGCGGCCAAAGGTAGAGGTCGCAACCGCAAGCTTGTGCACGTTGAAACTAGATTTTGTGGCCAACGCTTGGAGGTTGCTTGAGGCTGGGCCACGTCCTTGCGTCAGTCATGGTCTTCATGTCGTCGCAGCCGGTGGCCTCAATGGTGAACGCCTGGCTAAGAAACGCACATTGCCCCGGTTAGCATAGAGCTAAAGCTAAGCAAAGGGACAAAGTCTGAGAAAGTGATAAAGCAACAGAGTTAATTTTTTGGGGAAGAATTGCGAGAAGGGAGAAGATTGTATTTCAGACTTGGAATAGAGGAAGAAGGAGCGAAAAGATTGAGATTTGATTTGGGCACGTTTATATAGGTTCGATATCTGATGTCTACCAAACACTATATAAAATATTATAAATCCCACCGTTATCCTATATGACATAAAAATCCAGACGATCAAACACAACCCTAATTTAAATATGAAAATCAATGAGTATGTTAGTGCTATGTACTTGTGGAACCTTCTTGCTTGTCCTTTAGACGTCTCTCTAATTTCTTATATTATAGTACAGACATACAATGACAAGTAAATTAGATGATTTGAAACCTCAGATAAACTTATTTAGAATGGGAAGTTCTTCGTTTAAAATGAACGATGACCTTCAACTTGTGGTCCAAACTTTTTGAAGCTCTAATAGAATCTATATTAACACAATTATAAGTAAATTAAATGATTTCTTTTATCCATTATGGCAACAACGTAATACTTTCTTTTTCTTCTGTTTTATTTATTTAATTATTTTTGCACTAGCATGGTTAGGGGGTAGATCGACCTATACTTGGAGCTTGCATTATCCAGAAGTCCAAATCAGATCTGGTGGAAACCTTGAACTATTACATTGATATTATCATGTCAAATAGCACACGGGCTTTTAATAAGTAGATTAGCTTAAGCAAGCAGGCCCATCTTGTCTTGGGACACACATACGGACTATAGGATCATTGCGAGACCCAACACCGAAGGCCATGCACGTTTACTGATTTAAGCATCGAAAGGTACCCCGCCGAGGGCCATGCTCGTTTACTGACTTAAGCATAGAAGGGTACCCGGGAGCAAAAGCTCAGGGGACTTCTTTTCTCGGTGATGTGCATATTATGGGCTGCGGAGCACGTGAATTGGCTACGCACAGCTTATGAAAGTTGTGCATCGGCATTCTCTGCAAATAAATTTACCGTTGTCATTGTCCATTATATAATCGGGAAAGAGGGTTTAACCAAGTGGTTCTTCATTCTTATCAGATTCAAGAAGCCTTGAGTTCAATTATTAACATCTTTTTTTTTCTTTATCAATTTACTGATTAGAAGATTTGGTGCATCTGGTTCTCAAAATTTGCAGGTGAAGCTCTATGCACTATATTTCAACTCCTTCATTGATTAGGACAATGAACATTCCACTAGCCCGTCAATCTTTTTTGTTTTATTATGGTAATTATTCGACTCAATTTGGTTTGTCAAATTACATGTTAAGGAAGAAATTGGTCAATTAGACAACACTACAAAAAACTGGATTTTTGCCACGAAAATTTGCGACGAAAAAATTTTCGTCGCAAATTTGCGATAAATTTTCCAACGAAAAGTAAAATTCGTTGGAAATTTCTAACGAAAAATTTTTCGTCGCAAAATTCGTTGGAAATTTCCAACGAATTTTGCGACGAATTCAAAAAAACCCGGTATTGTTCGGCATTTTTTATATTCGTGGAAAAATTCGTTGAAAATTTCCAACGAATTTTCCCATGAATTTCAATTTTCCGGGCAATTATTTTAGTGTGTACATTTTTCGTTGGAAATTTCCAACGAATTTTGCAACGAATTAAAAAAAACCCAGTATTGTTCGGCATTTTTTATATTCATTGGAAAATTTGTTGGAAATTTCCAATGAATTTTCCAACGAATTTCAATTTTTCGGGCAATTATTTTAGTATGTACAATTTTCGTTGCAAAATTCGTGGGAAATTTCCCACGAATTTTACAACGAAAACTCTACTTCTTCCTTATTCAACATTTTCGCGCTCATTATTCCCGCAACTCTCAATTTCCACATTCTCTCTCTCTCTCTCTCTCTCTCTCTCTCTCTCTCTCTCTCTCTCTCTCTCTCTCTGTGAACAACCTCCAATTGCAATCCCTCCCCTTCACCTTCTACGTCCGCCTCCCCCTCCGCCTCTTCCCTCGCCGCCCCCCCTCCTCCTTCGGCTCCGGCTCCGGCTCCGGCGCCATGGACACCAAGATCGGGGCCCTCAACTCCTGAAGCCTCCCTCGGGCGACGTCGGCTCCCTCCCCAAAGGCGCCGCTGCAGCCATCCAGGGCTAGGCCCCCACGGCGGTCGGCGCCCCCGACGCCACCATGGGCCGTCACCTTGCCCGCCGCCTCAACCACCTCATCGCCGTCGCCGGTGAGCTCGAGGTCGCCCAGATTTGGGCGAGCTCGAGCTCGTCGCTGGAGAGGGCTGAGCTTGCCGACCATGGCGAGCTCAGCCCTCGCCATGGCCGGCAAGCTCAGCCCTCGTCGGCGACGAGGCTGGCCCCGCCGGCCATGGCGAGGGCCGACCTCGCCATGGCCGGCGAGCTCGAGCTCGGCCCTCGCTGGCGACGAGGCTAGCCCTTGCCAGCGGCGAGGGCGATTTTTCAACCAAATTTTTTTTTTCATTGAAAAAAATATTTCCACGATTTTTCGATCAAAAAAAAATTTGTAGTTTTTCCAACGAATTTAGCCACGAGTTTTTCTACGAATTTTCCAACAAAAAAAAATTCGTCGCAAATTTCCAATGAAAATTGAAATTTTTCGTTGGAAAAATTTGCGACGACGAATTATCAACGAATTTTTTTTTGTTGGAAATTTCGTTGGAAATTCGTTTTCCAGTGAATTTTTCCAAATTTTTTGTTGGAAATTTCGTCGGAAAAAACATGTTTTTTTGTAGTGCAAGCTAAATTAATTTGACATTTATCCAAACAATAATAAAAATGGATTGGGTATTTGTTTATATTCAAAGTGGGTGATTCTTAGACTATGAACTTGCGAATAAACAATCATGAACTAGCAGCAAAAATGAGCATCAAATGTTCCCCTTTCTCCTCTCCAGTGAGCATCACTCTTCATGTCTAGAACAACAGACCAACACGCATGGAGCGCTTGTCGGATTTCAGTCATCAAGGCCCTACAATTGTTCTATATTCCAATTGAAGTTTGCTTAGATCAAGTCACTAAGACCTCAATAATCTTCTAAACCAAAGATCGCAACATTTGATCCTAGATCGTGTTATCAAGGCCTCAAAACCTGCTTGTGAGAATAATCGATTTTCATGCTCTTCATCTTGAGATCACAACATTAAGGATCTCGAATCATTTCAGTGAGAGTATTCGATGTTTAAGCATGCTCTGAAGCTTTTGTTAGGTAAGAACACCAAGGAAATAAGCCTTCAAAGAGAAACAAGGATTGCTAGTTTAGGGTTTTATGCGCCTGCGCATTGCCCGCGAAAACACCATATACATAACCTCATCTGCTATTATCGCTCCTTAAATAAAAGCTACATGACATTATTTTGACAAAGATCGACTGTGATTAACTGATATTGCTCGCGAAATCAAGAGGAGGTCCAGACCATGATCTCCGTTGTGGCTTGCTTGTATATCTCTTCCACTGGGAGCACTTCTGCTTGTTGGTCCAAAGCTCCTGCAACCTGTGCAATTGAAGAAGTTGTATAGTGTCCCTCACTCAACGTTGATGTTGGTTAGGTGCATATAACACAACAAAAATAAATGCAATAACACACTGATTATAGTCACCAGTAATGCATATACTCACCTCACGTTTGTACTTCTAGCTTGGTGCTAATTAGCTTTAGGGATATATATGTTATTCACAAGGACTGCTTGTGAATCCAGTGAGACTGACTTAGTGGTTGAGGAACTTAGTGTTATAGGTTTTCTATGTGATTAAGCGCTAGTGATCTCATTTTTAGGGCAATCACCCAACACTCTTAAGAGTTTTTGACTTATGCCTTGCTGGGTCCGTGAGCTTATGGTGTGTTTCATGGGCTCGAGGTTTAAAGTGAGCTTTCTTTTTTTGGTAAAAAAAAAAAAAAGAAAGCTCACTTTAAAGTGAGCTTTCTCGTCATTAACAAAGAAAAAAAAAAGAAATAGAGGTTTGCCTGTTCCGGTTTCACCTTCTGCTCCACACTTACTACGACTAATGAACTGCAGGATAGTCTTGATTTTCCTCTTATTTGGATATTTAACGAACAACAAATATCACTCCTTCATCTTTTTGTTTTTTGGGTGTCAAATGTAAGTATTATAAAGCAGATGAAGAACAACAGCTTAGGAGCATTTCCTAGCATTACAATAGAGCTAATAGTTCAAAAAGATGGAGGTAGGAAGCCTCCATATAGTAGCCAAAATAACATTTATTTGGGAAGGTCTAATCTTTTGGAAAAGCAAAACTCTACCTCCTACATTATATTATCACTCACTTTATCTAATGCATAGATTATCAAATGAAAAATAAGCATAGATGATATCAGTCAGATAGGTCACAAGGTTAGGTAAACATTGCAATATAAGTTTAGCCCTTGTAATTTACTAGAGTAGTCATCCATGGTGCTATCGAACTCAAACATATGGGTGATGCTCATCAATCACTTGATCCACTTGCATCTAGGGCAAAGTTCTAGCAAAGTTGTTATTTCAAATATACAAGTAAACAATCAATATACTTATGAAAATAGCGTATAATTTAGTCAAGTTAGTCTGCCACGCTAAATTGATGTACTGAGTTGTGTATACGAAAGATTAGATGCAGGCCTTTAGAAAAAAAGGGTTATATTCAATATCCAATTTTGTTATGCTTTGAAAATGACATCCTTAATGCTCAAAAACGTGCGTGCGAATCCTATACACTCCTTTCATTGCATAATTAATTTCATCTTCTTTTTTATTGGCAAAATGTGGACCAGAACGCAGCAAGTAATTTTCAGCGCAATAGCATTTCATGAATTAATATTGGAGAAGTAAAGCAAACTTACTTGAGCTTGAATCATGTAAAGGCTTCGGCTATAATCCGACGACATCTGGGCGGACACCACTTGGATCTTATGCTTCTCCAACACATAGCAGATACCAGTAAAGAGTCCAGGTTTTTTCGGTGAGCAGACGCTGATCATCGCTTCATCGCCGCAGATGTTCAGAACAACGTTGGGAGAAGACCAAGTTTGAAAGGCTATAGGATGTCCAAAGACCGGAGAGGATGCCGAACTGCTTGCAGCGCTGATGGGAAAATTGCCAGCAGGCCCTTGACTGGCCAAGAAAGCTTCCCTTGAATCGCAAGCTAGACTCTGGGAATTGACCGCAGTCGACGGCTCGCAGTTAAAGATGGCAGTGCAATGGTACTTCTCATGCTTTTGCTTCTGTAGATTTTGGAGAGTGTTCTCCAGGTTTTTGATGTGGTTCGCAGCTTCATCCACTATGGTAGATTTGTCAGCCTGCAATAGAAAAATCGTTGTGTATAGAGGTAAATAAGACTTAAGAACAGTTACAGGTTACACCTGGGTATGTCCATTGATTGTATGTATTAGTGCAATTGAAATCAAAAAGTAGCAACAAAAAATTTATTTCTCTTAAATGCTTTTATCCAGGCAATGGGAAATGTTGCCCAGTTAAATTTGGTTTCTCGAACAATGGAATTCAATTGATAAAAAATCATCTTGTACTTCATTAATCAGGATAGGTTATGCAAGTCTTACAATACTAGCCAATGATGATGTCATTATTAAATTTCTACAAATAATGAGTATGTAAGCATTAAATGCAAGCGAAAGCAAATCTTCTTCCATCAAGAGCTCGAGACCATTATCGTTTCCCATATGATTTTCCTCTCATTTTCTGAATGAGCTTTCCCTTCTCTCTCTTTCTGGGTGAGGCAAAATAAGCAAACGATAGAGGCGACCAACAACGAACTTACCTTGGGAGGAACATGAGGAAGTAAAGCATGAAGATTAGCAAACATGTTCCTCATCTTCTTCCTCCTCTCTCTCTCTGTCCATATGTGTATCTCATGGTCCGACTCGCCGACAGTCTTCCCTCCATTTGCAGCGAGCTCGCCTTGTCTGTTCTTATCCTGACCTCTGGTCATGTCGCGGGATCGCTTCCTAGTTGGCACCTGGTCGGGCTCCTTTTCCGCCGCCGCCTGGGCATGAGAGCTAGAGCAAGCAATCTTCTTACCTAATCTGTCTCCAACGTTGCCAGAATTATCAGGGTTTGCAAAATCCCATGATGGGTTCTTCCATGGGAAAGTTACATAATCTCCTTCTTCAGACATGGCAACAACAACAACAATGGTTTATGTTTGGAGAGAGAGACAGAGAGAAGGGGGTGAAAAGTAATCAAGAGAGAAAGATGATATATAGAAGGAAAAGAGGAAGCAATGGGAAAGACGGAAGCTTGCTAGGTTTTAATCAAGACTGATCTGTAAATTTAGCTCATTAAAATAATGCGGCCAATTGTGAATGGATCTTTATACAAGCGGGTCATATCTAACTATCAATAAACTCGTCGCTAAGTAAATTAATTTCGTAAATCTATCTTAGTAAATTTAAAAATATTTAATTTTTGCCTTTTTGGCCATAAAGCAGAGGCGATTTCACTTGGCTTAAAGGAGATCCCAAAATACAATCATGAGACTAATGCCGTTACTGGCTTCAAAACGAAAACGCACGGCCATAAGAGAATAGGGACAAAAAGATTTCTCTCTCCTGGCGGGTCCCCTTGGACCGATGGGCCCCATGAAGCGTAACCAAGCCAATTCTCAGTTATGATGGAAATTACTACTCTGCCATTGCTTTGGGTGAGTACTTCATTTTGAATTGAGTTGGGGTTGATCATGTTACTTTGATAGCACTTGTTAATGTCAGTTTGGAGGAAATTATCCGACCAGCTCTAAATTCGTTGTACGAATGCCAATTTGATACTAAATTTTTCAATTTTGCACCAATTTAGTCCTTAACCCTTTTTACGAAATTTCAATATAATATTTCCTATCAATTTTTGCTAGAAATTGCTAACGTGGCAGTGTGCGATATGGCAAGTTATCGTCGGGCATCCTATGTGGTGTAGTGTCACATTAGAAGTTTTTGGCAAAGATTGACCGAAAGAACTATATTGGAATTTTGCACAAAAGTTTAGGACAAAACTAGCAAAATTGAAAGTTTAGAATTGCATTGGCATCGGTACTATAATTTAGGAGTGATTCGGTAATTTTCCCGATCAATTTGCATAGTTGGAGATTTTTCACTATTAAATAAGTTAAACTGTAGAGTTGCAAATGTTTCAGGCTAAGTCCAAACACTCTTGCATGTAAAATTCGACTTATCTATTAATGAATTGAAAGTATTTCAGATTATAATGATGGATCAAGTCTTTGGTTATTAATGAAATATTTGTTTGATTCGAAAAGTTCGCGTCTTTTGTCTATCACGAAATTTCTGCTGATTTAAATGAAAGTGCGGGTGTTACATATCGTCGCATAACGACGAAATGTTGGGATTCCCGCCGACCTTATTTATTGTTTATTGCGTACACTGCACGATCAAGTAACGCTCCATAGAACAAGATACAAAAATTTCAAGAAAATGAACCTTAGAATCAGGAAGAAGAAATCAAGGGAATTACTAGGTGAATAATTCAATTTTGCACTTAAACGGTGTTTTACAGGATGAAGCTTTTAAATTTGCTTCAAGCAAAATCTTTTTCTACCTTTACAAGTTCTATGTTCCTGCCCATTTCTGCATGGTAGCTAACATGTCATTCTCATGACTTTATAGCATTACATTGTTAATTAGGTAAGCATAAAATTCCAATTTTCCTTAATATATATTATAAAGGACTATATTGTGACCAAAAAAACATGAATAAATATATAAAAATATGTCATAGGGGGAGGGTGGGAGAGGTGTCCACTTAACTTTCGAAAGATACGCTGTTGGTGCATTTATTAAGAGATATATTTCACATGCTTCCAAAAAAGGTACAGTATTTATTGTATGCCATTTATTAAGAGTATATATATTTAGCATGACTTAACAGTATTAATTGGCAATTATAATTGAATGACTATTATTTATTCATTCATTTCTTATAAATAGGCAAAGCGAAGAAAAATCCTTTGGAGCAAATGCTTGCTTAAAATTATTTTTTTAAAATTACTTGCAGTGAGTATTGAGTGATTTGGGGCCTAGGGAATTGGCGCTACCAGATTTTTCAATACTTTTTTTTATTTTCTTTATTTTTTACAAAAGTATATTTCCATTTTCTTAATCAATATATTAAAATACCAGAGTTGTCGATATTTTAGATCAAAAGAATTTGAAAATGAGTGTGGTATGACTTAAAGATATGGTATGTCAAGGTTGAACTCGGTGAAACGACCTTGATTTTTGTTGTTATGGTAAAGGCTTTATTTGGTCTTATTCATAATTACCTTTAATAAATAAGTTACATTAACAATTAAGTTTTGCTACACATTTTAAAGCGTCAATATTTCTGATGCATAAGCTTGCATGTTACTCACTTTGGTTGAATATGTTAAACATTCAGTCCATTAAGTCTTAACTGGTGCACTAGCACGGGGACTAAGCATTAGCAAAACATGGTCTAGAGATCATTACGAAAAATTTCGTTATAGAGGGAAAGAAAATAAAAACTTTCTTAAATTATAATGACAAATAATTTTAAATTTATTGATCACCTATTTAATATAAAATGAACAATGATATTCTCAAAAATATAATTCTCATAAAATCATATTACTAACAACATGGTAACTTTATTGTAGTTACAAGAGAAGAATTAGTTCTAATGTAGGTATTGCATCCAATTTGTAATGTTTTCTTTTGAAATGAAAAGTTTATTTCTTGAAAAAAAACAATGAGAAGAATTCTTTCCCTTGAAGTTCCATAGTTCCGCAAAAAAAAAAAACGTCTCAAAGGAATAATTGTGCCCCCATGCCTAATTAAAACAAGTTCATTTATGGTGAAATCACTGACCTGCCATTGACTAGGAGCGAGAGAATCCCACACAATCATATTGAGAACTGGCAATTAGAATGGGGAATGGAGCTAAGCAAGGTCCCCAAGATGTTGATTTGAATTAATTGTATTAGTTTGCACAAATCGGGTTTTGTTGAAAGATTGGCGAGGCCCTTGCGACGAGATATGGCCTGACTAGAGCAGCCTCTCGAGCTTGTCGAGCCCGCGATCGGGTCGTTCGCACCTAATACCGATAGATGGTTAGTCGTCTATTGATAATTGACGCGTTGTTCAGGAAATGACCAATGGCAAGGTTGGCCGAGAACTTCCAATGTAGCACTTGGTATTTTGAAGGTCGATTTTTAGATTTGAATCTGGGGACAACAGTTTTCTTCTCCGTCTCAGATGAACTTTTTAGCTTTAGTTCCGGAAAATCTTGTTTAACAAACAAATTGTTTTTGTCCCTTCTGTTCCGTTCCATTTCCTAGTGATAGCCAGCACGGTATTTCCGTGACCGTGCGGTAAACGTTACACAACTTTTCTTTTTGATTTTTCAGTATGAGGAAGTTTTTTTTTTTTTTGTAACCCAGGGAACCCCCGCACGGCCGACAGCTGGGGAGTAAACTCTGGGGGCGACACGTACTAGCCATCACACACGTGCCACCGGTTAAGTCACCTTGCGGCGCTCGGGATTTGAACACTCAACCTTTTGCGAGAGGAAGAGTGCACGCTCCAGCAGCGCCACCCAAGCGGGTAGTAGGAAGTTTATCTCTCTTTCTATCAATTATCTCTACCTTGTAAGGGTTTACAGATACAGTGTCACATTTATATCTAACTTTACAACGATTACGGGTAATAAACCTCGTCATCAAATCATCACAATGAGTAATGATAGCAAATAAGAATACATTGTGATAAGGATGCGTATGTGTAAAAAAATATGTGTGCGCATAAGAATTCCTGTAAAACTAACTTCTAGATGGACAATGCTATGTGATGCATTTATTAAAAGTCGTGGAGAGCATTTGGACTATTGTCTTGTTAAGCCTCACTTTCTAAAGCTGAGCCGCAATTGTGGATATGGAAATGTGATTAAAAAGTTAAGGCACCTTTTAAGACTTATTAAATGTGTCTTCTGGTGATATCTGAGTATAGGAAAAGAATATCAAAAGTACCAATTTAATTCTATACTTTTCATTTTGACTAATTTGTTTGGTCAAAGTCACTTTGGCTAATTTAGTTCTAAATTTTTTGATAATATGCCAATATAGTCATTTCGACCAATTTTAGCTGGCAATCGTTGACGTGAACGCTGGTCGTCCTACGTGGTATGGCTAGCATTGACATGAATAATTTTAGCAATTTTTTTAAAAAAAATATTCTGAATTTTTCTTTTTTTCTTTTCTTACCTTTTTTTTTCCTATGTCCTTTCGCCAATTGCCAAGGCCTCAGTGATGTTCTAGCAAAGGTCACTAGTCACAAGCAAGGGTTGTGACGCTTCGCATGGATCTAGGTGAGGGGTTCCTCGCCATATCCAACCCTCACTAGATTTGACCCTTGCCTGTGGCTGGCAAAGAGACTCGATAACCGGCGGGGGTAAATAGGGAAAAACAGAAAAGGGAAAGAAAGATAAAACAGAAAAAAATTCACAATATTTAAAAAATAAAATTACCCTGTCAAAATTGGCCGGAATGATTAAATTACCAAATTGAAAAGTTTAACATTGAATTAGTATCCGTATAATAAATTTAGGATTTTTTTGGTAATTATCCCTCTAAGTAAACTTTCTACTAAATATAAGTCGTATGCTTGTGCGACCATTTTCTTTGTTTTTTATTTTTATTTTTTTATGAGGGGGTGATGCAAGCGTCGCCGGACTAATCGTGGGAATCCGTGCAATTGCTGCTAGCCTATGGCTCATTTTGCGCTTTGCCAAGGCCGGTGGTAGGGGTGTGCAACCGGACCGGGTTTACCCGGGAACCGGATCGACCCACCCGAAAAACAGATCCGGGAACCGGTTCTTGTTTGAACCGGTTCGGGAACCGGTTCTATTTTTTCGGAACCGGTTGGAACCAGTCCGGTTCCCGGGTTTAAGTAAAAACCCACCCGGACCGGTTTTAGAACCGGTTTTAAGTTAAAGTAAAAACCCTAGGATTGAGACTTGAGAGTGCGACCCTTTCTCAATCTGCTCAGACTCTCTCAGTCGCTCCCTTCCTCCTCTTCGCGACTCGCGAGTCCCCTTCCTTCTAGTTTCCTCGTCGCCGTAGTTGCTCGCCGCGGCTGCTCGTCGCCGCTCATCGCTGCGGCTGCTCGTCGTCGTGGCTACTCGCCGCAACCCAGCTCGTAGCATCTCGTCGCCGCGGCCGCTCGCTGCAAGCCAACTCATCGCCACGGCCCACAGCTGCTCGCTGCCTGAGTCACCGTAACGCCGCTCGTTGCTGCTCGTCGCCGGAACCCAGCTTGTCGCCCCTCGTCTTCGCCACAACCCAACTTGTCGCCGCTCGTCGTTGCGGCTGCTCGCCACCTCAGTCGCCGCAACCCAGCTCGTCCAACCTACGCCGCCGCGAAGGTCAGCTCACGGTCCCCCCCCCCGATCCCGCTCCTCTCCCTGGGCGACGGTAATTTTCCGCTTCCGCCCCCTCGTTTCCCTCGGTTTCCTCCTGTTGCCTCTTCCGTTTCCGTTGATCACCGGCTGGCTTTGCTTTTTTTTCGGGTGCGATGTCGATCTGTCGCGCACCTCGGTTGACACGATTGATGTTCGACGTAATGGGATGGAGCTGATTTGATGATGTTAGCATGATCTACCAATTTACCCTGTTGGTCGTGTCTTCTTACGTCTTCGAGTCTCGAGAAGATATTGCCTGCGATGGATCGAACGTGATTGTGCTTAGCTTTGCCTGTCATGTCAGTAACTCGTGTGTTTTTTTTTTTTTTTTATGGAAACTGAAGGAAGATGAAGGAGATTGATTACACCTTTGCTAGCTTCTCGTGCGATTTTTGTGCATTGAGCTTAGATTTCTAGAGCTGCTGGAGGTCTAATTAAAAGCAGAAAAGGACGGTATATGCGGTATTTAAATGACGATACTGGCTTAGACCTTCATAAAGGCGAGACCTTTTAGCCTCTACGCGAAGTCATGGAGTTTCCGTAAAGATAGCTTGGTCCAAACAGTGCTGGTTACGTTTTCTAGGTTGGGATCTTCTGTAAGTTGCGACTCCAATGATCTGGAGCTTTTCTTGTCTCGTGCAGAGCGAGTGAAACATATTACATTTCGATACATTTAAAAGTTTTGTTGCATTCTTATGCCTATTGTCGAATTGGTTGGACAGTTTTTTACTTTTGAGCTGTTTGGACAAAGTTATCTGACCTTCCTATGCTATGTTTATCTGTTCTGTTGCAGAATTGATCAACAACACCTTCACAGGTTAGTATTCATCTCTCGGATAATTCTAGCTGCCTTTGGAAGTAGTTTGCTGACTTAATTTTTTGGCCGGTCTGTCATTGGTGGATTGACTAACTGTAGGGAACTGATGGACTTCTATCGTATATGAATAATGTGTATGCTTCATGCTGACACATGAATTAAGAGTATTACTTGGTTGGAGTTCTTTTTATA
Organism: Syzygium syzygioides; assembly: GCA_031216285.1. NCBI lineage: Eukaryota > Viridiplantae > Streptophyta > Magnoliopsida > Myrtales > Myrtaceae > Syzygium > Syzygium syzygioides. Next base: position 20,218,545 of record CM062248.1, read on the forward strand.
GAGTGAGCTTATCACCCACCCACTACCCCTTGAAGAGTTGTGGCATGTTTTCATTTTTATTACTTTGAGAAGTACAGAGCACTTGTGAACATGTCAAGAGGAGCATGTCAATTGCTGGACATGATGCTTGTGAATTGTTTATTTTGCTCCAAATTTTTGAAATCAGAAAAAAAAAAACAGGTTATCGGGTAGACCCTGGAACCGGACCGGAAAAACAGGGTAGGTTCCAAAACAGGGTCTAGGTAAAACAGGGTAGGTTCCAGGTTCCAAATATTGGGAACCGGTTGTAATAGGGTAGGTTCCAGGTTCCAGGTCTGGACCCTACCCACCCTGGAACCGATCACCCCTAGCCGGTGGCCCACAAGGAAGTGGTAGCACTCCGAGCATAGAAACGATCGAACTCGCCATGTAGATTCAAATGCCCGATCCCATCCCTTATTAAGTGCCCAAGCATACTTAACAATTTGATCTTCAAAATATTTATTGCTTATGTTACAATTGGAAAAGACAATGCATACGAAACTTGTCGGAAAAACATCCATATGAAATTTTGAATATAGAAAAACTATACTTAGTACTAATGTTTACTAGGGGTGTATAAAGAAACCGGGAATCATCCGGATTGCTCGGAATCGGACCAGATTGGCCCAAAATCGGTGGTTTCCGTGAGGACCGGTCCAGTTTTCAGCTCTAATTTACTAGAACCGATAAGTACTAGTCCGGTTCTCGATTTTAGGCGTGGAACTGCCCACTGGCTCACTCTGACCGGACCGGACCGGTAATATATAGATGCATATATATATAATTTTTAAGAAAAATTTCAATCAAATAAAAAAGAAAACATTTTTAGAAAAATGAAAATCATAAAATACCTAATTTGAAGCTCGATTTTCAACTCTCATCAACTCACAGTTGCGCCTTTAGCCATTCATCGCCTCCCTTTTTCACTCTTGGTCACCTTTATTTGTGTGAAACTTGATGAGACTGGATCCATGGACCCACTCAGGAATCTGACTGGACCGGCGGTTCGTTTTTTTAGAAAAATGAAAACCATAAAATACCTAATTTGAAGTTGGACTCTTAACTCTCATCAGCTCACGGCCACGCCTTTAACAGTTAATCGCCTCCCTTTCTCACTCTCGATCACCTCCATTTATGTGAAACTTGACAAGAACGGTTCTATGGACCCACTCGGGAACCAGACCGGACCAGCGGTCCGGTTCCTGGGTGGGTCCGTGAAACCAACGGGCGGTTTCCGATTTCAATTTTTCAGAATTGGGAATTAGTGGACAGTTCCCGATTCCATGTTGGGAGCTGCTCGCTCGGACCATGCTCACCCTTAAAGTTTACCATGACGAGTGCAGATAGTAAAATTGATTAAATGATTATCAATGATTCCTTGTATCAAGACAAGAATTAAGGCTTTGACAATTAGGAGAAAAAGTACTAACGTGAGTGATATCTCATGGTAGCTTGGAAGGTCTAGTCGAACTAGTGTTCTTGGAAGTCTTTGGATACTGATAAAGGTGGAAAGATCTTTGGTCCTGACATTACATGTAATTTGATCAGTATTGTCATCCAAGATCATTAACCAGATCACTCACAATTTGCACTATGATAGTGTGCATGGGATCATGATGGTAATGCATTGGCTCTGATGATGGTGAGATATGCATCGAAAAATGATCATTGATGGTACAAAAAATAGCAGTTATAGGATTGGAATTCATAGCTAGAAAACCAAGAAAGAAATCAGAAAAGCAGCCGACAATTTTCTACTTATGGATAGTACAGTAGACCCCCTTTTAAGAAACCTACGATAGTCAGATGAAGCAATTGCAGCAGGAGTCCTGATTCTATCTAAGGTCTCTAACGACACTCAAACGGCTAGCTGGGTGTGCTTGAAGGTCTCCGATGGATAGATTGAAGACTTCAGTATATAAAGAGTGGCAAAGCTAAGAAGAGGATTAGACACATTAAATACTGCTAGTACGAGATAAGCTAGAAATTGTCTTTGATCTTGTTTAGCTAGTTGTAACTTGCTCTGTTGATTACTACTAGAATCCAGCCACTGTTAAAGCTGTTAGTTGGAGAGTGGATGTAAGTTTGGATATAAAGCTGAACCACTATATATCGATATCTAATATACTTGTCTCACTCTATTTACTTACTAGCATGACACACGCTGCCTTGCATTTGATACTACCCTGTGTGCTGATTGTTTGATATTCCGTGAAAGTTTTATAGTAGTATCACACAACCTATTCAACCTTCTCCCTTTAGGTTGCATTGTTAGCCTCAACAAAACTAACCGTAGCGGTTGCTCACATGGAAAGTATATTTATCCTCCACACTCAAGGCTTAGTGTTGAATAACAATAGTAGGAATTTCTTTGGGGTTACCCTCTGAGGTAAAGATTTGTGTTTTCCTAGTAGATACCCAATGTGTGCATGATCAGGGGAGTACTTCATTCAGTGAAAATTACTCGAGTGTTCAAAGAGCCCCAAACATTCCATTGGTACACGTGGTATACAACTCGATTACTTTTTTTCTTTTTATTGATCTCAGGATTTTACTTATTATCATCTTAACAATGATTATAATTGTTTCTTGAATATTGAAGTTGCTCTTTTGCTTAATTTACCATTATCCAAGTATGAACCAAGTTAATGTCCCCCTCGAGAAAACTTTCGTTCCATCTATCGATATAAAAATGCAAAGAGATCTTTCGTAGAATTTATAGGCCAAGAATAAAAGTGTGAACAACTGAATTAATTTCTTGGAGAGAGAAAAAGGCAACAATAGCATGGTTCTCTTGGACTAATGATGCCTTTAAGATCAAGTAAGAATCTCGGAGTCCCGGAATCATCCGCATTGACAATTAGAATCTCTAATTTCACTTTTTCTTTGTTTGTGCTTTTAGATTCATTGCTCATTTACTGTAAAGTATTTATTAACATCGTGAATTAGGTAAGACGTGATTAAAAAATCATGTAATATTTGCATTATGATGTAGATGATTGAACCTACATTATGCATCTAATTCACACTTAAAATTTTGTTCCGACTAAATTGTGATTCCCTACTATAGAAGAAGTGATAAAGCATTTCTTTTTCGCAATTATATGGTCTTTATGAATCAAGCCCAACGTGCTTATTGACTAGGCTTTTTTCTTTTGATGGAATTATGGAAAATTCTCAAGTAACGAATTTTTATTTGGCTAATTTTCTTTGTGTCACTCAACAAATTGAGCGAGCGGCGCTAGATAGGAACTAGTTATATTTAGTTCTTTAAGATCGCCAAGAGCACAGCTTCAAAAGAACTCACCAATCTTCATTGGAACAAATTCGACTTTATTAAGCAGAAATAGAGAGCAACAAAGACGAAAATAAGACAATTTTCCGACGAAGAAAGAAAACGCCCAAAAAGAAGTAGCGTACCCTTCTTCCTATAATTTTTTTAAAAATAAGTTCAATATAAAAACGTAAAATCAAACTGTTTTTGTTATTTCCACTCCCGCCAAAATATTCTAAAAACCCTCTAACTTCTATATTTCGTCAAATTAGTTTTTTGATCTTTTTTTTCTATTATTGTTTTTTTGCCATGTCCTATTACATTATTCGCAATGTCCAAATTTTTTTTGGTCATGGTTATTAAATAGATAAGTAATTTATTTAACAAATTATACAGCATTCATTTACAAATTCATCTAAAAATCAATGTAAAAAACTCGAGCGAATGCATAGCGCGTGTGTTTAGTCAAGCGTATATAATCGTTGGAATCCATAAGATAATTCCGGACAAACCCAAACTAATGAATTAAAGCAAAACTGAAAAATATGTCTAATGAAAAAAATGAGAACCAAAAGGAGAAAATTGCTCGAAACATGAGAATACTCATTTTAAGGTCGAAATAACTTCAAACGGGCTTGCAGCAACTCTTCTCGTGTCAAAATTCATCGATCACCATCTTTAGGCTTAGTGAGCTTACAACGTAAGACTCGCCAATTAGATTTCGATGACCCAAACTCTCGAGAATTGTGCTTTAACAACCATGTCCACGGCAAGTTTCTTTAAGGAATGCATATGACCGTTTATACCATAAGTTTGTTATTTTTGGTCCGTCTTACTCTAACTCTCAACTCATTTTCGAACTTTTACCTTACTTCCTTACAGAGCATGAGAGTCAAAACCCATATCTGAAGCTAAACATTCCCACCTTTAGCCTCTCTTAAGAAAGCGGGAAATCAAACTCCCCGCAATGTGCTTGGTTTTTATACCATAAGTTAAAACTATTTAGAGTACGTTGTGGGTTGTCCTTTTATCTACTCATACTTGCCGCTTGATTAATCATATGACAATGAAAGCCCAAAACTTTGCAAATGAAATGTGGGCGAGCACTAGACCCGTTAAACGGGTGGGTCGGGTCGGGTTTGGGTCGGGTCATAAATGGCCCGACCCAAATTGACCCATTAACCCGTTTATGACCCATTTATTCATAGTGTAAATATCTCGACCCATACCCGACCCGACCCATACCCAACCCATACCCAACCCGACCCATATTGCTAAAACACTTTTATATTTAACCTAATCTAGGAATACTTGTTTCTTATGATTTTTTTTTAAAATTATATTGCTAAAACATTTTATGCGATACAAAGCTAGTGAAAAATTTTATAATTTTTTTTAAAATTGAGGTTCTGCTTGTTTTATGAAAAATGTGACATTTTTAGAAAATATTTTCCATAAAGTCATTATCCAAGAAAATAAAAAAATTAATATATTTTTTTATTTTTAAAATCGAATTTTTAATTATTTTTTATTTTCTTTTTTTCTTTTTCCTTTATTTTTGGCCGATTGCCGCCCGCCGTGGCCGGCGACCAACCATAAGCGAGGCTCCAGCCTCGCCGATCTGGCGAGACTCGAGCTCGCCGGCCTCGGGCGAGCTCGACCTTGCTGGATCTAGCGAGACTCAATCTCGCCGGCCTCGGGCGAGCTCGACCTCATCGGATCTGGCGAGGTGGAGCCTCGCCCGAGGCCGGCGAGCTCGACGCTCGCCAGATCGGTGAGGCTCGAGCCTCTCTTGAGGCCAGCAAGCTCGAGCTTCGCCGGCCTCCGGCGAGGTCGTTCCGCCCCGGTGGCCGGTCACCGTGGCCAACCACCGACCGGAATAAAAAAAAAAAAGAAAAAGAAAGAAGAGAAAAGAAAAAATAAAAAATAAAAGAAAAAGAGAAAAAATAAAAATAATTAAATTTCGATTTTTTTAAAACATTTTTGTAAAGACGGAGAGAGTGTGTGGATGGGTCTAGTAGGTGGGTTGGACATGGGTTCCAAACTCAACCCATTTAGACCAATTTATCTTTAAGCTTTAAAATTTAAAACCCATTTAAGCTTGACTCTTTAAAATTAAAGTAACCCATATATGACCCATTTATTTTTAAATGGGTCATATATGGGTTTATGACCCATTTTGACACCTCTAGCGAGCACTAGAATGGTTGGACACATGACTTGAACAGAATCCTTAGGGTCCCAACAGTCCACTTTCCAATAGACCTAATCATAGGCCTAACAATCCATAGGCCCGCATAGGCTTAGCTCAAGTGCCCAAAGACATCTTTGGCTGTGCCTAAGCAAGACGTTATCATTTTAGGCCCGGTTAGGCCCAAGCCAGGCATTCCTAGCCCATAAACTCATCATATTCGTTAGGAGCGATCGATTGTCAGATGGAGTTGGGAGTTGACTGTGACATTCGGAAATTTTCATATCCGATAATAATACTTATGTTATAAAGCTAAGTATTATTTAGCTTGGAGTTTGAGTTGGCACGTAGAAAATCTTAGTTGGATTGTTAATTTTGCAGAGTATGATTTACTGCGAATGTAATTGTCCCTAGTCTGACGTGTTGAGATTAAATTGATAAATGTTGACATATACGTTGACAGTTAGAATGATGTTAATTAATTTACAGTCATCTTAGTTGTTATGGGTTTTCTTAATTTAACTTTAGTTAATTAATGTTTATAATGACTCATTAAAACTAGTGATGCCACACCCAATTGGCCGAAGGAGGAGAAGTTCATTCTCACAACGGTATCTTTTAACCATTCTTAGTAAGACACGTGATAAGCCACTTGTTTTCTTTTGGGAAAATGACATAAACAGTCCATAAACTTTGACTCGATGTGCAATTTGATCCCTAAACTTTTAATTTGTTTAATATAGTCCCTGAACTTTAACCCAATATTCAATGTGGTCTATGAACTTTCAATTTGTTCAATGTGATCCCTGAATTTTTGGTACATATTCAATATAGTCCCTGAACTTTAAAAAAATGTTCAATGTAGTCCTTTCATTAATTCAAGTTCATCGATTATATTGTATATTTTCATATAGTTCAAAGATTAAATTAAACATGCATCAAAATTTCAGGACCATATTGAACATTAGGCTTAAGTTCAGGGACTACATTAAAAATTCAGGGACCAAATTATATATTGAGCCAAAATTTAGGGATTGTTTGTGTCATTATCCCTTGTTTTCTTTTAGATAGCATGTGAGGCAACGTGTTTCTCTTAAGTTGAAATACTTACATGCCTCTTGACACCTAAAAACTAAGCCATAATCACCATAAACATTAGTCATCACCCCTTCTTCCATTTGGCACTATATTAGACAAGGCTTTGCCACATGTAAACGCAACCTTCCACTTGGCCATGTAATAGATAAAACTTTGTGAGCATACCACACGTAGACTCACGCAACTTTCCACCTCACATCTACCTCTTGTCATCATCTTTAATTTTAGTAATTCAGACTCACTTTCACCTTGGCCGTATCACTCTACCTTCACTCTTTAGAAAGAAAATTTCTTGTACTTTGATAGGGGGGATTTTAGCTATCAAAAGTCACAAGGTGGTTAAGGCATTTGATTATTCAAGTTTATTAGAGGTAAGTAAAAACTTTAGGCGTCAAGTTAGATTAATCTACTTAGTGCTCTTGACTTGATTGTTTGTTGTGTGCAAATTTTGGTTTTAGGTTAAATCTAACGCTAAGTGTAAGCGTGTGCAATAGTGGCAAGAAGGTGTTGTGACTCTTTGATTTATCTTGTTGATTTCGTACATGCCTAAAGGTGTTTGATCAGTTTTTTAAGGTACGGTAATAGGTTGTATGTGAAAATGATGAATATGGACTTTAGAATGATATTTTTGTGATTTCAGACTAACTTGTCTTAGTCTGAGTATATTCATTTATTAGACTATATTCATTTATCTGAGTCTAAGTATATTCATTAACTTGAGTCTAAGTATAATCACTTGTCTGAGTTTGAGTATTTTCATTTATCTGTATATAAGTATATTAAATTGTCAGGATACATTCATTTACCTGCATATAACTAGCATCTGAGTATATCCACGTACTTTGTCCGGTAATAGGTTGTATGTGAAAATGATGAATATGAACTTTAGAATGATATTTTTGTGATTTCAGACTAACTTGTCTTAGTCTGAGTATATTCATTTATTAGACTATATTCATTTATCTGAGTCTAAGTATATTCATTAACTTAAGTCTAAGTATAATCACTTGTCTGAGTTTGAGTATTTTCATTTATCTGTATATAAGTATATTAAATTGTCAGGATACATTCATTTACCTGCATATAACTAGCATCTGAGTATATCCACCTACTTTGTATGACCCCATGTTGCTCCTTACTTGATTTTTTGACTAATGCATTTCATTATGTTGTTGAATGTGTGATGAAATAAGAAGTGTATATGTGTTGAAGTGCACGTAATTAATTGTTTATCATTTATTGCATGAGAATGATATCATGTGATTAAGATCTTTGCCATGGCCTATTCAGTACCGAGTGAATTCCCTTATATAAGTATAAAGATGAATTTCTGGAGTTAGCTAGATGTTCAATCGTATATGACGATTTTCTACAAAGTTGAGATGATATAAAATCTTACGATGGCATGACTCATGTATGTTAGGGAAATCCCTTATGGTGTTTTGAAGATAACAAAATAATCAAAGGCTACTAACATGTTTAATGGTTGAGTAACCAAGTAAAAGATGCACAAGCTAATATGCAAATGACGTCTTAAAAAGAATAAGTTTTCTATCAATGGTGAACAAGACATTGGGCGTAAAGGTGTCTGCAAGCTGGAGGTACCTAAATAAATGGTGAATAAGCTTATAACGAGGAGTTCGGTAAAACTTGGAAGTACCATGGATAGGTGAACAACGAGGTAGAGTCAAACTAGAGTTGGATATAATTAGACTTTATACTGAAGATGAAGAACTTCAGACTTAGGGTACTTCTTATGTTAAGAAAATAACGCAAGTTTAGAACGTGACACAAGTTCAAAACGTATTCAATGGCTAGTGAATTGGCTCGGATTTCCCATTTAGAAAGATTTGATTGACTCAATCTTGAATATTGTTTTACAATGGTTTTCTATGAAAAACATCTTGATTGATTCGAAATCAATCTAGAGACAAGTTACTTTCTAAACGGAGAAGCTCTACTTATGAAAACTAAGACTTTGGTTGTATGGACAATCGGAATTAATGGAGATTTAGATTTTGTCACTCAAAGATTACTCAATCTTCTTAATACATATTTGTCCAACAGCTAGATTGGAAGTAGAGGAGTATAAAATGAAACCAAGCTATCGAGGAGCAGAAGCAAGATACGAAGTCTAGAATCTAGAATTCCAAAGTCTAAGCGAAATTCATCCTTTATACTAGTCTTCCGTGAGCTTAAAATTGTAATCATTTGAGAGGTGTATGTGCTTAGGTGTGAGATAGCGTGATCTATCGGCTTAAATATAAGCAGCACTAGCTTTGGGTAGAAGCACTTAGGTACAAGCAACACAATTTGACTGTAGTCTCTCATTGACCATCTAGTGGAATTCAATCAGTAAATTGTCAACATAAAAGAGTTAATATAGGCTTGATCTAAGGCGAACCACTATAACTGTCACGCCCCGGTCCCCACCGAGCCCGCGACATCCCGTTCACGGTTGATCGTTTAAACGCGACGTCCCAGGACGCGTCGCCGACCCAAAAGAAATGCGCAAGCGGAAGCATGTAAAATAACCCCGGCAATAAAAATAAGACTAAGGAATAGACAACGAAATATAATAAATACCAAACATTTTAAATCCTCCAATATTACAAAAAGGCAACCCGGCTTCCAAAATTAACCACAGTTTTCAAAAGAAGACGGTGGTTGACAGGCCTATCTTCTCTACAAAATGGCACTCAAAAAAAATGTACAGGGCAATTGATCTGTCCTTCAATCCCTGTAGCACTCCGGCAGTCTCTCCGAATCCATCACGGTCGTGGATCTGAAAGTGGTTATATAATAACCGTGAGACAGAGTCTCAATAAGCAACAACATAAACCTAACCTAGGCTAATGCGTACCCAGACCAGCCTAACATGCGAACTACCAGACATAACAATCAATCTCACATAGAGGGCTTACCTCGCCTCGAACCACGTGCCAACCCTGCATATTAGTCCAAACATGATAATGCAAGTACAAATCACCGCCACGTCACAATCACTAGTACACACACATTTCCACTCAAAACCAGTCAATTCAAACAAACACCCAACCCATCCAACCAATCATCCACACGCACCACCAGTCAATTCAGTCACACTCAGCCAGTCGATTCGGTCACACTCAGCCAGTCAATCCAGTCACACTCAGTCAGCCATTTCAATCACACTCAATTCACATGCGTGACCGAACATCTAACCCACGGCTCGCGCCACTGCACCTCAAGTTCATTCTCACTGGCTCACAAGCCACATAATTCGATCAATTTCAATGGCTGCCGTCCGCACGTCCCAAGCCATATTATTCAATCAATTAATTCCAGTGGCCGCCGTCCGCACGTCCCAAGCCACGGTAATCATACAATTCCAACGACCGACGTAAATACGTCCCGGTCCAATCACACCTTTAACGGGCCACCGTCCGCACGTATCAAGCCCGCATCCATTTGGCATACCAGCCAGTCAAGCCTTCACACGGACCGCCGTCAACACGTCCCAAGTCCGTAGCCCTCCGATCGATCCGGGCTTTATTCCTCTCAGACAGACACACGCCATTTATTTAAATCGGATTCACACGTCACTTAATTAAATCAAATTCACACGCCACTGAATTAAATCAAATGCACGCCAAATCACATCAAATCACTCATACCCAACATTCAGTCCGAATTCACAGTTCGCCACCTCATCCACCAACCCGGCATTCAAGTCGGTCATGCATAATTTCCCAAATTAAGCACACTAACTAATCCAATTTAAAATGCATAAATAAATCACCAAATCACTAAATTAATACTCGCCCTAGCCGTTCTAGCCTGAAACTAGTCAATGAGATACCCAAAATACTAAGTAGGGTTTAGGGAGTCGCTTACCAAAATTTGGCCCGGGAAAGGTCGGTTCGGGCTCAAAATTGCCCGGGGGAGAAGTCCTGACCGGGCGCGTGCGCGGGCCACACGGGCGCGCTGACCGGCCAAAGTGGGCACAATGGCCGATCGGCGTGCCTAGTGCGCGGGCGCGGCGAACGCGCGGCGTGCCCGGGGCGCTTGGGCGCGCGGATGGGCTACGCGCCTGGGCTACGGGCGCGGGCATGGGCACGGCGACGGGCACGGGCCCGGGCGACGGGCACGGGCACGGGCGACGGGCGCGGGCAACGGGCTTGGCCGGGGACGAGCTTGGCCGGCCGGTTGGCTGGCCGGCCGGGCTGGCTGGGCGGCGGCTGGCCGGCGGCGACGGCGACCGGCGGCGGCGACCGGCGGCGACGGCGGCGGCGGCGGCGACCGGCGGCGACGGCGGCGGCGGCGGCGACCGGCGGCGATGACGGCGGCTGCGGCGACCGGCGGACGGCTGAACAGGGGCGGGAAGAGCTTGGCCGAGAGGGGGTGAGGGGGAGAGGAGAAGGAGAGGGCGGGGCTGAGGGGCGGCGGCCGGACGGGCGGTCGGGCCGGCGACGGCGCGGCCAGGCGGCGGCGACGAGCGGCGGTGAGGCTGAACGGCCGACCGGCGGCGGCGGGGCGAGCTGGACAGTAGAGGGGGAGAAGAAGGGTTGGCCGGGCTGTGGGGAGAGGGAAAGGGAGAGGGAGAGGCTGAGGGGGTGGGGGGCGGTGGCTGGCCGGTCGGGCCAGCGACCGGCGGCGACGGCGGAGCGGCCAGGCGCGGCTGGGCGGCGATGGTGCGGCGTCGGCTGGCGGGCGAAGAGGCGAAGCAGAACCAGACACGAGCCGGCCAGGGAGAGAAGAAGAGGAAGAAGAAAAGAAAGAAGAAAGAGAAGAGGGAGGAGAGAGAGAGAGAGAGAGAGAGAGAGAGAGAGAGAGAGAGAGAGAGAGATGTCAGGGGGGATGGCAGCATGCAGAGAGGGGACGTGAGGCAGAGGGGGTAGCGTGCACGGCAACCGGGGGAAAAGAGAGAGAGAGAGAGAGAGAGAGAGAGAGAGAGAGAGAGAGAGAAAGGAAGAGAGAGAGGGGGACACGCGCGGGAGAGGGAGTTCGGCCGAGAGAGAGGAGAGAGAGAGAGAGGAGAGAGAGAGAGAGAGAGAGAGAAAGGAAGAGAGAGAGGGGAGTTTAAATTTTTTTAACTTTTATCGCGAACCAACGGACACGGTCTAAACTAAAAATCGACCTATCGGTCTCGATTAAATTCGGGAAAAAGGCCTAACGGTCCGCAATAAATCCCGACAATATTCTAGGGCACACGGCCAAAATAAAATAACCCAAACCACATTGCGAGGGAGGTCTACCAGTCCAAATTCGCACCTGGTCCAAAAATCCACTTTCTCACTTTTCCTTATAACCTCGACACTGGCTGCAATAATATCGACACCGTCCAATTTATTTCGTCCCGGAACTCCCGAAAATCGACTGCCAAATTCAGGGTATAAATAACGGCCAAATTCGATCGAGTGCGATTCTAGCAAAATTTCTATTTTTAAAAACAAGAATCCGAGAGTGATCAGTTCCCGGGCGAAATTCCATTATAAGCGCACTGACGAATTACACGTTTTATACATCCTAAAAATGGGCCAAAATCCGAACTGTTACAATAACTGTATTTGATCGTTTGGACTTCTAGCCAGAATATAACTGGATATGATATGATATGATATGAAATCTTGAGATTTTGTTATATCATATCCTCTTTTTGATGAATCTCATTAATGAAGCCGGATATTTTCATATTCTATGATGTTCATTTTCTTTAGAGATTTTATTACCCCTCTTTCTTCGTGAATTAGAAAGATCCTTTAGAGTTTGAATTTGGTCATTTAAAATCTAGATTCTTCTACTTCATTTTTATTTATAAAAAGACGCTCATTCTTGCAAGTCTCACGATTTTCATTGGAAACATTAAAGGCAATGGCATTGATTTTGTTATTTTATTTTTCCATCTATTTTTTATATGTTTATTCCCTTCCATCATTTCTTAATAAAAATTTTATTGAATAATAAGCTATACTATTATACCTAAAATATGTAATAATATAGATACTACATACACACACACACATACACACACACACACACACACAAAATAAATAGTATAGAGTAGAAAGAAATTAAAATATATAAATAAACATAGAAATAAAGACAAATGAAAATTATTATTTTTTATTTCGAATTTTCTTTTTAATATTAGAATTCAAATATTATTTATATTTCATTACTATATTAGTTTTATTATTTAAGACAATTTTTTCGAGAAAAAATAGCTTTTTACCATGAATATAGGAAATCATATTCACTTTTGTCTCACATACTCCATGCGATAATTTTTTTTTTTTTGCCTTTATCCCACTTATATCTAACTTTATCTTATCTTGGGCAGGAACAAACAAAGGATATAATACATGTACTTTTATCCTAGCTACCAAACGTAGCCTATAAGTCTTGTGTGCCAATTTTCTTAATCCTAAAACTCCTTCTGCATATTATATTCTGTTTCACACTTACTAAACTGCTTTTGAAGTTTGTATAGAATCTGAACTTTACAGTATAAGTTCATACTCAGTTCTTGACCTTTTAATTCCACTTTAAATTTGTCAAGATTTTATAGAATCATCTATTCATCCCCCTTTAGGTAATCCTTGCTAGCCCACATCATTGTTGTCATGGTATGATATGACTTGTGTAGTCATGATATGATGTTAGATAACTAACATCATGCGGATGTATAGTGGTGTATTTATCCTTGCTAATGTAGAGGACACCCGTGATGAATAGGCTGAGGCATGGCAATGGATATGTATGATTCCTTTCCCCATGAGCCGGTGATAACGATGCCTCGTTAATCGAGATGATCCTAGCTAGTGACAAGCAAGCACTCACATGTGTACTAGTGATCTACTATGTGATATTTGTGCATAATGGAATAATATACCATTTGCTTGCATATAGGTGATTGATCTTATGCAATGTTGTTAATGGTTTCATTAGCATATAAAAGAGAGATAATGCATTTATTCATGCACTAGTCAGTCATGATTATTTTGTATTGTCTTGAACTCACGGTGTTTGTTTGTTCTCATGTTGAGTGGCAAGGTGATCTTCTACCTTAAACCTAGAGATTTCATTTACTAGGCTTTGGCTCACTTCTTATTTTTCAAATTTGTAGGATGGTTCCCATTGGACATGACGATAGAGGGGATAAGATGATGCAGAAGGCCATCAACCCTTGAGATGGATGGTGGCTTGATTAATGTTTAGGAACGCTTTTGGGTTAGAGTGGAGTAAGTTGACCCGACCTTATTCCCATGGTTATGTATTTTGTTGGGTTTTGCTTAATGTTGTAACAAGTTAGCAACTAAATGTTAATATAAAGAAGCATATGTATATTATTAAACTCGTGTGATTTCTTGTTGGGGATGGTGTAAAATTTTGTTGGACTTCCACATGCAATTAATAGTTTAAAAGATAAAATTAGAAAGGACATGTGTCATGCGTTACGTTCTGAGACGTCACACAACCCTGTGACTCTCGGTTCCAATAGAATTTGGAGCTGAGCTAATTGATACCGGGAACTAGCCCATAAATCAAATTCTTATAATTGAATATAAAAAATGCATCATTTCACTATATAAACTTATTATGGTCAAGTGATTTTGTTTTTGTTTATTCATATTGAAGACTATGGTTCAATTTTTTATTGGTGCAAAAGTTTTTTTTTTTAATAAAAAAGGCTTCAAAACCAGTTTAGAATCGGTTCAACCCAAGACGTGAATTGGTTCTTGGGTAGAACCGATGGTCCGACCTTATAACCAAGGACTGAACTGGTCCTACGCTGGTTCTAAGTTTTGTGGAATTGGTATTAAATAGGTTCTCACTGTAACCGATAATGTTCTGTCTTGAATCGGTTGATCCAAGCCGGTTTGGTCTGTTCCTGGATTGAATCAGATATTTTTTGCTCATGGATGGGCCTAAGCTATAATTTGGCCTGATCCGAGGGCTAGGTCCTGCTTGATCGCTTCTGCTTTCCAACGACAATAGGTAAATTACCCTAACAACGGGCCAGTGGCCGAAGAGTGGCCTGTGCCGTGCTTCTTCCGGTGCGGCTAGGTGGTGAGCCTTCGCTAACAAACAAGCTTGCTAGTGTCAAACGTCATTTACGCATGAAACCGCGTATCCAAAGAAGCATACCATATATATGACCAAGAAAAGAGATCATACCATAAAATTTCACGATTCAGATCGCAAAGTACCGCTAAAGGTGAGAATTTCATTAGATTAATGAAGGAGGGCGCGTGACTGAAAGCCAAATTCCACGGAAAAGGAAGCTCACATTCTTCTTTTTCAAATATCAAATGCATGCCCCAAAAGACCAACTAGCTTAATATGAATTCTGGGGAATATGTCAATGATTGCAACGACTGATGATACATCGCCGACGAAAACAAAGAAGTATATCCCCACCCATCTCGGCTGTTTTTCAGTCTGCTCGTAAAGTGAATAAAGGCAATTTTCAAATATCAAAGAGTGAGAGAAATATAAAGTGGATTGGGACCATTAGGGAGAAAAGTTGAATCCCCACAAGGGGAAGGGAACCCGGGCTTCATGCCATAATCATTAGCTGCTTTGATGATTGAGGAAATGCATATGATTGTAAAGACGTGTATCCTATTGTCTTCTTTTTCTTTTAAATTATTATTATTTGGTAATTTTCGGAAAATAAAAAAAAAAGCTAAATTAACCTTTTCGAAATGGGAAAAAGTTTGATGTTGGAACAAACAGAACTTAGCTGGTCCCTGTTGCTTATCGCCGGGATCCGCAGCAATAATAGCGGCTTCGAATTGCAAGATAAATAAAAATGGTAACTCGCTAAAACAAGTTACTAGATATATAAAGAAAAGTTAAATATACGTAGGGAAGCAAAGTAATTGGTAACTTAATAAAACAAAATGTGGTAGATCACACATAAAGGTTGGTAATGCTCGTATGAAAGTTGTTAAGTTTAAAACAACGTTCATAAGAATGGTTAATGAGAGTTGATAAAAGTGTGAGACAATTGTTTGCTTGGTTAGATATAAGAGATGTTGGTAATTTGAAATAAAATCAAATAAGCCCCGGGTAATGCAAAGTTGGTCGGTAACTTCATCGGCAAAAAATTGTTAATCACTCTAGTTGACATTGGTAATTTTTGAAAGAGATAGTAAACTTTAAAGAAGTTGGTAAGCAAGAAAATTAAAAGTTGTAACTCAGCAAAACACACAAGCTTGATTGGAAAAGAAATCAAATAAACGTGGACCACAGCATATTCGTCTCCTGAACTTTAATCTTCATGGCAAAAACACAAGCTTTTAAAACTTCATTTATTTCACAAAAAATGAATGATTTGAGAAATAATTTACCTAAAAATGATTGTTTCTATCACTTGAAATAATTAGTAAGATAAAGAATATTTTTCATTATCGATAACAATTTTTGTCTAAATATTTTCCTAGATGATGAAATTGTTTTTTGTTCACTTATTTTTGTAAGCGATACAAATGATCATTTTTAATAAAATATTTTCTAAATCATTTATTTTCCGCGAAGCAAATGCATCCTTAAAAGGAGAATACAGAGGATTCAAAGTCTCAGAGTCAAAGGTTCGATTGGAAACAGAGAATGCAAGTTAACCATAGACTGGTTGTTGGCCAATGAGCGCCACCATGCGATGGCGGGCAATCTCAACATCATCTCCTATGGTTTTAATTTTCTTTTAGAGAAAGAAATTCAACTTGGTAAGATTAGGGGTCATCGGTTCTAGGGTGGGTAGGTGAAACCTGGAACCTACCCTATTATAACCAGTTTTTAGCTTTTGAAACTTGAAACCTACTCTTTTTGCCTTGAAACCTCTTTTGGAACCTACCTTGTTGTTTTCAATCCAGTTGCAAGGTCTACCCGATAAACTGTTTTTCTTTTGTTCCTTTTTCTAGTTTTATTTTTTCCAGCAAAATAATATGAGTAGTAATTAAACGATTCAAACTAAAAGATGAATAATAAAAATCACTATCCACCAAAAGCAATATTTCCTAAGATGAGCAATAGAAATTATATTCCACCAAAAGCAACAATTTAAAATGTAGTAATAGTATGATCTAGGTGTTTTTTTTTTACACAAGCTAAAAACCAGTTCCAAAACTAGTCCAGTTAGTTTGGTTCCTAGGTGGATCTTCACTTGGAACCGGGAACTGGACCGGTTCCCAAAAAATGGAACCAGTTCCCGAATCGGTTCAAACAGGAACTGATTCTCGAATCTATTTTTTGGATGATTTGGTCCAGCTCCGGGGTAAACCCGGTCCAGCTCCGGGGTAAACCCAGTCCAGTTCCATACCCCTAGGTAGGATACAGTGTAACAAGTTTCTATTTAGGCAGAACTTAAACTACAATTGCTGACAATAACCCAATCGATTTTAGAAACCATAGACTCGTTGTAAATCAAAGGAAATTCTATCATATACTTATATGGACCATTGCAAACAAATGATTCAAAACTACCATGCTCGATTATTTATTTTAGAGATAATGACATAAATAATTTCTCAATTTTGACCAAATGTGCAATGTGGTGTGGTCTTTGAGCTTTACCCCAATGTTCAATGTGATCTCTAGACTTTTGGTACATCTTCAATTATGAAAATTTCTATGTTTTCCTTCCATTAACTCAGGTTCAAGGACAATATTGAAATATTTTCATATAGTTGATGGACTAAATTGAACATGTACCAAAGTTTAGGGATCACATTGAATAATTTAAAAGTTTGGGGATTACATTACACATTGAGTCAAATTCAGGGATCATTCATGTCATTTTCCGTTTTATTTTACATTGTTACTAATCTTTTTGACTTGCCCTTTATGCCATTTCACCTATTGTAAGGACAACGCGACTCCTATGGCCCCTGAATAAAGCTATTGTCCTTGTAATCGATGTCGATCTAGAACACAATATCTGACTTTATTTCCAAGACAACCCTCAATCTCTTACCTTGAAAATTCATATCTAGAACACATCCTTTTTTTTTGGTCGAAATATCTGGAACACATCTTACCGAGAAACAAATAGTCAACTTTGTCTGATGACAGAATGAAACGGGATGAAACGCTTAAGAATTAGATTGTCATAGCGCGAGTGATTTAATAAACTGGGATTCCCATGAATCATCCGACGACGTAATGGAACGGAAGTTAAACACTATATATATGTGTGTGTGTATACAAACACACTCCATTTTATAAAAACCAAAATCCTAGTCTAAACAGAATCATGTAATATAAAAGGAAATTATGATTAACCGAATCGTCCTTTTCTTATGTTAATTAAAAAATCCTTTACTATGATACCGTACTGATCCAGCTTACAAAAGTTAATCGGTGGCCATACTAATCATTACTACGCACACACATGAATCATGAGCTTTACACCCTCTACATATCCCAAGATCTCTTAATCTCCTCTCAATCCTGGGGAGTCTCTGCATTCAGAAGATCCAGTTATGGAGGTTGTCTCGGCAGTGCCCTCCATGGACCTGAGCTTCGACAGCGCAACCTCCACTCCATACATCACCGCTCCTTCAAGCCCTCGAGCGTTCTGCAACTTCTTCAATCCATCCACAGTTCCTCCGACAACTCCGCCTAGTCGCTCTGATTTCGATCTTCTCCTGCCCGAAGAATTCCACGAGATCTCCCTCATCTCGGATGAGGACAAAGATGAGTGTTCGTGGCATGACGACCCTAGGTTCTCCATAGCCTTTGCATGGGAAAACGCCCTGCCCATGATTGTCCATGCAAAGAAAGAGGATGGTTGTGTCGTTGAAGACGATGACGGCAAAGACTTCGTGTTCGATTTCAGCGGGTGTTTCAGCGAGAGTTCCCCCGTGTCTGCCGATGAGATCTTCCATGGCGGCAAAATCAGACCCTTGAAATCATCACCTCCTCTGTCATCAGCCGAGTCACAAGACGGCGACGTTGGTGGAGTCTTACCTACTGCACGTGGTGGGGGTAAATTACTTGAACCTGTCCAGATTAGTCGAGTCGAATATTTTGATAAGCCAGTTTATCAAGAAAAAGGGAGAGAGCGCGGTAGAGAGAGAGACGTGCGACCATCATCATCTTCTTCCTCTTCTCCAAGTTTCGCTCGTAAGGGGACAAGATCTCTCTCGCCCCTGAGAATATCCGACATTTTGGTCGAGCGAGATGATGAGGATGAGGAGAATTCAGTACTGAACATCCACAAGAATTCGTCGCCGTCGTTGTCGTCACCGTCTCCTTCTTTTTCTTCTTCCTCCAACTACTTTTCGTCTCTGATATCGTTCTCAAAGGGCGATAGGAGGAAATGGAGTTTCAAAGATCTGTTATTGTTTCGAAGCGCATCAGAAGGCCGGGGCACGAGCAAGGACCCGTTCAGGAAGTACTCCCCTGGTTTCAAGCCGGGAGAGATCGCGGGTCGTCCAGGGTCGAGTTCGAGTCATAGAGTTACTGAGTCGACTCACGAGTTGCATTACAGGATGAAGAAAGCAGCTTCGGAGGAGATGAAGAGGAGGACCACCTTGCCCTACAAGCATGGCTTGCTCGGATGCTGGGCTAATGGTGGCGGCAGCCGGCACGAGATCGCGAGAGGTTTTGGGTCAATGACACGTGGAACATGATCATCTCCTCAATTTTTAATGGGTTTTTCCTCCCAAAAGAAAAATTATTACATAAACTCAGTTTGAGCGACTCACGTGATCAATATTTACGGTGACGCTAATATATATAAACTAAATCTATATACTAACTTCTCCCTTCTAATACTTGTGTATTCTGTTTTCTCTCGTGAAGAATTATTCTTATTTGACCTGTATCTTTGTTTATTTTACCCGTTTAACCAGCATTTTGGCTTGAAACATTGGTGTATAATAGAATAAATATGATATGAAGTGTACAATTAAGTGATTTCATACAGTTGGTGAAATTGACGTGCAATACATTTGCATGTTGTTAAGACTTTTAGTGTATCCTGCTTTTCAAACAAAAGACTCTAGCCAAATTGTTGATTGTCATGCAATGATATTGAATGCACTATAATTGACAAGGGCCATGCTGCCTTTACTAATTATGAGTAACAAAGATGGTATACTAGCTGATGTGATAAATTGTAATTATCTGATGTTGAAGATGATACATTTCCTTCCGACCAAAAAAAAACCTTGATACATTTGCTTGACTGCCCACTCGTGGTCTGCTAAATCACTTTTTATATCAATTTTATAGATCAATCTTAATATCTTCAGATTGATCAAGTGATAAATCAGAAACTCACATGTACAATGTAGTATTATTTACAAAAGAATTTATCATATGCATCCGGTATACCTCTAGCATTGCTTTAAAATATAAATGGTACAATGCTAAAATGTGTTTGCCAAATGAATGAGAAATTTTGAAGTGTTGGAGTGAAATTTTTGGGTTAGAAACATTTAATAGTTGGCTAATTTGAAAACTTTATGATGTGGAATGTTGCCACATCATTTAATTGACAAACAAAAAATGCCTTTGCAAACATTACCAAACTAATCATGAAAATAAGAAAACGTACTATTAATTTCTTTATTGCTGAGAGAATGTTGGCACTTGATTTGGCTTTTATTGTTGGCAAGTGGCAACACATTTTTCATAGTTTTGTATGTGACCCTGACCAATAAGGATTAACTTATTAATTTGTCATCACGAAATTTTCACCTCTTATCGTGTTTAAATTTCAAATATGAATCAAGGATCTCAAATGGTATAGTACAAATATTTTAAAGACATTGATAATGACAAAGTTCATGCGCTTTTGTTCAATTATTTGTCTATTTTTAAAGTTAGGGTAGAGAGAATGTTCCTGGTAACGCATGTTACCACGTAATAAGGCAACGTATATAGTTTTGCCACGTGCCCTGCATCCGACGATTAGATTCCGCTCTTTTCCAAACATTTTGATTTTTACACACTGGCCTTATTGGCATTTCATTTTTTATTATGGGTCTAATTCCCTAAAGAAGCACGACTTTTAGGTTTAGTGTCAATTTTGACCCTAATTTTTTTATCTCATAAAAAATTATCAATTTTCATTTGAATCCCAATTTTCACTTGAATCGTTAATTTGGAATCATTGGCTGTCCAAAGTGGTAATTCCACATCATAAATAAGTACACGTCACTTGCTGACTTGGATTTAAGGCATTGTTCATTGTCTACTTAGCTCGAAATCCAAAGTTATCATTTGCATCTCTTTGGTCACAGGTTGAAGGACAATGATGAAGTTATTCATTGTCTCCTTTGCTTCACCCATAACCCTCCACCGTCTCATCTAGAGCTGTGAAGCTGTGTATTACCACCCTATGAGACACGCTATAGACAAGATTCACGAAGCTCACGACTAGAACCTTTTTCTAAAATAAGTCCAAGCCCTCTCCTGAACTTCAAAACCAGCATGTCAAGTCTTCTCCTTTTGTTTTTTGTTTTTTCAAAGACAATTTTTTGAAGAAACTGTGACTGAGGGCTGATGAAGCTGTGGCCACAGCGACGATGAACAGTGAAGGAAGAGAAAACGGTCTGCGCTTTCGTCCTGCCCATGGTCAGCTTCCATGATGTGTCAATTGAGGATTAGTTTTATTAATAGCTTATCCTAATGTTTCATTAAAAAAAAGTGAACATGGCCTTAAAGCATTAGTTCTAGTGAGCTAGCTAGACAGATGACTAGAGGTGGCAATGATCACAAGGGCTTAAAAATCTTCAACAAATAAATTTTTTTTCTCTCTTGATCTGCGTGCAAAATAAAGTTTTCAAGAGAAATAAACCAGAAAAGTAATTGGACCACAAGAGGAGTGGAAGCTTCAATTCAAGAGGACCAAGCAAAAGAGAGTGGCATGCCCTAATAATCACTATAGCCAATTGTGTTTTGAACAATTGACAAAGATAAAGTGAATGGAATCATCCAAGAAACCTCCTCAAAGTGCTCACCTCAAGAGCTTGTCAAACCCTGGCTATAATAATTCAAGAATCACTAATTAGGAAAGTGTGAGGGCTACCCAATTTTGCCTTTTCCTTTTCTTTATATGATGATTGGGATTTTGCGTAGCAATGACCATTTCAAAGCAGTTGAAAATTTAGCCAAGTTAAGAGTAATCACATTTTTAGCACTTTAGTCATTAATTTTGGATGTATCATCGCTCGTGTTTAGACGATCATGCCCGAAAAATTTGGTAACTCCATCTATGAAGCGTTGCTCATAACGTCGTGTGAGGTCTCTCTAGTTTAGCAAGCAGTCATGTAACATAAGTTGTGCACTATGTGGGTCACCTAGTTGGTCATTCACTATCATCACTTTCTTAAGGTTTGCTGAACCCTAATTAGAAACTCAAAGATTGAGCCTTAAACTGATTAGTTTGCAAACGTTTTCCACACAGAGCACTTTCGCTATTGCATTACTAGATAGCAAATAGCAATGCTATGTGCAATGATAAGATGACGGGGTCATTGTCAAAGAATATGAGAGATATTGGAAGATGTGGCCTGACACCATTTGACGTCGAATTATTGAGCGGAAAATCGACGGTATTTTAGTATGTATTTATTGTTTAACATCAATTGTTTAAAATATCGTTTGATGAACCGATTAATTCCTAACGGGTGTGACAACTTCCATCCTGATCACATCGGATATTCATAGAGTCGCACTGGTCCGTGACTCTCGAGGATGATCCAAAGAATCGGAGAAAACGGGTCGAACTTTGAACCTTTCTCTTTTTGTGAAGAAAGGCCCTAGCATCGTAATCACATCCCATCAAGGATTCGTTTACTCTCTTTTTTTTCGTAAATCACTAAAAGTAACTTTTACTTGTGAGAAGCTATGGTGTTGTCAAGTAATGTCTATCTATATAATTATCGGTGACCACAAACCTCATTATGTTTCATTATTTCAAGGGAGTCCAAGGAGAGAAAATTTGACAAGAAAAAATAGACAAAAACCTGCATAGATATGAAATACTCAGAGAACAGGAAAAATAAGAGAAAGCGCACAAGTTTTTTTTTTTTTTTTGGTAAGGGTAAAAGTGTATATAACTTTCCAATAAACCAAATACAAACTAAGCACGAACCTATGCCTGACCCTGTTAGGACAAAAATATCCGAATAGGGTCAAGGAAGGCCCTGCAAGGCTATATAGACACCGAAAAGACTAGAGAGAGCCCGGAACTAAACAAAGGACCGAGAAAGCGCACAAGTTAATACTAACTTCATTCAAGAAATAAGAATCGCATGACAACTATTATTCTCACAAATTACAGCTATTATCTACGCACATCAAAGCACTATCCCATGAAGAACAGACACAACATATCCTTATATTAAGAGGGATTGCTGCTGAAATATGGTCACTGGCAAAGGGCCAGTGACCTCCACCAGCCCTTGGGCGAGGGCTGCAAAGCCCCCGCCAGCCACAAGCGAGGGCCACAAGGGCCTTGCCGACCACAAGTGAGGGCCATGACACTGTTGTTGTGCCCCTTGAGGATTGGCGAGGGCTTCACGGCCCTCACCCAAGGGCTAGTGGAGTTCACTGGCCCTTTGCCAGTGGTCGATAGCCCCGTCGGCACAATGAAGAAGAAAATAAAAAAAGAAAAGAAAAGAATAAAAAATAAAAATGAAAATCGAAAATTCTTTTTAAAAATTAAAAAAATGATTTACATCAGTGATGGCTATGCTACGTAAGATAGTCAGCACTGGCTAAACTGTCACGTTAACAATTTCCGATCAAAATTAGTCAGAATGACTACATTGGCAATTTATTAAAAGGTTTAAGACTAAATTTGATCGTCAAAAAGTTTATGACTAAATTGGCATAATTAAATGTTTATGACTAAATTGGCCGCCGTACTGTAGGTTAATAATTAAATTGACATAATTGAAAGGTTATGACTGAATTGGCTGCCATATAATAAGTTGATGATTTTTTGCACACTTTTCCCTATAAGTGCCTTTTACATGCTGATAAAGGAACTCTCTTTTAGCAATCTCGTTTTGCTTATAAAGCTCATTCGAAGCAAACACCGAACATGAACAATTACTTTCCAAAAAAGAGGAATATGAAAGTGGTTTCTCGAGAAAAATGCAATGGTAACACACTACCACGTCAGCAGCTGACGTGGCACGCATTTACTTAATCAGATTCGCTTACAAATCGACACGTGGCAAGGGACTTGGAATCAAATAAAAATAAATTAAAAGAATGGTAGCCGATGGCATGTTGCAAAAGTCCCATAAATTAATGACACTAGCATCTTTAATATATGTTTCAACATTGAAATGGCCCATATTTCACTTGTCTGACTTTTTCCACTCTTTACATTTCTTTGCAAAACTTTGTCCTTTGGCTCTACTTTTCCCCAAGTTTTTTTGCAAAAGGAGAAGTTTCCATTGGAGAAAAGTCATAAAAACTTCTACCTCACAGGCTTCATAAAAATAAACATGATAACTCCATCTCTAACAAGCTTCACCTTTCATCGTTTTACAAAAATTCTATCACATCGGCTTGAGGGAGGTGTCAAAACGTTAACTCTGTTTCATTTCAAAGGTTGAGTATAGCACGGAGGTGTGAAGATTGAACACTTCACTCAAGTTCACTGTGAAGGTTGCTGTGAAGGTTGAGCACTGTGAGCACTTGATCCGCTCAGTACATTGTGAAGGTTGCTGTGAAGGTTGAGCACTGCACTCCGATGCATTGTGGATCAAGTGCTCACCACTCTACTACGCTCAACCTTCGCAATGAACTGGAGTGGAGTGCTCAACTTCATACCTCTCTTCTATGCTTAACCTTCGCAATGAAACGGGGTCAACTCTTTGAAACCTCCCTCGAGCCTATGTGGTAGAAGTTTTGTAAAACGACAAAAGATGAAGCCTGTTAGAGATGGGAGTTTTCATCTTGATCCTTATGAAGAGAATGGGTAGAAGTTTCAATAGCTATTCTCTAAAGGAGATTTCTCCCGTTGAAAAGTAAAAATGGGGAAAGGACAAAGTTTTGCAAAGCGACATAAAAGAGTGGAGAGAGCCAGACAAATAAGTTGGAAGGCCATTTCAATTCTGAAGCATTTATTAAAGCTGCTAGTGTCATTAATTTCTGGGATTTTTGCAGCTAATAGACGTTTAATTTGTTTTTATTTAATTCTAAGTCGCTTGCCTCCTGTCAATTTGTGACCGAATCTGACCATATAAATTCGTGCCACGTCAACGGCTGACGTGGTAATACGATACCACTGAAGATAAAAGGGGGTGCAACTCACCTAAGTTTGGATTACTCGAGTCTCGGTAAAAAAACAGTGGACAAATTACAATCTTGTTCTTGTCTCAGCTTTCGAAAAGGAGAAACCTAAAGGCCCAAATCGCCATCCACGAGATTGGGCCAACAGGCCCATCACTCCAAAGATCCGTTTTTTTTTAATCAAAAAAATAAAAATAAAATTAGAAGACAAAAACCAAGTATCTTCTTGTTATTGTCAACTATCTAGACGGTAAGGTCTAGAGAAAAATCGGGTAATTACATTGACCTAAGCTTGGCATCTTCCATTCAATTTTTCTGAAAGCTTGATAGTTGGGTTGATAAAGCCCTCCGATTGCAACAATTGCATTGCATCCACGGACGCGAATACGAGAATATCCTCTATACTTCTTTTTCCCTTTTTTTCACATACCGGGTAAGACTCCACCGATCAGGCGGTCAGTGTGGCTTGCGGGATACTTGAGTAGGAAATGTTGAGATTCGGATATGCAAATTTGTTGAATCCAAATCAAATGTTTAACCACTCAGCCAAATTTTGGGGAGTTCTAAATATCATATATAAATATTAACTCTGTTATCCAAAAGGTACGTGATCTCATTCTATAAAAGTTGTTCAAGAACCTCAAAATCACATATTTAGAGTGTATTTGTTTTACTGAAAATTTCATGATAAAGGGAGATATTTTCGATTTTCAAGAAAGACGGTTAGTTTTCATTTGTGTTGTGGTTTAGGGAAAGCGATTTCTTTAGTATTAGAAGGAAAAGTCGTTGTCCCCCAATCTAAGCTTGCATTTTCTATAAATCTATTAGTTTTTCGTTATCTGAATACCGAAAAGCCAGAAAATAATTTCCTAGAAATGGTTTTCCTTCAAACAAATGGAACCTTAGACCCTTAGCATTACGTTACACAGACTATCATTGTCCATCACATACATCCAAATAATGTAGCTTGCATGTAACAGGTGAAATACAATAGATGTCCGGTCGAAACATAGACCGAGAAATTCTAAGTAGTGCCGGAGCATCGCTTGATCGTCCGCCCAACTAATTTCGGAGCACCCAGTGTTATAAAAAAGGAGCTTGAAGCTCACACTATATACTAAGAATAATTCCGTTGAATAAATTAAATGGGACTCTGTATCTTAAAGCTGTTCTATTCATTGATAGAAAGTGAGTTGGGATCCAAGGGCACCTACCTCGGTCCTTTGTAGTGTTAAATCAAAATGGTCCGACTACCATCCCCTTTACCCCCCAAAAAAAAAGATAATCTGACTCTTAGGTGGGAGCCATTAAAAAGGAACTTTAGTCAGGAATTAGTTGCTCATTTCAATATTAATTGCAGATGATACTTGTACTCATAAAATCATCATATAACGTCTAGTAGAATGGCATTCTTAAACGATAGATAACATCATAAAGTGTTTCCGAATTGACTTTTGCTTTTTTGCTCAAAGTCTTGTGGCGAGCGCACTTTCAAGTGTTTTTTTTTTCCAACTTCAAACATTTGAAATTTTCATAATATGTTAACATTAACACATACGTTAATATATAAATTTTGTCATAATCCCTTGAAAATTTGGATTATTTTTTAAGTTTTGGTGGGAAAGAGTAACTTTTCTTAAAGAAAAGTGTAAAAGCAAGAGAAGAAGAAAGCTATTCTCTCTCCTTTTTTCGTCGTTGTTACTTGTACTAAGAAAATGTTCAATGCGATGCACAATAAAGTCCTAGTATACGACTATTCCGTTGGACGGGTAGTTGTCAAAACAGGGTAGCTGTCAAAGCAATGACAAAGCAGCGAGCATAAAGTCCATCTCTTGCACAAGTTCCGATACGTCTGTGAATCAATTTGGCCTAGCAAGTAGGGGTGATCGGTTCCAGGGTTGGTTCGGTCCAGACCTGAAACCTGAAACCAACCCTGTTATAACCGGTTTCTAATTTTTAGAACCTGAAACCGACCCTGTTTTCCTTGGACCCTGTTTTGGAACCGACCCTGTTTTTTCGGTCCGGTTTCAGGTTCTACCCAAGAACCTGTTTTTTTTTTCCTTTTTCTGATTTCATTTTTTTTCAAGTATAATGAGCTTGCAACATATAGAGTTTCGAGTTGAGACGAACCACTGAAATCAGGTACGCAACCAACGCTTACATTCTTCCATTATACAAACTCAGAAGTCCAAGAAGCAAGAGATAAAAATTTCAAAAAAAAAAAAACTCAGACAAGCCGAATTCCGCAAGATCAGATGGTGTCTATTCCTTCAAGTCCTTCACTGATCATCAAAACTTAGAGAATCTTCTACACCAACCCAAGCCCGCAACGAAAAACCCCTAAAACTCTATCGAACGCAAAACCTCAAACTCGAACTCGAACACTTCCCCAACATTAGAACAGATTCAAAGCTCGAGCTCGAAACCATCTGACCTTGCAACAAAGACGAAGAAGAGAGATTTTGAGGGAATGGAGGACTCCCTCGGATCAGCGAAAGCCGAATGGGTGAAGTGAACGAGGAGCCTCCTTGGTTGCATAATTGCGTTCTTGCGGCAATCGGCGAAGAGAGAACTGAGACAAAGAGAGAACCGAGACAGTGATCGTGATCTAGATCTAGGATTTTTTTTGTTTTTTTTTTATATTATCTTCAAACCGGTTCTAAAACCGGTCCGGGTTGGTTTTTACTCGGAACCGGAAACCGGACCGGTTCTAACCGGTTCCAAAAAAATGGAACCGGTACCCGGACCGGTTTTAACCGGAACCGGTTCCCGAACCTGTTTTTCGGGTGGGTCGGTCCGGTTTCCGGGTAAACCCGGTCCGGTTGCACACCCCTACTAGCAAGTGCCTGTATCAAAGCTTTTTTTCCATATCTCTCTTCCTCGCTCAAGGATGGAGCCAACCAAGGCCAACAATGGCGACGTCCTCCATGAATTCTTCCCCTTCTTCAAAGTATACAAAGATGGGCGCGTTGAGAGACTGATGCCGATGGAGAAACTGAAGGTGCCGCCATCCGAAGACGCCGAGGTCCGGTCCAAGGACGTGACCATCTCCTCTGAGCCAGCGGTCTTGGCTCGCGTCTTCATGCCATGCGGGCCTGGCCCGGCGGAGAGGCTCCTGGTCCTAATTTACATCCACGGCGGAGGCTTCTCCATAGGGTCTGCCTTCCACCGGGGGTACCATGAATACGTGAGCTGGCTCGTAGCGAAAGCCCGTGTTGTTGCCGTTTCGATCGAGTATCGTCTTGCCCCAGAGAACCCGATCCCCGCGTGCTATGATGATGCATGGGCCGCGACCCAGTGGGCGTGGGGACATGCCAATGGGAACGGCCCTGACCAGTGGCTGAACGAGCACGCGGATTTCGGGCGGGTCTATATATCGGGGGATAGCGCTGGGGCGAATATATCCCACTACGTGCTTGTCCAGATTGGGCGCACCGGGCTTCCTGCCGGTGTTACGATAGCAGGGGTGGCCATGGTACACCCGTACTTCGGAGGGACCGACGACGACAGGATGTGGCTGTACCTATGCCCTGAGAACAGCGGGTTGGCAGATCCGAGGCTGAAGCCGCCGCCGGAGGACCTGGCCAGGATCGGGTGCGAGAAGGTGCTGGTGTTCGTGGCTGAAAGGGATCACCTGAGGAGCCGAGGACTGTGGTACTACGAGGAGCTGAAGAAGAGCGGATGGGGCGGGACCGTTGAGATTGTGGAGCATGAGGACGAGAGCCATGTGTTCCATCTCTTGAAGCCTCACTGCGACAAGGCTTTGGATTTGAAGGACAAGTTGGTGGCTTTCTTTAAAGGAACATAATGGGAAAAAGACAGTGCAAATCAACTGAGGCTCGTCATTTTGCTTGAATAACTGTATGAACAATAGAATGATCTATGGTTTGACTCTTGTTTTCGATCGTGTACATGTACAATGACTTGCTACCCTATCTTGAGTCGCCGTCCCAACACAAGCAAGGTTTGCACGGATTGCAGCTTTGCGACGACGAGCCAAGTTTGGCTTGTAAAAATCAGGATGCAAGCTCGAGGTACCCGTGCGGGGAAGATTGCCCGCATGAGTTTCGCTTTCTTCAAAATTCTTCGAATAAGACTTTCGGCAGATCCATACATTCACAAATGCAATTATCTTCCGGGCTTAGATTAATAGCAACGTCCCAATAGGACTGCTGCTAATAGAGAGAGTCTAAACTTATAAATGCAGGTACCGTAGTCACTTCCCAGGTACAAACCGCATCAACTACGGAAAAGAGGGAAAGAAGACATCTATGTGGCGCTATCGGAGCATAAAACATTTCTGTAAACCTCAGTAAAGCAAAAGGAAAAATTTACACTGCAAAGCCAATTATACCTTCCGGGGATCATAATGAATCGGATCGATAGATAGGTCTTTCAGCAACTTGACGAGTATGCGCCCGATACTATACAGAGAGAACGGAGGACCGAGCTCGTGGGGCCTTCAATTGTCAAAAGGCCAATTTGATGGCTTGCGAATTTTGGGTCCAGCAACTTGCTCTACCGGGAAAAACCATGCCCACAAAAGTTCTCAAACTCTAGCTTTGAGGACGGTATAGTTGTTCATTGCGTATTTGTGGCTATACGGCTGGACATTCCGTGCAACAATTTGATGAACCCAAGGAAGCTTAGCTTCCCATCAGTGTGTCTTATCCAATCATGGAGGACGGCATGAACCGGGACAGAAGGTGAAAGACCAAGTTCCTGACATAGAATTCAAGTAGAAAAAAAATAAGGAACAATGAGAAAAGGAAGACGGAGAAGAGAAAAATTACTGTTCTACTTGTTCTTGATGTAAGACGATCAGTCCCAAAGAAGTGAGCCCGGAACCATGGCAAACAATTACTCGATGAGAGAAATTTTCAGACATCAAACCCAGGCCACAAAAGTATCGCGCTAGGGTTTCTTAAGCATCACTTCAGAGGAGAATTGCATCCCATGGTTCAAAGCAAAGACTCACAAGGATTCAATAATCTTCATTTGCTCTCTAGTATACAGAGAGAGGGTTACAATTCCCCAGATTTTTCTAAATTACTACTTCAACTTAAATGTGACAAAAGAATAGATAAATCAACCGAGATAAAAGAACACGCCATCCGAATCAAACTTTGCAAAATGAAAATCCTAATAGAAGTCAAATCCAAAATAGATAAGACAACAAATTCAACCAGGTGAACAATTGTAATCTGATTAGAACTCTTATTTGAGCTGTAAAATTGACACAATAATCCATGTTCATTAAGCTTCGTAACAAACACATCAATATATTAACAAAGCTTGTTTGATCATGTCGGCTGCATCGGTGGTTTTTGTCATCACTGGAAAAAGAGGCTGAGTCATATATGCATAACCATACAAATTCCTTCACCTATTTACAGATTAGAATCTAAGGTCTAACTAAGCAAGGCAAGGTTTCAGAGTGAAACGAGGTGAAATCACTGGATCATTTTCCAATTGAACAAGGATTATACAAAGGAGAGCGCAACATTTGAGGTGGCACAAGAAAATGACAGACATATGGTAACAACACTTATTTCTCTACCATTTTCCCCATGCTTTATGTCTGATAATTTTCAGTAGTGCTTTAATTTCTCTGTTTTCAGTGACCCGTCCAATTTGACAGTGTGCAATCTCGCCAGGAGAACCATTTGAATATGTTAAGTATTTGTGGATTAAATGACTTGGCACTACCAGGGGGTAATTGAAGCAAATAATGTGTTTAAAAGACATTTAAAACTATAAAAGTTGATCCAGAGACAATGCTAATAGATGCAAAAGCCAGAACAATTAAACTCACAGAAGCCAGTTCATCAATTACGATGGTCCTGTTTCCATCCTTCTCAAAATGTTCGTACGCAGAACGGGCATGCTGTTCCCAATTATCAAGTGCCTCCAGCTGATGGACACTCAAAGCAGCTGCACAGAACTCTTCAAAATCCATCCTTCTGTATTGAAGGGCATTTAGCTGAAATGAACGGCATATCATTGGTTAGACAGCTAGCAAACACAAAATTCAAATTGACAAATAATTCATGGAACCGTGTGAAATTAAAGTCCCTGGTCTACCGATGCAAGGAAATCAGGAATGCGAGAATCTTTCATTGCATCAGTTGCATTTTTCATCAGGGCCTGCCAAGAATAAGAGTAATGAGAAACTTGCAATGATAACAACTAGGTGATCTCCATGCGCTGTCAGTGACATGTATATGTATATGTACCAGCAAATGCGTACATGTGGTGTACAACACATGTTATGTAAAACAGAGAGAGAGAGAGAGAGAGAGAGAGAGAGAGAGAGAGAGGACAAAAGGGAATGACACTTACCAGCCTCAAATTTTCTAAAGTTATGCTACCACTTTTATTAGGTTCGAGCAGCGTAAACTGTTCTCTCAGGTCAACTAGTTCATCCACTGTCAATGTCTTTGCTAACGCCTGCAATGATATATTAAATAGAATTCAGAAAATTTTGGTTGAACAAATAGCAAACGCTGAAACCTTGAAATTGCAACACTCGTTGTGCATCTCAATTTAAGATGTTGCTAGAAGTCCACTCTAAACCAGATCTTAAAATTTAAGCTCAAGAATTCAAGCTTTCTCTTTCTTTATTTATGAAGAATTCAAGCTTAGAAACTGTAGGATACTCACTTCTTACAAATTCAGTTTCTTAATTAGATATCAGCTGAGAAACTGAAGAATCCTGTGGTACAACTTAAATTGCATCCAAAGGCATTTGTGAGGCTCTTCATCAAAAGCCTCTCTGCTTCCCAGATCAAACAAAATTCTCAAGCACTGAAACAGATCAATCACTTTAAAGTAGTAAAGCTTTCAAAAAGTGGGACAATGAAAGCTGTAACTGAAGTATTGCTGGCTCGTGCACTTCCTCAGAAAGTATCAGTGTTTTTAATTAAGATAACAATTTCCAAAGTAATTTGGATAGGTAGGATGTAGGATATCATAACACTAACAAAATCAAGGTGGAGTGCTCCATCAATTGTCTGAATCATCAGATGGACTCTCTTTTTTTTTTTTTTTCGCTTACAGGAACTTAAAAAGTAAACTGAGGTTGGATATCAGAACACAAAAAAGTCAAGGTAAAGATAATTTGCAATTGTACCAACTCATGATGTGAATCCATTTTCTGAAAGACTATGTACCCTTCTAAGTTTTGAAATGCGAATATATCATACTGATGTCAAAACAGCTCTCATTGAGCCAGATGATCTGTCAATGCTGCCAGCTGCTGTTTTCCTAATCGTTTACTTAGAATTAAAAAATAGGATATTGACAAATGCAAACACACACACACACACACACACAAGGGTGCGAATGCGGGAGCTCAAGCATCTGAGTTGCTTAAAATACCCTGGCCAAAGCAGCCACTTTTTGCAGCGTAGGAAGTAGTCATCATAAGACATCATCAATGGGCATGCATTCATCAGAGCTTGCTAATAGTGCTTTACATTAATGAAGCCTCCAAAAGAGGCCCTTATTGAAGTTTAACTATTCTTTCTATAGTTTAATATTGGGGGACAAAGAACATCGAAGAAACAAGCAACTTTATGAGACTAAAATAGGTGTCAACACTAATCAACTTCAAACAAAGAAAAAAGTGCAACACTTCATACCCTTAATGCAGCCCTTCGCAAAGATGATGACCGCATATAAACCTTCATGAGTCTAAATATAAGTACATCAAGAGGGACTTTCACACCATTATAATTCCGAATCCAAGGATGGCCTGCGCATGGAAGAAAAAGCTTACAACCTGTCAGTCTACTTCTACAAGCCGCTCACTATCAAAAGGAGCAAGTCGAACACTCACTTAATGCCTGAGCAGCACTCATACGTCTCCTGGGATCCTTGTTCAACAGGCGCTTGACAAAGTCCTTTGCCTCTGAAGATAAAGAAGGCCATGGCGGTTCATCAAAACCTGGCTCAGCTTTCAGGACAGCGCGGAAAATTCCAGACTCTGTCCTTGCCCAAAATGGCCGACTACCGCATAACAGAATATAAGCTATCACACCAACACTCCAGACATCAGCCTCTGTACTGTAGGATCTATGCAGAACTTCAGGGGCAACATAATACGCGCTTCCAACTATGTCATTAAGCTTCTCATCTGTAATGCATGTAGAGCACTAACAAGCATTAGAATTCAGACACCTGATCAGAACCCATAATGTTGACGCTTAGAAATTTCACACTGTAGGGACTTATTGTAAAGCCCCAGGAACAAACCTGGCCTCACAAAGTCTGATAAGCCGAAATCTATTGCCTTCAATTGGGAATTCTCGTCCTTCAATGTATAAAGAAAGTTCTGAACCAGCAAATAGCAGTATTTTATAATTCAGAATGACCGAGCACGAGAACAACTAGCAAATTTTAACGCATGAACACAAAAAATTCGGCATTCTACAAGTCAACAGACGCAGCCACCATAAGAGAAATGACTTTTATCACATGAACAGTTCATTCCGCTACATCACCACAGGCTATACAAGAATGGCCAGGTGTAATTACTTGTCACAATTTAAAAAAAAAACATATTTTGGACAGTCAAAAGCCAAACTAGCTTAAGTAATAAGCACATTGTGCAAGTAGAGGTAATCATGCTGCACTAACGCATCAGCTTTTGAAAGAATCACTTTCTATAACAACATTTTGAATGGATTTCTCAATTTGATATCATAGTAAAACCAGCCATAACCCGCATGAATTTACAAGTTCCATGAAACTCCTAGAGTAGCTGATTTGCGCCGAGGATTAGTAAGAGTAACTACAATTACAATCACTCAACAGTATACACCTAATTAGGCACGTAACCTCCCTAGCTGCCTACTATCTAAATGTACCTAGCTCAGAGTTTTGTTCACCTCTGGTTTAAGATCTCTATGAACCACTCCTTGGAGATGACAAAATG
The DNA here is from genome assembly GCA_031216285.1 of Syzygium syzygioides. NCBI lineage: Eukaryota > Viridiplantae > Streptophyta > Magnoliopsida > Myrtales > Myrtaceae > Syzygium > Syzygium syzygioides. Next base: position 20,252,316 of record CM062248.1, read on the forward strand.
CGACCACGTTTAGTATCTGCACTATAACAGCCTTCGCATCATCTTCGGAATATTTGCCACCTCTGCAAATAGAATAGCCATCAGAGAGTCTGCAAGAGGCAGGTCACAAAGCACCAGTAGGAAGTCACTACGTAGCCAGCGGAGAAAACCTCACCTAGAAAGTATTCTGTCTAGGAGTTCTCCTCCTTCACATAACCTGGAATTTGCATGTAAAACAATGTTAACTCGACAATCAAGCAGTTCGGTCACATGAGAAATAGCATATGATTGTAATGGTAACGGTATAGATCTAGTGCCTCAATATTTAGAGCACAAGAATTACACGTTTGAACAAAGAGAAACAAAGTCAGTGACCCAAGAAATAGACAACTCGGGAGACCTCTAGTAAAACTAAAATCTGTATTGAGTCCTCCCAGAAACAGCTCGTGTTTAACAACAGCATCTGAGCTAAAGACAGAACAGTAAAAGGAAATATTGCACAAAACAGCTTTGCAAACTTACTCCATAACAACGTAAACATTATCAGGGTCTTCGAATGCATCATAAAACCGAACAAGATTACTGTGTCCTGACAAGGCTCGTAATATCTTCACCTCTCTCCGCACATCTTCAACTGCAATAGCTGTTGTCATCTGAAAAAGAAAAGGAAGAAAAATGGCAACGCTATCAACAATTTGGAAAGGAGAGAAAAGACAAGGAGATAAGAGATCTTCAGATTAGTTAAAATTTAATATATCCAATATAAGGACAAGATGAAGACCTGATAAAATGCTCTCTTTTTCTAACGTACATATTAAAAATTGAAATTATTTAGTTATTTGCGGTCAAACTATAAACTAGTGACACATGAAATATAGCACATACCACAGATTCCAATCCAATGAAGGCAAAGAATTTCAGCAAGGGCCAGCCCACATACAAGCATGATAACTTTTCCATATGACAATCGTTGGACATGAACCATAATGTCTATTAGGACACTCCAATAAATTTGTTTCATATTGATATGGAAATCTTGAAATGCCAAATACTTGACCTTTCTAGTAATGACCAACTACCACGTGTAACAATGTCGTTTGCAGTTGATAGTTAAACCCTCAATTGATCCTACAGTTTTCATTAGTTCATTAGGGACATCATATGAGTCTCAATTCACAAAAGGAGTCTCCATAAAGGGCTATGGGTTAAAATTACTCATGTGTTTATATTTAAATCTGACATAACCAGGCTGAGCATAAAATGGCAAGATTTCGCGATATGCTCAACTCTTGCTCACATCCAGCAACTAAAAGCAACTGCCATGAAACGGTCTCAAGAGCCACCCTGTATTTTGCTTTTCAGGCTTATATTTTGCTATTCACATGCCACACACACATAGAGAACAGCTGCCAATCTCACCCGGGATTACTTTTAGGATTCATTGGACCTGTCCTTATATAAGATTTCCAATTGCTCTCCAAGAGAAATGATTAAGGAATATATCAGTTTGGATGACCATAGATTTTTGCAACCAATTATTATGTCCTGCTTATAATCATTTGTGCTTTATTTCCTGTTCTTTTTTTTCAGTTGGTTGTTCTCTTAGGACTTCAGTTAGAATTCTTGTTGGGAGTCTGCCAGCTACAACTCAATCACCAAATTACTAGCTTGAGAATCACAAGAAAAACTCACACACAATTGAACGTCATGAGCATGGCACACTTTCTACTTTGTAAGTGGGAACGAGCACATTATAATGACTACAACTTTACTTGACCTAGAACCATATATCCTCACTCAACAAAGTATGGTGCAAAGGCCCCTTGTATATATGGTTAAGTTGACTTCTCTCTCAAGTCAACTTAAATGTGATTAGAGATAGCACAACATAAATTCCGCTGCAGAACTCAGATTGAAAATGTAGAGTTATAATTGCTAAAACATGCAACCTATGCTACACACAAGGACAAAAATAAAAATGGGTCCACCTCAAACTCAAGTGTGACCTGGGCCAATTTGATGTGGCGACTTGCGGATTCAAAAGTACTACGATACTCGACGGTGGTTTGGGCCATCGAATCCCAATTTTTCAATGGGAAGTCGATGTTTGCTCTTTGATAAATAAACCAATACGATCAGGGGTTCTCTGTTTTTAAGCAAGCAGCCTAAGAGACCATGTAGTAAGTCAAATCCAGCCCACACAACAGGTGGGTTTGACCTTTGATGTAACATAGCAGATGAGAAATAAATTTTGTGGAACAAAGGATAGATTATTCTTTCATCCTTAAAAAAGTTTTCTCATCCAATTTCCACTAGATGAAAAGTCCACTAATTCTCCACTTAAGGGAAACCAATTAAACCCATCAGATTGTAGTTTTACGTGATAGTAACTGCCATCTTAGAAGACGGAAAAAGAGAATGACCTGACATTTCTTGGCTTGGCCCACATACAACTACATGAATACTAATATAACTAGTTCTTCAGTCATTCTTTTCCTCTGTTCAGATGGAACAGCCAATTATGCATGCACCAGACATAGTGCAAACAATCAACTAACGATCGTACAGATTGCATTATCTTCCACTTTAAAAATAATAATTAACTAGGCTTTTCTTTTCCTCTAAGGGCTAAGGATCTATCAAACGAATAGTTGTTATTTTGTCCACTAGTGGCCCTGTCATATCATAATTGAATGAGATTCCAAATCCAAACAATGGAGATGCATCTAGTCTAGATTGAACCAATGGCTCAATCAGAATTTTCCATACGTATCCTGGATGGCCACAAGTTTGGGCAGGCCAGTAGGCATAAAATTGACCAGCTTTAATGTCATATTGCCTTCTGATATAGGTCCATTTCAAGACCTACTCTTGAACATGATCTTGTGGCAATAATTAGTTCCATTTTAGAGGCTTGAACATCCTTTTGGTCCTTCCATTATCAGCCATCATACCAGTCCCCCTCAGGCTTCAACTATACACCAATAAATATAACGCGACAAGTAGCATAAAATATTCCAACTGCGTTTGGGCTTCTGATTAAGTTTAGCGCACTTGCAACAGCTTCTAAACGAAGAAGACCCCATCTATTTACTTTTTGGGACTACGACAGGATTAAAAAGAATAAAACATCAAGATTGCTATTGCAAAGCCCAGACGAAACAAATGGTGCTGTCACAAGTGAAGCTCTCTATCAATTCCCAGCATTGACCAAAATATCAATAAACAAACACGTCGACCACTTTAGAATGTTGCACATGGACTCATCTATATCTGAAGCCAGTCCAAGTATTCTTTATCTAGAAGGGTTGCTACAGCGAAAAAAGACTGGATATTCACATCTTTCTCTACATAACTTCCAGCTATCCAATTCAAACTTAAGTCTTCAATATGATCAGTTTTAATCCACCACACCACACAATTTCCCACCTATTCTGATAGGCAACAGAGATTTCCAAGGAAAAAACAAAGTACTCAAACATACACATCAGCAAAGAATATTAAACAAAGAAAGGTATTTGATCAAATGAAAAGTCGAAAAATTCGCAAAAAAAGCAAATATGCAAGATTATGCAACAAAAAAAAAGAAAGAAAAAAAAACCCGTTGAAGCTGGATATCAAATAGGAAAAGAACACCCAAATTTTCTTTCGAAGAGGACATATTTTCACATTGAGACAAGCCAAAAAATATTCTTCAAAGCTTTTAGAACAAGGAATCTGATCAAACATCAAGTCGCAAATTTTGCACAAACAAGCAAATCTGCAGAAGCGGAGAAGGACTGCTCCATAGCACCTGTAATAAGTGGACAAGATCTAACCAATTTTACTTGAACCCCAAAAAAAAAAATCAAATCAAATGAAATACATACACGTCCAGAGATCAGACATTAGAAAGGAGATAAAACAACTTTGTATTCTACGACGCAAAAGCATAAACTTGGGACCTACCTTAGCCTTGGGGATGACCTTAACAGCAACCTGCTGTCCCTTGAACTCCCCTTTCCTGAACCTTGCAGAGCAGGTGTACCCAAAATGCCCTCTCCCCACTTCATCCCCAACCTCCAGCCGACTCGTCAGCTCCTTAGAAAACCCAAACCTCTTGTCCAGCTCCACCCCTCCCTCCTCCTCCCCCTCCTCTCCCTCCGGTATCGACTTCGCCGCCTTCTTGCCGTGCCGCCGCGCAAGCACCGCCTTTATGTGCTTCGCGGGCGACGGCGGGGGGAACGGCCCCTTGAAGAACCTCCGCGGCGTTGAGTTGGCGGACGCCGCCGCCCCCCCTGCCGCCGAGGCCGGAGACTTCTTGAGGAAGCGGGCGGGGCTGGGGCTGTAGAAGGGGAAGAAGGGGGACTTGGGGGTGGCGATGGCTGAGGTGGGTTTGTCCTGGAGAGGGGTGGGAGGTGACTTTGGGGCCTGTGGGGGCTGAGCCTGGTCATTTGGGGAGAGCTCTCTTGATGCATAAGGGTTGGGTTTTGGCGGCTTTGAGGTGCAAGTGCCCATCTTTTCCTCCTTTCACCAAAGTGGACCAAGAAAGGACAGTGCTTTCTACTGCATTCTTGCTCCCAAGTATGAGAGGAAGAGATCCAACAGTTACTTTCACAGAGACCGGGAGAGAAGGAGATGGGCACTGGGCAGTGCTGGTGAACTCTCTCTCTCTCTCTCTCTCTCTCTCTCTCTCTCTCTGTCTCGAGTGACCCCTTTTCAGAGAGAGGGAGAGAGAGAGTTTGGCGGTGCTTTTCTGGGCAAGTACAGGTTGGTGATGGAAATGCCGGTGCTGAACCGGAACAGATGGAGTGGGGTTTGTATCGTTTGATGCAGCAAGAAACGCAGGGGCGAGAGAGAGACAGAGAGAGAGAGAGAGAGAGAGGAAGGAAGGGAAGGGGAGAGGAAGTGATCTGTGGATCTCGTTGTCCACGTGGGATCAGATAGGACGAATTTCTCTTCTTCTTTTTCCTTGTCGATATAAAAAAAAAGGAAAATATATTCGGTGGGTCTATTTTCTTGATTTTTCTTCTTTCTATGCAAAGTCTTTTCTGATCCGATATTTTTGCTTTCACTTCACAAAAATTCTTCTGGATTGATTGAGTCACGTCAATTAGTTACCTTCCACTTCGGTCCTTTTCTCCCTGCATAGCAGACTCCATCGAGAAACAGAAGTTTTCTATTGGATTATGAAGGCTATTTGGTAACATTTACATTTTCTGAGAATTAATTCTTTTCATAAATAATTATTTTATTTTAATTTTTGAACGAATTTCTGAACAGAAAGATCCGTTTGGTAACCGCATAAATTTTATTTTCTCAAGATAAAAAAAGAACAAAATAGCGTTTTTTGTGACGTGAAATGTTTTTTAGTTTTTTTTACTAATCTTCTGTAATTTTTCTCTTTTTTATCCTTCTTCTTCCCCCTCTAGTTGATCGCTAGCCTCGAACATGCCTTGCCAACCCTAGGAGAGGCCTACCTAGGCGAGGTTAAGCCTCGCTGGCCCTCGTCTCTAGCTAGTCGCTGGTTATCGTGGAGGCCCGATGACCAACTAGAGGAGGAAGAAGAAGGAAGGAAAAAACGAAAAGAAAAAAATGATTTTGTTTAAGAAATTGTTCCCGAGAACAAAGAAGTAAATTTTTACTTGTTGCTTCTTTTCCGTTATCAAATGGATTTCGGTTCTTTTCTATTCGGGAGAACAAAAGAATAGAAAAATAGAGAAATAGAAATATTACCAAACAGGCTCTAAATATCCCAAGAAAAATTTTATATGAAAAATATTAAATCAAGAAAAAAAAAGTCAAGGCATTAATGTTATGGAAAAACAATAAAAAAAGAAGAAGAGAAAATCAATCAACCTGTATAGACTTGAATCATACCTTTTAATTGTAGGCCTTATAGGAAAAATTTTTGATATCTTTCAAAATTTCCCATATGTTAATATATCAAATCATGTGTAGCTTTTTATGTCTTTTCCAAATCTTACTATATTTTTTCATTTTGGAAAGAAGTATAGCATATAAAAGTTAGGAGTAGAAATTCAGCGCCACTAAATATGTTTTTATGAGATGATGTTAATGTGTCTTACCCTAGATATGGCCCACCCCAGATCATAAAGATAAAAATTCCTATTTTGATCTTTATCTTAACTTGAAATGCTTGACTTGTTCATCCCTTAATAGAGTTGCCCAAATTTAGTATTTTTCTCAATTTAATGCTCGCTTACTCACTCACTCACTCACTCACAGGGCTCACCCCAAATCGCAAAGATAAACTTTAGAAAGAGAAGTGCTTTGAGAGAAATGCTCTATTACTCTTCATGTATTGAATTTGTGAGATGATACAAATGACAGGGAGGAGACCATTATATATATATATATATATATATATATATATATATATATCTATCTATGCAAGTCTCTCTAATTACAATCGTAAATATTTCTTAAATATAACGATGGAGATCCAGTCTCTCCATCTACCAATTACCACATTGATTACAAGAATTTTTTCGAACACAAGCGTGTGTATTCATTGGCATTTTAGTATTTTGGAGACACAGTCACAGGTAAAAATCAATTGTAGTTGATAAGTACGAGTGAGTGGGATTTGTGACCTATTTTACATGGATTATAACCTCTTCAGAATTTATTTATTGTTTGATTAAGCCGAACAAGAAATATTGGTATCGTGAAACGCTAAATAAAGTGTCAACCATATGAATAAAGTGTGTAGGCAAAGTGATTTGATAATAGCTAAAAATTGCAGAGTTTTTTTTTTTTGGTAAGGTAAAAATTGCAGAGTTAATACTACAAAAAACCCCAAACTATATTATTGTGACACAAATATCCTAAACTTTTTTTTGTGTTACTAAAAACTCTAAACTTGCCCATTGTGACATAAATCCTCCAAACTTTTTTTTTGTGCCACAAAAAACTCAGAACTTATATCAATGTGACAAATATGCCATAGACGGAATTGAAATAGATGGTAAAGTTTGGATTTTTTCGTGACACAAAAAAAGTTGAGGATATTTGTGTTATAGTGAGCAAGATTAAGGTTTTTGGTGACACTAAAACAATTAGGATATTTGTATCACAATGGGCATCATTTAAGATTTTTTGTGGTATTTGTCCAAAATTTAATAATGAATGTTATTGGTTTCTTACCAAAAATAAGATAATGGATACTATTTTTAGATTATAACATTCTAATTGGTAACATGTAATTTTGATCAAATGTTTCTTTTTGAAAGCAACTCAACTCTAATATCATTTTATCATAACACGGCCGGATTTACGCGGTCTAAACCCCAAAACAAATACTTAAGTAACCACACAAAAATAACATGTTTGGTTGCGATTTCGATATCGGCAATTGCATGACAAGTCTATTGCAGGTTGACTGCCTATTTCGATGATTGTTTGTGATAAGAAATATTATAGTGAATTTCCTATTATAGCTAGCTATTAAATGACTCCTTTGACTAATAGCTAAATTACAGCCTGGGCTATAAATAGCCATAACCAAAAGACACTGCACTCTTTTCTCCCATTCACCTTATCAATGCTACACTACCTACATCAACGACAATTGAATTCATATTGAATACTAAGCAAATATTTGAGTGGTAAATCATCTTATCTTGATTATACATAAATAGCTATTTTGGACTAGATTATTCATGATATACTGATCGACACAATATTAGTTGCATAGTATTAGGGACGATGGTGATCGGCAGTTGAATTGTGTTTTTGATAATTTTGGGGTTTGTATGATGTGGAATGGAATCGCAATCCTAACCATAGTTAGGTAATCCAATTCCGCATTTTTTAAGTAGGTGTGCTCCACGTGGAATCCAAATCCGTGGTCTAATTTTCTCCAGGCATGAAATAGTAGAAATTGAAATTCCATCTTTTGAAGAATTCAATTCCCCATTGAATCAAACAAAGTCCTAAAGGTATTCCTTCTACAAAATTGAATCCACGTGAAAGGGAATCGGGTGAGTGATCTCACAATTGAGTGAACCAAATCATTCCACTAATCTCCTTCATGTCCCCATCTTGTCGTTTTAAGAGTTGTGCTTAGGAAAATCTTTTCCTCCACAAAAATCGGTTGATTGGTGGCTCACATACCCATTTTTAACATTAATTAAGATTTCATGTGGTAATATCCATAATTTAAAAAATGCGATTCAAAAATATGATCAAAGAAAATTCTGTCCAACTATAGATGGAGAAAAGTATGGCCCTTCTACTTACCCCGTTCGCTTCAATGATTTCTTACAACTTGTGGGACAAATTATATATAGGTTCGAAATTTTTGCACTGCTTAATTTATCAAAAAAACTAAGCCTATCATAATTCTCAAGAAAGTATTTCGTGTGACTAATACACTACACGACCGTGGCGATATGGTATAACCGATCAATTATCATTGTTTGAGTCCTGTGAATCTCATCCCACCTAGCATCATGTATGTATGCATCTCCCTTGAAATCGGTTGGTTGCGTCTCAGTATCACTGCCACATGATCTATGCATGTTTTATCTAAACCTTCTCCGTATTACTCAACCGATCCTGAGATATCAGCCACACATTCCTATTCAACGAAATATGTATTCTAACCAAAAGAAGGCGTCTCAGATATGAAGTCCAGCTTTCTGCAAAATTTCCTACCCAGCAATAATTTTTTCTCCTTGGCAAAAAACATATATATCTGTGAAAAAAGAACATAAAGTTCCGCTTATTTCGTGAAAATAAATGATTTGTAAAATATTTTTCAAATTATTTATTTTTTCTGCAAAATTAATGCATCCTAAGTATCTAAGATCTTCATGATCCTGCATGATCAAGTGGTCTGTTCGTTCAGCAAACGTGCATTGCCACACAATTTTAATGGGTAGGGTGCGTAATGGAGTGGTTCATCCGAACCTCACGCCACACATCAATAATGAATTTACGTCTAATTATGCCCGGCATGCAGAAGTGGTTCAAAAGATGCTTCCAAACCAATTGTCTAAAAAATGCCCCAATAAATGTGTCCGCCAAAGTCAATCATGGAACCATACACTTGCAAGTTGGGAGGCTTTTTGGCAATCAATAATTTGGAGGAATGCAACCAAGAAATTCAATCAAAAATAAAAGACGAATTTGCCTGACATGACAAGTAGTTTCAAGAATCAAACAATTGATTTGTACTATTTTAAGTGTCGAACTCTTTATATACCAAGGGTTGCACTTCTCGATGGAATATATGATTAGTTAGATTTTTCATCTTCTTTTAAACTCATTATATCCTTAACGCCAAATTGGCAAAGCCTAAATCGTTAGAGTGATGTAAAGCACCTTCATGACTCGAACGGCAAGTTAAGTCAAAATCACTCTTTAAATCAAAGGGAATATTCGACCAAAAAAATATTAAAGGGAACATGCATGTTCCAAAATTACCGTTGTGTTAAATAATAAAGCATAAAAAATACATAATTAGCACATCTTTCGTAACTTCACATTTCATCCACTTTCTCTTGAAACTACCCATTTTCTTTACAAAGACAACTAACCAATTCCATGTATATACAGATAGCACATGTCTTGACACTAGTAAATAAATAAATGATCGATTATAAATACGACGGAATAGATAATTCATGATAGTATGAACTACCCACACGAACCCCCCCTAAACTAAACATAATACAGCCCTTAACCTTCCCGTCTCTCCCTCAACCCCGCTACATAATTGCTCCGCCCATTCCGATCGTCAACCGCCACCATGATTGCACCGCCATCGTCTTGGAGGCCTTTCATATGTCCAAACATTGGCTTCTCTCTCCTCCTTCACATCAGACTTTTCTCTCTCTCTTCCTCTCTCGCTCGATCACCATTTCCATCGACAAGATCTTGGATGGGGATGCCCTCAACCGATCTCGTCAAGCGTGGGTGGAGAGAGAGAGAGACCAAAGCGATGGGCCTGAGTAATGAGACTACTTCACATAGGCGACGGGGGCGGTGAAAGCTCTCAGTCATTGGAGGGGATGTTGCAAGAGGTAACTAATTGGTTTCCGATCATGGCTGGATTTATGTTTATTAAGGTCTTCTTGGTGCATCTTTTATATGAGTAATTATAGCATATGTCACTAATGTGAAAAAAAAAAAAGGTTTTACACAGGCGGCCTTATACACTATTGATTTAAGAAAGTGGACAATTACAATCCTGAAATCGAAGGTAGATAAGACCGCTTGTATGACATTGGGGGTGTATGCGCTGTTTTTACTTTTTTTATATTAGAGCGTGCGATCATTGGACAACAAAAACAAGCCAAAAAAAGGGCCAAGTGTCCAAGCAGCTAAATCAATCTAAAATTATTTTCTATTAGTTGAAAGGAACGGTGATAATAAAATCTTTCGTTTCAATCAAGATCCTTTTTTCCGAATGATTATCTATTCTTCAATACTTTTTTATGCTGACGAAATCCTTTTTAGACACACAAATCTCATATCAACTAAACCTTCTATTGATAGAACGGATTATGTATAATATGAGAAGTGAAACTATCTTGTTCACTTTCAAAGATTTGAATCATGGGTCTCCAATGTAAAAACACAATAACCATTAAAAAAAAATCCCCTCAAAAAGATTCTTGCATTTGTCAACTCGATTCTATTGGAAGTCTAGAATCGTCGTGTGCCCACCATGCATAAAATAATCATGCCATAGCCATATGCATCAAAATCTTCAATCAATGGCACTCCAGACAAATGATGCAAAGCAAAAGTGAAATGTGGCAGTTGGTCAATGTTGTAGCGGACCGAATCGCCGAGGATCGGGGGGCCAGTTTAGCTAATAAAAATAATAAAATAAAGTGATTTGATAAAAATAATAAAATAAAGTGATTTATCTTATTTTATTTTTTTCCATGTGGAGTAAAGCTAAGCTACAACGTTCGAGTATTGCGGGTCACGAGAGACCCTGGATTGGTGTGCAGGTGGTGAAAATATTCTTCTTGTTATTGATCAATCTCGCAATTCAAGAGGAGCGAAGATAAAAAGGGCTGAGAATCCTAAGATCAAATTTTGATCAATGCGAGAGGAAATGAGGGCACGGCTAATTATATCATAAGTTTGATCTAGGGATCCAAGTCTTTGATATGTAGCAAGTAGTTCACCTATGGGGTAAATTAAATTAGAAGGGGAAAAAACTTGTTCGTATATTGTTGGTACTTAAAAATGGCCAAAATAAGTCTTGACCATATTGAAAGAGACATTGATTTTGTGAGGCATTGGCCGCATTAAACAGGATATCGGTTTTTTTTATAAAAAAATTATAAGATGCCGTGCAAATTATGCCAATTAGATTGTGATTGACGCGGGTTTGACCAACGGATTGATTGCCATGTGGGAGATTGGCAGTGACTGCTATTGGCACCCAAATTTGACATGTTCGTCATCAATGGCTAGTATTAAAGAGCGGAACAAATACTGAAACGTTACAAGCAGTTGACATAGACGCGGCACAAGCAGTTGGTATACACGTGGCATAAGTAGCTGGCGGACACATGGAAGAAATTGTCGGGATACCCGCGGCAGGAGCGGCTAGGATGATGCCAAGCTAGATATAAGTCTAAGAAAAGTGAGGGAACGATTATTCTCTTGTCAAATGTTATCCCTAAAATATCGGAGTGATAGAGATCATGGCCAGACGCTACGAAACAATTGGCATGAATTCCAAACTAGTCAGCAAAAATTGATGCCAGTCCTCCCCACCCACCCCCCAAAACATGAGGGACATGTCCAAGAAGCAAATAACACTTGCAAAATGTGGAGAACAAAACCCAGAAAATGGAAATTGCGATTCTAGGGGCTCATGACTATAAAGGTACGTCCAAAAACGATCCCTGCTTGTGGCCTCCGCATCCAAAACTTGGGAAGTATGTCCAAAATTTGGGAGGACGTCCGAAACTTCAGAAACGAGTCTTAAAACGTAAAAACAAGAGGCTCATGACTACAGGAAGAACATCTTAAGCATGAAGAGCGAGACATGCTCAACCAAATCGCAAGATTTTATTTATTTTATCCAAGTTTTCGTTCTGATTCTTTCATTTTATCAAACTCTACTCTTGTGCGTTTGTTTGAGCTTGTGCTATTGGCTTCTACTTCCGAGTCATCCATAAGCCTCTACGTGTTCTTTTCTAAGCTGTAAATCGTTCTATCAATAATATAACAAGTACGTGTTTTTCCATATTTATCAATTTCCGAGTTTGGTCTTCATTAGGGAGTCTTCCTTGAGGGCTGACATTCATTTGACAAATTTTACACACACATATATGGGTCCTCTACTTTAAATCATAATTCCCAATTCATCAATCACCCAATTGGTTCAACCTACGGTGGGAACACTATGGCCCAATTGTTGAAATATTACCCTTACCAGCCAAAAAATAGCTTCAGAATCTTGCGTTTGCATTTTGTACCATCACAACATGAATCATGTTTTCCATGTCTCATGCATTTCTTTATCAACTTCCGATCTCATGGGTATTGGCCTGGGAATTTAATTACAATTGTCTTTCCCAAAATCCCAAATTTGATTAGAAGATATAAAATCAAATCGTGGGATAGTTTGAATTTTTTTAAACAAACTTCAAAAGAGTCAGTTCTTACCAAAAAAAAAACACTTCTAAAGAGTCAGTTATAAACTAGCTAAATCATTGTACCTCCCAAATCACCACGACAGCCCCAAAACATTGACTGGTCCTCCAGATACTTTATTTTTACAACAAAAATCCTTTGCAGCAGCACAACTTGCAGGTGTACAAGCACAGGATGAATATATTGTAGTTATGGAAAAAAATTATTTAAGAAATCAAAGGATCGATAGTCTGCAGCAGCTCTACCAAATCACACCATAGCAGGAATACCAATGAAGACAACTCCTATGGTATTGACTTGTCGGAAGAAGAATAAAATCATTAAAAGAAGATTAACCGTCAGAAACTGTGGCAATACGGACTGATACTGTAATAGACCAATATGGACATATCGCTATTCAATCGCTCTAGTTGATCACTATAGCAAATCACTTACGAGTTTATAAATTGATTATTACCTAGATATAGAATTAATTGAACATGATACAAGTACCCTGTGTTTCACAAGAGAGTAACATGCCAATGTTGATTCTAGATACTTTATAATCGAACTTGAAAATTGATTCCTTTCAAAATACGTATTACGGAGATTATATGAGTAAAATGCCTAAACCTCTTCCTTCGATTCTTTCTACATATACGAAATATTTTAGGGAATGGACATCTATATTAGTAGTGAGGTCCTTCGCCGACCAAATCCGAGTGGCGATGGAGTCCTCGGTTGGTTGGTTATCCCGTGTTGTGAGGATGCATTGTAATGGTGCGTTGCCTCATTTCATAAGAACATGGGCGACATCAAACCCACAAGCAAATCTTATCTATATGTCAGACTTTCCTTCACGAGCTATCTCCGTGCCTAACTTAAAAATTGGCAAAACTCTTTAAAGTTTCTCATTGTGATAGGGAATAGAGATAACATGAGATGTTACCCCCAATCCAAGTTAATCCTGCATGCGACACAACATTGTGGAGCACAGTGGCCAAACTCTCTTCACGCAAGTCCTCACATGTATTGCAAAAGAAATTATGATAAATAATCGACTGTCAATGTCGAAATAACCCTTATTGGGCTTGCTTTAGCGATTGAGTAACGGGTACATGAGGGAAAATTAGGTGCACGAAACATGTTTTGTTTTCTTATACCATCAAAACCAAACATTACAAAACAAAACATGTTTCATGTATAGGCCACTTATTCAGGCTTTGGGTTGCATTTTACCAAGACGGTGAGATCAGTGGAGCATTTCATTGTCCCAGAGATTATCTACTTAAAAGTGGGCATCCTTGTCATTAAAAAAAGATAATTTTTCAAGTTTTCAATAAAAAAGAAGAATTTTTCGATAAATAAATAAATAAATAAGAAGCTGTGATTGATGATATTCTGTGCTTACTTACGATCAAAAGAATATGCTCACCGATGATCTCATACAATTTAATGCATGCTATTGACTACACTTTGTATAGAACTACCACATTAATAAAATGGTTTATTGTATCCTGTACCACTGGTGTGCATGGTCCCGGGCACCATCGTTGAGCCCAAGATTGAGAAGAAGCTATTCTATATGGCAATTATGCTGCTTGCCATGCCGCACGATTTAGCAAGTAAATCCAAATTGAGTATTTCCAACATTAAAGCACTAAGTGAAATGATATGCCTTGTTGATATACATGTTTGAGTTATGTTAGAGAAATCTCATTGAATAATTTGTGTAGTGTGAAGCAGTTAATATATTCTAATTAACTCGTAATTTATTGGCTTAAACTCCTAAGTGAAGGTAGATCCAATTAGATATGTTGACAGGTTAAGATTTGAGCTCCATTTTGGCAATTTCCCAAGTAAAATATCGGGCTTCTGCTGTAAGCACCTAACATGCCGATCACCTGAGTGACATAATTGGCCGGTGAAATCATGTTAGCCGCGCAGTCAACACGTAAAATACTTTTTAGAGACAGAGACCATTTGTGTGGAAAGTTCTTCCTTGTGGTATGGTACAAGAATCCCATGAGCAATCCCTTTCCGCGGCGCTTTTACTTTGTGGTTTCGTAAAGGGCCTTCAAAATCATGAAAGTCCAACTAAAAATCACACTAAAAATTCCCTCTCATCATGCCATCGTTGCTAAGTCAACATTAGAGAGCTCACTTCTGAGATATCATTGTCATGGAAAAACACTCGACCATAGGGATTTCACATCATGGAGCACCGCTGGTATAATGCCTATTCTTACTATATATATTTATTTTTTTATTGATTTCCTGTAGTAGGAGCACTGGATTTATTTGTTTTTCACTTCGAAAAAAAAAAGATATATATTAAGATGAGGTGACCTAATCTCACTCTAAATTTGAGGAAAAATTTGTAACCATCAAATACTATTACCATTCAAAAGCGCGCACCATTGACATGACTTTTCTTCCGGAAGAGCTATTTATTTTTTTTCTATCAAAATATCCATATATCCATGTCCCTAATCAATATAGGAATTTGGAAGACTAAAAGTAAATTTCCACTTTAAATTTAATTAATGAAAATTTAAAGGAATAATTTCATTGATATAAATAATCGACGAATAGTAAAAACAAAAGTTACTAAAAGCAAACTTCACGCAAATGGTGATAAATCATCTATTATAGTGAATCCATTCCTTGTAAAAAATGATAGTTCAATACAATATACGTGTAGTATGAAAAGGCAAAAGAAAATACCTTTGCCTTAAGTTTAATTAATAAGAATTAAGGTATAATAAATCTCAAACATAAAAAAATAAGGAGTAGTAAAATATAAGTTACCAAGGGTAACTTATCCGATTACTATAAAGATAAGAACAAGTTACAGATTTACTAGCACAAATGAATGTCTGGTGTAATTTAAGAAATTTAGAGGGATCGCAAACAATTGTCATGGTCTCCCTTTTAAATTCTATATAATTCAAGAAAAACGAAGAGTAAAAATAAAAAAAGAATAAGGAGTTCAAAGAGTATGAAAAGTTGGTAACTGTTAATGCTAAGAAGAGTGATTCTATAAAAATTTCCAAATATATTTTTGATAAAGAACAACTAAATTGATTTTCAGGACTCGAATGATAACTATTCTCTTCTTAGGCCCAATTGCTAGCCAGAAATAAAATTTTCTATTTTTATTACTTAAACTAGTTTCTGAGCAAAAAATAGCGTTTGATAACGACACAAAATTTGTTACTGAAACAGAATTTTGTTTGATAGTGTTGATGTAGAATTCATACATTGGTGGGCAGGGGAGGGGGGGTGGACTAGCAATGGGCAGCGGGGGGCGACCGGTGGCGACGGGGCCACGAGTGGCAAGGTCGAGATTTGAGATTAAATTTTTTTTTTTTGATAATTGAGATGTCCGCGCGGCCGGCGAGCTAGGGCTCAAACCAGCGGTGATGCTCGACCAGTCCTCAAGGGGGGCTAGTGCAGCATCTCACCACCACGACCCCCCACTTAAATCACCGATGGGCAAGTTTGAACACAGGAAATTGAAATTATTTCATCAAACGGATTTTTATTTAAAACATGTTCTCAGTAATAAAAAAAATAAAGAAACAAAATTATTATCATTCACATGCTTGCACTCTCAAATTGTTATAAGATATAGATCACAAGTCCAGAAAATGAATTAAAATATGTAATATAATATCAAGAAAACTGACTTTGTGAGCCAAATGCAAATCAGCTTTTTACCTACAGTTGTGAAACCGAAGCAAAAGTCGCAAACCTCATACAAATTATCCCAAAAAGACAACTCATGAAATTAATAACTTCGATACTTTTTATTCAAGGAAAGATGATTAAAAAAATTACGATGCACATATTTTGGAAATACGTGCTTAGAATGTTGGAGTTCAACCATCCGAATATTTAATGGAAATAGGTCAATTTATAAGAAAACACTCGAGTGGAACAAGGACAAGCAACTTGAGATAATTGACAGTTCTTATATAACTAGGTCGTTGAATATTATTAGATAAAAGCAACCCGTGCAAAGTGCACGGGTTCCTATGCGCCTAGGTTTACCTTACATCATATTAGCCTAGGTGCAGTGGCAGAATTAGAATGTCTTGCCAAACTTTAATCAAGTAATATCGATCTATAATAATTCATTCAATATGAATTGTTAGATCACAGCGATCTTATGTTATAACACCACCACTCGACACCATCAAGCAAACGTGATTGTCGTGAGAGGTCCAGCCGACCCTCACTCCATGTTGGTATGCGCGATGACGCCACCACCACTCAATTGCCTCAAACAGGACTAGGATGGAAAAATATAAAAAAAACGGCATCTAACATTTATTAAAAAAAAAAAAAAAAAAAAAAAACAGAAGAGCACAGCCCCTCATTTATTTTCCAGTGCAAGTTTCAGAACTCAATAGAGCGAAATGAATATTTTATAAATCAATTGCGCTTTAGATATAAATTTTAGAGCTTCCTGCATCGTCTCATGAATTTATCCTAAACGTTTTATAGAAAAGATGTAGAGTACAAGAAAGCCTCCCATGTTGACGGGATCCTCATCACATGGGAAGGAAGATTATTCACCGGTACATACCAAGTGATTTATATCCACTCACATATCTCAAATGATTCTTCAGATACAAGTAATTACGCCAGAAAAGAAGGAGAAGATTCACATGATCTGATGTTATCAAGATGCGTTTGAAATTTCGACCCCTACTAGCCCTAGATGTCCTGGCATTCTGCACTCTATCAATGCGCAAGAGGGTACCTTTTCCAAATCGTGGAATACGCTGGTGGGGGGTCAAATTGCTTTGGGAGTCCCTGTTTCTTCCTCATGATGGAGAGAGAGACCCGCTGTGGAAACAGTTCAGACACTCGAAAATAATAATGCTATTGTCAGAAAAGGAAAGACGGATACGGATCTCCCAAGTCTCAACCATTCGGAAAGCAACCACCACGACCTTTTGCACTTAATTTCTTGGACCAAAAACTCCGAGATCGAGCGTTTATTTGATGGAGAGATCACACACCAATCAAAGCCTGTCCACCAATTGGGCACCCACCTTTGATGGGCATACGTGTGATGCATAATGTGAAGGACATAATTCGTGCTGCATAAGAATGATGTTGATGGGTTTTTACTATGGTCTAGAACATATAGCTTCTCCGATTCGAAATTGGGATCATTTGTCTTCATTTTGTCCAGAAAGGTTGCTGTGTTTTTTGCCATTATGTGCAGCATGCACCATGAGAATGATGCCCACTCTTGCTTGTTCATAGCACACTTTTGAAGAATATCCGAGCAAGTTCTGGGAAACACATGGTTCTAGTTTCGCAAACAACCCATGAAGTTGATTTTGTCTCAATTAACACCCTAAAGTAGGGTAATGTGTATCGATCAACCCCCTCAACCCATTGGTGGCCAAATTTCTCACTCGAGGCGAGCAAGTGATTTTCATGGGATATTTTCACTCATGAGAGGGGCATTTTCATCTAGTTCAACCTTTTCACGCATTTTTGGCCGTCCAACAAGACATTTATTTAAACGTCGATGAGCCAAGGGAGTTCATTGAGATGCATTTCCTCACTTCAGGTTATTAATTGAGACAAAATCCACTTCATCACCAGCACCATTTCGAGGTATTTTTTAGTTACTCTTCATAATTCTGTTTCTCAATACAAATTTTCATCTCCACTTTTATAATCAAAGAATGTGGATTCTCTAAAGGTATGGAGCATCACAATGCACGTTTGGATGATTTAGAAGCTCCCGCCACTTGAGAAATTTACCTAAAAAATTGCACAAGAAACCCGTGACTCTCTGTCTCTCTCTCTCTCCACTCCCATCTACCTTCGTCAAGCATGAGTGCCCCCATCGTTACTGCTCCTCCCCCATCTACGTTTTCTCGTCACCATCCCATCGGGTCAATGTCTCTCTCCTCCGCAGTTAATGTAGATAAAAGGAACCCGTGGTGGTCATGAGGTCAAGACCTTTAAATACCGGGACAAGGATCTGGGCCCAGTGATGTTAGATCCGGCGGAACGAGGCTGGATCGGGGAGAGAGAGAGTGAACTTGGTGTCGGAGATCTCGGTGCCGAGGTTCGTGGCTTGGTTGATTTCGCCCAGCTTGGAGGAGGCTGGTCGCGGACGAATTGGCATGCGAGTGGCTTGTGGTCGTGTGGGAGCCCGGGTTGTCAATTGGCATTGAAGCATGCAAGAGAAAATCGAAAAAGCGAAAATTGAAAGGAAATGGGCAAAATATAGGGACTGTCCTATAAACTTGGAGGATGATGTATTTACACCTCAAGAAGCTGACTGCGCCTCGAGCAATCATTCTCCGAATTCTAAAGAATCACAATCCACAAGCATATGGGCAAGAATTAAACATAAATAGATACTTTTTCTTGGACATTGTAACATGACATTTCAAGTTTCACCTCCCATTATAGAGTCTTGTAATGTTATCCATAAGTAATGACCCAACCCAAATAGTTGAGATTTGTAGCAGAAGAGAGAAAAGTGTAATATCATGTCCATTATCATAAAAAGAGTACAAAACCCCTCTATATAGGAACAGAAAGCAATTAGACATAATTACAATTAACGTAAACCGCAATTAACTAATCCTAAATCGTAATTCTAAATATATCTCTAACGCCCCTCTCAAACTCAAGGTGACTTACAAGAAGTAAACTTGAGTTTGGAGAAAAGATCCAAAAAATGCCTAGGTGAAGATATCAGAAGTCTGATCAATGGATACAATGGATGCAAGTCGACCAACGCCATGAAAAACATGGTATAAGATGAAATGACAGTCCATTTTAATGTGCTTGGAGAGTTTATGAAAAACATCATCACGTGTTATTCGAATAACACTTCAGTTGTCACAATGAATGGTTGCACCACTATTATGATGCAGTCCTATGTCTTCTAGTAAACGTCGCAAACCATAATAACTCTGGTGTTGTATCAGCAAGAGCTCGATATTTATGTTTTTGTACTAGAGTGAGCAATAACAGTCTCTTTCTTGCTATGCCATAAGATAAGTGAGTTGCCTAAAACGAAACAGTAGCCCTTAGTTGAGCGACGATCTTGAGGGTCACTAACCTAGTTAGCATCAACTATCAACTCAGATGTAGAATGAGCAGAAAAATAAAGGTGGTGATCTAATGTATCCTTGAAGTAGCGAAGAAATTGAAGAATTGTAGCAAAATGAGTCGAATGGGATGTGGTTATGTATTGAATGACAATATGAACAATAAATGTGATATCAGGTCAAGTAACAGTGAGATATATAAAGAATGCATGCCAAATGTCGATAAAGTTTAGGATTTGAAAGAGGAGTCACATTTTTTGCCTTAAATTTGACACGGGTCTCGTTATGAGTTGTAGCAACCTTGCTTGTCAATGAATTTTGCTCGAGATTGAAGATCAGTGGCATATTTAGCTTGAGAAAGATAATAAACAAAGGAATTTGAAAACTCTTCGAGCCTAAAAAGTAGCTGAGTTGCTCAAAGGAAAAATAGAGAATGTATTGCCGAGTGATGTATGGGCTGATACCCCGAAGATACTATTGCTTTAAGTGGGGCAACGAAAGAGTGATATTATAATGGTCTCTGCAATATATGAAGCAAACAAGAAGGAAGATTTCAGCTTCAAAACTTTCCTAAAAATCCAAGGATACCCATATAGGTGTTGAGATGAATTTTACAATAAGGAATGATTAAGTAACGATTCTTAATCCTCCACGAGACTAACAGTTAGTTTTGAAGTGGAAATTTTCAAATGGAAATTTGAAATGCTCTCATTTTTTCAAAAGAGGAATGCAAAGTAGACCTTGTTTCAAATACGGATTTGAAGTGACTTACTTAGTCTCAAATAAGGGCTTACCCCACGGATCAGCCAAATCTTCGTCGGCCTGATGAGACAATGAGGGGCATTTTCGTCCAAAATCATTTCTTGCCTTTCCTTGTCATTCTACTGTTCATCTCTTCGTCGTCCTTCCTTGACTGGGTGCTTCTTTTTTTCAAATACTATATTAGACCGGGAGCTTTCTTTTTTGCAATCATTTTCCTCAATCGCCATTGCACTTTGGGTGGTTCTATGAATCTTTCCGATTCATCTTAGGAGCTGATGGTTATGACTTGAAGTTCCCCTTATACTTTTATGTATTTTCTTTCACCGAAAAAGGTTTGGACTTTGGAGACTCGCATGAGTCCAAGCAAAGCATTGCTTTCTACTTTTGTCTTTTTCTTGTTTTCCCTTTGGTTTGAGAATGATGAATCTCACTACTTAGTCGGCTTAATGTTTTCTTGGTCGCCCTAATTAAATGGTGGTGGGAATTGCCCAGCAAAAAGAGCAAAGTTGTGGAAGGAAGATAAAAATAAGAAGAACCCAGTCAAGAAAGCACGACGATGAACAGTAAAATGAAAAGAAAAGGAAAGAAATGCTTTTGAACGAAAATGCACTTTGCTGTGTCGCCCAAATTAGCATGTGAGATGTCTGGGCTCGCCGGCTGGAGAAGATTTGACCGGTCGGTGAAACAAGGTTCACTATGTACCATCTTTTGGGAAAATGAGAGTACTTTCAGGTTGGATTTGAAATTTTCTTAGTAACAAATAATAAATAATTAAAAATTATTGTAAAATCTACTCTTTCAAGAATTTATGGCCTTAACAAGCCGTTACTCTCACGGTGGACTAAGGGATGATATGTTAACCAGACTCATTATTATTCATGAATAATGGATAAAATCATAATTTAGAAGTTGACCAAATATTAAAATATGATTCTAGAAATTTCTCACACTTTCTAAAATTGAATCTTTTAAAACCTAAAAGGTCAAATGTTTGAACTTAAATTATATTTCACATCTTTAAAATTTGTTTTATTTTCTTCCTTCTCGTGTAACACACGTTCTTTTTGATAGTATGCAGAGTGCTCACGAATTTGGCACACGCGGATTCCCTAGGATTTAGTTTAGTATATGTCTCCAGATGGAAACAACCGCATTTTAGCCCATCCACCTGAATATTATGTCGCGTCTTTTCTGGTCCATGAGATAAATCGAAATTCTCCATGAATTCGAGGTTTCCCATCTGACATTTTGGTTGTAAACAAAAAAAAAATAACGTTGTGGGGATTTTGAGTTCCATAAAAACAGACACGACCAGCTATTGCACATTTTTTTGACTTTTTTCGAAATGAAAATACCGATAAAATTAGGAAGGAAGTGTAACGACAACAACGAACTCTGGAGAGGCCAAAATAATCGAGTTGACTCTTTAGCTTTCGTTTTTTTATAATATGGGATAAAAGAATCTTTTAGTTGATTGATCTTCACGAAAAGTAGCAAACACAAGACTTTTAACTTGAGGGCGTGAGTCAGCGAAGTTAGCAAATCTAAATTGGGGGAGGGCAGATATATAAATTACACTCGAAAATTAAAAAAGAATTTTGCAAAAATACCAATAAAAGTTATACCAATGACCATCCCCAGTGACCAAACGGTTAAACACCAGCTACCTCCGGGTCCACTCCAGCCCGCAAATGCACGTAACCGGTCGCCTCCACGTATCTTTGGAAAGACTTCACTCACAAGATGTGACCGATGTTGCCCCTAGGTTTACTCTAATCAAGATAACGATGTGATATTTAATTCTCGTCAATTTTTGTCCCCTCTAATGTAAAGTTTCGAGGTTCTGTTTTAGATTTTTAATTCCATTGCAAGGCAAGATTTTCACAGGAAATGATGTCTTACACACGCCCACCAAAATTGCCTACTACATGTCTAACCTGTTCCAGTAGGTTAGGTACTCAACTCGTCTACTCATTCTCCAATACGCATTGCATGTAGCTTGGATCCTTATATCCAAATTGTCCAAGATAGGGTAAAACACAGACCACCCATTTTTTCTCAAAGACTTCTGGTCCCCCTTTTGGTAATTGCTGGTCCTTGATCCCACTTTCCCTATCATCTTCCTTTGATAGAAAGCACGCTGCAACCCACCATTTATTGCAGCCTCTATTGGTAAACTTCTGAATCAATATCTTTATCTGTCAGTGTTAGCTGCTCATAATCGACCCCAATACTCATCAAAGTAGGTTTAGTGAAACATTTTGGCTACGAAGAGAGCAGACAACATCATATGAACTTGTTTTCACGAACCCGCGTTCTGGTACTTGTATGTGTCCATTGAGTTGAGCCAAAAACAGGCGAAACTTCGCGGTGATGAGGAAGATGTACTCCCTGTCTCGATGAAGAAAACTTAGGTCAAAGTACAATAAACAATTCAGGTAACATGTTTTGGGATGTGGGGATGTATCCGGTGACGCTCGTATTGCATGATTTTTGCATCAGATCCCATATTCCGGGGTTCGGAGGGGAGGGTGAAAGCCAACCACAAAGTTCATGTACTTCACATGACTTGAGCTGTCGCAGCTTGGGTCCCCCTTCCGTCACTTCTTCCAACAGCCAATCTACCAAACCAAAAAGCTTCTAAGTCCCCTTTCCTAATGAAGGGGGAAAAATGAAATATAAAATATGTCAAACGTGTACGTATGAGTGATTTTAGTGAAACAGTTCTGACACCGAACTATTGATATGATGACGATCGATTAATGCACATAGCCGGCTCATGATTTTAGGCTTCAAGTGAAATTAGATTCAACCACATTATGTAAATAGACTCGTTATTTTGGATTCCCACCTTTGAACTAAGGGAAGATGACCACGTGAAGACAAGATTTGTGAAGGCACGCGTGCGAAGGCATTATGAAACTAGATGCCTTGAATTCAATTAGTGATGTGATCATAAGGACTCAATATATCCAAGTACATGAATGAGAGCTTAGGGTTTGGGGATTTTGATTTGGCCTCCTTTTAGATCTCTTCAGCATGGAAATGCAACATAAAGATCTATGGGAATGTATTAGATAATTTTCCCGGGTAAAATATTGCAAACCTTATGTTTATGCCTTGACCTTTGAACATTTTTGGGAATCCATGAGATAAAATACTTTAGACAGCACCTTACCAAAAAAAAAATACTTTAGACAGCATATTACCAAAAAAAAAAAATACTTTAGACAGCATGTAAAGAAATGTAGCCTCCATGAAATAAAAGACATTTCACTTGCTAAGGGACGAGCTCTTCATTGTTGGACCACCATGAGGGTCATGTCGAAGGAAAGATCGGCAAGGACAAATTCACTTGCAAAGGACAGAACAAGAAAAGGACTATGAACAACACTGCTCAATTTCTGCTGCAGAAGCCCATCGGACCAATTTTTTTAATCTCTTTAAGCCTGCTAACTAGCCCAATGGGTTGAAGTGGCACCAAATTGGCCGGCCAGTGTGACACACCTTTCATCATGGCCTGGCCTGAGATCGGAGATATCACGAAATGGATCATAGATTCTCTTTGTGAGACGTGCACCATGAACAAATTTACTTCCTTGTGCACCGTACAGTAATGACATATGACCCACCAAGGCTACGCATGATAATTATTCTATGCCCGAAAACAAATTATGATCAGAAATGATTCTTTTTTATTCTGTGCCCGAGAACTGATTCTGAGCATTTGAAGGAGTTTAACAACGGCCCAAAATTTCTATTTTTGAAATAGTAAAAGAACAGAAATACGTTCGATAACGGCATAAAATTTCTTTTTATTAATAATATTTTAAATATTTTAATATTTTTTTTCTTTTCTTTTTTTCTTCTCTCCCTTCTTGGCCATGGCCGGTAAAAAATTTCTTTATTAATAATACTTTTATTAAAAAATAATTTTTTTATTATTTTTAGCCATGGCCGGTAAAATTTCTTTTATTAATAATATTTTTTTTGGCCATGGCAGGTAAAATATTTTTTAATAATATTTTTATTAAAATATTTTAATAAAAAATATTTTTAATGAAAATATTTTTTTGTTAATAATATTTTTTATTAAAATATTTTTTCCTTTTTTTTGCCATGGCTGGTAAAACATTTTTTTATTAAAATTTTTTATTAAAATATTTTTTTTCCTTTTTTTTGGTCATGGCCTGATCACCGGCCACGGCCAATCAAATATTTTTTATTAATAATATATATTTTTTTTCATGGCCTAGTCACTGGCCATGGCTGGTAAAATAATTTTTTTCTGTTTATGGCCAGCAAAATATTTTATTATTAATAATATTTTTTTATTAAACTATTTTAATCTCGCCATATACGGCAAGGGTGGCCCTCATGTTAGACATTAGAAGCTACATTAAAAATCAAGAAAAAGAAGAAAAAAAATTGATTCTCATTTTTGTTCCTAGAATTAAGAAGCTACTTTTTTTTTTTTATTTTTGATTTTACTCCAAAACTGATTCTGGACACAAATTTGTAAAAATTTGTGCCCAAAATCAAAAAATTTAACAAACGGATTTCTGTTCTAAAACTAATTCTGGGAACAAAATAACAGAAATTTTCACTATTTAGCAAGTTGCTGGCCTAAGTCTTACATGAGTTGCACCAAGAACAGAATAAGTAGAGATTGTGATTCTCTATATCAAAAACTTCTCCCAATTCAATACCTGTTTCTGAGTTCTATCTACTTAGGAAAAGCTTCAGACAGGAACGGCCTGCTAATAACTTTTAGACCACTTAAGCATGCAGATAAAACTCTGAAACTTTCTCACAAACAACCTAATCATTCATCTCGTGCTCCATCATGTATGTTCAATACTCACAGGATAGCAGTCAAAGAAGATCAATTAGATCCCTAACTTGACAGACGAATCAAATCACTAGGAAGTTGGTTGTAGGCACTCATCCTTAACAAATATATACATTTCTTGAAGTATTTCAGACCTTTGGATGGAAATTTACAGTACCATCTGATTGGTATTATGGGACATCAGCTTGGCAAGTCAAGTCATCAAACTTTTACATGAATTCCTCTCATTAGTCTTTATTGTTCTCTGGCATCAATTGCTCAAAAATATCATTGTGATCTTATGTGTTATGCAAGACATATATTTGGATCTTCTTCATCCGAGTCAAATTCAACCTGCAAATGCCATAAAATTGCCCCAATCAATGCCTAAGATAAAATACAGACATCACATCTGTACATACAGCATTTAGTAAATTGTACAGAGCCAAGATTTCAGTCATTCTTATTGTAAATATTCCAAATTAAAACCGCATGATGCCTTGCAGAACAATAAAATGTTTATCAAATTGCTGAAAGAACTCACATTTTCATCCTTGAACCATCTGCCATTGCCATCACGCTTCCAACCAGCAGAAGTAAACTTGAGCTCTCTTTCACGACGCTCTCTGATACTAACTTGTGGCTGTACAATCACCTCTTCAGCTGCTTCTTTTGCAGCGAAAGAGAAGCTTTCACTTACGTGTGAAGTTTCATTACCATGGAGAATCCCATATATTTTTGCATTATGGCTTTCGTTATGGACATCTTGTCTAGTGTTTCCCTTGTCAATTACTTCCAAAGCGGTCTTCCTTGTTTGCTCAATCAAGGGCTTACTTTTTATTCTGTTTAAAGTAGAAGTACTAGTGCCTGCGTTTACTGCACAATCAGACAAGGCTATTCTCTTGTTGATCTCATCCTTCTTTTCCAATTCTCTCTCCTTCAATCTCGACAATGCAACACAGTGGCGAGACCCCTTGCAATGCATCTGCATAGTAAAAGAATATCAACAAGCAAAACTAGTGAAGTGATCTACAACCACAAGACAATCTGTGCAGCAGAAAACTATAACGATCTATACATGTAGTGACCATAAGAATGATCACCTGTGTCCCGAATAACATCTGCTTCTTTCAAACGTCTTAGCAATGTCCACTCACATGCATTTCAATCCAATAAAAACCCAACTTTCTTGTTCTGGAGTCTTTTCTTAAACGGAAGCATAACGCGAATTAATTCACCACGAAAGGAAGTAACTGAACATTCGCAGGTGAGGCACAGAAAATTCATAACATCTAATGTGCAACTAGCATGACATGGTCGACAATGCAAAACCTTGCATCAACATCACAGGCAGAACAAGCATTTTAGTCAGTACCTGCCATTGGCAGTACACGGTTCTCCAACCAAATCGAACCAAAACACAATAAAGTAGATCAGCAAGACAGTTTGGCCGAGAGGAAGCCAGAAAACACAGTTGATCAAATTCACAATGGCAACTTGATGGTCGTTTGCCAGCCGACACCAACCGAAATTCTGCCGACCGGACCGAAACCAAAAAGCACATTAATCATACATTCTACATCAGAACAATTCGGTTTATGGGAAATTGCCCTGAAAATTAGTTAGGCTTCTCACAGAAACGCCAGTGCCGGAGGACCCAGATGTTCTGTCGGACCCACGACTCGTCTCCCTCTCTAACATCTAGCAAATATCGCTACAATCCTCCAGCTACTCATCAAGCTGACAACCAATCAAGAAAACACAGACCCACAAAAGAAAACACATCGACGGATAGCAAAAGTTTCGCGTGCGAAGAGATACGAGACGTACGGCGAGCATGAGAGCGGAATCGAGGACGGGGGCGCGAGGGCAGACGAGGCAAGCGAACTTGCCGGAGGAGAGCCTCTTGTAGGAGGCGGCGTCGAGGCCTTCCACCGCCAGATCGTCGGCCTGTCTCTTCCGGTGCTGGGCTACTCTCGCCCAGCTATCTCCTCCGTACACGCTCATTCTCTCTCTTCTTCGTCGTCTTCTTCTTCTTCTTCTTCTTCTTCCTCCTTCGTCTGTTCAGCTCGAGCCCACAGGAAGAGACAGAGAGATGCTACCTGAGACGACCCGCTTTGCTTCCGGATTCGGCGGGACACTTGCTCCGACCCGGTCCAAGTCGCAGCGCCTCCATCCATGGATGGGCCTCTCGGTCTTGAACGGGACTAAATCGAACATGTATAAAAACTTCAAAGATGATATTAAATGAATTATAAGCTCATGGATTACATTGTATATTAGGTTAAAGTCCAGGGACTATACTTAACAAATTAAAAGTTCAGGGATCAAATTACACATTTAGCCAAAATTTAGGGACTGTTTGTTTTATTTTCTCTAATAATTACCGGCGAGTGTGATGCATATAATCTAACAATCTATATGTTACTTTGTTTTGTACAATAACAAACTTAGGGTTGTTTATTGTGCAATTTGGGTCAAATATTTATTGTGAGATTAAGTATATAAGAAAGCATAATATTCTCATCAAGATTTAAAAATATTATCGATTGACAAAATTATTAAAATTTTACGTATCAACACGCATTTTGTCTTTTAAAGGTAGTGAAAATTTCATGTTATTTCAAGTGAAAAAGTTTCAATACGTGCACCAAAAGATTTACATCAAGTAATGAATGAAAAGTTAAGGTTAATTCAGACAATGTGGACGAATAATCGTTCAATCTCATCTTAAACACTCCCCCTCTCTCTCTCTCTCCTTAAGCTTCAAAAATTTTAGTGCATGAGAGAGACATGGAGAGATGATGCAAACGACAACACACTCGGAAATCAAAAGGGTAGGGAGGAGTGACCAGTCATGGCAATTCGAACCGATTGGCCTTACTCAAGGGACCGTGCAACATTCAACATGCCGATTCGCTGTATTAGCCTTCCTTTTTTAGGAATGTTCTCATGACTAGTGTTGTGATATGTCTTATTGTGATTAACCGTTCCATGTCTCCCATCAACTTGGGCATCTCACTATCCTGAGTGGGGTACACGTCTTGATTCAACATAATAACTTGTTTTGGCCGGCTGTGCGCATCACCAAAAAACCAATTTGTATATTGATGGCCAACCTCGTATTAGGACATCTTCCACATGATATTTTTTTCTTCCCTTAATTTCTAGCACAGACTACTCGGCATCACTCTTGAAACGATGCCCGAATTTCCACTACAAAAAAAGTTGGTTTTAACCACGAATTTTGCCACGAAAAATTTGGCAAAATTCGTCGCTAAACGAATTTGCGACGAAATTAGCGACGGAAAAAAATCCGTCGCTAATAAGCCGTCGCAAAATTTTGCGACGGAAAATTTCAATTTTCGTCGCTAATTTGCGACGAAAAAAATTCGTCGCAAAATTCGTCGCTAATTTGCGACGAAAAAAATTCGTCGCTAATTATTCGTGGCAAAATTCGTCGCTAATTTGCCACGAAAAAAAATTTGTCGCTAATTATTCGTGGCAAAATTCGTCACTAATTTGCCACAAACTTTATTCGTGGCAAAATTCGTCACTAATTTGCCACGAATAAAAATTCGTGGCAAAATTCGTCTCTAAATATTCGTGGCAAAATTCGTCGCTGTTTTTATCAAATTTTTTTTTGTTGGTCACGAAATTGCGACGAAATATTTTTGTGGCAAAAATCGTTACTATTTATTCGTGGCAAAATTTGTTGCTAATTTGCAACGACCATATTTCGTGGCAAAATTCGTGGCTAATTTAGCACCAAATTTTTTTTTTGTCAATTTTTTGCAACAAACTTATTCGTGGCAAAATTTGTGGGTAATTTAAATTACCCACCAAAATGAATGTATTTCATTTTCTTATTCGATTTTAAATGTAATTTAAAGCAAAATTAATTTCTAAAATTTGTATTTAACATTGATTAAGCACTTAATAACATCAAAATATTATAATAATATGAAAATGAAATACATTCATCTACATTTTCCATGTACTTGAACATATAGCTCAATGTGATCAAACTATTATAATAATATGAAAATGAAATACATTCATTTACATTTTCCATGTACTTGAACATATAGCTCAATGTACTTGAACATCCTTGGCAAGTCCCAAGTCCATTTCTTGTATGATGTGAATGACTCGACTCACATCACGACAGAGCTTGGGGTACTTCAGCAGCTCCAAAGATATCAGAGGAGTGACTATGTGAAGACCATAGAAGACAACTCTGCAAAGTCGATAATTAGACACCATTCAACACAACTCTTGGTGCTTTGCATCATAAGATTCACCTGAGATATGCTTGTTCCATGGGCTTCCAAGGAATCCGATGAAAAATCAACCTACACTTGATCAACTATGGAAGAGTAAATGATTTGCCATAGCAAAATACAGATAACATTAGGAAAGGAAAAACATGAAATAATGAATGAACAGAAACCTCAGTACCAGATCTTTTGAACAAAGGCTAGAAAGGAGTTGAAGCAGAGCACGCAGATCTTTGTATTTCTCTGTTTTTGCATCACTGAGTAAGCTGCTTGACAGACTTAAAGAAATCTGGGAACAAGGGACAAAACCAAAATAATCACAATAATATGATGCTAAACCCTTAAGATAGTAACAGAAGAAGCATGAACACTGCAACTGGAACATAAATAAAATCTGTCACAAGAACAGCATGATTTTCAGAAAAGAATCCGAGTTTGGACATGATATGGGGGTACAGTGAGTCATTACAAGGTCCTCTTGTTAATTAAGGAAACTCCAAAAGTGAAATGAGAGATGGAAAAGGTAAGAGGTCCTGGAATGACCATTTAGTCAAAGGCTTCAATGAAGACTTCTTCACAATCTTACAGAGAAATTCAGCCAGCCAACAAGAAGAGTCTACCTACAGATAGTTTTCTTACCTTGCCAATATTGCAAGATGAGTAAAGTTGAAGTAAGCGCATGCAGTAATCAATAATAGCTGTGGTCTCTTGTGCTTCAAGGTAGGTAATTTGTCCCTCCACCCATTCAACAACAAACTTGAGCAGCAAATAAATAACTGCAGACTACACAATAAAAAGGGGTTAGTCTCAAATAAACCTTAGGCATCCAATACGATACTTCAGTCAAGCATGTATCTACTGCAGCTCAAAAGTGGAATAAAAGAATACATTGACATCACAATCTAAGAGAAATATCCCATTACAGAACATAAGATTGTGAGTACAATAGTAGGTAGTCTCCTAATAATGACAATGGAAATCCTTTTCATCATTCTCTAAGTCAAGAAATTTTCTATGAATTTGAGTATGCCACAACTTGATTTTTAATCTTAAAGACAGGATTTGCTATTTCAGCTTCAGTTGTTGAGGAAAACTGCAAAGGGATTCATAGAGCTGCATAAACTAGAAACTAAGAGCCACTTGTGCTACCAGAAGTTAACACCATAAAAGAAAATTATATTTTCTTCTTTTAATGAGAAAACAACTATGAATTTCTAACTACATAAACATAAATCAGTAATCTGCTGGACCTAAATTCTTTGCTATGATGCGGATTTCATCTTACTTGAACGACTTAACATGGGGAGGTTTTGCTAAGTTTATACATGAATACCTCATGCTTATAAACTTCAAGAAGAATCAAAGTAGAATTTAATATTGAAAACCCCATCTCATAAATGGACTTCTACATTCGAGGTTCCGATGCACTGGCAGCTCCACGAAGCCGTTCCAACAGGCAAGTAACCTGCATGAGGCCACTTCAATGAAAAATGAGGAAGAAAATGGTGACCGACAGTTATGCAAACAATTGGAGCTTGTTGCTGCACGTTGGTGTAAAAAGAATACATCCCTCACCGACAGGATAATATCTGGCTGTTCAGCAACTCTTTTCAAGTCATTCTTGGCGGATATCTCTACTAGGTGTGTTGTTATATGCCCCATAAGATTTCTCACATACCTGAGAACAAACTTTGGCATTAGTCCTGAGGGCACACAATCAACACTTTAAATCATTCCTGAACAAAGAGGAGAACTGCACTCACTGATTCGCTGACTCGGAATCTCTAAAGCCAGTTGCAGAAAGAACAAGTGTTTGAGCCAAGGATTTCTAACAAAGAGAGAGAAGACGTTCAGGAAAATA
Organism: Syzygium syzygioides; assembly: GCA_031216285.1. Lineage (NCBI taxonomy): Eukaryota > Viridiplantae > Streptophyta > Magnoliopsida > Myrtales > Myrtaceae > Syzygium > Syzygium syzygioides. The sequence goes on from CM062248.1 coordinate 20,283,741, forward strand.
AGAAAGTACTATAACCCATTCGAAAAAACTACAATTCCTACCTGGTGAGATCCATTCAACATAAACAGCATTTTCTCATTAGCAAAAGCAATAGCCAGCTTGCTCCAGGATTCCTGTGTAAATTAAGACAGACTGAAATTTATGTCAAAATAACAAAAATTTCATGTTTCTCGAAGTATCTACTTACCAGATATTCACAGTGATAAGAATGCTGGATTGGCAACTTAATATCACTTCATACATTTCATTACATTGGTTCAGGGCACCAAAGGAGACATGATCTCGACCCTAACCTACAATTTTCAGTAGAGGATGGTCCATAATCTCCCAGATGTCTCAACCCCAGCAGTATCTCGACAGGCACTCATCGCGCTCATGCGTAGCAAGCAACAAATCATGACACCGACCAAGAAAAATCAAAAGCTCTTACCTATCGCTCCACTCTTCTCCTCGTTCTCTTCCTCCGCATCCTTCATCTCCACCTCCTGCACCTTCTTCTCTTCCTCCACCTTCTTAGCCGCCGCCGACGCCGCCTTCGCCTTCTTAGCCCTCTCTTGCTCCCTCTCGACCTGCCTCAGCTTCTGCTTCTGCTTCTCCTTCATCGCCCTCAACACCACCGCGACGTCCCTCTCCGCCGCCTCATGCGCGAGGAAATTGCTCCGCTAGGCCAGAACTCGAAGGCCTCCTCAATGAACCCCAGCGGGCAGGACGGATCGAACCTCGAGATGAACTCCGCCGCGCAGAGGAGGAGGCCGAGGACGAGGACGAGGCCGAGGGCTTGGCCTCAGGTTGCTTCTCCTCTTCCTCCTCAAAGTCAGAGATGATCGCCATGGACGGTGAGCTCCGGGAGGGATCGAATCGGAGATTGCTCTTCTCTGGCTCCATTTCCTCTAGGGCTCCGAAGGCCACGGGCGAGGAGAAGTCACGGGAGGAAGTGCGGGGGGAAGGGGTACCTAAAACCCTAGAGAGTGCGAGGGGTCTGGGAGTGCAGGGGGTGTGGGCGAGAGGGAAGAAGGAGAAGGAGAAGGAGAAGGAGAATGAGAAGTGGAAGCAGACCTGATTTGATAGAGAAACGAAAGAGAGAAAGAGAATGGTGGGGGGAGACGGCGGGCAAATTGGAACTTAAGGGCGGGGAACTCGAAACTTGCGATGGATTATTTAAAATTCCTAGCAAATTTACACCAAATTTTAATTATGAATTTGATAAAAAATAAAAGTAGACATGGGTATGGGTATTTTTTAAAATTCGTGGCTAAAATTCGTAGCAAATTTGCCACGGATTTTAGCCACGAATTTCATAAAAAAAATATCCGTAGTCATGTGTATAGGCATTTTTTAAAATTCGTGGCTAAAATTCGTGGCAAATTGGCCACGGATTTTTGCCACGAATTTCCAAAAAAAGCCTATCAAAAATTCGATTTTTAAGAAATTCGTGGCTAAAATCCATGGCTAATTTGCCACGGATATTTGCCACGAATTTCAAAAAATAAATTTTTTTTCTTTTTATAAAATTTGTGGCTAAAATCCGTGGCAAATTAGCCACGGATTTTTGTCACGAATTTCCAAAAAAAACCTATCAAAAATTCGATTTTTAAGAAATTCGTGGCTAATTAGCCATGGATTTTTGCCACGAATTTTATAAAAATTGAATTTTTTTTCTTTTTTCTGGAAATTCGTGGCTAAAATCCGTGGCTAATTAGCCACGGATTTTAGCCACGAATTTCATAAAAATCGAATATTTTTTTCTTTTTTCTGGAAATTCGTGGCTAAAATCCGTGGCAAATTTGCCACGGATTTTAGCCACGAATTTCCATGGCATATATTTATACTACAAAAAAAGTTGGTTTTAGCAACGAATTTTTTTTCGTGGCTAATTCCGTCGCAAATTAGCCACGCATTTTTATCGTGGTAAATTCCGTCGCAAATTAGCCACGATTTTTTTTTCGTGGCAAATTCCGTCGCACATTAGCCACGAATTTTTTTTCGTGGCAAATTCCGTCGCAAATTAGCCACGAATTTTTTTTCGTGGCTAAATCCGTCGCAAATTAGCCACGAAAAAAAATTCGTGGCGAAATCCGTGGCAAATTAGCCACGAATTTTTTTCCGTCGCAAAAATAATTCGTCACAAATTTCGTCGCAAATTAGCAACGAAAAATTATTCGTCGCAAATTTTCGTGGCTAAATCCTTTTTTTTTGTAGTGTTCCAAACCTTTAAGTAATGCACATTAATGATTTTTAAATATGATAAGTCACCAAAATGATGCTTGATTCATAGACCCAAGCCTCTAGCCCAGATATGATTGAAAATATTGGGTCCATGTTTTTGCAATTTCGCCTAATTTTACGTAATTTAGCCTTTTTACATTTATGACGTAAAATATAGAATTTCTTATTATAATTTCTTAGTTACCGACAAGTGTTATTTCTTGGAAAATGTTGCTAGTTTGTGTCGCTGAGCATTGCTTTATGTAGAAATAACTATGGATGGGTTGTAGAATCTTAGATTATTCCTATACGACTAAGGTGTCTTAGAGAGTTTTGGCATGCTAGGCTCGGGGCGGATTTCGTTAGGAATGGCCTGACCTACCTTGCTAACCCTGTCTAGTGGGTTTGCTATTGGTTTGTATTTGTTGACACCTAAATTTTGCGCAAATCAGTTAGGGTTTTATTGCATAAAAATTAGGGTTTAATTTTTAACCCCTAAACCAAAAAATATTTTCATTAAAATTGCATGGCATATAGTTATTAGGTGCATTCGCATATTTCCCATTTTTCACTTTCAAAAATCAAATTAGTCAAAAAAAAAAGAAAAATAAAAAAATAATACTAATAATAAAAAGTGATGAATGAAATGCAAAATGAAAAATACGCTGGGCCGGCCTTTCTTCCTTTGGGCCCGGCCCGCGTCCTCTCTTCGTCCCCCCCTCCCCCCAATCAACGTTCTGAGGAACGCGAGGGAGGAGCAGCCGGAACAGGACAGAGGAGCAGACGCAGCAGCAAGAAGCCAGGCGCCGGAACGGGCAAAACGGACGTCCGCTCTGCACGAGGAGGCCAGATCTGCGATTTCAGAAGGGGGAAGCGATGGGGGCAGTGCTGCACTTTGACCGCGCCAGGACCAAGGGATCTCGCGACCGTTTTAGCAAAGAAACAGACGCGATTCAACCCCCGAGGAGAAGACTGATCGCGGGCATGAGCTCGAACGGGGAGGACGCACTGATCCATGGCCCCCTGAGCTTGAAATGGAAGGGGGGCGTCGCCCAAAAAGGGGAGGAGGAGCAGAGCCCCCCCTCCTTCAGACATTAAAAAGAAGAGAGGGAGTTCAAGAGAGAGGAGAGCGGGAGAAATCGGCGAGGGAGAGAGTGAAACAGAGAGCGAAACAGAGAGTGAGAGGGGAGAACACAGATCTGAGAGAGAGAACGGATAGTTTGCTCGTAGCTCGGCCGCGCCCCGAGCGTCATTCGACGATTCGCGGCCGTGCCGCTTGAGTTCGCAGTCCCCCTCCTCTTCGCGTTTAAGGTGGGTCTCATTCTTTTGTCTTCTCTTTGAAAGTCTCGGGCCACTTTCCCGAGGATCCCGGCTCGGAAATGTTCTGAGGCGACTGGACTAAGTCCGCTATGGCTCAAGTTCCCCCTCTGTTTGCTGTTGCCGAGTCGGGTAGGGTCATTTCCGGAGATTGAGCTCGCGTTTCTTGCGATTCCTGGATGCCCTTCCTTCCCTTTTCTTTTTTGGCCTCAACTGATGCTGAGATCTGTAGTTCCCTGTTTATGTTTGCGTCGAGTGTAAATGAACAGCCATTGAATGATCTCAAGTGTGCTTTGGTTGCTGTACGTTAATGGTAATCTGCATTTCATACTTCGTTTGAGGTCATGGCTTCCCGTTCGACGTCGTACACCACGTACTCGCTGAAATGTTTGAGTGAAATCTGCAAGTTGTTTCCTTTGCGTGTGATGCGCTCTTGAATCTCGCCGTTTCTCTCTTCACTGGCCGTGTCTTGGCCGGACTGGGAAACCAAGGCTCGCTCTTCGTCTTGGGATTCATAGGCATACTGAGTTTGGATCTGTTGGTGCGGTCGATTTTGCTTGCCGCGAGATGATTTCTTTGGGTCTGACTTCGAGCTTGAGTTCTAAGAATGGCCAATACCTTTCCCCTCCAGTTCATGCTCACCACATGTTTGATAATATATCCAAACCAGCCTGTGCACATGTTTTGCTGATTTCCTTTGTTCTTGAGGGCGTATAGGCAGGTTCCACATGTTGTAAATCTCTTGTTGTTTGTTGAGCGTCGCTTGTATCGTGGGACCAAATGTGAACAATCATTCTCGTCTTTCCACTCCTTATTTTGCATATTTTCCATCGTGTCTTCATGGTCCTCACCGGTGAGGAAAACTTTGGAGTCTAAGATATTATGTATCGGTTTGCCTCCTCGGTCCGTGCTCTACATATATTTTCTATTCCGTGGTCATAAATGTGAGGCATCAGTGACCGGTGGCAACAAACGACGTCGGTTTGGGGTGGATAATGATCGGTGAAATTCTTTGGTGATGGCGGTTTGGTGGTTGTCGATGAGTCACTGAGAAGAAGACGTTCCCAGTGAGGAGTCTCGGGTAGGAAGTCTGGATGAAGACGTCCTGGGCAGTGAAAGACCAAAAAGGGGAAGAGGGAAAAAGCACGTAAGGGCCACGTGAAGAGAAAAAAGAAAGGAAAAAAAAAGAGAAAAAAAGAAAAAGAGACAAAAAAAAGGGAAAAGAAAAGAGGGATAGAAAAAAAATCAGAAAAGAAAAAAAAATGGATTCTAGGCGGGTCAGAGCGATTTGGGTCCGCGGTCACGAATCGGGTCGGGTGCACGGGTTGTAAACAGGAAAGGTTTACATTTCGGATCGGTTTTAGGTTAGTTAGGTTTTATTAGTTTTAGGCTTCGTTAACTTAGGGCCAAATTGGGTTCTTTTTTTTGAAGGCTGTGGGCCATTCGCAGGTGGGCCGGATTGGTGATTTGGGGTTAAAGGTTTATTTGCGTTTATTCGTGATGGGCTGGGCTTTGATGTTTATTTTTATTGTTTTACTTGAGCGTTGGGTTTATTCCGCATTGGGCCCTCATGGAGCCCGAATTGGGCCCTCATGGAGCCCAACTCGCGGTGGACTCGGGCCGGTTCACCCGGGATCCGTTTTATATTATTTTAATATCGTATTATTATTTTAATATTGAAAAATATTTTAAAAAATAAAAAAAAATTTTCAAAATTTTTTTTTAAAAAAAAAAAATTCGAAAATCAAAAAAATATTATTTAGACTTTGGAATTGTTTTTTTCGCCTTACTGTGTGATTAGTGTCATATTTGAATACACGTTGTTTGGTTCACACACTTTGAATTGCGTGTTTAATTAACCTCGTATGTAGTTGATTATGCATTGCTTCCCTTAGCTTAGTTAGGAACGGAATTTTGAGACTCTCGATTAGCGAGAACAGGTTAGGTGGTGAATTGAATAAGATTAAGTACCGAAAGGGCACTAATTAGTTGATTAGTGTAATCAAGTCCCCGTACCCGTTGAATCTCTGGTTCGTAAAAGTGAAGTTATTCTCCCGTGCTTCACTTAGGTGACTAATCGACCTATCAGAAACCGATTAGTGGCGACTCCAAAATGAAATTGATTTGCATGTTAACGACCTTAATTTAAGTCGCGAATTGGTATGGGCTTGGGAGGGCTCGAGCTAGGTTGAACCTAGTAATCCATTAGCCAAACCCCCTAGGCCCCGGGCCCGTTTCGGGGAGGTCGCGACAGTATTCTCCCGACACAAGGCAAATCCTTTTTGGCGCGTGTCCTCGGGGCACGCGGCAACCTGTCCACTATCGATTTCCTTACACCTAGATTGCCGTATGGTAAGATCAATGTCCATTAACTACCCTAGCCCTCTTATTATATATACCTCGTTAATTCACTCATTTGGGGAATTCTGGCACTTGGGAGCTTGAGTCCTTAACTTCTTTTTACTGACTCTAAGCAATTTCCACGTTCCTCACCTGCCCACATGGTATTTTGGATCTATTAAAAACACCCGCTCCTCCTCTCACACTCTCTCTGTTTCATCCCACTTTCGGTGTTTCTTTCATGCAACGATAATTCTTTCACAAAGCGAAGGAATCTCGGAGCAAATTTCCTCAGCAAATAGCTACTTTGTACATAACAATACTTGTACATTTTAAAAAATTTTGCGTACTCAAAAAGGGTCAAATTTGAGATGGAAAAAACCTAGAAAATCAGAAGAAAAGACACTCTAAACTAACAGAGTTAGGTTTATGAAAGAAATAGGAATGTGAACTGTCTGTGCCGGTTCGATCAATATGGAACCACGTAGGGGTGATTTTTTGAGTGTGTCTTATTTACAAATCACCAAAAAGGTTTCTCTTATATGATGTGTCACTTGGAAATGTCACAAATGCTCCCACTTAAATATTAGGGTTAATACCACAAAAAATCACAAACTAGTACACTTATAATAAATTTACCCGAAAATTAATTTCTTGACTACGAAAAACCCAAAACTGGTACACCAATGACAAATTTATGGTACACCAATGACAAATTTATCTTAAACTAATCTTTTAACTACCAAAAATCCTAAACTGATACATTTGTGACAAATTTATCTTATGTTAAATTGGATTAATTCCACGAAAAATCACAAATTAGTGCACTTGTGACCCCAAACTGATATACTTGTCAACTGCCACGTGTTATCCTACTCAACAATTTAACAGCAAAATTTAATAAAAATTAACTTAGGGTAAATTTGTCACAGGTGTATCAATTTGGGATTTTTGGAGGTTAAAAAATTAGTTTAAGGTAAATTTGTTCCAAGTGTATTAATTTTAAGTTTTTCATAGTATTAACCCTAAATATGTACGTAAACTTGTCAGAGAGCGTAACCATAGACGTTTCCAGTGCAAGTCAGCTGATGCCATCATCATCTTGACTAAAATTTGTAAAATTGTCAAAGGACGAGCTTTGCACTATGAAGATTTTAGACCCTCCTAGACAAATGTAATATTGGCTACTCTATGGAGACACCTTCAATTCATTTTTTTGTGATCTTAATTCTATTTAAAATGCTAGGGAATGCAAAGCTTATGTACATCATCTGATAAATGATACTTACATTTTCACCCCAAAAAAAAGTATTGGCTCATGTTGAGAGCAATATCCCCATTTTTGGAGTGTGATTCAATCCTTTCTCACTGCTTTGCCATACTTTGTCCTAGCCTTCTTGCCCTATCTATCACTCCAGCATTGTTCAATTGATTTGGGTTTAGTCTTTCACCGAACAATACATTAATCAAAGGAAGTCTGCTCTGCTACCATCAACAACGACTGGACCCATTTCTCATATAGGCTAAGCCCGTAAAACGAGTACTTATGTTTAAACTTACGTGGCGATGACCATCTGGGAGTTGATCTTAAAGAATCAAGCTCTATTCTTATTCGACGTTAAACTTCGGACTTATGGATTTAGAGTTGGATTTTTTCCCTCTTTTGCCAGATTTGGAATTTGATCGAAAGGTCTGCATTTGCTTGTGAAATTTCTCTAGTTCTTTTTAGGGTCAACGGTCTGGTAAAAGTATCAAACTTAATGATGATACTTGATCTGCACAATTTTGTGATGTTTTAACTTTTAATTGCACCAAAAAGTTTTTTAAAACATCTATATAAGGTTTATTCTTGGGATCTAACAAAGCTTCAGCTGTCATTTATCTAGAATTCAAAAGGTTAATTTACTCTAAAAATTAATTAATGATTGGGTGGTTACAAGGAAACTCTGAAAGTATGTCTAGCGTTTAGTGTTTACGAAGTAAAATGTAAGCTTTTCTAGCTATTTGATAACTATATGAAGCTCCTCTTCAATCTTGATGGCGAAAGTCAATTAAACGTTTCATGTGTATTGAAATTTGTAACGTTGATTATTTTAAAAGGTTTTTGCTAACGAGTGCATACACCAAAATAACGAAAATTTGTCATTTTCAAAATACTATCTATCTCGTGTCATGCACAATTAAAGCAATGAAATGAAAACATGTATGGTTAATAAGTGTTTTAGGGCACTCGTTAACAAGACTCGTTTCAAAACGTGGTAGCATATGAAAATCCAACACTTCAAACCATGAAAAGGCTACTAAAAACTAATGGTGCGTTTATTTTGCGGAAAATGAATGATTTAAAAAATATTTTCTTAAAAATAATTACTTGTATCAAATTAAGTAATTAGTAAACGAAAAATATTTTCATCATCTGCAAAATATTTGGAAGATAATGAAAACATTTTCTATTAACTAATATTTTAGGCAATATAAGCAATCAATTTTAGAAAAATATTTTTAAAATCAGTTATTTTCTGTGAAGCAAATGGAGCCAAGAAAGGCTATAACTCATTTAATCCAGGCTACCTCAGTTTATAGAAAAATGGTTGAAAGAAAATATTTTCGGTATATATTTTTTCGTATTGTGATAACAACTAATGATTATTATATATATGTGCTGCCTATTACTAAAAAGTAAATTTTGTGCCATACTCCTTCACGAGAAAATATTCTTTTGCCTAAGTGCATTGTACTTTGTAGTCGACTGAGTGAATCCAAATTCAAGATAAAGGCTCCATTTGTCTTGCGGAAAATGAATATTTAGATAAAAATAATTGTTTATATTGCTTGAAATAAGTAGCTAATGAATAATGTTTTCATCACCGATAACAATTTATATCTAAACATTTTAGTTGACGATAAAAGCATTTTTCGTTCATTGATATTTATAAGCGACACAAGCGATTATTTTTAAGAAAATATTTTCTATAATTCATTTTTCGTGAAATAAATGGAGCTAAAGTGTAAGAATTGAGGTCTTCAAGTATACTGGTGATTGGCCAAACAAATGAAAATTGGTGACGTGAAAGTTAAAATCAATAATGGTTTCACTATGAAAGGGAAACACATTTCTTTATTTCGTATAACGAGTCACAAAATTAGTCCAAACCCAAAATAACTTATTGTTTGCCAGAACAAGAACAACCAATACAAACTTCAGCAGAGACAGATAACTCATACCATGAACCTAATTGAAAAGGAAATTTTAAAAAACGAAAAGGAAAAAAAAACCAAATGGAAACATTATAAGCATTGGCACTGCCTCTTCCTTAGCCTATTGGGGCGAATCAGCCTTGCCACTTCCAGGGGCGAGGAAGCGGCACAACGGAGAACCGTATTGTCACGCCCCGCACTTCGAAGGTGCGCCACATCCCTCGCAGAGGTCAATTCGCGTGCGACGTCCCAGGACGCGTCGCCGACCCAAACCCAACACAGAGAATTAAAACACACGCTGAAGCAATTAAAACCACCCGTACATAGATAAACGTATAACCCAGGGTAACCACTGAAATCAATACTTGTACTAATACTGGAAATCCTTTACAATATCCAGATACAACCCAAATACCAAAAATCAAAAATGATTCAAGGCCACTACGACTAGCTGGGGCTCTTCCCAAAAATGTGTCGATACGCCTGCTGTCCTCAAGGTCGGGGATTTGAAAAGTCGGTTTTACAACAACCGTGAGAATAAATCTCAGCGAGTAATTCCCTAAACCTAAACTAGGCTAACATGCACCTCCTGACAAGTACTAAACAACACATAATACACACGTAACTGACTCAGGCCCTCGGGCCTAAATCTAATCTCACTAGACCCTGCAGGTTAGGCGTCAAATCAACAAAACAGCCACGCGGCAGAACTTAATCACAGCACATACACGTGCATTTCTATGTCACAACGCATGTTATGCATATGTTAGTGCTCGCACTCATGCTCATGCCTCATCAATGCATTATCGCACACTTGCACACTAGCACTCAGCCATTTCTCAATTATTCCTCCGACCCGCGTTAAACGCATCAGGTCCGACCCGCGTAAAACACATCAGGTCTATCACTTCGAGATCGATCTCTGGCCCGCGTAAAACGCATCAGGCTCATGACACATTACCCGCGTAAAACGCATCAGGTTGGTCATCTTCCGGTAAACCGGACATCGTCCCGCGTAACACGCCTCAGGACGGGTTCACTACCCCGCGTAACACGCATCAGGGTTTATTGCGATCACACATTCACAAGCACTAATTTTTATCTGAACCCCGCGTAATACGCATCAGGGCAATTTAGGTGATCACAATGCACATGTCACTCGGGCACACTTATAAGTGGACATGCCATGCCAATGCTCATGATGCACAACCATGGCCATATGGCCCACACTTGAGCACTCACAATTTCGCAATTGGCATTCAATTCAATTAATCACGAGCCCAATAAATCAAACCATCCAGCACAGTCATGGCACAATTTCAACACGTAATTTATGCATATAAATCACCCAATTGGATCAGTATGAAACTTATGCACTCGAAACCCGCCAAGCTACGCTATTCTTAGTCACACTAGGCACGTGGCACTATGTCACGGAATTAATCACAACAAGGTACAAATCAGCCAATTAATCTGCCAATCTAAACACTCCAGATGATTACACAATTAACCTCGAATTGATCGCGTCTTGTCCAATTAAATCCCGATATGGCCAGCCTCCAAACAGATTAATTCGGGCCTATAAATATCCTCAAAATATTCTATTCGACTCTCCAAAATATCATTCAAGTCCGCCACCACTAGACCAAATACGACGCGCACTATAATCCATGTATTAAGTCCGAACAATCCCGAACTTGGCCCGATTTAGTCCAAACTGACCAGCCCATTTATTGCGCCTCTCGGGCCACTAATCCTCCATTAATTTATCATACTAATCCACCAAATCGATCACAATTACAATCCCTAATCACTTTCACAATTTAACCCCTAAATTACCCTAATTAACCCCTAAACTCGTCTAAAAATGCGAATTATCCTAATTAGGGTTTAGGGTCAAACTCACCGGGTGTCCTAAGCTTAAAAAAATGGCCGGATGAACAGTAACGGGCCCCGGGTGAACAGTGCTCGCCGGTGAACAGTACTCGCCGGAACAGTAACGCCGGCGATGAATAGTGACCGGCCGGAAGATGCACAGTGACGGGCCGGAAAATGGACAGTGACGGGAACGGCGGGGCAGGTGGGCTCGGGGGCGGCTCAGCAAGGCCGGGCGACTGGCTGGTCGGCCGGCCGGGGCGGCAACCGGCGACGGCTGTGGCTCCTCCGGCGAACGGCGGGAGAGAGAGAGAAGGAAGGGAGAGGGGAAGGGCTGAGGTGTGAGGGGTGGCAGACCGCGGTGACAGCGACGGCGGCGAGCTGGACGGCGGAGTGGGCCGGCGAGCGGCGACGACGGGGCTGGCTGGGCCCACCGTAGTCACGGAGGACGGCGGCGACAGCATCCTGCCGTGCACGCGTGAGGGAGAGGAAGGGAGCAAGTGGGGGTGGCGGGGCTGATGAACGGGCCGGCGAGGCTGGCCGGCGGGGCGGGCGGCGATGGCATGCGGGCGGCGAGTGGCAGCGGGGCTGGCTCGGGCTCGTCGGGGAGGTGGTTGAACAGGGCTGTTGGCCGGGAGAGAGAAGGCAGAGGGGAGAGGGGTGGCGGCGCGGAGGACGGCGGGGCTGCTGGCGACGGCGGCACGACAGCGCGATGGCACGGCGACGCGACGGCGCGGCGGCACGGCGAGCTCAGGACGAGCAGGGCAGTCGCGAAGCAGAAACGAGAAGCCGAAGAAGACGAAGAAGAGACGAAGGAGAAGAGGAAGAAGGGAGGAGAGAGGAGAGCGGAGAGAGGAGAGACAGGTCCGGTCAGCAGGGGGTAGGTAGGCATGCAGAGGAGGGGACGTGCGCATGGGGAAGGGAAAAAGAAAAGAGAGAGAGAGAGAGAGAGAGAGAGAGAGAGAGGGTAACGTGTACGCGGGGAAGGGGACCGGCGGAGAGAGAGAGAGAGAGAAGAGAGAAAGAGAGACAGAAGGGGTTTGAATTTTCAAAAATTAATTGCGATCCAACGGACACGGTCCAAACTAAAAATCGACCTATCGGTCCCGATTAAATTCGGGAAAAAGGCCTAACAGTCCCCGAAAAATCTCAACAATATTCTAGGGCACACGGCCAAAATAAAACAACCCAAACCACACTACGAGGGAGGTCTACCAGTCCAAATTTGCACCCGGTCCAAAAATTCACTTTCTCACTAATCTTGATAATGTCGATACTGGCCACAATAATTTCGACACCGTCCAATTTATTTCGTCCCGGAACTCCCGAAAATTGACTGCCAAGTTCAGGGTATAAATAACGACCAAATTCGATCGAGTGCGATTCTAGCAAAATTTCTAATTTTAAAAATGAGAACCCGAGAGTGATCAGTTCCCGGGCGAAATTCCATTATAAGCGCACTGACGAATTACACGTTTCTATAATTCCCAAAAATTGGCCAAAATCCGGACTGTTACACGCATCCTCCCGGTGGAGCAGTGGAGGCCACCGCTCTCGCCGCATGCAAAGAAGTAAAACTTCCACTTTTGGCTCAAGGTGAACTCAAAGCCGTCTCCTGCCCCGTCCGACGCATTGGCCACCATGGTCGCCCTCTTGAGGTCACACCTCATGTAGCTCCAGAAGCTCTGGAACACGCATACGCTGTGCGGATGTGTGTTATTGTCGTTCGGTGGGTCGTACTTGAACACTGCAAGTACCAGAAGGAACGTTGTTTGGAATAATAAATTCACAACAAATGATCCGAAGACACTCATTAAGCATGCTTAACGAAGAAGCATTCACTTTTCAAAGTTTTGATCCTGCATACACTAGTGTAGCCAGTTGTAATATTTCCTGCCTCATCTGATCACTTAAATAGTGCCATGGACCACGTTTCTACAAAACCCATAATGCTGCTTAGACTACTCATTATTTGTTTGAGGAGGTTTAATAAGGTGATTCTGCTTCTTAATTATAAAAGCATTTTTTGAACCAAGTAGTTATCTTCGAATAACATTAGCACTCTACTTCAACTTCATATGCAGAAGGTTGCATTATATACGAGTCTCATCACAAGGGAATGTCTAGACAATAATGTTGTGTGAGGATGAATTCGTATCGATTCTGATACCATGAAGATCATCGATCAATCTCCAAAAATAGGACACAATAGATCCTGAATCCAGATATGAATAAATGAGCTATAGTGGCGACTTACCGAGACTGTCGTTGACGTAAAAGGGGTCGTTCTTGTGAGCCCAGGTGCTGTAATCGAACCCAAAATGCCAATTCTCTGACCCTCCAACGACGACCTTCTTCGGAGGGACCTCGGCAGGACCGTGGTCTGGCTTCGGAGGCCAAGCGTAGCCATTTTGTTGTTCCACCCGGGATAGGCCACCGAAGCTCCCATTATCGCAGAAGCTATCACGACAAGCATCATTGCTCGTCCAAATTTCATGGCCATTAGTTTCCTGATTTGGAGGATAATTAAGGAAATAGATAAGTATAAATCTTCAGATGTTGGGGAACTGGTTGGTGCATTTGATCAATGTCTAATGGGCTTTTTATAGGAGTAACTTCGTGGATTCTTTTCTTCTCTTTTAAGGTTTCCAGTGCAAGGTGGTAGTGGAAAATGGCCAAATAGACTTTTTTTTTTCAATAGATTGGATTGGTCCGAGACGGCGACTTAGGGCCCGTTTGGTAACGTGCCAAACAGTGAAAATTTCTGTTCTTTTGTTCCCAGAAATAGTTTGGGAATAGAAATGTGTTTGGTAAACTTTTTGTTTTCGGGCACATTTTTGCAAAAATTTGTGCCCAGAAACAGTTTTGGAAGATAAACAAGAAGTAAAAAAAAGTTGCTTCTTGTTTCTTGACATAATTTTGAGAATTAGTTTTTTTTCTTCTTTTTATTTTTTTTATTTTCTTCTTTGTGTTGCTCTTTCCTGGGTTGTGGCTGGTCGCTGGCGACCGGCGACAGCCTAGGGCCGGCGAGGGTGTCAAGGCCCTCGCCGGCCGCCGGCGGAGGCGAGGGTCCCCCTTGCTGGCAAGGGCGAGGACTGGACCCTCGCCGCCTGGGCGAGGCGGCTCGCCGTCGGTCATGGCGAGGTCGGCCTCGCCCAGATCGGGCGAGGCCGAGCCTCGCCGTGGGTCACGACGACGAGGACGGCCTCGCCCAGGGCAAGGCCGAGCCTCGCCGTCGCGACCCACAGCGAAGCCGACCTCGCCGTGGGTCGCGACGGCGAGGTCGGCCTCGCCACGCCCTCGCCGGCAAGGGGGACTCTCGCCTCCGCCGGCGGCTGGCGAGGGCCGTGATGCCCTCGTCGGCCTTGGGCTGTGGTCGGTCGCCGGCGACCGGCCATGGCCAAAGAAGAAAATGGGTAGAAAGAAAAAAAAATTAAACAATTCAAAATATTATCAAAATATTATTAATAAAAAGAAATTTTGTGTAGTTACTAAACGCATTTATGTTCTTTTCTACTCTAGGAATAGAAATTTTGGACAGTTTATTAAACGCCTTCAAATGCTTAGAAATTATTTCCGGACACAGAATAAAAAAAAATCATTTCTGTTCAGAAATAGTTCCCGGACACAGAATGGTATTCATGTGCACCCTTAATGTGTTTTCACTGTTAAGAGTCAACTCGAGTCGTTTGTTGACACCTATTTTTAATTTGCCCAATATTAATTGCACAAAATTTGGGAGTTAAATTTCTTTAACTCCTAAAACAAAAATATGTCTATTTAAATGCATTGCATGTAGAAATTAGGCATATTTATGTTAATAGGGTCTATTAAAATGTTAATTAAAAAAAAATTTGCACTGGGCTGGGTCGGAGCCGGGCCGACCCGGCCCCTTTCCTTTTCTTTTCTTCCTCCCCACGCGGCCTAGCTTCCCCCCCCCCCGTGCGGCCCAGCTCCTCCTTCCTCTTCCCTTTTCTTTTTTCCCCCCGCGGGCCCAAGGCCCTTTCTCTTTTCTTTTTCTTTTCCCCGCGCGGGCTGGGCTCGGCCCGGCCCAGCCCTTTCTCCTTCTTCCTTCTCCCTTCGCCGTCGCTATCCCCTGCCCTGTTCGCCCCTGTTCACGTCGTCACGCCGACGCACGGCGGCATCGCTCCTCATCATCGTCGTCAGCAGGCCAAGGGAAGCTCGGACGAGCACGCCAAAAGGACTGGCATTAATTGCCAGTCCCTTCTCCCCCCGTTTCCCGGTCTCCCTCTCTCTCTCTCTCCTTCTCCTCTCTGCCCATCGCCAGAATGGCTCCCCCCTCTGCACCAGCCTATGGCCGCGGAATTCGCGGGGCATAGGCCAGTGCAGGCCGTCGTCAGCCGACGTGGGGAAGCATAGGCCATCGTCGTCTCCGGCTATAAATAGCCAGAGAGAAAGAGAGAGGCCGGTCTGCCATTTTCCAAAAAATTCACAGAGAGAGAAGAGAGAGAGAATACAGAGAGAGAGTCCATTGAGGCCACGTCGAACCAAGAAAGACGACCAGAAGCATCGCCGTTGCTCACAGAGCAACCGGAAGCCGTCCTAACGTGCTGTCGACTGGTGAGCTCCCCCCGGCCAAGCAGCCCTTGTTTTGCTCTGTTTTCCTACTCAGTTTGGCCGGGACCCGCGCCGGCTATTTCGCGCGAGTCTCGGCCCATACCGTCATTCCCCGTGGCATACGCGTCACCATCACAGGTAAGGTGAGCCATCGGAGCCGACTGGTTCGTCGGAGGAGATCGAAACGCCTTTGTTTTGGTCGTGCACACCGAGTGCTCGACGAAATGCCCCAGTGAAGCAGATTTGACTTTTGGTCGCTGGTTGGCAAGTATGTGGTCGGATGGTGTGCGGGGTAGTCGGGGAAGCCTCATGGGTGTCCCGAGAGTGCAAAACCGGGCTCAATTTGGTCTGGGTCGGCCGGTGAGACAACAGATCTCGCCGGTCGACGTTCTCACGTGTCTGTCGCACGTGAGAATCGGCTCAGACTGGTCTGCAGACCGGCTCAAATCGGTTTGTAGACCGAGTCAGGCCATTTGGGCCGGTTCGGTCTGGTCGAACCGGTCCTATTTTGTCTTTTTCCACCGGACTGGGCCCCAACCGGGCTTGATCCGATCCAAACCCAGGTCAATGACCCGGTTGACCCTTTGACCTGGGTCGGATCTGGAAATCCGACCCGGTCAACACAATGGGTCGGGTCCGTTGACCCGAGTCGGTTCCAACCGATCCGGATCCGACTCGACTGGTTTTTATTTTTATTTTATTTTATTTTATTTTAAAAAAATATTAAAAAATTTTAAAAAAAGGTTTTTATTTCCTTTTTTAATTTAATTTTAAAAAAAATTAAAAAAAATTAAAAAATTTTTAAAAAATAAATATTTTCTTTTCCTTTTCTTATTTTTTTAATCTCGATTTGTTTTTAAAAAAATTAATTAAAATTAAAAATTTTAGAAAATTTCAAAAAAAATTAAAATTTTTTTTGACTTATTTGAGTATTTTAATCCTTTATTGTATTATTATGCATGCTGTTGTCTTATATAAAGTAGATAAGACTGAGGTTGTGCGATAGTATTTTGCATGTTATTACCGTTATATTATTACGCATGTTTTAATACAATTGCATGAGTTGTTGTGTTTCTGAATGTCATCTGACGTAGTTAAAGTTAGAACCTTAGGATGCATGAATTGTTATGTTCATTACTGCTGATTATTTCTGATTATGCACTCGTTTAATCACTTCACATGTTAGGAGAAAGGTCTTAAAATTAATCTAAACTGTCTGATAAATGTTTTCAAAAATGAATAGGGTAAAATGGTACCGAAAGGGCATTAGTTATCCAACTAGTGTAATCAAGTTCCCGAATTCAGTTAATTTCTGGTTCACAGGAATAGGGTGATTCTCCCATCACCTTATTTGGATTTCTAATTGACCCACCTCAAATCGATTAGTGGCTACTCCTTGGTATAAACAATTTACATGTTAAATATTTAAACCCTAAGTCGCGATATGGTATGGGCTTGGGAGTGCCTGAGTTAAGTCCTAAACCTAGACTTAGCACGTACCAGGTGAGCCCCCCCTCCTTTTTGCATGTTGTCCAAAACGAGGGCTCGGGAGTTCGGTCCCAACATCGTTCATTTCTGGTTTTTGAGCATGTCTCTCCAAGAAACACAGGTGTACAGCAAGGGTACATGTAGAGTACTCTACCATGTTGGACAAGTACCCCGACGTTGACGAACTATACAAACATTCCGTCAAATAGATCCATATTGCTTGCCTCTAAAATTTAAAAGGGATAAGGGCACCAAGAATTGTAAAAAATTATTGCGAAATTGCAATCGAGCTCAAAATCTTTTGAATAATGCAATCAAGTCTTAAAACTTATCAAATTAGGGGCAATATAGTTGCTCCATTAATTCCATCTAATTTTAGAACTCAATTACACATCGTGATGTACATGTACGAATGTGGTGAAACAATCTAACGATAATTTGTTGTATGGGCTTGCTGTGGGACTGATCGAACTTGAATATGCTTGAACTAACAACTTTTGTGTGAGAGAAAGAGAGGGAGAGGGAGAGTATGAATGTGGCGAAACAATCTAATGATTTGTTGTATGGGTTTACAAGGGGACTGATTTACCCTAAATATGCTCGAGATTGAACTAACAACAGGAGAGCTAGGGGGGAGGGGGAAGAGGGGGCCGTGGGCGGGGGCACCTTTTGAGTATTTTTGTACAGCTTTCTCATAGCAATTACAATCGGGAAAAGAAATTTACATCTTTTATAAGGTGTATGGCAAATTTCTCACTTTTGCATTAATCTTAAATAACTTTTGAAAAGCTGGCTCAGCCAATTTTGAGTTATAACAACTTTAAAACATGTACTACTAAATAACTTTTGGAAAGATTTGCGACCAAAAAAAAAAAAAACTTTTGGAAAGATGCCTTAGCCAGTTTTGAGATATAACAGCTTTAAAACATGTACTACTAAATATACAAATTACAATACTCAGAACAACAACGACGCGACATAGCTAAAATTACAACACGTCACCATTATACCAAATCAGACTCTTTGTTTGTGGATTATATACTCGGTATTGGTTCGATGGCCATACTACTAAATGAAAACAATCACATATTTTGTATGACTTGTTATATTTATAATATGATCCCACATTTAGGGATATAGTTTTTGAAATAAAAACTTATCCATTGGGTTTGACCCACGTTTTCTCTTTTAACTGACGGTTATTCACATTCGATTTTTCCACGCTTCGTACCCCTTCGATGATAATCGCCCTCTTCAGTAACCGCCTTGATAGGAAGCGGTTTATAAAAGACAAACGTTAATTCTGTAAGGATAGACACAAGATCTAACGCAAACCCTCTCTTTCGGTAATACACCATCAGTACGTGAGGGGATTGGGTTAGTAGAATACGCCCGTAATCGCTTCAAATTGACGTCGAACTACCGTGGGTTTCCGACATACGTAAAGTTGAACAATGGCTGGAGGTTAGTTTATTTTCCATCCTGTTTTCCGCATTTGATTCTAATTGTGCATGAATTTTGTTCTTCAATGCACAAAAGAATCCTTCAGTTTTAGTCTTACATTTGGTATTAGAGCAAGTTTAGTACCTCTACCGTGTTTTTGTTGAATTTTTGGTGTATTTTCGGGGCTTTTTGAGATGAACAGTAATTCGGCATTTTGGGGCTAAGAAGGGAAATCGCCGATTCCGGCCAAATTCCGGCGACTCACCACTCGACTTCGAACCGACACGGTCGCACCGCCATGGAGAAGAATAGCCCTAAGTTAATCTGGCATATTGGTAATTGCCGGAGGCTATTTGAGCGGCAGTAGTTGCGGGTTGGGGTTTGTGCGTTTTGTAACGCCTTGACCTCGGGGTTATTCATGTGACGTCTCGTTCATTATTATCTTTCATAATACACACGCGGAAGCATACTCGGGACGATCACAATAAAAAGAACAACCAACGGAAATAAGACAAGCATTATGAGCAACTTTATGTTTACGAAACATGCAAACATATTTAAACAAGCTCTTCTCTCGGGTCATAGCAAACATCACACATATTCTACAAGCCTATTCCGAAAGCTTTTCTAATTACAGGCCGACGCGGCTTGGGCTTTCCTATCCCCACTACGGCTTCTCGTTTCTTGCTTCTTCACCTTCACCCTAGTCCCATCCGCCTGGCCATCTCACATCCCACCCGTGGCTCTGTCCCGGAGCCGGCCCACCCATACCGCCAAAGCACCGTTGAACCTACGCTCAGATGAGGCACCAAGTCCGTTAGGCCCTCATCGAACATCACAAGTATCGTGATTTGAAGGTAGGCACGGTCTTTCTGACAATTACCACGGCGAACATTTCAGCTCTCGGCTTCACGGGATTGCCAACACGGGCTGGGGGAGATGCCATTGCTTCGAACCTGAAAAAAAAAGGGAAACAACGGGGGATGAGTCGGGGAGACTCAGCAAGTAAAATTTTATTAACAGGCGAGGACATATCAATCGTCATTACACGGAACATTTCTTACCGCACCGGCCTCCGTGGCCGATCAAACAACGACGGACATAGCAAGCATAAAACAAGGACTCCAGGCATGACTAAGTCACGGTTTACCTCATGTGTCGCGCCTCGGTTTCTAATTCGTATTAGATACATGCAAAAACACGAAACAAAGCAAACTTGTTATAGCAAACACAACATCGGAACACCAAGAACCGAGAATGGGGAAAGCTCGTGATACAACGTGTTTCAACGTCATTTCCCGGTAGTAAAATCTCACTTACACTTAATAAAACAAGAACTTAAAGAGTAGAGAACGGCGGAAAAGCGACGGTCTCGGTTTCGAACAACTCTCAATAATGGCTTTTCTTTCTCTCTCTCTTTCGGGTTTTCTTTCTCTCTTTTGGCTCTCGGTTTCTTTTCTTTCTCTCTAAATTTCGGCACTCTCTCTCTCTCTATATTTCATGGCCGGTTTGTGCACGTGGGAAGAGTGAGCCAAATCCCTCCTACAAGGTTCTATTTATAGAGGAATAAAGTGAGCTTCGATGATGCGTGCGCATATGTCACAGGGGGTATGAGGTATGCGCACGTGTCATGAGAACGATGAGGTAAGCGCATACCTCATCCCTTCATTAATGATCTAAGTCCAAAGTCAAGAAACATGATGACAATGGCCATAAAGTCTCTCTTTCTCTCTCCTCACCTCTTTGGCCGTGGATTTCTCCCCCTCCCCCAAGCTGCCGTGGCCTCCTCTCCTCTTTCCTTGGTCAATTATTGAAGTGCAAGACTCATTAAGGCTTCATAAATAGCCATAATGGCTTGTGGAAAATGAAGGCCAACTAATAAATGAAGGTAATGATGATGAAGATAAGGTTTGACTAGGTCAAACCTTCTAGGATTTTCTCTAATTGGCTGAATTCGATCCCAATTTGCTTGAATCAAATGGGTTTCGCGCAAATACGCACGTAGCGCAAATACGCACGTAACATGCAAAACGAACCCCACATCATAATAAATCTCAAACTTTTCCCGAGGGTTTTCCATAACAAAATACGTCTAAAAATCTCATTCAACCCGAGATTCGGCACGGGAATGTCCTTAAATATCACCAAAAGACAACAAGTCGAGATTCCCACATTTTTCATATAACAATTGATAAATCTTTGAAATTTGACAAAACCGGACAGTTTTGCACTGTTCATGAAATTGGACTTGAAAATAGAGTAAATGAACTTCGAAAATTCTCAAATTCGGATATGTCATAAACAAGCCTTTAACAAACATTTTTTATGCAGAACACAAAATCTAATTCTCTCTGTAAACACCATTTTCAGTCACTCAAAGACAGAGTAAAAACAGTTCGCTGGAACAAAATATTTACTTCTCAAAATAAACTCTGTCTAGAATGCAAATCATCTCAAAAAATTCCCAAATTTGTACACATTATAGAAAAGGACGTTTTCAACAACTTTTCTGAAGGAAACGTTTTCAAAATCGGCCCAGAAAAGCTTGTAGAAAATAAAAACGATGTGAACATCACCAAAATACCCATTCTGGGAAGTTTCGCTCGGTCCAAAAATCAGGCCATCGTACCACTCATATCATCTCCAACAATTCTGAAATTAAATCATATAAAACTTCAAGATATTTGGAACAACTTTTCAGAAGAAAGCGTTTGGAATTTCAGATCACAAAAGTCTCCCCAAAAATAACAAAACGAAGGGGTACCAAGGATCCGAAATACGGTTTTTCAAAACAAGAGTAGAAATTTTTGTTCCGATTGGAAAACCATCAAGCTTAAACCATAAATATTTCCTAGGGACTGAAATTGAGAATGTGACACGTTTGGACGGAATTTTGCTTGATTCGAGCCAATTTCTTGGTTGTTTTCGCCGAATTTTGGGTCCATATGGTCGGCCGACGTGGTCTCCGAAACCCATAAATTATTTTGGTGTGATTTGGGCTACCGGAGGAGACCCATCCGGTCGAAGGCGCGGCGGAACAGCGAAAATTGGTGAGAAAAGGCTTCTGAACGTGCGGAGGAAGAAGTGCATGGCCCCCGCGCACGCGCAACAGCTGGCGCGTGGTCGCCACGCGCGGGCAACTGCAGGCGCTTGCGGCCTACGCGCGCAACAGTTACAGGGGCGTGTGCTGCACGCTCCCGCGTGGTGATGAAGGTACGTGCGCGCCACGCGCTCGCGCATAAGGCAGGCGCGTGCGCGGCATGCGCCCTGGGAACTGGCCAAATCCCCTTCGATTTTTTACGTCTTTGCCCCTGCTTTTTACCCATTATTGGGATTATGCCCCTCACCGAATTAAATTTATTGTTTTGTCTTTCATGCATTTTATGAATATTTTTTATGCATGAAATTAAATGTCCAGTGATCCATATATTTTTTAATTAATTGGAGAGTAGCCATAGCATCTTTAATTAATTAAATTATATATTAAGAGCATTCGGATCACATTTGGAAATGAACATTGATTGTAATTAATTTTATTAATATGATGAATTTAATCCCACATGAATTTTCATTATATTAATTTGATTAATTAGGTTGAAATATCATATTATTTTTCTTAATTTACCCACAGGGATTAAGGAAAGGAATATAATATGATAATTTCTTCATGAACAATTTATGAATTTGTTTAAATTAAAAACTTAGTCCACAGGCAGTTTTTATGTTATGTGATTCATATTTTGTGACATGTTTTACATTGATAGAACATGATATATGTTAATTTTGCCTCAAATTTTGTGACATAAGCATGATTGTTTGATATGCAGTTTTACAACCTCTGAATTTCTTTGAATTTAATAGTGATGTTCTCATACTGAATGGTGAAAACTATAAAGTTTGGAAGGAGTCAATTCTTCTTCAATTGGGGTGCATGGACATTGACTATACTATAAGGAAAGATGAACCACCTACTCCTACAAGCACGAGCACTGCAGCTAAGATAGCCCTTTATGAATAGTGAGAGCGGTCCAACCGCCTGAGTGTGATGTTCATAAGGACTAAAGTATCTCCTAGTATCCGTGGTTCAGTCGCTCAGCATAGCAATGATAAGGCTTTATTAGAGGCCATTGATACGCAGTTTGAGATTTCAGAAAAGGCACATGTCATGACCCTAATAATGAAGTTTTCATCTCTAAAGCTCATAAGTGTTAGAGGTGTGCGTGAGCACATCATGAAGATGAGGGACATTGCAGCTCAGTTGAAAAACCTTGAGGTTGAGATATCTGAATCATTTCTTGTGTACTATATTCTGAATACTCTCCCACAACAGTATGCACCTTTCAAGATCTCTTACAACACACATATGAATAAATGGTCAATTAATGAACTTATGACCATGTGTGTTCAAGAGGAAGAGAGGCTGACTATGGAATTAGGAGAAAGTGCTCATTTGGCAACACAAGAAAGGTTTAAGAGTCACGGCAAGCACAAGGGGAAAGGTAAAATACCTCCCCAAGCTGACATTAAGAAGGAATCCAAATGTTTCTTCTGTAGAAAGAAGGGGCATATGAAGAAGGATTGCGTCAGATTTAAGGCTTGGCTCGAGAAGAAAGGTAATCCAACCTCTTATGTTTGTTATGAATCTAATATGGCTGATGTGAGTCACAACACTTGGTGGATTGATTCTGGTTCTACAATCCATATTTCGAATTCCTTGCAGGGTTTTCAAAATCACAGGAAGCCAATGGGAAGTGAACAAAGCATTTATTCGGGAAACAAGATGCGTTTGCCTATAGAAGCTATTGGGACATGTAGATTAGTTCTCAATAGTGGCTTTGTTTTGAATTTGGAAAAGACCTTATATGTTCCAAGTTTATCTAGAAACTTAATTTCAGTTTCAAGACTTGTACCTTTGGGTTACTCTTTTAACTTTTCAGATTCAAACTTCAGTTTATTGTTTAAATCTGAAATTGTTGAGAGTGGTATTTTGTCTGATGGTCTTTTTCGAATTAATTTACAAGACAATGCCTATTACAATGCGATGCATGTTCATGATAATGCTGGTATAAAACGATTTGTTGTGAATGAAGATTCCTCTATGTTGTGGCATCGGAGATTGGGACATATCTCCATAGATAGAATTAAGCAATTAGTAAATGATGGAGTACTCGGTACTTTGGATTTTACTGATTATGATATTTGCATGGACTGTATAAAGGGAAAGCAGACCAACAAGACAAAGAAAGGTGCCAAGAGGAGTACAGACATATTAGAAATCATACATACAGACATTTGTAGTCCTGATATGGACTCGTATAGTCAGAAATACTTCATCTCCTTCATTGATAATTACTCACGTTACATGTATCTCTACTTGCTTCATAATAAGCATGAAGCATTGGATGCCTTTAAGGTTTTTAAGGCGAAAGTAGAGAAATAATGCGGCAAGCAAATTAAGATCATGAGATCAGATAGAGGTAGAGAATTTTATGGCAGATACACTAAAGATGGACAAGCACCTAGTCCGTTTGTGAAGTTTCTTCAAGAGAATGGGATAGTTGCCCAATACACTATACCAGGTTCTCCAGACCAAAATGGTGTAGCGGAAAGAAGAAATCAAACTTTATTGGACATGGTACAAAGTATGCTTAGTAGCTCCAAATTTCCTAAGTCCTTGTGGACTAAAGCTCTTAAGACGGCAGTGTACATATTAAATCGAGTTCCAACCATGGTTGTCGCAAAGACGCCTTTTGAGTTATTCAAAGATTGGAAGCCAAGCTTGCGACATGTACGCGTTTGGAAATGCCCGTCTGAAGTAAGAGTTTATAATCCACAAGAGAAGAAGTTGGACCCAAGGACTGTAAGTGGGTATTTCATTAGATATGCTGAAAAGTCTAAGGGACACAGGTTTTATTGTCCATCTCACACTACTAGGATTGTGGAATCAAGAAATGCTAAGTTTCTTGAAAGTGACTTGATTAGTGGGAGTGATCGATTAAAGGACATTGTTTCTTAGAAAGATCATTCAAATACTCAACCTTCCACTTTAAGTATTAAGTTGGTTGTTATTCATAATGCCCTTTCAGTTCAACCGGCTATTGAACAATCAACTATTGAAGTTCCACAACTTGCTGATAATGATCCGGTAGATCCAGCTGTTCAACAATTACTAGAAGTTGTTGAACAACCAGTTGAACAACACTTTTTTCCAGAGAATGTTGATACAACATTAAGAAGATCTACTAGAATGAGGAAATCAGCAATTCCTAGTGATTATATTGTGTATATACAAGAGTTTGACTATAATATTGGAGCTGAGAATGATCCTGAAACGTTTTCACAAGTCATGAGTAGTGATGAATCCAATTTGTGGTACAATGCCATAAAGGATGAGATGAGTTCTATGTCATCAAATAAAGTCTGGGATTTGGTTGAGTTGCCTAATGGTGTAAAAGTCATTAGTTGTAAATGGGTCTTCAAAACTAAGAAAGACTCGTTGGGCAACATTGAGAGATATGAAGCTAGACTCGTTGCCAAATGATTCACTCAAAAAGAAGGAATCGATTACATGAAGACCTTTTCTCCTGTATCTAAGAAAGATTCTCTTCATATTGTTTTGGCCTTGGTTGCCCATTTTGATATGGAATTACATCAAATGGACGTGAAAACGGCGTTCCTCAATGGGGACCTAGAGGAGGAGGTATACATGAAACAATCTGAAGGATTCTCCTCTAATAAAGGTGAGCAAATGGTGTGCAAGCTTAAGAAATCTATATATGGCTTGAAATAAGCATCTCGTCAATGGTATTTAAGGTTCCATGATGTCATCTCTTCATTCGGTTTTGTAGAGAATATCATGGATTAATGCATATACCAGAAAGTCAGTGGGAGCAAAATTTGTTTTCTCGTACTATATGTGGATGATATTTTACTTGCAACCAATGATAAGGGATTGTTGCATGAGGTGAAACAATTCCTCTCTAAGAGTTTTGACATAAAAGATATGGGTGAGGCATCTTATGTCATTGGCATTAAAATCCATAGAGATAAAACTCGAGGAGTTTTAGGACTATCTCAACAAACCTTTATCAATAAAGTCTTAGAGAGATTTTGGATGAAAGATTGTTCACCAAGTATAGCACCCATTATGAAGGGTGATAGGTTCAATTTGAACCAATGCCCGAAAAACGATTTGGAAAGGGAACAAATGAAGAACATCCCATATGCTTCTGCTGTCGGAAGCTTAATGTATGCTCGGGTTTGCACTCGACCTGACATCGTTTTTGCGGTGGGAATGTTGGGAAGATATCAGAGTAATCCAGGGATGGACCACTGGAAAGCTGCAAAGAAAGTGATGAGATACCTTCAAGGTACTAAAGGCTACATGCTTATGTATAGATGGACTGACAACTTGGAAGTAGTTGGTTATTCAGATGCGGATTACGCTGGTTGCGTTGATTCTCTAAAATCAACATCAGGATACATTTTTATGTTAGCTGGCGGAGCCGTGTCATGGAGGAGTGCGAAGTAAACTTTGACTGCTACTTCCACTATGGAGGCTGAATTCGTTTCTTATTTTGAGGCTACCTCGCATGGTGTATGGTTGAAGAGTTTCATTTTAGGGCTTAGAATTGTTGATTCTATTTCTAGGCCATTAAGAATATATTATGACAATTCAGCTGCGTTTTTTATGGCTAAAAATGCTAGAAGTGGCAATCGAAGTAACCACATCGACATTAAGTATTTAGCCATAAAAGAACGTGTTAAGGAGAATAAAGTGGTCATTGAACACGTTCGCACTGAATTGATGATAGCTGATCCTTTAACTAAAGGCATGCCACCTATGAAGTATAAGGATCATGTGACCAGTATGGGAATAGTTCCCATGATGTGATTTATCGTCGTATTAACGACTTTTGTTGTTTGAAACTCTTATTCAATTGTAATGTTATTCTCAATTTTTGGTGTACACATTCAGTTGTTTATGAGAATAATAATTATCCTTGGTTCTAGAATAAACATAGGGTTTATTCATTAAGATGTGTTGTCACATATGGGCTAACATTAAAGGAATAAGATGCATTGTAATACATGGAAGATATTACTCGCTCTTAAATGACGTGTCGCCATGATTAATGTGTCTTGTTTCTTTTCTTAAGTATATGATTTTCGTGGATTTGGTTGGGTAATCTGTATAATGAAAATGTTGGGATCAAGTGGGAGAATGTTATATTTATAATATGATCCCATATTTAGGGATATAGTTTTTGAAATAAAAACTTATCCATTGGGTTTGACGCACGTTTTCTCTTTTAACTGACGGTTATCCACATTCGATTTTTCCACGCTTCGTATCCCTTCGGTGATAACTGCCCTCTTCGGTAACCGCCTTGATGGGAAGCGGTTTATAAAAGACAAACGTTAATTCCGTAAGGGTAGACACAAGGTTTAACGCAAACCTTCTTTTTCGGTAATACACCATCAGTACGCGAGGGGATTGAGTTAGTAGAGTGCGCCCGTTATCCCTTCAAATTGACGTCGAACTACCGTGGGCTTCCAACATACGTAAAGTTGAACAATGGCTGGAGGTCAGTTTATTTTCCATCCTGTTTTCCGCATTTGATTCTAATTGTGCATGAATTTTGTTCTTCAATGCACAAAAGAATCCTTCAGTTTTAGTCTTACACGACTTTCACATTTTGATTGGTTTCTTACCTAGTCCATGAAATCAGTGGAGTTCTTCGGAGATGGTACTCTTACTACATAGATAAGGTACTTCCTCATTAGTTGTCGTTGTATTACCATCTTGTCATTCTCTCTCTCTCAATGCAGACGTAGAAGACTGCAGGGGTCACCACCTTGCAACCACCTCGAATGGCGACCCAAACTTACTTGACCCTAAATCTAGGGTCAATCGATTCCAACAACGTAGAATTTGCTCTCACCACATTAGATCTAATGTTGCAAGCCTTGATCCGGAGAGAGAGAGAGAGAGAGAGAGAGAGAGAGAGAGAGAGAGAGAGAGAGAGAGAGAGAGGGCTCGGGAGCATGGATCACGGCTTGAGCAGAGACGACGGTAGTATGGACTACTACTGTTATTGCTGCAAGTGTCATGGGTGGTCGTGATCAGGTAGAGGAGCAAAGCAAAGGAAGAGGGAAAAAGGCGAAAAGGAGGGGAGAGCGAAAAAAGAAAGAAAAAGAAAAATAGATCTACACCATCCAACGTACATAGTAAGTAATGGGTTAACACCTTAAGGATAATTGTACATGCACATACAATTGTCTTCTAAATTTAGATGATCTCAATCCCAATTTGCACAGCAAATGATTCTGTCCGTCGTATGACTAAAAAAAGAAGTAGGACCACACAAAGAAAAAGTTCATAAGTTAGAGGCTGCCAAGTACTGTGCCCTACTACTCATACTTGTGTCGGTCTCAGACAAACCTTTTGACAATGATTAAGTCAATAAAAACTGAATGAAATGTATAGTCTCGTGGGTCGCAACAAAGAAAATAAAATCAAGCAACGAATTCGACAAAAGGTGGCCTTTCAGCATTTAGCCGTACCCATCATTAACCCTTTGACCTATTTAATCAGGCACGTTTTGAGTTGGTCCATGTGGTAGAAAATTTCTCTGAGAAGACCTCTAAATGATATCCTATGCATTCAGTACGAAATGGAACATATGTAATCACACAACTATATTATTTTTCAAACTTGATCAATTGCTCTCAAACTCAATCACTAGAGATAGTGTTTTTTTTTGGTCGGACACTAGAGATGGTTTGGGGAGTGTACTTGTGCACTTTTCTCAATTATATAATCAGAGAATATAATGGTTTAAAGGTCTTTCTACAATTGCACTGACTTATAAAATGTTAGAGACCTATCAATATATATAAAAGAAAAAAAATGACTAAAATCGAACATTTCTGAAAGCTTGAGGGTATCGAATTTAGGATCGACATATTCTAAATTTAGGATGATATATTTACATCTTAAACTAATCTTATTTGACGAGTGACATATCGGCAACCCAATTGAAGGTTTAAATGGGTTTTAGGAGAAGATGAGTCAAAATCCCTCCTCGTGCTCCAGACTTGGAACATCAAGAGTCAACACACTATCTGAATATTTTCTTATTTTCTCTGAAGAATATGTCATTATTTTGAGAGTGTTGATCCAAAGTTAACCCAAGCAAAATAAGTAAAATATAGGAAAAGGAAGAAAATTTAACAAAAGAATATAAGTAAAGAGCCTAATGTTATTTTACATGTTATAGCATTGACCGAAGTGGGAAAGCGAGGTGGTTGCGTAGTTACAAGTCCAGTTGCATTACGTTTTTTTTTTTGGGTCGAAAGTTGCATTACGTTTGGGTGATGGGATTCTGACGATCGAGGAAGAAGCTCTCTTACCATGTTAAATTTCTCGAATCAATTAAATGTAAGTGGAAAACCTTAAAAAACAAAAAAATATATTCACAAAAAACTATACAAAAACACACATGAACTTTCGGAATAATACACGTTTGCCTCGAACTTCTAACTGATACATGATGCCCATATTGAACTTTATTTTTGTTACGGCCTTTAACCATCCGTTATTTTTTCCCCTAATTTGTGCAATGCACATGATTTTTTAGGGTTAAAAAGTGTACTTTTATCTCAACTTTTTTCTATGAAATCTCTTTCTTACCCTCAATTTTTGTAAAAAATGGAAAATAATATAGAAAATGGAAAAAAACTAGATTGACTAAAATACTAAAGGTTAACATTACTAAAAATCCCAAACTGGTACACCTGTGGTAAATTTACCTAAAACTAATTTTTTAATCATAAAAAACTTTAAATTGGTACATTTGTGATAAATTTATCTTAAACTAATTTTTTGACCATCAAAAATCCCAAATTGGTGCATTTGTGATAAATTTACCTTTCATTAATTTATGTTAAATTGAATTAATATTACGAAAAATCATAAACTAGAATATTTGTGACAAATGGAGGGTAAAACCTCAAGCTTGTATGTTCATCAATAGGCACTTATAATCCAACCTAGCAATTTTTCGATAAAATTTAATAGAAACTAACGGAGGGTAAATTAATTATAGGTGTACCAATTTGGGGTTTTGGTGTGGTAAAAAAATTAGTTTGACACAACTTTATCATAGTTGTACCGGTTTAAGGTTTTTTGTGGTATTAACACAAATATTAATAATAGAAAAAATATATACCAATAATCATTAACGTAAAAATTTGTTAAATATAGCCGCTTTAATAAAACTATGTAAGATATGTTTAGGAAAAAGAATAAACACAAACTGAAAAACCAAAAAAGTGAAAATGCATCAATATTAAAAAGGCCAAATGACTAAAATTTGTTACTAATTATGTACATATAAAAGGTTCATGAATGTAAATAATGATTTATCACAAAAATTTTAGAAACTTATAAAAGGAAATGGTGTTCTCAACTCATAAAAGGAAATGATTAATGAAAACCAAGTTGATTTCTTTAATTATCTTCTCATTTTTCCATTAATTAACCATTTAATAATGAGCATCCAAATTTTATTGTTTGAACTTATTGTTATTGAAGCTTTCTCTTTTTACTTAATTGCGTTTTTTGTCTATAAAATATCTTATTTTCATGCTATGAATATTTTAGTTTATTTATTTTTAACCATTTACTTTATGTTCTCTTTTTTATTATTATTAAAGAAATCAAGGGTAAAAGAGAGCTTTTGTTCAAAAAATGAGATAGAATACAGATTTACCTCGTAAAAGTCATGTGCATTGCACATGCTAATGGAAACTATAACGGAAGATTAACAACTATTATTAAATCAAAGTTCGAGGGGGGGGGGGGAGGTAATGTGTAACGGTTGAAAATTTAAGGGCAACTGTGTGTACCATCCCCGAATTTTAGGAGAGTTTTGAGTAATGTCCTCATATATTTATTTGGTTTTGGTCACTTAGATGATAGATCTACGTCTAGAAAAGAACAACAATGATCATTTAGAAGCTTTATTGGTAGATACATCATTCATTCGCACTTACAATAAGTTTGGTCTTTTCCCTTTAATTTTGGGCAAATCCTGCATTATCGTGGGCTCTTTTATAAAAATCCATAACAGGGTCATCTCCATCATTCACTTCCAAGGAAGCAATGAGCACTGTTGGATCAAGCAAGTGGAATCCAACTCACAATCACCTGCGCAATCTTTTGAGTAAGATTCTTAACAAATTGCAAGGTTACTAGAAGCTAATATATGAAAGTTACATCCAGTGTGGATAAATTACTAAACATTAGGAACTTTACTAGTAACTACAAATTAGTCACTCGGCATAATAACAACATTGTCGAGAAGTTACCACCTGCCATAGCCATTGCACACTTCTCAAACTAAATCAAACCGCAACACTAACATGTTAGCAACGTGACATTTTGGGATACGGTAGTCCAATAATGGAGATCAAAAGATAGTTGGCTGGCAGGACGCGGGCAAACAAACTTGATCAGATTCAAAATCACAACTTGCTGGTTGTTTGCCAGCCGAGGCCAACTCCGAAATTCTAGAGACCGGATGGAAAATACATTAATTATATATTTTACGTCACAACAACTAGGTTTATTGGGAAATTACCTTAAAAAATTGTTAGGCTTCTTACATTAATGCCAGTGCCAAAGGGACCAAATGGACCGTGCACGATAGCTGGGAAGATGTACACTTCTCTTCGGGTGCTGTGCTTCTCTTGCCCAGCTACCTCCTCCGTACACGCTCATTCCCTCTTTTCTTCTTTCTTCTTTTTCGTCTGTTCAGTGAGTGCGTTACATTCAACCTGACAATCTAGATGTACTTTTGTGGACATATAACATACTTAGAGGTTATTTATTTACGATTAAGTATATAGAAAAGATCCTCTTTGTTTTCCCATCAACATTTAAAATTTTTTCTAAACTTAAAATTTTATGGAAAGTTACATATTAATAAATATCTCGACATTTAAATGGTGCCACAGTTTAGGATATTTCGAGTGAAGAAGTCTAAGTACATGCACCAAAAGTATCATATCAAGCAAAATAAAATAGTATATGTTAACCCTGAGCACTCTTGACAAATAATTTTCAATCTTATCTTAAATACTCTCTCTCTCTCTGCATGAGCCCCAAGAGTTAGAGTGCATGATCGTGACACAGAGAGATGATTTAAAACGACAACGAACTATATTTTACTTTTTTGTTTTTTTTTATTTTGTAAATCAAAAGAATAAGGAGCGCCGACCAGCTATCATGATCTGGGCCGATTGGCCTCGGTTAAGGGAGTGTGTAGTGCCTGGCAAGTCCATTCACCAAGCCAGACTTCCTTTTTAAGGATCGATTCCGGGGCTACTAGCATGAAATGTCTCACTATGATAAATCATTCAATGTCTCCCATCAACTTGGGCATCTCACCATCCCAATTGAGGCAGGCATCTTGATTCAACATAACAACTTGCTTCAGCCTGCCATCCATATCACCAATAGAGTGGCATCAGCTCCTACTAGTTTGTACTTGGGCAGCTCACCTCACCAATAGACATTTTTCACATGATATTCCTTTCATCACTTGATTCCTAGCACAAACTCCTCGATACCACTCTCTCCATCTAGTTGTATCAGTCATATTGAACCCCTCATGTTTCTCTCGCTATTACGGAGCTCACTTCCATGCCTTCATGGAATGAGGAAATGTCGGATAATAACATTCTCTCCCACTTGATTTTCACAATGCCCTCACTGTGAGCTATTCTTCACATCCTCGAATTCTCCGAACCATCACCGCATCTCCCTAGATCACTGCCTTTCCCTAGCTTTACTCGAATGGCCTACGCTGGCCCAACAAGTACACATCTTTTGTCTTTTCTATGAGTCACACTCAAGACCAACAAAGGGTTTTTATCTCTATGGAAACATGGTAACGGACAGCATATCCACGTACAATTTGGGAACCTTCTTCTGATACCATTTGTCACAACCCAAGCCGATTAGCCTCGGTCATGGGACTGTGCAACGCTTGCTGGGCCAATTAACCAAGCCAATCTTCCTTTCTAAGGATCGTTATGATGGGTTGTATCATGAAACGCCTCATTGTAATTGATCGTTCCATGTATCCCATCAATATGGACATTTCATCATCCCGAGTGGGGCATGGTCTCGATTCAACATAACAACTGGTTTCGTAGCAGTGTTATTAACAAGTGTTGGGATACTCATTAACAAGATCCATTTCAAAATTGTGGTAGCAATTTGATATATTAAAGCATGATAAGGTTGCTGTAAATAATGCAAGATTGAAACGCATTCAAGTTCAGTCTACCTCAGTAATTGGAAAAATGGTTTTGTTTCCCCGAAAAAAGCGAAAGAACTTTCAAAAAGAGAATGGGTCGAATTGAATCAACAAAGATTGTGAAAGGGTCCTCTATTGATTTTGAAAAGATAAGTAAATGACATGAAATGCAAAGAAGATGAAAGTTCAAGAACTGAAAACAAAAGGTTGCAAGAAATAGAGAACAGACTCACCTTTTCTTTCAATGCGAATGGACAGGTAGCATCTGGCGCAATATTCTTACGCAACATGGGATTAGGCATAATGTATGAGGTTGGAATGAGGAGCTCTAATGGATAGTTAGAGCAACAAGAGGCAAAGATTTGACAGCGAAACTCCTCAAAGTATCTTTTCTAGCGACTATACATTACACTTGGATGGAGCGCAACCATAGGCGGTTTCAAAATAATTCAACTGACATTCAGATTATTTTGGCGAAGGTGCAAAAAAAATGTAAGAGGTAGAACTTCGCTATACCAAAAAATCAAACTTTTGCAAGCTAACTTTGTTTTAGCTAACTTTATGGAAACTTCCTACCTCTATTTTCTCGTATTATTAGCACTAGTTGTAATGTCAGGGTATGCCCCTAAGTTGTTGTACATTATGTGTTATATACTACTTACATTTTACACAAAAAAAAGGTTGCAAGAAAGTAAATATTTGAAAATAATAAAGGATAGACAGACATGCTGTCCTTAATTGCGTAAGTGGTCAATACAAAGATTACATCGTTAGTTTTTATATCCCACTAACATCGGTTATTACAGACGGCTATGAATTTTGAATCTAGAATTACCTTCAGAATTAACTTCCTAATACTAGACACATTCTCCTATTATCTAGTAGTGATAATCTACTTAAAGTTACAAATCCCGAAAATATTGGCATTACCACCTAGACACATTTTCCGGATTCTTTCATCAAGTTGATTATGGCTTGTGTATCTACAGCCAAATTCTCCGTTTCAATTAATGGGAACTACATGGTTTCTTCTCTAGTAGCCGTGGCATACGACCAGGGGATCCGCTTTCGCCATATCTCTTCATCTTGATTATGGAAGTCCTTTATGGTATTCTAAAGATAAAAACAAATTCTTCGGATTTCCATTGGTTTTGGCGCTGCAAAAGAACCCACATATCCTATCTATTTTTTGCGGACGATGTGCTCCTATTTTCTGAAGCTCACCTGAGGTCTGTTGAAATAATCAAGGACTCTCTTGATTTATTCTCCAGTTGGTCTAGCCTTCGCCCGAACAGTAGTAAAAGCAGCATGTTCCTCTCGGGAGGGACTTCGGATCTGCATAGCCAATTACTACAATGCCTTGGCTTTCAACTAGGCTCTCTCCCCTTCCGATATTTAGGGGTGCCTATTATCTCTTCCAGACTTCGTAAAGAGGATTGTAAGATCCTAATTGATTCAATAACGGCGAGGGCCCGCTCTTGAACTTAACGGTTCCTATCCTTTGCGGGGAGACTTCAACTCATCAAATCTGTCCTGCACTCCATCCATGTGTACTGAGCTACTATTTTCTCCTTTCCGAAATCTGTTTTGTATAGTTTTGAGACCATTTTGAGACAATTTCTTTGGAAGGGTCCTGATCTCGGTTTTAGGGGAGCTAAGGTAGACTAGATTAATGTTTGTCTACCTAAAGAAGAAGGAGGCCTTGATATCCGGCGACTCGTAGAATACAATAGAGCTATGACTCTAAAACACATATGGCTCCTTTTCTCTGATAAGGAATCCATGTGGTGCAAATGGATTCATTCAACCTTCTTAAAATCTAATTTTTGGGTGGTATCCAAGCCTATATTTTGTTCTTAGACTTGGAAGAAGATTCTTGACTTGCGCGCTTCAGCCCAAGCACTCTTTCGATGGAAAATAGGCAATGGTCACTCCGTCTCACTTTGGTTTGACTGGTGGCACAGCAGAGGACCTCTCTATCTTATCTTTAGTAATGTTGACATTTACAAGTTGCGGATCCCCAGGGATACTTCAGTTCGGAAATTCTATGATTGCACTTGGCAACCCTCATCCATTCTAGACACTATCCTAAGCTGGACCGAGCCACCACCTATCTTTGTGGATAATATTCCGAACAAACTGATTTGGACTCCACATTCTTCGGACTCCTTTTCGGTTGCATCAGCTTGGAATCATATCAGAAGAAGAGGTCACCCAGTCCCTTGGCACTCCTTCATATGGGACCATCATATTGCACCCCTACATGCTTTTCTCTTGTGGCTAGTCTCTTTTAACCGGCCGCCTTCCCAGGTTCTCCTCCTTCAAAACCGTAGGATTGACACTGCTTTGTGTGCCTTCTGCGGTACTAGACCGGATTCGATCAATCACCTTTTCTTCGAGTGCCCCTCTATTAGTAGGCTAGCTTCCTTTTGGGCTACCAAATGTAACCTCCCTTGGCGCAACCGTCCTTGGCAAGAGCATATCTTATGGGCTATAAAAGTCTGCGGTGGTCCTTCCTTCGCAAACTGCCTCTCCCGGTTCTCCTTTGGAGCTCTAGTTCATATTATCTGGACTAAAAGGAACAACGCTATCTTCAGGAATAAAAGCGTTTACCTCCCGAGTATGCGCAAGCATTTATCAAGGTTGTCAAAGACAAAGCCATTTCCATGGGAAGAGTACAGGATACTCCTAGGAACCGCAATTTCCAAAGGAAGTGGGAACTCCCACCTTCAATCTTCGATGGTGATAAGACGTCCTTGTAATTCGGTCTCTTAGTTCTTTTTTAGCCTTTTCGGCTTCTTGTATAAGTCTCGCTAGACCTTTCTTGACCCTTTATGGACAGCTCCATGTCCTAATAGGGTCAGGAGTTGGTTTGAGCTTTAGCTTGTATTTGGTGTTTTGAAAAGTTATATATATACTTACCTTTACCAAAAAAAAAAAAAAATTATGTGCTCTTGTCCATCCACATTTTGTCTTCGACTGATGTGTTGCCAGCCTTATGTTCTATTTAATTTTTGCACTACCGCAACACTCAAAATAAGACAGCTTGCGTCAATGGTTTTGTCAATCAATTTCTCGTAAGTTTTAGTGAAGGCTTCCGTCGATAACTCTTGCACTGGGTTTTACCAATTACCTTCACTGTCAACAAGCTTATAGTTCGTTGATCATCTTGTTCATTGATGACTTCTGTTTTAACCAGGCTTTGTTAATAATAAAGAGTTAATCATTTTTGGTAGCAACAAGTTTAAAGCAACTATTTTCGGTATATACTTGTCATATTGTAATAACAACTAATTATTAGCATATACACGCTTGGCCTATTGCTAAAAAGTTAAAAAAGCCATAAATCCGGGAGATACTCCTTCATCCTAAGAGTGGATTTTGCCTAAGTGCATAGTACTTTGTAGTCGACCAAGCGAATCCGCAACTCAGATAAAAGTATAAGAATTGGGTCTTCAAGTATACATGTGATCAATCTGGCAGAAAAGGAAAATTGGAAAATGTGAAGGTTAAAATCAAGAATAGTTTCACCATGAAAGGGAAGCACATTTCTTTATTTCGTTTACTAGGAATCAGTCACAAAATTATTCCAAACCGGTGACAACTTATTGTTTTCTAGTATAAGAACAACCCAATAAAGACAGATAATCATACCATGGACTTAACTGAAAGGGAAAATAGAACACAGAAAAGAAAACAATAACTTCGGTTACATAACAAGCATTGGCACAGCCTCTTCCTTGGCTTATCGGGGCCAATCAGCCGTGCAACTTCCAGGGGCGAGGAAGCGACACCACAGAGAACCGCATCTTCCCGGTGGAGCAGTGGAGGCCGCCGCTTTCGCCGCATGCAAAGAAGTAAAACTTCCACTTCTGGCTCAAGGTGAACTCGAAGCCATCTCCTGCCCCGTCTGACACATTGGCCACCATGGTCGCGCTCTTGAGGTCACACCTCATGTAGCTCCAGAAGTTCTGGAACACGTAGACGCTGTGTGGATGCGTGTTATTGTCGCTCGGCGTGTCAAACTTGAACACTGCAAGTACCGAAATGAATGTTGTTTGGCTTTACCAAAAAAAAAAAAAAAAAGAAATGAATGTTGTTTGGAATAATAGATCACAATATATGATCCGGAGATACTAGTTAAGCATGCTTAACGAGAAAACATTCATTTTCTAAAGTATTGATCGTGCATATATATTAGCGTAGCCAGTTCCAATATTTCCTTTCCTATCCGATCGCTTAAATAGTGCCACGGACCACTTTTCTACATAACCCGTAATGCTACTTAGACTACCCATTTTTTGTTTGGGAAGGATCAATAAGGCGATTCTGCTTCTTAATTATCTTCTAAAGGCAGTTTTTTACTAAGTAATCATCTTCGAAAGACATTAGCACTGTACTTCTACTTGTTATGCATAAGATTGCATTATACACAAGTCTCATCATGAGTGAATATCTAGACAATAAAGTCGTGTGAGGACGAATTCGTATCGATTCTAATACCATGAAGATCATCGATCAATCTCCAAAAATAGGACACAATAGATCCTGAATCCAGATATGAAGAAATGAGCTATAGGGGCGACTTACCGAGAGTGTCGTTGACGTAAAAGGGGCCATTCTTGTGAGCCCAGGTGCTGTAATCGAACCCAAAATGCCAATTCTCCGACCCTCCGACGATGATCTTCTTCGGAGGGACCTCGGCAGGACTGTTGTCTGGCTTCGGAGGCCAAGCGTAGCCGTTGTTGTTGTTCCACTCGGGATAGGCCACTGAGGCTTCCATCATCGCTGAAGCTATCACGACAAGCATAATTGCTCCTACAAATTTCGTGGCCATTATTTTCCTGATTTGGAGGATAATTAAGGAAATGGACAAGTATAAACCTTTAGATGTTGGGGAGCTGGTTGGTGCATTTGATGAATGTCTGATGGGCTTTTTATAGGAGTAACGTCGTGGATTTTTTTCTTCTTTTTTGAGGTTTCTAGTGAAAGATGGTAGTGGAAAATGGCCAAATAGACCTTTTATTTTCTTTTCCAATAGATTGGGTTGGTCTGAGACCGCGAGTTGTGTTTTCACTGTTAAGAGTCAACTCGAGTCGTTCATTTCTGGTTCTTGAGTATGTCTCTCCGAGAAATACAGGCGTACAGCAAGGGTACATGTAGAGTACTCTACCATGTTCGACGAGTACCCCGATATTGACGAACTATACAAACATTCCATCAAACAGATCCATATTGCCCACCTCTAAAATTTAAAAGGGATAAGGGCACCAAGAATTCTCAAAAAATTATCGCGAAAGTGCAATCGAGTTCGAAAATTTTCAAATAAGACAATCAAGTCTTAAAACTTATCAAATTAGGGGCAATATAGTCTCTCTGTTAATTTCATCTAATTTTAGAACTCAATTACACTTCATGACAAGTATTTTTTATAATATACACGTACGAATGTGGTGAAACAATCTAACGATCATTTGTTGTACGGGCTTGCAGTGGACTGATCGATCTCGAATATGCTCGATCTAACAACTTTTGTGTGAGAGAAAGAGAGGGAGAGGGAGAGTATGAATGTGGTGAAACAATCTAATGATTTGTTGTATGGGCTTACAAGGGGACTGAGTTACTCTAAATATGCTCGACATAGAACTAACAACACGAGAGCCGGGGGAAGGGGGGGGGGGGGGGGGGTGGGTTGGTGTTGGGGAGGTTTGTAATGGCAAAACATATGAACAACCTTTTGAGTGTGTTTGTACAGCTTTCTCATAGTAATTACAGCCGGGGAAAAGAAATTTTGCAGCTTTTATACGGTATTTGACAAATTTCTCACTTTTGCATTAATTTAAAATAACTTTTGGAAAGTTGTTTCAACTAGTTTTGAGGTGTAACAACTTTAAAACATATACTACTATATATAGAAATTACTATGCTCATAATATCAACAACGCGACATTGCTACAGTTACAACACATCACCATTATACCAAATCAGACACTTTGTTGGTCGATTATATACTCGAAATTGGTTCGATGGCCATACTACTAAATGAAAACAATCACATAATTTGGCCAAGTTTCACATTTTGATTGGTTTCTTGCCTAGTCGATGAAATCAGTGGAGCTCTTCATAGATGGTACTCTTACTACATAGACTAGGTATTTCCTCATTAGTTGTCGTTGAATTACCATCTCGTCGTTGTTGCTCTCTCTCTCTCTCTTTTAATGCAGACATAGAAGACCGTCGGAGTCACCACCTTGCAACCACCTTGAATGGTGACCCAACCTGACTCGACCCTAGATCTAGGGTCAACCAATTCCAACAACGTAGAATCTGCTCTCAACACGTCAGATCTAACGTTGCAAGCCTAGATCCACAAAGAGAGAGAGAGAGGGAGTGGGCATAAGAGAATCAGTTTAAAATTTAAATTTCAAATTATCTTCCATAATTTCAGCCTTCTCATTGTTGTAGATAGCTATCAATTAATTGAGATTTTCTCCATATTTTTAGTTGTTGCCATCCTTGTACATGTATTATAAATATCATTGATATACAACAATGAAAATCATCCTAAAAAATATTCTCTTAATCTTCTTCTTTTATGGTATCAGAGCATATTTGCTCCTAAGAGCCTCTCTCATCTCTTGTTTGCTCCTAGCCATGGCTACCACAAACTCTACTTTTGAAACAATGTTTGCCACAAACTCTGCTTCTGAAACAGTCCTTCCCGAAATTCCTACAGCCACTTCAACCAGGCTTATTGCAATCTCTGCTGGTGCGTAGCTTCCCATGAAGCTGACTTCCATCAACTATGCTTCTTGGTGGGCTCAATTCATGTTCTTGCTAGTCGGATATGACCTTAAAGGATTCATCAACGGAACGCGTCCTTGCCCACTGGAAGAGATCACCCGCGGCAATCAAACAGTCCAGAATGATGCCTATTTTCATTGGATTAGACAAGATCAACTCTTGCTCAGTGGGATTTTTGCTTCCACTTCCGAAGCCATCATTCCTCTTATTGCCTCTTGTGTAACATCTAAAAGTGCATGGAACAAACTTGCAACACTTTACGCAAGCAAATCTCGATCCTGTGTCATGCATCTCAAGGACCAATTATCAACGGTTAAACGCAGCTCTCGTTATATTTCTGATTTTTTACAACAACTAAAATCTATTGTAGATGAGTTGGCAATGATTGATTCACCTCTCCATGATGATGACCTTGTCATCCACGCTCTCTGAGTATTAGGACTAGAATACCATGAAATCACAGCGGCAATTCGTGCTCGTGAACACACAATCACTTTTGAGGAACTTTACGACAAATTAGTTGCCCATGAATGATTCCTTCAACATGAAGAAACGGCAGCTGAAGTCCTGTCGGTAAAAGCCAATTTTAGCACTCGAAACACTCGAGATTCGAGAGCCCCATCTCGATGGAACAATTATAGTTGTTTTGGATAGCTTGCCGAAGACTCCTGAAATTCCCTTGGCTCCTGCAATTCAGACCGTCAAAGAGATCACAGAAGCAGTGACTCATGGTCTCCACAGCACAATAGCTTTCGGTCCGTTTGTCAATACTGTGATCGTGTGAGACACTTTGCCAAAAATTGTTTTTGTATTCGAGATGCAATTTGTGCTCCTATTGCAAATGTTGCAATCGGCCCAAATTTAACCCGAGAAGCAGGTTGGTTGATTGATTTATTTGGGACCCTCACATCATGTTACAAGTGATCTCGCTAATTTATCTCTGTATAGCGAGTATGAAGGTCTGGATGAGATAGTCATTGGCGATGGCTCAGGTTTGAGTATCACTTACATTGGTTCTACCAAATTAAATTACCCACATATTTCCTTTCAATTGTCTAATGTTTTACGCACTCCTCACATAACCAAAAATTTAATTTCGTTTTCACAATTTTGTTGCACTAACCGAGCCTCGATTGAATTCTTTGCCTCTCATTTTTTGGTGAAGGAACTTCACACGGGGGCGACGCTACTTCGAGGAGAACTTAGAGTCGGCGTTTATCGATGGCCACGATCCTCTT
Source organism: Syzygium syzygioides (assembly GCA_031216285.1). Lineage (NCBI taxonomy): Eukaryota > Viridiplantae > Streptophyta > Magnoliopsida > Myrtales > Myrtaceae > Syzygium > Syzygium syzygioides. The sequence continues at coordinate 20,324,557 of CM062248.1, forward strand.
GGTAGCCACATGTCTCACACACGGCTTTGGTTGGTGAGCGGACGCGAGCAACTATGTGGCACGATAGATTAGGTCATCCATCCATCGATATTTTACGTCATATCATTAAGCATTTTTCACTTCCGTCGTCAAATGAGTCTATTCTAGGAAATAAGTTATCATGTGCTTCTTGTCGTTGCAATAAAAATCATAAACTGCCATTTTATTGTTCTACTTTAGAAGGTAGACATCCACTTGACTTATTGTACACGGACGTTTAGGGTCCAGCATCTACTTTATCTATTGATGTTTTTCGTTATTATGTTATTTTTGTTGACCATTTCACTCATTATATTTGGTTTTATCCCATCCACAACAAATCCGATGTTGCTTCTATTTTTGAACAGTTCAAAACACTTGTCGAAAAACAATTTCAACAAAAAATATGTACTCTTTATTTTAATGGGGGCGGGGAATTTATTAAACTCAAATCATTTTAGCAAAACACGGAATTTCACACCTAACCACACCTCTATACATCCCACAACATAACCGCACTACTGAAAGGTGTCACCGGCACATCGTCGAAATCGGATTAACCCTTCTACATAAAGCCGGCCTACCCCCCACTTTTTAGACCTACGCCTTCCAAACCGCCACATATCTCATAAATCGCCTACCTATAGATATCCTTAATTTTCAATCTTCATATCACTGCCTCTTTAGCAAACCCCTAAACTACCTAAAACTTCGAATTTTCGGATGCCTCTGCTACCCATGGCTTCGGCCATACACAAAAAACAAGCTTTTACCACGCTCCCGCCCATGTATTTTTCTTGGTTATTCTTTAACTCAAAGTGCATATAAATGTTTTGATCCTACTACCAAAAAAATATTCCTCTCATGGCATGTTATCTTTGATGAAACCGTCTTCCCATACCCCTTTTTGAGCTTACCCGAGTCCTCCCCCTCATTCTTGGTCAAAACTCCTCTTCTTCAGTCGCCCATTGTGCCATATATTGCTCCTGCTCCGAACACGCCATTAGCTGTGACAAGTACTCTTCCTAGTAGCCCAGCCGACGTGCAAGTTCTGCTAGTCAACCCACCCGATAACTCAGTAAGTGATCTCTCCTCTAACACCACACATACACCTCTATTTGATGCATGTACCACCAGCATCACACCTTAGACCTCACCAAGTAACAACCACCACCCAACTAGCAGCATCTCCACCAGAGCGAATGTCTCACCAAACAACTCCACACCCTTAGTTGAACCACCCCCAAACCTGCCAAACCCGAATCGCCTCACCTGTGCTCATAACATGATCACACGCTCTCAAAACAACATTTTCAAGTCTAAACAAATACATACACTCACCACAAAACATCCCTTACCTCAAACCTATGACCCAAGTGGACTTACTCAAGCTTTGAGTGATCCCCAATGGCGCTCTGCTACGTCCGAGGAAATCAATGCCTTAATTTGAAATGGAACTTGGGAACTAATCCCAAAGAATTCTTCCGTGAATATTGTTGGTTATAGGTGGGTCTATAGGATCAAGCATCGATCCAACGGCAGCATCGAGAGATACAACGCGCATCTTGTCATCGAAGGATTTCACCAAAGACCGGGAATTGACTTCAAAGAAACCTTCTGCCCGGTTGTTAAACCTACAACAATCCGCATCATCCTCACTTTGGCACTTACTCGAAATTGACCACTAGGCCAAATGGATGTAAACAACGCATTTTTGCAAGGAATGCTACAAGATAAAGTGTTCATGGAACAACTTCTTGGTTTCAAAGACCCTGCAAAACTTGACCATGTGTGCAAACTCAGGAAAGCTATCTATAGGCTCAAACAAGCTCCTCACGCCTGGTACAACAAGTTAAGTACATTTATAATAGCCAATTCATTTACTAATTCCAAGGCCGATAGCTCCCTTTTTATCTACTCACACAATGGCATAAAGGCATATTTCTTGGTATATGTTGATGATCTTGTCATTATGGGCAACAACACTCGGTTTCTCAATGATTTCATTGCAACATTATCCGAGTGTTTTTCGGTCAAAGATTTAGGGATCTTAGGCTATTTCCTTGGAATCGAAGTACTTCTCACCAAGAAGGATCTTTTGCTCTCGCAACATAAATACATACAGGATCTACTCGAAAAGCGTAAAATGGCTGAAGCAAAGGATGTTGGGTCTCTAATGGCAACCAATAATACACTCACACTTCATGATAATTCGGGGTACACATCCGCAATTGAATTTCGAAGCCTTGTTGGTGCCCTTCAATACTTCCTAATCACTCGACCCGATATTTCGTTCGCTGTCAACAAATTATCTCAATTCATGCACAAGCCAACATTACATCATTGGTCTGCCGCCAAACGTCTTCTTTGATATCTTAAAGGTACCCTATTCCATGGGCTTCACTTGTGATGAGATACAAAGCCCATTTTTCATGCTTATTCCGATGCAGATTGGGCTGGTGATTCATATGACAGGACTTCCACATCCGGCTTCATTATTTATCTTGGTGCTAATCCTATCTCTTGGAGCTTTCGCAAACAGCGGTCCATTGCTCGATCATCAACAGAAGCCGAATATAGAGTAGTTGCCGTTACCTCTTCGGAATTACTTTGGGTTCAAAACTTGCTCACCGAACTGGGCATACACTCACTTGAAACACCCACGATATACTATCACAATATTGGGGCTACTTATTTGTGTGCCAATCCGGTCTTCCACTCTTGCATGAAGCACATTGCAATTGATTACCACTTCGTTCGTGAGCACATAAAAGATGGACAATTGAGAGTCTCTATCATTTCCACACATGACCAACTAGCGGACATCCTTACGAAGCCACTATCAAAACAGCAAGTGCAAACACTTCGAGTCAAGATCGGCGTTTCTTACGGAAACTCCATCTTGAGGGAGCGTATAAGAGAATCAGTTTAAAATTCAAATTTCAAATTATCCTCCATAATTTCAGCCTTCTCATTGTTGTAAATAGCTATCAATTAGTTGAGATTTTCTCCATACTTTTAGTTGTTGCCATCCTTGTACATGTACCATAAATATCACTGATATACAACAATGAAAATCATCCTAAAAAATATTCTCTTAATCTTCTCCTTTTATCAGCAACATGGATCGTGGCTTGAGCAGCGACTACAGGAGAATGAACTATTACTGTTACTGCTGCAAGTGTCATGGGTGGTCATGCTCGACTAGAGATGCAAAGCAAAGGAAGAGGGAGAAAGGCAGAAATGGGGGGAAAGCGAAAAAAGGAAGAAAAAGAAAAATAGATCTAGACCGTCCAACATACCTAGTAAGTGATGGGTCAACACCTTAAGGATAATTGTACATGCATATACAATTATCTTCTAAATTTAGATGATCTCAATCCCAATTTGCATAGCAAATGGTTGTGTCCGTCGTATGACTAAACAAAGAAGTAGGAACCCACAAAGAAAGAGTTCAAAAGTTAGAGGCTGCCAAGTACTGTGCTCAACAACTCATACTTGTGTTGGTCTCAGACAATTTTTTTGATAATGATTAAGTCAATAAAACTGAATGAAAAGTATAGTCTCGTGGGTCACAGCAAAGGAAATAAAATCAAGCAATGAATTCAACAAAAGGTGGCCTTCAGCAATTAGCCGTACCCATCATTACCCCTTTGACCTAATTAATCAAGCGTGTTTTGATTTGGTCCGTGTGATAGGAAATTTCTCTGAGAAGACCTCTAAATGACATCCAATGCATTCAATACGAAATACAACTTATGCAATCATACAACTATATTATTTTTCAAACTTGATCAATTGCTCTCAAACTCAATCACTAGAGATAGTTTGGCGAGGGTACTTGTGCACTTTTCTCAATTATATAATCAAAGAATATAATGGCTTAAAGATCTTTATACAATTGCACGACTTAAAAAAGGTTAGAGTCCCATTATTTTATATATAAAAAGAATAATGACTAAAATTGAACATGTTGGGAAAAAGTAGCGGAAGAAATTGATTAACTTTTTGATGCACAATTCTTACCTTATCAAAAAAAAAAAAACTTTTTGATGCACAACAAAAAAATTACCCTGGAATGTGAATTGAATCACTAGCAAATGTTAGATGAATCTACAACTTCACACCTGTCCGAATATAATCACGAGAAAAATATTCTTGTTCCACAGCGTTAATACTTATCGTTTTCTCAAAGTAACAATATAAGCCCTTTTTGTGTGTTATTCAATAGAGAGAAGAACATACGTTACTTTTATGTACGTTGTCTTTTTGTTGTCTTATTTCTCTCTCATCAGGAAGTTATATTAACTTCATTCAACCAACAATCAATGACACCCCTTCAAAGGGTGCTACTTATACACACATCCTATCATGGGCGAAACAAGGCCATTTAACAGAACATTTCTAAAAGCTTGAGGGTATCGAATTTAGGATCGACATATTCTAAATTTAGGATGATATATTTACATCTTAAACTTATCTTATTCAATGAGTGACATTTCAGCAACCCAAGTGAAGGTTTAAATGGGTTGTAGGAGAAGATGAGCCAAAATGCCTCCTCGTGCTCCACACTTAAAACTTCAGAGAGTCAACCACTATCTGAATATGTTATTATTTTCTCTGAAGAAAATGTCATTATTTTGAGGGTGTGGATCCAAAGTTGACCCAAGCAAAATAAGTAAAATATAAAAAAGGAAAAAAATATAACAAAATAATTTAAGTAAAGAGCCTAATGTTGTTTTACCTGTCATAGCATTGACCGAAGTGGGACAGCGAAGTGGCTGCGTAGTTACTAGTCCAGTTGCATTACGTTTGGGTGATGGGATTCTGACGATGGAGAAAGAAGCTCTCTTACTATGTGAAATGTAAGTGGAAAACCTTAAAAACCAAAAAAAATATATTTAGGGAAAACTATACAAAAACACACATGAACTTTGGGCATAATACATGTTTGCCTTGAACTTCTAACTGATATATGATGCCCCACTAAACTTTCATTTTGTTATGGCCATTAACTTTCCGTAATTTTTTCATTAACGTGTGTAATGCACATGACTTTTGAGTGGTAAAAGTGTATTTTTATCTTAACTTTTTTTCTAGGAAATCTCTTTTTGACCCTCAATTTTTGTAAAAAAATGGAAATTAATATAGAAAATGGAAGAAAACTTGATTGAATAAAATACTAATAGTAGAAAAAATTCCCAATAATAATGTTAATGATAAAATTTGTTTAACTTTGATTAATATAGCCGCTTTAATAAACCTAAATACGATATGTTTAAGAAAAAGAGTAAACATAAACTAAAAGAAAAAAAAAGTTAAAACGAGTCAATAATACAAAGGCTAAATGACTAAAATTAGTTACTAATTATGTCCATTTATAGGGCTCGTGAATGTAAATAACGATTGATCAATAACAAAATTCTTAGAAAATTATAAAAGGAAATGGTGTTCTCGACTCATAAAAGGAAATGATTAATCAAATCAAGGTGATTTCTTTAATTATCTTATTGTTTTTTTCCATAAATTAACCAATTAAAATTGCATAATGAGTATCCAAATTTTGTTATTTGAATTTATTGTTATTGAAGCCTTCTCCTTTTAACTTAAGTGTGTCTCTTGTCTTTAAAATATCTTATTTTTATGATATGAATATTTAGTTAATTTATTTTTATTCAATTCCTTTTATTTTTGTCTCTTTTTAGAGAAATCAATGCTAAAAAAGAGCTTTCCTTCAGAATATGAGATATAACACAGATTTACCTCTTAGAAATCATGTGTATTGCACATGCTAACGAAAACTGTAATGGGGGATTAACGATTGTAACAAAATCAAAGTTCAAGAGGGCAATGTGTAACTATTGAAAGTTTAAAGGGCAATTATGTACCATTCCCAAAGTTTGAGAGAGTTTTGTGTAATTTTCCTCATATATTTATTTGGTTTTGGTCACTTAGATCTGCATCTAGATACAGTTCTCCAACTAGATCAAACCACAACACCAAACATGGTTTTGTTTCCCCGAGAAAAGCGAAAGATCTTTCAAAAAGTGGATAGGTGGAATTGAATTGACAAAGATTGTGAAAGGGTCCTTTATTGGCACATGAAAGTAAATGTTAGTGCAAGTACGGAAAATGAAAAGTTGCAAGAAAAGTAAATTTGTGAGGATATTAAAGATGGACGTACTATCATTGATTGCATGAGTGGTCGTTACAAAGATTACGGCTTAGGTTTTTATATCCCACTAAAGGCAGTTATTACATACGGTTATGGATTTTGAATCTAGAATTAACTTCCTAATTCAATCGGCATTTATAAGGAGTTACAAATACTAGACACAATCTCCTCTTACCTAGTAATGATAATCTACTAAGAGTTACAGATCCCGAGAATATTGGTATCACCACCCAGCAATTATGTGCTCGTGTCGATCCACTGTCTGTCTTCGACTACTGTGTCACCTGCCTTTTGTTCTATTTATTTATTGCACTACCTCAACACTTAATCAAAATCTAAGATCCTTCAATGACTTTGTCAATCGATTTCTCCTAAGTGTTAGTGAATGCTTCCGTCGATAACTCTCGCTTTGTGTTTTGCCAATTTTCTTCACTGTCAACAAGCTTGTAGTTCAAAAAAAAAAAAAAGCAAGCTTGTAGTCCGGTGATAATCTTGTTCGCTGATAACTTCTGCTTTGTCCAAAGTTTATTCTTATTGACCGAGCTCACTACTCACTAATTTTAAAGAGTTGATTATTTTTTAGTATCAACAAGTTAAAAGCAACTATGTTCACTATATACTTGTCATATTGTAATAATAAAAACGAATAGTACATACATGCTCCGTCTATTACTAAAAAACGAGAGAGTGACATAAATCTGGGAGATACTCCGTCACTCAAAAAGTGGATTTTGCCTAAGTGCATTGTACTTTGTAGTCGATCAAGCGAATCCGCAACTCCTATAAAAATATAAGAATTGGGTCTTCAAGTATACATGCGATCAATCTGGCCAAAAAAGGAAAATTGGTAATGCGAAAGATAAAATCAAGAATAGTTTCACCATGATAGGGAAACACAGTTCTTTATTTCATTTACTAGGAATCAGTCACAAAATTATTCCAAACCCGAAATAACTTATTGTTTTCTAGCATAAGAACAACCCAATATAACTTCGACAGAAACGGATAATCATCCCATGAACTTAATTGAAAAGGAGAATAAAAAAAAGAAACAAGCATTGGCACTGCCTCTTCCTAGCCTATTAGGGCCAATCAGCCTTGCCACTTCCAGGGGCGAGGAAGCGACACAATGGAGAACCGCATCTTCCCGTTGGGGCAGTGGTGGCTGCCGCTCTCGCCGCATGCTAAGAAGTAAAACTTCCACTTCTGGTTCAAGGTGAACTCGACGCCGTCTCCCGCCCCGTCCGACACATTGGCCACCTTGGTCGCCCTCTTGAGGTCAAACCTCATGTAGGTCCAGAAATTCTGGAACACGTAGACACTGTGTGGATGCGTGTTATTGTCGCTCGGTGGGTCGAACTTAACACTGCAAGTACCAGAATGAATGTTGTTTGGAGTAATATTTCACAACAAATAATCCAGAGACACTTGTTAAGCATGCTTAAAGAGGAAACATCCATTTTTCTAAATATTTTACAATATTTCCTTTCCTATCTGATCACTTAAATAGTGCCACGGAACACTTTTCGACAAAAACCACAACGCTACTTAGAATACTCTTTTTTTGTTTGTGGAGGGTCAATAAGGCGATTCTGCTTCTTACTTATCTTCAAAAAGCATTTTTTTTCTAAGTAATTATCTTCGAAAAACATCAGCACTCTGCTTCTACTTGTTATGCATAAGATTGCATTATACACAAGTCTCATCATGAGTGAATGTCTAGGCAAGTCGTGTGAGGACGAATTCATATTGATTCTAATACCGTGAAGATCATCGATCAATTTCCCATATCAACTGTTAAAATGAAAATAAGAACGAACTTAGGCAGACAAAATGGGCCATAATGGATGCTGAACCTAGATATGAATAATTAAGCTATAGTAGCAACTTAGCAAGAGTGTTGTTGATGTAAAAGGGGCCGTTCTTGTGAGCCCAGGCGCTGTCATCGAATCCGAAATGCCAATTCTCAGACCCTCTGACGATGACCTTCTTCAGAGGGACTCGGCAGGACCATCATATTGCTTCGGAGGCCAAGCGTAGCCATTGTTGTTGTTCCACCTTGGATAGGCCACTAAAGCTCCCATCATCACTGAAGCTATCGCGACAAGCATCATTGCTCCTCCAAATTTCATGGCCATTGTTGTGCTTTTCTCTGGTTTCTCTTTGATGTACTTAGCAAGGATCACCTAGAGGAGGGTGAATAGGTGATTTTAAACAATTTTGATCAATTTATAGCGGAAATGATTGATCACAGTAGAGTCTGAGTAAAATTTAGATTCAAAATAGTTTATATAGATAGTGCTCTTGGTGTGCAGTACGTAAAGCAAGAAATAAGGGATAGAAAAACTATACACAAGTTTATAGTGGTTCGGCTTATAGCAAGCCTACGTCCACTCTCCCACTTTGACAGCCTACTGGCTGGATTTCACTATATAATCATGAGGAATTACAGATTCTGAGTAACAGCATTCTTATGTATGATAGGACTCTCTATCTCACACAATCACTCTTACAAAGTATCCCTCAAGATCATAGTGTTTTGCTAAAAAAAAAACAAGAGAAAGGGTTGGAATGTACTCAAACTTTGGACTTATTGATTCTTGATTTCATTCTTATTCATTCTGCTCCTCGTTGATCTCCTTTTATATTTCTCCACTTCCAAACTAGCCATTGGATAGTCTTTAGAGGATCATTTTTCAATTTTCATCTTGGACAAATTTGTATAAAATTGATTGAGTAGCCGCTTGCTGACAAAATCTGAATTCCGCTGATTTTGATCGCCCATACAATCAAAATCTTGGTTTCCATAATCAGAGCTTTATCTGTTGTAATGTATACTTGTCATAATGTTGGGTTGTCAATCAATTATAACCTTAAATTGAGATAACCAAAACTTTCATTCTGTGAAATTTATGCCAAATCATTAGCTGTAATGTTTTGTTTTGAAAGAGTTTGGCTTCTGTGTTTGAAAAACTTTTATGTTTGCATCTGCATAACTTCTGCGTCTGCGTTTTTTTCAGAACTTAGATTAGTGGAGTTCTTTTAATAAGATATGAACCTATTTCTCATAGGGTCTGATGTTCTTTGAAGACTTAAAATAGAGTATGAATGACTTTTATGGTAAAATCTGAACTTCTCATTCTAAGTCAGAACTTTTAGTTCTGAGAACTTGTAAAGTCTGATATTTCCTTCTGAACTTCCAGAATATATTAACCTGAAATGGAATACGTGTCAAATTCACAAGATAAACATAAAAAATTTTGTCAGCTTCAAAATTCATTAGGAGTTTTCCTTAACACTTTTTTGTTTCCCGATTTGGAGGATGATAAAGGAATTGGACATATATAAATCTTCATACGTTGGGGAACTGGTTGGTCCATCTGAGGAATGTCTGAGTGGGCTTTTATGGGAGTAACTTCGTAGGTCTATTTTTTTTTTAAGGTGGTAATGGAAAACGGTCGAATGGACCTTTTTTACTTTTTCAATAGATTGGGTTGGTCCGAGACGGTGAGTTAACGTGTTTTCACTGTTAAGAGTCAACTGGAGTCGCTTGTTTCTAGTTTTTGAATAGGTCTCCTCAAGAAATACAACATACAACAACAATACATGTAGAGTATTTATTAAGAATACGTCTTGAGTTTGAGCTCCAAAAGGAAAATTTCCTAATTTGAATAGGTAATCCCAGTTGTAGTAGGTTTCCAACAAAGATGTTTTTTATTTTGGATCCCGCTCTTGTCTATATATAAGAAGTGTCTTCATTATGAAGAATATTTAAGAGGTGACTTCTTGTGAATTACACCATGAAGCAATAGAGTGTTGAAGCCAATTAAAATATTACCATAAGACTTGTGAATTTCTTTGTGAGATTGAGAGATTATTCGTGAGGAATTGTGGGCTACTACTATGTGAGTTATTGAGAGTACTTGGGGCTTGGGAAACACTAAGAGTATTTGAGTAACTCGAGTGTGGTTATAATCTCTGTTGTATCACTTGATCAATAGTAAAATTTTTTGCTGCTTTACTTGTGGACGTAGGTCACACCGACCAAATCACGTAAATTTGGTATCCGATTTTATTTTGTTATTTTTACTGTTCGATCGCTTGCTTTCGCAACAACTGGTATCAGAGCTAGGCTTGACTGAGTCGAAGTAAATTGATGATGATAGATTTGATGAGAAGAATTTTCGTTTTCGGAAGATGCAAATTGAAGATTATTTGTACCAAAGAAACTACACTTACCTTGTCTGGGGAGAAACTAGAGTCGATGAAACAAGATGAATGGGAATTCCTAAATAGACAAGTATTGGGTGTTATTCGGGTGATGTTGGCTTGTAACATTGTAAAAGAGAAAACCACTGCGAGTTTGATGAGGCCCTATTCGACATGTAAAAGAAAGCCTTCTTTGATCAACAAAGTGTACTTAATTTGACATCTGTTTAACTTGAAGATGGGTGAGTGTGCATTGGTTGCCAATCTTATCGATGAATTTAATATGGTCATTAATCAATTAAGTTCAATTGAGATTGATTTTAAAGATTAGGTACATGCTTTGATTCTATAATCCTCATTACTTGATAGTTCGAATACTATTATTATTGTTATTAGTAATTCCTCTGAGTCAACAAATTTGACCTTTGATAGAATTCAAGATTTGATTATGAGTGAGTACATTCGTAGAAGAGGATCTGGTGAACCTGTATCTGTTACGTTGGTAGATGTAAGTAGATGAAGAGCTAGTACTCATGTTAGCTGAAGTAGTATAAACTTGAATAGAGGTAATCAGTCTAGGATTGGTGGTGCTACTTGTTGGAGTTGTAGTAATAAGGGGCATCTTAGAATGGATTGTCTTAAGCTAAAGAATGAGAAGGGTAAGAGAATTAAAATTGAGTTTATTAATGATGTTACTACGATAGCCAATAGTAATTCGGATAATATTGATTATGTCTTGTTTGTCACCGATGATTCATCATTTGACAGTTTGACCATGGATTTTACTACTTATCAATGCATGGATAGTAGTAAAGCATAGTTAAAAAATAACGCTAAGTACGATGTTGTGGATGTTGGTGATGTTAGAGTCACTAACATACCTAGAAAGTGACGAGTCAATGCCTTAAGGATAATTGGATATGTACATACAATTATCCTCCAAATTTAGATGATGTCAATCTCAATTTGCATAGCAAATGGTTTTGTCAATCGTATGACTAAACAAAGAAGTAGGAACACACAAAGAGAGAGTTCATTAGTTAGAGACTGCCAAATACTGTGCCCAACATTTTAAATTTAGATTCACAAGTGTTTGTTGAGTTGAACTAAAAAATATAAAAATCTAAATTTTCTTTTCTTCCTCCTCCACCTACATTTTTTCTCCAGACCTAGCAATGTTCCATGGCCATCATCACCACCAGCCATGCACAGCTATTGGCGTCGAACAAGCTATCGTCGCTCACGACCATGGCTCCAGAGCAAGAGGTCACGACCGTGAGTTCCATATCTGGAGTCATGGCCGCAAATAAGACGGCTCCAGATCAAAAAGTTTGGCTGAGTAAAAAACATAGAAAAGGAAGAGTTTCTTCCTTGACGATGACGGGCATGGGGAAGTTTCGGCGGTGAGTTCTAACTGTGAAGCTTTCTTTTGTTTTCATTTTATTTGAGCATAGGAAAGGTTCGTCCATGACGACGGCGGGTGAGGTTGAGATCTCGATGGCAAACTTCCAAATGCCTTCGGATTTGAACCGCCTTGCCACGGCCACCATCAACGCCTTTGGGCTTCCAAATTTGAGGAAACTTACCTTCAGATTTGGCCATACCAGCTTGTCCATGGCTGTGGCAGGACTTCTAAATCAGCAACCAAGGCTTCAACGACAGCGGCTCATCCATGGCTGTGAGCGACGGTGGTCGACTTCAAATCTACAACTCCATCCCCATGAATGTTGACCACAAAGATGAAGGAGAGGGTGGGATGCCCGGCAGTGATCGCCTAAGATGCGGCGCTAGCAACTCCGCCTGTGGTGACGGTGAAGGAGAAAACGATTGGCTTGAACCAGATAGAGGACGATGAAGTGTAGATGAAAGAGGAGGAAGTGCCGGCAACTCCTCCAACATTGGAAACCCTAGGAGGAGGAAAAGTGAAGTGGATGGAAATTTTTTTATTTTGTTCATCTAAATCCTAAATCCACATAACTATATAAATATCAATTTGTGATTGATTCAGAGTGAAAAAATGCACGCCACGTCAGCTATTGAAGTGGCCCTAGCAAACCATCAAATATTTTCTCAAAGAGAGAGTTCATAAGTTGCTGTCAAGTACTCTGCCCAACATTTTAAATTCCTACTTAACTCATTCTTTGTCGGTCTCAGACAAATTATTTGATGATGATTAAGTCAATAAAAACTGAATGGACATAAACCACAACATATGAGAAAAGTATAGTTTGATGGGTCGCAACAAAGGAAATAAAATCAAGCAACGAATTCAATAAAAGTTGGCAAAGTTGGCGTACTCATCATTACCACTTTGACCTAATTAATCAAGTGCGTTTTGATTTGGTCCATGTGGTAGAAAATTTCTCTGGGAAGACCACTAAATGATATCCTATGCATTCAATACGATTGGAACTAATGCAATTATATAACTATATTATTTTAACAAAAATCTAATTGCATCCTTTGGTAGCCGAACCTTTGCATCTCTTAGACCTTTTCAAACATGATCAATTGCTTTCAAAGTCAATCACCGGATATAGGTTGGCAAAGATACTTGTGCACTTTTCGCCAATTATATAATCAAAGGATATAATGGTTTAATGGTCTTGCTACAATTGCACAACGTATAAAAGGTTAGAGATCCATTAATATATATAAGGAAAATGGCTAAAATTGAACATTTCTAAAAGCTTAAGGGTATCGAATTTAGGATTGAGATAGGATCTAGATATTCTAAATTTAGGATGGTATATTTACATCTTAAACTTATCTTATTTAATGAGTGACATATCAGCAACCCAATTAAAGGTTTGGACGGGCTTTAGGAAAAGATGAGCCAAAATCCCTCCTCATGCTCCACACTTGGAACTTCAGAGACTTGTTTGGAAACCGTCTACTGCTGTGCTCCATCCAAATGCAATATATGGTTGCTAGGAAGGACAACTTGAGGAGTCTTGCCGCCAAATCTTTGTTCTTTGTTGCCCTAATCATCCATTGAAGTTCTTCATTCCATCCTCCTAAAGGGCACCTAATCTCATATTGTGCTAGGATACAACGCCATATGCTGCTTGTCCACTCACACTGAAAGAACAAATGTGTTCTGTCTTCAACACCATCCCTATAGAAATTACGCTAGATATCAATTGAGGGCATCCATTGTACGACAATCCCTACTGTATGTAGTCTATCTCTGCAAATTAGCCAGGTAATAAAATTGTGTTTGCTAATACTGTTGGTCCAAATTAGGTTATACCAATCCACAGCTAGTCCCACATATCTGAGTTCATCATATATATCTTGGCAACAGTACCTTGAGCTAGGGATAATCGACATTAGAATGAGTCGCAGTTTAAGGAGACATCTCTAGCTCCAAGCCATACTACCCTTAATGTAAAGCTGCATAATTGGGGTGCCTCTACATTTTGTTGTTGTGAACCCAAACACTCGAAAGGGAAGATGATGGACGATTGATGAGGTTCTATAGCATGCAGCCTAGCAATACTTTGTTCCATATGTTCAGATTAGGCAATCCTAATCCTCCTTCCCTTTTAGGTGAACAAACTACATGCCATGCAATCTTGTGCAAGCCATGATTTGCTATATTATCAGCTCATAGGAATTGTCTAATCCTCTTCTCAACCTCGTATATAGTGTGCTTGGGAAGTAGGAACATTTGTATCCAGTAGGTGCAGATGGAGATGAGGACTGATTTGGCTAACTATAGATGCCTTGCATAGCTCATATGCTTTATGCCATAATTTTCAATTTTCTTGAAGATCTTATCAGTAAGACTCTTATAATCTATATGGGTAAGTCTTCTAGTAATAAGGGGGATACCCAGGTATTTGATAGGGAGGGTATTTGGAGAAAAAGGTGTGCGGTCCAGTATAAGGTGCTTCTCATCCTCATTCAACCCAGAAATAAGATTCAACACTTGTTCGGGTTGAACCGCAATTCTGCGAGAGTTGCGAATTCGTCTAGGGCATCTACAAAGCAAAGGACGAAATCTACATCTCCATAAGAAAATAATAGCAAGTCGTCTGCAAAGCATAAGTGTGTGATTCATTGCATTTTGCAGTGCCGGTGATACTTGAAAGAAGAAGTACCAACTTTCGCACTAACAATTCTGTTAAGAATTTCCTTAACCATTACAAAAAGGTATGAAGAAAGAGGATCATCTTGTCGCAGCCCATTTGTACTCTTAAAATAGCCAACTTGTTCGCCATTGAAGTTCACTGAAAACAACGGAGTGGTAATGCAATTGGCTATCAAAGCAACAAAATTGTGGGGGAGTATTTATAGCTTTGAGAACCCCGATAACTACATGCCATTTTACCATGTCATAGGCTTTCATGAGATCAATCTTTATTGCCATTCGTTTACCCTTCCTCCCCTGTGGAAGTTGTGTAGAAGGTCTTGGCATAGCAGAATATTCTCCGAGATATGTCTTCCGCTGATGAAAGCAGTTTGTTGGTGGCCGACGATCTTTAGAAGTATGCAACTAATATGTTCTGCAAGAAGCTTAGATATGATCTTGTATATGACATTGCAGCATGAAATGTGTCCGAACTCCTTGAGGTATGATTAATTTTGAACCTTTGGTACAAGCGAAATCAGTGTGGAATTTGTAGACTTCAGCATTCTTTTTGACGATAAGAATTCCATAATAGCTTCCTCAATGTCTTTCCCTATAATGTGCCGGGCGCTTTTGTATAATAGACTATTAAAGCCATTTGGACTTGAAGCTTTGAAGTTGTTGAAATCCTTTAAAACTCTGAGGATTTCTGATCTCTGAAGTATAGGAAAGGTAATAATAGCATTAATATCTTCATGAAATAAAGAAACATATCTCTCATATGGAATGCTAGCATGACTGGGGTTTCCAAGGAGGTGTTGATAATATGTTATAATTGCATTCTTTATAGCACCCTCCTTGGTAATAATAGAGCCATCCTCAAGTTTGATACAATTGATCCTGTTTTGGGCATTCCTCCGCTTCATGGAGGTGAAGAAAACCTTACTATTATTGTCACCCTCCTTTAGCCATAGATTTTTGGATTTCTGTTTAAGCAAAACCTCTTCATGTCTACTAAGAACAAGTAACTCCTCCAGCTACGCCTTTTCTTCAGCCGGAGTAATAATATTATAAGGGTCAATCACAAGCTCCTACTATAGTCAGTTTAGCTTGTTTGACCTTTAAGTGAAAGTCATCAGACTGAGATCTATTTAGTCCCCTGAGTTGCTATTTCAGTGCTTTGAACTTTGACACCACTGTAAACATTTTTGATTCTCTGATAACCTGTCGCTAGCAAGTGGAGACCAAAGGCTAGAAACCTGGGCTAGTAGTCCAAAAATTAAAGAATTTGAACAAAGGTTTCCTTCTCCTATATGTGGTGTCAAGTCCCACCAAGCATGGAGAGTGATTTGAAACTCCTGGAAGCAGGAATTCAACTAAATATTGGTTATATTTATTCTACCATTCTGCATTAATCAAGACTTTGTCAATTCTTCTTGCTTTGAGATTATCCCCCATGCTTTTGTTTGTCCATGTGAAGAAAGGTTCCGTAGATGGAGGTTCAATAAGTGCAAGTTCTCCAATCATGGTATTTAGTTCTTTCATATCCACAGTCCAACAAATAATTGAGCCAATCCTTTTCACTTGTGTCCCTTGTTTCATTGAAATCCCCCATTAACAATCAAGGCAGGTCTCTTGTTTGTCCGGAAAAAAAATTTGAAATGTTGCGCCAAAGAAACCTCCACTCAACTTCAGTATTGTAACCGTAGATGGCAGATAGGAAAAAAGGGTCCACCCAGATTTTTCAATGAGATAATGTATGACTTGAGTAGATATCTCCAAAACGGTTAGACTAAGTATGGATGGTTTCCATAGGATCCATATTCTACCCAAGCTGCAGTATATATAGTTATGAATATAACTCCAACCTCTAAAACTATTGTCAATGACAAAATCAGCATTCTCTTCCTTTAATCTTATGCTCAAACAAAAGAAGAATTTGGGAATCTAGGGATAGAGCAAAGTTCACTAGTTCCATTCTCTTGGGGTTGCGATTAAGGCCCCTTACATTCCATGCGACAATATTCATAAATCAGGAGGCTCCATTACAACCCCCAAAACCCCCAGTGTATCCACGGAACAATCCAAAGCAACCTCCACTTCCAAAAGAGCAAATCTATTATTAGAAGGCACTATATTGTTGTCACCTTTGTTTCTACGGTTTGATCCTCTTTCCTTTCTACCAACTTATGAGGAAGGACCAGGCATGACAGTAGCAGGGGCATTCATAACCATGGTGTTAGCAATACTCTTTGGGGGTGAGAGATGGATTAGATGACACTGGAGTAACCCGTTCAACTTCTTTAGTAGCTATCATCCCTCGATGGATTGAGACTGAGTTAGGAGGGGCAACATTATTTTGGGTCTTGGGAACCCAGATTTTTGTACTTCTACCACTACAATCTTTGTGGCTAAAGCAAATGCTTGTCTTGCATCTGATAGACACTCAGCTGTAGTGTACCGTGGCCTTAAAGATGCCACCCTTACCCATGTCGATATCAAATTTTCCTAGGAATGAGCTATCTACATTCATAAGAGGATAGCTACCACTTTTGTTCAGTGGTCGAGTCCATATATAAAGGTCTACTAAGAACACTACAAACATAACTTAAACCTTGCTTGGTCCATAGAACATGGGGGACATTATAAAGATGGACCCAGACAAGAACAGAGGTGATTTGTGCTCCGTCTAATCTAATATGGGGGTACCATTTATGTAGAAACATAGATTTTCCTGCAGTGTCTCATACCTTGACCTCCAACACTTCCACCATTTTTGCAATATTGGAGAAGCGAAAAAAGAAGAAGCCATCCTCTATGGCCGTAATATTATGAATGTTCTCTTTGCCCCATAATTTTTCTATAACTCCTCTAACTAGATAGAAGGACATTTTTGCGGTAGGGAAGTAACTCACTGGGCAATTTTGAAAGTGAGATTTACCCTTGTCTAAAACCTCGAGTGGGAGAACAAAAATAAGTTTATCACCATTCTCGACTGGTGGGTGAAATTTAATATAGCAGATTAGGCAAAATTATCCATAGTAATGCTTTTCCAAGACATACATGATGTAGCAATAATGGTGTTTTCCAAAAAGGGTAATTGGATAGGTTTAGGTTCTGTTGCTATTCTAGATTTAGATGTACAGTTGCTAACCCCATCAACAATATCAGTTAGATTTCCATATCCTAATTCAATATCACCAATAGTAGAAGTATTCTTAGCCATAATATTATCATTATAATTAGGAAGGGTGACAGATACTATTCCTGGCAAGCTCGTTTCATTTCCTGTTGTAGCCCCTAGATTGGCGACCTCTATCTCTAAACTTAATAGACTATTTATTTCAGTGGATAAAGCTTTGAGTTCTATTTTGTTCGATGATGAGGCTCTTCCAGTACCTCGTCTACCGCATCACATTCTAACCACCATTTTCAAAACTTTTCCTGGTGATACGTAATGTTGTCTCTGGCCAAAATGGGTTGGATTGATGTGCTCAAGGACTTGGACCATGAGCGTCAACAAACCATGAGCAGCCAAGCAGGGACATGACAACAATGGTAGCAGTGAGAGCAGTGGGGATGAGGACAAGGTATGCTTGGTGTAGAACGATGGGGGCGATGAAGTGAGGGCCAACATCAAATGAGAGTGGTTGGGGGTGAGGGATTGAACAGCAAATGTCTCTAGAGGGGCTAGGAGAGGAGCGAGCAGCAAAGGGAGATACGGTCACACATTGACCTTCTCTTAGGAAATATATCAAACACCTTAGATGCCAATATTAGGGAGAGGAAACCGCAAGGTAAGAAGGGGGAATGGAGCCTATCAGCCAAGCAGAGACATAACCCTAGTGAATGGATGCATGACACAATGAGCGGCGCTTCAATTTGAGCAAGACCATACAAATCGGAAGGAAAGCAAAATACACAGTGAAGGACTGAGCAAAGGGGGATAGCGCAACAGCTTTTACGGGCATAGCACAGGCATGGGAAAAGAAGGCTAGGCAGTGATGAAGGGGCTTTGAACGAGCACGGGCAAACGGACTTGGAAGGAAAGCAAAATTGAGGTGAGCATGAAGGATAGAAGAGAGATGCTGAGGTCGGCGAGAGTGATGGGTGAGAAAAAGGGGGCGGGATCGGAAGAGGTGACTGAAGGTAAGGGCAAGGGCTAACAGTGGGTAGAGGGAAAGCTAGATGATGGGCGAAAGCCGGACGAAGGGCAAGCAATGGGTCGAGGCATTCACAAGGTGTTGTACACATAGTGGGGTTTCTTTCCTTAGCTAAGAGATTTGTTCTCTCACATCCATTTGCTTACAAATGTTAACCCTTTGTTATTTAACCATTGTGACATCCTAAAAATCAGTCCATTTGGGATTTATAAAATACTAAGTTTTATAAATGTAATTGCAGTTAATTCTCGCCCGGAAATGATCATTCCTGGGGTACTAACAATTAGAGAAAGGCTAATTAGGGATTTAAATTCGTACAACTAAAAAGAATTCGATCGTAAATTGATTTTTCGACTATGAAATCATCGAGATGATATTTTGAGTCGCTGTTGGCCAATTCAAGGACAATCAGGGGTTAGTTCGCCACTGTCATAGTAGTAAATCGTGGGTGGTTCCGCTGGACCACGAAATGAATTGACGAACGATCCTGAACCTATACCAAACGATTGTACCCTTCGGATCTAGTAATTGATCCTCGCGATTTTATTGACAATCGAAGTCGTTACGGTCTGAATAAATTGCACGTGACTCGATATATTATCAGTCACGAGTCGAATATGCGAATTTCCCAAACAAGCCACCCGTTAATTTGAGAAACGCTCGAGTTGCATTTAATAAATTTAATTATTTAATTTAGCCCAAATCGGACAACGGAAAAATTTGGAAGTCACAACGGAACGTTAGGACGACTTTGCGGATGTAACGTGCAATTTTGGATGTGCCCGAATCCTTCAGAAAAACTCGATTTCGACGAGAAACGGAGAAACTGACTATTTTACCCTTGGAATTTTACCCTTGGAATTTATTAAAGGGTTAGTTTTATAGGACAAGGGCATTTTGGTAATTTTGCCCTAAAAATTTGGAAAAGATAATTTTGCTCTTGGACTTTTGAGAAATTACAAGTATACCCTTGGATATTTTCAGTAAGATTCGATCTAGGCCGTCGGTTTCAAGATAAGATCGAATCCGGACCATTAGATCAAAAATGTGAGAGAGGGGCGTTTTGATAATTTGCCGTTTTGGTCAAATGGGACTATTTAGTCAAGACCCATTTCTCTCTCTCTCATTTCTCTTTCCCCCTCTCCCCCGTGAAAACCCCTCTCACCATGAGCACCACCCCTTTCCTCCGATCACTCTCTCTCCCTCCACCGTTCGCCGCCGTGCCCTTACTGCCGCCTGTACGCCCGCTAGACCGCTGCCGTGCCGTGCCTTCCTCACCGCCGCGCCACCACCAGCCCCACGCCGTCCCTCTCCCTCTCGGTTTCTCTCTTCTCTCCCTTGGCCGTGAGCCTTGCCGTCACCACCCAAGCCAATCACCGCCCGCCGAGAGCCATACACCATCACTGCCGTTCCTGATTAAGTGCTGCCGCTTTCCATTCTAACCGCGATAGTCTAGAACGCGGGTAAGTCACGCCTTAATCCTGACTTAGGATATTGGGTATTGACGGATGATTTTTGGGCGAAACCGAGTTTAAATTTAGTGCGATTTTGCATGATTTGGGAGTGGAATTAGGTGGCGGGCCTTAGGTTTGAATTCGGACAATTTTTATTGGAAATTAGAGGACAACAGTGAGCTATGGACTACTGTTTATGGGGCTGTGATGGGCCGATCGGGACGCAAGTTAGATTTTTGGAACCGAAAATTAATGGCGAGAAAGTCTCGTGAAGGACCCGAATCGATTTGAGGCCATTTGGTTAGAGAAAAATAACGATTTTTGTGTTTTACTTGTGTTTGAAATATAATTAGGTTGTGGTGGTGAAATTGAATGTGTGATTGTGCAATTAGTTGATTTAATTATGTCTGTTGGGTGCACGTGTGGGCCAGATTATTTTTATTATTATTATTGGCCATGTCAAATGCTAAGTGTGCATGGATTTTGTGCAATTAATGCGTGCACGGGCCACGTGTGAAGAGCCAATTGTATGTGGCAAATGCTTGTTGAGCATGTGCATAAGTAAGAAAGTGAATATGAGATGGCATGGGTGATCGTGGAATTCGTGCTGGCCTGAGGCGTGTACTTCAATGCGGGATGATGCCCGATTTTACCGGAAGACTGCCAGCCTAAGGCGTGTACTTCAACGTGGGTTGCGCAGTAGGTGGTAGATGTTAAGCCTGAGGTATGTACGTTTACACGGGCAAGAAACATGGCCTGAGGCATGTACGGGTACGCAGGTCTGGAGTGTTGTGATATGTTGGTCGCAGTAGACCTGAAGTGTGTACTGTAACGCGGGTCACTGGCGAGAATGTAAAAAAAAGGATGAGGTTGGATTAGAATGAGCACGCAAGAATGAAAATTTATTATGTATGTGATTGTATATAATGTGAGTGTGACTAACATGTAGGCCGCAAGCAGGATAAGCGCAGGTCAAATAATTGATGTGCCTGCTATGTAATTATGTGGCGCATGTGTGTGATTGTGTTTTATGAAATTGTCTAGAGATATGTGATAGCCAAGGTGAGATTTAGGAGTGAATTTACTGAGAAGTGTCTCACGGTTGTTTCAACCAATAATTTCAGAACCCCGACCGAATCCATGAATATTCCGCCACCGCCACCGGAACGTTTTAGAGTACCTGTACATACCGAGCTTGAAGTTGCAGAGTTTTCGATGGGCGATAACTTTACCTAGATTAATAATACTTCCACTGTCTTCGTAGATGTAGGTTTACCTCTTTTTGAAGAGCATAAGTACTCTGCTTGGTTCTTTCGGGATGATGCTGGGGATGAGTCCGGGCCTGTTAGAGGTTTCGACGTTCCATTTGACTTAGTTGGGGACTGGGATCCGTTGGCTATACCTCCGATAGACGGGAAGTTGACTAGCGCGGAGGTTAGCCTGGCACAGATAGGACTGCACCCAGCATCGGCAGCTTGAGGATCGTCATAAGATGAGCATGAACCTGAGCCCGAAGGATCGCAAGCAGCAAGTGATCCGATGGACATAAATTTGGAACCGATTCCTGAGGAAGGACCAACAGGGGTAGAGCCCGAGGTAGAACCTGAGATTGAGCCCGACCAGTCACAAGAGCATGTAGGAGACCCGGAATATGTACTCCCGTATGAAGAGTATATGGATCCCAATTTCGTGCCTGAGTACAATTTCTTTGATTTTCTAGTTGAGGAAAATCATAATGAAGTTCCATCGGAGTCGGGCGATATTAATCACCCGATTGAGATTGAAGTGGAGCTGGAGTCTTTGGAGGAGCAAACAGGCTTGGGAGGTTCAAATTCGGATGATGATAAGTCAGACTTAGAGTGGATGCCTAGTAAGGGGTGTAGGAGCTAGCATTAGGGGTTCAAAATAGCAAGTTTTTGAAAAGTACCATTTTTGGGTTTAGAATGCCAGGTCATCGATCTTTTTGGTATATCGATGGAAGTAGTTCGATGTGTACTTGTTGTTAGTGACTTGTATTCTGGGGTACTCGCGTATGTGGTGGCTTTGTAATTGTAGATATTATGGTGTAAGTTTGGAAATGAGAAATGAATATGTTCATTCTCCCCGAATGTTTCTCTAGTTTTAAATTGTCCAGGATTAATTGTGGTATCCGCTTGGCGACTTAAAATATCTGATGGTTATTTGAGGTCAGCGATAACCTGGGACATCGCACTTTTCAATCAAAAGAGGGATGTCGCATGCCCGATGGGGCTCGGGGCGTGAGATCCCCGTTTGAATTGGTATCAGAGTAAGGTTAGCTCGATCTAGACTGGTTGAAGCTTGGAGTAATAAGGAGTAGAGATTCTAGGGTAGTATTTAGGGAGACCCTAGGGAGTTGTAGGAAAACGGGTTACACGTGCCTCTAGTTTGTTTGATGATTGTTTGAGTAAGTTAAATGTTGTGTGACAATTGAAATGCAGGTGCGTTTGGATTTGAGGTAAGTGTTCAGACTCTTGTTATTGTGGCTTTGTGATTGGTAGTGAGGGATTACTTGCTGCGTGAGCTTTTGTGTTAATTCACTGCTTAGAATCAAATTGATCTAGTTGGCCTAGATTGCTAATTCCTGAGTGGAATTATAGTAGGTAGAAGAATAGTAGAATTATGACGATGAGCAGTGAAGGAAGAGGCGTAGGAAGAGTCCTTAGAAGGGGCACCGATAGAGGAGCAAGGGGTAGAGGTTGTGCTCAGGGTAGAGGTCGTGCTCGAGCTAGAGATGTAGAGGACCTTGGAATGGGTGCAGGAGCGATAGAAAATCTTAGGGTTGATGTTGGAGCTGCAGTGAGCCCCAAAGTGGAAGTTAGACCTGCTGAAGATCCTAGAACGGAAGCCATTATGAGGACATTGGAACGAATTGGAAATTTGTTAGAACAGCAAACTCAGGAAAGAGCTGCTCCAATTGCCCAAGTCACCGATGCCGCTAAGGCTACTGCTGTTGTCAATAATAATGAGAACCAAGGGCGGGGGCAAGTGGTTGTAAATAGACTGATGCATCAACTGGTAGAGCAATTCATGAAGCTTAAACCGCCTAAGTTTGCTGGGAAAGGTGACCCTGAGGTTGCACCTCAATGGGTAGAGGAGCTCGAAAAGGCTTTTGAGGTATTGTAATGCAATGATAATGAGAGAATAACTCTGGCGGTATATTAATTACAGGATAATGTAAATGATTAGTGGAAAGCCACCAAAGACAAGATTTTTCCAGAAGGTACAGCTTAAACTTAGGCTATTTTTATTGAGAAGTTCTATGAAAAATATTTCTCGGCAAGTGCTAGGGAGAATAAGCTAGCAGAGTTTATGAGACTCCGTCAGGGTCAGATGACGGTGGATCAATATGAGGTAGAATTTGCGAGACTGTCGAAGTTTACGCCGAGAATGGTGGAGCATCCCGAGGATAAGGCACGAAGGTTTCGGGATGGATTGAGGGCTGATATACATAGCCAGTTGTTACTGGTAAATCTGGGGACTTATGAGGAAATGTTTGATAAGGCTCAGATTTTAGAACGAGACCAGGTGGATAGGGCCGTCGCTTCTGAGTCGAGGTTTAACCCAGGTAGGGACAATTGTAATCCTGGGAAGAGGCCAATGATAGATAATAGACGTTTTACTCCTTTCGTTAGGAGAAATATTGGGAAGCCGGCCCGAAGTCAGAATGGTCCGTGTAGGAATTGTGGAGGTCGACATGGAATTGGACCTTGTCCAACCTAGGTCGGAGCTTGTTTTGGATGTGGAGTATTTGGTCATCACATAAGAAATTGCCTCAATCCCAAACAGAACAGGCTGCCTGCATTGTCGTCACCTCGAAACGGGAATCAAACTGGAGCGGCCAAGACAACAAATCAGAATAGGCCACCGACACAAGGACGAGTGTATGCCATGGCCGAAAGAGAAGTTGAGAACGCACCAGGAGTTGTCACAGGTACGATTTCTCTGTGCAACCATACTGCATATGCTTTATTTGACCCTGGGGCGTCACATTCTTTTGTATCTAAACAGTTTGTTGAGTTGATTGGGATAGAACCGCAATTGCTTAATGTTGTGCTATGCGTGACGACTCCTTTAAATGAAAAGATGTTGGTCATGATGGGGTGTCCAGATTGTACGATTGTGATTAGGGATAGGGAGGAAAAGATTGATTTAGCAGTTCTAGATATGTATGAATTTGATGTGCTCGTGGGTATGGAGTGGCTGTCTAAGCAGAGGGCTGTGATGGATTGCAATAGCAGGGTGATCCAATTTAATCCAGTTGGATATCCAGAATTCAAATTTGTGGGAAGTCGAGGAGGATCTTCAATTCCATGGATTTCGTCATTGGAAATGACGAAGTTGTTGAGCGAAGGTTGTCAAGGGTTCTTAGCGGCAGTAGTTGATTCGACGGCTGAAGAGCCGAGACTTGAGGACATAGCTGTGGTGTGCGAGTATCTCGATGTGTTCCCTCAGGAATTGCCGGGACTGCCACCAGCAAGGGAGGTAGAATTTGTAATCGAGTTGGCACCTGAAACTAAGCTAATCTCGAAGGCACCTTATAGGATGTCATTGTCGGAGTTGAAGGAGCTAAAGGTACAGATGCAGGAGTTGTTGGATAAGGGATTTATTCATCCCAGTGCGTCTCCGTGGGGAGCACTAGTGTTATTTGTTAGAAAGAAAGATGGATCACTGAAGCTGTGTATCGATTATAGGCAGTTGAATCAAGTGACGGTTAAGAATAAATATCCTTTATCAAGGATTGATGATTTGTTTGATCAGTTGCAAGGGGCTTTGGTGTTCTCTAAAATTGATCTGAGAATAGGATACTATCAGTTGCGAATTAGAAAGGAGGATATACCGAAGACGGCATTTAGGACGAGATATGGACACTATGAATTTACTGTAATGCCGTTTGGATTAACAAACGCCCCTGCTACCTTTATGGATTTGATGAGCCAGATGTTTAAAGAATTCTTAGATTAGTTTGTGATTGTGTTTGTAGACGATATATTGGTATACTCGAAGAGCCTAGAGGAGCATGAATTTCACTTGAATCGAGTGTTACAAACTTTAAGGGAGAATGCACTGTATGCTAAGTTTAGCAAGTGCGAATTTTAGTTCAGTCAAGTAGCATTTCTCAGTCATATAATCTCTGGAGAAGGAATCTCAGTGGACCCATCGAAAATTGATGCGGTAATGAAGTGGCCTAGACCAACTACAGTAACAGAGGTTCGGAGTTTTCTGGGTTTAGCAGGATATTATCGTTGTTTTGTGGAAGGATTTTCATCAATAGCAATGTTGTTAACGCATTTATTGAAAAAGGAAACGAAATTTGATTGGACTGACAACTATGAAAGGAGTTTCCAATAATTGAAATATAGATTGACAACGGCACCGGCGTTGGCTATTCCGTCAGGACTTGGAGGGTATGAGATTTATAGCGACGCATTGTTGAAAGGATTGGAATGTGTACTCATGCAACATGGACAGGTAGTGGCCTATGCGTCAAGTCAGTTAAGGCCACATGAGTTGAATTATCCGACACATGACTTGGAATTGGCCGCCATTGTATTCGCCTTGAAGAATTGGCGACAATATTTATGCAGAGAGAAATTTCAAATTTATACCGGCCATCAGAGCCTCAAATACTTGTTTTCTCAAAAAGAGTTAATTATGAGGCAGCGTCGGTGGATGGAGTTGCTGAAAGATTACGACTGTGAAATTCTATGTCATTCGAGGAAGGCTAACCGGGTAGCCGATGCTTTGAGTCAAAAGTCAAGCATAGCTCGTTTGATGGTCAAGGAGTGGACACTGTTAGAAAAAGCACGAGATTCAGAGTTTAGATTTGAAGTAAATCAGGTCTCGAGCTTGCTGGCTACGCTCAGAATTGAACCAGAAATTCAGGCTCGAATTAAAAGGTTGTAGTCTACGGACCCAAAGATTCAAAGAATGTTAGAAATGGAGGAGGCCAAGAAAAAGTAGGATTTCCAAGTATCTGAAGATGGGATATTGAAGTTTTGTGGACGACTATGTATACCTGACGATGCGGAACTTAAGGAAGAGATTCTGTCATAAGCGCATCGTAGCAGTTATAATATACACCTAGGTAGTATTAAAATATATCGGAATTTGAGATAGTACTATTGGTGGAATGATATGAAGGCGGACATCGCTAAGCATGTGGCCAAATGTCTGATGTGCCAACAAGTAAATGCACAACATTGTAAGCCCGGGGGATTGTTGAGAACATTGGAAATCCTAAAATAGAAATGGGAGCACGTAATGATAGACTTTGTGATGGGATTGCCAAGGAGCCAAAGACGCCATGATACTATTTGGGTGATTGTTGACAGACTGACTAAGTCGGCATACTTTTTGGCAGTGCAAAAGGATTTCGCATTAGATCGGTATGCTGAGTTGTATGTGCAGCAGATAGTTCGTCTTCATGGGGTACCAATGTCGATAATATCATATCGTGATCCTAGATTTACCGCCAGTTTTTGGAAAAGTCTATAGACGGCATTGGGATCGAAGCTGCAATTCAGTACAGCTTACCATCCTCAGACAGATGGCTAGTCTAAGAGAACGATTCAGACTCTGGAGGATATGCTTCGGGCATGTGTGCCGAATTTTCAGGGTAAATGGGAAGAGAAACTGCCCTTAGTTGAGTTTGCCTATAATAATAGTTTTGAGCACAGCATTGGAATGGCGCCTTTTGAAGCGCTGTATGGCAGGCCTTGTAGAACACCCGTGTGCTGGGATGAAGTGGGAGAAAGAACTATAATTGAGCTAGAGCTAGTCGAGCAGTCAATTGAGGCAGTTAAGATTATATGTGAAAAGCTAAAGACAGCGCAAAGCCGTCAAAAGAGTTATGCAGATAGGAGGCGAAGACCTTTGGAATTTCAAATAGGGGATCACGTGTTCCTTAAGGTATTGCCCATGAGAGGATTATCCAGGTTTGGCAAGAAAGGCAAATGGAGTCCAAGGTACATGGGATCTTTTGAGATTTTAGAAAAGATCGGAGATTTAGCATATCGTCTTGTACTTCGCCGAATTTATCGCAAGTGCATAATATGTTCCATGTATCGATGTTGAGGAAGTATGAACCGGACCCGACACATGTATTGAATTATAAGGAGATAAAGGTGGATGACAAAGTGTCATATGTCGAGAGACCGATAAGAATTGAAGATCACAAGGAGCGAGTTTTGAGGAATAAGACAATTCCGATGGTCAAGGTTATCTGGAAGCACCACGGGACTGAAGGCGCAACTTGAGAAAGCGAAGAGATTATGCAACATCAATACCCCCAGTTGTTTGAGCAGTAGTAAGATTTGTAATTTCTGAGTAGTGGCAAGATTTGTAAACTTCGAGGACGAAATTTTTGTAAGGGGGGAAGAATTGTGACATCTTAAAAATCAGTCCAATTGGAATTTATAAAATATTGAGTTTTATAAATGTACTCGCAGTTAATTCTCGCCCGGAACTGATCATTCCTGGGATACTAACCATTAGGGAAAGGCTAATTAGGGATTTAAATTCGTACGACTAAAGAAAATTCGATCGTAAATTGATTTTTTCACTATGAAATTGTCGAGGTGATATTTTGAGCCACTGTTGGTCGATCCAAGGATAATTAGGGGTCAGTTTGCCGCTGTCATAGTAGTGGATCGTGGGTGGTTCCGCTGGACTACGAAATGAATTTACGAACGATCCTAAACCTATACCAAATGATTGTGCCCCTCAGATTTAGTAATTGATCCTCGCGATTTTATTAACAATCGAAGTCGTCACGGTCTGAATAAATTGCACGTGACTCGATATATTATCAGTCACGAGTCGAATATGTGAATTTCCCAAACAAGCCGCTCATTAATTTGAGAAACGCTCGAGTTACATTTAATAAAATTTAATTATTTAATTTAGCCCAAATTGGACAACGGAAAAATTTGGAAGTCACAACGGGACGTGAGGACGACATTGCGAATGTAACGTGCAATTTTGGATGTGCTCGAATCCTTCAGAAAAACTCGATTTCAACGAGAAACGGAGAAACTGACTTTTTTACCCTTGGAATTTATTAAAGGGTTAGTTTTATAGGGCAAGGGCATTTTGGTAATTTTGCCCTAAAAATTTGGAAAAGACAATTTTGCCCTTAAACTTTTGAGAAATTACAAGTACACCTTGGATATTTTTGGTAAGATTCGATCTGGGCCGTCGGTTTCAAGATAAGATCAAATCCGGACCGTCGGATAAAAAATGTGAGAGAGGAGCGTTTTGGTAATTTGCCGTTTTGGTCAAATGGGACTATTTAGTCAAGACCCATTTCTCTCTCTCTCATTTCTCTTTCCCCCTCTCCCCCGTGAAAACCCCCCCTCACCGTGAGCACCCCCCTTTCCTCCGATCACTCTCTCTCCCTCCACCGTTTGCCGTCGTTCCCTCACCGCCGCCCGTACGCCCGCTAGACCGCCGCCGTGCCGTGCCGTCCTCACCGCCGCGCCACCACCAGTCCTATGCCGTCCCTTTCCCTCTTGGTTTCTCTCTCCCGTCCCTTGGTTGTGAGCCTTGTCGGTCACACCCAAGCTGCGTCGTCGCCACCCAAGCCGATCGCCGCTCGCCGGGAGCAGTACACCGTCGCCGCCGTTCCCAATTAAGTGTCGCCGCTTTCCGTTCTAGCCGTGATAGTATAGAACGCGGGTAAGTCGCGCCCCAATCTCGACTTAGAATATTGGGTATTAACGGATGGTTTTTGGGCGAAACTGGGTTTAAATTTAGTGCGATTATGCATGATTTGGGAGTAGAATTAGGTGGCGGGCCTTAGGTTTGAATTCGATCAATTTTTATTGGAAATTGGAGGACAACAATGAGCTATGGGCTACTGTTCATGGGGCTGTGATGGGCCGATTGGGACGCAAGTTGAATTTTTAGAACCGAGAATTAATGGTGAGAAAGTCTCGTGAAGGACCCGAATCGATTTAAGGCCATTTGGTTAGAGAAAAATAGCAATTTCTGTGTTTTACGTGTGTTTGAAATATACTTAGGTTGTGGTGGTGAAATTGAATGTGTGATTGTGCAATTGGTTGATTTAATTATGTCTATTGGGTGCACGTGTGGGCCAAATTATTTTAATTATTATTATTAGCCATGTCAAATGCTGAGTGTGCATGAATTTTGTGTAATTAATGCGTGCACGGACCACGTGTGAAGAGCCAATTGTATGTAGCAAATACTTGTTGAGCATGTGCATAAGTAAGAAAGTGAATATGAGATGGCATGGGTGATCGTAGAATTCGTGCCATCTTGAGGCGTGTACTTCAATGTGGGATGTTGCCCGGTTTTACCGGAAGACTGCCAGCCTAAGGCGTGTACTTCAACGCGGGTTGCGTATTAGGTGATAGATGTTGAGCCTGAGGCGTGTATGTTTACGCGGGCAAGAAACATGGCCTGATGCGTGTATGTGTACGCGAGCCTAGAGTGTTGTGATATGTTGGTCGCAATGGACCTGAGGCGTGTACTGTAATGCGGGTCATTGGCGAGAATGTGAAAAAAAAAAAAGGATGAGGTTGGATCGGAACGAGTACGCAAGAATGAACATTTATTATGCATGTGATTGTATATAATGTGAGTGTGACTAACATGCAGGACACAAGCAGGATAAGTGTAGGTCAAATAATTGATGTGTCTACTATGTGATTATGTGGCGCATGTGTGTGATTGTGTTTTATGAAATTGTCTGGAGGTACGTGATAGACTGGGTGGGGTTTAGGGGTGAATTTACTGAGAAGTGTCTCACGGTTGTTTTAACCAACAATTTCAGAACCCCGATCGGATCCATGAATATTCCGCCGCCACCATCGGAACGTTTTGGAGTACCTGTACATACCGAGCTTGAGGTTGCAGAGTTTACGATGGGCGATAACTTTACCTAGATTAAGAATACTTCCACCGTCTTTGTAGATGTAGGTTTACCTCTTTTTGAAGAGCATAAGTACTCTGCCTAGTTTTTTCGAGATGATGCCGGGGATGAGTACGGGCCTGTTAGGGGTTTTGATGTTCCATTTGACTTAGTTAGGGACTGAGATCCATCGGCTATACCTCCAATAGATGAGGAGTTGACTAGCGTAGAGGTTAGCCTGGCACAATCAGAACTGCACCCAGCGCCGGCAGCCCAAGGATCGTCAGAAGCTGAGCACGAACCTGAGCCCGAAGGATCGCAAGCAGTAGGTGACCCAATGGACATAGATTTGGAACTGATTCCCGAAGAATGACCAACAGGGGTGGAGCTCGAGGCAGAACCTGAGATTGAGCCCGACGAGTCAAAGGAGCTTGTAGGAGACCTGGAATATGTACTCCCGTATGAAGAGTATATGGATCCCAATTTCGTGCCTGAGTATAATTTCTTTGATTTTTTAGCTGAGAAAAATCAGAATGAAGTTCCATCGGGTTTGGGTGATATTAATCACCCGATTGAGATTGAAGCGGAGCCGGAGTCTTTAAAGGAGCAAACAGGCTTGGGAGGTTCACATTCGGATGATGATAAGTTGGACTCAGAGTGGACGCCTAGTAAGGGGCTTAGAGGCTAGCATTAAGGGTTCAAAATAACAAGTTTTTGAAAAGTACCATTTTTGGATTTAGAATGCCAAGTCATCGATCTTTTTGGTATATCGATGGAAGTAGTTCGGTGTGTACTTATTGTTAGTGACTTGTATTTTGGGGTACTCGCATATGTGGTGGCTTTGTAATTGTAGATATTATGGTGTAAGTTTGGAAATGAGAAATGAATATGTTCATTCTCCCTGAATATTTCTCCAGTTTTAAATTGTCTGGGATTAATTGTGGTTTCCGCTTGGCAACTTAAAATCTCTGATGGTTATTTGAGGTTAGCGATAACCTGGGACATCGCACTTTTCGACTAGAAGAGGGATGTCGCGTGTCCGATGGGGCTCGGGGCGTGACAACCATTAACATGACAATGCACATGATTTTTAAGGGGCATAGAAGATTTTTTATCTCAACTTTTTTCTAGATGATCACTTTTTTACCCTCAATTTTTGTAAAAAATGGAAAGTAATATAGAAAATGGAAGAAAACTAGATTGACTAAAATACTAATAATAGGAAAAAAAATTGCTAATAATAATATTAATGATAATTTTTAAAAATTTGATAAATATAGCCGCTTTAATAAAAGTAAATAAGATATGTTAAGAAAAAGAGTAAACACAAACTAAAAACAAATGGAAAATGCATCATTAATAAAAAGGCCAACTAACTAAAATTAGTTACTAATTATGTACATTTAAAGGTTTCATGAATGTGAATAATGATTGATCAATAATATAATTTTTAGAAACTTATAAAAAGGAAATGATTAATCAAAATCAAGGTGATTTCTTTAATTACCTTCTAATTTTTTCCATTATTTAACCATTTAAAATTGCATAATGAGTATCCAATTTTTTTTATTTGAACTTATCGAAATTGAAGCCTTCTCCTTTTTACTTAATTGTGAGTCTCGTCTTTAAAATATCTTATTTTTATTATATTAATATTTTAGTCAATTTATTTTTATCCATTTCCTTTATTTTTTTCTTATTTTTAGAGAAATCGAGGGAAAAGAGCGTTCTTTTAGAAAATGAGATAAAATACAATTTAATGTGCAATGTACATGCTAATTAAAACTATAATGGAGGATTAACGACCATTAGAAAGTCAAAGTTCAAGAGGATAATATTTAACAGTTGAAAGTTCAAAGGCAACTGTGTACCATCCCTTGGGAGAGTTCTGGGTAATTTCCTCACATAGTTTTTTGGTTTTGGTCACTTAGATCTGCGTCTAGAAAAAAACATCATTTAGAAGCTTTATTGATCTTTTCCCTTTAATTTTGGGCAAATCCTGCATTATCTTGGGCTCTTTTATGAATATCCATAGGTGGGTCATCTCCATTAGGGATGAGCGGTTCCCGGTTCGGTCCGTTCCAACCCAAGAACCGGAAACCTGACCTGGAGGACCAGTTCCCAATTTCTAGGACCGAGAACCGAATCAGCTAGTCTTGGGACCGTGGACCGAACCGGACCGATGGTCCGGTCTTGTTCCAATAGGACTAATATTAAATATTATTTATGAACCGAAAATCGATTGTTCCGTTCTTTCCTTTGTAGTTTTGATTTAATGCCAAAAGGCCATAGAAAAAATTGGAAATATATATAATATATGAAAAAATTGAACAATCAGTTCCAATAGGACCAATATTAAATATTTTTCATATATATATTAAATATTATATATATGAAAAAATTAGAGAAATATATATTATCGGTCCGATCCGATCTGGTTCCCACCCTAGAACCGGGAACCGGACAGCTCGGAAACCAATTTCACTTTTAGGAACCGGGAACCGGATCAATATTTTTTTGAACTAGACCAAATCTATCAGTCCGGTCTGGTCCGGTCTCGGTTTTGGCGGTCCATCTTGCTCACCCCTAATCTCCACCATTCATTTTTAAGGAAGCAACGAGCACTGTTGTATCAAGCAAGTGTTCTCCAACTCTCAATCTGCTGCGCAAGTTTTTGAGTAAGATTCTAAACAAATGGCAATGTTAGTAGAAGCTAACTATATGAAAGTTACGTCCAGTGTGGAGAAATTATTAAACATTCGGAAATTTACTAGTAACTACAAATTAGTTACTTGGTACAATAACTACTTTGTCGAGAAATTAATACCCACCATAGAAATTGCACGGTTCTCCAACCAAATCAAACCACAACACTAATATGGTTTTGTTTCTCCCAGAAAAGCTAAAGATCTTTCAAAAAGAGGATGGGTTGAATTAAATCGACGAAGATTGTGAAATGGTCCTTCATTAATTTTGGACATGAAAGTAGATGGCAGAGCAAGCACTGAAAACGAAAGATTGCAAGAAAAGTAAATTTGTGAGGATATTAATGATAGACTGTTGTCATTGATTGCATGAATGATTATTACAAATATTACAACGCAGGTTTTTATATCCCACTAAGAGTAATTATTACATACGGTTATGGATTTTGAATCCAGAATTAACTTCTTAACTCGATTGGCAATTATAAGAAGTTGCAAATACTAGACACAATCTCCTCTTATCTAATGATGATAATCTACTAAGAGTTACAAATCCCGAGAATATTGGCATCACCTCCCAACAATTATGTGCTTGTGTCGATTCACTATCTGTCTTCAACTGATGTGTCGCCAGCCTTCTGTTCTATTTAATTATTGCACTACCTCAACACTTAACCAAAATCTAAGATCCCTTGTTGTCAATGACTGTCAATCAATTTCTCTGAAGTCTTAATTAAGACTTCTGTCAATAACTCTCGCAATGTGTTTTGCCAATTTCATTCACTGTCAACAAGCTTGTAGTTCTTTGACCAAAAAAAAAAGTTTGTAGTTAATTGATTATGTTGTTCATTGATGACTTATGTTTTGACCAAACGTTATTCTTATTAATTGAACTCACTACTTGTTGATAAAAAGAGTAGATTATTTTTTTGGTATCAATAGGTAGGGATGAGCGATTCCCGATCCAATCCGGTTCAACCCAAGAATCGGAAACTAGACTGGGAGGACCGGTTCCTAATTTCTAGGATCAATGATTGGATTGGCTAATCTTGGGACTGTGGACCGGACCGGACCAATGGTATGGTCTGGTCCAGTCTGGTTCCATAGGAAGATGATGGAAGCGTGAAAGCCAGCTTTAAAGCTGGCCAATCTACGTTGCTTCCATCATCTTCCTATGCAAATATGGCCATAAGAGAGCTGCTGAAACAAAGGACTGTGTCCATGGTTTGGTCCGCTTCCATCATCTTCCTATGCAACATTAATTTTTAACTAGTGTTAACATTAATTTTTAATCGGTTCCAATGGTTCGGTCCGGTCGGTCTAGTGCCCACTCTAGAACCGGAAATGGGACCGCCCGAAAATTGATTTCACTTTTAAAAACTGGGAATCGAACTAATATTTTTGAGAATCGAATCAAATCGATCGGTCCGATCCCGATTTGAGCAATCTATCTTACTCATCCCTATCAACAAGTTGAAAGCACCTATTTTCGGTATATACTTGTCATGTTGTAATAACAACCAATGATTAGTGTTGGCTGGGTCCACCTCTATGTGGGGCCCAGCCAGCATAAATCAAGAAAATAGGCGTAGAAGTAAAAAAAAGTAGAGAAAAGAAAGCAAGTGCTTCGTGCCTGCGTGAAATGTGCCCAAAAAGAAGAGAGAGAAGACCAGAGTGAGTGTGCTCAACCAGAGTACGGAGAGAACAGGCGAGAGTAAGAAGAAAAGATGATTGTAACTTTATGGACTCGATTCGAAGGCCAAACATTCTTGAAATTGGCTCAAATTTTGATATGTTGTTCATAAGACCGAGAGTTACGTGCTGATCTATTTTGTTTGTTGAGAACCTTCTCTGAATTCTTCAGTCGCGATTAGGATTTTTTTTCTTCATTTATGTAAATCCACTTTTGTGGATGTTATACCTCTGGTGTGTAACTAGATAAGAACTTTGTATATCGTATTACTCTTGATTATTAATGGAAGTTTTTGAGCAGTCCGTAATTTTTTCCTTATTGGGTTTTCACATTAAACCTTGGTGTTGTTTGTTGCATTTGTTTTCTTATAAATGCGAGGTTGTGTTGCTGGAATATTGTTAGTTGTTGCTGAGGTTAAGACGATTTTGGTCGGTTTAAATATTGAGGAGATATTGATCCTGAATTGGGTTTGGTTCTTGGTAAATTGTGGCCCGGTTCTCTCCGATGTTTAGCACATACACACTCAGACTATTACTAAAAGAGAGAGGCAAAAATCTGTGAGTCACTCCGTCACTCTAAGAGTGGATTTTGCCTAAGTGCATTGTCCTATGTAGTCGACCAAGCTAATCCGCAACTCAGATAAAATTATAAGGATTGGGTCTTCAAGTAGACAAGTGATTAATTTGGCCAAAAAACAGAAAATTGGCAATGCGAAAGTTAAAATCAAGAATAGTTTCACTATGAAAGGAAAACACGTTTCTTTATTTCGTTTACTTGGAATCAGTCACAAATTTATTCCAAACCTGAAATAAGTTATTGTTTTCTAACAACCCAATATAACTTCAACAGAGACAGATAATCATACCATGAACTTAATTGGAAAGGAAAATAGAAAAAAGAAAAGAAAACAGTAACTTCGGTTACATAACAAGCATTGGCACTGCCTCTTCCTTGGCTTATCGGGGCCAATCAGCCGTGCCACTTCCAGGGGCGAGGAAGCGACACCACAGAGAACCGCATCTTCCCGGTGGAGCAGTGGAGGCCGCCGCTCTCGCCGCATGCAAAGAAGTAAAACTTCCACTTCTGGCTCAAGGTGAACTCGAAGCCATCTCCCGCCCCGTCCGACACATTGGCCACCATGGTCGCCCTCTTGAGGTCACACCTCATGTAGCTCCAGAAGGTCTGGAACACGTAGACGCTGTGTGGATGCGTGTTTTTGTCGCTCGGTGGGTCGTACTTGAACACTGCAAGTACCAAAATGAATGTTGTTTGGAATAATATTTTACAACAAATGATTCGGAGATACTTGTTAAGCATGCTTAACCAGGAAACATTCATTTTTCAAAGTATTGATCGTATATACACTAGTGTAGCCAGTTATAAATAGTGCCACGGACCACTTTTCTACAAAACCCATAATGCTACTTAGACTACTCATTTTTTATTTGGGAAGGATCAATAAGGCGATTCTGCTTCTTAATTGTCTTCAAAAGGCATTTTTCACTAAGTAATTATCTTCGAAAAACTTTAGCACTCTACTTCTACTTGTTATGCATAAGATTGCATTATACAAGAGTCTCGTCATGAGTGAATGTCTAGACGATAAAGTCGTGTGAGGACGAATTCGTATCAATTCTAATACCGTAAAGATCATCGATCAATCTCCCATATCAACTGTTAAAATGAAAATAAGAACAAACTTACACGGACAGAAATGGGGCGTAATAGATGCTGAACCTAGATATGAATAATTGAGCTGTAGTAGCACTTACCCAGGGTGTCGTTGACGTAAAAGGGGCCGTTTTTGTGAGCCCAGGCGCTGTAATCAAATCCGAAATGCCAATTCTCGGACCCTCCGACGACGACCTTCTTCGGAGGCACCTCGGTGGGACCGTCGTATTGCTTCGGAGGCCAAGCATAGCCATTATTGTTGTTCCACCCTGGATAGGCCACTGACGCTCCGATGGTCACTGAAGCTATCACGACAAGTACCATCGCTCCTCCGAATTTCATGGCCATTTTATTATTTTTTTCCAATTTGGAGGGTGATGAAGGAACTGATCAAGTACAGATCTTCAGATGTTGGGGAACTGGTTGGTGCATTCGAGGAATGTCTGATGGGCTTTTTATAGGAGGAACTTCGTTGAAATTTTATGTTTGATGTTTCTAATGAAAGGTGGTAGTGGAAAACGGCCAAATGGACCTCTTTTTCTTCTTCAACAGATGGGGTTGGTGTGCGACGGAGAGTTAATGTGTTTTCGCTGTTAAGAGTCAACTCCTCCGTTTCTGGTTTTTGAGCAGGTCTCTCCAGGAAAGACCAGCGCACAGCAACGGTACATGTAATGAATATGTCACCAGAGCTTATCTTATCGTATCACAACCGTAACGTGAGTATGAATACATGATTCCTTGGAGAAAGTGGACAACGAGTATGACGACGTCGACAAACTATACAAACACTCAGCCAAACAGATCCATATTGACCTCCGCAAGCAATATGGATTTCGTCCCTGCGGATAGGCGACTTTTGAATTCGATTCCGTGGTTCTATGAGTCGAGTAGTCTTTTAGATTTGGTGTTGTAGGCTTTGTGTAAAGTTCTTTGTCCCTGTCTCTTAACTACAAGATTTGTCTCACTGATTCGCTGGACTCTACATAGAGTGAACCAGCTATTGAACGAATCCATCTCGCTTGTCTTTAAAGTTTTTTAAGCATCGTATACCTAAATGTGCATAGATTTATGCTGAACACTTATAAATGTGATGTACACTTACGATCAACATCGAACTAACAACCTAAGAGGGGATTTGGAAAGGAGAAAAACAGATCAACAACCCTATGTTTGTTGGCTTAGTGGTTATAATACAAACTTTTGAGCATGTTTTGTACAGCTTTCTCGTAGCAATTACAGCTTTCAAAATAAATTTTGCAGCTTGTATAAGATATTTGACAAATATCTTACGGCTGCAACGCTCTTAATTAGCTTTTAGGAAGCAATCTCAATCAGTTTTAAGGTGTAGCAACTTTAAAACTTGTAATACCAAAGGAAAATGACACAAATGGTCCATAAACTTTTGCATAATGTGCAATGTCACGCCCCGGTCCCCACCGAGCCCGCGACATCCCGTTCGCGGTCGATCGTTTGAATGCGACGTCCCAGGACGCGTCGCCGACCCAAAAGAAATGCGCAAGCGGAAGTATGTAAAATAACCTAGACAATAAAAACAAGACTAAAGAATAGACAACCAAATATAATAAACACCAAAAATTTTAAATCCTTCAATATTACAAAAAAGGCAACCCGGCTTCCAAAATCAACCACAGTTTTCAAAAGAGGACGGTGGTTGACAGGCCTATCTTCTCTACAAAAGGGGTACTAAAAAATACAGGGTAGTTGATCTATCCTTCAATCCCTGTGGTACTCCGGCGGTCTCTCCGAATCCATCACGGTCGCGAATCTGAAAGTGGTTATATAATAACCGTGAGACAGAGTCTCAATAAGCAACAACCTAAACCTAACCTAGGCTAATGCGTACCCAGACCAATCTAACATGCGAACTACCAGACATAACAATCAATCTCACATAGAGGGCTTACCTCGCCTCGAACCACGTGCCAACCCTGCATATTGGTCCAAACATGATAATGCAAGTACAAATCACCGCCACGTCACAATCACTAGTACACACACATTTCCACTCGAAACCAGTCAATTCAAACAAACACCCAACCCATCCAACCAATCATCCACACGCACCACCAGTCAATTCAGTCACACTCAGCCAGTCGATTCAGTCACACTCAGCCAGTCAATCCAGTCACACTCAGCCAGTCAATCCAGTCACACTCAGTCATCCATTTCAACCACACTCAATTCACATGCGTGACAGAACATCTAACCCACGGCTCGCGCCACTGCGCCTCAAGTTCATTCTCACTGGCTCACAAGCCACACAATTCGATCAATTTCAATGGCCGCCGTCCGCACGTCCCAAGCCATATTATTCAATCAATTAATTCCAGTGGCCGCCGTCCGCACGTCCCAAACCACGGTAATCATACAATTCCAACGACCGACGTAAATACGTCCCGGTCCAATCACACCTTTAACGGGCCACCGTCCGCATGTCTCAAGCTCGCATCCATTTGGCATACCAGCCAGTCAAGCCTTCACACGGACCGCCGTCAACACGTCCCAAGTCCGTAGCCCTCCGATCGATCCGGGCTTTATTCCTCTCAGACAGACACACGCCACTTATTTAAATCGGATTCACACGTCACTTAATTAAATCAAATTCACACGCCACTGAATTAAATCAAATGCACGCCAAATCACATCAAATCACTCATACCCAACATTCAGTCCGAATTCACAGTTCGCCACCTCATCCACCAACCCGGCATTCAAGTCGGTCATGCATAATTTCCCAAATTAAGCACACTAACTAATCCAATTTAAAATGCATAAATAAATCACCAAATCACTAAATTAATACTCGCCCTAGCCGTTCTAGCCCGAAACTAGTCCATGAAATACCCAAAAGACTAAGTAGGGTCTAGGAAGTTGCTTACCAAAATTTGGCCCGGGAAAAGTCGACTCGGGCTCAAAATTGCCCGGGGGAGAAGTTCTAACTGGGCGCGTGCGCGGGCCACACGGGCGCGCTGACCGGCCAAAGTGGGCACAATGGCCGATCGGCTTGCCTAGTGCGCGGGCGCGGCGAACGCGCAGCGTGCCCGGGGCGCTCGGGCGCGCGGATGGGCCACGTGCCCGGGCAACGGGGCACGGCAATGGGCACGGCGATGGGCACGGCACGGGCACGACACGGGCACGGGCTTGGCCGGGAAGGAGCTTGGCCGGCCGGTTGGCTGGCCGGCCGGGTTGGCTGGGTGGCGGCTGGCCGGCGGCGAGGGCGACCGGCGGCGAGGGCGGCCGGCGGCTGAACAGGGCGAGGAAGTGGCTGGCCGAAGGGGGGGTGAGGGGGAGAGAGAGAGAGAGAGAGAGGGAGGCTGAGGGGGTGGGGGCGGCCGGACGGACAGGCGGGGTGGCGACGATGCGGCCAGGCGGCGGCGCTGGACCGGGCGAGGCGAGCGGCGACGGCGACGGGGCTGGCTCAGGCTCGGGCTCGATGCAGTTGGCCGGGAGAGAGAGAGAGAGAGAGAGAGAGGCAATGGGGGAGAGGTCGGCTGCAGAGGCGGCGACGACGGCGACGAGTCGGAGGCGACGGCCGGGCGACACGCCGGTGGGCTGGGCCGACTCCTGGCGCGGCGGCAGCGGCGATGAGCTCGCTGCTCGCACGCGGAGGACAGCGACGGAGAGAGAGTGCAGTTGGGGGTGGAGGCCGGCGACGACGGGGCGGAGTAGATGGCGCGGCTAGCGACGGCGGATTGGCGGCACGGCGACGACGGCGGGACCGGACGGGGCGAGCCGGTGAGCGGCGGCGACAGGCTGGCTCGGGCTCGGGCTCGGGTTGAGCAGGGCAGGGGGCGCCGGGGGAGGAGATAGGCAAGGGGAGGGGGTGGCTGACGGAGCTGCAGAGGCGGAGGGGCTGATGGACAAGCCGGCAAGGCTGGCCGGCGGGGCGGGCAGCGACGGGGCGCGGCCGGCGAGTGGCGGAAGGCGATGGCCCGGCGGAAGGCGGGGCGAGCGAGGGCGGAGCGAAGCAGAACAGAAGAGAAGGAAGAAGAAGAGAGAAAGAGAGAGGGAGGAGAGAGGAGAGAGAGAGATGACAGGGGGGACAACACGCAAGGGGGGAGGGGACGTGCATGGGGAATGCGCGCACGGCAGAGGGGGGGAAAGAGAGAGAGAGAGAGAGAGGGGAAGAGAGAGAAAAGGAGAGAGGGGGAGAGACACGCACGCATGGGGGGGTCGACGAGAGAGAGAGAGAGGAGAGAGAAAGAGAGAGAAGTTCAAAATTTTAAACTTAAGCGCGAACGAACGGACACGGTCCAAACTAAAAATCGTCCTATCGGTCCCGATTTAATTCGAGAAAAAGGCCTCACGGTCCCCGAAAAATCCCAACAATATTCTAGGGCATACGGCCAAAATAAAATAACTCAAACCACACTACGAGGGAGGTCTACCAGTCCAAATTTGTACCCGGTCAAAAATTTACTTTCTCACTTTTCTTGATAACCTCGACACTGGCTGCAATAATACCGACACCGTCCAATTTATTTCGTCCCGAAACTCCCGGAAATCGACTGCCAAGTTCAGGGTATAAATAACGGCCAAATTTGATCGAGTGCGATTCTAGCAAAATTTATACTTTTAAAAATAAGAACCCGAGAGTGATTAGTTCTCGGGCGAAATTCCATTATAAGCGCACTGACGAATTACACGTTTTATAAACCCTAAAAATGGGCCAAAATCCAGACTGTTACAATTCTTCCCCCCTTACAAAAATTTCGTCCTCGAAATTTACAGCCCAACCCAACTATTCAAACAAATGGGAATACTGGTGTCGCATCAATTCTTCACTTTCCCACGTCGCACCTTCGGTCCCATGGTGCTCCCAAACTACTTTGACCATTGGAATTTTCTTGTTCCGCAATACTCTTTCTATTCTGTCCTCGATCCGTACTGCCCTTTCCACGTGCGACACCCTATCGTCCACGTCTACTTGCTCGAAATTTAACACGTGGGTCGGGTCTGATTCGTATTTCCTCAACATAGACACGTGAAACACATTATGGACATGAGATAAATTAGGCGGTAGCGCGAGACGATAAGCCAAGGTGCCTATTCTCTCTAAGACCTCGAATGGACCTACGTACCTCGGGCTCAATTTTCCCTTCTTACCAAACCGCGACAATCCTCTCATCGGTGACACCTTGAGGAATACGTGGTCTCCCACTTGGAATTCCAACGGCCTACGTCTCCGGTCGGCATAACTCTTTTGGCGGCTCTGAGCGGTCCTCAACCTTTCTCGGATAATCTTTACCGTTTCCACCGACTGCTGAACCAACTCTGGACCCGTTATACTTCTTTCTCCTACCTCATCCCAACACAACGGTGTTCTGCAAGCCCTACCGTATAATGCTTCAAATGGCGCCATTCTGATACTCTGCTGAAAACTGTTATTGTAGGCAAATTTCACCAAATGCAACTGTTCTTCCCACTTGCCCTGAAAATCTAGCACACATGCCCTCAGCATATCCTCCAAGGTCTGAATAGTCCTTTCAGACTGGCCATCTGTCTGTGGATGATAGGCCGTACTGAATTGTAACTTAGTTCCCATGGCAGATTGCAGACTTTTCCAGAAATTTGCAGTAAACCTGGGATCACGGTCCGAAGTGATCGATACTGGCACTCCATGAAGACGAACTATTTGACGCACATATAATTTTGCCAGCCTTTCTAGCTCGAAGACCTTTCGCACTGCCAGGAAGTGCGCTGACTTGGTTAGTCTGTCCACTATCACCCAAATACAGTCGTGTCCCCTCTGGCTTCTTGGCAGTCCCGTTACAAAATCCATTGTGATGTGTTCCCATTTCCATTCTGGGATTTCTAACGGCTGTAACATTCCACCAGGCTTACAATGCTGTGCCTTCACTTGTTGACACGTCAAACACTTAGCTACATGCTTGGCCACGTCCACTTTCATTCCATTCCACCAATAGTGCTGACAAAGATTCTGATACATCTTAGTGCTGCCCGGGTGAATACTGTAATTGCTCCTATGAGCTTCCGACAAAATCTCTTCTTTAAGTCCCAAATCATCGGGCACGCACAAACGTCCTCGAAACTTAAGAATTCCATCCTCGGATACTTGAAATTCCGGCTTCCTCTTATTGTCATCCATACTCACTATTTTCTGAATCTCAAAGTCCATAGACTGCAACGCCTTAATCTTGGCTTGCACTTTCGGCTCAATCCTTAATGTCGCCATCAGACTGGAGAGATGCCCTACCTCGAACTTAAATTCCGAGTCCCGCGCTCCTTCCAATAGAATCCACTCTCTAACCAACAGTTGCGCAATGCTCGATTTCCTGCTCAAGGCATCCGCAACCCGGTTGGCCTTTCCGGGGTGATACAATATGTCGCAGTCATAATCCTTTAGCAATTCCATCCAACGCCTCTGCCTCATATTCAATTCCTTCTGCGAAAATAAGTACTTGAGGCTCTGATGGTCCGTGTAGATTTGGAACCTTTCCCCACATAAGTAATGCCTCCAAATTTTAAGCGCGAAAATAATCGCTGCCAGCTCCAAGTCGTGAGTCGGGTAGTTCATCTCATGAGGTCTTAACTGCCGCGATGCATAAGCAACTACTCTTCCATGTTGCATTAGTACGCATCCTAATCCTCTAAGTGAAGCATCGCTATAAATCTCATACCCTCCCGGTCCAGGCGGAATCGTCAACACCGGCGCTGTCGTCAACCTCTGTTTCAGCTCCTGAAAACTTTCTTCACACTTTTCGGTCCACTCAAATTTAGTCTCCTTCTTAAGCAACCTCGTCAATGGAGTGGCTATCGCTGAGAATCGTTCCACAAATCTCCGGTAATAACCCGCTAACCCTAGAAAGCTGCGAACCTCAGTAACTGTCGTCGGTCTCGGCCAGTCCATTACTGCTTCAATCTTTCCGGATCCACGGAGATTCCTTCTCCGGAAATTATGTGCCCAAGAAATGCTACCCGGTTTAGCCAAAACTCACACTTGCTAAACTTAGCATATAGTGCGTGCTCCCTTAATACCTGTAGAACCTTTTCCAAATGCACCTCGTGTTCCTCGGGACTCTTCGAGTACACTAAAATATCATCGATGAAGACAATGACAAGCTGGTCTAAGAATTCCTTGAATACCCAGTTCATTAAGTCCATAAAAGCAGCAGGGGCATTAGTTAGTCCAAACGGCATTACTGTAAACTCATAGTGCCCATATCTAGTCCTGAACGCTGTCTTCGGAATATCCTCCTTTTGGATCCTTAACTGATGATACCCTGTCCTCAGGTCAATCTTAGAAAATACCGATGCTCCTTGTAACTGGTCGAATAGGTCATCAATCCTTGGGAGGGGATACTTATTCTTGACCATCACTTGG
Organism: Syzygium syzygioides; assembly: GCA_031216285.1. Classification (NCBI taxonomy): domain Eukaryota; kingdom Viridiplantae; phylum Streptophyta; class Magnoliopsida; order Myrtales; family Myrtaceae; genus Syzygium; species Syzygium syzygioides. The sequence goes on from CM062248.1 coordinate 20,367,981, forward strand.
TTCAGTTGGCGGTAGTCGATACATAACCTTAGCGACCCATCCTTCTTTCTTACGAATAATACCGGCGCTCCCCATGGAGACGCACTCGGTCGGATAAAACTTTTGTCTAGTAGTTCCTGCATCTAGACCTTTAATTCCTTCAGTTCTGACAATGACATCCTATAAGGCGGCTTCGAGATTGGCTCAGTTCCAGGGGCCAACTCGATAACGAACTCTACTTCTCTTTCAGGTGGCAGTCTCGGCAATTCCTGAAGAAAGACATCGGGAAAATTGCACACCACGGCTATGTCCTCTAGTCTCGGCTCCCCAACCGTTGAATCAACTACATTTGCCAGAAATCCTTAGCACCCCTCATCTAACAGCTTCGATACCTCGAGCGACGAAATCCAAGGGATCGAGGTTCCTCCTCGGTTTCCCACAAACTCAAATCGAGGATGTCCAGCCGGATTAAACTGGATCACCCTGCTACTACAGTCCATAATAGCTTTCTGTTTGACTAACCAGTCCATACCAATAATCACATCGAAGTCATGCATACATAATACCGCCAAATCTATCATTTCTTCCTTATCGCCAATCACTATCTTACAATCGGGACATCCTAACGAAATCAGCACCTTATCATTCAGCGGAGTAGTAACACACAGCATAACATCAAGCAATTTTGGCTCAATCCCAGATAATTCAATGAACTGCTCAGAGATAAACGAATGCGACGCTCCCGGATCAAATAAGGCATATACAGCATGATCACAGAGAGAAGCCGTACCTGTGACCACGCCCGGCGCATCCTGCGCCTCCCTCCTTGCCATTGCATACACCCGTCCTTGAGCCGGTGGCCTATTCTGATTTGCCGGCTGGATAGCTCTGAACTGATTTCCATTCCGGGACGGCGGCGGCAGTAGAGCGGGCTGTCCAGCTTGTCTGTTGTTGGGGCAGTCCTTCATCTGATGGCCCCTCCCGCCACACATAAAACATGCCCCGTTCCTACTCGGGCAAGGTCCATTTCCGTGTCTCCCTCCACATAGCCTACACGGGGCGTTCTGATAACGGTTTGGCTTCCCAATAGCCCCTCGAACTGGCGGGATGAAGCGACTGTTCCCCATCATGGGTCTCTTCCCAAATTGACGGTTGTCCCTAACTTGGGCATACCGCGATCCAGAAACGGCAGCCCGATCCGTCTGATCTCGCTCGATTGCTTGAGCCCTCTCATATATCTCATTGTAGTTCCTCAAATTCAAAGAAATTATCTGACTACGAAGGTCCGGCTTCAGTCCATCTCGGAACCTCCTAGCCTTGTCCGTTGGATCCTCTACCATCCTGGAAGCAAATTTGGACAATCTCGCAAACTCGGCCTCATACTGAACCACCGATGACTGACCCTGTCGGAGCCTCATGAATTCTGCTAATTTCTGCTCTCTGGCACTTTCCGAGAAATACTTGCCATTGAAGATCTCAGTAAAGACAGTCCAATTCGGAGCAGTACCAGTGGGGAACACTTGACCCCTGGTGGCCCTCTACCAATCACTTGCATTATTCTAAAGCTGGTAGACCGCTAGCGTTACTTTCTCTTCCTCGGTAAACCCCAGCACCTCAAAGGCCTTTTCTAGTTCCTCCACCCATCTTGGTGCAGTCTCGGGATCACCTTTCCCATCAAATTTCGAGGGTTTTAGCCTCAGGAACTGTTCCACTAGTTTGGATCTCGGCCTGATCATGTTTACTTGCATCATACCCGGATTTTCACCACTCACATGATTCCCCTGATCCCCATTATTTCCGATGATCTCACTGACAACTGCAGCAGGGACTGTGGCACTCCTTTCTCCGGTCTGTCTACCCGATAAAAATCCTGCTTCCTCTAGTACTCTCCACATTTCGTCCAATCTAGGATCCCCCACGACTCCAACTTGCGGGGCTACACGACCTCGACCTCGACCTCTACCTCGATCTCGACCTCGACCTTGACCACTCATCTCACTGATTCTCACAAATGCCCACCTGCTAAGTTCCACATAGGAATTAGAAACCTAGGCCAACTATACCAGTCTAAGCCCTAGGCAATGAATCACAACACAATTCATTCAACAGGCAGCCAATCACAAATAGCACACATTCACAGCTAACAAGCTCGGGCACTTACCTCAAGTCCCGACGCACCTGCACCTCACATATATTGCATAAAAATTCACTTAGCAATCACAATCACACTGTCTGGGGTACGCATAGCATGCGAGTCTCCCTAACTGTCTATCCCAAGGTCATCGCTCCTTATCACACCAAGCTTCGACCGACTTGGATCGAGCTGACCTTGCTCTGATACCAATTCAACAGGGGATGTCACGCCCCGGTCCCCACCGAGCCCACGACATCCCGTTCGCGGTCGATCGTTTGAACGCGACGTCCCAGGACGCGTCGCCGACCCAAAAGAAATGCGCAAGCGGAAGTATGTAAAATAACCCAGACAATAAAAACAAGACTAAGGAATTGACATCCAAATATAATAAACACCAAAAATTTTAAATCCTTCAATATTACAAAAAAGGCAACCCGGCTTCCAAAATCAACCACAGTTTTCAAAAGAGGACGGTGGTTGACAGGCCTATCTTCTCTACAAAAGGGGTACAAAAAAATACAGGGTAGTTGATCTATCCTTCAATCCCTGTGGTACTCCGGCGGTCTCTCCGAATCCATCACGGTCGCGAATCTGAAAGTGGTTATATAATAACCGTGAGACAGAGTCTCAATAAGCAACAACCTAAACCTAACCTAGGCTAATGCGTACCCAGACCAATCTAACATGCGAACTACCAGACATAACAATCAATCTCACATAGAGGGCTTACCTCGCCTCGAACCACGTGCCAACCCTGCATATTGGTCCAAACATGATAATGCAAGTACAAATCACCGCCACGTCACAATCACTAGTACACACACATTTCCACTCGAAACCAGTCAATTCAAACAAACACCCAACCCATCCAACCAATCATCCACACGCACCACCAGTCAATTCAGTCACACTCAGCCAGTCGATTCAGTCACACTCAGCCAGTCAATCCAGTCACACTCAGCCAGTCAATCCAGTCACACTCAGTCATCCATTTCAACCACACTCAATTCACATGCGTGACCGAACATCTAACCCACGGCTCGCGCCACTGCGCCTCAAGTTCATTCTCACTGGCTCACAAGCCACACAATTCGATCAATTTCAATGGCCGCCGTCCGCACGTCCCAAGCCATATTATTCAATCAATTAATTTCAATGGCCGCCGTCCGCACGTCCCAAGCCACGGTAATCATACAATTCCAACGACGGACGTAAATACGTCCCGGTCCAATCACACCTTTAACGGGCCACCGTCCGCACGTCTCAAGCCCGCATCCATTTGGCATACCAGCCAGTCAAGCCTTCACACGGACCGCCGTCAACACGTCCCAAGTCCGTAGCCCTCCGATCGATCCGGGCTTTATTCCTCTCAGACAGACACACGCCACTTATTTAAATCGGATTCACACGTCACTTAATTAAATCAAATTCACACGCCACTGAATTAAATCAAATGCACGCCAAATCACATCAAATCACTCATACCCAATATTCAGTCCGAATTCACAGTTCGCCACCTCATCCACCAACCCGGCATTCAAGTCGGTCATGCATAATTTCCCAAATTAAGCACATTAACTAATCCAATTTAAAATGCATAAATAAATCACCAAATCACTAAATTAATACTCGCCCTAGCCGTTCTAGCCCGAAACTAGTCCATAAAATACCCAAAAGACTAAGTAGGGTCTAGGAAGTTGCTTACCAAAATTTGGCCCGGGAAAAGTCGACTTGGGCTCAAAATTGCCCGGGGGACAAGTTCTGACCGGGCGCGTGCGTGGGCCGCACGGGCGCGCTGACCGGCCAAAGTGGGCACAATGGCCGATCGGCGTGCCTAGTGCGCGGGCGCGGCGAACGCGCGGCGTGCCCGGGGCGCTCGGGCGCGCGGATGGGTCACGTGCCCGGGCAACGGGGCACGGCGATGGGCACGGCAATGGGCACGGCACGAGCACGACACGGGCACGGGCTTGGCCGGGGAGGAGCTTGGCCGGCTAGTTGGCTGGACCGCCGGGCTGGCTGGGTGGCGGCTGGCCGGCGGCGACGGCGACCGGCGGCGACCGGCGGCCGGCGGCTGAGCAGGGCGAGGAAGTGGCTGGCCGAGGGGGGTGAAGGGAGAGAGAGAGAGAGAGAGAGAGAGAGAGAGAGAGAGGGAGGCTGAGGGGGTGGGGGCAGCCGGACGGACGGGCGGGGTGGCGACGGCGCGGCCAGGCGGCGGCGCGGGACCGGGCGAGGCGAGCCGGCGAGCGGCGACGGCGACGGGGCTGGCTCAGGCTCGGGCTCGGTGCAGCTGGCCGGGAGAGAGAGAGAGAGAGGCAATGGGGGAGAGGTCGGCTGCAGAGGCGGCGACGACGGTGACGAGTCGGAGGCGACGGCCGGGCAACACGCCGGTGGGCTGGGCCATCTCCTGGCGCGGCGGCAGCGGCGACGAGCTCGCTGCTCGCACGCGGAGGACAGCGACGGAGAGAGAGTGCAGTCGGGGGTGGAGGCCGGCGACGACGGGGCGGAGCAGGTGGCGCGGCTAGCGACGGCGGCGTGGCGGCATGGCGACGATGGCGGGACCGAACGGGGCGAGCCAGCGAGCGGCGGCGACGGGCTGGCTCGGGCTCGGGCTCGGGTTAAGTAGGGCAGGGGGGCGCCGGGGGAGGAGATAGGCAAGGGGAGGGGGTGGCTGACGGAGCTGCAGGGGCGAAGGGGCTGATGGACGGGCCGGCAAGGCTGGCCGGCGGGGCGGGCAGCGACGGTGCGCGGCTGGCGAGTGGTGGAAGGCGATGGCGCGGCGGAAGGCGGGGCGAGCGAGGGCGGAGCGAAGCAGAACAGAAGAGAAGGAAGAAGAAGAGAGAAAGAGAGAGGGAGGAGAGAGGAGAGAGAGAGATGACAGGGGGGACAACACGCAAGGGGGGAGGGGACGTGCATGGGGAATGCGCGCACGGCAGAGGGGGGGAAAGAGAGAGAGAGAGAGAGAGAGAGAGAGGGGAAGAGAGAGGAAAGGAGAGAGGGGGAGAGACACGCACGCATGGGGGGGTCGACGAGAGAGAGAGAGAGAGAGGAGAGAGAAAGAGAGAGAAGTTCAAAATTTTAAACTTAAGCTCGAACGAACGGACACGGTCCAAACTAAAAATCGTCCTATCGGTCCCGATTTAATTCGAGAAAAAGGCCTCACGGTCCCCGAAAAATCCCGACAATATTCTAGGGCACACGACCAAAATAAAATAATTCAAACCACATTACGAAGGAGATCTACCAGTCCAAATTTGTACCCGGTCAAAAATTTACTTTCTCACTTTTCTTGATAACCTCGACAATGGCTGCAATAATACCGACACCGGCTGCAATAATACAGACACCGTCCAATTTATTTCGTCCCGAAACTCCCGGAAATCGACTGCCAAGTTCAGGATATAAATAACGGCCAAATTCGATCGAGTGCGATTCTAGCAAAATTTCTATTTTTAAAAATAAGAACCCGAGAGTGATCAGTTGTCGGGCGAAATTCCATTATAAGCGCACTGACGAATTACACGTTTTATAAACCCCAAAAATAGGCCAAAATCCGGACTGTTACATGCAATGTGGTCCCTGAACTTTTAATTTGTTCAATGTGGTTCCTAAACTTTAGTATAATGTGCAGTATCATATCCGAACTTTTAAATTGTTCAATGTGGACCCTGAACTTTTGATGCATGTTTAATTTAGTCCATGAACTATATGAAAATATTTCATATTATCCATGAACTTGAATTAATGTAAGCACAACGTAAAACATTTTCATATAGTTTATGGATCACATTGAATAAATTAAAAATTTGGGGATTACATTTCACATTAAGCCAAAGGTTCATAGACTATTTGTGTCATTATCTCTATTGCCAAATACACTTATTACACTACTTCATAGCATAGCAACAACACGGCTACGGTTACAACACATCACTGCTATACCATTTAAACACTTTGTTTGTGGATTATTTACCCAATATTGGTCCAATAACAATACTACTAAATGAAAACAATCACATAATTTGGCCAACTACCAAATTTTGATTGGCCTCTTACTTAGATTATGAGGTCCGTGGAGTTCTTCATAGATGGGAGTCTAACTACGTACTTAAGGTGCTTCCTCATTAGATGTCGTTGCATCCTCTCGTTGTTGCGCCACTCTAACACACACACACTCTCTCTCAACGATGACATAGGAGACCAAAATGGTCACCTCCTTGCGACCACCCCAAACGGAGACCCAACCTTGCTCAACGCCAAATCCCGGGTTGACTCGACACATTACACCTAATGTTGCGAGCCTAAGTCGAGAGAGAGACGGACCAGGGACACGGATTGCAGTTCGAGCGGCGAAGTGTCAAGGGTGGCTGTACTCAGGCAGACAAGCAAAGCTGAGAAAAAGGGAAAAAAGGCGGAAATGAGGGCAGCGAAAAAAAAAAGGATCTAGATCGTCCAACATACATAGTAAGTAATGTGTAAACTCCTAAAGGATAAACAATACATTAATAATGGTAATATGTGATTATTTTCTAAATTTAGAGAATCTCAATCCTAATTTGTATAGCAAATGGTTCTCCTCGTTGTACGATCAAATAAAGAAGTTGGAACAACACAAGAAAGATCTTCATCAGTTAGGCTACCAAGTACTGTGCTCACCATTTCAAATTCCCCGACCCGCAACATAAGTCAAACTTGTGTCGGTCTCAGACAGAATTTTCTAATCAAGATTAAGTCAGCAGAAACGGAATGCTGGCCTTTTACCAATTAACCATCCCCATCATTGCCACTCGACCTAATCAATCAGGTCCGTTTTGACTTGGTCCATGTGGAAGAAAATTTCTCGGGGAAGAACCCTCAATGAAATCCAAAGAAATTGTCCAATAAGTTATAAACCTATTACACGCATGTCAATTTAATCCTAAAATTTTCGATTTTACCAATTTAGTCTTAAACATTTGCACAAAATTCTAATTTAGTACTTCTGGTCAGTTCTCGCCATAAATCGCTGACGTATCGATGTTCCGTGTAGAATCACCGGCAATGACTGGACAACCATATCGGTGATTTCCAATGAGAATTGATTGGAAGGATTACATTGGAATTTCATGCATATATTTAGGACTAAATTGGTAAAATTGAAAATTTTATAACTGAATTGACGTCCGTACAATAAATTTATAACTGATTGGATAATTTTCCCACATGCTATGCATGCAACACTCAATGGAACTTATGCAAATGTTTAACTATATAAATATTTTTTTCATTAAATATGCCTATAGTGTTTAAACTTAGTCCTTAAACCTTATAAAAGAACTTTGTTCTTGAACAATTTTTTTTTGGACGTTTATGTGGTCCTTAAACTTTTATATAAGTTGAGCAATTATGCAAAATCTATTACTTTCGGAAAAATCCAATTGCATAACCTCTACATCTCTTAGACCTTCTAAAGCATGATCAATTCCTCCCATAGGCGGTAGACAGAGGTTAGGGAAGATACTCGAGCACTTTCGTACAATGGTCTTTCTACAATTGCACGACTTACAAAAGATTAGACACCATTAATGTAAAAACAAAATAAATAAACGACGACTAGAATCTATCATTTGTAAAAGCGTAAGGCCATTTGATTTAGGATTGAGATCTTAATTTAGGATGGTATATTTACATCTTAAATATCCCGATTTTACCGACGTAAATTCATCGCTCTAAATTCATAATTTATACCCTTTAATTTGTTTTGGAGGTTTAAACGGGCTTTAGGAAAAGATGAGTCTAATCCCTCCGCGTGCTCCAGACAAAGAACTTCAGAGAGTCAACCACTATGAGTATACCTTCTTAAATAAAAAAAATTCTCTGAAGAATACTTCATCATTTTGACAATGTTGATCCAAAGTTGACCCAATCAAAGAAAATGAAAGACATTTTAACACAAGAATTAAAGTCAAGAACTTGTTGTTGTTTTACCAGTTACAGCATTGACGAAGTGTGGAAAGCGAGACTTTGCGTGATTAGAAGTCTAGTTGTATTACGTTTGGGTGATGGGATTCTGACGATCGAGGAAGAAGCTCTCCTCATATCCACTTTATTTTGAATTTTCTTAAATTATTGTTTATGGAACTTGTTAAATAAGTTTACTAAGGGGTTATTACCCCTTGGACTTTCTTTTTATTATAATCGTTAACCTCCATTTTTTTTCCCGTTCGCATGTGCAATACACATGACTACTACTAAGGGTAAAAACATACTTTAATCTCAAAGTTTTCTTTGAAGGGAATCTGCTTTTTTACAATTAACTACGGTAAAAAAAACAAAAAAAATGAAGAACATGAGAGAAAACTAGATTAACTTAAAGACTAATAATAGAAAAATAAGCAGCAATAAAAAAATTAACCAATAAATTTGTTAAAATTTGATAAATCTAGACTCTTTGATAAACCTTATTAAGATATTTTAAAAAAAGAACAAACATACACTAAGTAAAAAGTGAAAATGCCTCAATAATAAAAAGGTCAAATGAAAAAAAAATAGTTATTCCCTATGTACATTTAAAGGGTTAATTAAAGTAAAATTGATTGATTAATATAATATTTAAAAAAATAAAATGGGAATGATGTCCTCAACTCATAAAAAGAAATAATCGACCAAAATTAAGGTGATATTCTTATATATTTTTAATTGATCAATCAATTTTCATCAATTTACCATTTAAGTGAAGAATAAGTGTCCATTTTTTTGTTATTTGACCTTATTTTTATTAATGCCTTTTTCTCTTTTCACCTAATCGTTTTTTTCCTTTAAAATATTTTGTTAGTTCAAATAATACACCACTAATTTTATTATTTTGTATTTTTTAACATTATTGTTGATATTTATTGTAAATGAGAGATTTCCTTCGGCAAAATAAAATGAATATACAGATTTAATTCTTAAAAGTTATGTGCACTGTACATGCTAACTGAAAATTTAACAAAGGTTTAACAATTACAACAAAATCAAAGTCCAGGGGTAATATGTAATAGTTGAAAATTTAGAGGCAAAAAATTGGTTTTGAGTAAATTTATCATAGGCATACTGGTTTGAGATTTTTTGTGGTAAAAAAATTAGTTTGGAATAAATTTGTAATAAGTGTACTAATTTAGGGTTTTTCGTGGTATTAACCCTAGTGTTAACTTAGGAAATTTACAATGAACTTAGATAAAGTAAAGATAACTTGTAGAAGAAAACTTAGTTTTCAGATTGAATTACCAAATTTATTTTTAAAAAAAGAATTACTTCTTATAGTGTATGGAAACTAATTTTTTTAACTAAAACTTATCAACCACATGTGCAAGTTAGATGTCGTAATTTCGTACGTCAAAATATGGTTAGCAACTTTTTATTTACTCGTAAAGATACTTTATTAGTACACTTCTTCCACACCCCTTCTGATAAAAACACCCATTATAAGGTAATTGACTAAAATACCATCGTAATATCACATTCTTGTCAGTCGTCTTTTTTTAACAGCGAAGGAAGTTTTTCAAGGATCCACGTTCGAAATCGAAACACCCTTAAATTCGACAGTGACTACACTTTTATGAATTCACGCAAATGGGTTTTGTGGGTTAGCTGACAGGGTTGCTACAAGCAAATTACAGGTAAAATATTGTGGAAGCAAGTAACATGATTTTTGGTGACAAAATCAAGCCAATTTTCGTCATGGTGGTAAGTATTTAGGCCAAATGGAAAGGCCTTCGTCAAATTCAAGAGATGACTCGAGATATACGAACTGACAAAGGTAAAAGTGGAAGACAAACTTCATACTTCATTGGAAAAGTATATTAACCTTACCGAGAAGAAAAAAAAAAGGATAGAGATGCAGCAAAAATTGAAGGTCGGGTATTTGGACAAATCTTGTGCCAAGAGAACATCTTTGCAATATCTTTATTAAACACAATTTACCTAGCTGTTTGAGCCGCAATAGTAACCTAACGCCATCTCCTCGTGAAACGTATCCCAATCAATCAATCCATAGACTGACTCGAGTTTTGAAAAGTGATTGGCTTCCCTCGCCCCATGGTAAAGCCCCTCGTGCCATCCGGCATTCTCGGGCCCTTTGACATCTGCTTCGACATAGCTTCAGACGGGAAGGTGATTGTGTTGCCGGCCTGCGGTGAAGGAGCAAGAACTCCGTGCGCATTGTAGGTTTGAGCGCGTCCCCTCGACTTTCCACGGCCCCTAGCCCATCCCTTTTTCGACCCTGCTGCATATTCTTCTGCCTGAGACGACGTGTCATGTATGTAAGTATCAAAAGATCAAAATCTTAATCAAAAACTTCACATATTTTGAAAAGATAGGCATGGGAAACATTTACTTTGATAGAAATTGCTAGAGTTAGGGGCTAATGCCAGAAAATTTGGTAACTAACATACTGATGATCTGTTCGAGTGTAATCTGCTGATTTCATTAGGAAGATAGCAATACTTACATTAGCCTCAAGAGAGAGTTCTGCCTCGCTTGGCTGCAAATCGTCTGTAGGATCAGAAAGTAGTCCCTCGTCTTCGTCTAGAATTGAATCGAAATCAAACTTTCTATTCTTCAAGACAGATTTTGGCTGCACAATCACGTACAATAATCAAGACATTTGGCAACCAATCATACAGGTTCTAGTAAGTTTGTCAATGTTCTATTGCAGAGGAGATACCGTGCGCCGAAGAAGTAATCTGACTCGAAGTCCTTTCCTCCAGTCCCCTTCGTCGTTTAACTTCTCAACCTGGTCAAATATAATCGTCACTATAGTAACATTTGATTAAGGAATAATGAGGATATACATTGCATTCACAAGTATGTTACGACATACCGCCGTTTCCGCAGTCTCAATGCTGTCATATTCTACCAGAGCGTGAAGCTGTGTGTCAATGGACACCCAATTACAAAGATGAGGTTAGTTATCTAGATATACAAGTAAATGACATTGGTCAAGCCCATTCCAAGTACCTTGTTACGAATAAAGAGGTCGCCTTTGGGGCGGGAAGAATTCGATTCTTGGGGATGGCATATTCGAATGTTTTTAACACTGTCCAAGAACAACCGTACACTGAGATTTTTACATGATTTTAGCATAGATAGGAGCATAGTGATGATAAGTCGAGTTCTTACAAACCTTCCTGCTGCGCTGAATATCTTTTCTAGATTATGATAAGAGTGATCTTCAGGAAAATTCTCCACGACAACGGTGTGAGACTGAGATTGAGAGCATAAAATTTGCAATGAACAAAATGTTTTCATCATGTGCTATTCCATATTTTGGATATCACAAACAAACCTGCAATTCTTCTTTTTCCTTTTCAGTGAAAGGTAATCGACGTCTAACTCTCTTTCCATCACTGCTGACAACCTTTTGGGACATTAAGATCATCAAAAGGATCATTTACCAAATAGCAGGAAACCTTTTTCAAGTTTCGTAAATTTTGACGGAGAAATTCGACCAACTCGACTAAAACAAATCTTACGAGATTTGGAGAGGACCGCAATGCTTGTGCGAGTATCTGATTGTTGGTTACTAGGGATTTGATTTTCTTTGTTGAAGCAATTATTGATATTGAAACTGCAATATGTCACAAGTCACAATATGCGGAAATTAAAAGAATTGAATGTGAAGTAGAAATATTGAAAAAGATATTAAACCAAGTGACTATGTCCTTACCAGAACCTTCAGGATCTTTGCTTACATGTTTAGCAATGAAGTCATTGGAGAGCAAGCTCATGCTGCTAAACAGATATTCAACCTGTTTTTGTGCATAAAGAAACACTCTCAAGCTCAACTGAACTCGCCAGAATATTCTTGCCATATCATACATGAGAGAGAATCAGCCATCTAAGAGGCAAACTTCTTTTCTTTAACACATTTAGACAAATTATTTCTTCTGGTTAATGAATACACACCATGGGAAAAACAAAACATTTGAATTTGGAGGAAGTAAATTCATTAATTCTTGCGAGAGAAAATTCATGACATAGACTCTCTCACATTTAACTGCAAAGACCGGTGTCATGGTAAGAGAAAGTCAGACCCGGAGAACAACCTACGGTACCAACAAACTCTCTCAACTTACAGCAATCTTATGCATATATCTCAAGACTGAAAAAAGGAAAAGAATTTGTAGTCGTGGATCTCATTAAGCGTATGTTTCAATTTGCTCTTTTCACGAGAGAAAGAAAATCAGATCGAACTTGGCGAATGACCAATAGAAATATCACGAAAATGCAAGTATGGAAAGAGCATATGTGTATTGGAAAGTATCTCAAGACTGAAAAAGGGAAAAGAATTCGTAGTCGTGGATCTCATTAAGCGTTATGTTTCAATTTGCTCTTTTTGCAAGATATAGAAAATCAGATCGAACTTGGTGAATGACCAACAGAAATATCACGAAAATGCAAGTATGGAAAGAGCATATGTGTATTGGAAAAGTTAAAGAAAACTAGAGTTTCCATAGGATAACATTAGCTAAACTTGTCCTACATCACTCTCTCTATGCATGTGCTTTTTCGTCATTGAATAGCTTTTCCCTCAGCAAACTACCCATTTAATTGTATGAACTTTTTGCCTAAACGAAAACTAAGGATCCAGAAGGCTTATCATCAGAAACAGACATCGCAAGGCAAAGCAAAAAATTCTCACATTGGATTAACATTAGTAGCAAACAAAGCAAAAAACAATCAGAACCTGCTTGATGATTTTCTTTTGAAGGTCATCACTGAGACCATTCTTGGGACAATGAGAAGGCATCAAGTTGATGTTGGGAATGGAGTAATTGGATGGCTCTATCTGGTCCCCAAAGTAGAACCACTCAGATCCTGCACTAGACCCATTAAACAACTGAAAGCAGGGATAGTAATAGCCAGAGAGATTGGGCATCTGGGCGTGCGATCTGGGCACGAACTCGGCCGCTTGAGCATTGAATTTGAAGGGCACGTCGCTGCTGTGGCTCTCTCTCGTCACCATTTTTGTGCTATCGCCGTCTCTCTCATGCGCTTCCGCTTGCGACATTCTTTTTTTCATGTGTGCGCGTCTCTATTCGAGATGTCTTCCCTTTAGTTTCCAGCTTCTTCTCTCTGAGATCTCCCTCTCTTGTTCTTTCTCTCTCTCTAGTAGAAGTGACCATGTGTGATGTTGAACCCACCTTTGGCGCGCGGGTACGGACATCTTTCTTTCCGACGAGATAGAGAGAAGAAGAGGACCGTCTTATTACACTTAGCCGCTGGTGGCGGAGGTTTGACCAGGTTTTTAAGGATCGGAATTACTAAATACGGGAGTTTTATGAAGTTCTTCACTACCACAAGTTATTTAGCTCAATCAATGAAAAGTTCACGGAATCAGTTGCTTACTTACGTGACATTAATTATCTTTTTCATAAGTTTCACACACTTGATTTTTTTTTTTAATTCATGGTTGTTATATACTCAAGAGTTGAGATAAATGCATGGCATCCGTTAGATCCTCAAAGATGGCAGCTCTCAAAGATAAAGTAGCATAAGTGATACGTATTTGGTTCAAGAGATTCAGTACCCTTGAATTGGATGCAGATAAGACTGCTTATCTAAAAAAAACTTTTTCACATTGACAGTATGTGTAATACTTTGCAGAATTGTCCAATCAGTCTTGAACCTATTGTACAGATATCTATTAATTTCTAAACTTTTCAATTTTATCAATTTAATCTTAAATATTTGCACAAAGCTCCAATGCAGTCTCGTACCTTTGCACGAAAGTTCCAATGTAATCCTTCCAGCGAAAATTGTTGACATCGCGACGCACCACATAAGACAACTGGTGATGACTAGACCATCACGTCGACGGTTTCGGTGAAAATTGACCAGGAGGACTACAATGGAACTTGCAAAGGTTTAAGACTAAATTGGCAAAATTAAAAATTTTAGGAGTGAATTGATATCCGTACAATAGATTTATGACTAATTAGGTAATTTTCCTGTTATGCCACTTTTTGGCCAGCATTAGAGGTACTTGCTCGCGTTTGTCACTCTACGTGGCAAATTTTAGCACATTCGATTCTTAGCATCCCTGATTATATTTAGCCTTTTATGTTATGTGGTATGCTAATGTAGTAATTAGCTTAGAACTTTAGTTACTGTCAGAAAGAAAGCTTAGTGCATACAAACTGACTCTAGTTCTAAAAGACTTCACTAAACAAAGTGTTGGTGGTGTTATGCAAAACCAAAAGCGGGGAACAAATGCAAACAATTTAACCGAGATGAATACGAAAAAAAAAATCTGAAATGGAGAACTTAGGTGACTTGGCCGGATGTGCCTATTTCACGTCAATCAGATTGATGAGATATTCCACCATAATCAAATTGTAGATGTTATAATCACTCAAACACAAAAATATGAAGTGTTATCCAAACTCCAATTGCACCTAAATAGACCGAAAAACTTAATCAAAGGGATACAAATTGTTTACCTTTCAAACCCTTGCATTTTGATGGCTCCAAGAACTCTTTCTCAAGTTAGATTTAATGTAAACCTATCAAAATGACTCATAAACCCATTTTTTAAATCATATTTGATGGGCTTGGTTGTTATATGGTTAGTTATATCAAGTAAAATGGGTCATAAATGGATTCATAACTTATTTAGATCCAACTCACCTCTATGACTTTCTCTTCACTCTCTCGCCCTCACTCGATCTCACCGTCGCTTATTCCGTGCTCTCACTTTAGTTTGGGTATGAGTTTTTCTAAAATAGGTTAAATATGAAAATGTTATAACAATACGAGTCAGGTCGGATATTGATTGGGTATGAATCACTAAATTTGTATTGCATATAAATGGATCAAAACAGGGTAAATGCCCATTTTGGATAGGACTATTTTTGACCCGACCCAAATCCAACCCAAACTCGATCCCACCAATTCGTTTGACAAATCTAGTTTAACATAATAAAACAAATACAAAGTTGTATTAAAAAATTGAGTCCAATGCACGTGACATCGTTCAACATAGTGCAAAAAACTATTAGATAGCAAAAAATTATTAGATGCCCTATCTAATAGTTGGTCCAATTACATAAAATGATATTGACTCTCTTTCTTCTCTCAATCAATTTAGCGAACGACCAAGTTTTGTTTTCCTTAAAAGACGGATAAAATAACATCTTTATTATTTCAATTAGAATAAAAAGGGATTTTAGTCAGTAGATCTTTTTTTTTTGTCTTATCTCTAACTCTCCTCACTATCTAACTTTTGCTCTGCGTCTTGTAGAGTGAGGGAGTTGAACCCCGCACCTATGATACTAGCGTCCCTAACTCCCCCCCCCCTCCCGGCCCTCAATCCTTTTACTAATAGGGCCACATGCCTATTGGCTGAGTGAGTAGACCTTACAATGTAAGAAAATGTGCTACATATTTCTCCTTCTTCTTGAGCTCCAACTCAGCGAGCTCTAGATATCGCAGCCACAGTGGCCAAAAGGTCGAGATATGTGAGCTTTAGGTCTCATGGCCATGGCAATAGTGAGCCTTGATCTCGAGTTTGCGCAACAATGCGCTCAAGCTTGAGTGATGGATATTTCAAATTTGACAAAGGCGGCTGCTAACTCAAGCAACCATAGAGGTCAAGAGTTCTCAAGCTTAGGACTTTTTTTTTTGGTCAAACTCAAGCTCAGGACTTAGTGAGCTCCAAATTTGGCATAGCAGTTGTGACCTTAAAACTTGAGCATCCACGGGCACAAGCTTGAGATTTTATGAACTCCAAATATGGCCTTGCTGGCTACAAGCTTCAAGTTTGAGCGAACAGTAGACTTGTCAAACGGGTGGATCAAGTCAAGTTTGGGTCAGGTTATAAGTGTCCAAGTCAAATTGACCCATTAACCCGTTTATGACTCATTTATCCATGATGTAAATTTCTTAACCCATACCTATCACATACCCAACCCTTATTACAAACACACTTCCGTATTTAACCTAATCTAGGAAAACTTGTTTCTTATGATTTTTAAAAAAATTGAGGCTCCAATTGTATCGCAGAAATGTGACATTTCTGGATAATATTTTCTAAGAAGTCATTTTCCAAAAAATTTATAATATTTTTCAATGTTTAGTTGAAACCTAAAAATGAACTAGAAAATTTTTTCTGTTGTTTGGTATGAAAAATATGATTTGAATTTTCTCCATGTGCTCCTTTTAAATATTTTACTTTTTTCATTTTTTAAAAATAGAATTTTTAGTCATTTTTCTTGTTTTCTCTTTTCTATTTTTCTTTTCTTTTCTTTTTTTTTCGTTTTCTGTTTTTGGCCAATCGCCAGCCACAGGGACAGTTGGTGACTAGCCATAGGCAAGGGATGAACTCACCAATCTGGCAAGACTCAAGCTCACTAGCCTCGGGTAAGCTCAAGCTCGCCAAACTCTAGCGTTGGCGAGGGTTAAGGCTAGCCTGAGGTTGGCGAAGCCTCAGCCTCACCAAATCAGCGAGCTCAAGCTTAGCTGTGAGGAAGAAAGATAAGGAAAAAGAACAAAAAGAAAAAAAATGAAAAAAAAGAAAAAGACAAAAAATAAAATAAAATAAAATAATCAGAAATTTAAAAAAATCAAAATAAAAAACACAAAAAATAATATAAACAACTCGTTAATGATTCACTTAAGTTTATTAAGTAACCAATTTATGACATATTTAAGCTTGTTTTTAAAATTTAACATAACTCATTTAAGACTGATACCATTAAATATTAGTTAAAATATGGGGTCAATACCCATTTTGCCACCTCTAGCAGGTGGGATAGTGGCCTTAGGAGATGAGCAATCTAGATCAATATATATAGAGAGAGAAGATATGTGTGCTCCGACGTCCATATCTGCAACGAGAAAGAGTATAATAGAAGGACTAAAGTGGAACATTTCAAAAAGTGGAGGAACCGTTCTAAATAAAAAAAATGTACAGAGATTTTGATTTATGGCCAAAAATGCAAAGGTTCATAATGACATTGCGTTTGGTTTGGCTTTGAGGGAATGCCTTTGGAAAAATACAAAGGCCATTGGACTAAAGGATTTTCCTAAATGCAAATTATGTTTGGTAATATGTATTTTAAAAGGACATTGGGATGTAACTTTGACTTAAATGCCTTTTGGTAAAAACTGTTTTTGTAAAGAGCTTTTGCTATATTTGTTTTTAAGAGAAATACTCTCAAAAGGCAGATTCAGCCACCGGCAAGCCAAAATGGCCACCGACAATTAGTCATCGACTAGATCTAGCCACTGTCTAGCCTCGCTTGAGGTCAACCTACCTCAGGCGACGCAACCTGGGTCGCGTAACCCAAGCCGACGTTCACCTGGGGTCGTGCAACCTCAGGCGCCACTTGGATTCCCACAACCAAGGCTGATGGTCGCCTCGGTTGCATGACCCTAGGTGGCGGTTGCAAGACCAAAGCCGATGGTCACTAGGTTCACGCAAACCTAAGCTACAATTGCTAGCCTTCGTCCAATTCCTCTGTGCAAATTGCAATGAACAGTGAATAGTGCCAAGACACACATTCCGAGAATGCTACTTTCCAAAGTACCTCCAAACTTGTTTTGAACTAAAAGCCTTTGGAAATGTAATTGTACTTCCCCAAAGTTGTCCAAAAAATTTGACAAACGCTATTTGCATTTGGGCAAGAGACTTTGATGTCCCAAAGCCCTTGCAAATGTGGAACCAAACGGAGCTGTCCGGCCGCACTTAGGGAAAGCTGACAATACAAGAAGGAATCGAGCACTGATGATTCATCATCATCTATCTTCCGCGATGAAAATTAGTCTGTCAAGTAAAAGAAATCATCTTTCTTTCAATTTCTTTTTATTGTCATGTCATACAAACACACACAGGTATATATACATAGTCAAAAGAAAATCTACTGATTTCATTGACCAACAAGTTTAAAACAAGATCGATGAGCTTCTAAACTTAAAATATCCCATAGGGACTGAGGGATTACATAACATGAAAGGGCCTGTCTACGTTGGGCCTCAGCTGTCCAATCGGCAACCTGATTTATAACCAACAAATATATTCAACCTGTACATTTTGTCATGTTTCTTCTGTTGTCCCGAGTTTTAAAAGCTTTATAGATATACTGCTTTGATTTTATTGCTCTCACTTTCATATAACTTCTACATAGTATATATATACATATTAACTAATATAATAAGATTTGACATCGATATTTTAACTAGTTCTTAAGAAAAGGACACGTCGATAGCAACTTATATGTCTTCTCGGGTTGAATAATACAAGTGCATATGTTATAGATAGTTCTCTTCACGTTGAAAAGTGAACTCCTTTCCACAAACCAAACGGGCCTTAATATGCTCAGTTCGGTACGCGTATGCCTCTACTAGTCAAAGGCCTGAAGGCCCTTTCAGTGGTTTCTCTGGCCTAAGCGGACTTGGGATGAACTACAGGAACCGCAACTCTAACCATAAAGCTAATTCTGAATGACGTGTAATGGGTAAACTCATTTCTTGAGTGACATATATATGACTCGAGAATTTTCGTGCATATTATCTCTAGGTGTACTTAGGGCCCAACTAACTAGTTCGAAGAAATAAATATCTGGGTAGATTTATTTTATGAATGACGCGATGGATAAAGCTAATCATAGTTTAAAAATAAATAGAAATTGCGTGGAAACTTATGCTTTTGAGTATGGGTGTGCAACCGGACCAGATTTACTCGGAAACCGGATTGGCTCACCCGAAAAACAGGTCCGAGAACTGGTTCCATTTTTTGGGAACCAGTTAGAACCGGTCCGGTTTCCGGTTGCAAATGAAAACCAATCCGAACGGATTTTAGAACCGGTTTTTGAGATAATGTAAAAAAAAAAGTAAAAACCCTAGATCACGTTATCCTACTTCACCGGTTTTAGAGCTGGCTCCGGTCTAATATTGGGATCTATTTCACAAATATGAGCGAAACAGCGCGGCCCTTAAAGTCATCTAAATATTTTGTAATTCAAATGAGATATATAGACATTTCTCTAATGAGAGCAGATACTTTGCTGCTAAGTCTCTTGATTTTCCTTTCAGGATATTTCATTCGAAAACAAAAGTGAGGAGTTCTTTCATCATGGTGCAAAATAAAGAGCTAAACATGTTGAACAGATTCCCTTGAAATGTGACTCTTAAAGATTTATGCAATTGGACTATGTCTTGCCACATAGTACTTTTATATTGTTGATTTTGATGGATTATAATTTCAGTTGCTCATTTTGAGGATTGTTACTTTTGACGGATAGTGATTTTTGTTATTCATCTTTTTCTTCGAATTGTTTTATTGCTATCTATATTATTTTGTTGAAAAAAAATGAAACCGGAAAAAAGGAACAAAAAAAAAAGGTTCTTGGGTAGACCCCGAAACCGGACCGGAAAAACAAGGTCGATTCCAAAATAAGGTCCAGGGACAACATGGTTGGTTTCAGGTTCCAAAAATTGAGAACCGGTTATAACAGGGTTGGTTTCAAGTTCCAAGTCTGGACCCAACCCACCTTGAAACTGATCACCCCTAGTTTTGAGGGGTACCAAGTGTGCATTGCACCATTTCTTTGTAGTTGAGTGGCATATTCCATTAGAATAAGTCAGGACCACAACTTCTCTCACTCCACGGGTCCTAAATTTAACCTATTGGAAATATTGATTTGTTGGGCTGTATTAGCCAGTTACCCTGTCATTACAGATATGTCGTCGAGAGGGCTCTCGCCTGATAGTCACTCGTTTTGTTTTTTGCAACTTGTAATTGGGCGAGAGCATCTCTATGTGTACCTCCTATGATTGAAACTAACTGGGTCCTTGGAAGCTTCCTCCATCAAATGATCTCGACCCCTAACTTGACTTTTGGCAAAATTCAGCTCGATCATGCCGGAGGGCAAGAGGCGTGCGGCGAGTAACCTGGCTTGTCGTCGGGACCGTAGGAACCTCAAGTGTCAGTCAATGACGAAGAGAAAAATCCTTGGGATAGTCATGTAGAAATAGCCGACGTGCAAGATGTAATATTTGGATTTTTGACCAACCAAAAAAAAGAAAAAGAAAAAAAGGGTTGAAAGTCAAAGGAAGAGAACAATGTAGGTTAAGCTCAAACGCAAAGAAGGGACCGAGAGCACGCGCGACAAGAAACATAGGAGGAAAGGGGAAAGGAAAGGAAAGAAAAGAGAGAAAAGAAAAAAAAGAAGAAGAAGAAGAAAGGAAAAGAGAGATTTCGTGTACACATCATGGACACCTCACCAAGTTAGATTTACTATGTATTGCAACTCGCAGTAAGTGTTCACGCCCTTCATTCACCCAATTAGATAAGTTTTTGGAATTAAGGCTTAAATTCAAAGTTTTGTGAAATTCAAGCTACAAAATCTGATTTTTAAGTTGTTAAGTTATGGGATTTCACAGAATTGGTAGATCATGGCACTGTGGAGCCGTGGGTTTGACAGGAGTCGGTTCTAAGCAATGGTTTTGTTAGAGTGAGAATTTTAGGGTTTCGTGTACGGGTTCCGTGTTGCGTTTAGGCTTGAATAATCGCTTTGAGTAAGCGGTTTGTTGTCTTGTAGGAGTCGTTTTGTTAGCATTTAAACTTAGTATAGTTGTTTCATAGTCGAAGTAGTGTTTTACTTAATTTTAATGTCAATTCTCGTTTAATTGCTAGGATTACAAAACAACTATGTATATTCTCGTTTAGGTTCGTGTGAGTTTCGTTGTTTGGTTTTTGGGTATTCTCAAGTGAATGGTATTATCTCTTATTCAAGTTTGTAAATTCATATTTCAAAAGCAATATGGTATGTATATTATGAGTTATGAAATGGCATTGTTGTTGCATAAAAAGCGAGATCGAGCATCTACTACTCCTTAGTAATGTTTTAGAAAATGTGTTATGCAAGGTTTCATGAAGAGATATATATAATATATATACTTATAACATTGCGAATTGGTATTTAAAGGATTTTTTAATGATATGAGAAATGCTTTGAGAAATGTATTTCAATGGATGAGATGTGTTACGAAAAGGTTATCTATTTTGGTTTATAAAATGTATTATGGCTTGTGAGATTAATTCTTGATTGGATTTCTAGTACTAGAGGATGATTGTGTGATGCTCAATATGGCTATGAATCCGAGTAGGGGTTTCGGGGTATATATATCAATTTTAGGATATCCTTCTGAGCCAAATCACCTGTTGACCATAGGTGAAGACCTTTTTAAGGGAGGAATTTTGATTGTCTTGTCACCAGGCGTTGTGTCGCAATCATGACTTGATATTGAGCAATAGATTAGTCAATGGAACGGACCATTGACTTGTGATTGATGAGATTGATCAATGAAATAGATAATTGAAATGTGAATCAATAAGATTGATCAATGGATTGGATCATTGATGTTTGTTATGATATTATTGATTTAATGAATATTTTCTTATATGTATACAGTCATGTTAAAGCGATATAACTCATTCTTATCTTGTATGTGCATATTAGATATTGGAATTTAGATAAATGAGTTCTAATATTGTTTCATAAAGTGCATAGCGGATGCTTGATCTGTTTAGAAGAGATACGCATTACTCATTAAGTTGTGGTTACTCACTCTATTTCTTCCAAATCTTTTCAAGTTTCTCAGTTAAAAGCCAATAAATCGAGAGTGATATCGATGGGGACTTTTGGGAGTTGAATTTTTGGGTATAGTTTGGGGTTGCATTATTCGGGTGGAATGACAGTCATGTCATTCCTCCATTATGGTAGGATTCGGCATGTAATATCTTTTGGTATCAAAACTTAGGTTATAATCTGTTTGGGTGTAGATTTTATGGGATGTTGTGATTTTGTATGAAAGTTTATAACACTTCAGTCTTTTGTTAAGTATTAGGACTATGTTTCCTTTGGTGTGAGTGATCATTGATTTTAATTTAGAGAAGTAGGCTTCGCCTTGTGACGGATAACAAAGGCAAGCGAGTTGTTACTTTTGATATTGGATGTATTTTAAGGTCCTCGAGGAGCAGTTTTGACATGGAGATAAAGAGGGTTATTATGATCTAAGTCCTGACTCTTAGGAAGCAGAGCAAGTTAGACAAGGAATTAAGTTGCCATAGATATCAAATATGAGGAGGAGGCTAGGACTAATGTTCATTTCACAACAATGAAAAAACAATTGCCGCCGAAAATTGTTGACAAGGCGTCTAGTCATTGCCGATTATCTTATGTGGCATACTGACGTGACAATTTTAGTTTCGCCACATCAGTGATTTCTAGTAGCAATTGATTGAAAGGGCTACATTAAAATTTTGCACAAATATTCAGTACTATGTTGGCAAAATAAAAAATGTTGGGACTGAATTGTAAGTATAAAAACCTCATAATTCAACATGATTGAAGGATCTCAAAATCTAGCATTAATATATACAATGTATTACAAGGATATGTCTACAACAATGGATCGAAGAACACATAAGTTAGGTTCGGATAAAAGAGATACCATTTTGCTATGCGCAAATGCTGAAGAAACAAACTTAGTAGTGCTAGAGGCAATTAGAATGAAATAAATTCAACTTCTAGAAAAATGGATTCCCCGATCAAAAAAGGTTTAAAGACCTATTAAAATAAATCAAGAAGTTGAAAAGATTATTTTATACGAAGATGGAAGAATAGAAATTAAGTTCAATAAGAGTAGATGATGAAATTGAACTTTGCAAAATTGAATGAAGAAACCTGCAAGAATTTCATATAAAATTCCTTCTAGGTCATTGCAAAATTGAATGAAGAACCCGGTTTGCTCAAACTAGAGAACATTACTCAATTATCATTGTCCAAGCTAAAAGAGAATATTACTCAAATTAGAAGAAATTAAATGATGGAGGGGCGGGCGGTTCCATCGTTTTCACTCACCTCCTTCACCAAACAATTCACGGTACATGGAAAATGGATCTGTCCCGAGGTGGGTCCTTCATAATATACTGTCTGCAAGATTCTCTCTATTATTATGATTTCCGAGAGGGACAGCTTTGTCCTGAACCCCGATGGAGATAACAACAACTGATTGTGTTTTTTTAAGTGGGATGTGACTGGGTTAGGTTGCGAGGGATAAAATCTCGGGATCTTGAACTATTTGTTTGACCAATTATAAGGGTCCTTCGGCCACCTTAATAATGAATTTTAGTTAGTATTGATTCTGATCTTGATCTTGATTACATCAGTGCACCTGTTCATGTAATAAAGAAATGTCTAACACATGTCATTCACCTCCAATGCCCCTCTCGAAAATGCGTGTCGTAATCAAGAAAATCCATTCCCGTCTTTCCTTGCTTTTTCCTCGTCAAATTAATTGAATTTTCAAGGGATTGAGAAACGAAGATCCGAGTCGAACGGCCGACGCATGACTTTATCACCGAAATCCAATTTTATCTACATTTAGTGCTAACATGCGAGTAAGAGGGTCCTTTCACGACCTAAAAGTTAATTTTATGTAGTATTAAATGTGATCTTGATCATGATTAATAAAGAAATATCTTATCTACCACATGTTACTCACCATCAATGCCCCCGAAAATGCATATTGTAATCAAGAAAATGCATTTCCCTTTTTCCTTGCTTTTTCCTTGTAGAATTAATTAAATTTTCAAGGAACCGAGAAACGACGATCCGGGTCGACCGGCCGACGTGTGACTCAATCACGAAACCAATTTTTTTTTTATCTACAATTAGTGCTAACAACACGAGTTAATTAGACATGGCCTAAAGTCAACTTAATCAGGGGCTATTATATACTCAATCCGCCATTATATATTGCACTTGCGTATGGTAGTGAACAATATTATCCGGTAAAAGGTCACAGCTGGTTCTCATCCACATATGTCCCGTTTCGTCAAGCAAGAAGACGGATTTCCCCAGGACGAGCGGGAGATATGCTTGCAGATAAAGGTAAGCATTATCGATAATCACGAGCAAATTCAAGACAAAGAGACATATAATCTTCTGTATCAACCACTTCACAGCGAACTCCCATTATCACGACACTAAAAAAATATAATTATTTTCTTGAAGCCACGTTTCGGTGTCATTATTATTCAAATGGGAGAAAGCAAAATAGTGGCATGGAATGGATTGATGCCACCATCATCATTGACATTCTTAGCAGGCGCTCATTCAAATCATGCCATATACAACTAAAAGATTCTGCATTTCCAGGAAAGAACCAATGAGAAGTAGAGCCCAAAAGGGCGATAAAACGACAATTGCACAGCTTGGGACTATAGGCTCCATCTTGACTTTTGCATAATTGGGTATGAAAACAGGACTCAGATCTAACTTTTTCCTTGGAAAGTTAGCTGCAGCACTTTGATTTTCTCCTCTTCTTTTTCTTTTTTTTATCAATTTTCCAAATCTTTCCATCATTTTCATGGATGATCAGCAAAACCCACCTTCTCAATTGAGCTGTGCTAATCCTTAATTCTTTATCTATGTTATGATAGAACTTTTGAAACCAAGAAGAGAAACCCTCCAGTGCTCTTTTGATGAGATGAATGTTAAAGTCACCGTCTTTCTCAATTCAAGCAGAGAATGGTAGGTGACACATACCTCAGATTCTCACAAGGAAACAGATCATTTTTCTGGTCCAGCATGCACACATAGATGGTAAGACTGATGATAAATGAAATGGCCCCAACTTCTTACATATATGCTCTCACAACAGTGTTCTCATACCGATAGCGAGTAAAAGCAAAACTCAACAGAGTTCAGGATATAACAACAAAAGAAAAAATAAAGCTACCTCTGCAAAATTTCGAAGCCTCTCATCTCAGCTGAGATACTTCTACTTTTTATGTATGATCCGTTATTCATAGATACTAACTCCCGTATAATTTTTATCTGCAAAAACTCACCGCGAAACTCTATACATCGACTGTACCGGGTTTGTTAACATGGCTTTTCCAGCTATAACATTCAGACCTCTCGTCTTCTTCATCCTCCATGCTGTTGCCTCCGGTGGTCGAGGTAGTAGCCCCCATGCTTCCGCCCAACTGGAGCGGACCTTGTGGAGAATCAGACTGTGAGCTACTTCCTTTGGAGGAGTCGCCATACTGATCCGGGGACAACCATAAACCACCCAAGATGGCGACTGATTGATCCGCCGGGGAAGATGTAGCAGACGAGATTCTTCGAGTATGAAGCCTGTATTTCTGAAAGGAGAAAGAATCTAAAAATCAGTCTTGACCATCAAAAGAAGAAATTGACAAGAACAGAACTGCACGGTCGAATATCTGTTCAGACTATAGACGGTAAATAAAATAAGAAATTGTTGGAAAATTACTTGAGCACCTCGATTTCTCATACTATGTCAAGGAGATGTTTGGAAGGTCATAAAAAAAAAACACAAAAGGAACTGGGATCTTGTGAGAAACTCACTTGCAAATGACTTTTCACCTCGTCATTGGTCAGGCCATCGACCTGCATAAGTTCTCTAATCTGCTTCGGAGTAGCCACTGCAAGGATCAAATAGATTTATATCAGACCATGGTGAGGAAACACATGGGTTAACAACAAGACCAATCATCCATCTCCACAACTTCTCATTCAATTTTTCCAAACTACCAAACACACACAAAAAAAAAAAGAAAGTCCAGATAACAAAAAAACCAAAAATCTACGTCCCCTGCAGATTCAATCGTTCATCAATGTGTAATCCACCAGCAGAAAAGATAAATTCACAGAAACATCAAAGACTGCACCCACTTTATAGAAGTCTATCTCTCTATTGTCAGCTAAGAAGTTGTATGATTATCAGAACCTGTATTGAATACATCTCCATATTCTAACTCTAACCTTGTGAGCCACCGAGTTGTTGCAAGGCATTGACGAACCGCCTGTGCAACTCAGGAGACCAGCACCTTCTCTGCTTCCTTGCGGTCTGCTGCGGAGGCTGATGTCCTCTGCTCGGTAGATTGGACTGAACATTGTGGGCAGGGGATGGAATCAATCTCGCGCACCCCGTCCTGGTATCGGCACAAAACGACTTTTCCCTCGGATTCTTGATCCCAGCAGCGAGAAGCGAGAGGCCTTGAATAGGCAATTTCATTTTCTCCTCCTGGACGGAAGTGAATGGGGCTGCCGAAAAAGGCGAATACCCCTTAAGTTGCCCGAATGGCCTCCCCCCATTTCTCCCTTTACATGTCTCCAGTAGATCTTCCGTTGCAGAGAGAGTCTGTGCCTGATTAACCTGGGTAAGAAATCACTCAGTCACATTAGATCCTCTACCTTTTCGACAACAGATTCTACAACCGTTGATTAATACACATTTTTCGCAGTGTCGAGTGGTCAAAATTTTGCTTTTTACCGTGGTTTCTAGTTTAAGTTCTTGTTTACGATCAGGGGAGTGAACGGCGGGGGAGCTATCGTCCGCGTTCCAGAGCTGGACGGAGCTCATCCAGTTCTTCTTGTCCCTAGAATCGTCTGCCCCTTTATTCAATTCAAGCTTTTCGTCGTCTTCGTCTTTGTCCTTCTTCAGTGGGATGAATTCCTCCAGTACAGGCTGAGAACTCGTCAGTGCAGCGCATTGCTCTGACTCCATTTTCAATGCCAGAATAGCTACCAAAGATAATCAAAACACAAACAACACCACGCAATCAGCCAGAGGATAGAGACGGCGAACCCAGAAAAGGAAAAAGGAAGAAAACGAAGAGGCGATGAAAGCTGCGAATCAGAAACCAAAGAACAAACACGAATCCGACAAGAACCCACGAATCAAATCCATCGGCAAAAGGAGAAGAAACTCTCATCAAACACCTCCATTGCAAAATCAAATCGACGGTTTTTCGATCCGCCAACGAGCAGAATCTCCAAGACCCAGAAAAGAAATAAAGGAGGAGGACAGACAAACGAACCATCCTTCAACAACAGCATGCAGAGCGGGAGCTCGCGCTTGAAGGCGTCGATCTTGCTCATCTCCCCCTGCAGCCTCGCCACGTAACCGTCGAGCTTGGTCGACCGGGCGCGGGCGTCCCCGATGGCCGACACCTCCCGGAGGAGATCCCCGATCGTGGCCGGCACGAACGACGGCCTGAAATCCAAGCTCAGCTCAGGTGGGTTCGACCCCATTGGCCCCCCCTCCTCCACAGCAGCTCGGATCGTCTTCAGGTACACTGTGTCGTCTCCGGGGATGGCGTTGCGCAGGTGCAGAAACAGAGAGAGAGAGAGAGAGAGAGAGAGAGAGGGAGGGAGGAAGGGATTGGATGGTGAATACCGAATATATAATTACAGATGCATGTATGTATATATGCACGGAGAGATGGGAGAGAAGATTGGCGGAGAAGATTCTGTTCGTGGAGAGACGCTGTTTTGAAAGAGAGGAAAAACAGAGGAGGCGAAAACCCACGCGGCTCCTCGCGTATTCTATCCAACCCCGCACAACGCACAAACGCCGAGATTTCGCATCCGTCGGTCCAGGATTCTTCAATGCTCGCTCCGAACGCCTCCTCCACCCCCCACCTTTTTCTTCTCTTTTTCTTTTTTTCTCTTTTTGAGGGCTCGGGGAAGTAGGACGCGTTGAGATAAACCTCGAGGTCACGAAATTGTGCCGTCGGTCGAGCCACGGAGCGAGCCGAGGCTCGGGCAGGCGAGACGGATGCGAAATGATCCGCGCATGGCCATCGGAAATGCCGGGGGGACATGGTATGTAATTAATTCGCGGGATCAGCTCCTCGTGAAGCAGGGGGTGCGTGCGAGAGAATCTGGAACCTATGGAGCCGGCGTAGCCGAATAGGTTTCGAGGCGGGTTTTAGGGATAACTGGATAGGTTGTTAATAAGTTTCGAAATTTCGGAAATGGTGAGTACTAGTGGTGATTGGTTCAAGGGTGAGTAAATTTTAGATGTACGACCCGAAACCTACCTTGTTAGATTGGCTCCTGATTTTTGGAATTAAGAACCGGCCTTGTTGACTCTAGAACTGGCATGAAACCGTTTAGGCTAGTTTTAAGTTCAACCTGCAAACCGGCCAAGCCTATTTTGTTTTTTTTTTGTTTCAATTTATTATATACGATATGTGCGGGCTAGACATGAATAATTTTTTTTCCATATTGAGAATAACATGCCAAACATATTTAATTTCAACATTATTTTCTAATTTAAAAAAACAGTGAGGGAACTTACTTAGGGTTAGGGTTAAACCGGTTCAAAACAAATTTGGTTTCAAGTTCTACCGTGGAACTGGCCTTGCAGATTCCCTATTCTAGATTCCTAGTTAGAACCGGCATGTTTGGGGTATAGAACTGGAATCAAATCGATCAATGTCGATTCCTAGTTATTGGAATAGGGAACCATATCGGTCCCTTTGTGAATTGTCTTGAATCGGCTGGGTAAGGCTAGTTCCCATATTGAATCAGCCCTATTGCTCACCTCTAGTGAGTACATGATAGCCGCCATGTAACTTATACAATGTCCCCTTTGTCTTTGCAAGGAATCCAATAATAAAATGCAAGGTACCCCGTATAACATTTTTGTGTAAATACATATGTACTGAACTATTTATGCTTTTCTATTTATCTACTTTTTTTCATGTTTATATGTGGAAATGATGGGAGGAAACATATTTATCTATTGAATGATATAGTTATGCCTCAAGATTATATCATTGTTTAGACATCAACATGTACATTTTTATTAATGCGCTTTTGTTAAACCTTGAATTAATAAGAATTGGACCATTTTCCGGTAAAAAAAAATCAAAAGAAAAGTGTAGTACAAAGTATCCTTAAACTTGAGAAATTGAAAAGTTCAAGGGTTGTTGACGATTAGAGATGGGCATGGCGCATAGAGGAATTTGTACCCCACGATGCCCCGGAGTGGGGCAAGTGTCCCCCATGAAACTTGTTGCGCAAGGCATTTAGTGGGGTGAGGCAATTGTTGGCGCAAGGGTTTCAACGGTATTAGCCCTACCCCATCCTGTTTATTGGCCCCATATATATTTGTTAAAAATTATATGTTAATATAATATTAATTTTTTTGGGTCGAAATAATAGATATTAGTTACAAGTAATATGTTAGCATATATTGTTATATTATGTAGCTCAAGCTAATTCATTACCCGCTTAGTTTAAAACCAAAGAAAAATGAAGAAAAATATATACGTTTTTAAGTGAATAACACTAGAAATGTAATTAATATTATATATAAGTGGAGTCACGGTCATTAGATTGTGATACTTCTAATAGCTAGTTATAGAATGTGAATAAGTTTATAGTAACATAACTCATAATTGTCATGACAACTCTAATTCGTTGTATAATTTAATATATATTAATGAAATTTTTCTCCGCACAAGGAACGGTGACCTGTGGGGCGCCTCGGCCCACATAGGGCTGTGGCAAAGAAAAGCTTCACCTCATGGGGTGGGGATGGGGAATGCAATCCCCAGTCTCATCCCATCCCATGTCCATACCTATATCGCAACTTCAAAAGGTATCTTTAGAAATTTGGATTTGATAGTTAAAAAATAGATTGGCAAATGTTGTACCCCCTCGAAACCTACATGCCTCTATAGACTGATGACTCTCTTTTTTAATCAAATGTCCGTCTTATTATAATCGTTGAAATTCCAATGAGATAAAAGAGGATTCTCATCTAAACAAAAGATAAGATATGATGAAAATATTTCATAGAATGGTAAATCAAAAGAGGAATATGACAAGTTAATGTGCAAAATTACTGTAATGATTCTCATTCTATATTGATATTCTTCAAGTATGTAATAGCATACCAAAGGAAACGATACAACTCATTTGATGACATTATTCAGAAAATTATAAAACTTTTATCTAGCTATTAATGTGCCCAACAACCCGTTGAGATTAAAAAGATATATATAATTGCATGATTCTTGTAAAAAAGTTATCATGGTAATTTGTCTAGATTATTTACTTATTATTATGGGTAACAAAACATTTGCGAATTGTTCATGTAGTAGCAATTCCACAACAGTTTGTTAATACAAGTACGTTCATGTTCAATAACTGCAAAAATGAACTATAAAATTTCAAAATTGGTTAAAAATAAAAAAAAATATTATTGATAAAATTAACCTTATAATACCTAATCAAAAAGGAGCTACTAATTGAAAATTGATTTATTGAGTCAATGATTAATTATTCCACCATCTTCATTAATAGCACTCAGAAGAATCACTAAATCGATGTGGAAGAATCACAACGTGACTCGTATCCAAAATGAATGTAGAGAGCAAAATTCAAACCCAATAGAAGATAGCACGACATGACATCACTTGAAACTGATACATTTTCACTCATTTTAATTAAAAACATCATCTAATTACATTTAAACATTTTTTGTAAATGGTACAAAATGACAAGAATAGTCAACATGAACACATAGATGCAAACACGAGTTGTTTGCCCGAGTGCCCGCCATTAGATCAGGGGGATTTCCGCGTTTGTGGTTCGAGAGGTTTATGTATACATATAAAGATTGTCACACCTTTGATCTATGTCGCCCAACGATTGAAACTACCACAGAATTTTCTCCCACACACACTATCTTGAGTGCCTGTGAACGAGTCAAAAGGAGCATAAAATAACCTATGTTAGGATAAATTAAATTATATTTGATAACCGTAATCTAAATAAATGGGAATCACTCTAAAAGCATAAGGATATGAATGAAAGTCCAAGAATCTTCCATTGATTTGGTCTAGTCTACTAAACATGGGCTAGCCGGCCAAACATCACTTTGATCCTGAACACACAATATATTTTCCCTTGACGATAAGAATAATTTGACATAGTATAAGATAAGATTCAAAAGTCAATGAAAGCCTTCAATCGTGGAAATGGTCCACAGAGAATTCGAACAAAGATTGGAATTATCAAAGAGAGGATCTAGTGCTTGCTAATAAATGATCCGGTAAAACCTAGAATGTCGAGGGTCGATTTGGTTGTACCTTCAGATTCCAACACGTTTGTAGAACAAACAAAATCTTCTTTACCGCTTCCTTGTGGAGACTGTTATGTTGTTTCTTTCTTCGCCCTGAAGTTTCTTCATTTCACATGCGGTGGTCTTTAAAATAATGTTTAGGTGAAATCACCCGTTTTGAAGGCTTCATAGGTCACTAAATTGAGCCGTGGATTATACTATAGAAAATGAAAATTACGGAGGTTTTGGTTGGATTTTTGTGACATGAGTTCGTCATCGGACAGATGAGACCTAGTGATAGTTAGTCATCAACGAGACATACAAAAAATGGTCATCATCTCATTACTTCCTTTAGGGCTTGCATCATGCTGAACGGCAGGTCACTACATATGCTATCAGAATAGCACTCCCTCCAGTAGATTCAGATCCAAAAAGGGCAGCAAGTGATCGTCGGGGCAAAAAAGTTTTTAGGTAGCGAAGTGAGCATGAATGGATCGGATCATACACCAATAGGAGGTGTATCACTGGGTGGTATGGACCAACATTGATGAGAATGTCACTGATCTAAGTGGAATTTGCATATTGAATTTGTATATTGAATGGGCAAGGACTTGTGATATTAGCCATAAATAAGATGCACTTTATTACATCATTTTATGAGACCACTTTTTGATCTTGGCCGGCACGGAACAAACCATGTCGTTACAAATGCTATAAAGCAGGACTCTCTCTAGTAGATTCCGATCCAATGGGGCTAGTAGTAATTGTTAGTGCAAGAAGATTCTAAAATAGGTGCATAAAAGGATCTGACCACACATCAGTAGGGTGTCTAACGCTGGTTGGTATGGACTAACAGTGGTCTCGGTGCAGAAATTTGTGACACTCGGAGTGTCACATATCAAATGGGTTTGGACTCATTATATTATTCATAAATATACTCCCGCTGTTACTTCATATTATCAGATGAAATGGATTTCACCTCGAAAATTTATTAGATTTTAAGCGGTTTTTAATGTGACTTATATGTTATGGATATATATATATATATATATATATATATATATTTGTTATGTTCATGCTTTGAGCACTTGAGATTTGATTTTTGATATTCTAAGACACCTCGATGTCAACGTTCAAAGTCTACGAGGAAGGATCACGTGAAGACCAATTTTCTGCTAAAACTTTGTTTTGGTTTGATTCAGGAAATCTATGCCGAAAGCAAAGTAAATATTCTCACGCCTCCTTTACTTGTGCACCGTTTAATGTGCACATTTCAAAATTTCTCTTGCAAAAAGAGATCTCTTCTACAAAAGATGAACTCAAAAAGGGGAAAAAGAAAACAGTCATAGAATCAGAACATAGACCAAGCAAGCCATCGCCAGCACTAGTAAGCTCATTACATAAAATGGAAGATCATCTCCACATTGATCAAATTAAAAGACTCAGTTACCATTTGTGATTAGTCTATTGCTAATATAACATTTTTGTTCTTATCAAACACTAAATGCAAGTTTTCAAAGGGGCGGTAACAATTTTTAGGTGGTCGGAGAGAGGTAAAGTGTAAGAACAATGAGAACGACAACAGGAGGATGATATCATGATAAACAAATTCTTTTTTCTTCCATTAAAGGTAAAACCAAGAAATCTTGAGCTATTGAATAGGTCAAATCTATGACTTTTTCCAAGTGTTTCTATAACCCTTTTCTCGCTAATCTTTAAGGTTAAAGTAACACCAAGAAAATTAAATTTAAATTTGCTAAAGGATCAATTCTATGTCTGTGGGGTGAGCGCCAAAGTCATTAGTCATATAAAGGAATAAATTAATTCAACGGTGAAAAGTATTCCCCTTTATGGGAACAAATGAGGCCACCAAACTGGAATGAGGGCCAAAATTTGTTGTACCTTGAAATTCCGACACGTGTAAAAACCAAACAAGATCTTCTTTGGATTCTTTCCTGTTCAAAATATGTTTTTCTTCTTTCTTTACTCTCAAGATTCTGCCCCTTTAAAATAATGTGGGTGCTCTTTGAATAACGTTGTGAAATCGCCCCTCTTTAAGACTTCATAGGTCAATTCGGGGGATTTTCTTTTGGGATAAAAAAAAACAAAATTATGGAGATGTGCAGATTCCAAAGAAATTCAAAGTTTTGATTCCTTTTCTTGGGCGGTCAACACGCCACATACACATGTCGGGTCGTTAGAGCTGTTCTATCAATATTTCTCAAAAGCCTATATTTGATAACTAGGATAAATATTAGGATATAATAAGTTTTATCATATCTCGTATTTGGTTCCTACTTAAGATAGGATAAAGTCGGATATAAAAAGGATATAACCTGAATAAAAATATAATGTGGATAAGATTTTTTATATCCATGACATAAAAGCTATTCTTGAATAACAAATACTTAAATTACAAAATTAAATTAATAATTGAATCTAAAATGATATTTTGATTCTACTATAGAAAAATAAAATTTAAAATAAAAAAATAAAAAAATAATGGACATCCTTTTATTTTTTTAATTTATTCCTTTTTTTATTTATATATTTGAATTTCTTTCTATTCTATAATATATATTTGGTATCTATATTATGGTTTATTATTTAATAAAAAATTTATTAAGTAATGATGGAAGGGAATAAAAGAGAAATAAAATGTGAGGAAAAATTAAAAAATAAGTAAATGAAAATGAAATAGGAGAACCTTGATTTTAAATGAACAAATTTAAACTTAATATTTGATCCTTCTAATTTACTCCCCCTCCTTCTTCTCCGTATCTTTGGTTCATGTTGAAGATTCATGACTCATTCATAGTTCTTTTTTCACGTCAAAACTCCACAAAAACGATGAAAGAGTCGAAAATCTTTTTCCTTTGTAACTCTTTGGTTAACATCAAAAGTCCATTGAAATAGCAAAAGAGTTGAAACTACTTTGTTTTTTTGTAACTCTATGATTCATGTTGAAGTTTCACATATGTGGTGAAAGTCAAAGCACTATATTTTTCGGAATTGTGAAAGTGAAAAATCACGTTTTGTCTCTTTTATTAGATTTGGTGTTAGTTGACTAATCTACCTTGTCATGTTGTTATAGTGCATTTACATTTCCTATCATTGTCAAACATGTTTAAAATGTAGATAGTACAATAATTATAAATTCTCCATTTGTACATTTGTAATTTCTTTACTAGTGAATCATGAGAATTTCTTACCATCTACCTTTGTGCATTTTCAGGTTCATTTACATCAATACGTCATTCATACTAAACAATGGATATGATAGGAAATGAAAATATTCGATTTATTATTACGATTCACCAAATAATAGATATGATATAACAAAATCCTTGAATTTCATATCATATCTCATCTAGTCATGTCCTAGGTAGAAATCCAATGGACCAAACGCAATCAACATATAAGATTTTAGTGTGTGCTTAAGATGACTCGTATACTTTTAATAATTTGGTAAGTTCTATTTCAGGTCAAGTTATACATATCAGTAAGTTTGATTCCAAACCTATAAAGTTTCTTGTGCCTTTTTCCCCCAAAAATAAAAATAATAAGTGTGGGTAACATTCTTGTGATCAAACTGAATTGGATGGTTTCATTCTTTTCTCTCTCTCTCTCGGCAAACCCCTTCGTTTTCCAAAAACTCTTCCCTCTTTTGAAGCTCTCTTACAGGCTCTCGGTTTCAGTTTTTGAAGTCGAGAGCCTACCTAATCTTTGGTTTTCTTTTTCTTTTATTTAATTGTCTTTAATTTTCTCTTCCAACGAAGTTTGTTTATGTGAATAAATTTCTACAGCTAATCTTGATTGACGTGAGACCAACAGTCATTCATCCGGTCAACAGCCACCGAGGAGGATGTTTGTGACACGGCTCCATAACCTTTGCCAGATTATGTTGTTTTCCTCTCTTGATTTAAATTTAGGTCTCAATCTGAGGGCTTTAGGAGATCTAGATATAGATATGGGAGTTTCTTACAGTTATTTGATCTATGTTCTTTTAATATATTGATATCGGTGTCTTTGCACGGCGATGGTCATGAAGACGTTAAACCTAGACGTGCATCGCAAAACGTTCCAAATGGAATGAGAGATCTCAGTGTGTACTCATCACTGAATCTAGTGATCAACCGCTGAATGTTACAGTAGCAGTTCTATTTCTGAGGGATGAGAGTATGTTTCTAACTGCAGACTTTATTTTGTTATTTGCATTCTAGCATTTGCTTTATTCTAAAGTTATTTTTTTTTGGGTAAAGAATTCTATAGTTATTTGGGATTTGCTAAATTTGAAAGCTTTCTATGTACATTTCGAGTATTATTACTTGAAATGAACGAAATCTTTCTTTCAATAAAAAAAAACTAATGACTTGGAAATTACAATTCTCGAAAAAAAAGAACCTTATGGTAACACTTAATTGGTACCAAGAAAAAAAATTCTTAGACTTCAAATTATAGACCACCTCAAGTCAAAAGTATTGCCCATTAAACATTTATAAGGGAAACAATGACAATATTTCCCCAATTCCAAACTAATTGGTCTTGGGGGGTCAAACCACCAAAAATTAAAAAAACAGCTAAGACATAGGAGGTGGTGTTTGGCCTTTGAAAAGAGACCCATTGTTGTGATGCTCGTGAGGGACTTAATTGATGGGCATCATCATTGATTTAAGCTGGTGCTCAAAGCACCCCATCTGCTGCTTTTTTTTCCAGCTAAAATTTGAATAAGACATAATGCTTTTTCAGAGATTAGATGGCACCAATCGGCATGTGAAGTTATAGGGGCTCGATTAGGTCACATCGTGATAAGGAATCTTGAATCGTACCCTAGGTGGGTCCCAATTTCAAGATTGGCTGAGATCTTTTAGTTTAGGGGGGGGTGTGGGGGGAAGATGCCCTTTTTTCGAGCAAGAAAGGACAGGCTTTACAGGCATCAAGATTCCAATCACCTCTTCCACAGAAATGAGAATCTAGACATTTTGCCCATCAATCTCTAATATTAGTTTAGTTTTTTTTTTAATTTTGATTTTTTAAATATTTTCTAGGGAGGCATGCTTGATTATTTGGGGAATTTTGTATTTGCTTTCTTGGTTTTCATTTTTTAATTTTATCTCTATGGCTGGTGGTGTCGGTTTCCCGCATCTCCACTGGCTTTGTCGGATGCTCGGAGCAAGAGAATCTTCGACATTTGTCTGGGCCTCTTCCTACTAATTCACACCTCACATACCAAATAGAAAACGCCATAAGTGGGGCCCACGTCTCCCCCTCAGCTTACAAATCTGAAACAAGTTGTGTCCGATTGCAATAGCCCCGTTTTACAAGTTAAAAAATTAGTGATTTTTTTGGAATTTTATATGCTTCTTGATTATTTGTCTCCGCTTATTTCGTGAAAAATGAAATATTTGTAAAATACTTTCCTATAAATGCTCGTTTGAATCACTTAAAAATATAAATGAACAAAAAATTATTTTCACTGTTCACAAAATATTTAAACATAAATTATTGTTAATAAATCATTTGTGGTATGTAAAATAAGACCTCAAATGAATAGGATTCACAAAATAACGAGCTTTTTCTTGAAGTTATCATTGATTTTAATAGGAGCATCGGTTAGCATCTTTCTTTCTACCTCCACCTAATAAATCATTTGTAGTATGTAATACTAGAAGGAGCTAATTGTTAAGGGCCCCATTTTGTTCCTTTTTTCATTGGAGATAGAATGCATGAATAGAGTAGATTTTTCGAATTCGTGACGGATAAAAATATAGCTCGGCTGTTAGTCGTATGAATATATGAAAAGAAGTGAAATTTTCGCTTTCTAAGAATTCACTCTTTTCTCATTTATCCTCCCGATATTTAGAGTTAAGACAATCTTAAAGCACTTGAAAAATGTGTGTTCTTATCATCTACAATTTCAACCATAATAGGAGATGCATGCATGCCGCATTATTAACTTTAAAAAAAGTTGGAATCATAGTATAAAAAATACCTCTTAACATAAGAAGATGAAGTTTGATAGTTTGAAAATGGAATTACGCGCAATGTGCAAATGTAAAATTGCCAAATAAGCGCAAATTGTTCATGTTAAAAAAAAATGAGGCACTTCAGCATAAATATTAAGGCTCAAATGTTGGCGGGTAAATTTACAGGTGATTTGTTTCATAATTTTTTGAAATTTAATTGGTATTTCAAATTTTAATGGGAAAGCTTTTTTGCTTTTGCTTAAGCGTAAACAAATAAGGCTTTTTTTTTATAGAGGAATTAATGGGTTCAAAATCATCACCTCTCTTTTTCTTAGAATAAGTAATGTCGACTTTAAAAAGGATGAATTGACTGTCTAGATTGCATGTGGGCTTGAAGGAAATTTCGTGGATCCAGTTCAGGAGGGTCAGTGTTCAAACCAAGAAACTCATCTGGGTCAATTCAAGAAAAGACAGCGAAAGCGGAAGCCGGAAACTCAGCGTTTTTTATTCGCGTGTGCGGTGGAGAAAAAATGCTTGACTTCTTGGAATTTCTGCCGATTCTCTCTAGTGTGTGTGGGGTTCGAATCAGAGCATCTTTATAATAATTGATATCTCAGGAATCCAAGAGTTGGTATCTGCACCTCCGCAGTCAACTATTTCATGCTTATCCCGAGAATAAATAAATTGATGATTTTAATAAAAAGATTCTTCTCTCTCGCGTGTATAAAAATAAGAAAAGGATAATGATTATGAACTTTAATCAAATATGTATTGTGACCCTTAAACTTTAAATTTGTTCAATATAATTTATAAATTTTAGCTCAATATACAATATGATTCATGAACTTTAAATTTGATCAATGTTATCTATGGACTTTTGGTACGTATTTAATTTAGTCCCTGAACTATATGAAAGTGTTTAATGTTGTCTTTCCATTTATTCAAGTTCAGTGACAACATTAAATATTTGCATATAGTCCAAGGACCAAATTGAATATGTACCAAAAGTCCAGAGATCACGTTGAATAAATAAAAAAATTAAGGGATGACATTACATATTGGCTAAAATTTAGATACTACATTGAAAAAATTTAAAGTTCAGGGATCCATTGTATATTTTGCCAAACTTTATGGACCATTTGTGTCATTTACCTAATAAAAAGTGGCTAATAATATTTTCTATTTTGACCTATATAGAAATTCTTTTTTTTTTGCTGCAATAAGATAAATTTCAGAATATATTTGGCATATTGGAATTGGGCGACCAAATTTATTATTGAAAAATTTATTCCGCTTGCAAATTATTAGCTTTAATGGAGTATTTGTTTCGCCAAACTTATGAAAAGTCAACAGTAGCTTTTGTACTTTTCCATCAAATTTCATAATATTCTCCAAATAAACATTATAAAAAAATCATGTAAAATCTAATTGTTTATTTAAGCCAATTTTTAAAGGTTTCGAGTATTTAGCATTAATGATCACTTGCCCTCGATTGTGCGCATGGTTGAGGGTTACGACAATCGAGTAACTGTCGGTTGACGACTATTTTTTAAGTTCACCTAACATTGGCATTGTAGAAGAGTTCTTACTTCTTATTGCTCCGTTTTCTTTTACATAATTTTTAAATTAATAATCGTTTTATAGTTTAACCTAATACAATTATTAAGATGATGTGCATTGGTTGGTTCTAGATTTAAATCACATTAAAGAATACGGGATAAAATATAGTAACAAGAATCTTGACATGGACCACATGCAAGGTACTCTTGCCATACTATTTTCTCGCCTAATTTTCGCGATAATATTAATAAGAGTCAAAAGCAATCGTTGTTTGGTGCAACTGGCACAACTAGTAGGGACATCAGAGAATTTCCAATTCATAAACTAAAGGTTAGCCATTCAAATCACAATAATTGTATGCGAATAACTTTGGATCAGGGCTAGGGCATTTTAAAAGCGATCAATAGGGCTTGCGGGGTATTTCATCGGCCTCCATGTAGCTGGGTCTCCACACACATAACCCTAGAAAAAAAATCGAAAGCGGACTATCTTTTTTGGGGTTTTTCTGCCCTCCCTCGAATGTAGCCAATGCTGGCCTTGGAGAACCATCCCTCTTTATTCATCTCAATGATAATTAACCCATGCTTCATAATGAGATCAGTCTAGACATGTCTATGTAGGCATTGGGGACATGGTTTTGTCCCGAAGTTAATGTAAAAAGACAGATGCATAATTGAATCCAGCACCTGCCCTTTCTCGAGGGGAATTAAGAAGAAGAGGCCCCCCCATGAAAATGAACAGCGTGAAGTGAAGGGCATAGGAAGCTCATCAAAATCTCTCCACAAGATTCACTGAATGTGTCGATTTCTCATCAATCAGGAGGGAAAAAGAAAAGACAGAAAAAATAGGAAAACTCCAAAACCCCACTTGGTTGAATCCAAAGACGAAAACGAGATACCCAAATTAGGGGGCTTTTCAAGCAAGACAACACGCACAATCCTTGTCCAAAACCAAGGGGCATCTTTCACGTGATGACAAAGGTCATGGGTTATGGCGTTCATGTAGGTTTTCTAAGGGAGGGGGGCTAGCTTTTGTCCCATTGAATTCTCTCCCTCCCACCCACTGTGCCAAGATGGAATCTTTCGTAATAATTGACATTGCAGCAAGCTGTGAGCAGCTGAAATGAAAACAAAAATAAGAACAGGGAATGTGATTTTTATGAGGGGTGTTGATGTTATCGGACAAGGGGGTTTGGTGTCCCTGTCTACTTTATGGGAGTTGTTGAGTGACATTATTGTTGCTGCTTCTTGGTCCTTGAAAAATATTCCACTCTCCTCACCCCCACTACATCATCATTTTCTCATGTTGCTTTTCTTATTTTACCTTTCCCCCCCTTTCGGTTTAGAGAATGTACATTCACACAACTTGAAAATCCTCTCGATCATTGTGCACTATATAATGTATGTATATGTACACAGCAGATATAGTTGTATCAATCTACAAGTTGGAATAGATTATTCAAAAGTCTAACTTAAACCGAGTTGAAATTTAAACCTAGATTGTACAAAATGGATATAATTGTTCTTTTGCTGAAATGCTCTTTGATTACTACAATACAGATGAACGATATAGGGTTGTGTAGGAGAATCGATGGACCTTGCGAAACTGGTAGGTTGGTAGGTTCCGAGATGGGTTTTCAAATTCGAAGTGTAAGTTTTAAGTTCAAATATTTTGAAATCGGGTTAGTACAAAGTAGGTTGCAAGGTTTGGGTCATACCACATGTACCCATTCTGTACCCAGCACCCTGTAAAAAAAGTACGGTTTGGTCCATATAATATTTCTTAGGTAAATATATCTTTACTTAATTATATTTTTACTTTATCTTTTTCTTTATTAGATTTTCACATTCAAATGTATGAGAAACTTAATTGATGAGCGATCTCCAAACCATTTCGTCTCTCTCTCTCTCCATTTAGATGAGTTTGGCTACATTTGGTTCATGTTCTTAGTAGAACCCGATTTATTTCTTTCTTTTTTCACTTTGGAAATTATCATTGTCTTAACATTATGTTATAAGTAAGTGAACATGTATTTTATCTTGTAATCCTTTTATGTTGTGTGTTGATTGTTCAATATTTTAGTAAACAGAAATGGGGAAGTTTTTTTTTTCATCAATAACAAGTTTTTGAAAACTTTTTTTTAAAAAAGAGAGGGTATAACAAGGTACACAAGAACTTATGGAACCGACAGGTTTTAGGGTAAGATCCAAGTCTCAAAAACTTGAAAGAGTATTCATATGGTAGATTCCAGGGTAGCGCAAACGCCCTACCAACCAGGCAAACTTATACTCCTTGATTCCTTGAGTAGATAACTGGACTATTGAACTTCACCACATACATTTGCCTTATGCTTATATTCCCGTTTTCATGGAAACCTATAATATTGTTGGTCGTTTCTCACGTTTTTTGTAAGAGAAAATGCTTAATCTAATATATAAACAATACCCAATAACCGATCTTTGCAATTGACTTGGCAAACAATCAATAATTGGTTGTTATAAAGAATTTTAGGACTTTGTGTTGCGGAGCGTAGCTAGTGCAATGCATGTTGGAAAGGTTATAAAATGATTTCAGGATAGGGCAATTACCCTACCCACCCTAGAACCTACACACCCTTAGCAGAATAGTCTTTGGCTAGGATGTACGCAAAACGGTTCAAATCTCTTGTGAATTTTTTTCTCACTCATGTGCTTATACAAAACTAGACCTAATTAATGGGCGGACCGAGCCGCATGACAAGCTTAAAGTTTTTTACCCAAGATCGATTGTGATTTAAAAAAATGAAATATTCTTCATAAAAAAACTAGGCTCAAAGGGCCCAAGCGGCAGGCCCAATAAGAAATTTGTTTGTCCAAGCCAGCCCAACTCGGGCTTCAACCCTCAATAGCACAGCGGGTCTAAGAGGACTTAACACGTCGCTAAATCTATGATCAGGTTTTACACAAAAATTTGGCTCACCGCACCCTTTTCATATATTGAACTTATCTTTACTAAAGTCTTTCTTTTTTCCTAATTGTATCTTGTCGGACGAGAACTGAGAAATGGAGTTTCTATAACAATTACGAGTAGCTCTATCAATGAGTCCTCCAAGGTAAAAATATTTAACTGCTGGTAACACGAAAATTTAGAAACGAAATCTGAACATCAAAGAACTTGGGGTTTTGTGCAATTTAATGAAAGACACAGACCCAATGCATCTCATTAATTGTTGAGTCGCAACGGGGCCTAATAATGACCAAGATTTCTGTATCCAGTCAATAGTGGCAAGAAAATCATGCAATCAGTTATAAATATATTATACAGATGTTAATTTAATTTTTAATTTTTAATTTTTGATGCTAAACCTTTGCTCGAAGTTCAAATATAATCTTTTAGGCTGATTTTTGTCGAAAAACACTAATGTACCAATGTGGCATGTAAGATAGTCGATAATGATTAGACTATCACGTTAGCAATTTATGACAAAAATTGACCGCAATGACTACATTGAAATTTTGCGTAAATATTTATAACTAAATTAGGAAAATTGAAAAGTTTAAGACTGAATTAACATTCATACAAGAAGTGCAGGATTGATCGGATTGTTTTCCTCAATAGTAGTTATTATTACTATCCTTTTTTTTTTTGGTGAGCTTATCCTTGAAAAATCTCTTTTGATACAGGGGGTCGTTATGGAAGGTTCCTGACGCCACTGGGAACACAGGTGAAAATACAATGAAAGCTTTGCAAAAACATGAAAATAGAAAAAATTAAC
The DNA here is from genome assembly GCA_031216285.1 of Syzygium syzygioides. NCBI lineage: Eukaryota > Viridiplantae > Streptophyta > Magnoliopsida > Myrtales > Myrtaceae > Syzygium > Syzygium syzygioides. The sequence goes on from CM062248.1 coordinate 20,410,291, forward strand.
TATTTATATTATCAAACTGTCTAAAAAATGGTCATCGTGGTACCTTTCTCTTCAATTTGTTTCCCTTTAGCTTTCCTTTGAGGAAACATGACATTCATTATTGTACATGGTGTATATGTGCTTACACTGCCGTATATAATTCTCACATATTCCTTCCAAACATTCATCACATTGATAATAGTTGATAGGTCGCTTTCCATCTTCCACTTCCAATTATCTATTTTTTTTTAATAATCTAAGGGCATGACCATAATTGGCCAGTCATCTAAAGGGGAACTAACCTAGCAACCTACCCCGATGACCTCCCACTTAAATATGGGTTGTTCCCTAGTAACAATCAAACTCACAACCATCGATTCCCGAGTAAATTTAATTTCTGAGCTAATATTTGTGCTTTTGTTTTATCAGACAATTCATACACTTTTAGACAAGAGAGAGGAGGTTGCTTTAAGTCTATTATACGACCCATTGGGCTAATATATTGGACAATTGGGTTGGTTTCAAACGTTTTTTCATTGTGTTTTGATAAGGTGAAATGGCAACAGTGATCTCTTTATTTTCACTCGAAATTCAAAATCGCCTCTCTACTTTTTTTTTTGTTCAAAATTTTTTTTTTGTACTTTATAATAAGTGTCCCTGTTTAGCCTTTGGATAAATTTGATTGTCAGAGTGCTCAGTTGGCAGCTAAAAAGCTTAGGTGGCAATTTGAGAACACGTGTGACACATTTGTTGGTACATTTGTTGCTAATGTGGTCATGAAAATGAAATTTCAAAATGTTTGTTTTTAATAATTATAAAAAAATAACAACAAAAAATTTAGTGAAAACTTAAAAACATAAAAAGAACTCGGTGGTTGCAAGACAGCCGCCATCGCGATGGAATGGTCCTGTCAACTTGATGGCAACCACCACTATTATGGTCACCTGTCCACGGCGACCACTGTTGTGGCGGCCGTCGCATTTGTCAAAATGGTTGATCATTGCGACAGAGGTAGAGCAGATCGAGATCATCAATATGGATCTCATTTGCAGGGTGGCCATTGCAGCGAGAGTTGTTTGTCAAGGATGACCATCATCGAGGTGTGTCTCGTGTCAACAACGACCACCACTTTTTGTAACTAGATAAAGAGCACATACATTGGACGTGAAGAAAAATAGTGCCAAAAAATTTGTTAGTTTTGCACTTCAACGCTTATAGTTTATATAATCCTAAAATAGATGTTCACCTTTACTAGAAGTTCAATAAACCCTGCTCACAACCCTAACCTTAGAAGCTTGTTCACCTCCAGGATGCGATGAGTCAATATCGATGTGGTTTTTTTTATAAAGTATTAGCTTTTCATCTCCGGAAAAACTTGGATCCATTTTACCAACTGCCCTACCACCATCAGATTACCACTTTCATCGAATCACTAAGTCGGTGCATTGGATGCTTCATCTATAGTCGCTACCACTTGATCAATCGAATTGTGATGAAGATTATACTTTGACAAACGACCAGTAATTCATGAGGTTTTTCCTTGAAACATTCCTGCAAAAAATCAATGTACTCTAGGAGGGATTGATATATTCACATCATCTGCTTTAGTCATGACATGTTGTTGAGAACAGGTTACTTTATGAAGAAAAATTGAAAAATGAGACCCATTCCAGGGCACTAACATGTCTAATCAGATCGAATTTCATTACATTAAAAGAGTATTCACATCATAGGAAGGTTCATTTTATGGAGCTTGTAATATCTTTTCTTTATTTAATATCATTTACATGTTGGAGTGGAGTGTCATTTGTTGGGAAGTCTTTGTCGGAGTGCATCTATATGACAGAACAGAAGCAAGTGGAATCGATTCGCCGCATAACCAGCGGCGGTGCTTAGTCTCAAACGATCTCTACTGTCGGGTGTGGTGGGCTGCTTTTTGCCTTTCCAAACACGTTCATCCTTTTTCACCGTCCATTCCTTGGGTAATCACTAGACAGCTGTTTTCATAAAGAGGAAGTATCGACTGTCGAGAACATACTGTACGGACGCAATTCTTCGGACAATCTTAACCGGAAGTCGCTTATGTGGATGTTGACCGTCTTATGTGGCACGATAGGCCTAAATGTGAACAATTTTTTCAATTTTCTTGAGTTTTTCTGAATTTTTTTAATTTTTGCTTTATTTCCTTTCTTTTTTTTTTCTTTTTTCTTTTCACCATCGCCAGGGAGGGTCACTAGAGCTCGCTGGCCATTGGATGAGGGTCGTGAAGCCCCCACCAACCACTGGCAAGGGTCGCGGCTCTCGTCGCGAGGCCATACGACATCGCCGGCTATAGTGGAAAAAATTAATAAGATAAAAAGAGAATAAAATAGAAAAGGAAAACAAGAAAAATTAAAAAATTCAGAAAAATTAAAAAAAATTGAGAAAATTGTCCATATTATCATCAACCATAGTCTGCTATGCCTTGTAGGACAACCAGCGTCCACGTCACTTAGCCGGAAGAACTTCGTTGACAAATCGTCAAAATGCTTATAATTAAGTTGGTCAAATTAAAATACTCAGGATTGAATTAACATTCATACAATATATTCAAGTCTTTTTTTATAATTATCCTCGCTAAATCTCTCAAGGTAAATGCAATCGGTAGGGCATTGTCTAGCTCAACGTCGTGTTAGAATCATATAAACTAATTCTTGGTCGAAGGGTCACTTGTATAGGATTGAATGCCGGCACTTAGTCTATAGGGCTTGCAATTTGTTGAATGAATTTCCAGACAATTGAATCTCTACACCCGTGCCCTTGAACTATTAGGAAAAAAAACTTGTAAGTCACTTTGAAAAATAAATGTATGGTCAATAGATGGTTGGTATGACACTTCATGATGTCAAGAGGATAGAATGAGTCGATTGATCATATAAAGGTAAAAAAGATAGAAACAAAGTCTTCGATGAAATGTCCACCATCCCCACGCAACAAGCAAAAGTGGCTGGCACAGTGTCCACCGCTCATGTCGTCACGGGTTATCCCACGCCAAACACGATGCTGTGCTCTTACGTGAAGTCGTTTTGATGGGATTGAAAAACCCAAGAGAATGATCTACTTTTGAAAAGAGCTGTGGGGACATAATGCGTGTACAGACATCAATCATCAGGTTTCCTAACATTTTCGTAGGCCTGTGGTGCCGCTTTGAACGTTGATTCTTGAAGTTCGATTCTTGATCATTTCATGTGGGGAAGCAGATCGTATAGAGATTGACCGTTCTAGCTCCTCCACCATTCTTCCACGTTTTTTGAATTGAGAAATTAATGCTTCTTTCCGTTAAGTGATTCCGAACATTTTCAAATTACTTTATGGGTGGTATTTTTCAAATAAGATCATTATGGTTAAGGGTGTCAACAGGTCTAGTTTCCACCTATACTAAACTTGAGCTGAGCATCAGGCTGATTCGATTCGGATTGTTTCTCTCTCTCTCGCACACGAGCGTGTATGCGTAGTGGATGGTGAATCAAAAGAAGTTATCTTTCACCAATTTGATACTGCTAAGATTTCCCTGAACTATCCGCAATCATATTACATTTTCTACGAACTTTCATCACCATAAATCTATCAAAACAAACCACTGAACACTTAATATCCGAAGAAATGGAGTTGGGCTAAGCAAAAAACAGTAGTAGGAGATGTTAATTGCTTGCATAATTGCAATGAATCACATTCACTATGATATATGTCCATAATGAGTAGCTAAACATAGAGCAAAATTTCCACCAAATACCAAAAAGAGCAAAATAAAAGGCTTTAGCTTCAGTTTGTAGAGCACTGCCAGCATAAGTTGGCATCCCTAACTTCAGAAGCTGCTGCTCGTTGCTTGAAAATGCAGCTCTTCTGCCTCTAGCCCATTCCTTGCAACTACTCTAAGTTCTATCACAAAAAATCCAAACCATATACACTTCATGTTGGTGATCAAGATCCCGTATATATGCTCCTATTCCATTTACCACATCGGACTTGGAAAACTCCAATCACAGAATATCCAAATTGCAGAATTGATACAATCGGAGTAATTCACCCTTCTTGTCAGGGTTCCAGTACACCATTACAATAGACTTATTCATAAAACAAACTCAGATAGTAAGCAGAGATGTTTGGACAACTCCATCAAATCCCATGAAAAACCCTATGAAACATATAAATATCTGAACAGAGAGCAGGCAAGTCATGCACTCTGCGAAAATAGATATAATCTGTTATCTTATTGCCAGGGAAACAAAATACAAAATATAAGATTGCCAGAAGAAGCAGTCAATACCATCAATGCTGCCACCAGATCAACGACAGGAACAAAAACTTGGTCAACTTTGCTCTGTTCTGCATACCGATTGAAGGCAATAACCATTGAGAAAGTATGAATAGTCACAAAGGCAAGAGCGATCATTGCTGCCAAGCACAAAAGATAAGCTAGAGGAGTCGTTTCAACAAGAGTACTATTTAATTAGCACTCTAATCTGAACCCAGTACTAAATTTGCAATAAAATTAAGAAATAAATTTAATAGGTACCCATCTCCAACTTCGTCAATTATTAAGAGAGACCAATAATGAGTTTGGCTCCACTGTCGTAGTTGACAACTTACCATTGAATTCCCAATGAAAATAAGAACTAAAGCATCCATTGTAATATAGAAGGGTATATATTGTTCTATAAAAATGGTTTTTCATCTAACTCAAACTTTTCAAGTTCTTCTAAGATAGTCTTAATAAAAAATGAAAGTGGTGCTGTTTAAGCCAATTTTGACCACTTGTTAGAGCCGCCACCATACTCGGCATCAAGGAGCTAGGAAACACTTATATGCACAAAAAAAAGGGATAATTGTCCAAAAAGTCTTAAACTATTGTACGGCGGTGAATTCAGTCTTAAATTTTTCAATTGGGTCAATTTAGTCCTAAACATTTTGATGATTTGCCAATATAGTCATTTCAGCCAATTTTGGCCGGAAATTGCTTATGTGGATTCCTGCCATTCTACATGACACAGTCGGCGCTAACATGGACGATTTTTGTAATTTCATTTTACATTTTTTTGAATTTCTTTTCCTTTTTTCTTTCCTATCATTTTTTATTTTTCTTTTTTCTTCCTTCTTCCCTTTGTTAGTCGGTCGGGCCTTGGCGATGGTCAGCAAAGATTGGAGATAGGTGAGCACCACAGGCGAGGGTTGCCCTCGCTGACCATAGCCCTTACTAGATCCAGTGAGGGCATCGCGGTTCTTGCCTATGGTCAGCGACCTCCACCATCCATTGTCGAGACCCGACGACCGATGGAGGAAAATATGAAAAAAGGAAAAAATAAAAAGAAAAGTAAATGAAATGGAAAAAAGAATGAAATTCTGAAATTTTTTTAAGAAAATTGCGCAAATTGTTCTTGTTTGCAATTTCCGACTAATTGGCCAGAAGGATTATATAGAAAAATCGTCAAAAGATTTAAGACTATATTAGTCAAATTAAAAAATTTAGGACTGAATTGGGTATCGTATAATAATTTAATGACTTTTTGGACAATTTCCCCACAAAAAAAATATGAATTGAAGAAAATATTTTTGCTAATATTGAGATTAGCAGCAGACGTGTATGCATTTGTTGCTGAAGCTAATATTGTGCTTCAATGGATTGGATAAATCAAGGCTAAACATAAATCAAATGAGCAAATGACAATTGAACCATTTGAGTACTGTTGGGAGCGCGCAACAGAAATTCAAAATCTTCACTAGGGGAGATTGTTAAGAGAGAGCCCAAGTTTGAGCTTGTCAACACATCTAGTTGGATACACCTATACTCAAAAACTTAAACCAATGAGTTACAAGCCAATTATATATTATCATGCCACACTAATTTTTCGATATGGGACTATTCTAACACAACTTACATGTATATCTCAACAATTTTCTTCTTATGTGTGAGCTTGGTGTTAGACCTGCTCTCCCCTTAATTAAAGGTATCCTTCCGCGCCAAGATATTTCAACTTGAATATCCACCAATTTTAAGCAAGTTTGAATGTGAATTCGTGAGGGAAGCAATTGTGCTTGTTGGGAGTTCCTTCTACACTCTGCTGAAAGTAAATAAACTGAGATTGCCGTATATGAAGGGTTGTGGGTTAGGATTGTGGTGCTTGAGCGTTGAATGCAAAAAAAGAAGAAGAGTAAAGTGGACTGAAGCTCATGTCCTCTGGAGAGAGATCGAAGAAGAAAGAGAAAAAATTGAAACAAAAAATAACAAAAATAAAAAAAAGTGGGAATATAGAAAATTTCAAAAAGAGTAAAAAAGAAAAAGAAAATATAGAAAGATTCAAATAACCAACAAAAAAAAGATAAAAATCATTAGAGTTTATGTCACTTTTGGCATTTAATGTTATTAGTGAAGATGTTTAGAATGAGATTTCTTATAATCAAAGTTAGATTTCGATTTCAGCTCATGGGGTAGTCATCTTGAGGCTAAATAACAAAGTCTTGTAATAGTCTTTGCTTGACATCATATGGATTACTTTACCGCACTTTACCTTTTTACTCACTCTTCATTACTATACCTGATCTCTCTCTTTGTTGCCCTCCTTAGTCGTCGGCCAGTGGGAGGGACTCTCCTTATTTGTCGGCCTCTCCTTATTTGTGGCCCTTGGGCAATCCTCTTTATTTGTTGACCATTGGGGAGAGACCCTCCTTATTTGTTGGCCATTGGGCATCCCTCCTAATTTATCGACCCCTCCTTAATTGTTGGCCATTGGGGTTAAGAGACCCTCCTTATTTATCGGCCACCCTTATAAAAGGGGTGAGCATAAGTTGATGCAACAAATCGATCTCCCTTAATTCAACTTGGAAAAGCAACTCGCTAAAAAAATGCTGCGGAATTGGGAATGGAACAACTGAGTGGATCATTTAACGTCATGGGGCATAGAAGGATGAGGATGTTGTTTTGCTGTCGAATGTGAGGAAAAGTGAGGAAAATCTTGAGAATCTAAAAGCGCTGGACCAACCACTCATAATAAATGAAAGTAACACCAGTGATGAGATTGAAGAAACTCCCGAAGAATTGAACATGAATTTCTCTTATGGCTATACGCCATTGATCAAGTGCCAATTGACTTACTTTGTGAGTACCATAAGACACATGTAGTGATCCTAAGGTCAACAACAACATCCAACCCACTTCAATTAAGGACTTTGATCCTCTGGCAAACTCCTGCTGGAACAATTACGCCTTAAAATGCGACATTGCGGTCTCTATGACCTCCGTTTTGCTCGATATTTGTAAGTCCCCCCCCTCTCTCTCTCTCCAATGTTGTGAAGCATGGGAAGACTCACCCTATGGCCTCAATCAATTCTTCGAAACTTTTTGACTATGGGTGGTTGGTCCAGCGCTTTTAGATACTCAAGATTTCCTCACTTTCCCTAATATATGGTAGCAAAATCGCATCCTCATCCTTCATGTGCTCTATGACATTAAATGATTGACTCTGTTGTTTCATTCCCAAGTCTAAGTCTTTTTTTTTTGCAATGTCCTTTTTCAAGTTGAAGTAGGGGTGATCGATTGTTTTGCGTCAATTGGTGCTCACCCCTTTTATAAGGGATGACCAATGGCCCAAAAATAAAGAGGGTCTCTCGACCTCAATGGCTAATAATTAAGGAGGGGTCGACAAATTAGGAGGGATGTCCAATGGATGACAAATAAGGAGGGTCTCTCCCTAGTGGTCGACAAATAAGCAGGGATGTCTAAGGGCCACTAACAAGGAGGGGCTGACAAATAAGGAGAGTCCCTCCCACTGGCCGATGACTAAGGAGGGCAACAAAGAGAGAGATCAGGCATAGTAATGAAGAGTGAGTAAAAAGGTAAAATGTGGTAAAGTAACCCAATAAGATGTCGAGTAAAAATGGCATGGCGATTGACTCACTTGACTAACTATTTCTTAAATTGCGATCTAGGTCTGTTGGTAGATTGTGTGTACAAGAGCGTAGTGTCAAAACATTAAAAGCATGCACAATAATTTATGACTCAATCATCGCTTCAATATTAAATTAAAATAATCATTCCAATACCTTTATGCAAAACAAGGATCAGCAAACATTCCACCCCTTATAACTCCCATTTGCATGTTTATTTAACACAAGTGTTAGTGGCGTACCTTGTCTCCATGTTGCTCAAACAAAAGCATCTTTGAAAAAAAGAAAGTTAGGCCTATGTCCACTACAAGTTTTAACTCAAGTCTCCAGTGAAGTCGCCAAGCTGTCGTGATCATCCTAGAGTTGAACCACCAAGAGAAAGCTGATGGGTAACTAAGCCAAAGAATTTGTGCGAATTTTCCTGAGCTCATACCAATCACAGCTTTGGGTTTTGATTTAATCATTTAAATATGCAATTTAATTCATCTAGGAATTGCCTTTAATCTATTATAGGATGATTAGAAGGCCTAGTAAAATGTGGGAGAACACTTTACTTCTGCGAACTAGAAATTCATAGCTACGGAGACTTAGTTATGCTAGATGAATCTAATGCCCTTTCGGTACATTTTCTTTTTATTTCAAAAATATTTGTAAACAATCTTGATCAATTTTAAGCCTAAACCACTAACATGTGAAAGATGATTCTGCAGGTGCACAAGCAAGAATTTAACACTCAATAAATCAAAGCAATAAACAAAATTGCTAGAACATGAAAAAGAACCTCAATGTGTTAAGTAAAGCAAAGGTGAAGCTTTGTTATCATCTAATGCGACAAAGGTTGTCACACCCCGAACCCCGACGGGCTCACGACATCCCTTCGATTGCCGTATTGAGCGCGACATCCTAGGACGCGTTGCTGACCCGTACGAAACACTCAAATTAAATCACGAGCGGAAGCAAATTTAAATCAATCTAGACAATAACCAATGATGGCGGGGTAGCACTTGCATAAATCAAATAGTTGCTTACAACATCCATAAACATAGCATTAAATCACGTTCATCAAAAGGGGTAGTGATTGGGTAGCCTACTTCATTATACAAAAAGGGGACATCCACAAAAAGAGATAAAGCATCAATATCCAACACCACTCTCGGTCTCCGACTCGTACGTGATGGCTGTTCGTCACTCTAAACCTGAAAATATTTAACAATGAGGGATGAGATAAATCTCAACAAGTAGACAACCTATACACCACTCAGGCCAATGCGTACTCAGACGAGTCTAACGTGTAATTCACCAGCTAACACAATCAATTTTTCACATAACAAACTTATCTCGTCACAATTCACGTGCCAACTCTGCACATTAGTTAAATCACATAAATATCATAATAATTTATGAACACATCGCTATCATTCGGGAGCCATATACACACACATACATTCACTCAATTTAATCACACTCAATTCGCATGTATGGCCAAGCAACTTTCCACGACCTGGGTTAACACCCCACAGGTCAGCCTCTCAATTAAGCCGGGCTCCGTCTCTCACTGGACCTTTCACACTTTTACACGACCCGCGTCAACACGCCTTAGGTCAGTCCTCCGATCAATCTGGGCTCTGTCCTTCACTGGACATATCACAATTTCACACGACCCGTGTCAACACGCCTCATGTCAGCTCTCCAATCAATTCGGGCTTTATTCCTCACTGGACATTTCGTATGCACATACACCACATCACAATTCGCCATTCTCACACGTATATTCAATCAATTCAATCATACTCAATTCGCATGTGTGGCCAAGCAATTCTCCACAACCTGGGTCAACACCCCACAAGTCAGCTCTCCGATCAATCCAGGTTTCGTCCCTCATTGGACCTTTCACACTTTCCTACAATCCGCGTCAACATGCCTCAAGTCAGTTCTCTAATTAATCCTGGCTCCGTCCCTCACTGGACATTTCGCATGCACATACACCACATCACAATTCGCTATTCTCACACATAGTACAGATCCAATTCCAATCACAAACTCATCACACTAGCCCACCAATTCAACACTCAAGTAGACTCAATCACACATCAATTTCACCCATAAACGCCACGACAATCTGATTATCACATCCACATAAATTAGCTACTAAACATGCCATATAATCATTGCAATTCAATCTACCAATTAACAACACTCATAAATTGATCCTAACCCAAGTTTAACTCCTAAACCGGTACTAATCACACCCTAAACAAGTTTAAAAATACCCATTATACTTAGTAGGGTTTAGGAAGTCACTTACTTAAGTTTGGCTTGAGAAAAATTCACACAGGCTCAAAATGACTCGGGTGAACAGTGATGACTTGGCGCGGGCCAGGGCACGACAAGCGTGGGGCTTGGCCATGGCTCGACATACGGCCTGGCGACTCGACGTGGCGCTCGGCTACAACTGGGCATACAGCTTGGTGACTTGGCCACGGGCAAGGGCAGCGACCTGGTGCTCGGCCACAGCCTGAGCAACGATGGGCACGGCTCGGGACGCTTAGCAACGGGCTTGGTCACGGCCGAGCTGGCTAGCTGGCCGGTGGGTTGGCTAGCTGGCTGGCTAGCTGGCTGACCGGCGAGCTGGTTGGTCGGCTGGCTAGCTAGCCAGCGGTGGTGACGGGAGGACGGCGGGCACTGGCGAGCTGGTTTCGGCGACTGGCTTAACCAAGGCACGAGCAGTCTGGCCAAGGTAGCGGCGACGGTGGCTCGGGGGAAAGCTGGGTGGTAGTGGCGAGCTATGGCTATGGTTGATGGTAAGGGGAGCTCGGTGGTGGTAGTGGGAGCAGCGGCGGCCGGCACGGCAGTGTGCGGCGGTGACTGGCAAGTTGGACAGAGGGTAAAGGAGCTCGGGGAAGGAGAAACACGGGGAAGGAGGGTTGGCGGTGGGAATGGCAGGGCCGGCGGCAGTCGGGGGTGGCACGGGGACGTCACAGGCAGTAGAGTGGAGCAGGATGAGTCGGCTGAGCAGCATCGGGTCGCGACAGGCATGGCAGCGAGCTATTGCTCGCGTGGAGGAGAGGGAGAGAACAGTCTGTTGAGATGGCGATTGGATGGACGGTGTGGTGGTTGAGCTAGCTGGCGACGGTGGCAGCGGTGAGTAGCTGTGATAGCGACGGTGTAGAAGGGGAGGGAGAGGTCAGTCGGGAGCAGTGGTGGTGAGAGAGGAGGAATTGGGGGCTGAGGGGGCGAATCGGCAATGGTCGAGGCGGCATGGTGCGGTGGCTGGTGGCTAAGCGACGCAGGGCTGGCCAACAAGTGGCTAAGCAGCAAGGGGCGAGCTGCCAGCGTGGTCGCGAGCTGGCAGTTGTAGGACGATGGGTGACGGTGCGGCTGGGCTGGGCTGGGGTGACGGTTGGGCGAAGAGCAGGACGGATGGCACGGCGGTAGTACAGGACGAACAGCACAGCCGCGGTCGGGCACGGCGAGCGGCACGGGATGGATGAGCTCGAGCGATCAGGTTGGGCAAAGAAGAAGAAGTAGAACAGTAGAAGTTGCGGCTAGCCGAAGCAGAAGGAAGAAGAAGAAAAGAAGAAAAGGAGGAGAGAGAGAGGGGCAGGTCTACATGGCAGGGACGTGCACGAGGGGACGTGTGCTTGAGGGGACGTGCGCGGGTAGGTGGGGGGAGAGAGAGAGAGAGAGAGAGAGAGAGAGAGAGAGAGAGAGAGAGATGACAGGCACGGGGGAGACGTGTGCGCAGTGTAGGTGCAGCAGAGGATAGAGAGAGAGAGAGAGAGAGAGAGAGAGAGAGAGAGAGAGAGAGAGAGAGGACAAAAGCCAATTTTTGTCCTCGAGTGCGATCCAACGGTCACGATTAGAATCCGAAAATGATCTAACGGTCCATGAAAATCCTAATTAATGGTCAATGAAAATCCTAATTAATAATTAGGAAAAAGGGTAAAAAGAAATCAAATAAAGTACACTACGAGGAAGGTCTAATAGTCCAAATTCGCACCCTGTCAAAATTTCACTTTTCACATATCTCCGGCAATATCGAGGCTGGCCACAATAATATCGATACCGTCCAATTAAATTCGTTTTGAAACTCCGAGAAATTAGACACCAAAGTTTGGGTTCTAAATAACTGCCAAATTCGATCAAGTGCGATTCTAGCGAAATCTTTAACTTAAAAATAATAACCCAAGAGTGATCAGTTTCGGGAGAGATTTTGTTATAAATACACTGACGAAATACACGTTTTATAAATCTAAAAAATTGGTCGAAATTCAGAATGTCACAACTCTTCCCCCTTACAAAAATTTCGCCCTCGAAATTTATAACCCAACTTAATCATTCAAACAAATGAGGGTATTGGTATTGCATCAACTCTTCGCTTTCTCACGTAGTACCTTCGGTTCCATGGTGCTCCCAAATTACTTTGACCATTAGAATTGTCTTATTCCGCAGCACTTGTTCCATTCTGTCCTTGATCCTTACAGGCCTTTCCACGTATGACATTCTATCGTCCACGTCTATTTCTTCATAATTCAGTACATGGGTCGGATCCGATTTATACTTCCTTAACATAGACACGTGGAACACATTGTGAATTTGTGACAAATTTGGCGGTAGTGCGAGACAATAGGCCAAAGTGCCAATTCTCTTTAAGACTTCTAATGGACCCACGTACCTCGAGCTCAACTTCTCTTTCTTGCCAAACCATGACAATCCTTTCATAGGCGATACCTTGAGGAAAACGTGGTCCCCCACTTGAAATTCCAAAGGTCTACGTCTCCGGTCCGCATAATTCTTTTGGCGACTCTGAGCGATTTTAAGCTTGTCCCGAATTACCTTGACTGTCGCGATTGACTGCTGAACCAACTCGGGACTTGTGATGCTCCTCTCACCAACTTCATCCTAACAAATCGGTGTTCTGCAAGCTTTGCCATATAGTACTTCAAACGGTGCCATTTTGATACTCTGCCGGTAGCTATTGTTATAGGCAAATTCAACAAAATGCAACTGTTCTTCCCAATTACCTTTAAAATCCAATATACATGCCCGCAACATATCTTCCAAAGTCTGAATTGTCCTCTCAGACTGGCCATCCATTTGAGGGTGATAGGCCGTGTTAAACTGTAACTTCGTTTTCTAATGCCGTATGAAGACTTTTTCAAAAAACGGTAATGAATTTAGGATCACGGTATGAGGTAATTGTCACTGGCACTCCGTGAAGACGGACTATTTATTGCACGTAAATCTCGGCATACCTTTCCAAGGCCAAGTCCTTTCGAACCGGCAGAAAATGTGTTGACTTTGTCAATTGGTCGACAACCACTCAAATTGAATTATGACCTCTCCGACTCTTTGGTAATCCCATTACAAAGTCCATCATGATGTATTCCCACTTCCACTCGAGGATTTTCAATGGCTGCAACATTCCACCCGGCTTGCAATGTTGTGCCTTCACTTACTGATATGTTAAACACTTGGCTATGTGCTTGGCTACATCCACTTTTATGCCGTTCTACCAATAATATTATCGCAAGTTCTGATACGACTTCGTACTATCTGAGTGAATACTATAATTACTACGATATGCTTTAGACAAAATCTCCTCCTTCAATTCTACATCATCGATCACACAACCATCAGCGGAACTTCAGAATCCTATTCTCGGATACATGAAAATCTGATTTCCTTTTTGTGGCATCTACACCCAAAATCTTCTAAATCTCCGGATCCGTCGATTGTAAAGCCTTAATCTTAGTCTGGATCTCTGGTTCACTCCTGAATGCTGCAGGCAGACTTGAGACCTGACTCACTTCAAACTTAAATTCCGAATCCCGAACTCCCTCCAATAGAGTCTATTCGTTGACCATCATATGCGCGATGCTCAATTTTCGACTTAGAGCATCCGCTACTTTGTTAGCTTTTCCGGGACGATACATAATCTCGCAGTCATAGTCCTTACAGAGTTCCATCCAGCAGCGCTGTCTCATGTTCAATTCCTTTTGAGAGAATAAATACCTTAAACTTTGATAGTTCGTATAAATCTGAAATTTCTCTCCACACAGATAATGTTTCTAAATCTTAAGAACGAATATAATCGCGGCTAATTCCAAGTCGTGCATCGGGTAATTCTGCTCATGCAGTCTTAATTGTCACGATGCATATGCCACCACTCTTCCGTGTTGCATTAGCACGCACCCTAGTCCTCTCAGCGATGTATCACTGTAGATTTCATATCCCCCGGGACCTGACGGTATTGTTAATATTGGTGCAGTCGTCAACCTCTATTTTAACTCTTGGAAGCTCCTTTTGTAGTTATCCGTTTATTCAAACCTTGTTTCTTTCTTTAGTAATCGTGTCAATAGCGTCGCTATTGCCGAAAACCTCTTCCCGAAACGTCTGTAATAACCCGGTAGACCTAAGAAACTCCGAACCTCGCTCACTGTTGTTGGCCTCAGCCAATTCGTGACGGCCTCAATCTTTGTCGGGTCCATTGTAATTCCTTCTCTGGCTATCACATGTCCTAAGAACGCCACTTGATGGACATAGAATTCGCACTTGCTGAACTTAGCGTAGAGTGCGTGTTCCTTTAGGATCCGTAGAACTTTTTCCAAATCTAACTCGTGCTCGGCAAAACTCTTTGGATACACTAGGATATCATTTATGAACACGATTACAAACTGATCTAGAAAATTTTTTGAATACGCTATTCATCAAATCCATAAAGGCAGCAGGGGCATTAGTCAATCCAAACGGCGTTACTGTAAACTCATAGTGCCCATATCTTGTCCTGAATGCCGTTTTTGTTATATCCTCCTTGTTAATCCTCAATTGGTGATACCCCATCCAAGTCGATCTTGGAAAATATCGATGCTCCTTGCAACTGATCAAACAGATTGTCTATCCTTGGTAATAGATACTTGTTCTTAATGGTCACCTGATTCAATTATTTATAGTCAATACACAAACTCAAAGATCTATCCTTTCTCCTCACAAATAACACTAGTGCTCCGTACGAAGATGCACTCGAGCAAATGAAGCCTTTATCCAATAACTCTTGCATTTGGACCTTCAATTCTTTCAACTTCGACAACAACATCCTATAGGGTGCCTTCGAGATCGGTTTCGTCCTTGGGGCTAACTCAATCACAAACTCCACTTCTCTATCAGGTGGCCATCATATCAATTTCTGGGGAAAGACATCGGGGCACAACACAGCTATGTCTTCTAGCCTTAGCTCTCCAGCTGTTTAGTCAACTACGGATGCTAGAAATCCTTGGCACCCTTCATCTAACAGCTTTGTCACCTCAAGTGACGAAATCAAAAGGACGGAGGTTCCTCATCGGTTTTCCACAAACTCGAATTTAGGATGTCCAACCGAATTAAATTGGATCACCCTACTACTACAGTTCATAACAGCTCTCTATTTGACTAGCCAGTCCATCCCAATAATCACGTCAAAGTCATGTATGGTTAAAACCACTAAATCTATCCTCTCTTCCCTATCGCTAATCACTATTTTACAATCAGGGCATCCAAACGCAATCAACACTTTCTCATTCAACGGTATTAGTCACACACAGCATAACTTCAAGCGGCTTTGGCTCAATCCCAGATAATTTAATGAACTGTTCAGATATAAATGAATGCGACGTTCCTAGATCAAATAAGGCATATGCAGCATGATCACAAAGAGAGACCGTACCTGTGACCACGCCAAGCGCGTCCTCAGTTTTCCTCCTTACTATTGCATACACCCGTCCTTGGGCCAGTAGCCTATTCTGACTAGCCGATTGGATAGCTCCAATTTGATTTTCATTTCGGGGCGGCACTGGCAGTAGTGCAGGTAGCCTGGCTTGCCTGTTGGTAGGACAGTCCTTCATTTGATGGCCCCTTCCAGCACATGTAAAACATGCTCTGCCCCTATTTGGATAATGTCCATTCCCCTGTCTTCCTCCACATACCATACACAGGCCGTTCTGATAATGGTTTGGCTTTCCAATATTTCTTCGAACGGGAGGGACAAAACGACTATTTCTCGCTATAGGTTTTTTCCCAAATTGACAGTTGTCCCTAGCCGAGGCATATCGTGATCTAGAAGCGGCTGCCCGATTAGTCTGATCTTTGCTCAATTACCTGAGCTCTTTCATATATCTCATGGTAGCCCCTCAAGTTCAATGAGATCATCTGACTTAGAAGGTCCAGCTTCAGCCCATCTTGGAATCTCTTGGCTTAGTCCATTGGGTCCACCATTTTGGGGGCAAATTCGGATAGCCTTGCAAACTTGGCTTCATACTGATCCACCGACCTCTGACCCTACTGAAGTCTCATGAATTCAGTCAATTTCTGTTCTCGAGCACTTTTCGAGAAATACTTGCCATTAAAGGTTTCGGTAAAAAGTCCAATTCGGGGCAGTACCAACAGGGAACACTTGACCTCTGATGGCTCTCCACCAATCGCTTGCAATTTCCTGAAGTTAGTAGACTGCTAAGGTTACTTTCTCCTCTTTAGTGCATTATAGCACCTCAAAAGCTTTCTCTAACTCTTCTACCCATTTTGGTGCAGTCTCAGAATTGCCTCTCCCATCAAACTTTGAGGGCTTCAACCTCAGAAACTATTCGACTAGCTTGGACATTGGTTTGATTGCATTTACTCGAACTGGACTAGGATTCCCACCAATCACATTATTCCCCTGATCTCCATTATTCCCAACAATCTCCCTGACAGCTGCAGCGGTGACAGTAGCGCTTCTTTCCCCCGTCTGTCTACCTGATAATATTCCCGCTTTCTCCAGCGCCCTCTAGATTTCATCCACCTTGAGATCCCCTATAACTCCAACTAGCGGGGCTACACGACCTCGACCTCGACCTCTACCTCGACCTCGGTTGCTCATCTTACCGGTTCTCATAAATGCTCACCTACTAAATTCCACGCAGGAATTATAAACCTAGGCCAACTATACCAGTCTCAAGCCCTAGGCAGTGAATCACAATAATAATTCACTAAGCAGGCAGCCAATCACAAATAACAGCCAATCACAAATAACACCCAATCACAACCAATAGGGTTCGTGTACTTATCTCAAGTCCTAATGCACTTGCATTTCACATGTTATTGCATGAAATCGCTTAGTAATCACAATCAAACAGTCTGAGGTATGCATGGCACACAAGTCTCCATAACTAACTACCCTAAAATCATCGCTCCTTATCACTCCAGGTTTTGATCAACTTGGATCGAGCTGACCTTACTCTGATATCAAATCAATCGGGATGTCATGCCCCGAACCCCGACGGGCTCACGACATTCCTTTGATGGCTGTATTGAGTGCGACGTCCCAAGACGCATCGCTGACCCAAATGAAACACTCAAATTAAATCACGAGCGGAAGCAAATTTAAATCAATCAAGACAATAACCAATGACGGTGGGGTAGCACTTGCATAAATCAAATAGTTGCTTATAACATCCAAAAACATAGCATTAAATCACGTTAATAAAAAAGGACAATGATTGGGTAGCTTACTTCACTATACCAAAAGGGGACATCCACAAAAAGGGATAAAGCATCAATATCCAACACAACTCTCGGTCTCTGACTTGTACGTGACGACTGTTCGTCACTCCAAACCTGAAAATATTTAACAATAGGGGATGAGATAAAGTTCAATAAGTAGATAGCCTATACCCCATCGAGGCCAATGTGTACCCAAACGAGTTTAACGTTTAATTTACCAGCCAAGACAATCAATTTTTCACACAACAAACTTACCTCGCCACGATTCACATGCCAACTCTGCACATTAGTCAAATCACATGAATATCATAATAACTTATGAACACATTGCTATCATTCGGGCATCATATATACACGTACATTCACTCAATTCAATCGCACTCAATTTGCATGCGTGGTCGAGCAACTTTCCACGACCTGGGTCAATACCCTATAGGTTAGCCCCTCGATCAAGCCGAGCTCTATCCCTCACTGGACCTTTCACACTTTCACATAACCCGCGTCAACACGCCTCAGGTCAGCTCTCCGTTCAATCCGGGCTTCGTCCCTCACTGGATATTTCACACTTTCACACGACTCGCGCCAACAAGCCTCAGGTCAGCCCTCCGATCAATGCGGGCTCCATCCCTCATTGGACATTTAACATGCACATACACAACATCACAATTTGCCATTCTTACATGTATATTTAATCAATTCAATCACACTCAATTCACATGCGTGGCCGAGCAATTCTCCACGACCCAGGTCAACATCCCACAAGTCAGGCCTTCGATCAATTCAGGCTCCGTCCCTCACCGGACCTTTCACACTTTCCCACGACCTGCGTCAATACGCCTCAGGTCAGCTCTCCGATCAATTTGGGCTCCGTTCCTCACTAGATATTTCGCATGCACATACACCACATTACAATTCGCCATTCTCACACGTAGTACAAATCCAATTCCAATCACAAACTCATCACACTAGTCTACCAACTCAACACTCAAGTCGGCTCAATCACATGTCAATTTCACCCATAAACGCCACGATATTCCCATCATCACACCCATATAAATTAGCCACTAAACATGCCACATAATCATTGCAATTCAATCTACCAATTAATGACACTCATAAATTGGCCCTAACTCAAGTTTAACCTCTAAACCGATACTAATCACACCTTAAACAAGTCTAAAAATACCCATTATACTAAATAAGGTTTAGAAAGTCACTTACTTAAGTTTAGCCCGGGAAAAATTCACACGAGCTCAAAATGGCCCGAGTGAACAATGATGACTCGGCACGAGAGAGGATGCGACACTCGGCCACGGCTCGGCACACGGCTTGGCAAAACACGGCCCGGCGACTTGGCATAGCGATCGACCACAACTAGGCACATGGCCCGGCGACTCGACCACGGCCCGAGCAACGACGGGCACAACTTGGGACACTCGGTAATGGGCTCGGCTATGGTCGGGTTGGCTAGTTGGTCGGTAGGCTGGCTGGTCGATTGGCTTGCTTGCTGGCCGGTGAGCTAGTTGGCCGGTTGGTTGGCTGGTCGACGGCGGCGGCGGCGAGCTAGTTTCGACAACTGGCTTGGCCAAGGCACAGGCAGTACGGCTAAGGTAACGGCGACGGCGACTTAGGGGAAAGCTGGGTGGTGGCGGCAAGCTGCAGTGGTAGTTGGTGGCAAGGGGAGCTGGGTGGTGGTAGTGAGAGCAACGACAGCTGGCACGGCGGCGTGCGGCGGTGACTAGCAAGTTGGATAGAGGGGAGAAGAGCTCAGGGAAGGAGAAACACGGGGAAGGAGGGTCGGCGATGGGAATGGCAGGGCCAATAGCTGTCGGGGGTGGCACGGCGACGTCACAGGCGGCGAAGCGGAGTAAGACGAGTCGGCTGGGCAGTGCCGGGCCGCGATAGGCGCTGTGGCGAGCTGCTATTCGCGCAGAGGAGAGAGAGAGAACAATCGGTCGGGGTGGCGGCTGGACGGACGATGTGGCACAGCGGTCGAGTTGGCTGGCGACGATGACGATGGCAAGCAGTTGTGATAACGACGGTACGAAAGGGGAGGGGGAGGTCAGCTAGGGGCGATGGTGGCGGTAGAGGAAGAACTAGGGGTTGAGGGGGGCAAATCGGTGGTGGTCGAGGTGGCACGGCGCGGCGGCTGGCGATTGAGTATGCAGGGCCGGCTGGCGAGCGGATGAGCAACATTGGGTGAGTTGCCGGTGTGGTCGTGAGCTGGCGGTCATAGGACGATAGGCGACGGTACGGCTTGGCTGGGCTAGGGCAACGGTTGGGCAACGAGCAGGACGGACGGCGTAGCAGCGATGTAGGACGGATGGTGCGGCGGTGGTCAGGCATGGCAAGCGGTGTGGGATGGATGAGCTTAAGCGGTCGGGCTAGGCGAAGTAGAAGAAGCAGAACAGCAGAAGTCGCAGCTAGCCGAAGCAGAAGGAAGAAGAAAAGAAGAAAAGAAGGAGAGAGAGGGGGCAGGAGGACAGGTCTGCATGGCAGGGACGTGCACAAGGGGACGTGTGCAGGCAGGTGGGGGGTGAAGAGAGAGAGAGAGAGAGAGAGAGAGAGAGAGAGAGAGAGAGGACAAAAGTCAATTTTTGTCCTTGAGTGTGATCCAACGGTCATGATTCCAATTCGAAAACGATTTAATGGTCCACGAAAATCCTAATTAATAATTAGGAAAAAGGGCCAAAAGAAATCAAGTAAAACACACTACAATGGAGGTCTACTAGTCCAAATCTACACTCGGTCAAAATTTCACTTTTTACATATCCCGAACAATATCAAGACTGGCCACAATAATATCAACACTGTCCAATTAAATTCATCCTGAAACTTCGAGAAATCCAATACCAAAGTTTGGGCTCTAAATAACGGTCAAATTCGATTGAATACGATTCTAGCGAAATCTCTAATTTAAAAATAATAACCTAAGAGTGATCAGTTCTAGACGAGATTTTATTATAAGTGCACTGACAAAATACACGTTTTATAAATCCTAAAAATAAGTCGAAATTCGGAATGTCACAAAAGGTTCTCTAAGGTATTAATTAATAAGCAAACAACAATGCAATGCACAACCTATACATGATTTCTAAGAATGATTATGCAATGTTAAATAATTCTTTTTAGGTTTTTCTTTTTAATGAATCCAATTTTACTCTAACTTATGTCTATGCGAATTCTAATTTAACATGCATGAACTATTAGACTAATGAAATAAGATTGTATTATTTAAATGTAATCTAGATATGATCTAAAATATGCAACATGCATGAATATCTTATAAAAACTCAAAATCTGATGAAAGCGCAAAATATATGATGGAATCGCAATATCAATGAATAACTTCAAGAATTATTACTATGCATCAATGCTCATGGAAATTATGCAATATTGTTCAAGAGTCACAATATCTATCAAAGATATGCAATTATCAAATTGTGATACAGAGATAATTTCCTTGATTAATCCTAGATGCAATTACTATACGACTCTTAGGCTACATTTAGTAGTCAGGATAAAATTCAAGATAAGATATATTTTATTCATTGTCGTGTTTAGTACTTGTCTAAGACAGGATAAAGTTGGATATAGAAGAGATATAGCCCGAATAAAATTATCCAATGGAGGAGATGGGATAAGGGAGGATAGGGTTTTTTATGTCCATAATATAAAAGTTATTTTTCTCGAATAGCAAACTTGTTACATTAATAAAATAAAAATAATATTTGAATATAAAAAAATTTCAATTTTAATATAAAAAATTCAAAATAACAAAAAATAAAAATAATTTCGTTTTTATTTATATATTCAATTTTCTTCCTATCTTATGATATAAATTTCATATACATTAATAAATGCATTTAATATTCATATTTATTAAATATTTTAGGTATATTAGTATATTTTACTATTTAATAAAATTTTATTAGAGAATGATGGAAGGGGAAAAAGAAATAAAAAAATAAATTAATTAAAAAAGAGATGGAAAAATAATAAAATATAAGCAAATAAAAATAAAGTAGGTAAGAGTGTCGTGAGAGATTTTTGTCATCTCTGTTTGTGCAATTTTTAAGTTCATTTATATTAATACGACGTTCACAGCAAATAATAGACATGGTAAGATGTGAAAATCTTTGGCTTATTACTACAATTCACCAAACAATAGATAGGATATAACAAATCTCTTGGATTTCATATCCTATCTTATTCAGTCCTTTCATAACTAGAAATTCAGATGACTAAATGCAGCCTTAATGTACCTAAGATAAGCAGTTTCTAAATTAGGGAACATGCATGAAAGCAATCTAACTTAAATGCAATGCAAAATTTTTTTGGACCACGCGTTTTTCACTCCCTCTCATGTTAATACACTCCCCGTTTTGGTGTTTTGACCGTATTATCTCCCAGGGGTCCCACTTTCAGGTGAAGATTCCAATTAAACCCATTTTGTATCCCACTTTTTATTTGGTTCTTTCTTTTTCTTCTTATCGCTCTGTTCTCTCTTCTGCTTGTTCCACCGACAGTTCCTAATCGTCCCAAAAATTTCGTCGTTGGAGAAGGTGACCGACGGTGAAGCTCCTACTCAGTACGGCAAGGATAGAAGAGGCGGGGTGGAGTGGCTGAGTTTGAGCCAAGCTCTGTCTGCGTGGTGAGGATGGTTCAGAACTTCATCGAAGAGAGCAACGAGAAGCAAGAATGTCCAGTGACCACTAACAAGTCCTAAGCAAGAAGCTACCAGTATTCAACCCAATCCAATTCTTCTGATCTTACACCTTCTCATTCTAACCATGCATCACAATTTTAGAGTCCCTGTACCTCTCCCATGCAACCTCAAACGCCATAGCAGGGAACATAGCATCATTGTCCATCCATCACAAGAACTAAATCTCCGGATATGACCACAGCAGATTCCTAATCAAAGGCAATTTAGCCCAAAACCTAGCAATCTCCACATCTAAGAGTGCCCTATCGTGAAATATTTCAATACTGTGCAACCTACAATAATCCATCTTATTTTTAATCGATTTTAACAAGTAATGATCACCAATGGGGTTTCGCACAGCTTGAAAGATGAATCCGTGACGAGCAAAATGCTAGGCTTGTTAGGCCCGATGATATTGGAATAATTTGGGTGTTCCTCAGCCGCTCAGCTCTCTGCTTGTCCCAATCAGATATCCTCGGGTAGAGACTGTACGACTTTGCTCAGATCCCATTTCTCTTCTTCGCCTTACTCAACAAGGATCTTCCATATGTCGAATGTCTTGTAGCTATTTGACGATGATTAAGTCGACTTGGACTGAGCCGACAACCGGGCCGACTCGGTGAGGATCTCCTCGAGGATGCGATGGGGCTCCATGTGCTTCCACAAGTAGAAGTGGTGGCGGAGGTCATTAAAGTCCTGCTCCGGCATGCCGAATTTTCCGGCGCTGATGGTGCCGCGAAGGATGATGACGATCATAGGATGGTCACCTTGTTGTGCCGCACCTCCCGCTGGATCTGGTAGCTTTGGCTAGCTCTGAAGCACTTGCCGAGCATCTTCATGCGCCCAAGATTCTGGATTGGTGTGACTAGAGCTAACGCGGAAGATTTGGACCGAGTGAGGACAAGAGCTTTAGGATCTAGAAGCGAATGACGTCACCAAGAGAGTGATGTCTTGATGATGGCGGGTCGAGGGCGCAAGGGGCGGCAAGGCGGCAGAGCGAGCGAACAGCGCGGTCGATGGAACAGTCGGGGTTGGGTGCGCAGTGGATGATGTAGGTGGAGTAGAAGCAAGGGAGATGTTGACAAACTAGCAAGAGAGAGAATAAGGTCAAAATGGGCCCCAAATTTAACTTGAATGATAGTCGGGTATAATCTGCTAAAAAATGGGTCCCATGATAGATAATATGGTAAAAACATTGTGATGAGGAGTGCATTAGCTAAAGAGGGAGTGGAAAAAGCGTGATCCTTTTTTTGTATTTTAATAATAGGAATGTTAACTAAATTAATGGCATGTAATATGTAAGCCTGCATATTCAAATACTCACCATTTTTGGGCGACCGCGCATTGGACTCTCTAACAATCTGACCAGTCCAATTTTCTCCTTCAACGACATACTTTTCAATATTATATCTCCGCCTCCACCGGACAAACTCAAGAATTTTTTCTTACTGTACTCTCCACAAAATTTGAGCGCGATCCAATGGATATCGGATGCGTTCTTGTCAATTTTGTGAAGCTGCGCACTGGAATTTTGATGGGTGGGCCGCGGGAGAGAGAGCTCGTGTGTGTATGTTTTTTTTTTTATGCTCGCTTGTGTCCTTTTTCTTTTCTATTATGTATTGCCAACCCCAATATTGAACCAACTCATTAACTTCAAGAGAACAATGTGCTTATATAGGGAAAGAATAGGGCTTTCCTCGAGACATCCCTTTCCCAAATTGAAACAAAGAAATTGTGATATATTCAAGATAGGAAAATAAGATATCTCTTTCATTCCCTATCCAATAACCAAAATTTTGAGCTCAATATGCTTTACTGTTCTTCAATTAAAGAATGCAGCCGTTCCTAATTTGGCTTCCCTCATGTGCATCCCATATGCAAAATTTCAGCTACTATGGGCTCGGCCGAATTATGTAATCTATCCGGCTTAGCCCGGATAATCCAATTAAGTTTGGAGCATCTTTGCATAATTCAATCCATTTATAATGTAGATTACATGGGCTTATTACTACTAAATGACAATGCTCCTAATATGCATATGAAATTTAACAATATTTTTGCTTAAGGGTTAGGGTCAATCCTTAATTTTTCTAGGCTGTAAATGGGTTTGCCAAAATATAAGTGTCAACAATTGGTACGGATACACTGACAATCACAAGAAAGTTATAGGAATTTGTGGTTATGTTATTTGAAGTCTAGCCAAACTGTATGCTGCGAGGTACAGACTAAACTCAAGTGCCAAGGTATACAAAATAGCTTCAGGTAACCTTAGTCGCCCGTTACAAGAGAGTACCAACAATTATGCACCTAAATGTTCCGTGAGTTCTCTTTTCAATCATTCACATAGGCATAAGGACATTAAAAGTGTCAAAAGTTTCGTATGATACTCACTTTGGTATCAAAAGATTTCGTCGGCTTACTTAAATGCCAAATCGAAAGAAAAATAATCACTTAAGTACTTCTGGCGATCAATTTTGGCCAAAAGTCCTATGTGGCTTTGCAAATTAATTTTTTGCTCTAACGTGGCTTTTTTAAAGGAAATTTAAGTCCAAAGTGGAAACTCTTTTGTCCACCCTGGCAAAATAAACAAAACGACGTAGTTTTCCTTAGGGAAAAAACACACTCTCTCTCTCTCTGTGGAGCTGATGGAACGAAGCTCTATTTTCAGATGGAGAAACGAAGCTCTGTCTCAGCTTGGGGTTTGCCTTCATGACGTTTCAATTCAGGTTCGCCGTAGCTTTGGACAATGAAATATGAACCATGGGCGAACAAGGGACCCGTTCTTCGACCTTGGAGGAGGAGGCCTTGCAATCAACCATCGTTGTTGCTGATGACTGTTTCCAAGCTGCACTGCAAGTCCTGTTTTTTTGCTCTGTTTCTCAATCGAGAAGCTTGAAGTGGTTCAAGCTTGCTCAGTCCTTCGCTGGGGAAGATGCTTCCAGGATCTTACATTCTGGTTTGAATGCCGATTCGAGGCCAACACCTCCTTGTTCTGTTTTGGTGAGCTTAGGTTCGAGAGCTGTGGTTAAAGTTTTTGTGAAAATCGATTCTGATTAAGCATCAATTAGTAATCTAAGCATACTCTGATGTAGCTGTTATATTCTGGATCTGAATTGGTGCTTCGAAACCAATTGAGGGTTTATATTTTGGGCAAAACATATAGACAACGTCATTTAGGGGTATATATGCTGACTGGGCACATTGACGAGCCACGTTGGTCCAAGAAATTAATAAAATATTGCCAGGTCGGATTTCCTGTAAGATAAATTAGAGCTGGCACTTGAATGGTTTTTTTTTTAAGTGGCACTAAAGTGATTCGATGAAACTTTTGCTATCAAAGTGAGTACCATACGAAACTTTTGACACTTTTAGTATCATTATGTCCATTCGCATCAAAGTAACACTTTGACTGTGACCCTAAGGGGCTATCTAGCATACTAATCGACCAATTGAATCCATCCATTTCTCCCAATCTATATTCAATGCCTCGGATAGCAGGAACGGCATTTAATATACTCCTATAAAATAAGACAACGAGAACTTCTTAATTTGATTCACCAGGTTTCAAACTTTTGCTAGACCTAGAATTACGTTGTCCATACATTGTCGAATATATTGATGACTCCTAGAAGTGAAGCTGGTAAATGGTATTTTCAACGAAGAAATTCATGTAAAAGAGCGGTGAAACCGGTAAAAATAACGCAATCTCACGAACGCAGCTTTGGCTCTTATATAAGAAAGCAAGAACAAACGAAGGATGAGTTACAAGAAAAGTAGGTCAGACACACACACATGGCTTCACTCCACAGAATCGCAACTGCAGTAGTTCTGCTCCTTCTTGCGGGCAACGGCATAGAAGGCGGTCCAAACGCATCTGTGCAATACTGAATCTGTAACGGAAACAGTGGAAGCATTATCTACATTGACGATGTCCATGATCTCCTTCAAGATTTAGTCTACACGACACCAAGCTCCAGCTATGCTTACACAAACGAGAGAAACCAAGTCTTTTCTGTTCGTTGCTGCGGCCCTGGAAAGTGCAATGGGATAATCTCTTGAGGATTGCCACCAATGCTTGCTTGTTGCTAGTAATATGCTACAAGCGAACTGCCCTTGGAGCGTTGGCGAACAAATTCAACTCGTGGATTGTTGAATTCGGTACGAAAATTATGACTTTGCAAAAAATTAGCAAGCGGATTTAGACATGCATCTCAGTATTGTCAAACTCATGGAAAAATCTATTATACTAAATTACTTCAAAGGTAAGAAAAATAATAATTTATGGGCCTTTCTCTCACTGCTTCAGGCTTTGAGCTTCTGATGTGTGTTATGGGTCTTGTGGCCTTTGTGAACAGGAGTTATGTCATTTCGTTTCGTAGTCCTTTCGGCCTTTTCCTTTTCTAATGTTCTACATACTTATACAATATACATGTTGTGTACTCAATTGACTATGAATATAGTCTCATACTCTCAACCCATTCCACAAAAATTAATCTCAGCCGATGATGGGCCGAACTACTATCTATTAAAATATGTCTCGAGTTTGAGCCCGAAACAAAAATCTGAATATTTTGAATTAGATATTTTGCGGCTATCCAAAATCGAGCAAAAGATGGAAATACAAAAATCAACTTCCGAATAGTCCGAAAGCACATTGGAAAATTTGGCTACTGGAATAGGAAAGTTGATAGTTGACTTTGACTGGGATCAACATATGTCAGACACTGAAGGGATTTAAAATTCCTTTTGGAGTTAGCCAACGCAACAATTGGTATCAGAGCCAGGTTTGGCTGAGTTAGAGCGAATCGATGGCGACAGAAGAAGGAAAAGTGAGAATCGACAGATTTGATGGGAAAGATTTTGGTTTCTAGAAGATGCAGATTGAGGATCATATATATTAGACGAAACTGCACATGCCGAGAAGCCAGAGACGATGAAGCAAGCTAATTGGGAATTATTGGATAGACAAGCTTTGGGTGTTATTCGGCTAATGTTGGCACGTAACGTTGCGTTTAACATTGTGGATTAGAAGACCACTGCGGGTTTGATGAAAGCCCTGTCGAACATGTACGAGAAGCCCTCTGCGATCAACAAGATTAATCTGATGCGACGTCTGTTTAATTTGAAGATGAGCGAAGGTGCGTCAATTGCAGATCGTATCAATGAATTTAATGTGATCATTAGTCAATTGAGTTTAGTTGACATTGACTTTGAAGATGAGGTACGTGCTTTGATTTTATTGTCCTCATTGCCTGATAGTTGGAATACTATTGTTACTGCTGTTAGTAATTCCTTTGAGTCGACAAGTTTAACGTTTGATGGTGTTCGAGATTTAATTCTAAGTGAGGGCATCTGTAGAAGAGAATTTGGCGAACATGTATCTGTTACTTTAGTAGGTGAAAATAGAGGAAGAACTGGTACACGTGCTAGCAGAAGTAGTATGAACTCGAATAGACGAAGTCAGTCTAGGACTGGTGGTGTTGTTTGTTGGAGTTGTGACAAGAGGGGGCATATTAGAAGGGATTGCCTTAAGCTAAAAAATGAGAAGGGAAAAGGAATTAGAGTTGAGTCTGCAGATGATGTTGCTGCTATAGCAAACAGTAATTAGGATGATGCTGATTATGTCTTGTCTATCATTAATGATTCATCATTTGATGGATGGATTATGGATTCTGATTGTTCTTTTCACGCTACACAAAATAGGATCTGGTTTACTACTTATCAGTGCACGGATAGTAGTAAAGTGCAGTTGGGGAACAATTATGAATGCGATGTTATTGGTGTTGGTGATGTCAGAATCAGAATGCATGATGGTATCATGTGGACATTGACTGGTGTGAAGCATGTTCCTGAGTTGAAGAAAAATTTGATTTCCTCGAGTGCCCTGGATTCAGCTAGGTATCGGTATTCTTCAAAATGTGGACTTCTGAAAGTTGTTTGAGGTGCCTTAGTGATAATGAAAGGAATCAAGTATAATGGCCTGTATGAGCTTCAAGGTGAGACAGTGACAGAATTCGCTGCGGAGACGTCGAATGCATTGGTTCGAGAGTCTGAATTGTGGCATATGCATTTGGGGCACATTAGTGAGAGAAGCCTGAAGGTTCCAAGTAAAAGAAATTTGCTATGTGGTTATGTGGCTAACGAACTGAATGTATGCAGATGCTGTGATTTAGATCAATGGTAGAAAGTGCAGTTTAGTACGGTTGTCAAAGAAACCACGGATATTGCAGAATTAATTTACTTGAATGCTCGCAGGTTGTCACGATTTCCTTAGAGGAAGAGTGTCAGATTTATGCTTACAGTTGTTGATGACTACTCGAGGAAGACGTGGGTGTTTGTGCTAAGGCACAAGTTTGATACTGTTGTTAGGATCAGGTAGTTAAAAGCTTTGATCGAAAAGGAGATTGGTAAAACGATCAAGCAGGTGCGGATTGAGAATAGTATGGATTTTTGCTCAGAGCTATTAAACAAATTCTGCTTGAAGGAAGGCATAGTGAGACACCGCACTAGTGTCAATGAACCACAACAAGTTGCAGAGTTGATGAGCAAAACATTACTAGAGACGGCCCATAAAATGCTCTCTAGTGCTGGTATGACTAGAAGATTTCTAGCAGATGCGCTTGGTACGGTGAGCTACCTGAAGAATAGATCCCCATCGACTGCGATTGAATGTCGGACTCCTGAAGAAATGTGGTCAGGTAACGTTGCTGATTATTCTGTTCTTAGAATATTTGGTTGTCTATGTTATGTTCGAGTTAGTGATGGTAAGCTTGATGGAAGGACAAGAAAGTGCATGTTCCTAGGTTATGCACAAGGTGAGTGGGGCTATAAGTTGTGGTGTCCGGAATTAAATTCACCTATTATCAGTAGAGAAGTTACATTTGACGAGTCTCCAGTACTTTTGGCTAGGAGTGTTAATAGCAGTGTTTATACAGATTCGGACGGTGTTAAGCTTGAGGTGGAGTTGCAACCAGAAACTCCTGAGGTAGTGGCTATTAACGAAGTAATCAACACGGATGGTGCTTGTAGCGAGGTGGAGCCTATTGAGCCAACAGTTGCTGTAACTGCTGATATTGACAAGGTGTGTATTTGATCTCCTGATAGATGTTGATGCAATGATGGTTTTGCTTTATCTGCGATTGAGGAGGTTGTATCGGAAAATCCTTATGGAGCAGTTAAAGGTGCATGTGAAGTTGGTGTTTTGATGAGGTCCACGGCTATGGCGAAGTTCAAGCGAGGCTTGGACTTGAAAGACGTCTGTGGTGGTTGAGGCCATTGGAGCTATGGGAGAATAGTAGCGAAATTCGGATTCTATCAAAGCGATTGTGATTTGGCTTAAATGTCGAGCCAAGGTGGAGATTGTTAAAATATGTCTCGAGTTTGAGCCCGAAACAAAAATCTGAATATTTTGAATTAGATATTTTGCGGCTATCCAAAATCGAGCACAATATGGAAATACAAAAATCAATTTCCGAATAGTCCGAAAGCACATTGAAAATTTGGCTACTGGAATAGGAAATGTCAGACACTGAAGGAATTTAAAATTCCTTCTAGAGTTAGCCAACGCAACACTATCATTACCGTTATTCAGTGTTTTTGGAGAAAATCGTATATGTTTAATAACGTGCGCAATCTACATCTTGAGACAGACAGATTATCGCATGCCATGGGGAATTGATTAATGATTGATCGATGTTACTAGTTGAGCTACAAAGATGTCATGTGACCGCGCAAAAAATGACAAACAATAAGATAAGAGAAAGATACAACCTCGGATACCATGCCACTGTTAATCGAACGGGTGTAACTCAACTCGACCAAACACCACTCGGCATTATTACCAAGACGACATCAGCAAAGTAAGTCGTCTAGTATATACGAGATTTCAAATCATTGTTGCAGTAATAAGAATTTCATCATCTATTTCATTTGAATTACTATAGCTTCTCGAAGAAGAGTTGATGACTATACAATCATTCCTTTCTATATGCACATTGCTCTAGCTCCGTGTAGTAGACGCAGCAACACAACAGAAGAGTAACCAGAGAAGGAAGCAGAAGACGCACGGGGCTTCATTTTCCACGATTTACAATTACAGTAATTTCATTCCTCCGTACGTGCATTATTATCAAAGAATATGCAGATCAAAGAATTAGTATACAAAAATTGCAATGGATACTAATTATACAAAAATCCGAATTTAAGACATTTTAAGCACACCTGCCAACAAAAGATTAACTCAGCCCACTGAAGTGTATCGGTGCAACCAACTCAGCTTAGCTCCCTCATGCGTATCACTAATCAGATATCATAGACAAACCAAATCCTCTAAAAACTTGGGCAAACTGTCTAAAAAGTCTTAAATTTATTGTATGATGG
Organism: Syzygium syzygioides; assembly: GCA_031216285.1. NCBI lineage: Eukaryota > Viridiplantae > Streptophyta > Magnoliopsida > Myrtales > Myrtaceae > Syzygium > Syzygium syzygioides. Next base: position 20,440,790 of record CM062248.1, read on the forward strand.
TCCATTCAGTTATAAACCTTTCAATTGTGCTAATTTAGTTTTAAATATTTTAATGATTTGCCAATTTAATCTTGAACATAAGTGATGTGCGGTAAGGCCACAAGACCCACCATATAGAATACAGGCTCAAAGCTAGAAATAGTGGGAGAAAGGCCCACAAATTTTTCGCTCGCTTACCTTTGAAATATAGGAGTGTGGTGTTAGAGAACCCACCGATATTTTTTTAGGCAAAACTTGTCAAGAACTCTTTCATAATGTGACTATGATAGATTTTGCCATAATTTTGACAATACTGTCTGCACATCTCATTGCGGTGGCTCATCATGGAAGACAAAATTTTCGTAATGAATTTTACAATTAACGAATTGAACTTGTGCGCCAATGCCGTAAGGGCATGTCCATTGAAGTAGTTGCTTACCGGCGCGTAAGCATGCATCACAATCTTGATAAGAGATTCTGCAAATGCACTTTCTGTGGCCATAGCAAATATTAGTAAAGATTTGGTGCATCTCATTAAAGTAACTGTAGAAGCACGTGCTTGAGGTCTTATCGACTATATCTTGAAGGATATCATCGATCAATTCAATGTACATTTTACAGGTTTTGTATAGCACAGTTTGGTCTGGGCCGCCTTCTATAATGTTGCACGGCGCATGAGGGAGCGCAATTACTACTGTTGCAATTCTGAGGAGTGAAGGCATGTGTGTGTCTGACCCGCTTTTCTGGTTACTCATCCTTGGTTAGCTTTGCTTTCTCATATAAGAGCCATAGCTGTGTCCATAAGAAGCATTATGCTTACAGGTTTCTCCGCTCTTTTGCATGAATTTCTTCGTCGATTTTACTACTTACCAACTTCACTTCTAGGAGTTATCAATATTTGACAATGCATGGACAACGAAGTTCTTTAGCAAAACTTCAAAATCGGGGGTAGGTCAAATTAAAAAGTTATCATTGTCGTGTTTTGTAGGAGTATGTTAAACACCGCTCCTGCTATGGCGCCCTTTCTCACTCTCTCTGCACCTTGGATTTGGCGCTCCATGAGTTTACTGTCCAAATATTTTCAATCTTCTGACATTTCTCAAATTATTTTTTTTAATTTTTTACCCAATAATCCCTTTGAATAAGCGTAATTCGTAGTGCTATTGAAACTTGTAAGATGATTAATGACCATTTCAAACAGCCGGAGACTGTCTAACTTTTCCCGATGAAATTGAACAACTTTATTATCTGACAACTCTTTGTTGATAGAAAGAGTTTCCAATCCTCTTAGGAATCAATCGAGGAACTTTTGTAAACAAACTTGAATTCTTTGTGGCAAACAAAAAGTAAGAAAAACAAGAAGAGGGTGTGGTGGTTATTTCTTGTTATTATCGAACCAGATATAATTGACAGTAAATTTGAAAATACACCTTGCAATAACCGAACAAATAGGGAGAGAATACAAACATTTTCAGGGTTCTGCTTAAACTGAGGATACAAAAACAGAACAAAAGGCTAACCTGTAACGCCCGGTACCTCGGGGCCATTAACGTGACGTCCCGTTCATTATTATCTTATTAAATACAAGCGGAAGCATATCTCGGGACAATCACATTTAAAACAACAGCGGGATTAAGACAAGCATCATGAGCAAACCTTATATTTACAAAGTATGCAAATAAATTTTAACAGGCCCTTCGGGCCATGGCAACAACACATATTTTCATAGCCATTTACACACAATAAACTTGTGGCTTGGGTGTCCTAAGCCCACTACTTTAGGTTCACGGCTCCTCGCTTTTCCCCGAACTCCAACATGGCTCAAGCTCCCCCAGTCGCCGCCGTCCATTTGACCATCCTATGTACCTGAGGGTGGGAAAAACGGGGGATGAGTCGGGGAGACTCAGCAAGTGAAAACACTAATATCAAGCGAGGATATATCGATCGCCGTTAACATAAGTCGGCCCTTACCGCACCCGCATCAATGGCAGATCAATAGCAAAGTTCAACAAGAGAACATCAAGCACGGCTACATCGTGCACACGTTACAAACCACAGCTCGGTTCTATCTCAAAACAACATCAAACACAAAACATGATCAAATTGAGAAATGAACCAACCACGACCAACCAAACGACCGAGAAACGGTCCAAGCAAACCACGTCACAACGTATCTCAACATCCTTTCCCGATATTAGGGAATTCACTTACTCAACGGCAAACAAAACCAGAGAACGGGGTTTGAGACGGGTGAGCTTGGAAAATTTCGGGCTTTCTCCTTGCTTCCTTCTTGCTTGGCCGACCAAGACGAGGCCTACCAAGGCCAAATCGTGGCTCTTGGATGGGAACGAGTAGGAACAGGGGCCGGTTCGGGATTGATTCGGGCGTGAGTTTCTCGGCTAAAGTGAGAAAATAAGAACAAGGGAAGAAGAAGAAGATGTTGGCGTGAGATTGGAGGATGGCGTGAGAGAGGAGGAGAGGGTGGGGAAGTTTCATGTGAGGCTTCTAGCTTCTTATAGACAAATAAGCTTGGAAAAGAAGCCAAGTGTGAATGCGCTCAATAGTCAAAAGTCATGATGACTTGTAATTAATGCTATTAATGGCTATTAATGGACTAAAATGATGAAGAAGCCAACTTTGGTCTTCTCTCTCTCTCTCCCTCCCTCACGGCTTTTCTTTCTCTCTCTCCCTCTCTCTCTTTGGCCGAATGGCCTTCTCTTAATTTATAGAGACCAAAACTTGGGGCCAAAGAAAAGGATGATGTAAGCGCGCGTGTCATCGGGGCGCGTGAGGTAAGCGCGCGTGTCATCAAGACGATGAGGTCATCGCTTACCTCACAAGCCATCATGAAGGGTCATCAAAGTCAAGCATAATAATAGCCAATAAATGCTTGTGGAAAGGAAGACCAATCATTAATACAAGCCATTAATTAGGCTTCTTGAACAAGCTTCATTCTTAGCCATTCATTTCCAAATTTCGTTTTTCCCCTGGTCTGACTTCCGATCAAGGCATAAAATATCTCATTTGAAAGCTTGAAACGTGTACTTTAGATCACTCGAAGACACCAAGTCCAAATTCCAACTTTCTCATATAGAAAATGCTAAATCTTTGAAATCTGGCAAAACCAAATGGTTTTGCACTGTTCACGAAATCAGACTGGAAATCATAGTAAATGAACTCCGAAAATTCTCAAATTCGGATATGTCATAAACAAGATCTTAGTAAACATTTTCCATGAAGAACACAAAATCTAATTCTCTCTGTAAACACCATTTTCAGTCACTCAAAAAAAGACCAAAAATAGTTCACTGGAACAGCATTTTTATTTCTCAAAATAAGCTCTGTCTAGTATCCAAATCATCTCAGAAAATTCCCAAATTTACACACATTATATAAAAGGAAGTTCTCAACAACTTTCGTGAAGAAAACATTTCCAACATCAGCCCAGAAAAGCTCGTAGAAAATAAAGACAGTGTAAACATCACCGAAATTCCCATTCCGGGCAGTTTCACACAGTCTGAAAATCAGGCCATCGTACCACTCATATTAACTCCAAAAATTCTGAAATTAAATCACGTAAAACTTCAAAATGTTTGGAACAACTTTCCAGAAGAAATCATTTGGAATTTCGGATCACAAGTGTCTCCCCAAAAATAACAAAATGAAAGGGTACAAATGATCCGAAAACTAGGTTTTCCAAAACAAGATAAAACAATTTAGTTCTGATTGGAAAACCGCCAAACTTAAATCATAGCCATTTCGCAGGGACTGAAATTGAGGATATTACAATTTACCTGCGGCTTCCCAGGCCCAAAAATCGGGATGTGACAATTCTCCTCCTCTAATAAAATTTCGTCCTCGAAATTTAAACGCGTACCTAGTTCCTCGAATAAATGCAGGTATCACTTTTCCTCAATTCCTCACTCTCCCACATGGCTTCTTTTATGCCCTGGTAACACTATAGGACCTTAACTAAGGGAACGGCCTTATCTCTCAACACTTGCTCCTTACATTCCACGATCCACACCTGCTCCTCAGCATAGGACACTCTGCTGTCCACTTCGACCTCGTCGAAAAATTTAGCACGCGTGCCGGATCGGGCTCATACTTTCACAATATCACAACATATACCTGAGCAAGTTTCAGTGGCGACGCCAACCGATAGGCCAAATTCCTTATTCTTCTTAGAATTTCAAAAGATCCTACATACCTGGGACTTATCTTACCATTGTACCTTGACAGTAGCTACTGTCATGTGGACTAACTCTGGACCAGCGACCTTTCTTTGCCCGACCTCGATCCAACATACCAGAGTGCAGCAAGCTTAACCACGCTTCCACTGCGCTACTCTGATAAAATCTTCCTCAAATACAATTTACTTACTTATAACAATCACGAAGATCACACTGATCAGTTCAAGTAACAGTTCCCATCTTACTTTCAATTTCATACCTAGTTCGGTTTATCCCTTTTTCTTACCCGTCATCCTAGAAGCCTGCCAGGAGTCGCACCTTGTTCAGATCTTTAACCCCGGCGACACTCTTGCTAGAAGCCGCACCTTGATCAAGCTTCTTGCTCCGGCGTCCACTTCCTAGCCAAGAGCCGATCCTTGATCAGGTTCTGCCCTGGCGACCACTCCCCGCCCTCATCGGATCGGGTTATGTCAACATTCAACAGCCTTCTCTTGGCTCAACACCGAACTGCAACTTACTAAAGGGGAAACTGCTTGGACTTCTCTTTCGAGGTCGTGGTGTCCTGCTGGGACTTTTCTTTTTCCTCAGCGGTCGCAGCTTGGTCCTTAGCACTATCAATAGTCTAACAAGACTTTCTACAATGCAAGAATAGGTCAGTGATCACAAACAAACAGGAACACTTAACCTATTCAATCACAATCAATCATTCACATGCATAGGGGTGTTTCCTAGCTAATTACCCCAACTTCAGCGCACCTTATCACTCCAGGTCTTTATTCCCGCTTTGATTTCAGAATCGTTTTCCCAATTCGGTGCACAGTTCGATCATTCTTGCCCTTAGCCATCCTAGAAGCCTGCCAGGAGCTGCTCAATGATCAGGCCCTTTACCCCGGCGCCACTTCTGCCCAGAGGCCGCTCAATGATCAGGCCTCTTGCCCCGGCGCCACCTCTGTCAGAAGCCGCTCAATGATCAGGTTGTATGGCCCCAGTGTTACTCCCCGCCCTCGTCGGACTGGCCAATTGCAAGCTGCCCCGAACTGCACCTACTGGAGGGAAAACCTGCTCTGATACTAAATTAAACTGTAACGCCCCATACCTCGGGGCCATTAACGTGACGTCCCGTTCATTATTATCTTATTAAATACAAGCGGAAGCATATCTCGGGACAATCACATTTAAAACAACAGCGGGATTAAGACAAGCATCATGAGCAAACCTTATATTTACAAAGTATGCAAACATATTTTAATAGGCCCTTCGGGCCATGGCAACAACACATATTTTCATAGCCATTTACACACAATAAACTTGTGGCTTGGGTGTCCTAAGCCCACTACTTCAGGTTCACGGCTCCTCGCTTTTCCCCGAACTCCAACATGGCTCAAGCTCTCCCAGTCGCCGCCGTCCATTTGACCATCCTATATACCTGAGGGTGGGAAAAACGGGGGATGAGTCGGGGAGACTCAGCAAGTGAAAACACTAATATCAAGCGAGGATATATCGATCGCCGTTAACATAAGTCGGCCCTTACCGCACCCGCATCAATGGCAGATCAATAGCAAAGTTCAACAAGAGAACATCAAGCACGGCTACATCGTGCACACGTTACAAACCACAGCTCGGTTCTATCTCAAAACAACATCAAACACAAAACATGATCAAATTGAGAAATGAACCAACCACGACCAACCAAACGACCGAGAAACGGTCCAAGCAAACCACGTCACAACGTATCTCAACATCCTTTCCCGATATTAGGGAATTCACTTACTCAACGGCAAACAAAACCAGAGAACGGGGTTCGAGACGGGTGATCTTGGGAAATTTCGGGCTTTCTCCTTGCTTCCTTCTTGCTTGGCCGACCAAGACGAGGCCTACCAAGGCCAAATCGTGGCTCTTGGATGGGAACGAGTAGGAACAGGGGCCGGTTCGGGGTTGATTCGGGCATGAGTTTCTCGGGTAAAGTGAGAAAATAAGAACAAGGGAAGAAGAAGAAGATGTTGGCGTGAGATTGGAGGATGGCGTGAGAGAGGAGGAGAGGGTGGGGAAGCTTCATGTGAGGCTTCTAGCTTCTTATAGACAAATAAGCTTGAAAAAGAAGCCAAGTGTGAATGCGCACAATAGTCAAAAGTCATGATGACTTGTAATTAATGCTATTAATGGCTATTAATGGACTAAAATGATGAAGAAGCCAACTTTGGTCTTCTCTCTCTCTCTGTCTCCCTCCCTCACGGCTTTTCTTTCTCTCTCTCCCTCTCTCTCTCTTTGGCCGAATGGCCTTCTCTTAATTTATAGAGACCAAAACTTGGGGCCAAAGAAAAGGATGATGTAAGCGCGCGTGTCATCGGGGCGCGTGAGGTAAGCGCGCGTGTCATCAAGGCGATGAGGTCATCGCTTATCTCACAAGCCATCATGAAGGGTCATCAAAGTCAAGCATAATAATGGTCAATAAATGCTTGTGGAAAAGAAGACCAATAATTAATACAAGCCATTAATTAGGCTTCTTGAACAAGCTTCATTCTTAGCTATTCATTTCCAAATTTCGTTTTTCCCCTGGTCTGACCTCCGATCAAGGCATAAAATATCTCATTTGAAAGCTTGAAACGTGTACTTTAGATCACTAGAAGACACCAAGTCCAAATTCCAACTTTCTCATATAGAAAATGCTAAATCTTTGAAATCTGGCAAAACCAAACGGTTTTGCACTGTTCACAAAATTAGACTGGAAATCATAGTAAATGAACTCCAAAAATTCTCAAATTTGGATATGTCATAAACAAGATCTTAATAAACATTTTCCATGAAGAACACAAAATCTAATTCTCTCTGTAAACACCATTTTTAGTCACTCAAAAACAGACCAAAAACAGTTCACTGGAACAGCATCTTTATTTCTAAAAATAAGCTCTGTCCAGTATCCAAATTATCTCAGAAAATTCCCAAATTTACACACGTTATAGAAAAGGAAGTTCTCAACAACTTTCTTGAAGAAAACATTTCCAAAATCAGCCCAGAAAAGCTCGTAGAAAATAAAGACAGTGTAAACATCACCGAAATTCCCATTCCGGGCAATTTCACACAGTCTGAAAATCAGGCCATCGTACCACTCATATTAACTCCAAAAATTCTGAAATTAAATCATGTAAAACGTCAAAATGTTTGGAACAACTTTCCAGAAGAAATCATTTGGAATTTCGGATCACAAATGTCTCCCCAAAAATAACAAAATGAAAGGGTACAAATGATCCGAAAACTAGGTTTTCCAAAACAAGATAAAACAATTTAGTTCTGATTGGAAAACCGCCAAACTTAAATCATAGCCATTTCGCAGGGACTGAAATTGAGGATATTACAATTTACCTGCGGCTTCCCAGGCCCAAAAATCGGGATGTGACATAACCTAGGCATTAAATAAAAAGGGAGAAAGTGGTAGGTTCAATATGTCGATTTAGTTTGGTAGATAGCCCCTCCGTACCAGAGTCACTGAATATGTTAATCTTCATCCAGTCAGGAGAAGAACAGCAAAAGTGCTAAAACTTGTGTACAGTACTCACTTAAGTGCCAAAGTTTTCGCTGGCTCACTTAAGTGCCAAATCAGAGGAAAAACGATCACTTCAGTGCCAACGGTGAGATATTTTGGCCAAAATGTATACGTGGCATTTTTAATTAAATCTTGTAAATGACTTGGCATATGTTTTAAAAAATAAAGTCCATGTGGACTTCAATAACAATGTCGCATCGCCAACGTGGCTTGGGAGAAGAATGCGACGTCATTTCCCCCTTGATAATTGAACGTCGAGGACGATGAAGACCAAATTAGGGCTCGTCTAGTCGTTGTTGAGGCGAAGGAAGTTCCTGTTGTCGTCGTTGTGCCCTGTCGCTGTCGTCGCTGTGCTTTGTTGCCATCGTTGCTATGCTCCGTCGTCGTCATCGCTGGCTATTGTCGTCGGCTGCCTCTTGGGTGTCATCTCTTACCCTCAGTCATTTAGGTTTGTCATATTCTCTTCATGGCTCAATTGAATGGCAAAATTAGGGCTCCAAGAGGGGACAATTAGGGCTTCAAGGGCACAATTATGGCTCCGAGAGCAAAACTACGGCTTAGGGGGAGAAATAAACTAGGCATGATAGTAGTCGAGAAGGAATTGCAAAATTGTGATTGTGGGGACCTCAAGTTCTGACTCTGAAGGCAAAAGTAAGGTTCGATGCTAGTTGTGTTGCTTTATTTCTACTAAATGACAACGACTAAAGTAGGGCTCGATGCCAGTTATTTCGCAGTTGTGGGATCCTCAATGTGAACTTGTTGGCTTTTGTGTGTTGTGGTCCCAATTTGGTAATTTTTTTGTTTTCTTCTGGGATCCTCCAGAGTGTAATACAAACGTCTCTTTATTATATTTTACTCACATGAGGCCAAGTAAGCGGCGAATTCCACATGTACATAATTGTCACCCTTGTAGTGTCACAACAGAGAATTAGTCAAGCAAATAGCAAGTCTGTAGGCGACGGAAGGATTGAATTCCTTGTGGACAGCAAGTCTATGCACTCCAGGGATATGTAAAATCTGATTGAACTTCAGAAGAGTGTAAATTTGTCCCTATTCAATCACTAAAAATATTGTCAAAAGTTGGCCATGTTTTGAGGGTTTAATTTGAGTAATATGGATGATTAGAGGGTACTCAAAAAATGCAAGTCTAAATGTTCTACCAAACCTGTGAACATGTTTGATATGGTGCATTGTAACTCAACTATGTGCTTCTTCATTGGATAAATTTCATTGTGTTATTGTACATTAAAATAGCGTGCAAGGGTGTTGACTTAGTCTAACGAGATAATTAGAGAAACTTGTTGGCTTTTGTGTGTTGTGGTCCCAAAAGCTGATTATTTATTTTCTTTTGGTGCATCATGGGCATAGGAAAGTTGTCGCCATCATTGTTTGCTATGGTGGGGAATTTGTCATTGGTGTCGACGAATGGGAATATGTTGGTGGAAATGAAGGTACTATTTTTATGGATATAAGGAGGCCATCATATATTGAATTCATGAGGGATATAGTGCATTATTTACGATGTAAAGTACATAAATTGCATTATTGTGTTCCTGGGAAGGGCTTGAAGGACGACTTGAGATTTTTCAGTGATGATAATGGTGTTAAGGACATTATTTACCATTATCTTGATGGTGAGGAAGCTAAAGTATATGTTGAGTATTATAGTGACAGTGAAGATGATGAAGATGATGAGAGCACCGGAAGGCAACAGCTGAGACAGGAGATGGAGGCAAGTCATATAGAGAGAGTTGAGCAAACAGGAAGATATCCCCAAGTTTCTAGTGAAGACATACTTGATGAAGATTTGATCGGATTAAATTGAGAAGTTGCTCAATCTAGTGAATCAGATGATGAAGTTTTGGCAAATGTAAATTTCCTAAGTAATGACGATGACGATGAAAAACTTGCACAATCAAGGCAAAAGCAAAGAGACTTTTTAAGAAATAAATTTGCATCATTGAGAGAATAGCATGAACCACAACCAGTGAATAGGAATGAAGAAGCTCCAGCTGATGGTAGTCAGACTGAATATGAACAGAGTGGTAGTGAAGATGAGAGTGCTAGCTCTGAGAACGAGCTTGAAGATGACGAATTACCTGTCCGTAGAAGGAAAAGTAAGTTTCCTTCTTATGATCAGGCTATTGCATGTTCTATTTTGTCTGTAGGAATGAAATTTGACAATGCGAAACTGTTTAAAGAACTTATTGTCAAGAACTCCATTGCTGAACAAAGGAGTGTCGAATTTATTAGAAATACAAAAGAGTTTGTGAGAGCTAAGTGTTCGCAACCAAATTGTTCATGGAAGATTTATGGTGCACTAAATAGGAAAAGTGGGTTATTCTAGATTAGGTCATTGTAGGAGAACATACTTGTTCCATTATATTTGACAATAAAAGGATAACAAGTGTATGGTTGTCGAAACACTTCTTTAATACTATCAAGGTGATGCTCGAGATTAAAAGTCCTTAGTTAAAGCAATTGGTGAAGGAGCAAGTAGGGGTTAATGTATCGAGAAATCAGTGCAAAAGAGCTAAGCAGAAGGTGATGAGTACACTGATGGGTTAGCACAAGGAAGATTATAGCTAGATTTGGGATTATGCTTGTGAATATATGCTTCAAAACCCATCTAATAAGGTATATGTAGAGGTTATTGAGAGGCCATTGCCTGATTGTAGGACTAAGTTCGATAGGTTTTGTGTTTGTTTTGATGCATGCAAATAGGGATTTTTGGTTGGTTGTAGAAAAATTGTCGGATTGGATAGATGTTTCTTGAAGGGTTTATGCTAGGGAAAGTTGTTGGCTGCTGTTGGGAGAGATGCCAATAACCAAATATTTTCAATATCTTGGGCTGTTGTTAAAGTAGAATCCAAGGACACTTGGTCTTTGTTTCTTAAAAATATAATGGATGACCTTGAGATAACCAATGGGGAAGGTTGGGCATTCATGGGCGACCAACAAAAGGTAATGCCATTTAAAACTATTGGCTTTTTAATATTAATCGCATATTTTTCCTTACGAGTATTTTCTGGTTTCAATTATTGTAAGGACTTGTTCCTGCATTAGCTGAGTTAATGCCATATGCTGAACATAGAATGTGTGCAAGACACATATATGAAAATTGGGCAAAGAATTATAAAGGGGATAAGCTGCAGAAGCAATTTTGGCATATAGCAAAGAGCACAAACATGTCTGATTTTAGAATAGCCAAGCAGGAGTAGTTTCATTTGTCAAATGAAGATTTTGAAGCATTGTTCGAAAAGGAACCTAAGCATTGGTGTAGAGTCTTCTTCAGCAAAGAATTCAAGTGCTATATCATTGATAACAACCTCAGCGAAGCTTTCAATGGTAGAGTACTAGAGGCTAGGTGCAAACCTATCATTAGCATGCTTGAAGACATACGAGTTATAGTCATGACTCGGCTCCATGAACAAAGAGATGAGGCTACAAAGTGGACTAGACAATGTGGTCCTAGGATTGCAAAGAGATTAGATGAGAACACAGCTGCTTGTAGGTTCTGTTATCCAATTTGGAATAGAGATTATGGATATGAAATCATGAACAATGCTGATAAGTATGTCGTCCATCTAGAAAGGCGAAAGTGTTCATGTCGAGCTTAGCAACTAACTGAAATTCCTTGTGCACATGCCATTTGTGCCATCTAGTTGAAGTAACAAAACCCAGAGGATTACTTAGATGATTGGTACAAGAAAATGACATATCTTGCTTCGTACCAATTCATGATGCAGTCTATTAGAAGTGGCAAATTTTGAGAGCCAACAAACCATGAAGCCCCTAAACCTTTACCACTAAAGAAGAAAATTGGAAGGCCAAAAAAGAAACGAAGAATGCAAAAGGGAGAGATTTTAACTCAGAGGATGAGTAGGACTGGTGTAAAGATGACATTCTCCTATTGCCAAAAGGAAGTGCGTAATAAAAAGAGTTGTGCATTAAAAAAACAACATCAATAACAACAACAACCACATGTAGGGGCTGATACAAGGCCAGCCTAAGGGCTAATTGAAGGGCCTGCTGGAGGGGCTAATACAGTCCCATCTGGAGGGCCAGCTCAAGGGGCTGATGCAGGGCCAGTTGAAGGGTCAGTTCAAGGGCTAACCGAAGGGCAAATTGAAGGCTCAGCATAAGGGCCAACTGAAGGGCCAGTCAAAGGGCCAACCACTAAGTCGACTTTTGACCAGACGAGGAGAAAATATCTCGTAAGCTGTACAATTGGTGTTTGTGTTATTTGTTGGGCTGAAGTTTAACTTTGATATGTCTTTATCAGGTGAAAAGAAGACCAACTACAAAAGTTGTTGAAAGTGAGACGGTACTACGAACAAGAAGGGCTCTCGGGAAAAGGCTAAGACAATATGGTTATGGCCTTTTTACAGATGAGCGTACTAAAATGACTAGTTTGAATGGAAGTTTTGTAGGACTTCTACATTTAATTTATTTATGGTTTTTCTTTTGATTGACAATATGGTTATGTTGTTTGTAGCTTGGGAGAAGTTCAGAAGTACTTATCTTTCAAGATGGCCTAACTCAAGAGTCAATGGTTGCACCCAAAAGAGGAACCCAAGTGGTAGGAAGAAAGACAAGAGGGACAACGTCAAGACCATTGCTCCGAAAAAGAAGATATCGAGTGCAACTCCAAAATAGCTACCAACAAGAAACCCAACACCAGCTGTATCTCAACCAAGTGATCCTGGCACGAACAATGACCCTACTCAGAGTTCTTATCAAATGACACGGCCTACAAAGAAAATGGTAGCTACTAAGAAGAAGGTACATGGCACAGCAAGGCCAGTTGAAGAATTTGCATATCTAGTTCGAAAGAGTGCAAGGATCATGAATCAAGTCAAATGTCTATTTAAAGGAAAAGGAACTGGGGGGTTATGCATATGGACTGATGGGAGGGTGCTAGATATGGTAGTTTTTGTTTTTGTTGAGAGGTTGTGCATATTGACTCGTGAAATTGACATGGTACGGCGTTGAGTCAGTTTAATGTTTTTGTTTAGTGGGAAGCCATTACCTGGACGTGGATGTTTTAGTTTGTTATTCATATTGATCAAATGTAAAAATTAAGTTTAATGTCAATGGACCGATGTTTATTTTGTCTATGCTTTTGAAGTGTTCATATTTTGTTATTGATTGTGCTAGTTGTATTGCTAATGTACTAGTTCTGCTGGATGTTCCAGTTGTGGTTGGTTGGTGCAGTGGTGGTGCTAGTGGTGCTGTGGTGGTGGTGGTGCTGTGGTGGTAGTAGTACTGCAGTGGTGGTGGTAGTACTATAGTGGTGGTGGTGGTGCAGTGGTGGTGGTGGTAATGGTGGTGGTGGTGTAGTGGTGGTGGTGTTGTTTTAGCAAATTTAGGTGGTAGTGGTGTTGTGGTTGCGATGATGCAATGGTGATGGTATTGCTTGCCTAGTGTAAGTGGTGCTGTAATGGTGGTAATGTGGCTTGACTGGTATAGGTGGCGGTGGTGGTGCTGTGGTTATGTTGGTGTGCTAGTGGTGCTGGTGGTGCGCTGGTGATGGTGGTGGCGCACTAGTGGTGTCGGTGCTTGGCTGATACAGTGCTTGGTGAAGGTGTTCAGGGTGCTTAGCTGATGCAGGGTTTGGTACTGGTACTGATGGTTGTGCTAGCGCTTGGCTGATGCAAGGCTTGGTGACAGTGGTACTTGGTGGCTGGTGCACGGCTTGCACCAGTAGTTATATGTGCTGGTGTGAGGTGCAAGCTACTGGTGCTCCAGTCCACCAGCTATGTGTTGGTGCAGCTCATAGGCATCTTATGCTTGCACTAGCTATGTATTGGTGCAAGCATAAGATGCACTCTGTACTTGTACATAGTTGGTGCAAGCAAGCATACCAGCTATGTGCTTGTTGCTGGTGCACGCAGTACTGGTGAAACGAATATATCAACAACTAGCACTTAAGTAGTCATTTTTTAACAATAACTAGTACTTAAGTGATCAGTTTTCATCACGATTGACACTTAAGTAATCACTTTTGACCACGATTGGTACTTAAATGATCAATTTTAGAAAAACTTGGCACTTAAACAATTGTTATTTATAACGTATGACACTGAAATAAGGACTTCTGAACTTGGTACTACTCTTTCATTTGACAAGCATTTGTAACAACAATTGCAGCAAACCAGCATCCCATTACCAACAAACATTGCAGCAAACAATTACCACCAATACCAGCAAACTATTGCAGCAATCCAAACATTTCAAACAAAACTAAGCAAATAAGAATTGAAAATACACAACTAAGCAAGAGAACTTGTAAATGCTCACAACCAATGAATTTCAACCTTCCATTTTCACCATAGATTGCAGCAAACTTTTGTTCTATACAAAATAGGCTAATACAACTATACTTACAAATTACCCAATACAAGTACTTGTTCCACTCATCTTCAACTATGTTAGACTGAGAAACTTCTTCTCATCAGTCGTTTTACACTTGACCATAAAATAGGATACACAACAAAATAACAACACAATCAATGCTCGATAAAACTTCCTTTCAATTTTCATCCTTAAAACTTCCTTCTTCAAATGGTTGGTCAGAGATGCCAAAGCCTTAATTTCAGCTTGCATTGAGTCCACATCCTCCAATTCATCCATTAATATAGGTGGAGGTTAATGGCGTCTTTCAAGTAGCTTCAAGATCACCTTTGTCACTCGACCGGAGAATTTCGCATCAACCCATTTGAAATATTTGTACTTCGAGCCTTCTCTATACCTAGTGCAACCATTAAATCTTCTTTCGGGATTCAACCAAGTCCAAGATGTTCTTATTGGACTTGGTAACCTGCAAAAATAGTAACATTCGGTCTCTTGTTTGCTTCGTTGAAATGAATTTGAGTAGCTGCCCAAGCTGCTGCTCTCCATTTGCAAGATTAAGCTTGTCATTTTGGGGCCGAATCAAAATAGAGTTTCAATTGGAGAGAAGATAGCCGATTGATGGTTGCAAATTGGGGGATTTTCTTTCAATTTGGGGATTTAGGATTCTTATATGGAAGAAAGAGTACTAAACAGCGTCGTTTTAGGGATAGGATGCTGACTGGACTCTTTGACGAGCTACGTTGGCTTAAGAAACTAATAAAAAAAGGCCACATCGGATTTTTGGCCAAACTGATCAGAGTTGGCACTGAAATGAGCGTTTTTCAAAAAATTTGTCATTGAAATGATCCAAAACAAACTTTTGGCACTAAAGTAAGCGCCGTACACAAGTTTTGATACTTCTGTTGTTCTTCTCCCTCATCCAGTAAAAAATGCAGTAGCCTATCAAGTGCCCATCATTCAAATTAGCTCAAGATAAATGATTCCGAAAAGGACTTACAAAAGGCAGTATTGATGGAATTTTTACTGTCTTTATATTCCTCCGGTATTGTTGAAGAAGAGATTGAGTGAACCAACCTTCACACATAAATGTGATGATGCTTTTGAGTGACAAACTTTACAGTCCCATTCAAAATCAAATACCTCATCTTGAGGCAAACTTAAACCCTGCCTCTTTATTGATCTACTCATGCATTATCCTTTCGCGATGAGGAAACCCAGTTCCTAGGAAAGGGAGTGTGATCATAGGAGTGAATCAATGACATGTGAGAAGCAAACTCAATTGCATCAACAAGCCCCATCCTTGAAAGATCAGAACATTCAGGTACAGAATTGTTGCCACTCTCTATTAACAGGCGGCTAAGGTTATGTGAAGCAATTTTGTATGCTTTGACATGAGATTTTAGTTTGTACCAGGCAACATAGAGTTTAGCTAGGGAGCTTTGAATAACAAAAGCACAAAATCCCACGACTTTCTTGGTACTGTCAGCATCCATGTACCAATCTGCCATGGTCTTCATAGCTTATTCAATTGAACATTTGAATGAGCTTAATTGCAGTAAAGCATTGGAGCGCAAAGTAATAAATCAGGACCCTTATCACCGTTAACAAACTTAAGATGGTTAAATTGATGAATACATTGGTGTAAGCTAGCAGTAACCGAAAGCAGAGTGCCCGCCCCTCTTTTACTCACGATTTTGCCTCCTATAGCGGCGTGCCTGACTATTGGGTGCATTACTTCACTGACAAATAATATGATCCAAGAACTAGATACCTCTACATACGTGCTCTTATCTCCAACTCAGATGGTTTGAATAACTCAACAATCATCTGTTCCATGAAAAGATCTAGTTCATTTAGACAAACATTAATACCTTGGCCGCCTCCTCAGATGCAATGTTGAAAAAGGTCATTAACCAAAAGGTGTGTGTATTACTATACCCTATTGTGCATGTCTTTCAGCATTACTAGCATACTTCGGCACACGTCCTATGATCCAAAACCCTAGATTGCTCTTTAGGAAGACAATCAGGATTGTGTTGGGGAGGCCAAACCCATCTACAAGTTGCAGGCAATAGTGAGCCCACTCAGGCCCGCTCATATGATGCAATTCGCATTGAAGAATAGCTCACTCGGCCAAGAAGATTAGCCCGCATTCAAGCTCGTCGAAAGTTGCAGATTCGATGAACCCGCATTCAAGAGCCTCTTGTCAAAAGTTACCGATTCGATGAATTTGCATTGAAGAACACAAAATGCTTGAGGAGACACCTTGGGACAACCATGAAGACATTGGAAAATATTTCACTATTACTAGCTTCTAGTTTCTATGATCTTTAATGTTTTCTAGTTTCGATGATCTTTAATGTTTTCTAGTTTCTATGTTCTTTAATGCTTTCTAGTTCTAGGTTTTGACTTCAGTATTTTCCTATGTGTTTGCTTTTCTTTCTTTAGCTAAAAGGCCATCAAATTTTTGTACAGGGTAGACGAATTTGATTAATGAAAATTTTACATCAAGTAATTATCTTGAATCTTGAAGAGTTCAAATCCCTGAAAACCTAGAAGAGTTTTCACTCCGTCCTTGAAGATTCGGAGGTTTTCAAATCTGCATCCTTGAAGAGTTGCAGTCATCGATCTAGAAGAATTGATGCCTTATCCACTTCCCTGGAGGCCTAGAAGAGCAACCAACAAAGTTCTATCTTTTCCTCTGTTCTATCCATTTACATCCGTCCACTTCCACCCCCTTTTCGTCCTTCCTACGGTGCTTATTTGAAAAACTCAAAACAGAGAAATTGTCAATCCAGAAATCTTTGTTCATTTGGCTTTAGAGTCAGGTCATTCCGATTTGTATCGACGAAGTTACATCCATTTTCCCGAGCTTGCGCAGGATTGAAAAAAACCCTTTTCATCTTGTTCTGCGTTGCAAGTCACTCTCCTGATCCTAACGTTCGAGTAGCTTATACCAAGCTGCATCATTTGGTATCAGAGCTTTGGAGGAGAGGACAATGCCTCCAAGACAAGCCGGACGTCGTGGCGGTAGAACCATTCCCGTAGATGAAGTGCACACACTCACTGGCAATTTGCAACAATAAATCGACGCGAGAGGTCTAGTGTATGAGGGCTGAAACAAACAATCCTCCACCCCATTCCAAGACCGAAGATTCCTATGGCGACTCTTCATCTTCGGAGAGTGTTTAATCTTTTCACGGTCGGAGGAATGCTCGACCTTGTTTACAAAATATTCGTGAGCCGGATTGGGAAAAGGAAGTTAAGAAAGATGTCCTAGAATTTTCAGGTACTGATTCTCCCGATGAAATTGTTGATTGGCTGACACTTGTGAATGAAGTTTTTGAGCATTGGAATATCCCGGAGAATTGCCGAGTTAGGATCATTGCTATGCGATTCCGAGGCAAAGCCATTGCTTGGTGGAGACGTGAGAAGCAAACCCGCCAATCCATTGGCAAACCGCCGATCGCTTCATGAAGAAAGATGGAGGACAAGATTCGTAAATATTTTCTTCCCAAAGGATACAAGAGGGAGCTCTACCAACGGTACCAAAATTTGAGACAAGGTATGCGAACGGTGGATCAATACACTAACGAATTCAATGAGTTGGTAATTCACAACAACATCCAAGATCCAGAGGAGGTGCTTGTGAACAAATACTTGAGTGGTCTTCAACTTCACGTCCAAGACGCCTTGGAAGTCCTCGACATTTGAGACTTAGGAGATGCACACCAATGGGCACTCAAAGTGGAGCGCTCTCGCTCTAGGAGGTAGCAGTCCTCTACCTTGCCAAGCCGGATTGCTAGGCATACCATTGGCACCGCCAACGTTGCGAGGCTACGACGCAATTCGCTAATAAGCCTTCTACTTAGCCCAACATTTCGAAGCAACAGGATATGTCCAATAAACGTTGTTATTGTTGTGGGGAGTTGGGCCATCGTGCTAGCAATTGTCAAGTCAACAAGAATCAACCAACCGGAAAAGCGTTCTTGGTGGATGTTGATTCTGATGAGAATGTGGAGGACCCGCTTGAAGAAGAGTCGAACAATGACGAAGAAGCTGCAGATAATGAACAAATAGTGCATGCTGATACCAGCAAACTTCTCATGGTGAGAAAGATTTTCCTCACTCCTCAAGATGATATCGGAGATAGGTGGCTACGTACTAATATTTTTCATTCCGCTTGCACAATTATACGAAAGGTATGCCAATTAATTATTGACTCTGGTTACTGTGAGAATATAATTTCTTAAGTAGCGGCAAACAACATGAAGTTGGAATTGAAAGCGCACCCCACGCCTTGCAGAATGTCATGGTTGAAGAAAGGCACCGAGGTAACCATTTTCAAATGATGCCTTGTTAATATATCCATTGGTTTTGTTTATTATGACAAGATATGGTGCGATGTTCTACTGATGGATACCAGTCACATTATTCTTGGCCGACTGTGGCAATTTGATAGGAGAACTACTCACGATGGTTATCGTAATACATATGCTTTTAACTTTGGAGGAAAGAAGATTATGTTGGTGCCTAGTAAGGAGCCTCTAAAAACTCCTGTAGTTGAAAATTTCACATCCCCTACGTTGCTTACGATGAAGGATGTGAAGGGTGCTTTGAAAGGAGTTCGTATTTTGTATGTTTTAATTAACAAAGTAGGTGTGGAGAATGAAGTCGCCTCTCCACAGACCATCAAGTTCAGCCTCTTTTGGAAGAGTTCAAGGACGTCTTCCCAACGAACTTACCACATGGTCTCCCTCCTATGAGAGATATTCAGCATCAAATCGATTTGATGCCCGGTGCCTCCTTACCAAATTTGGCTCATTACCAAATAAGTCTGACTGAACATGAGGAATTGTATCGACAGGTTATCGAACTCTTGAATAAGGGTTTTATACGGGAGAGCCTCAGTCCGTGTGCTATTCCAGCTCTTTTGGTGCCTAAGAAAAATGGTACTTGGAGAATGTGTGTCAACGGCAGAGCGATCAACAAGATCACCATCAAGTACCGATTTCCTATTCCTCGCCTTGATGATCTCCTAGATCAACTTTCTGGTGCGCTTAATTTTTCAAAGCTGGATCTAAAAAGTGGATATCATCAAATCAAGATCAAGCCTGGAGATGAATGGAAGACAACGTTTAAAACGAAGATAGGCTATATGAGTGGCTAGTCATGCCATTCGGATTGTCAAATGCATCATCGACATTCATGAGGTTTATGACCTAGGTTTGGAAGCCTTTTCTGGGAAAGTTTATTGGGTTTATTTTGATGATATTTTGATTTTTAGCAAGTCTATTGATGAGCACTTGCAGCACCTTCAAGAAGTATTACGCATGTTGAGGCAGGAACGCTTGTATGCAGGCCCTGACAAGAACTATTTTATGGTACCACAAATCCTTTTCTTGGGATTTCATATTTCAAAGAACGGCATCTCGATGGATGATGCCAAGATCAAAGTGATTCGAGAATGGCCGACTCCAACAAATGT
This sequence comes from Syzygium syzygioides, assembly GCA_031216285.1. Classification (NCBI taxonomy): domain Eukaryota; kingdom Viridiplantae; phylum Streptophyta; class Magnoliopsida; order Myrtales; family Myrtaceae; genus Syzygium; species Syzygium syzygioides. Next base: position 20,460,348 of record CM062248.1, read on the forward strand.
ACATGAAGTACGAAGCTTTCATGGTCTCGCTTCTTTCTATCGGCAGTTTATTGCGCATTTTAGCACCATTGTGACCCCGCTCACTTCTTGCATGAAGAAGGGAGTTTTCGAATGGGCAAATGCAGCTCAAAAAAGTTTTGAACAAATCAAAGAAAAATTGAGCATGGCCTCGGTACTTGCTTTGCCTAACTTTGATCTTGTTTTTGAAGTGCATTGCGATGCATCAGGTACTGGCTTAGGAGGAGTTCTAAGTCAAGGAGGTCGACCCATTGTCTTCTTTAGCGAAAAACTGAACGGTGCAAAACTTTGTTATAGCACCTATGATATTTAATTCTATGCATTGTTTCGCACACTTGAGCATTGGAGGCAATCTCTTATTCATCGAGAGTTTATTTTATATATTGATCATGAAGCTCTTAAGTATGTTTCAGGGTAGCAAAAGCTTAACTCCAAGCGTGCCAAATGGGCTGAATACGTCCAGGAGTTCACCTTCATCATTAAGCATAAGGCTGGAGTTCAGAATCAAGTTGCCAATGCTCTTAATAGGAAGAAGAGCTTCCTCCATACAATGCGTTCTATTGTTCTTGGATTTGACTCTTTTTGGGAGTTGTATCAAGAAGACTCCTACTTTTCCAAGATCATTCCCAATGCACAAGAAAAGAAGCTTATTAATTTTACCGTATGTGATGGTTTTCTTTTTAAAAGGAACCGTTTATGTGTGCTGGATTGTTCTCTTCGGCAGAGGTTGATCGATGAAGTTCACTGCGAAGGACATTTTGGGCGTGACAAGACTGTACAACTCGTTTCAGCCAAATACTTTTGGCCTCATTTGAAACGCGATGTACACCGACATGTGATGAGGTATCGACGTTGCCAAATTGGAAAGGGACAAGCTACCAATGCTGGTCTTTATTTGCCCTTGCCAATCCCACAAGCCCTATGGGAAGATATCTCTATGGACTTTGTCCTCGGACTACCACGCACACTTAGAGGTATGGATTGGATCTTTGTTGTTGTCGATCGACTTTCAAAGATGGCACATTTTATTCATTGTCCAAAAACCATGGATGCTTCGTGTATTGCCGACTTATTTTTCAAGGAAGTCTATAAATTGCATGGTATTCCGAAGACTATTTCTTCGGATTGGGATACTAAATTTCTTAGTCATTTTTTGCGGCAACTGTGGAAGAATGTTGGTACTTAACTGCAATATAGTACTATGTTTCATCCCCAAATGGATGGATAAACTGAAGTCATCAATCAAACATTGGGAAATCTATTGAGGACTTTGATCGATGATAATCTCCGCTCTTGGGAGACACGGTTGTCACTTGACGAATTTGCATATAATTGTGCTGAGAATCGTAGCACTGGATATAGTCCCTTTGTGATCGTATATGGATGACAACTGAACTCTCCTCTTGATCTTGCACCAATTCCTTTTGTTGAGAAATCAAGTTTGTAAAGTCGACGATATTGTTTCTCAAATGAGAACAATTCACGAAGATGTACACCAAAGGATGGAGAGCAAAATTGAGTCCTATAAAGCGGACATTGCGGACATCGATATACAACGGTGTGAAGTTATCTTTAAACTTGGAGATTTTGTTTGGGCTTATTTGCCACTGGAGCACCATCCCGTCGGAAGCTATAACAAGCTTAGTGATCGAAAGCTTGGTCCCCTCAAAGTCCTTGAGAGCATCAATCCTAATGCGTATCGATTAAAGCTTCCTTTTCATATGAAGATACACAACGTATTCAACGTTCGGCATTTAACACCTTATGTGGGTGATTCTTCCGATGATAACATGAATTCGAGGACAAATTCTTTTAAAGAAGGGGAGGATGATGCAATCCGCATTTAAGACTAGCTCACTCGGCCAAGAAGATCAGCTCGCATTCAAGCTCGTCGAAAGTTGCCGATTCGATGAACCCGCATTCAAGAGCCTCTTGTCGAAAGTTGCCGATTCAATGAATTTGCATCGAAGAACACAAAATGCTTGAGGAGACACCTTGGGACAACCATGAAGACGTTGGAAAATGTTTCGCTCTTAATAGCTTCCAGCTTCTATGATCTTTAATGTTTTCTAGTTTTGATTGTCTTTAATGTTTTCTAGTTTCTACGTTCTTTAATGCTTTTTAGTTTCTAGGTTTTGACTTTAGTATTTTCCTATGTGTTTGCTTTTTTTTCTATGGCTAAAAGGCCATCAAATTTCTATATATGGCAGATGAATTTGATTAATGAAAATTTTGCATCAAGCAATTATCTTGAACTTTAAAGAGTTTATACCCTTGAAAACCTAGAAGAGTTTTTACTCCGTCCTTGAAGAGTCGAAGGTTTTCAAATCTGCATCCTTGAAGAGTTGCAGTCATCGATCTAGAAGAATCGGTGCCCTATCCACTTCCTTGGAGGCCCGGAAGAGCAACCAACGCAGTTTAATCTTTTCCTCTGTTCTATCAATTTACATCCATCCACTTTCACCCCGATTTCGTCCTTCCTACGGTGCTTATTTGGAAAAACTCAAAACAAAGAAATTGTCAATCCAGAAATCTTTGTTCATTTGGCTTTGGAATCAGGTCATTCCGATTTGTATCGAAGAAATTACATCCATTTTCCTGAACTTGCGCAGGACTATAATTACTGTTTGTCCTATTCCACGTGTCCAAGTCACTCTTCCGATCCTATCGTTCGAGTAGCCTACACCAGGTTGCATCATCATCTCGCATGATGCCTTTAAGCTGTTGGGATGGGATCCTTAAGCCTAGCATATCCCACCCAGTAGGTGTCAAACCTCACAAAATTCATGTGGATGTTTATGCCTTGTTATATTGCCGCTGACCCATCGTTATGTTTATTTTCAGTACTTTAATTCTTTTTTTCTTTCGTTAACGAACCCATGCCTCTAGGTCTCTGAATTTGCGCAAATGGATCTAGTTTGTAAAGCCCATTTTCATAAATGTGTCTACACCTAAATTTTTCGTCTGTAGGTCACTATTGCATTTCCTTAAAAATTAGCGATTGAATTCGCCGAAAACGATGAAATTCAACCACTAATCAAGAACAGCGATCCTGCAACACCTTGCATTCATATTTCTTTGCATTTCCCCGTTTTTAGCAATTAGAGACATCGTGGCTTTTGTATCTTGGACCCGGCGTCAAAAATTTAAATCAGCAGAAACGACCGAGCTCCTAAATCCTTCGAATTTTTAAGGAAAGTCCACTATTCTCATCGATTCATTCCCCTCAATCAACCCCATTTCTTAACACCATTAGGCCCCATATGAAAACCACATTGTGGCCCCTAAATAGATACTAAAGGAGGCCAACAAGGACGGAAATGAAGGGCCAAAACCCTTGTAACAATCGGCCAAGCAGGACCTAAACCAAGTGAAAATTTCCAAGGGGCGAACTTGGTAGATTAATGCAAGGAAATGGGACCCACCATGGCTGATCTTGGGGGGTTGGAAATGTGGAGCAAAGCAGCAACGATAAACCTTCCAAATGAAAGAATAAGAAGCACAAAAGCAGAGGAAAGCAGGGGCAGCAGCTGGAGGAAAAGAAGGTGATCTACCGCACAGAGAGAGGGCTTCCAACCACCAAAGAGAAAAAAAGAAAAATTGTGAAAAGAACGAGAGAAAAGCATCCGCAGAGATATGGCAACGATGGACTGAAGAAGCATAGGTCTCAGCTGAAGGCATGGGCATGAAACGTGAGGAATAAAAGGGATTGGAAGAGAGCCTCAGGGGAGGTTGGCGTGGGAGTTTTTGAGGGAGGCGGAGAGCGAGGTTTCAAAGGAAGGAAAACACAGAGATGGAGGGGGTGCTCGCTAACAAAAGTGTGGTCTTCTAGAGAGCAAGAGGAGAATGGGTTCTTGCATGAGTATCAGTGAGCGTGAGTGCTTTTCTGAGTTGTGTATGTGATGCTTGAGTCTTGCGAGTGAGCTAGGGGGTCCAAGCTACGCTTGAGTGAGCTTGTGCAAGCTGTAGAGTATGTATCGAATCTGTGTGGATGCCGTATGTGCATTGTAAATGCCCGTGATTAGCTGAGGAGTTCAAGTTGCTGCTGGTGTTCAGTTCCCAAGAGAGGAGACCCATTTCATCCGCACTCGCGGAGCAGCCTCTTGGCTGCCTTTGCCAAGAACTTCAAGTGACAGCAGCTAGGAAGTAAGGTGAGGGTTCTAACTTGGTTTCTAACTTGGTCTTTTCCACAAATCAATGTGTAAAATTGAAGAAAAATTGAGTAGGATGTGCCAGAAATCTGCTGTATGCTCTGCTGCAATATCGAGTACATGTGTGGACAAGATACGTTAGTTTTGGTTGTGTAAAAAACATGGGCCAAGAGAGTCGGTTAGTTTTGGGTGAATAAATGAGCGGTGAATATGCTGTGAGTGAGTGCGAAATGCGTTTGTGAGCCATGTGTACGTAGGTGCGTGATTTTGTTGCATATGTTGCTGTGAAATTGAGTGCAAAATATGGACTGAATGAGTAAGTTGCATGCATGCGGGAATCGAGAAAAGACGAAATGAACCGTGAACTAAGAATATATGTTCTGTTGATCAACGATGAACCGTTCATAAGGACTTGGAGGTACCATCATCAAGTGAACATCGACGTAGAGTCTTGTGATATGTGCAGGAGGACCAATCGACAACTGATTTGCAAGTCGATTCTCAAGGATGACCGCGGACAGCACCATCGGCCTGCTAATTTTGGTATGTGTAAATATCAAGTGATAAGAGAACTGGAGAGAAGCCATAGCAGCCGCGTCAGTTTTGGTCAAACTGTCAGAGGGACTACTATTGTAACATTAGCAGCAAACTCTATTTTGGATAACCAAACTTTTGCCACTAGGAACAGACTATATAGGTTGACCGAACCTAGGCAACTGCTCTAGTAAACTCTTAACTGCTCTTATCTCCACAAAGATCCCCAACGGGTAGGTTGGAGGAAGCACATCTATATAATGAGGATCAAAGCAACTGGAAAAGGGTTGGGCAGAAAATTGAGAAAGCTTACTCTAATAATAATATTCACTTCCTTCTATCTCGAGCAAAATGCGCTTGTGTTTGTTTAAAGTTCTCTCATCTGCAGGGTTCTTTCTTTCTGTGTGGTAACAAGTGAAAAGAGTAGTGTGCGAAGCTAAAAGCACTACTTGCATCTTGATAGTGATGATCTGTTGTTTGGTAGGAGCAGTATTTGTTAGGGAAAAGTATCAGAAGAAAAGTACTAAACTTTTTGTATTTGTGCAAATTTAGTCCCAAATCTTTTATTTTTGTGCCAATCCAGTCCTTTCAGCTAATTTTGGCTGGATTTTTCCTACGTGGCACCGTTGGCGATGACGTGGATAACTTTTAATAATATATATCAAATTTTTTTTATTTTTAAAATTTTTTTCTTTTCATTTTCATTTTTTTATTCTTTTTCTTCTTCTGCCAGCCGGTCGCCGGTCTAGCAATCGGCTAGAGGCTAGGTTCGCCACCCTCTCTAGCGAGGCCCACCTTGTCGGTCACTGGCGAGGGCGGTGAGGCTCAACCCTCGCCGGATGGTAGGGAGGGCAGCCTCACATTGGGTTGGGCGAGGCTTGCCCTCGTTGGATCTGATGAGGGTCGAGCCTTGCAGGCCATCGGGAAGACCCGACCTCGCCAAATTCAATGAGGTCATGCCTCACCCAGCCCAGCGCAAGGTCGCCCTTGTGGCCATCCAGCGAGGGCTCGAGCCTCGTACTGGGCTGGGCAAGGTTCGCCCTCACTGGACTTGGTGAGGGTTGAGCCTCGCCGGCCATAGGGAGGCCCTACCTCGCCATATCCTGTGAGGTTGTGCCTCGCTTAGCCCAAATCGAGGCCACCCTTGTGGCCATCCGACAAGGGCTTGAGCCTTGCGCTTGGCTAGGCAAGGCTCGCCCTCGCCGGATCTGGCGAGGCTGGAGCCTTGCCGGCCATGGGTGAGGCTCGACCTCGCCAGATCCTGTGAGGTCATGCTTTGCCCAGCCACTAGTGAGGGCAAACCTTGCCATTGGCCGACAGGGCTCACTAGCCTTAGCCTCCAATTGGTCGCCAGATCGGCGACCGGCTGGAGGAAGACGAGAGGGAAAGAAAAAAAATAAAAAATTTTGAAAAATATTAAAATATTATTAAAAGTTATTCACGTCATCGTCGGTAGTGCCACGTAGGCCGGCCAGCATTCACATTAACAATATTCGACCAAAAATAGCTGAAAGAACTGAATTGACACAAAAAAAAGTTTAATACTAAATTGGTACAAATACAAAATGTTTAAGACTTTTTTGACACTTTTCCTGTGCTTGTTGTGTTGTGATACTCTTGAAGATTCCTAGTAGATTTCGGCCGGTGTTGAGGCTGTTAGCGTGGAGAGTGGAAGTAAGTTTGGTTATAAAGTCGAATCAATATAAATCTTTATGTGTTATTATCTCCTTGCTCATTATTGCTCAAGTTTGTCTTTAGCACACACACACGACTGGTATCTTCAATTTGTTTCTGCAACTGTCAAAATATATCGTGCAATTTTTTCGCAAAATATTGTTTAAGTTTCCAATCAACCTATTCACCCCCTCTAGGTTGTATTGTGTTTGCCCTAACAACAAACTATTTCCACTTTATTAGAAGCATCCACCTTAAAAGTGGAAAATGGAATTTGAAATATTTCATTCTTGCTACCTTTGGCATAAGAACGTGAAAAAATGATTCACTTTTTTTCCAAAGCTGAAGGTTTGTATCACTCATCCGCATAATATAGAGAACCTATTATGACTGAAAAAATGAGAATGCTTGGGTGGTCGTGCTGGAGTGAGCAAGCGTGATCAACCTTCACAATGAATTTAAGTGGTCACAATGAACATGAGTGCACACTCAACCTTCGCAATGAATCCGAGTGGTTGCAATGAACCAAAGTGCTCAACCTGCTCTCCCTTAGTTTCGAGAGCACCCCTTTGCTGTGCTCAACATTCGTAATGAACCGGAGTCGATGCTTGAAAAGTCCCTCGAGCCCATGTTGTAGAGGTCTTGTAAAACCACGGAAGATGAAACCTTAAGGGATAGAGTTTGGTAAAATAGCAAACTGGGCTACTAGAACCAGTTAGCTATAACATATAATTCAAAATAAAAACATAAGACGAAAAAATGCAGAAATAAATAAGTTACTTTAAACACCCTAATCAAGTCATAACTAAGTTTAAGTACATGACCTTAAACACTAATACAAACTTACCTTCCTCCCACCTTCATCCAAGTGTCATTCCAAGATCAGGTCGCTAAACTTCATGTGGATGGCTTATCATTCCCAGCCACATGTGCCTCGACAATTGGTTGGCCACAACCTAAGCCTGCAAAATGTTTCTGAGAGAGAAAATTTGGATACTCTTTTCTTTTCCTTTTTCATTAATGTTTTATCTTTTCTCACTTCATATTTTCATCAAAAGGGAAAGGTCAAGGAGGAACGTAACTTTGACCTAGTCACATATACTCGCATAAAAATGGTATCTTTACATGTCGTGCAAATATACTCGCCTCGAATGAAGGAAAAAAGTTTAGGACATATGTCTATGAAATCATATTAAGCTTCGACTGTACACAAGATGTATCTCTGGAAGCGGCTGATTAGGAAGAAGTCCAACGGCTCCGAACAAAATTTGAAAAGAGGGACGGCATAAAATGTACTCAAAGAAAATAGAAAATGACAACTTTCCTCATTTGATGAGACAAAAGATGCTAAACTACTTATTAGATTCTTGAGCGTTGATAAATTCCATAGAAGAAAATCCACGTGAAAGAGTGGAGAAACCTATGAGAAGCATGCTTTTCTTAGAAATGGCCCTCATATAAACAGCAATGCAGAATGAGTAGTTACAGGAAATTAAGGAGGCAAGCAACACCTGACTTCGTTCCCCAAAATTGCAACTGCACTAATTGCACTCCATTGGTCATGCAACGTTATAAAAGGTGATCCAGATGTTACGCTGGTATACAAAATCTGTAACGGAGACACGTCTGCATCTGCTGCGGACATGGATGCGATCAATGATGTCCTTCAAGATATAGTCGACCATACATCGAACTCCGGCTTCAGTTATTATACTGTGGGTGATGAATTGTTCAGTCAAACTTGGTGCGGCCACAGAGCATGTAATGGACTACTCACTCATCTAGATTGTGACGCGTGCTTATGGGTAGCCAAGCAATTGATAAAGGAAGATTGTCACCAAAGCATCGGCGCTCAACTTCAACTTCAAGACTGTAGAATCAGGTTTGAAAATTATGAATTCAACGAAGGTTAAATTGCGCACGCTCATAAGGTGATAATTGTGTTCTATATAAATATGCATCTGAGTATGGTCAAAATAATAGCAATAATATATCATGGTCATATGAAGTGTTCACGAGAAACTTCATATAGCGAATAATTCGAGGGGCAACATGATCTCTTGTGCTTCTCAATCTATGATGTCCAATATTAAGTGATCTTGACTTGCTAGGTTCCCATGCAATCAATTTTTATCCAAAAACAACTATACTTCATTTACAAATGTTGAGTTAGTTAAAACATAATGTTTCATTTTTGTATATAAGTCAAGGGTACAAGCGCCGAGATCCGTCCGCTTTGAGGTCCATAAAACACATTGTAAGCCTATTAACCATTTATAAGTTTGAACAAGCGACTTCCGGTTCCTAACTTGGAATCCCTGATACCGCAACCAACTGCTCCAACTCTCGAAGCGGTGATTTCACTTTCGATGAAACATTATTAAAATCAATGCTCTTTCATGGTCATCAGAACTAGAAGTTTCTAATAATAATTGCCCTCAACCAACGCTTTGATAATGACAAACAAAATAAAACTCTTTTATTACCAACGCAGTGTATTCTTATATACATCTGTCTCTTCACGAAGACAGAAGTCACTTTCATCTATCAAGAGGTGAACGAGAGTCTAAAAAGAAGAAGAAGAAAAGTTCCTTATAATCAAAATAAATTTGTTCTATTAACTTCAGTGATTCTAATTTTTTTCTTTTCATTTTGCGGACAGAGTTAGCTGATCATAACAGGAGATAACTTTTGGCCAGTTTGGGAATATATAGAACCAAACGATAGGCTTATAACTTCCTTACCAAAAAAAACGATAGGCTTATAACCTTTCATATTTTGTTCCTATAATAATCGTGTAATTTGTAAATTGTTGAAGATGGAAAAATTCTATTTTTCTTTTATGGATCAATACGTCAAATATAATATTTTTTGGACACGAGAAGATCTTGTCTCTGCACGGAACATGTTGAATAAATCCAAACGGAATAGAGATTGATATCTTTCGCTTGGGTTGATGGTAGGGTTTTGGATCGGTTATCACTTTGAGAAATATCATGGTCACTGCGTCACATGCGCCGCCCAGGAATAGTTTATCCATACCTTAGTAGTCTTGATTTTTCACAAAATTCTCATACACCAAGAAGAAGATTTCGCATGAGAACGAGCCAAAACCAGATCCTTTCTGGTTAAGCATCTTCTTCGACTTTGCACCCGAGGAGGCTGCCAAGGTACCCAATTAGGGTTGTTGTGACATTTTAAGTCCTTTTACTTGCTAATGTTTGTCTGAACGAACTGGATCATTCCATGGACCAAAAGATTCTTGAGTTCTTCAAGTTCAAACCATCTGAGTTTGATTGCTTATGGAAAACTACAATTGACGATGGATGTCATAACCCTTCTTCGCCAGAGTTTGTTCCTTCTTCTGGGAAAGAGAAGTTAAGGAAAACGGGCTTTATTAGGTACGGGGGGTCATTTCTTAAAAAGAACTCGAGGGCCTAGAGACGAGAAAGTGCAAATTCGGAAGGAAACCATTGTCTATAATACTCCCAACACTCAGGTACTCCGCTCGTGGACGCAAAATCGTGAGCGAAACAGCCGCGGGCACACTGGTTTGGGTTACTGCTGGCTTACAACAATGTATTTGTCCATTTAGGCGTCTTAAGTTTGCTAGAGGTGATAAAAAACCTGAGCCATTACCTTGCACTCCAATGCCTTGCTCCGATCAAGCTTGTTCAAATGCTCAAATGAATAAGTGTCTGCGGGCCATGGCAGATTGGTACAGACACGCTGACAATCGCGAGAAAGTGATGGGATTTTCTGCTTATTTTATTTGCAGCTCTGTAGCTAAACTGCATGCTGTGAGGTACAAACTAAACTCTCATGCCAAGGTCTACAAAATAGCTTCGCGTAACCTTAGCCGCCCCGCCCTTCTGACCAACAAAAAAAACAAAAACCTTAGCCGCGCTTTAAGAGAAAGCGGCAACAATTCCGCACCTAAATATTCTGTAAGTCCTCTTTTTGATCATTCTCTTTGATTCGAATGCTGGGCACTGTTAATGAAGATGAAACAAACCAGCCTTCACAATTTTCTGATTTCGCAGAGAGAGATGGAATAGAAGACTTGAAAATATTAACATTAAACAAAAAAACTGTCCAGAACAAGCTTAATAGGAACCTGTTTTTAACTGCACACTAACGTGCAAAAACTGACTTAAAAACTGACTTGTTCCACTTCCTAGAAAATAGCTAATAAAGTAACTGCCTAACAAATCAAGATGACAGCAAAATAGAAAAGACTAAAAACGACAAGAAAAACAACAGCAGCACTGGGACACAGCTCCAACAAACTCCTCCTTGGATCAATTGCTACTGCAAACTCCAATTTTCTCCCTTAACAGCTCAAATCTTTCAACTTGAAGTGGCTTTGTGAACATGTCTGCAAGCTGATCTTCTGATCTACAATAAACCAACTTAACTTCACCACTTTGTTGCACTTCACGTAGAAAGAAGAATTTGATCTTAAAATGCTTGGTTTTGCCATGGAAAACTGGATTCTGTGATATTGCTAAAGCAGCCTGATTGTCCACATAAACTTCAATGCAATTACAAGAACTCAACCACAAATCCTTCATTATCTTCTTTAGCCACAAAACTTGATTTGCAGCTGCAGTAGCTGCTATAAACTCAGCCTCTGCAATGAACTGAGCTACAATCTCCTGCTTTTTGGAACACCAGGAGAAACAAGTAGAACCAAGAGTGAAGCAGTACCCATATGTACTCTTCATGTCATCTACTGAGCCAGCCCAGTCACTATCAGAAAAACCCTACAACTTAAACTTCTGGCCTTTCCTAAACTTCACACCAAAGAACAATGTTCCTTTGATGTATTTCAAGACCCTTTTTGCAGCGACCAAATGTAACTAACTAGGACTACTCATGAACCTGGATAAAACACTTACAGCAAATAAAATATCTGGTCTAGTTGCTGTGAGATACATGAGACATCCAATTAAGCTTCTATACATTGAAGCATCTACCGCTTCTGTTCCATCATTCTTTTGTAGCTTCTACTTAGCAGTCATAGGAGTGCTGACACTTCTACAATCTTCCATCTGAAACTTCTTCAAAATTTCCTTCATGTATTTCTTTTGGCAGATGAAAATCTCATGTGAAGTTTGTTTTATTTCCAGACCTAGGAAATAAGCCATCTTTCCCAAGTCTGATATCTCAAAAGCTGCAAATAGACCTTGCTTCACCAACAAATCCTGTGATTCACCTGTCACCAACAAATCATCTACATAGAGTGACAGAATTACAACACTGTGATTCACCTTCTTGACATAAAGAGTGAACTCACTCAAGCTTCTTACAAAGCCAAAATCCTGCAAATATCTGTCTATTTTTCCATACCAAGTTCTTGGAGCCTGCTTCAGTCCATATAGAGCTTTCCTCAATCTGTATACCTTCTCTTCTTGCCCTTTGACACTGAAGCCCTCAGGTTATTCAACAAAAATCTCCTCTTCGAGCTCTCCATTCAGAAATGCAGACTTGACATCTAGCTGAAATATAGGCCACCCCTTCTCTGCTGCAATAGCTAATAGTAGCCTGATTGTATCAAGTCTTGCAACAGGCGCAAAAGTTTCAGAATAATCTACTCCCCATATCTGAGCATAGCCTTTCACAACTAGTCTAGCTTTGTGTTTATTGACAGAACCATCAAGATTAAGTTTTGTTTTGAACACCCACTTAACCCCAATCACATTCTTGTCAGATGGTCTGTCAACAAGCTCCCATGTGTCGTTTTTCTGAATTATTGTCAACTCCTCCTGCATTGCTGCAATCCACTTTTGATCCTCCTTAGCTTCCACAAAATTAGCTGGTTCAAGCACTGCCACATTGCTTCTTTCATAAACTTCAGCAAGTGACCTTGTGCCTCTTACTGGCATATCATCCATAGTATCTTCAATCCATTCACAACTTCATCAACCTGTGCAGTTGTTGCAAGTTGTTGTTCTGCAGATTTCTTTTGTTCTGCATTCTTTTCTTCCATCCAATTCCACTCATCTTCCTCTAGAAAAACAACATCTCTACTCACAGTCACCTTCCCTGTCATAGGCTGAAAAATCTGTCACATCCCGATTTTTGGGCCTGGGAAGTCGCAGGTAAATTGTAATATCCTCAATTTCAGTCCCTGGGAAATGGCTATGGTTTAAGTTTGGCGGTTTTCCAATCAGAACTAAATTGTTTCCTCTTATTTTGGAAAACCTAGTTTTCGGATCATTTGTACCCTTTCGTTTTGTTATTTTTGGAGAGACTTTTGTGATCCGAATTTCCAAACGATTTCTTCTGGAAAGTTATTCCAAACATTTTGAGATTTCACGTGATTTAATTTTAGAATTTTTGGAGTTGATATGAGTGGTACGATGGCCTCATTTTCGGACCATGTGAAACTGCCCGGAATGGGAATTTTGGTGATGTTTACACCGTCTTGATTTTCTACGAGCTTTTCTAGGCCGATTTTGGAAATGTTTCCTTCATGAAAGTTGTTGAGAACTTCCTTTTCTATAACGTGTGTAAATTTGGGAATTTTCTGAGATGATTTGGATACTGGACAGAGCTTATTTTGAGAAATAAAAATGCTGTTCTAGTGAACTGTTTTTAGTCTGTTTTTGAGTGACCGAAAGTGGTATTTAAAGAGAGAATCAGATTTTGTGTTCTCATGAAAAATGTTTATTAAGGTCTTGTTTATGACATATCTGAATTTGAGAATTTTCGGAGTTCATTTACTATGATTTTAAGTCCGATTTCGTGAACAGTGCAAAACTGTTCGGTTTTTCCAGATTTCAAAGATTTAGCATTTTCTATATGAGAAAGTTGGAATTTGGACTTGGTGTCTTGTGGTGATTTAAAGTACACGTTTCAAGCTTTTAAATGAGATATTTTATGCCTTGATCGGAGGTCGGACCAGGGGAAAACGAAATTTGGAAATAAATAGCCAAGAATGAAGCTTGTTCAAGAAGCTTAATTAATGGCTCGCATTAATGCTTGGTCTTCTTTTCCACAAGCATTTATTGGCCATTAATATGCTTGACTTTGATGACCCTTCATGATGGCTTGTGAGGTAAGCGCTTACCTCATTGCCCCGATGACATAAGCGCTTACCTCGTCAAACTTTGGCCCCAAGTTTCCCCTCCCTATAAATAGAGAAAGGCCATTTGGCCAAGGGGAGAGAGAAATAGAGAGAGAGAGAGAAGCCGAGAAAGAGAGAGATGGAGAACCTCACGTGAAGCCGCCCCCTTTCCTCTCCCTCACCCCATTTCCATGCCCCGAGAGCTCCGGCCAACCCTCTTTCTTATTTCTTGCTTTGTAGTCATGATCGAGAAAGAGAAAAATAGAAAGAAAGAAAGAGAGAAAAAGCTTATCAATTAGCATGTGTCTTTTTCGTGGTTCGGTCAAGTGAGAAGGCCAGACCCAAGGCCATGTGTTCGTGTTCAAACCCGAGAACCACCGAGAATCGCCCGAGAGTCGCCGAGACTCGCATGTCCTTCACATGCCTCATTTCTCTAGTTCTTGTTTAATTGATGTGTAAGTGAATTCCCTAATATCGGGAAAGGATGTTGAGATACGTTGTGACGTGGTTTGCTTGGACCGTTTCTCGGTCGTTTGGTTGGTCGTGGTTGGTTCATTTCTCGATTTGATCATGTTTTTGTGTTTGATGTTGTTTTGAGATAGAACCGAGCCGTGGTTTGTAACGTGTGCACGATGTAGCCGTGCTTGATGTTCTCTTGTTGAACTTTGCTATTGATCTGCCATTGATGCGGGTGCGGTAAGGGCCGACTTATGTTAATGGCGATCGATATATCCTCGCTTGATATTAGTGTTTTCACTTGCTGAGTCTCCCCGACTCATCCCCCATTTTTCTCACCCTCAGGTACATAGGCTGGTCGAACGGACAGCAGTGACAAGGGGAGCTTGAGCCATGTTGAAGTTCGGGGAAAAGCGAGGAGCCGTGAACCCGAAGTACTGGGCTTAGGACACCCAAGCCACATGTTATTGTTGTGTAAATGAGTAAAGTCGGCTAAGTTGGCTTGTAAAATATGTTTGCGTGCTTTGTAAACATAAGGTTTGCTCATGATGCTGTTTGTCTTAATCCCGCTGTTGTTTTTCATGTGATTGTCCAGAGTATGCTTCCGCGTGTGAGTAACAAAAGATAATAATAAACGGGACGTCACGTTTATATGACCCCGAGGTGGGGGCGTCACAAAATCCTATAAGCCTTTGAACGTAGACTGTATCCAATGAAAACTCCAGGCTTAGTTCTTTGATCCAGCTTGTCCCTCTTGACCTGAGGAACATGCGTATAACACAAACACCCAAAAACTTTTAAATTCTTTACATAAGGTTTAACACCATACCAGGCTTCAAAAGGTGTTGACCTCTCTAAGGCCTTTGTGGGCAATCTGTTCAATAAGAACACTGCAGTACTAGCTGCCTCAGCCCAGAACTTCTTAGGTAACATCTTCTCCTGCATCATACATCTGGCCATTTCCATAATGCTTCTGTTTTTCCTCTCACTGACCCCATTCTGTTGAGGTGAATAGGGGGCAGTGAACTGCTGCATAATGCCTGCTTCCTCACAATTTAACTTAAACTTGTGAGCAGTATACTCAGAACCATTATCAGACCTGAGCATTTTGATTTTCTTCCCAATTTGATTCTCAACTAAGGCTTTGAACTTCACAAACACATCAGAAACTTCAGACTTGGTTTGCAGAAAGTAAATCCAGCTCATCCTAGTCATGTCATCTGTGAAAGTAATGAAATACCTACTACCATTGAGAGATGACTCTGACATAGGTCCACATAAGTCTGTGTGGACTAATTGCAGCTTCTCACATGCTTTCCAGCCTCCTCCTTTGAAAGGAAATCTGGCTTGCTTGCCAAGAAGACAAGTTCTGCACTGTGGAAATTCCTTCTCCAAACTTGGCAAATCATCTGTTAAGCTATTCCTCTGCATAAACAACATGTTCTTCCAGTGAACATGTCCAAGCCTTTTATGCCATAGCTCTGCATTTTTTTCTTTGCACTTCAAAGCCATTTGTTGCATTTCATGTGGCTTGAACAGGAAGCACTTGTCCTTCATTGGCATTCTTAACACTTCCTTGCTATTTGCATTATCAATAAGGCATTCCTTTCCTTCAAACTTCACCTTATAGCCCCTCTCAACTAATTGACCAACACTCAACAAATTCTGGTCAATTTTTGGCACAAAGAGAACATCACTAATCAGCTTCACCTCATGATTTCCTTCAATAGCCACTGTACCCTTTCCTTGCACTTCGATATATTGTCCATTGCCAATTCTGACTTTGGACCTGACTGACCTGTCTATACTCCTAAACAGCTGCAAATTGCCAGTCATATGATTGGTACAGCCACTATCCACCAACCATGCATCATTCTCAATAGGAGAACCAAAATAGGAAGCTACAAACAAGCATTCTTCCTCAGTTTCATTCACTGCTATCTGTGCTTCTCCTGTTTGCTGGTGATTGTTCTCTTTGCAGATTGCTTCCATGCGACCCATCTTGTGACATGTTCTACACTTAGCATCAGGCCTCCTCCAGCATCTAAAGGACTGATGAGTAGTTCCACCACAGTGTTGATAAGGCTTATTGTTCTTCTTCGACTTGCCAGACCCACTAGAACTTCCTTCTTTCGCCGCAAACTTGGAGTCACCTACATTTCCTTTTGACTGATTCCATTTCTTCCCTTTGCCTCCATCATTGAACTTCAATTTAGCTTGCAGTGCACCCTCTACAGGCTCTTCTCTTCTCATCAGTCTTCTTTGCTCATGTGCCTGCAGGGCACTTAACAATTCTGCAAGCTTTATGTCAGCTAAATCTCTTGTATTTTCCAGAGAAGCTATGGTGGCTTCAAACTTCTCTAGAAGAGACACTAGGATCTTCTGAACCAGCCTTCATCCTTCAAGTCAGTCCCTAAAACTCTGATCTTTTCAGCTATCCCAATCAGCCTATCAGAGTATTCCTTCACTGACTCTGAATCCTTCATCTGCTGTCTCTCAAACTCCCTTAAGAGATTCAGCACCTTCATGCTTCTTATCTTTTCATCTCCCTCGTATTCATCCTTCAAGCAATCCCATATTGCCTTTGCAGAATCACATCTCATGATCCTTGTGAAAATAAGGGGTGAGACAGCAGCATACAGGCAAGACTTTGCCTTGGCCTTTTTTGTGGTTCTGTCTTTATGGAACTTTATCTGATTCAAGGTCGGATTGTTTGGAAGTGGAGCAATTTCATAATCATTCTCCACAGCCTCCCACAAATCACGACCCTCCAAGAATGCTGTCATCTTGACAGCCCAAGCTTGATAATTTTCCCCAGTAAAGATTGGAGCAGCCATTGCAGAGAATCCACTTGATCCTACCTCCATCAGCTTTGTCTTTGCAGGCTCGCTTACCCTCACTTCACAGTCCCTTAAGATTCCACAGAAGCTCTGATACCAATTGTTAATGAAGATGAAACAAACCAGCCTTCACAATTTTCTGATTTCGCAGAGAGAGATGGAATAGAAGACTTGAAACTATTAACATTAAACAAAAAAACTGTCCAGAACAAGCTTAATAGGAACCTGTTTCTAACTGCACACTAACGTGCAAAAACTGACTTAAAAACGGACTTTTTCCACTTCCTAGAAAATAGCTAATAAAGTAACTGTCTAACAAATCAAGATGACAGCAAAATAGAAAAGACTAAAAACGACAAGAAAAACAACAGCAACACTGGGACACAGCTCCAACAGGCACTTGTTAGGCTACTGCATTTTGACTGGATGAAGATTTGATAGTGGATAGTGGTATGAAAATTGTTGTAATTTATGGTGGAGACTGAAGAGTACATCAAAGTAACATTCTGACTCTGATACTGAGGGGTTTTGGCCGACCCCAACAATTGCTAGTGGTGACTCCCAGTAACACTTATGCTTATAAGAACTAAAAATGTCCAAATATCACTCGGGGTATGGGCTTGGGAGAGCGCAAGCTACTAATCAACAGACCGATTGAGG